>OX291555.1:25592894-27067894 GCA_946406115.1 Apoda limacodes | reverse complement strand
GCTTGATAAATAAAGAACTAAAATGGATTTCTGTTGTTTATTTTTAAATGTTCATAAAAAAATTGCTCCTCGGCACAAATTCGACTTACACTTGACCAGCGGGGCGAATAAAGTCTGGTTCCGAGATGACTGTGTCATGCATTGTCCATTTACTTTGCGTTTTACTGAAAAAATTTATAGAATAAAGATATTGATCAGCAATGCAGGTCATAGACCGGGAGACAGTGACACAAAATATTGGGTCAGTTGTACCAGTATGGCGGTTCTTCAGGGGTCTTACTACGTAGTGACGAAAAGAAAAATGATGGTCATAGCGCTGATACCGGCGGCCCAATGGCGTGGGCGTTAGTCGAACGAGTCTGATAAATTACGAGTGTCACACGATTTGTTCCACAAAAATCCTTGTATTTTCTGATAGTCCATAAAAAAACACTGTCTCCCGGTCTATCATAATCAATTTATTCTATAATTTTGTCAATGGCAAACGTTAAGAGAAAGAGAAAAGAGACCACAAGTTTGCTTTGTCTCTTTCTAAAGAATGGTCTATTTTGTGATGCTATTGCATTGGTGTCTATGTTTCTTTTCAAATTCTAAATTGTCTAAGTTCAAATCTGTACCCTCGGTGAAAACTGATATAAGTCGACTTATAGCACTTATTAGATTATTAAACATATATAATCAGTGTCAAATGCTCTTTTTATCTATCTTATCCAAGTAGCCTTAGCTCTACTGGATACGGAGATATTTTTCGTGCACAATAATATAAGTTAACTTATATCAGCGAAGAGTCTTCAATGCCTTGTGTGTGATAATATAACTTGATATCCACTCATAAAATTGAATAGACCTTGTTTAAATTATAAGTGTTAGATAATACAAATTTAGTTTTATCATCTTACACACAGACAGTATATTGATATAAGATTGTGTGTTATTATACAATTAAAAATGAATTGTTCACGATTGCATCTTTAAATATCAATAACGTAAATAATTATGCTATTCGATATTACACATTTAAAACTTGATAAACAATGTTAAAATTTGGTTTCTTCTAATATATTTCGATCTACATATTTTTCACGAGACTGCTTATGAACTATTACATTCGTGTCTATTAATACAATTTAGTTACCTCAAAAATCTTATTAACTCCTTTCAAGCATTTCAAAACGTCCGTTGGTGTCAATTGATACAATTCGGTAATTCTATCTTATGCGTGAGCTTCTTACTGGCACGAAAGAGATAGAGTATGTTCATTCGCGAAAACTAATTATGCTTATTGCTACATGTGGCCAGAATCAAGTGGAGGCAGAGGAGCAAATCAAATTTCTTCCTGCTTGTACAACTTACTTATTAATCATTTACCACTATTGCATCCAAACGCGTCAAAATTGATTATGTACTCAGATTCATGCGCCGGGCAAAGTAAGAATTCCGTGGTAGCAACAATGTCACTCTTACTTGTGCAGAACTCCGAACAATTAACTACTATAAAACACAAATTTCTAGTACCTGGTCACACACATTTGGAAGTAGATTCTAATCATGCTTTGATAGAACGCACTACAAAGCGCACTTCTATGAGGGACCAAGAGATTGGTGTCAGTTGGTACGAAGTTCTTCTAATCGTACTTATCAACTTTCTGTAATAGAAAGTATTATAATGATTTTGCTGATTTTTCCAAAAACCAACTTCAAATAAAGAAAGTAAATTCCATAGGCGAAAAGTTTGTGTTGCTGAATATTAAAATATACCACAAAATCAGTTTCCCATATTTAGTTACAAAGAGAGCTACGGAGCCATCGATTACAATTCTATGTCATATGCGAAAAGAAACAAAAGATATGAACGTTTTAATTGAGAGAGTATTAAGAAGTGTTACGTTGGACCAGTACCTATAGCAGCAGAGAAAAAAACAGATCTGATCCCTCTTTTGAATTATATTGAACCAAGTGCTCATGATTTCTATATTAATTTGACGTCGACTGATGACATATTACATCCAGATGACATCCAGATTTAACAGAGGAACAAAAATTTTATGCTATTCGATTTTAGAAAACTTTTATTGCCATGTTACTCTCTATTTAAATGTACTTAAGTTAGTTTTAAACTTCCGAGTTTTTCACTCATTATTATTATAGAACTCGGGTCTTAACGCGATGCATGTAAATACGTACACGGAAACGTACCTGTATTGGGTGCCGACATTTCGACAAGGATTGCACCTTATCGTGGTCACGGCTGTACTGGCCGAAGAGCGCGGTGTCGACTTCTGGCCGCTCGTGCAGTTTCTTCCAGTACCCTCACATTGCTTAAATGTTCTACACACTACACTGACGACGTCCATATTACGTTTGTCACCGATATTACTGTCGCGCGGTTTAAACCTATGATTCACAGGATTCCACGCCTTTGAAAGATTATATCCACGTTCTCTATTGACATTTTTGTCGCATTTCTTTATTTCAATAGCTTCGCGTACAAACCGTGGATAATAGTGGCGCTCAGTGGAGAGGACTTTCGGTTCGTGAAGTTCAATCCAGTGATTTTGCGAGCCATTGAGTAGATGGTCGGCTATGGTTGATTTATTTCTTTGTCGGTTTTTGACAGCACTTATGTGTTCTTTAACACTTTCGGCTATAGTGCGTTTCGATAAACTACGTACAAGCTTCCACAGCTGCGGTGTATCTAGTAAACGCCTGGTCTTTGGTACGGAATAAAAACCTTCGGTGTCCGCAGGTGTTTGGCGATTTTAGAGAGCGGTGTGTACACTGTCTTGATAGAGTATTTACTTAGTAAAGTTCTATTTTGTCTAACTATTTTGTCTGCCTTTATGTATGAGCATAAATGCTGCCTGTCTATTCATTTTATGTTTTCTATTTCTTTGTGGACGTCGCGGCTGTCGTTTGCACACTTTATACCCATTCCTTTTTAGTACCTTCTGCACGTGTTTTAAATTAAATTAAATGTTTATAGTATATTCTTATTTCTTTACTGTTTTGCTGTGCTTGCTTTCAAATGCTATTAAGCGCTATGGTTCATTATAAATTTTTATCTTTTAGTTTAAATCTTTACAAAGTTTATCGAAAGCAGAAGCTTATTATATATTTTTTAGAATAATTGCAGCCCTTACTTATCATATTTCCTAGCATGTCACCTAGCTGTTGTCTAGCTCTAACAAAGGACTAGTGTTTGTACAATTCGTTAGATAAAAAGCGCTATAATTTTATGTCTTAGTGCCATATTAATAGTTTTTTTGGAAGTTTAGTTATTATAGAAGCCCAAAGACATTTGTATGAAACTATTGTAGGAACGTAAGTGTTTTAAATTTTATAGTACTTAACTATAAAATTAAGTACCAGATAACTTGTGTATGACACAAGGGGATGTTAAGTTTTAGTAAAGCTATCATTCTTGCCTACTTAAGATGAAAATAAAAGACTGATGATTAATATTTTCTCAATACCAAGCCTGTGGATGCGTTTTCAAAGGGTTTTTTTTTAACATCATATTAACATTGATTCTACTTTTTGAAATCTTGTATAACATAAAGACTATAAATTTAAATATTTGTTTATTTGCATAGATAGAACCATAAACTAACAATTTTGATATATAACCTTCAAAACATAATTCGCCTCAGCCGTTATACGCCCCACTGCAGGGGCACAGGCCTCTCCTTAGATAAGGAGGCTTAGGCCATAGTCCACCACGCTGGCCTAGTGCAGTGACAAACATAATACAATAATAATATTATTATACAGCCTTAACAAATCGTATCATTTGACACAATCTCGAACTCGAAAATGAGAAAAACAAGTTGAGATATATTATTAAACACTTGATTTTTTCCCCTATTTCTTTGTGTTTAATAATTTATAAGTGTAAATAAAACAATTTATTGTGTTTTAATAACCACAAATTAAAGATGCTTCGGTTTTGTGATAGTTTTGTTTTGGATTTTTTTTTATGTATTAGTTTTAATGTATTTAAATGCTATTTCAATTCATTTCACCAACATCAATCGTACCACTAGTTCTGGTGTATAATAATATAATTTTAGTTACATTATTTTACACATATTAATTCTAATGTGACGAATAAAACAAGTTTTTTATTTCCCTTATTTCTCTAAATAAATTAAATATATTGATATTCTTCATATATCATAGTAAAGAGGCTAAAAATACCTATCTTTATTATTTTTCACAAAAGGAATAAATTCATTGACAAAAAAGTAATACGCATGTAAAGGTACAAAATATTAAAAACCATTTTTCAAAAATTGACATTTCAGACCTATATCAGTTTTCACCGAGGGTACAGAAATATTCTCCACAATCAAATTTTTACAATTTCTAATTTTTACATGGTGTTTGCGCGGTACCGAAGGGCATTACAGTACTCGAAGTCTATTATTCCTACATTTATCTTTTAAAATCGGACTTGGCAACACCATGCAACACATCTGCGATTTGTAGAAAAATTGTAAAATGGCCGCCTTGTGTGTCATTTGTGAACTCGTGAACATTGAATAAATGAGACTAATTTATCTAATGTAGCGTGTATTAAAAATATTCTTTATATGTGAAAACGAATAACTTAGCGTATATTGTTTATACTATCAATTAGAGACATTATTTAAATAAGTATTTAAATTCTAGAACTACATAATTCTGAGGAGCATATTTTTTGTTTTCTTACTTCCTTCCTTATCTA
Organism: Apoda limacodes; assembly: GCA_946406115.1. Classification (NCBI taxonomy): domain Eukaryota; kingdom Metazoa; phylum Arthropoda; class Insecta; order Lepidoptera; family Limacodidae; genus Apoda; species Apoda limacodes. The sequence continues at coordinate 27,063,168 of OX291555.1, read as the reverse complement.
ATGCTTGTTTAATTTTAAAAATATTTTTATAATGTCTTTTCCTCCGCGGCCTCCAATGGTGCCCTACGGGATCCCGCCAGGCGTTGTTACTATGCCAATGGCCACGCATGTAAGTATTTATTCATAATGAAACTACAGAATATGTCCGGCCAGGGTAGGGTATTATTAATCCAATACTATGTTTTTAACAATTATTAATTACATTTTAAAACTATTTACATTGTTTCAATCCAAAATTATAACCTCAGATATTTTAGGTTTTGAGCAGTTTAGTGGACATGGGCTGCACCGTACTTTATCTGCCGGTTTTCTTTTGACTTCATTAATCTATTTACAAAATAATATCTTGCAGAAATTTATAACATTCAATAAATAAAATATTGAAAATTGAGTGTCAAAAGATAACTTTGTTTTTATTCGCACAACATAATAGCAATAAATAGTTTGCACCTATGAAAATACACGACACATCAAGGGAATGGTCTATTTGTCTTAAACAAATGACAATTTTGATTACAAATGACTAAATGACTTCACTACCATGGTCCATGAACTTTAATCTCATATTAAAACTTGTAAAAAGTAAAATTCCTCCTGCAAATGCTAAGGTTATGGAATGAAGTCCTGCCAAGGTTTTCTCTAAGGACAGTATGGGGTTCTTCAAAAATTTATTAGATATAAAGGGTCAGCAAAGGAAAAGTTTGTCTAGATAGTTCGTCAGTAGGTGTATAGGGACCTTTAATCTGTGGCAGTCGGGCACGGTTCGAAGGGGAATGAGAAAATGACTTTAATTATTAATGACTTCTAAATTTATGAAAGATTTGATGATGTAATGGGTCATACACCAGAATATAAGAATATCTTATAGATTTATAAAATAAGTAAATGGCATAAATCTTGACATTGTAGCATGTAAATCATGCTACATCATGTAAATGTAAATACAACATGAAAATTAAAAGTTGGTAAAATTAAAATAAAATAAATGTGAGAACCACGGGGGTTCAATGGAGAACATCATTTATAAATTTTTAAGATTAATAACACTGCACAAACACCAAAATATTACATACAGTCATTGCAGCTGACCATCGAAAATTGTCTCAGGAAATCAGTTGCAATCTACAAATTTATCTCGGCATATATCCTTATGCCACACAAACAGGGAAAACCACTAGTTTTCCCTGTTTTAAACATAAAGATTTCTTGGTATACCAAACCATCAGTTGTAAAGTTACTTATGGGCAAACCCCACATAGTAATTACAAGTGCAAGAATTAATTTTGTAGATCCCATAGTTTCTTGGGAATCCAGTGATCTGTTAGCTTGATATCTAGCCAGCAGATCGCATATCGGTTTCTTGCGTATTTTTTGATGAGCTTTATTCCTTATTTTGTAGTAACAATAGTAAGAGATACAAAGAAAGACTAAGGTCACACATAAAAGAATTGGCAAAAAGCCTTTTAAACACAAATAAAAATGTAACACACCTGAAAAGGTGGCAAATACTGGACCTAGACCAAAGATTATAAATTCTGACAACCTATCTGGAGTCACTCAGTGGAATGCCACCTACAACTATCAAATCTTGGACCATATCTGATTAAGGCTGAGAGCCAATTGCAGATCAAACTATGGAAAAAAAAAATTTTGTAGTAAATTTATAGTGAAAGAATAAATTTTGTAGAGCCCATAGTTTTTCAGGAATCAAGTGATCTGCTAGCTTGATATCAAGCCAGTTATATCAAGCTAGTTAAAGTAAATTTATTAATAGGTGCAATTATATAGAATTTTGCAATTACTATCTTAGGGGATGTATAATTTGACATATTTAACGAAATCAAAGAAAACCAATTGTCAATTGAAGATTGTGTTCTTTGTATGATTTAAATTATTTTTTTGTCTTTTTTATTTTGTCGCACTTAAGTTTAACTGATAAAAAATCTGTCTGAAACATATGGAATTACATCACGCCTATGTATAGAGAACTTGTTAACTAATCTCAAAAGGCAAGATGTACCCGAGTACCTACTCCAAGATTACTTACTAAAGCAAAATTATTTTTTTCACTACAAATTGTAATACAAAATAAGATATAAAGCTTTATAAAAAAATATTGTCATTGACATTGTAAATTGTCCGATTTATAAAAAAAATTGACAGAAAATCATTGTCACCTGTATATTCTAATAGTTTTATAGCCAAAAAAAAAAAGGAGCAAGTAGAAAATAATCATTTGTCATTTGTCAAAACAATCTATAATTGAGCACTTATGAATGTCACTATGCTATCGGTTTGTTAGTCTGTAGGGCGGGAGACCTTGTACTAAGAAGAACCGGCAAGAAACTCAGCAAGGGCATTTCTTTTCTCCCTTTTTCTTATGAAAATATTGGAAAATGCCCTCCCTATCATAGAAGGACACTTTCCATTACAATCCAAAAAAATATAAAATATAAAGCACAAGCACAATATAAAAAAAGTATCTAATTGAAAATATAAAAAAAGACATTTTATGTATTCATTACTTAGAAATAATCAATGTCTAACAGTATTGATAAACAAAACAAAAAAGTAAGACTAAATACTAAGAATGCAACGACGTTTGCAAGATCAGTCCAGCTTCCACAGGCATCACCCGTTCACAAGTATGACATGAATCAGTCATCGCTTCGCTCAACCATGTTTTAGGGAACGTAACGACCCGACACACATGTCACCACCGCAGAGACACTTTGAGAGAGCATGACACACTCAAGCAACTCCAATTAAACTTCGATTGTACTAGTTACAATGTGTGTAGTAAAGGAACAGAATATAAGAGGAGAAGATTGGAAGGTTTGGAATGCTTTACGACTCAGAAGAACCGGCAAGAAACTCAGCAGTTAATCTTTTATACTTCATATTAAAATACAATATAGCCTTACACTAGGTAATAACATAACATACAATGTTTTAATTTATAAATATTTCAAATGCCCCAATACAAATGCAAATCAATTAAGTTTTCAAGCATTGTCATCATTTATGTATTCATCTACTTTGTAATAGCTTTTTTTCATTAAACTATCTATGACATATATTTTAAATTTATTTGAGAGTAAATTAACCACATTTTCTGGAATTTTATTGTAGAAAAATATACTTTCCATTGCGAAAGAGCTATGTACCTTCTGAAGACGATATTTTGGAACTACCAATGTATCCTTATTCTTTGTATCAACACTGTGTAGGTCACTATTTTTAGCAAATAAGTGTCAATTTTTGCGTACATACATTATAAAAGCGAAGATATATTGGCAAGAAACAGTTAAAATATCAATTTCCCTAAATAGTTCCCTAAGAGAAATTCGAGGTCCTAATTTATAGATTGACCGTACTGCTCTCTTTTGCAAAATAAAGACTATCAATATCAGCTGTCTACCCCAAAGCAAAATGCCATAAGACATGACGGAATGGAAATATCTAAAGTAGACCAAGTGAGCAGTGTCAACATCTGTAAGCTGCCTAACTTTCCTAACTACATAGGCAGCTGAACTAAGTTTCCCTGCGAGAACTGAGATGTCCACTGCAGTCTATTGTCTAATAGAAAGTGCACTACTAACGTCGTCAAAATTAGTTTTATTTCTGTCAACTTTAAATAAAAGAGAAGTGTCATTGGCAAATAGTACAATCTTGCATAGCTTCTCCACAAAGAAAGTCATGTCATTTATGTAATTTCAAAATAGAAAAGGACCTAAAATAGAACCTTAAGGAACTCCTAATTTTACTTCCGAGCCATTGGATTTTACTTCATTGATTTGAACCTTCTGCATTCTACTACTCAAATATGAGCCGATAAGCTTAAGAGCCAAATCTGCAATACCATAATGCCTTAGTTTTCATATAAGAGTTTCATGTTGCACACAGTCGAATGCCTTTGATTGATCACAGCAGATACCAATGGCATATTGTGACTGTTTCCAAGCATCAAATATATGTTGTATAAGGGCAACACCTGCGTCAGTTACACATTACTAGGTACACTTTTTATTGTATTCTTACAAGAAGGTACAATACAGTACAATGCTTGCAAACAAGGCATTTCAGTGTTGCCTCTATCATAGTTCGAACATTTTAATGTTGCCAACTCATGAGCTATGAAATGGTCTAGTCTAGTTGAAAAAAGATATTAGAAATAAACAATGTAAAAAATTATAATTAAAACAAAATTTTTGTAAATTGATAAATGTTAGTCATCCTAATTTAACTCCACACTTGTGTATTTCAATGTGCAGGTAATGATGGGAGCTTATAGTACTGGAGGGAGAGGTCCCTTGCTGCCTGCTCCTACAAAAGCTGTGATACAGCGGCCACCCATCAAGAATCATCCAAATGGTGCTAAGGAACAGGAAGGGCCACCAGTTACCGTCTTTATAGGTAACAAATAACAGATATTAGTAACAAACTGGCATAAACCATTACAAAACTCACTAGCTTGGTTTTTTTTTATTGTTTGCTGTTTTAATATAGTTTTACGCTTGTATGTATTACTGTTTTTGCAAATTCAGATATAAGTAAATCTGTTTTCAGGGAATATAACTTCGCGTGCACCAGACCCTATGATTCGCGCGCTGCTAGATGCTTGCGGCACAGTACTCAGCTGGAAAAGAGTGTCTGCTTTTGGCTTCTGTGAATTTTCCTGTCCGGAAGCGGCTCTACGATGTGTGAGACTACTTAATGATAGGCAGGTAGCTGATAAAAAGTTACTTGCAAGGGTTGATGGGAAAATGCAGGCCCTTGTTGATACATATAAGAGTGAGTGCTTTATCAAAATGTATATTTGTAGAACATTTCCTACCTCTGATTTTAGAGAATAATCTATGAGGACTTACATATTTGAACTAAGACTAAAAGTAAATAATTTTTTTTAAAAGTATTTTTTTCCAATTATTAATATTTTTAGCTGAGTCCAGAACACCTGGAAATTAATTCTCGTAATTATAGACCCCCTCTCTTGTCTTGGTTTTTTATAATTTTGGGTTGAAAAAATTCAACTTGTTATACATTTTTGAAATCCAAGGTTAATGATTTTCCATTTTTTTTCAGCGGAGCAACGTTCTCGCCTTACTGGGGATGATAAAGCTCCAGGTACAGAATCAGATGTCAGTAACGAAGAATATTTAGATGCGCGTCAGAGAGCCATAGATGACAACTCTGAGCATATACTGGAGCAGATCATGTACGACTATCAGGATGAGATCAAAAACTATGAAATAATACAGAAAGGTACGTTTTGTTTTACGATTATGTATTCCTAAAATCTACGAAACATTACGCATAATTAATATTTAACAATGTGTTAGAAAGCTAATGACAATATTTTTTAAAAGACTATAGTGCAATTTTTGTCAGATTGAAAACTTACTGTTGTATTACTGTAAAATTAACCAAGTGCCAGTCGGACTCGCGCACGAGTGGTTCCGTACCATTATCTATAAACACGGCAAAAATATCACGTTTGTTGTATGGGAGCCCCCCTTAAATATTAGTTTTATTTTAATTAAATTATTTATTTTACAAATAAATATATAACTAAATATTCTGTGTATATTTCAAGCGTCTACCAGTTGCTGTAATCAATATCGAGCAAAAAACACGTTTGTTGTATGGGAGCCCCCTTAAATATTTATTTTATTCTGTTTTTTAGTATTTGTTACCTACATCTTCTGTGATAAATTTCAACTGTATAACTATCACGGTTTATGAGATACAGCCTGGTGACAGACGGACGGACGGACAGCGTAGTCTTAGTAATAGGGTCCCGTTTTTTTACCCTTTGGATACGGAGCCTTAAAAAGTAGGTTTATGAAGGTAGGTTTTGTTCGACTTCTTGTATCTACCTACGAGGGAGCGTTTTTAAGTTTGCGGAATGAGAGGGTTGGAGGGGGGTGATTAAGCTCATTAGGATCCTAACATGTTCAGTGACATGTTCACTCATAATAAGTATCGATACGAGGTTTCATTGTTATTAGACAATTAGTCTCAACCAAGCAACATATTTGGGAGTGAAAAGTGAAATATGGACAAAATCAAATATCGTGCCGTTATATAGTGCCTTAGCAAGCAGAGAAAATCAGTTGCGACCATAATAAATAAGATGTCATTGGTTTACGGCGACTCTTCTCTAGGAAAAACCATGGTGTACAAGTGGAACAGCTTATTTAAACAAGGAAGGGAATCCCTTGAAGATGACTTTGATGCCGAGGCCGGGAAACTCATGGCAACGGTCTTTTGGGACTCTGAAAGAATATTATTGATTGATTATAAAGATAAAGGTGTTTCTATAATAGGAGAATACTACGCTTTAATATTAAAGCGACTAATAGAAGCCATTGAAGAGAAAAAACGGGGAAAATTGACGAAATGTGTGCTGCTTTTGCAGGACAACGCGCCCGTCCACAAGAGCCGCGTTTTGTTAGCTGCCCTGCACCATATGGGCTTTGACATTTTGAATCACCCACCCTACAGCCCAGACCTGGTCCCGAGTGATTATAACCTGTTTCCATTATTGAAAAAAGAGCTACAGGGTTAAACATTTACCACCGATGATGAAGTCAAGGAGGCAGTTTAGGCGTACTTTGAAGGTAAAGAGAAATCATTTTTTTAATAGGGTATAAATAAATTCACTAAGAGATCTGAAAAATGTATCTGTCTTGCAGGTGAATATATTGAAAAGGAAAAATAATTTGGTTTTTTTATTTCCACCCCTTATCCCCATTCCGCGAACATAAAAACGCTCCCTCGTACCTTCTGCAAAACATGATTGACAATATGACAATATGAAATCATATAAATTTGCTATTTTCCAGTACTTTCAGATATAAGATTTAATCTTTGCATGTATTGTTTAAGGAAAAGTATTTGTGTATGTATGTTGCAGAGGAGGCCATCTCCAAAACAGCTCGGGTCCTTGAAGAAGCTGATATATCTGAGGAAAAGCGAGATGTGATACATCGAGAGATTGGAAAGTTCCGGGAAAGCATGAAGGTAATATTCCTTTATCCCAACACCCCTTACTACCTCATCCCTTCCGACTACCCTCTGGATACTCAACAACTTTACTCTTTAATGTCACCAGGATATCGAGCACACAAACACTTCTTTTTTATTTTATTTAAAACAATGGTTTGAACGTTTCTTTATTATGCATTAGCTTGGAATGAGAGGATTTTTAGGTGGTTGCCAAATTGTGAGAAGATTGAAAGGGTGCTGAATTGCAAATATTTGTACTAGGCAATCCAAAACTGCAAAGCAAAACTGATCATAATTTAGGAAGTAAAATCATTTAAAATAAAATAGAATCGGGATACAACGTTGTACCGAAAGATGGCGTTAGTGGAAAAATGGTAAATTTGTGTAATGCTTATTATATTATATATTATATTGCTTCCCTAACCAAAAAATCCTGTATTTATAACACAATGGAGAAAAAGTAAAAATAACCTACTTGTCATGAAATGTACTTAGGAATGTCTAATGTAAATACAATGTGACGTCATCCTTCGTTATAATAAAGAAATTCGTTTAAGTCAATTTAGATGTGTAATGTAGGATTGATGCTTTACGGTTATGTACTTGTTAAAAGTAAAAAGGTATTGGTCATAAAAGTGAAATTTAATTAAATAATAATAATAAATACTATAAAACTTAGTGAAAATGCTTTTACAATAGTTAAAAATAGAAATAAAAAGGAATGAAGTAGTACCTACATACTAATTTATATTGCTGATTTGTAAAAGGTAGTAATTATTTTTAAAAATAAATACTAAGGTAATAATTGTAAGTATTTTTCTGTGAAGGCATTCAAACAAAACATTTGTAATTAATGTGGACATCTTGAATTTAAAATTATGTCGTACTACTGTCAAATACCTATGACCATTTCCTTCTGTGTCCAAAATACGGGTGTGAATAGAAACAAGATAAATGAGTGTTTAATTTTAAAATAAGTGATAGAAACATGCGTAATAAAGCAATGTTCACATATACGATGACGGTTGACATGTGTTTGTATTGCTCGTTGTATCATTGACAATCTTGCGGTGGTAGGTGCGGCCCTGTGCAGACGCCGTGCAATCGACCGACGGTGAGTGATGCCCTCTCACTTCTACATCTTACTGTCTCAGTCACACTCGATAGATTCTCGCATCACACTTTTCACTTACTTACGTGTCGCTGTGGATATTACACTAAAAGTGCCAATGTTGAAACTAACTGCGAACGAACATTGCCGTTGATCTGTCCCAAATAGGCCAAAAAATATTCAAGTGTTAAGTTAATTAGTGAGTGAATTAGTTTTTAACAGCTTTTTAAATCGCCTATTTATAGTTATTTTGTATAACTACCGGTTGAGAGTGTTGTGTTTATCGTGTAAGCATGTGAAAAAGTACCAGCAAGTGCTGTGTTTTGAAAAATTGTTAGTGCTGTGGATATGTAGATATTTAGGACAGTTAAAATAAGTAACAAAAACGGTTATATAGTAATTCTCCATCAAGTGCTACTATTGAGACTTTAAATAATAATAAGTTGCTTTACTTTATGTTTGGAAATACCTGTGTTCTATTTCAATATACCATATAGTGTATTACATAGAGAAATTTGCCAATGAATGCTGTTTAAAAATTTACTCTGTTCTGTTATTGGAAAATGCGTGCAACACATGCTGGGGTGAATGGATATCATATAGGAAGAGATAATAATATTTTTGTAGTATAGTTCGTCTGTAAAACACCTCATAGATTGTTTGTTATTAAAAAAAACTGCTTGTGTAAAAATATCTATTATTATCAGGGATTTTATAGAATTACATTAAAGTCAGTAACTGGTTTCATAAGGACATGTATGCAATCTAATTAAAAAAAGCCAATATGACTAAGAGAAATGAAACAGTTATTTTTATGGAGACAAACCATAAACTGGGTTATGTAAATGAAGTGTTTTACTGAATTAAACAGAAAAGTAGAAATATCATTGGCTGTAGTAAAAATAGAAGAATAACTTCATGTGGTTGAAGAGGAAAGAGAAAAATCATCGCAGTTAAATGATATTTACACTCTGACAACTTATATAAAAGAAATTAATGACTGGTACACTTGAAGATTTGCCCTACACAGACTAGTAGAATTCGTAACACTGATTTTTTAAACATGTGGGTCATGTAAGTCAAACTTTAAGTTATTGTAGGGCGTAGTGCATAAAGATTGTAGCGTGTGTACGAAATTTGAATGTTTTTTTTGAAGGACCATTATATATACATAAGTTATTCTTAAAATTAGAGCTACAGCCAGATGCCGTGAGTTGGACACGACTGTAGGCCAACCTGTGAAGTCAAATTTCACGATATCACATGAATAAATAAAGGAATATACACTGCGTAAATAAAAGATTTAATTTGAGTTGTTAATAGAAGTGTATAAATAATATTGAACTGATGAATGTCAGAAAAAGCTAGAAGAAAAGTTTCAAATTGAAAACTATAAAATTACCGGGAACAAAATTTCTAGAAAAATAAAATTTTAAACTCATTTAATTGACACAGCGACGCACACGAAAACACATTTTGTCTTACTTATATTTAGATATTTAACGTTTAAAAAATCGTAGGTATACACACAAAAACCTTTTTAGAAAATCTTCATTCTAAATAAGCGTCTTCATAAACTTCTAATTTTAGGGCAATATTTGGGTTATAACTTTTCATAGGTTTATTTTTATAAAAAAAAAAAGTGGTAATTATCTAATTCGAACAGTCATTAGGTGCAATATTTATTTAACCACCAAATTTTTTTTCTACCACAGTTAGTTTTGTTAACACTATAGTAAAGGTCATTGACCTTAAAATTAAAATGTGTACTTTTAATGAAAGAGTGATGTTTATGATCTGTTCCAATTGGATATGCCTTTGATCGCAACTCCATATTTGTGAGTTATGGACGAGTGATCCGCGACGATCGTTGTGCACACGTTTAGCCATTAATTTATAAAAAAACTGATCGATTCGATCAAACTTGCTACAATTGCTAATTTCAATATTCATATCGAGTTTTTCCGATAAATTATTATCTAAAAGAGCAAACATATTAGTTTCAAATAATTTAATTTGCTGGCACTTACTTTAACAGTTTCTATATTTTTTTAAAAAAAAGCGTTTGAAGTTTGTTTTCTTAATGTAAAAGTTAATTGACCTCAGCGTGTGTTTGGCGTTCGAATCGCGTTACGTATCTAAATGCACAAGTGTGCGGTCTACGAGGGATCTTCGCCGCGTCGCGTCCGTCCTCTTCCTCCGTGCGTCGTCAACGCTTCACCGTCGCCACGGAACTAGAGAGTGAGTAACGTGGTCGTAAATGAGAAATGGTATGACGGTACGAAAGGGAAGTGCGTATTTGTTGTCGATAGGTGGCGCTGTCCGAATGCTGCTAACGTCGAATATTTCTCTTGTTGATTTATTTATTTCCAGCTTACATGTGGCATAAGTATTGACGACTATGTACAATGTATCTTTTTCTTATGGAGAGGAAAAAATATATGAGAAGAGCGGCTAGACGGGGAAATGTAAATGGTATTTCGATTTTGTATTTGATTTGTGAAATTTTGGTGTTGCTACAATTTATTTTATTATTTATTTGTCATTTACATGTTATTGTTTGAACTTATTATCGGGTAACAAGGTCCTTCTATAATATATTAAAGTGTACCGACTATACGGGATAAAATGGAAAAGCCAAGTTCCAATATTCTTCATTGAGTTACTAATATATAATGAAACAATATTAGCAGTTGAAACATAGTTACGAAAACGTACCTAAAAACTAATTATATTAATATTGTGTTAGTCTTAAATCTCCAATAACTAAAAAAAATTACAATTTTAGATTATACCATTTTATTATAGCATAATGTTTTTTTTGGTATATTTGATAACTTTTAGTACTGAAGTTCGCAAAAAGCTAACATGTATTTTTATTCAAATACATTTATTTGTAAATGTCCAAATCCAGTTAAAATTATCTACCAACATTTTAATACTAGCTGCAAATTATGTACCTTTCGTAAATGTTTTGAGTTTCATTCAATAAAACAAATTATTCGTTTGACTTTTTATGTTATCAATGAAAGTGTAGCAACACCATATTAACGTAAAATGGTTATTCTAGCGTGATTTTTATCCTTCAATCGCTTGCTTCAGCCTTTCGTTGAGTGATCTTGCTTAACAATTATATATCTACAGAGAATAAACTTTATTGTAAAAGATATTGTTATTATATTTATCGAGTCTTTCACGCTAACAATCAATTGCCCTATTTTAGCTCGTGACTTTTCGGTCTGGTTGCACCCTAGTAGAGTGGGTAGTTTTAAAACTGCTTGCTACTTCCTATTGTCGCACCATAATTTGCTGAAGCGGACGTATTGTGATGACGGCCAGTGCAACCTGGCCGAAGCGTCGAAAACCAGGAGATATACGTGCAAGACCCGATAAATACAAAATTAATGTGTACAAAAGTATTGTTCTAGTAGGTAATCATGTTATTTCTATTTGGAGTTTAAAACTGGGCCATAATGTTTGTGCTACATATTCATAGTTTAAAATTAATTCATAGTCATATCTTTTCGTTAGATTTCTGCTTATAAAAATATAAAGTATTCAAAATAGCCCAAAAGATTGTATATCATTGTGACTGTGATATAGTAAGCTTCGTTAAAAAGGGTAACAAAAATATTGCCTAACCAACACAGTAGACATATTAAGTTAGTTTTGGATTTAATTCTGAATTATTTATTAATGAAGTTGATCGTTAATAGTAATTAGAGCTAGCTGCTAACTTAAGTAGAACAAGATCCGTTCGAGCGCGAGTCTTGTTGACAAAAGACTGAAAATTAGCACATAACACATTATATACATAAATGTTTAAATACAGAAACAATATTTATATATCAGTATAAGTATATAGTTTCTTCTAAAGGGTAACTGAACGAGAATGTTTTATGTATTTATAGTTTTAAAATAGTTTGATTGAAATATTGAACTTGATTTTAAATTTTATTTTTAGTTTTTATTCTTCCTAACTTAAAGTTTAAATCTGTTAACTGTGACAAGATATTTCCTAATTTCTTTATTACATTTCAGAGTTGTTATCAATGAATTCACTCTCATTAAATCCGCTACGATATTGCTATTTTTTTGTGTCTGGTCTTTCGTTGTTCTTTAACAATCATCAGAGTGCGAAAATATGAGATATATCCACGAGAGTGGTGTAAGAGTTGGTTTTCGCTACTTACTATTTTAAAATTACCTTAATTTAGCATGATCACTCAATATGGTCTGAAGATGCATAAATATTTTACAAATTTTCACGTTTTTATCGATCTTTGAACACAGGAAGAAGTAATAGTGCTGGTGCGGCCTAAGAAAGAAAAAGATGGAGAAAAAGAGAAAGAAAAGGACAAAGAACGAGCCCCGTCGAGGGAGAGAGATAGGGACCGAGACAGGGAAAGAGAACGAGAAAGGGACAGGGAAAGGGATAAGGACAGAGAAAAGGAGAGGGAGAGGGACAGAGAAAGGGAGCGGGACAGAGACCGCGACAGAGATCGTAAGACGCGCGAAAGAGAAATAGAGAAGGACAGGCGTAGGAGAAGCGGTTCAAGGTTAATTTTCGATTATACTTATTTTTATTATCGCATGAAACCATAGAAAACGTAGAACAAGGCTATTACTCAATAAACAAAGTGCTTGCTGTAAATTGATTCGTTAGGTTAGTTAATTATTTTTTTGTGTGTGTTTCCGTAAGCAAGCAATGTGAATAATCTGCCCGTCCAGGAAATTATTATTTACAAAATAAGCAAATACTTAACGAAAAATGACGATTTTTAAGTATGAATTATACTTCGTATCTCTCCCGAAACTAACTACGGTTTGCATGCAGCAGTCCGCGAGATGATGCTGTCCTTATCACACCTCTTTAAAGTTATAAAAAGGCTTATTAAAATTTACATAGTAGGTAGTTTTCACTACCTTCAGATATGCGCCCCTCCATATTGCTCGCTTCTGACTGCCATTACGTGTTGTTGAGCTGTCCGTCGCGCATGTCAATTTGTTCTTGTAGTTTTTGACAATCCTCCAATCCTGCAACAATGATAAAGATTTAGGTCATCGGCGAATAATAAGCATTTTGCATTTTCGATAACGCTAGGTAGTATTTTATCATAAGTGTGAACTGTAAAGGACCGAGATTACATCCTTTATTAAAGTAGCTTTCTGACCTATAGCCCGCATGTTCTACGTAATGTTGTCTATCTTTCATATAACTAGCTAAGAAGTTAAGTAAAACCAGCACCTGCCAACTTCACGAGTAACGTGTCGTAGTCGTTATCAACTTGGTCGGAAGCTTTTTTATAGTCGAAATAAGCGCCGATTGCTTGTTTCCCGGCGTCGACTGCTATTGTGATATCACCCATGTAGTTTATCAGATTGCTGGTACCACCATCTTTAATACTTTTGTCGGGTAGGGTGCAATACCGTCTGGCCCAGCTAACTGTTTTGCCTTAAGCTGTTGCAGAGCTTGAAACACCAGGGGTATCACTTGCGCGTTGCCGACCCTTCAGAAATCTAATAACTTCTTTCTTGAAGAACTCCTTACTATAGTCCTTGCAGAAAACCTTGGCAGGGAGCTCATTCCACAACTTCGTCCACAAAGTCGCAAGTTCGGCCCCATATGGAGTACTGCTGCCATCTCTGGGCAGGTGCACCCGGATACCAGTTTGGCCCTTTTGACTCGGTTCAACGACGGGCTGTGAGAATTCTCGACGATTCCAAACTCACTTGCGGTATCGAGCCCTTAAGTCTGAGGAGAGATTTTGCCTCACTGTGTGTGTTCTACCGGTTGTACTATGGGTTGTGTTCTGAGGAATTGTTCGAAAGGATGCCCACGGTTACTTTCTACCATCGCACCGCTCGCCATCGGCAGGAAATTCATTCTCACACTTTAGAACCTAAATGGTCGCGTACAGTGTGGTTTCAGAGAAACTTCCTCCTGCGAACGCTTGGGTTGTGGAATGAGCTCCTTGCCAAGGTTTTCTCAAAGGACTACAGTATGGGGTTCTTCGAGAAAGAAGTTTTTGTATTTTTGAAGAGTCGGCAACGCGCGAGTGATTTCTGGTGTTGCAAGCGTCCATAGGCCACGGTGACCGCTTACCATCAGGCGGACCGTGTGCTTGTTTGCCAACTTGGTGGTATAAAAAGAAAAGCAAAAATCATCTTCGCAATGATAAACAATAAACTTTTTGAATTTAATAGATAATACGTACTGTTTTTACTCTGTGGTAATCCGTCTACACCCTATGATTTATGAAAATTTCTACTCTAAAAAGTCCAATTTTAACTTAAAAGTTATTTTTTAGATTTTTATTTTTATACATTGCCATTTCATTTAAAATGTATCTAAATAACGTAAAACCACAAGATTGGTTGGTTTAAAAATCATTGGTAATTATTGGCACGCCCGTGCGGTGAATTAATGCATCAACCTGTATGTATTTGCGAAAAACTGATACTGAATCGGTCAATATTGCTCATCAAATGCTGAATATAAAATATACTATCCACCCCGTGTGTGCACATCCATTTATTTATATGGATAGCGATATTGGCAGATATACGGCGTGGCTGCGATGTAATAGATATCTTTGTTAGTATCTGCCTCGTATGTGACAACCTTAACACATCAGTCCAAGTGTTTCCATGTCGGTAAACACAACTTACCTTTTGAGCACTAAGCATTCTCATATGCGTTAACTGTAGCCTGACGTCAAGTAAATTATCAAGCCTGGACATATAATGGCTTCGTTTTTACCGAAAACGCAAAATTATTATAACGCTAAAGCCATATAGGTAAACCTGATTCAAAATCTATTTGCAATTCAGGTAAACATAAATGACCTTGACGCGCGTCTTTCGCTTTGTTAGTCTATGCAACATATACATAAATACGTATAATATTTCTCATCGTAAATTCGGAATTTTGTAGATTTTATATTTAATCAGTGTCGTGATTTGAAAACCAGTTAAAGAATGTGACAATAAAGGTAATCATGTAAGTATTTTAATGATTTATGATTAAATTACCAGAAAAAGTGAACATTAAGTAAAGTCAGGTGATGTACAAGATTTTCAAATAGATTTTGAGTCATCTACAACTTAAATCATAGTGTCTATATTGTAACTAGTAAATTCATACTTGACAGATTAATTTAACACTAGTGCTACTAACAGTACACTTAACAGCTGTCAATCAGTTTTGTCCCTGTTGTTAAATCAAGAAAATGTGATATTTTATATATCTGTATTTTTAGTATTAAAAGGTCGGTTAAAATGTGTAATTGTATTCAAATAACTGTCCCAGAATATTATACTATTTGGAACTCTAAATTGGTTTAAAAATATTACAGCAAATTTTTTTTTCTATTATGTGATTTCATTTTAATATTTGCTACTAAATACTAGGTTTAGCATCAACACAAAGAATTCAAACTACAAAACTTATCAAAATAGTAAATATGACCTATTTAAAAATGACAGAAGCAGGCAATATGGAGGGGTGCATATTTGTAGGTAGTAGAAACTACCTACTATGTATATTTTAATTTTAATAAGCTTTGTTATAACTTTAAAGGCGTGTGATTAGGACAGAATCATCTCGCATACTGCTGCATGTAAACTGTAATAGAAGGTAAGTTCGTTTGATTCTTAATTATTTTCTTTGTGTGATGTACGATATTGTTTACAGAGGCAAGGATCGTCGCGACGACAGAGAAAAGGATAGAGAGAGGGAGAGAGAAGAAAGGGAACGAGAAAGGGAAAAGGAGAGGGAGAAGGAACGTGAGAGGGAAAGAGAACGGTACGTATTATTTATACCTGCGTTTCTTTCGTTTTCTAGTTAGATTCGTATACAGCTAGTAAGCTATATTTTAAATTACAGTGTATTTTGTCGCAAACCCTTGGTTACTTAATAATGTCAGTGCAATATTAAGTAATTAGGGGAAGTTAATAGTAACAGATATTCAATAAGTATACATACATATATTTGGATAATGCTTTAGGTATAGAATATTTTCAGATTAGCTGTTTATGTATAAAAGCTTATATTTAGGTTAAACCTATCATATTATAACGTGTTTTGAATATATTTTTTGTTTTAGAGAGATCCGTGAACGAGAAAGGGAGAGAGAAATACGTGAGAGGGAGAGAGAACGTGAAAGGGAAAGAGATAGAGAAAGGTAAGGGGTTCTACCATATGGGACTTAACAGATTTAATTTTTTTTTGAGACACCTAACTGTGGAAGCGATAGTCCACATGAAATATTAAACATTGCCTCCCTGTGTGTGTATAATACCAACGGCTACTTCCTACCGTCGCAACGCTCGCCATCGGCAGGGAATTCATCCTCACACCTTAGAACCTAAATGGTCACGTACAGTGCAGTTTCAGTAAAACTTCCTCCGGTGAATGCTTAGGTTGTTCAATGAACTCCCTGCGAAGTTCTTCAGGTATTATATTTAAAGGGTCGGCGACGCGCGAGTGATGCTCCTCGTGTTATGCAAGCGTCCATAGGCTGCGGTAACCGCTTACCATCAGGCGGTTAGCTTGTTTGCCACTTTAGTGGTATAAAAAAATCGTTTATAGTTATTACTGTTGAAATATTGATTGTTTCGATATAAAAAGTAATAGGAAAGCTCCTTTTTATCCCGAATCCCGTCCTTTGTCCTTTTAACAATTTCTTTACCTAGCTAAATTGTCTGTCAGTTGTGACGTTAAACAACAACAAACAGACTTACAATTATTTATTAGATGCCAGTGAACTGTTAAACAAACGGATTTTCATACTTAATAATTCATACAAATATAATTCTCGCCTTTGCCAGCGGCACCGCCCGCGCTGTATTTAATTATCAACCTGGGATTTCTACAGCAAGTCTCTATAGTAAGAAAATTTCCTGTAGCTAGGTATAGCTATAGTAACGTGACATTCGGTTACCTATAGTTATTCCCTCAGGAACTTTTCCAGGACGAAAAGACCTATGTCATTGTCCCCTAAACAATTACTGTGCCATAATAATTATTTATTTTAAGTTAAATATAAAACATATTGTTTCATGTGTGATAATTATTTATGGGAGTGCGCTGCACCAGCGCTCCTTGGGACGAGCCGCATCTGCTCCCACTTGTCTATCTTTTTATAGTTTGAAAACTATGTAACGTGTAACAACCATTTAAAATTTCGTGGCGATACTTTCATGAACAGTTTTTGTGCGAGTTCGTCGTCGGTGAGGCAATTTCTTATAACCGATATTCAGGCGTCGCGATAACACTGAGGCGATAACGTTCGCGATTATTGGCCTTTCGTAAGTAGTATGTAAGTTTACGAGCAAATGTGCGTAAACTAGTGGTTGACACCTGACTTTACCCTTGATTGAACTTACGGTACGTTTGATGATCACAATGTTTATTATATTTACGTTTGTTTATCAAGGATGAGGTGAGATTGTGAATTCCTATGTGACATACGGTTTGTATACATGATTATTTTCTGAGGAGTAATGCCCACGGCTATTTTCTACCATCGCTACATCGGAAATTCGGATTCGGACCTTAGGTAACTAAATAGTTAACGCATTGTGGTTTTGGAGGAACTTCCCGTCGAGGTTTATTGTGAGAACCACGATCTATGCCTGCGCAATACGCATAGCGTTATTTGGTCCCAAACTAGGCCAGTCTTGTACTTGACAACTGATACGAATACTTAAGTAGATATTACTTATTGCGTAAATATATACAGTGTGAGTCTTCATAAAGTGCACATATGAAAATGGGTGAATCTAGACCCATTTTTATCGAAGGAAAAATGACAAAAAAATCTAAAATTATATTTTATAGATTTTTTGAAGTGAAACTTCTTTAGCGGCGCTGTGCACTTTTTTTTGTGATGGGTAAAAACTGTTAAACTCGCGTCAGGTCACGTGTCCTGATCGAAAATTCGTAAGATGTCACTCGCGTTAGGACACGTGACCTTTATTTACATTAGGTTAGTTTTTATTTTTAGTATATGGCGATTATGAGTAGTACAGGGAGGTTGGATATGGGATTTTAATTCTATGACAGATTGAGCTGTCAAATATATAACGTCAAAAAAGTAAATAAACAAAAGTTATTATTTTTTATAAATAAATATGGATAAGAAGTGATGGGAAGTAAATAGCGAGTATGTTTTTACTTCTGCCGGCACTCCCGGAGTGCAACCCGTTTTTTTTATTTTAATTACCTTCTGTTGACTTACTGCAAAGAAAACGTTATAACTTTTGACCTAAGAGGTATATCCTGATAAAATAAAAACAGTAAATAACAGGGTATACTAATAAAATACCCTAATAATGTGGTGGCAGGCCTTTATTCAAACGCTAATTGCCTACATTGTGATAGGGATAGAGACATAGGATTTTTGGTTTTACAAAGGTAATACGATGGAGAATAACACAAAGTAATAAAAACCACCTGTAATATGGGCATTATTTGGAGAAATTAATCAAATAATTAAAAAAACACCAATTATAATACAGATTTTTCTCAAAATGTAATATTTTATTATTACTTGTTGCTGTTTTTGGGCATTTTGTGTATTTTATTAGTATACCCTGTTATTTACCATCATAACTGTTTTTATTTTATCAGGATATATCTCTTAGATCAAAAGTTATAACGTTTTCTTTGCAGTAAGTCAACCGAAGGTTATTAAAATAAAAAAAATCTATAAAATATAAAAAAAAAATTTAGATTTTTTTTGACATTTTTTCTTTCGATAAAAATGGGTCTAGTTTCACCCATTTTCATATGTGCACTTTATGAAGACTCACACTGTACATATATATTTATATATATATATAAAAAAAAATTTAGATTTTTTTTGTCATTTTTTCCTTCGATAAAAATGGGTCTAGTTTCACCCATTTTCATTTGTGCACTTTATGAAGACTCACACTGTATATATATATATATATTTATATTATTACTACCTTAACACTTAGACTTAGGACAATAACAACGTTCATTACATAAATGTTTACCCTGTGCCGGGATCGAACTCACGCTCTCGGCTAAGACAGAGACACCCAATGGAGCCACTAGGCACTCAAGTAACAGTTAGTGAAGTGGTCAATGATCTTATTTGCGTGGTTTTTGCAAAACAACGTTCATATTGGACAACGTACAATAAAGCAGTATTTATTAGTAGTTATGTTTCATGAGTCGTATAATGGGTACACCATGTTTACTATAAAATCCGACTTATACTATTGAACAGTTTCCAATCTAAAGTTTAAGCCGAAACATCGAGTGTTGCAAATTTTTTATTATTTTTTTTGTTATTTTAATAAAAGAATACTTTTAATATGTGACAAAGCGTGAATATGAGATTTTAAGTTTTTATGTGATATTTATTAATTACATGGGATATATATAGTTGTAACAATAACAAATCGTAGTCTTTTGCTTTTGATAGTATCGACTTTAAACATAGTGCTTCATGACATACTTTCCCTTAAATCGTTAAGAAGTTTTAGTCTATTAATGTCTGTAACACCAGTGGTATCACTCACATGATGCCAACCTTTCAAGAATCTAACCACCCTATTCTGTAGACCATTCGGAAAACCTCGCCAAGGGCTCTTTCCACCATCGAAGCATTCCCGGGAGAAAAATTCTCTGATACTGCATTAGGATTGTCAAAACGACATACTTTCCAAATTATCTGTGAATATTAGGGGCACACTGTTCCATTGTTTTGCGATCTTGGCATTTCTAAGCCAGTTTTACTAATAGTTATCATATCGCAAGGTAGAGATTATTTTTAGGGTAACGGTAAACATAAAAGATCAGTCTGGTATTCCCTTGTGATTCAAAATCTTTTAAGTTGTTAGGAAAATTACCGTTTTTTTTTTTCATTTGGTCCTATCACAAAAAATAGTTCCAGTCTTCCCTAGGGCAAAGGTAAACACTACTTAAATAAAAGACAGGTAACATATTCATCACTACCTTATCCATTTGTAATAAGCGCTTTTAGGTTAATGTTATTTCTCTTACTGTCGAGGTCGGTAGGAGTGCGTATAGTCTCTGATCTGATCTTCAGTGAACATCAACAAACTTATCTAGCATCAATAATAGTATTTTCTGTTTTAATTCTTCATTTTCAAATATAAACTGACTAGTTTGTTTTGTGTCATATATTCCTGCTGTATCTTGCTTGCTAGTCATTTTCAGGTATTTTGTCTACCAGGTTAGAAGGTTAGATGTGGGATCACATTGCTACATACATTTTGTTTCTTTCCTATGTTTAAACTTCTTAAGTAAAACTCATAAAATCATAAATTTTTTACATCAGTAACCATGTAAAAAACTTATTACTAAAAGTGAACATGGTTTGCTTCAAAATGCGGGATATGTGACGAAGAGGTTATAAAATTCATGTGAGAAGTGAGTACGGAGTCAGCAAAAATGTTGGTGCGTCCTGTGTTGTGGAAACTAAGTCTGTGTCCGTACATACGTACACGGTACGAGATAGAAAACGATAAAAGGGACGCGAGTAAAGGGTAAATATTTATAAATAGTCCATTTTGAAATAATACTAGTGAGCAAAGTTGGTCATTCAACATGGGCGTAGTGGAGACGATAGTGTAATGACCAATGCTCAGGCGTTTCATACGACATTTTGTAAACATACAAGAAAAAAATAATAATTAAATAGTTAACTTATCAAAAGCACTAGTGTGAGATATCAAATTGTATCAAATTCAAATTTAAATAATATTTATTTATTTTTTATTTCAAATACAGTTTCCTAAAGACTGATCTTAAATTTATATTTTGCGAGTTGCAATAGCTGTTTTTTAATTTCTAAACAGCGTGTTCAAAAAATCTGAAAGATATCATGATACTAGAACTTCATAGGTATAAATATTTTAAAGTTATAAAACACTTTCAACGAAAATTGTTCCAAACAAAATCAATTCACAAGTCTCTCAGATATCTGCAGTAATTTTCATTATTTGTGTACGATACATAATGCGTGTACGATACGCATTCGGTGGTTTTATTTAATTTAGTTTAGTTTATGGAATATTTGGTGTATAGTATTAGGTAGTAAACAATCAGATGATGGGGTAGCGAAAGGTCGTACGCTATGTATATTGCTTAGGGACAAGGCATTGGTTAGATACACACCATAACCATTCCTGACGGCGTGGTTAGAGATATTACTACCGTTAACTGTTGCTGCGGCGCATTGTTAACAATATTTTTAATATATAATACCTTTAAACGAGCAATTCTAATATATATTTATAATCTAAATCTCGGAAACAGCTCCAACGATTTTCATGACATTAAGTGTGCAGTGTGTTTCGGGGGCAAAAAATCAATCCAGCTAGGTTTTAATTTTTAGAAAAAATCGTTTTATCAATGTTTTTAGGCAATAATAATCTGAAAAATATGACTCTTCCTGACGTCTACTGGCGAGTAGTAATACTATTATTTTTACCGACACAGCAACACTAAAGGTACGTGACAATAGATGGCATTGTTAAAAAAAAACGAGCAGAGCTCGGTCTTCCAGGTACTCCATCTTTAGCGGGCTCAGGAAGTTTACTAACCCAACCATATTCTGCTTAGTAAAAAACAAAGTTGAAAAAGTGCTCTATGCAAGAAACTTATAAAAAAAAATTATGCAAGAAATGTTACAATTATTACTAAAAAAAATATTATTGCTAAAGTTGGCTTTTTTTAGCATAAATAAACCTTAAAAATAACTTATGTTGCTTTCTACTAGAGAACGGGAGCGAGACAGAGAACGTTCTCGCGAACACGAGCGAGAAAGGGAAAGAGATAGGGACAGAGAACGAGAACGGTCCCACGGACGTAGCCGTAGTGAAACAGACTCGCGGCGAGAGCGAGAGATCTTCGAGGAAGCGAGAGAAAAGAAACGGCTCGAGAAGAAAGCGCGGGAGAAGGAGGCTGCGTATCAAGAGAGGTTAGTTGTTTTATTTCTCTTTATAACAAAGTTTGGCGTTACGTTACTTTCTCCTTTCTATTAAAATGAACGCATTCAAGGGTGAAAGCGTTGATATTGATAACTGATAAGAGATTCTGTGTTTTTGTTAACAGGTTACGAAAATGGGAAAGTCGCGAACGAAGGAAGGTAAAGGAGTACGAGAAAGAGAAAGAGAGGGAACGTTGCCGGGAAGAGGAGAGAGAGAAAGAGGCAAAACGACTGAAGGAGTTCCTAGAAGATTACGACGACGAAAGAGATGATCATAAATATTACAAGTAAGCCATTTTAAAATAAAAAATATGTTAAAAATAATTCGGAAAAGTTGATGTTCAATAAATTAATGCTTAACCAGTTGGGACAATTATTTTCACTGATCTTTGTGTTTCTAAAGTTAGCTACGAAGTGCGGGACATGAATTAATTTATGGGCAAGATTGGTTTGAAGTGTGTTGCGGGGGTAGGAGTAAAAGTGCTAACTTCACAACGCAATGATTTGTACAGAGTGCTCCACCGTTTTAAGTTAAGGTAATACATCCCAAGTGCCATTTAAGTGTGAATATTATGTCTTAAAATGCTAATATAACTCTATGGTATGGTAAAGATGAAAATTTCACTTAATGCATTTCGAAAAAATATTCAATAAAATCATGTCTCAGATCTATACACAGTGGGGAGAGGTAGTACCTCCAAAAATATTTTAACTTAATCATAATATAACTTTGTTATGGAGGTTCATAAGATAAGACACATGCCCTTAAAGTTTTTACAGAAGCGATAGAAAGATGGCACAGTTATAAGATTGTGACGTACGTACGGACCGACGGACGGTCATGAAATTATAAAGTTTTCGTCATTTGACTACGGAACATAAAATAAAATTATTATATATCTCATTACTTTCATAGTGCAAAAATTGTTATAATTTTAGAGGTAAAGAGCTTCAACGAAGGTTAGGTTCGCGTGTGAGAGAAGCAGAAAGCGACGCCAGGGAAAGAGAAAAAGAACAGGAGGAGTTGAACAACTTAAAGAGAGAGATATTTGGCGATAAGCCCGAAGACGATCCAGCTGCAGCTGCTGCTTTTGAAAAGGTATGTTGGTTTTACTCATTATGTAGAGTTGTATTTAGTTAGGGTTTGTTTTAGAGTATTTTTCTTTACACTCCTCTGAACTCAATTATAAATATTTTTTTATTACTCATATAAAAAAAAAAAAATTTCGACCAGGTTATTGAGTGTTTGTATTTGTAAAGCATTTTTTTTTCTGTAGCGTTGCTTCCATTAGAACTATTAGAAAAACTTGGCAAATCCAAAGGAAGTCCTTTAGGTGGAACGTTTTTTGAAAATTCAATTTTTTACCATGTCTTATATATTTATAGTAAATTATATATTTATACTATACTAGCTTTTGTACGTGGTTCCACCAGCTCCAAATTTTGTAATCGGTGTAGGATTGCAACGGCAACCCCTCAATTATATAAAAAAAACCGACTCACACTTGACGTTTTCAAGTAGCCTTTGTCTGTCTCCATGCCAAATTTCATCTTAATCGGTGCAGTGGTTTAAGCGTGAAGAGGTAACAGACAGACAGACAATGTTACTTTAGCATTTATAATATTAGTATTGATTTTCTAGGCTAAACGTGAACAAGAAGAGATATACAAGCCTCGGTTGTTAGTTGATGTGAGTTTGGAGGCGGAGCAGCAGAGGGAGAGAGAGGAACAACGCGCGAGACAGAGAGAGGAAGCAAGGAAAGAGGTATTTATATGTATTAACTGGTTTTAAGATAGGTTAATCTAGAATTCTAGACCTAATTAGTGATTAGATTTTTAAAGCGTCATAATAGCTTAAATAATGACTGCTTTGCTTCAAGGCTCAAATTGCTTCTCTTTTTGTTGAGGCTCTGTCTTATAAGAAATTCAAGTACTGAATTGTAATTTTTTGTCATGACACAATTTGCAATACTAACAAGTGTCCCTAAAAAAAAATAAAGTAAATTTTTTTTTAAAAAACTTGCTTTTCTTAAAACATAAGAATCATATAAAAATTCAATCTAACCAAAAATTGTACTAAAAAGTAAAAAATAATTTTCAAAATTATAACTTTTTTTATATCCACGTACGACTGCAAGAAAAGCAAGGCGTGCGTACTTACATATAATCACGTGATAAACTCTCAATTAATATCCACTATAACTCTAGCACGTCAAATATTCGTGTGTGCACGCCTTGCTTTTCTTGCAGTCGTACGTGGATATAAAAAATATTATATTCATTTTAAAAAAATATTTTTTACTTTTTAGTACAATTTTCGGTTAGAATGAAAATAAAATAAAAAAAAATTTTTTACTTTATTTTATTTTATACATTTTAGTGATAGTTTAATTAAATTTTTATAGTTTTTTGCCCAAGTTTGTTGGCTGATGAGAACTTGGAGAACTATGTTATGTTCAATATAAATTAGTAATTAAATTTTACAATATGCCTAGGCAGATCGTAAAGTATGGAATAGTGGAACGCTCCGCTCGCTCCACATCTACGTTTACAAAACTGAACCTAACCTAACATACATGACTTATACAATGCGATTTTTGTTCCTTTCGTTTCCATACTTTACAATCTGCCTAGGCATATTGTGAAACGGCGAATTATACGATTTGCCTGTGACATATATACAAACGATTCACTGTTGATGTTATCACCTCTTGGCCGATGCAGGAATTGCACCGACATTAGGGTGGAACTTGAAAAAGTTCCAGCTAATTAAGTAAAGGTAAACTGATACCAATGTATGCATATGTAACACAACAAAGTACACACTTTCACGTTCCACCCTAATGTCAACCTTCAGGTGCACTTCCTGCGATTTTGCCAAGAGGTGATAACATCAAAACCTATTTTGAAGATTTTTCAATTTTTCACCTCCACCTCTAGGTTGTACCCGGGTACAACTCTGGGAGGGGGTTGTTGGTCAAAGTAGCTGTGGAATATTGTATTGTCACTCGAGCTTAGTAAGTATGCTAAATTTCATCGAAGGGTGATAACAAGAAGTATGTTTAACTCCTCGAGCGTCAGGTTTATTAGTTAATGAGGTGCTTCAAACGCCTAAACCCCGTAATGGGAAAAAGCGCGCGCGAGGTGTTAATTAAGCTTGCAAGATTCCAACACAAGATGGAAGGAAAAAGAACTAAAAAGGAACCATTGTGAGTTAAATCAAAACAAATAATTAAGAAGGTATTTGTAATTTATCATAGACTTTATCAGAAAAAAAAATTATATTAACTACCACTAATTAATTTAAAAAGTCGCACTAAGCCTTTTAATTTTACCATTGCACGTAAGGCACGTAGGTAAGAACTTGCCTCCAGCTCGTTTGTAACTCGTTCTGTACCGCAGGCCCGCGAGAAGGCGGCTCGCGAACGTGAGAAGTACCTCCGAGCGCAGGCGACCAGAGAACTGCCCACCGAAGCTGAGCCGATCGATTCCGACGACAGGTGAGATATTGCTTTTGTTAGTGCCCTAGCCTACGACTTGTTCTACTTCTTGAGTAAATAAGGTAAGGCTGTTCACCGTGCATCGGCAAACTTGACTTGATTGTCGACTACTGTTTAATGGCGCTCAGAAAATGTGCTACTAGAGCGGTCACCCATCTAATGACAGTATATGATATATTCACATTTACTTATTGCTCATGCAAACTTGTAGAAGATATGTTACAGGGATCCACGAGTTAGATATAGAATTGTTATGTTTTTCCATATTTGAAATAAAATGGTCAAGTGCGATTCGGTATCGGGCACTGAGGATTCCGTATTTTATGTAAATGTAGCCTGGACTTAAACCTTGATAGCTCAATTGGTAGAGCACTTGTACTGTAGGTATTGTTACAGAAGAAGCCGTGCCTCAAAGTGTGACTGCATCTTCCAAGACCCTGAATAACCTTCAGGAAGTTGAGAAAGAAAAATACTAGCTAGTACACGACAGGATTAAATCTACAACCCTTAGGACATGAGGCGGAACTGAAATCCCTAGGCCACCACCGATTGTTATATATTTGAAATATCGAAAATACTTATAGCACTAAAAATAAGATTTTTTTTTTTTTTTTTTTTATACCACTAAGGTGGCAAACAAGCCTACGGTCCGCCTGATGGTAAGCGGTCACCGTAGCCTATGGACGCTTGCAACACCAGGGGCATCACTCGCGCGTTGCCGACCCTTCAGAAATCTAATAACTTCTTTTTTGAAGAACCCCATACTGTAGTCCTTAGAGAAAACCTTGGCAGGGAGCTCATTCCACAACCCAAGGGTTCGCGGGAGGAAGTTTCTCTGAAACCGCACTGTTCGCGACCATTTTGGTTCCAAAGTGTGAGAATGAATTCCCTGTCGATGGCGAGCGGTGCGATGGTAGAAAGTAGCCGTGGGCATCATTTCGAACAATTCCTCAGAACACAATCCATTGTACAAGCGGTAGAACACACACAGGGAGGCAAAGTCTCTCCTCAGACTTAAGGGTTCGATACCGCAAGTGAGTTTGGGATCGTCGACAATTCTCACAGCCCGTCGTTGAACCGAGTCAAAAGGGCCAAGCTGGTATCCGGGTGCACCCGCCCAGAGATGGCAGCAGTACTCCATATGGGGCCGGACTTGCGACTTGTAAAGTAGCAACCTTTGCCCCGACGTGAAGTACTGCTTCGCTCTGTTGAGTACACCAAGTTTTTTGGACGCCAGCTTTACCTTGCCTAGCAAATGATCTCGGAACTGAACATCGCTGGAGATGTCAACGCCAAGGATCCCAATGCTCTTGGAGATGGAGAGGGGAGTGTTCTGGAATTGTGGGACCACAGTGAATGGGGTTTTCTTAGCGGTGAACGCGCAGACTTGTGTCTTTGAAGGGTTGAATCGGACCAAGTTTTCCCGCCCCCAGTCAGAGACCTTGGACAGACCGATCTCGATTTGAGACACAAGTTCTTCACGCTTTTCCTCCACAACGGAACGTGGGATGCTTGCACGGCCCGTGTAATAAGCGTCTCCAGTACTGTCATCTGCATAGCAATGTATGTTGTTGATGTCCAACATATCATTGATGTGCAGTAGAAACAGCGTAGGAGACAGCACAGAGCCTTGCGGGACACCAGCATTAATGTCCATGCTATCAGAGCAACTACCGTCAACTACGGCTCGTATGCTTCTGCCGGACAAAAAGCTAGCCACCCATTTGCACAAACCCTCGGGCACTCCGTAAGAAGGCAACTTCGATAGAAGACCCCGGTGCCAGACCCGATCGAACGCCTTCGCTATGTCTAGGCTACATGCCAATGCCTCCCCCTGACTCTCAATGGCTAGTGCCCATCGGTGTGTGAGATACACTAGAA
This sequence comes from Apoda limacodes, assembly GCA_946406115.1. Lineage (NCBI taxonomy): Eukaryota > Metazoa > Arthropoda > Insecta > Lepidoptera > Limacodidae > Apoda > Apoda limacodes. The sequence continues at coordinate 27,035,671 of OX291555.1, read as the reverse complement.
GGTCACCAGTTGAGCGACCGTGGCGAAAGCCATATTGACGGTCACTGATCAGGTCGTGTTTTTCTAGGTATCTCAAAAGCTGTGTGTTGATCACACGCTCCATCACCTTGGAGAGGAGAGAGGTTATTGCAAACGAAACATATATTTTTCTGTATATTGCTAACAATTTTCATATTATATTGTTATTTTATATTGTTACAGTGGAGGCGGTGAGAATGCAGCACAGATCGGGGAATCCCCATCGCCCGCATCTCCCGCATCCCCCACCTCCCCCCCAGCGTCCCCCGCGTCGGCAGCCAGGTCGTTAACCCCACCGCGACCTCGGAAACACCACCACCATCATCACCACAGGCGGCGGTCGGAACAAGTGGAATCGCCTCAGGTAAAGCTCTATACCTAAATCTTTGTGTTGTGCAGTTGGGTAAAACAACTTCGAAAAGGAAGCCGACAGGAGGATCCATGTAGGGAGCTTCGTCAAGTCTTTACGTCATCCATACCGCATAAAGGTTTCAATCAATGCGTCCTACCCGTGATGTCTTATGGTGCAGAGACGTGGACACTGGCGGTGGGGGTAGCCCATAAGCTAAAAGTTGCTCAGGGGTTGTGGAAAGGGCTATGCTCGAAGTTTCTCTTATAGACCGGATCCGCAACGACATAACCCAACAAAAACTAGGATTCCATATGACTTCTCGCCAATGGACCCGAGCATGTTTCACATAACCATACCTATGAGGGCAAAAAAAGGCACATTTCGGTAGAATTGTGAAAATAGTTATGGCAGTGTTGTTTAATTTCGCCACACCAAACCATTTTAGGGTTCCGTAGCCAAATGGTTAAAAACGGAACACTTATAGATTCGACATGTCTGTCTGTCTGTCCGTCCGTATGTCACAGCCACTTTTTTCCGAAACTATAAGCTATACTTTTGAAACTTGGTAGATGTATTCTGTGAACCATGATGTATGATATTTAGGTTTCTAATTTTTTTCTCAACTGAATAGTTTGCGCGAGAGACACTTCCAAAGTGGTAAAATGTGTTCCCCCCCCTGTAACATCGAGAATAAGAGAATGATAAAACTAAAAAAATATTATGATGTCCATTACCATGCAAACCTCCACCGAAAATTGGTTTGAACGAGATCTAGTACGTAGAATCGTAAACCGCAATTTAACTTTCATTCAATCAACTCAAATATAGAAATATTTTTGTTTGTGTTTGTAGATTACATAAATAATAGGTACGGAACCCTCGGTGCGCGAGTCCAACTCGCACTTGGCCGGTTTTTTCTATAAAATAAAGTGTTGTTCAATTTCTGCAATTTTAAAATTTGAGATCATAGACCGTGGACCGTGCAAAGTGGCGCACCTATATTGAGGCCTATGTTCAGCAGTGGATTGCCGTGGGTTGATGATGTGGATGGCTGTAGAGCACGGAGTGTCGAAGAAAGTGGAGATGGGGTCGACGCGACCAGGCCACGTGGTAACGTTAGCCGGGTTCTGCTGCAGAATATGTAAAGTGCTCTAAATGAAAAGCTACAACATTGTCTTTTCTTTCGATAATTTTTAAATTATTTATATGGAAATCGGGTTATTTTCGTAAATAAAACCATGAAAATTGGCTAATAGACTCAACTCGCAAATGTGTACGGGTCAATATGGGAAGAAAGTTTTTATTGGAGTTCCATCGCTTACTACGATGGAAGAAGTTTAGTCGCGCGGGTGACACCGCGGAGAACCAGTTAGTTTTTTTCATATGTTTTATTAACAAGTATTTTTTTTACATTTCCAGTTGTCAGACGGCGCTATCACCCCTCCGCCCCGTGCACCGCCGCCAGAACACAATCCCGCTAGGGTAAGTTGAAGAACTAATTAAAACAGCGAATATAATAACCAAAAATATATTTATGTTCATAACAGGTTGTATTTAGTCTGGTTACAAATATTTGTGTTTCTGAAATTAGATCGGTCACACTTCAGATCCGTCTCGCTCCGAAATTCATCCATGCTGCGCATATCTCTCAAAGCTATTTTATTTTGTGGGTTAACGTTTGTTTTTCTTTTTTGTTTGATAGATCATATGATAAAAAACAAAATGCATCTAGATTTAATTTTTTTGACCAAAATTAGATGATAAGTATGAAGGCAAATATGGAAATTTTGGATTAATTATCCAAAACTCGAAAAAAAACTATCAAAAAAAGTTATTACACAAATCTGATACACCAAAGTTCGACTATTTCTGTGTATTGAATAAATAAGAGTTTAAAAAATTATTCTGGCATAGAAATAAAGGGGAAATGAAACAAAAACATTCTGCTAGACTTATTGTTCACCAACTAAGAGTATAGATAAATATTTATTTCCTCAGAGCGCGACGACGACATCTGCCGGCAACTCCCCCTTGACCATAAGCTTCAAGAACACAAAACCAGGCACCAGTCCCACACAGAATTCTGACACGCGTAAGTATTTGGTCAATATTTCCCCACATTTCCCTTACCCGTTTCATCCACTTGCCTTGGTTTTTTTACTTATCTTAATATTAAGCACCTTTTGGTACGAACGCTTGTATTGTAATAATTAAACTTCAGTGAAGTTCTATTGCCACGGACTGTCAAACGCAGTGTCGGAAGACCGCCCACAAGGTGGTCAGACGACCTAGCGAAGGCCGCAGGAAGACGCTAGATGCAGGCCACTTGTAACCGTTCTTTGGAAATATACGGGGGAGGCTTACGTTTAGCAGTGGACTTGTTGCGGCTGAGATGATAATGATGAAGTTCTATCATGATGCTCCGTCCAAAGAGATCAGCAACTCACTCCCCCTCGCCTGACTGATGCCTGTCTACAAGAAATATAAAAGTAAAATAATAATGGTACGTGTGTCTTTTTATTTGTATGTAGCGGAGCGCGGCGGCGTACGTCGGGTGCACGCGGCATTCGCAGGCGACGACGACTCACCATCACCTGCCGAAGAACAGAAACACAGCAAGCATAAGAGTTAGTCATACATACATACGTTCTAAGTAGAAAGTTCATAGACCGTAAACTGGGCGGAATTTGACGTTTTTTAATTTATTCTGTGATTGGGGCTGGTAACAAACAAGGATAATTGGATATACTTCGCGGCGCCTCGCAGCTGGCTTCATACAAACGAATTTCTCACTTATTTTTGACACTTGTTGACCAAACACCACGAAATTTTGAAGAAATGTTCTAGTAATAAATATCTAGGTCTGCAGTGTGCAAGTTTTCTATAAAATTTTATAGTTCAAAAGTTATACAGGATTCTAGTTTTTCATACAGATGGTTTAAAAAAGATTTCTTGTCAATAGAACGTTATACAAGATTTTGGAAAAACCACAGACCTAGGTATTCGGCTTGGGATTATGACTAAGAAATTTCACAGTGATTGATCAGTAAATGTCAAAAACAAATGAGAAATTTGTTTGTATGAAGCCCGCTGCGAGGCACCGCGAAGTGTATCCTCTTAATACTTACACGAAATTAAAGTTTTTTTTTGTTAAAATTGCCTTATTGTTTTTCATCCAGTTTCAGTCATTGCTTAAAAAGTGCAACCTTTAGATTTTTTATTTCATATTTCCTCTCGATAATGTGCGTTTGTTTTTATCAAAATGTCAAACCCTGCTATTTTGTGACATCACACTTCGATTTTTTTCTGTATTACTAACGATGTGCATGTTAATGTATGATAAGATGTACAGTTGGAACCACCGATCTTGGGGTTTCAAGGTCATATGAGCAGATCGCAGTCTAGTATTCAATCGGTACCTCGCCGGTCATGCTTCTGCTTGCGTTCGCCGATTGGTCATCATTGGACTCGGGGACCGGGATTGGCTAATTGGCAAATTTCTTAATGCATTTGAGTCACTGTATACGTTTTATACTTTATTTATTATATTTAAATTACATGTTGAAACCTTCCGTTCCACTACTTACTGAGGTTATTTCCTCCGTGTATTGTGCAGCAATTCATAGAATACTTATGAATAACATCGCATCTATTGATTGTGCACCATTTAAAGTAAATCGTCTTAAACACATAATATATTAACTTGTCTACATTGTTACAGGCAAAGATAAGAAAGATAAAGATAAAAGTAAAAAGTCAGCCGAGAGTGGATCAGAGAAGGAAAGCAAGTCTGCCGAGGAGAAGAGAAAACACATCAAGAGCTTGATCGATAAAATACCAACCCAAAAGGAACAACTTTTTCAATTTAAATTGGATACGTCACAAGTAAGCTTTTGGAGAATACTATTTTCTGTTTTTTTTTTCCGTGAACTGCTAAACTACTGAAACAATTGGGATGAAAAATTTCATAGAAGAAGTTTTAAAGTATTTACATACATTTATTATTAAAGCATATACAGGCGAATCACCGGCACAAATTCGAAAACAAATCATATACCACCATTTATTTGTGTTCATATGATCTTGGTTACTTACTTATATTATATTGAATTCTTTCAGAAAGGTAGGTATGAACAATGCAGTGTTAACTATAAACTTATTTAAGTTTAAACACTAAACATATTGTTAATTTTTTGCAAATAAGAATAGGATCGATTTGTCCCTTATTTTAAAAAGCAAAGTGCGCGTTTATAGAACTCACGGGCGGCAATGACGCGCCTATTCTATCAAGAGTGTATAAAAGCTGTCTGTTCAAAATATGAACTAGCCCTACATACAAGTGAGCTATTATAAGTTTTAACTTCAGCCAAAACTTTTTAATTCATAAATTCTCTATCGTTCTCTCTAATTCTATTCCCGCCATTTTAATTTTGTGAGTTTATTTATTTATCCACCTTATATTTATTTACTTGCAAATGATATGAAGAACATTGTATCTACTATGGGTGGTACGGAAATTACAAACTCGAGGCGTGAAAGCTTTAGGCCTCTAAATAGCCTCTCGTTGGTAATTTTCTCCTTACCAATCTTATTACACAATGTACTATTTCGAATACTACATTTTGTAATAAGAGTGGTAAGTAGAAAATTAAACCGGGGAACATAATTTTAACAATCTTTGTAAACTCACAAATTCTCTAGATTTGTAGTAACTTTTTTGAACCAAGCAACGAATCAACGATAAACAAAATCTTCTACATCGCTGTTTCCTCTCCAGATCGACAACACTCTGATGGAGAAGAAGATCCGTCCATGGATAAACAAGAAGATAATAGAGTACATCGGGGAGCCAGAGCCTACCCTCGTAGACTTCATCTGCAGTAAAGTGGTCGCGGGATCCGCGCCGCAGGGGATACTTGACGATGTGCAGATGGTAAGCATAAACTCTCTCTTTCCCCCTTCTCGCTTTCCCAATTTATTTGTCTTTTCCGCCCCTCCCTCTTGGTCGTTCAACTCTGGTGTTGGTTTTATGTTATTGCAAGTATTGAATGGTACACAATATTTACGCGCTGCAATGGCAATAACTTCATTCCCATTACCATTGGAGTAGGACAATCCAGAGACACAGAAAACATGAAAGATGTACTGGATGATGTAGGTAGTGCAACCAACTCACAGGATTACAAAAAGTTAATAAATACATTGTGCAAACCGTTGATTTCTTTTGTTTCTTCAAACAGCCTTACGTGATATTAAAATTTTATAGATTTTTAATGCAATGAAGTTTCTATAATAAAAATTTGTATCGTTTTTACGGAGAATTTGAATCTAAATCAGATTCTTTCATACAAACTGCGTTTATCATTACTATAAACATTTCGTTTCTAGAAAAAAACGTTAATATCATGTATCGCTGTTAAATAAAGACGCAAAAAGCATATTATTCATCCATGAAATATCAGTGAATCATTAAGGAACCAGTGTTTTCTCCAAAATTTAATAATTGTATAAAACCAATGACCTTAGGTCATTGTATAAAACTGACATAGAGTCTGGTTACAAATCTGATTCGTATTCACCTTAACTCTACAACTTTTAAAATAAATATTTTTTATTTCAGGTTTTAGATGAGGAGGCAGAAGTTTTCGTTGTAAAAATGTGGCGATTACTTATTTATGAGTTAGAAGCTAAGCGCGCGGGCCTGCACAAGTAATGCACTAGTAACGACACGCGGTCTCTCCCCTAAAGTATGTACACTTATCCTTATAGAATACTTGCCGTTAAGGCGCTACCAAAAGTTGAGTTGCAACTGATTAACCAACAAATTGGACATAAAAATAATTGGATATTACGAGGTGTTTACGTTCGTAACCACCCTTTATGTAAAGAGTTAAATTGGTCATGACTGTAGTTAAATTTGAAACTTTACAGGATTTTAATTTTCAAATTGTTTGTGACTGTCAATAGTTATTTTAAATATCTCTTCCTAGCGCCTACAGTCGTGTTAAGTTACTGTTCGTCTCCTAAGGGATATAGCGTGAAGTTGAACACATAAGTAATGCTACAAATCGGACTTGTATCTTCTGCGATCATCGCAATCAAACACAAACTCAATTTGTTTTATGTTTATTTTGGGTATTTTATGTTGTGCTGTGAGTAATGTGATCAGAATAATACTCCATGAATGTATTACAAAAATTTGAAGATGAAGTTTCTCATAACTACTTAGTTGTTTTTTGTTAAAAATATTTGTTTAATAACATGACATATAGAAAAAACCTGTCCACTAGTAAAAATAACTGTTTAGAATGTTTTTTGGATCATTTGCTATATTTTTTTCATAAACAATGAATATAGATTCGAAAATAATATTTGGCTTTTTTTTCTTAAATAAATATAAATAGCAATATTTTTGTAGATATTCTTATTGTTTTTACAAAAACTACAGCCGTTGGTAGCGTCTTAAGGAATGGAATTGAATAAGAACTGTGGAAGTTTATTATCTCCTTCTAGTGTAGTGCGAGGGAGAGAGATAGTTTACTTCCGTCTAATCCTGTTAAAAATAAATGGTGTATCTTATGATGACTACAATGTAATAGACTGCTTTTAATATAAATTATATTAAATATTAAAAAAAAAAATAGTTTTGTTTCTTTTTGATTTTCTATTAAGTAACGTTAATTTGTAACAGATATTAAAAAGTCCAGTGTTAAAACTAATTACTTACTTTACAAAACGGCATATGTTTTATTTAAAAAAATGTTATTTAAAGTAATAGTAACTTGCTCTACATTTGTTTACAGTCTTCAAACTGCCCACTTGTTTATTTTGTATCGCTTTAAAATGTAAAAAAAAAATATTATTCGTATACCTACTTATTTTAAATTTTGGCAAAAGAAAAAAAAAACAGCACCATTGTAATTGATTAGAATGGAATACATTTTCCCGCTCTCTCAATGTTTTATCTCAGGAGTTACTAAAATAGATATACATATAATAATAATATCCTTGATGCTACTTCGATTTCCCTTTTAAGAGCGCTTACACAAAATCCGTTCACTTTTTGTTTTTATATTTGTTTTCAATTGTTGATTACTATTTACCTATTGCAATAACGAATATATATCAGACATAAATACAAAAAGTCTTTATTCTAGACAGTAACCAGAACACATTTTTGAAAGGGATGAATAAAATAATTTAGTTATTGTTTTAAAACATGCAATTTAATTATTGAAAAAATATTTCTAATTAATTGAAAGCATTAACAAAAACAAATAAGGCCATAAGTATCTGCATGAATAAATCTACACGGTAACCAGAACAGATTTTCATATTTGTAACTAAATTTAAATAAATTAGATAAAATTTAAATAAAAAATAAAATTAAATAAAATTTAAAAAAAAAACGATTTTCTTATATCAATTTTATTAAGTACTGTAATAGAAGCTTAACTGCGCTACGCGTTTTTAGAAAGAGAGATCACGCCGAAGGTTGGTTACGTCCTCCGACGCGTTAGACTGGTCACGCTACATAAACCTGACTCAAAATCTCTATGCAAATATTGTAAACATAACCTCACTTTACTTAATATTAACTTTTTCCGGTAATTTAATCGTAAATCATTAAAATACTTACATGATTACCTTTATTGTCACATTCTTTAACTGGTTTTCAAATCACGACACTGATTAAACCTAAAATCTACAAAATTTCAAATTTACAATGACAAATATTATACGTATTTATGTATATGTTGCATAGACTAACAAAGCGAAAGACGCGCGTCAAGGTCATTTTTGTTTACACGAATTGCAAACAGATTCTGAGTCCGGTTTTATATGCCTGTAAGGGCAGTACAGCCTACGCTGGCCGTTTGAGGGTTTGAACGCAGAATACTTAAACATGTCATGTTTAAAAATGTTTATGCGCTCTTAATGGCACAAATAACTTTAAATATCTATGTTTTTTCGTAAGCTGTGTTACTTTAATACTTTGCATTAAATGTACTCTCATGATTTGTTTTGGAATCCATATTTGTGTTAAAAATAAATTACTTATAACAAAGAAATATAAAAATCTTTGTTTTGTAAATAAAAATATTTTTTTACCTCATAAATAGTATAATTTTCATATTATTTGTAAAGATACCAGTGTTAAGCAATACTTATGCTGGGGTCATCCTAGTTAGTTACGTTAAAGTAACCAAGGCATTAAACTAGGCAAGGTGTAAAGTTGTTTCACTGAAGGTGAAACTGATTTTGGTTTTTCTCATTCAAACGTCATTGCACTATATATCGCTATTTATCATGGCCGCAAAAAGCGTATAGGCATTCTTGAAATGTCTGTCGATTATTAATTAATGAGTTCTTACGATTAATTTAATTAAAACTCGTGTTACTTTATAATTTAATGGCATTTTATGAATGAATATGCTTTTTGCGACTATGTTAAATATACATATATAATGATAAGGTGTTTTGAGTAGCAGCGAAATGTTAATAGTTAAAGATATTTAGTGTAACGGAGTTTGTATGCCAAAAATTATGGCGGATTCACCTTAAACATACTTATTGCCTTGTTAAGCACAAATTATACAGCTATAAGTATTGTGTGCTGTTGTCTGCTGCCCCAGGAAATTATATTGTATTGGAGATACTATCTACCAGAGCAAATAAAATATTTAATTGATGTTCTATTTTTTCGCATTGGTGCATATCGAGCCTTATTTACTAATAAATATGCATTAAATATTATATTTAAATATATATTATATCTTACGATCAATTTTTTCTTGTGACTATTAGTTCATTTTAAGCAATAAAAAAAAAATCTGGTATTTAATTATTGTATTTATCTCAGACTATTTTTTTTTTAAATAATGTAGGTGTAATTACAACTTCCTATGTTTAAAATAGGACTGATTTTTTTAAAGAATAACTTTGAACTTACCATTTTTATGATTATAAGATTATAACAGAAAAAAATATTAAAATTACAGTATAAATTATTGATATTGTACAGTATTTCACCCCGACACAATTCGCTCCGCTTGTTAATAATACGTGTACATTTAAATAGACAGGCATATCCGAGAGCTACACAATACCAGATACAATAATAAGGCACGGTGCATACACATCCCACCATTTTTAGTTTTCAGAAATAAATATGTAAAACGAATGAATCTCAGCTGAAGTCAGTTCATTCGTTCATTTAATAGCATACTGTTTAAAGTAGTATAATGTTACTAAAGCAGCCATTTCAAGTTTTACAAAAATAATACAATTGTACCTAGAGTATTTTTTTTTACGTAATAGTCGTTGCGCCAATTGCACGTCCTTCGTGCTTTCTCTTACTGTTGTCTAGAAAAGTGTATTTGCTATCCTGCTTGCTACATTTGTGCGTTTAAAAAATATGCTCTGTATATCTAGCAGCGATAAAAGGGGGGGGAGAATCCTAACGGCAATTACTAAACATGAATTTATTGCATTCACGTGAATGACATGATTTAACTGAGTAAAGTTTTCGTATAGAAATGTAATTGATTCATAATGAAATCTCGCTCTATATTTATGTAGTGCTAAAGCTGGCGCTGTGCATGTATATCACCATTTTATGTATGTGACTATAAGAAAATTGGTAGTTTTTGTATTTGACCATACAGATTTGTTATAACATTAATGTAATAATCAAAACGAATAATTTTTGCTATTTATTTGAAGGTTACATTATTTTCCTTACTATAATTTTAGCTAATTTTAAATAATAGTATCAAAATTGCCTATTTTGTTTCCTACAGTTTAATTTGACGCAATTTTGAAATTGCAATAAATTCCCGGACTGTACTATAGTAGTTACTTTTATTTAATTTGTAAATTATATAATAAAAAGTAGTCTAAATACGCCATGGTGTGTTGGCTGCGGGAGAGAGATGAGGATAGATAGAAAGTGTATCTTTGAGAGACATAGCTAATACGTTGTTGTAATATTGCGTTAAGTTTAATATTACCTCTTAGCGATTGATTAATATACGATTGAAATATGCAATTTTGATTTTATTCAATTTCAACCCATTTATAGTTAAAATATACCAAAGTAAACATGACAATTTTTTTTAATACACAAAAATTCGCTAATTACCCTTTCGGTATGGAACCCTAAAAAATTTAACCAAAGTTTTTTCAGTTTTCGGATAATATTTCTATATCACTATCACCAAAGTAGTTACAACGCGCCCGCTCGGTAACTACGGCGCCTCTATCGATTCCTAAATGAACTAAAACATTTCATACAATATACATCTGCGAGTATCGACTGAAAGTTGTTTGTGGCAGTTTTACAGATAATTTCGTTTATTTTGTGCAACGTATTTCAGGTTTTTAATTTTCAATTTCACAATCTTCGATTAAATAAAGTTTGTCCGTCGCGTGTTGTTAATTGGTTATTGAAACAATTATACACTGTCTTGTACTTTGTTAGCGTGCCGTTCACTTGTTAATCAACATGGCCACCTTGTTGCTGTGTTCTTTAATAACTGGGGTTACAATTTAAATTTTATTTTGAACTCGATTGTGCCCGCGGCTCCGCCCGCCCTAATTTAGATAATCGGCGTGGACTACTCATTAATTATACTAACGAATTTTGCGAAAGTAGCTATAGTTCGTTTAAGCTGGGTTGTAGTTATTCCCTAGGAAACTTTTGGATTTTTCGGGATAAAAAGTAGCCTATAGGACTTAACCAATATGAAGGTATACCAAGTTTTATCACAATCTATCCAGTGTTTGAAGCATGATTGAGTAGAAATATCCATTCATCCATCAAGACATACTTTCACATTTATTATATTAGTAGGATAGGATAGTAGGGTTTTATAAATAGAATATTTCTGAATATCTTAAACTTCTAAATTTAGTTTTTAAAATTATGACTTACTGAATTTATGGTATCAGTTTTTGTTACAATTTTCACTTACACCCAGCGTTTTATTATATTCTGTGACAAGAAAAGCACGACTACAAAATTCTTTCTCTCTTTGAGAAGAAAGAGAGGCCCTCTTTTTATTTTTTATTCTGTTTCTTATTTCAGAGTAGAATGGCAGTGCTTGTGAGACACGGAACGAAACTACGCGGTAGTAAGGTCATCTCAATTTTTATTTAGTCGTGGAATTTGGTCGTCGTCATAGGATTACTACGGGAATAAACAAAGATGACCGATGGTGCGAGGCGATGGTGTCACGGGCCCTAAAGGGATAAAAGTTTACGTATTCCAATGTCTGCCAAAAATTTGCATTTGGATGCTTAGTTAGGCTGGGTACCTTACAATATTTACTATGACCGCTGTCGTCAACTATGTAGGTACCTACATTCGGCTACGGGCTCGGGGTATAACGCCAAGTCTACAAAACTATTTCATTGCTTTACAATAATTAGCTAAGAAGTGATTTTCGGAAAAAAAAATTTAACTATCAAGTTAATTTTTTTCCCGAACAACATCTGTGCCTCGTACGTAGAAGCTATTTACAGTGCTACGCGGACGGTATAAAACTTTCCTACTGATTAGGGGATGTCATCTCTGCGTCCACATCGTAGCTCTGAGGGCATTAGCTGCGTTAAGCGGGACCAGCAACCGCTGGAAAGTGCAAGAAACTTGTGATCTTGTGTAAGTTGGGCGGCGGACGCGGAACGCCCTAAGTAAGGTTATGTGCTGTTCATCGCGGACGTCATCAGTCAATGAGTCTGCTGCACTGTAGAGGGCCATAATGTTGCTATATACATACCTATTAGTTTTAAAATATGTCAACTTTGAACCCTAGAAGGACTAGCAGTTTATAGTTAGTCTGGCTAGACCCTGCTGTCTCCTTAGTGGTAACCTGTTGTTGACAGTGAGCTGGATCCAAATATGTGGGTGAGTAACTCAGTTCTAAATTGTTTGTTTCTTTCAGGACGAATTGCTATCAGATATAATTCTCCTAAATCCTTATGAAATTAATAAAAATATGAGAAAACTAACGAAAATGTTATTGATCTCGACGCTTCAGAACACGGGAATAAAGCGTTTAAATTCATCTAAAACCTAAGATTGGATTGGTTAAAGAGTATTTAGTTTAAGGAGATAACTCTGACCAAATGTTTCGTGGAAGTAAAAAGAAAGATTCTTCAGTGTCTAATGTGTTCAAGAAAGAGATAATCGAGCCTCTATTTAATACTTTTAGAAGTATCACAAATGGTCTCCGAAGTTCTGACAGTGACCAAGAAGACATACCCCTGTGGTTTTCAAATATTAAAACGGCATTTTGTTGCAATCTTATTATATTTCTAAAAGTTTTGAATAGTTTGAAATAGTCTTCAAATTTATCGAGGCCGGTTCTGTAGCGCTTTCCCAGAGCCCAAATAATGGAAGATCGTCAAGTTTTTAATTTGGTTTTCGATATACATTATCAAATGTTACTGATAACATTGTCTTTAAAGTTGCTTAGAAACAGTTTAAGTTTTATAAATTAAACAAAGTTATTCAAGGTCCTTATAAACTTTGAGATAAAACCTATCTAAGATGGATTTGTGTACAAAAAAATATCGACTTATTTTGTAAATGGTTATTTATTTATAGTTTGCGGATGTTAACTACTTCTGGTAACAAAATATGCTTATTTAGGAGGTTGATATAGGCCAGAAAGCTAATATCTGTAATACTAACGATGTGCATGTAAATATACTATAAATCAATACACACTGTCGCATACATCACTGTGAGATATATTTGTTATTTATTTCTTAAGTTATTTATATCATAATGACGCCATTATACTTACAAAAAATGAATGGAATCTAACGTTTTTACCGTTTTGAAGTCACATTTGTTAACATTTTGCTACAACTTAGAGTTAATGCTAAAGATAACAACCCATTCTAACAATTTAACCAACTTTCATTACAAGCAAATATTCGCTTTAAAAATTTGCACAAGCGCTGAAAAAATGGTCACATCCCGATTTTTTATTGCATTAAATACAATTGATAAAAATCGTTCAAAGAGGTTATGCACTACACAAAAGCAAGCTTCAAAACATGTTGTTTTCAATCCTTTGAATGCAATAGTTTAGCCACAAAATTTGCACAAAAACGGCCCTAGCCTATATCACAGTCTAAGAACTTTCGCACTAACATTTTCTGTTTATGATTGATGTTTGATTTGCTCTTCGAATTTGAGCGCTAGAAAGATACGAACGAACACCTAGAATGAATGCTCAAAACTAATTTAATCGCTTTTAGAATTTATTATTATTTGCCATTTGTAACTAATACCTACGATTATTCAAGAAAACAAGAATTGTTTGCAGCAAATCGTTTACTTTATTCTTCCAAGACATTTTAAAACGTATTACTATGGCCCTAGAACAAATAATTTGCTGTAAAACAAATAACTTTCAACTAACAAGATAACAGGTAAAATATCGCAATCGATATCTACATCAAAATATGTTTAGGTACCTATATGAAGTTATGTAAAACGTTTAGTTTTAGCTTATAGAAATTCAAATTTTAACTGGTTTAAATACTATTGTGAAAAGGAAAGCGCAAACTCAGGGTTAATTAGTTACTACTTAAATGAATATTTGACTCTACAAGTAATTAAGAGTTATTCGCTTCTTACATAAAAAACTTTAGTTGACTTAGAAAATATTTATAGCTCGTTGGATTATCTATTCACCTCTTGAAGGGATCATTCGCAACCTAACACCGACTTCCTGCAGCAGTTGCAGCAGCGCGGTAGGACGACCTTAGGCCTATCGGTCTGCGGGTAAGAGCGCTTGTTTTGCTTCTGGAAAGCTGGCATGTAGATCAGTCCTTTGCTGTCGTACTTAGGGCCTTCCGGGATCATCACACTACGATGGCAGAGCCTGTTCTGCAAATAAATTTCTTTATCATGATTCAGTGCAAGGTTGAGGCACCAAAAATATCATCATAATCATTGCAAGATTGATGCACAAATAATATAAATATGAGCATTGCAATATTGTTCCACCAATAACATAAATATGATTGTTGCAAGATTGATGCACCAAAAATATAAACATGATTGTTGCAAGATTGATGCACTAATAATATAAACGTGGTAAAAATGAGTTTTGGCGCGCATCTTAAGAAGGAGTGGTGTTTTTTTCTGTTTAACTTTTCTAAATTCATTTAGTGTGTTTCGATTTATATATTTTAGAAGTGTTTAACGGAAACGTGTTAAGAAATGTGCAGCGAAGTCTCATGCATAGCGAATTATGAAGAAATAAGCAGGACATGACGCGCAAATTCTTAAGGATGCACACCAAATCTCCCGCCCTATAAGATAAAACTCGTATATGGCGCTTCACCAAACTTAAATATAAGCACTTGACTATATTTACACATGACTATGGAGAAATGACATGCTATTATGCGAAATCTGGTCTTCACATTAAAGAAGCAAGGAAGGAAACGTGGTAAAATTTCTAATATTGCGCAGGCAAATCAAGTTTTTTACTTTTCCAGAAATTACACCTAGATTGATTTTCCGCCTCCGTTAACTCCGATATTGTAAAATTCATTGAAATCGTTACAGCTGTTTTATGAATCATATATAAATATTGCTCGTACAACTATAAATAAATAGTACCTATGCAGATATTTAGAAAGCATAATACTTATTAGGAATTTGAATTTAGAAATGAATGGAATCAAAACCCAGTTTTAAAGGAAAAGTAAGCCAAAATTGACTGTCAATTCTTGATTTACCCTTCCTTATTCTTACCCTTAGTCTTTTGTACGCGATTCGTGCACCCTTCGCTGGAGCCATATCCATTAAACGAGCGGAGAGAGGGCGTGGACTTTTAGATTTCCTGAGAATATCTTTCTTTATAGAAGCGATTGGATCGTCGGAGTCCCGCGCCCTTTTCTGAATTTTTTTTTTACCTTTTTTCCCAATGACCTTCTTTGGTCTCTTCCCTTTGGTCTTTGAATTCTTCTCGAACATTATTTTTGTTTTTTGTGCAAATGCCTTCTCTGGATTCAACTCTGGTCTCATCTCTGTTTTCAATTCTGCTCTCGTTCCTGGCCTTGTTTTCTTCTCAAATCTTTTCTTGTTATTGACAAACTTTGTTGTTGCTGCTGGATCTGAAACCACTCTTAACGGTAGATTGGTTTTAAGTATTTTTTTTGAGATTCCTTGATTATCGAGTAGTATTTCGAATATATTGCTTTCCTTTCGTTCGTTAAGTTCTTTGGCGTTTGGTAATAAAGGTTTCTTTGGGATGTGCGTCATTGGATTTCGGTTTTCGCGTTTGGTTGGTGTTTGTAATCTTTCGGGTCTTTTCCACGTTTTGAGAATATCCTGTATATTATCATCTTCCATTTTAAGACCATATGGTTCTTCGATTCCTGCTCTCCTCATTTCAAGTAATTTAAATGTTGTTGACAAATTCCTATTTGATTCTTTTTGGTTTTTCATTTTTGTATCTTTTATAAAATTTACGATGGTATTTTTGTTTTGCAAACTTTTCATGGCGGTTGTTGATGCCTTATTTGCAATAGAACTCTTAATCGTGGACTTTGTATCAATACTAGAAGGATTGTCATTTATAGTTTGAGGTTTTTCGTTGTAATCCAAAAATAATTTAACTTTATTGTCTTGTTTATAATTTTTTTCTGCAAATTACTGGTAAGATAAGCTTTGTTTTTTTTATATCTATTTAACTATTAGCTGCGGAATGAGCTGCATTTGACGGTATGCTGTAGAAACTATAATACAGCGTTATTCGGAAAGGGAGTAGAAAGGGAGTAATTAGATTTTAAAGGTTTAGGTCGATACACATGAGACAATGGTAATCTTACTCTAATACCCCTAATGTTACAAGCGTCCATAGGTTATAGTAACTGCCCAACATAGTGGGTTGTATGCTTCTTTGCAACCTTATTGGTATTAAACAAGTTTGTGTAGTGGCGAATGATTACAAACTGAACTAGAGAGGCTGTCTTGAAAAAATCGGCAAAGTGCATGACCCTGACCCATTCTGACTCTGGTCTTACATTTTAAATAAGTAAGTTTTTATAGACTACAAGCCAGAACTGGAAAATATTTTAATACTATCGAGCTTACAAAATTATTGTCTTGTGTCAACTTATAGGTATACCACATATAGATATTGCTCCCATTTTTGAGAATTCTTACTTCTCAAACGAAATATTTAATGAATTAAATAACTTACGTACCTTTCGTTTCGTTCCGAATGTTTGATAAAGCTACATTTTGGCTAAAACCGTGCTGAAAACTAGTAAAGAGAAATATTATACTTATGAACATCATAGCTTATATTCTAAACTAGAACTATGAAGTTATATACTTTATTTTTAGATTTTTACAACCCAATAAACATTCGTTTATGATTTGTTTGCGTCGCCGGTGCGGAGGTACCTAACTATGATTTATTTCAAGATCGATTTGTAGCTTAGAGTTAGAAATACAGAGGGGATATTTCAAAAGGCCTGAGTTCAGGGCCTGAAAAGTGGTGAAACAATAATTTGTGTTGGGCGGGAAAAGCTAAATGTCGGGGGTAATAAAAACACATAGGGGTTGTGCTCTATGGTGCGCGCGGTCAACGGCAAAGACTACAATATACACATATACATATACTTGGAAAGTCACCGCAGCCTATGGACGCTTGCAGAACGATATTTTTTTTTTACTTTTGCCACCGAAAATTAAAACGTCACCCATGTCTGGAGGTGGGGTTTTAGTGTAAATCTGTCAAATTGCCTATATATATATATTACTCATGGTAGTGTGTGTGTTATGTACCTATTATCTTAGTGTGTGTACGTCAACCGGTTGTTTTACAACCAATTATTTTGTTAGTAACGTTTTAAAGCTACACGAACGATAGGTGTCGCTGTCGGCCGGCGTTATCAATAGTGTGAAGAGTATTAAATGTGGAAGCTTCTTAGACACTCATATTAGTAACTGTTATTTGGCCATATCTTTACTTTTTTGTGTGAATAGACGAAACAATTACTTGTCTGTTTGGTGGCATCTGAGTGGGAGGAAGGTTTCCTCTACCTTCCCAGCCCTAAGTAGGTATAGGTACAATCGAAAATACAAGGCTTAAGCATTTATAAGGCAATGTTCTTTTTATCGAGTCATAAAATATATATCGGTTGTAAAACTCACACCCGTTCAGATTTTATTGTATGGTTTATTATAAAAATTTGATTTGATAAAATACAAAATTCACGCCATGGTAAGTATAATAAAGCAGTTTTTATATATTTTTTTATTGAAATTGAACCGATTTCGGAATGCGTAGTTTCAGTTGGTCCGCCGAAAATAAATGTAATTTTAGTGCTACTCTAGTGTGTGTTATTGGAAAGGTTTTCCAAAATCTGAATACATTCAGATGTAAGTTTGTATATTTGGCGGTTAATTTGAGCATCCTTAGTCTCCATCTGCGTCATATTTATCCGGTTTTTAGGGTTTAAAAAAGGTCTAATTTGACTTGGATTGGGGACTCCGTGGCTCAGCGAGTAATGACCTGCCTGCTAAACCGAGGGCGTGGATTCGATACCCGCACAGGACAAACACACACACAAAAGAAAAATTGTGTTTGTTTTGGATATTTTATATGTTTATATATTATATGTATATATCTACAAATGAAAAAAGTTATATAATTTTTTGTATCCGTTATCTATATATAGTACACGCTTTGCTTAGTTTGAGACCAGACGGCGTTGTGTGTAATATCCAGGAATATTTAATTAATAATATATTATATATCATATTGACATATATTACGATCACTATCATCATGTTTGCCGCGCCGCCACTAGATATTCACTACATATTGTTTATTTCTTCTTCATACAAAGCGTATGTTAAAAGAGTGTAAAAGTAAAAGTGAAAAAAACTAACTAGTGAGTAACAATATAAATAACGTTTTGTATTATTTGTAGAATATGTCAGCGAGTTTTATTTCGGGTTTCTGCTAAAATAGGCCGCCTTTAGCTAATACCTGGTAGAACTCGCAGACATGTTCACAAATAATACAAAACTTATTGTAATAGTAGTAAACCACAAGTCAGTATTTTTAACTTTTTGAAATACGCTTTGTATAAGGTAGTAATAAATATTAGGTATCAGTGGCGGCAGTGCAGTAGGTAGGTATATGTGACCTTAATATATTTCTAACCATCTCTATATAAGTAGATTATCTCTAGATACATACTTTACGATTTGCCTAGGCATTTTGTGAAACGGCGGATTATACGATTTGCCTGCGACATATACATATAGACCCCATTTGCCAGTTCTTTGACAAACAATTACTTTATCAGTCTTTTAATTATTTTAAATGCATTTTCAGGTAGGTCACAGTCACAATATAATTGTTTTCTCAGTAATAATTTATTTATCTTTGACATCAATAGTAAAAGGAGACAATAATGATACGGTTGAAACAGAAGAAAAAATAAAATCATTAAAAATAATGAAAAGTGAAATTGTCAATAAAATAATTAAATCCATAAACGAAAGTGTAAAAAATCTCGAAAAAAATAATGACTCAATAGCTTTAGATGGTATAAGTAAGTTGGAAGAATTACAAAGACATGTTCTAGAAATAAATGAAACTGATGGCGATAGCGGGAGTGACTCCCGAGAAGAAGTCGTGGGAAAGGTTAATAGGCGTAAAGCTGGGCAGAAGAAAGACATATTTAACGACAAACTGGAGGATCTCTACAAAAAAAAATCCCCAAAAAAGTTAAAGAACACGTTAATAATGCAAAAGAGAGTTCAGGAGTGGTTGGAACAGAGATACAAGGAGAAAGCGATGATAAAAGCGTATAAGGAGAAAATGAAAAGTTTGATTGGTAAAAAGGAGAAATGTCCCCGATTCGGCATCGGCTCCAAAGCTAAGTCACCGGTGACAGGCGGAAAGAAAAAAGGGCCTAAAAGTATGAATCGATATCCGTGTTGCAGGAAATGTTGTAAAAGTTCGTACTTGGGGTGTTTGTGAGAGCATCTTCCTTTGTAGTATTTAATGTAAATAAAAAACATGTTAATTAGAATCGTAATGATTTTTCGGTCTTCGCTTTTAACAGGGGTTTGCGATTTAGATAAATATGCAGTAGCAAAGTTTTTAACTCAGCCTTATCAAAAATAAAAATCGGCCAAGTGCGAGTCGGACTCGCGCACGAAGGGTTCCGTACCATTATCTACAAAAACGAGCAAAAAATCAGGTATGTTGTATGGGAGCCCCCCTAAATACTTATTTTTTTCTGTTTTTTAGTATTTGCTGTTATAGCGGCAACAAAAATACATCTGTGAAAATTTCAAATACCTAACTATAACGTTTTATGAGATACATCCTGGTGACAGACGGACGGACGGACAGCGAAGCCTTAGTAGTAGGGTTCCTAATTAATTACCTTTCAGGTACGGAACCCTAAAAACGGATCAAGTAAAAGCCATTCCTAAATATCCCTTAAATAAATTTATGTTTTATTAGAGATTGTTTTCTCTACTATGCGTCTCAAATAAGTTGGCCGATGGTGAGGCACCCATGAAGGCTGAAGTTTGTAACTAGTACTGAGGACACAATAGCAACTCTGGTCCATTGAGGTGCGATTGTGGTACCTGACCGCTGACCGTTCACCACCTCATTAAATATGCAGAGTACAACCCTAATGCAAGTTGAATCTTTCATTAAGACGTGAAGAGTACTTTCACATTATAATACAACATGTTGCTCGTTCAATTCGGTTATAAGCGTGGGATGCCTTTGGCCACTCCTTGATTATCCCAAGGAAGGTTGCATTAGCGTTGTAGTTCGTCCATGTTGGTTAATTTTGGGTTACTGCGGAAACTTTTAGATCTTCCGGAATAAAATAATTTCGAATATGGGAGGTTTCGCGTCTTGGCATTTCTTTTATAAAAGATTGAGCTTAGTTTGCAACCACTTTAACAGGGCCACCGGCCTCTTTTTGAAGAACTGAGAAAAAGGAGAAAGCCATAGACCAACGCGCTGGACCAGAACAGCTGCAGCAGCAGCAATTGGCAGACGTTAGTTAGTGGTCAATCGACAGCTCTACTGTTAGATTGTTTGAGTAGCCCATAAGGCCTTTCGTATCACAACAGCGAGGAGCGACAAACACGGTTCAACGTTCCCATACACGGGTTTCCGAAATCTATATGTATAAAAATATAAACTGACTGACTGACCGATATATTTACATATCAACGCACAGCCTTAACCACTGGCTCTAGAGACGTGAAATTATGCACAAATCTATTTTTTATTACGCAGGCGAGCACTAGGTAAGATTTTTGTGAAAATCATTCTCTAAGGGGGTAAAAGTCCGCCAGTTTTGAAGCTCAATGTCAAACACTTGGTATTAGACCTTCAAGTTGAAAATTAAGATTTACGTGTTTCACCGTTTTTGGAAAATCATTCCCTGAAGACTGTTCAAGGGTTCAATCATCCCATAAAGGGCAAAATATGGGATGAAAATTTGTATAAGAATTTCAATATTTTTGTGTCTAGAGACTGAAAATTTTGAAACGAGGAACCAGTTTTAACGTAGGTAATTGAAGGTTTGTATGGAGGTCATTTTTGGAAAATCAACCTCTAGGGGGCAAAAAAGGATATATTTTTTTTTTATGTCTAGAGATGACATTTTGCAAAGAAGTTTACTTTCCAAAGAAGAATTTTGCAAAACTCTTTTTAAAAGATAAAAATTACAGGGCAAAATAGGGTATGAAAATTTTTATAACAATTCCAATATTTGTGTATAGAGACTTGAAATGTTGCACATATGATTTTGTTATAACATACGCGAGCATTAGAAAATGATTTCGCATTGGCAAGTGTCTTATTTGGTCCTTGAAGTTGCTTATTTAATATATTTAGTTTTTCAAAGATATCGGCTAAATAACTTACAAATGCTTTACTATCAATTGTTAACATAAACTTCATTTCAGGTTTATCGCTTAAAAAATCACTAAGAGTATCAAACAGTTGCATAAATCTTTTCAAGCAGTTTCCTTTGGAAAGCCATCTTAGCTTTTCAACAAGTTGTTTCTCAATATCTTTATTCATTTCCTCTATTCTTCTGCTAACAGTACTGTTACAGAATAAAACATTACCGGTATGAGCCGACTCTAATTAAGTAACGTCAAACGAAATGATACCGAAAGATTATTTACTGCATTTTTTTAAGAATTTGCTTTTTTTGTTAAATTTGCCACCGATATCTAGCATTGCATTGAAATAACCCAAAGCGAAAGGATTAAAGTCGTGTCAAACTATCAAATTGCTCCCCTGTGGGGCGTGGGCCCCACGTTGGGAAACACTGCCCTAGACGGAGAAATAGGGGAAGGAAATTTGTATGAGAATTCCGATTTTATTCTAGGTAAAACCACAAACAGTCAAAAGCAGTCTTTCCTAAAAGTCCACGCGGACGGAGTTATTTTATTAAATATACCTACTTATTTAAAGTGAACCATCTTGCTCAGAATTTCCGATTTTTAGTGATATTTATTTGAACAAATGAACCTTTGTTGTTACCTTTTCAATGTTATGAAGGTTGTTATTGTTTGAAATTCTAAAGAGTATTTGAATGCGAGAAAATGGCGTCCATTTATTCAAAAGGAGCATTTTCTTAGAGAAAAATCACAATATTATTTTGTCTCTATGTGTTTAAAGGATAATCCAAATTATGGTAAAACATAACTTTTTTAAGTTGGCAATTGATATTTTAACTGTATCTTTCTAATATGTAGTACATGGGTAACGAGCTTTACTCGTTTTTTTTTAACAACGGCATCTATGGTCGAGTAGCTTTAGTTCTACTCAACAACGACATTTATTGTTGAGTAACTTTAGTGTTGCTGTGCAATAGCAAACTTCATTAGTTTAATTAAGGAGTTAATTAAATAGTTCACGCCGATAACCAAATTTAGGACAGGTTAAGCCGCTAGCAAAATTGCTTATCTACCAGATATCCCTTTAATATTATAAATGCGAGAGTTTAAATGTTGAGTTGTTTGTTACTTAATTACGCTTCATCCACTGGATAGATCCGGAACCACTAAACCGATTAAGATGAAATTTGGTATGGAGATATTTGACACCCCAGAAAATTTAAAAGTTCCTGTAGGAGGAGGTAGGAAGGAAGGAGTACGCCAATAACCAAATTTAGAGCGGGCAAAGCCGCTGGCAAAATCTAGTATTTAATATTTTTAAATTAAAACATTAAATATTATGTCATTACATGATGTAAGACACTATGGTATCATTTTTAATATGAAAATAGTAAAAAAATATAAAAGAATATCTAAGTAGGTACTAATTTTCTTGCTGGCTCTTCTCTGGTGAAAAAGTAAATTCTATAAATTTGCCGAATTGATGATTTAAAGTGGTATTTAAAAGTCTGCTTGAATAAAATTTTCTTGGAGTTTCAGTTAACGTGTTATAAAAAACAAAAACGCCTGCGTTCCAACTGTGATAATAATACAATAGTTTATGGAAATACAAGTAACAACACTTCCTATTATAAATAATGCGACAATTTCAGTCATTTTTGACAAGTCTGTTATTTTTGCGACTTGTAATTTTAATGTAACAATAACCTTTCGCAATAAAGTAAAGTGTTATCTGTTATTGTTAGATATTCAAAAGAACGTTTCTACGAAAGCGGGAAAATGTCGTCTCGTTTGTTTAAGAAGAATATTTTAATTTAGATAATTATTCAGGAACAATAAAGTCGTTGGAACAACAGCAGATATTTTTTTAAATCGTGTATTTTATATTACTTTATGAGATTGTCATAAGTGATTGTAAATTTGATAGTAATATATACGAGTAATATGCCTGTTTATATGCAGTTTCGTAGACTTCAACATTTAGATGTTATAAGTAAAATAAAAGTATAAAGTAAAAACAAAAAACCGACAAGTGCGAGTCGGACAACACGGACACGGACGGCAAAAAATCACGTTTGTTGTATGGGAGTCCCCTTTAAATATTTGTTTTATTTTAATCATATTATTTATTATTAAAGTGACGATAAAACTAAATATTCTGTGAATATTTCAAGCGTCTACCTGTTGCCGTTATCAATATCGAGTAAAAACGAGCAAAAAAAAACACGTTTGTTGTATGGGGGCCCCTTAAATATTTATTTTATTCTGTTTTTTAGTATTTGTTGTTATAGCGGCAACAAAAATACATCATCTGTGAAAATTTCAACTGTCTTACTATCACGGTTAAAAATTATATTATTAGAGATCTTTGTTGGGGTTCCATAGCCAAATGGCAAAAGGTCCCTTATAAATCCATCATGTCCGTCCGTATGTCCGTCCGTCTATCCGTATGTCACAGCGTTTGAATTCCGCTATCTTTGCAAATGTATATTGTGATGAAATTTTTCAGGAAAGTCTTATGTGAACCGCCACACAGATTTGTAATAAAATTAAAAAAAAATATTTAGGGGTAGCTCCATACATTGAACTGAAGGACGAAAATATTTTACTTTTAAAATTCTACGTTCCCACTAGTAGGTACCTACACCTAATTAGTTCAACCGTTGAACTAATCGAAGATCTTTTTTGCAGTAGTTAAACTGTGTAGATTTTTTTGTTTCCCCACGTCTAACTTTTGAACCCTTGTATTTACAAACCTGAAAGAAATCGAAGTGCCTAATTAAAAGTCTTGTAACGTAAAGAAATCACAAAATTATTGATTTCGATTTTCGGACCTATTATAACAACTTCTCAAAAGAAGTTAATAGGTACTGTCAACCAAAATTGATAAGAACAAGAAAAATACCGGTCAAGTGCAAGTCGGGCACTCGTAATTGACTTGAGTTATTTTTTACATTTGTACAAGGCAAGAACTTTCTGGCAGGTTTTTTGAGCCTATTGGAGCTAGAGATACATTTATTTGTAGTTTTTAGGGTTCCGTTCCATACCTCAAAAGTAACAAACGAAACCTATATAAGATAAAAAAAAACATTGTTTACTTAAAGTTTTTGAACTATTATTGTCTCCTATGTTTTTTTTCTGTTAGTAAAGCCTACCTAGTATTTTTAACATGTTTATAATGTTTGTATATTTAAACAGCCAACAACTAATAAGCTTTCAATTATAGTGTACCTAATTTTATAATTACAATTTTTTATTCAAATTCCAATAATATAACATTTTTTATTACGTCTAAATTCTACAAATACTATACACATATTCTTAAATTAAGACTTATTTTACCTTTAAAACATAAAATCGTCTAAATTATAATGATGTTGATCGAACGGTAAGTCAATAAAATTTTATAACGAACTAGCATTATATATAAAGATAAAAAAACCTGTATCTGCTATCTATTGATTTTATTTACTAAATGTGTCAGTTAAAAACCTGGTATGGGTATGATTCTTGAAACGTTGTTCTAAGCTATTGGTCTGTTGGTTATTTAGTCATGTGCTTCCGGCAACTATACAACATAAAATCGGCCAAGTGCGAGTCGGACTCGCGCACAAAGGGTTCTGTACCATTTTCTATAAAAACGGCAAAAAAATCACGTTTGTTGTATGAGAGCCTCCTTAAATATTTGTTATATTTTCATTTAATTATTTATCTTTAAAGTAAATATTTCACTAAATATTCTGTGAATATTTCAAGCGTCTACCTGATGCCGTTATCAATATTGAGCAAAAACGAGCAAAAAAATCACGTTTGTCGTATGCCCCTTAAATATTTATTTAATTCTGTTTTTTAGTATTTTTTGTTATAGCGGCAACAGAAATACATCATATGCGAATTTCAATTGTCTAGCTATCACGGTTCATGAGATACAGCCTGGTGCCAGACGGACAGATGGACAGACAGCGAAGTCTTAGTAATAGGGTCCTGTATTTTACCCTTTGGTTACGGAACCCTTAAAACTGATAAGTGCTTGGACTACTCTTTCGACCCCGCGGTAATGCCAGTACATTCTATAATACCTACGCGCATTTGTCAGTTATTTTTTCTTACTGTAACGTGAAAACAAGTGTCTTTCTTTGCTCTGTGTATTTATTCTATTCTAGTCTATTTATTCTAAATAATTAATTTAAATTAATTCAAAAAGATTCTTTTATTAACAAGAAGCGCTATATTTTGTTTTGCTAATAATTAGATTTAAGTTTTGAATACAAATATCAATATATATTTGTAAATCAAGTCGGAAGAAAAAAGTAACTCATTATCCACGTTTTATTTATGGAATGGGGTGACTTGATTGTTGGGGCAGATGCTTGCTGAAGCTTTGCTTACATAGCTTACGGGTACACGTCGTAGAATTTGTTTTTACAAAATTGATTTGCCATAATCTCCGAAGTTTCCTTAATTTCAATTTGTATTTTAAGTTTTTTCCATAATTTCATACTGGCAACTTTGCAAAAATATTAAAAAAATATTGGCTTATCAGGATCTCATTAAACCGAAAACCGCCTTATAGAATTTTGTTCTTTATTTTAAATTTAAATATATAATACATTTTTCTCTTGAATTCCAGACTCCGAATAGCTCAAGGAGCCTGTTCCCAATAAGGTCCTAAATGAAGAGATTTAGCCTATACGATATTATTTATTTTGTCTCGTTAGAGTAGAATTATTTATATTCTTTGGTGTTTTGAGTAGGTGTAGGTGGCGCTGAGGTCGAGTTATTAATAATTTTTACTTACCAAAATAAATCATCCATAATATTGGTTATACAGAGTAATATTAGTTAAGTGCCAAAAAAGCATAATTTGATAGGTGGCGCTGTGGTCGACTTATTAATAAATGTTCTATTCAAGTATTGACTATGATATTTACACAAAATGTAGGCTAAGTAATCAAAAAAAAAATTAACCCGATAGGTGGAACTGTGGTCGAGTTATTAATAAATTTTCTATTTAAGTATTGACCATGACATATTCATACAATGAAGGTTAGGCGACAAAAAAGGAAATCACAAAATATTATGTTGTGTTCACGTCACGAGTTTAACAGAATTGTTATGGGCGTTTTTAGTCAGATTATCAAATACCTCTTGTGCCCAAACTTTATTTTACAAGTACTTTTATTATTAAATTAAGCCGGTAAGGTTATTTACTATATACGCCTGTTAGGCCTGCAAGGAATATTGTTTGTTACCTGACAACAGTTACAACCTCTCTTTATGTCGTTGGCAAATTTTATTTACTAATTAAGTATATATGCGTCCTCCAACACCCGAAAAAGTGTGAGAAGCGACTCAAAAATTGCCTATATTCAGCAGTGGACTAGGCTGATATGATTGATGAATCAGCGTTCGACACTGGATAAAACTAATCATTCTGCTATTGACACAACCATAGTGTGTTAATTTTTGTGACAGTGCCATCTAGTGGCGAATAGATGTAACTGTTGAACCTTTACACAAATAAAATAATCATATCTAGGATTCTCAAACAGTCATGTTTAGTATTCAAAATATGCAAACAAAGTAAATAATTGTTTTTTTACCATTGCCACTCGAAATAAGGCATTTAATTCATCGATAACACTGAAATAAACTCACTTTTACTGACTAGAGAATAAAAACATTTAAAATTTGAAACAATTGTCAATTCTTTTAATTGTTATTGTGGTTGTTTTATGTAATTGTTCTCTTATTACCCGGTAATAATTACCGAATATAAACCAAAATGTGATAGTACTTTTTAGAGTTCCATTATAGTTCCATATTACTAAGACTTCGCTATATCTCATGAACCGTGATAGTTAGACAGTTAAAATTTTCACAGATGATGTATTTCTGTTGCCGCTATAACAACAAATACTAAAAAACAGAATAAAATAAATATTTAAGTTGGCTCCCATACAACAAACGAGATTTTTTTGCTCGATATTGATAACGGAAACAGGTAGACGCTTGATATATTCATACAATTTTTAGTTATATATTCACTTTAAAAATAAATGATAAAATTAAAATAAAACAAATATTTAAGACAGCTGCCTCTCACTGGTCCCGTCCGTAAGCACCTGTTGTACTACTATAGTGTCTCAGACCCCCCTAGACAAGTGTATATAGCAGCGATAAAGATCGTAGAAACGTTACTACTCGACTAAGTTGTTAGGCTGTAGATTATTCGGATAGTTCATATGATTAATTTATTTTTTATTCGGTAACGACGTTTCTATTTACATTATCGACGCTGTTACAACTCGTCAACAGCCTCTGACAACAAGTGTGTTAAGGCTTGTAATAGTTAAGCAGTACGACTAAAAAATATGTCTTTATTAATAAGAGTTGGCATTCATTATATCGGTCCCATCGCTGGGCAGATCATCAAGGTCGCTCATATACTGCCTGCGGGACTTGGACAGTAATATCGGCGGCAGGGGCCCGTCACCTAAGCTCAGCAAAGCTACTCCGTTCTCTCCCTGCTCTTGGATGTAAAGTCTGCTACGACGGTTCTTGTGATGGTCATTGCTGCGTCGAAATGGAGATTTTTCTTTAATCTGCAAATATTTAAGATTCTGTCAATTGACCGCTATTATTATTCGCAAACTCATTTGAATGTAGACGGCAATTTAAAACATGGGATGGTGGCAATAGAAGGAGTGAACGGTGATGCATCATCTTCATAGAAAAAACCGGTAATCGGACTCACCGGTCGTTATTTCGACTCTCATTTGTAAGTCTGTGTTCAACTGTAAACAAAGCTTACAAATATATACTTTTTTAGTGTCAATATATACACTTAAAAAAAACGGAAAACACCTGACTCAAGTGAAACACAAATGTTTTCTTATACGAGGATCGAGGCCGCACCCTTGGTTCAGCAGGCAGAGTCACTTACAACTGAGTCACCGTGGCAATATGTTAACAAAGAGACATAAAGTCAAAGTCAGAGCTTAAGTGCAAATGTTATAGGCTTTAAAAACTCTTTATTAAAATCATCTCAAATTCATAGCTTACCTCCACAACGCTGTACTTCACTTTAGGCGTTTGAGACGTTTCTTCAGACTCTACGCCCTTGGACGAGACTGCTGCGCCGGTGTCATTTAATCCTGTATCTGTATTAATCTAGAAAAATATAATCAATAATAATTTAAAATAGGTTCTTTGAGTCCCGGAGCCTAAGTAACCATTATAGTTTTTCGCTGTCTACTCATCTCTCTGTATACCTCAACTATTCTCAACCATTTCTTTCACATTCTTTTCCACTATGAATATAGCTGAAATATTTTTAACAAATGATAGTATAAGTAGATATTTGTTACTACTACCATAATAACTATACTGCCTCGCTTTATATGCTCGTTTTAAAATTCAACAGTAAATGCTGATTAAATTGAATCTGGGGTTAAGAAAAATTTAACCGTCACAGTTTAAATTAGACAGAAAAAGTAGGTTCACTTGATTATATATATATTTCTTTTGTCGTTTCAGCTTTTGTAAACAATGTACTATCTGGTTTCAGTCTCTCAACGCCAATCGTAGGCCTCCCCCATATGTCTCCATCGGGTTACCGGTCGTCTGACCACGTGGTGGGAAGCCAGACGATCGTTCGTTACTCGTGAAACTTTCTTACTCAACGGTTATTGGTTTGACAAGCGATGTGACCTGTCCATAGCCACTTTAGCTTGTTCACTATATGATCTATGTGTACCTTGGTTCTTCTACGAATCACCTTAATTTATATTTTATCGTGCAAAGAAACACTAAGCGTAGCTCTCTCCAAATCTTTTTTAGCGACGTTGAGTTAACTTAAAAATAGTAAGAGACCACGTTTCTGTACTGTGAGTCACTGACAACGACATTGTTTGTAGACTTTTGTCTTTAGGCACTGAGGTATTTTGGACAAAAGAATGTTACGTTGTTTTCCAAAAGCTGCCCAACCGAGCTGGATTCTTCGAATAACTTTTCTCAAAGTTGGACCTAATTAGACTATTTGTCCCAGGTATGTTGTGTTTGTCAACAACAAATAGTATTCAAAAAATAGTATTTCATAACTTTGACGATTCAAAAGTGATTGTAAAATCCTAATTTGAATAAATAAACTTTGACTTTTCTTTCTTTACTAAAATTTCTTTAATGGATAAATTAAGTAGAAGAAGAGCTTACCACAAACACCCTGTAACTTGTAACTTGTGGGCTCAGAGAGACTTCCTCAGGCCCCATGTTCTCTTGAAACCCTTTTGTACTTGACTCAATGTCAATGAACACACCATTTTGCTAAAAATATAACAAATAAGTTATAAATAACTTTTTATAATTTGATAAAAGTGTAACATATTGCAAGTTTCCTTTTTATAGACCAAAAAATAAAACATGATTAACAGCGGTCTGCGGTATGATCACATTTGAGATGCTTTTATGTAAAGAGGAAAATATTATTGTTTTAATTTTTCAGAAAAAGTTACAGTACGGATTTTATGCCGACAACCAAATTTAGCAGTTTCAAGTGATACTTTATATGAAAATGGCCACATTGTTACCGCGAAATACATAGAAAGATTGGATATTAAAAAAAAAAGAATCGTTATCGATTTTTTATATAACTACAGTTTTTATAGAAAATGAGAGTTGAGGCCGATCTTGATATTAATGATGCGTTATATCCAATATATATTTTATATATGCGTTATATAAAATATATTATAAAGTATGCGTTATATCTTATTTTGTATCTATGTGTTGTATCTTATTTCCACATCTTGCTCCATTGTGTGTCTCGATGCACTTGACTCTTTTATTTTGTTTCCATCATTGTTAGGGAAAAGCACGGGCGTAGCCAGGTACGGGCAGGGGGGGCAGCAGCCCCCCCTAGCCGGACATGGTTTGGCATATTTTCCGGATAATTTAGTCATATAAAACATACCTATTTGGATCACCCGCATTTTTTACTGTTATAACACTGCACCGTCTTCCAAAAGTCGTTCGTTCAACCTTCCACATGTAGAGAGGCAGTTCGTAAGTGTTTTGATGTTAAGTCGTGCTGGCGCGCCATTGCTTCAGTAGCGATTTTGTACGGCCGTCACTACAGGTCAAAAGGTGCATACAGATTATTTGCAACACAACATGCAATGCAACATTTCTCGTAAAATGTGTTCGCAAACACCCAAAAATCAACTGCGCCCACGCTACGTGCATTCGCAGGGCGCGCGTTGGTTCCTGCCTAATGTCGGCGGTTTTCGATGAACGCTTGAGTGCGCGCAATGTAACCCGGACGACTAATTCGCGGCGGACCTGCCTACTTCTTCTTCTTCTTATCCTAAGCTTTTTCCCATCATCTGGGGTCAGCTCTCCTTGTCTGTCTTCCATTTATTTCTATCCTGCGCTGTTGCTGCTCGGTCTCCTTCACATCTTTCTGGACCGTCATCAGCCAGGTGGCGGGGGGTCTTCCGCGGCGTCGCGTCGTGGTGGGTAAGTTTAAAGCTACATTTACCATGTGGTCTGCAGGGCGTCGGAGTATATGGCCATACCATCGCAAAAGATGTTCTTTCACCTTGTCAATGATGGGAGCAACCTTGTAGCTGCCACGGATGTGTATGTTTTGAACTTTGTATAGAAGAGTTACGCCCGCTGACCAGCGTAGCATGCGCATTTCTGTCACGTGAAGTCTTGACAGATGTTGCTGTGTAGTTGCCCAGCACTCTGTACCGTAGAGTATAGCAGGTCTTATCGCTGTTTTGTACAGTTTACCTTTTAGTTGAATGGGCATCTTTTTATCGCACATTACACCTGTAAGCTGTCTCCACTTCATCCATCCTGTGGTGGTTCTATGAGTTACATCTCGCTCGATCTTACCGTCGTTACTGATAATAGAACCTAGATATTTAAAATGTTCAACCGTTGGTAGTGGTATGCCATCCATGTAGAGTAGTTGTTTTGTTTCCTTGTGACCATCGAATATACACGACATCTGCTCTGTTTTCTTGCGACTGATTTTTAGGCCATTGTTTTCAACTGATTTTGACCAGCAGTCTAGAACATTCTGGAGGCCTTGAATCGAGTCTGATATGAGGGCGACGTCATTTGCATACAATATATTCCATGGTACCGGTCTCTGGCAGTGGCGTGTCAAGTAATCCATAGTGACATTAAATAAGAGTGGACTGTGTGCGGAACCTTGGTGGACTCCGACTGTAATTTCAAACCTTTCGCAAATTCCTGCTGGGTTGATGACTTGAGTTGTAACTCTGGTGTACGTGTCCTGTATAAAAGTTTTATATTGTTCAGGTACCTGCTGAGCTCTTAACGCATCCCATATAAGGTCTCGCGGCACATGATCAAAGGCCTTCTCGAGGTCTATAAAAACCATGTGGAGATTTCTGTTGTTCGCTCTTGCCTTTTCCAGCAGGATTCTAACAGCTTGGATAGCATCATAGTACTTTTCTCGGCTACGAAACCGCACTGATTTGGTGTTAGCTTAATTATTTCGACTAGTCTATTGTAAATTACTCTCTCCCAAAGCTTAAAAGTATGTGACATCAACTTAATGGCCCTATAATTGCTACAGTCACGGATATCTCCCCTACCCTTGTAGAATGGCATCAAAAAGCTATTTCGCCACGACTCTGGAATGCAGTCCCCCTGTTACAGTTTGTTGAACAGCTCGTACAACCAAATCCTTCCTGTTTGTTTAAGCTGTTTCCAGACTTCAATTGGAATCTCATCAGGTCCTGTTGCTTTCTTATTTTTCATGGAATCAATAGCTCTTTCTAGTTCTTGGGGTGTTACGGCGGGTAAAGGACCATAAATAGGTTTGGGTTTTTCCGTGTCTGTTATCCTTGGATGGGTGACATTAAGTAAGTGTTGGTAGTACTCTGTCCAGCGTTTGTTTCTATTTATATCTGAGGTCAGTAATACACCCTTGCTGTCTTTTATGTATTTAACCCTGTTAAAATTTTTCGTGCTCTCATGTCTTTTCTTGGCTATTTAGTGTATTTCTGTTTCTGTTTTTGCTGATTCTAATTCTTCATATAAGTTACTATCAGCTGCGGTTTTCGCGATCGCAACTTCTCTTTTAGCTTCTTTCTTAGCTAAGATGTAGCTGTCTTTGTGTGTTTCTTCGTTTGTAAACTGTCATAGTTTAAAGCATTCTTTCTTTCTTGATACCGCGTTTTTAACGGTGTCTTGCCACCAGTTGGTCTCTTTAAATGGCCCTGTTTTGGGTTTCATTCGGCCCAGATGTTTCTCAGCGCTGGCTCTACAGTGCTGTTCAAAATCAGCCCACATTTCTTGTGCCGTCTGTTGTTCTACCTTCATCGATCCAAGCTCTTCTGCCGAATCTTTTATTAATGTCTTACCACACGGTTCCTTCAGGCGTTTCCATTTAAGCTTTGGAATTACGTTACGACTGAATTTAAGTGGTTTTGGAAGTTTGTAAACTGAGACTAGTAGGCGATGTTGGGTTGTTAAAGGTTCGCCAGGAATAACCTTGCTGTCTCTGTAGCGGCCGAGGTGTTTACGCCTACTCAGAGTGTAATCGATTTGCGTTGAGTTGAGCCTACTGCTCGCGATATTTGAATTGACGATTGTAAAAATGGATGGAGATGACGACTAGGACGTTTTTTATACACTGGTGTAATAAAATAATTGAAACACCAATATAGTCATGTGCACTTAAAAATTAAACGGCTCCATGGCGTGCGCGCTGAACCCTGCCAGGAATGGCCGTTGTTGAGGCGCGCAGTGAGGGACCGTCCATATATATTCTTGTTGCACTTCATCTTGTGTTTCAAATAATCTCTCAACTGTTCGCCCAACCTTTTACGAGTAGAGAAGTAGTTCCTCAGTATTTGATGATGCAAGACCGTGTTGACGCGCGATCATTTTATTTTTTATCTACTAGCTTTTGCCCGCGGTTTCAGCCGCCCGTAATTCGGTTGTGTTTCCGATTTCAACGGCATCTTCTTAATTAGAGAAAAAATCCGACTCACGCTTGACTTTTTAAGTAACCTATGTTCTTCCTATGGACTCAAACTATCTCCCACCCTAAATTCTATTATTGGTGTAGGATTAACACAGCAACTCCAGTAAATCCTACACCAATAATCGACTCGAATCGATCGAATCGACTCAATTATACAAAAAAAGGGGTAATTCTTTGCAAGAACGTAAGATTTTAACGTAATAAAAATTTCTTTTGATAGAATACCACATTTATACACAAAGATGAAAATCAGAAATTCTCGGAGGACACTAGTTTTTTCGGAAAATAAAAAAATTCATTTCATACAATATCAGCCATTACACAACTACAAATATCTACAAAAACAAAACGCATGAGAGAAGAAAATAACAAAAACATAACATGTTGCCAGTATTCAACAATCGAGTATTTACTCTGTAAAGTAATAATCGATAAAAAAAAATCGAAGTAAAATTTTAAGAACTACTTATTTAGTATAGTCACGGCGACCCACTTTGGAACATAAAAACTTGCGCACAAAGCCAAGCGGAGCACATGAAAATATCCGCTCGGCTGCCGGCGAGCGCCAGAACCAATTTCTACTTATTTAGTATAGTCACGGCGACCCACTTTGGAACATGAAAACTTGCGCGCAAAGCCAAGCGGAGCACATGTAAATTAGCGCGCGAATTTTTGAGCCGAGCGGAGCGTGCCGCGGCAGCTGCCGGCGAGCGCCAGAAACAAATTGTACCTGTGTCACTCAGATCAATAAACCAGTGTCTACCCTGCCCCCCCTACTCCTGCCAAACAATTTTAAATTAGAACAATTTGTTTCTGGCACTTCGCCGGCCTCTGCCGCGGTACGCTTCACTTGGCTCGTGCGGTGTTCACCATGTAACCTTATGGCTCGTCGCTTCGCTCCTCACCACCTAACTTGGCAAGGTTTGGATTCGAAGATATAAATATGCTTTTCTATCGATTAAAAATTAGAGAAAAGTAAAATCGATTGTATCCTGTGTTTATTTTTTTCTTTAGACTGGCAAGTATTTTCGTGAAAAAAAAGTTTTGTATTTTTAAATATTGGTGTGTAATGGCGGGTTTTGTATGAAATCAATTTAGCTTTTTTCGTGAAAATCTAGTGTCCTCCGAGAGGTTTTGAATTTTACCTGTGTATATAAATGTGGTGTTCTATCAGTTAAAAGCATCGTTACGTAAAAATCTGAAGTTCTTGGAAAGTAAAGAAGACTACTTGTTCCAGAAACAGCAGGAGGCTTACAACTGATATCAGTTTCAATCCCAATCCAGTTTCAATCCAATTTTGTGGCAAGCTTAAATTCGATCTCCATCGGTACTCCTAAACCAAATTGCGATTGGTTTGAAATTACGATTGCACACATTTCGAAATCACAAATCACAAAATATAAAAATAATACTGAAACTAATAAGAATTAAAATGAAAGTTAAATCTTCGTAGCAATAGTTTTGTTTTGTTATTAAGAATTTTAAGATTTATTTTCACAGATCATCACACCTAATTTCACTTGCTATCCGATGGTTCAAAGAGTACCGATTCTTAATATTTGTATAGGATTTTAGTTCCGAAATTGACTGCCAAATTTCGTTCTCGATTGAGCACTACAACAACGTTCAAGAGTACTAATTTAGTAGATTTCGCGATCGCCGTAGGATTATACGATTGAAACTGATATCAGTTGTAGGCCTCCAGGTAAGAGCACTGCTGTAAGGACGACGTAAAGACGTGACGAAGCTTCCTAAATCCTGCTCAACCTAAATGGACCCTCCTTATCGGCTTTCTTTTTCGAAATGATTTTTAACCAACTGCACTATAATATCATCGTCAGAAAATTGGTGATGTGAGATTTGCTCGCTGTTTACATTTACTTATGCCTTGGCCTTTCTAGTTATCAAGGCTTTTAGACATTAGTGCGATTGTAAACAGTTTCGAGGACATGATAAACGGGTTCACTCCTTTTTGTAGCGGGATAGGTCATGTTGTCGAATCACACAAACATCTCAAACACCTTGAAGCATTGCCAGTCAACATTCTCATAGTCCGCAGAGGCTTGACACATGGGCTGATGTCGGAGGACGTCTTTAATATTGTCTGCCTCACTGTTTGAATGTGCTATAGTGCAGGTGGTTGAAAGTCGTTCAATACAGGCAAGAAGGTTTCCAAACTATTTGTGATAATGACCCTCGAAATAGCTTATAAACGTGGCAAGACCTGGCAATAATTTTTAGCTAGGTGTTATCTCCCGTATTGAAAAATAGGTACAAAATGTCATGTATCAAAATCAAGAGCAGAAGTATTATTTTTTTTTCTGACTTACTATGCAGTTGACTGACGCAGCCATTACTGCTCCACTTCGACCATTGTGAGCCTTGAACCCGAAAGTGAGTCAGCGCCAGGAGGGGAGTTCCCCGTTATGCGATTGCGATTGCGAGAGAGTGGGGGCGCAATGCGCTCCGGCAATCTTTGATACCTTGTGTATCCGTTCGTTCGCCGACGAACCTGGGGACGTCGGCGTCGTGTTAGGGGGGATGCCCTATTAGGGGAGGTCGTTGAGACTAATCTCGCTATCCGGATAGCAAGATCGTCGTCTGGGGCGGTTAGCACGTGCCGAGGCCGCCTAACAATAGTTTTTCGACCGTGCCGAGGTCGAATAATAATGAAGTAAAGTGCCTACAATGCCATTTTTGCCGTATGAAAATAACATTTTATACCTAGTCTGTCCCCCCCTAGCCCAAAAGCTGGTTACGCCCTTATATAACTTGTTGCCACAGCACTCGTGTATTTTACTACTAAGTCGAGTTTAGGAGTTACAGGAAGTTCCTTTAATGTCAAGCAAATTACACAAAGGTACTTTAAACAACAACTGCAGAGTGATTGATCGAGTCAAGGTAGTCGATTTTTTTTTGTATTTAAGTTTAATTTAGGTTTATTTAAAACATTTTTGATTCATCCTTATATACTTATTTGTTTTTTTATCAGCGGTTAAAAAGCAACTCGATAGTCTGTGTTTCAATAGTTTAAATTCATTTATATTATTAATTATCACACAGTAACGGATACCTAAACTGCAACAAAGTATAAAATGACAATATTTTATGGATTTTTTTTGTATAGTTTTGCGATGTCTTTGTTTTTTTTGACCGATTGACCCGTTCTAGTTTATTTCATAATATGAAAAAATAATCATGCGATAAAAAAACCTGTCTGTAATTTTATCTACCGTGTTTGAGCCTTCTTCAATTGAATTTTACATGTTATTATAATTTTGTTCAACGCATTTCAGAATTTTAATAGAATTTACTAAAAGGAAAAAATTTGGTGAGAGAGCTTGCGTATCTCAAAATTTAATATGGTTATGGTTTTCCCTCTACTTTCTTTAAAGTGGTAGATTTTTTACGGCCATAAATTTTATTGTCATAAATATACAGACTTGCTGCTTTAGTAACTATATTATATTTAACGAGTAAAACCTAAATGTCTATTATTTGTTATATCAGCTCACCTGGCTCGTTGAAAGAGGAGACACATTTACTGACGTTAAAACTGAACTTTCTTCAGGACGTGTTGTAAGCTCTTCAGCTTTGTCATTGACTTTTCTTGTAACTTGACTTACAGTTTCAGTATGTTTTGAAACAGGTATAGTTTGAAACTGTCGGTTGCGTACATTTATTTTAGTTTGTCCATATAAGTACGGGTTGGAAATTCTGTCAAGTGGTATCATCCACCTCCTGGCGGTGATCCTGTCTTTGTAATCATCGTTATCTCTACGGAGTTTTGTTTTAATTTCAGTTAAGAAACCTTTATCTTGTTTTTCTAAATCATCGTCATATATCTCTGTAATGTTGTCACTGATATTTTTTCCGTTAGCTATAACATGTACAAAATATTTTTATGACCAAAGTGTGTAATCGACAGGATGTATTAAAGTTTTACAGTAATTTTTATAGCTAGATTTTTTTTTATTGCATTTCAGGAAGATTATTGGTAACGGTCTCGAGTACGCCAAATCGTGAATTCAGATGTAAAGTGCATAAGTACATACATTATTCATACACACAAAATAAATGCAGCGGGCATTCGTTTTTAACCCGAATTCACGAGTCTTGCAAACTCGAGACTCAACCCAATAAGCTGTCATGTGTGATGAGAAACACGGATATAGAGTCATGTGTGTTGTAAGTAGGTATGTGTTGGCCGCACATGGCTATATTATTCGAATCTTAATTTGACACGTTTTATTTAAATTTTAAAACTTATAAATAGCCAGGATGTATATTGGCCGTTTGGTCTGGTCTTCATGTCACCTTTACCTCAATGTATAAAGAAAAAGGTCTTTAACCAATGCTTCTTGCCAGTCATAAGTCATACATGACATATGGCGTGAAAACGTGGCCTGATCCACAAGCTTAAAGTCACTCAGCGAACTATGAAACAGGCTATACTAAGAATATATTTAAAGAATATGATCAGAAATTAAGCGTTCCAACGAAATACTAAAATCATCGACATAGCATACAGAATAAGCAAGCTGATAAGGCAGTTGGCAGGTCATATTTGATCAGAGACAACGGATTTGTAAGCGCAGCGAGATTCGCCCACCCGCTAGATGGACCGATGACCTGAAAAGGAATCCGGAAGTGGCTCGATGATACAGGCGGAGGACCGGGTGTTGTGGCATTCATTAGAAAGGCCTGTTTCCAGCAGTGGATTGATATTAGATGTATATCTTAAATTTTAGCTTATAAAAAGAGATTTAAAACATGCTATAGGCTGATTGATTGATTGATATTGGATGTTTATCTTAAATTTTAGCTTATAAAAAGAGATTTAAAACCAATTGAATGACATTTAAGTCCTTTATATATGTTTTGTATCAGATCCATGATTAACACGCATCTTAAGATACTTAATTTATTTTGTCCTGTCCAGATATGGATACTTGCTTGGGGAAAATTAGAAATGAATTACGTAGACATAGATAACTACCCTGTCATTTCTTTTATCAATTGGGTGAAAGTAAACTTTTACGGTTTAGATGAGGTGGATGGAATCAATGGAAATTAAATAATGGTCTGTCGCAAGTCTGTCCATTTTGTGGGGTTACTAAATTCACGTGCGAACGCCAAAGTCCTCATTATTTAGTTAAGATTAAGTTAAAATTTAGTCATCTTAATCCATGTAAACTAGCT
This sequence comes from Apoda limacodes, assembly GCA_946406115.1. Taxonomy (NCBI): domain Eukaryota; kingdom Metazoa; phylum Arthropoda; class Insecta; order Lepidoptera; family Limacodidae; genus Apoda; species Apoda limacodes. The sequence goes on along the minus strand of OX291555.1, from coordinate 26,997,127 downwards.
ATAGAGCGAAATGTCAACGCTCTTTGGTCAATGCCTTTTTAATTTATTATTTTAATATTATGAATCATTTGCGTTGATACAAACGATGAACAACTTAATTTATTTTTCTTGATTTATGTTTAGATTTTCCCGATCCGTCTTAGATAAGATCGCTACCCTTGCTAATTAGCGCCGCCAATTAATATTTTTAATTGCCTCTTTGTACAAAGCAAATTTAAAAAAATCGGCCAAGTGCAAGTCGGAAGGGTTCCGTAGCATTATCTATAAAAACGGCAAAAAAATCACGTTTGTTGTATTGGAACCCCCCTTAAATATTTGTGTTATTTTTATTTAATTATTTATTTTTAATGTGAATATACAACTAAATATTCTGTGAATATTTCAAGCGCCTACCTGTTGCCGTTATCAATAGCGAGTAAAAACAAGCAATAAAATCAAGTTTGTTGTATGAGAACCCCCTTAAATATTTATTGTATTCTGTTTTTTAGTGTTTATTATTATAGCGGCAACAGAAATACATCTTCTGTGAAAATTTGAACTGTCTTACTATCACGGTTCATAAGATGCCTGGTGAGAGAAGGACGGACGGACGGACGGACAGCGGAGTCTTAGTAATAGGGTCCCGTTTTTACCCTAAAAATGTGCTTCTACAGAAATATATAACTGACTAGCTTTTGCCCACGGCCCTTACCCACCCTTAATTTGAATATACTAAATTTCAATGAAAAAATTCAACGGCAACTCCTCAATTGTAGAAATAAAAAAAAGAGTTTACTGATGGCTACAAATTTTTTTTTCTCTCTCTCTATCACTCAAACTTGACGTTTTCAAGTAGCGTTTGCCTTTCCCGGGACTTAAACTATCTCCATGGCAAATTAGATCTTAATGAAACCAGCAGTTTGAGCGTGAAGAGGTTCTGAAAAAAATTTATTCAATAAAGCACTTAATATTAACCAGAACTTTATTGCAAAAATAAAAACAATATTTAAGGTTAATGTAATAAGATTATTACAGCAATAAAATTAAAATGATTGATTGGTTCACTAAGATTCTTTATTAATTTTGGCATAAAAATAATTTCAATAACCATTTCAATATTGACAAAAGCAATAAAGTTAGAATTATAGGTCGTTCAACAAAGCAGCTTGTCATTTTAACAAAAACATGTTTGAATTAGTCAAATAGGAATTATCGTTGATGCAATATTGTGATTGTTCGTTGCATTAAGAAGCTTTATAAATATTAAAAAGTGCTTTATTGTTTTAAGCATCGTGTAATTTACAAATTCAAAATAGTACTATGGTCTGTCAACAAAGTACTTCATTAATCTAACAGGTACTTCATTAATTACAGGTAATTTAATTATTGAATTAACCAAGAAAAATATTAGCTTTGTAAATGATGCTATTTATATGTTATTTAAATAATAATGCAATTTTATAGTTTCTGTAAAGTTGTTAGTTTAGCGATATTGCATAAAACAAGCAGTTTAATACAAGCTACAATCAGTTGGCTGACGTCACGCGACCTGCATCGCGCTATGAGAGTTTTTTTTATAACAAGCATATATATCACTTGGTCCGTAATATACTCGTATACAAACTAAACCGTATAAAAGTGAACCACGGCGGTTCCCAGGCAGTATACCTCGCCTGACCGGAGATCTCACATATTCCGTCGTTCCATAATTGGTAACACCGAGCTAAACATTGAGCATCATCCGCAGCAAGCCAGCCTTCTCCTTCACCAGTACACGGACCAATAGTCAACACTACGCTTTTCATCACATAGTGCACGCCGGGCTTCCGACGTACTTTAGACGGCGCATTAACTTGGCATTTTCAAGATTGTAAGTCCGCAAGCATTAATGCAAGAAGTATTGACCTTCGGTCTGGTAGTGTTACAGCCGATCTCCTTCACACATTCTTGTTAATCGGAATAAACTTTATAGTAGCAACACTACACCTTTTTTAATATCGAATAAGTTGATTTGTACAAGCGACAACTAATTTTTTCAGTTTTAAATAAGAGCTTGATAAAAGCAACAATGTACCCTACTACATTTCAATAAACATCTTTTTAACTTCAAATAATTGACTTTATACAAATTACAATAAGTATTATTAGTTTCAAATAAACAGCTGCATTGACCCATCAACAATTTTAAGTTTATAACTGTTGACAAGATACTTTATAGGCTCGTATTTAACTAAGAAAGTTTATTGCTGCTAATAAGATTTTGTTTCTATCAATTAAGTATTTTTTTCAGTGTAGAGACAAACAGATAGAGTTACTTTTGCATTTATGATATTAGTCTGGATAGCTACTCTCACTCTGTGGTATTTGCTTATTTAGTTAAAGAATTAACCTCTCGATCTTGGTGCTCCATACAAACTTTGAACCCCCGTATTACCCCTTTAGGTGGAGAGTTTTGTAAAATCCTTTCTTAGCATATAATAGCTATATGTGTGCTGAATTTCAGCGCAACTCGTTCAGTAGTTTGACCTGTGCGTTGATAGATCAGCCAGTCAGTAACGGTTGCCTTTTATATACATATACATATAATAAGCTATTTTTGGAAAGTTTTTTATTATTTCTAGGATAAATCTCCGAGTTGTAGATGTATCCTAGAAACACTAGTGAAAAGTTACATTAGTTAAAGTTACAGAAAGTCTCATACGTCTCGCAGGGGTACTGTACCTCAATGAGTCGAAAATGGCGGAACCCACCTTAGTGACAAAGATACCATCGGCAAGCTCACGTCGAGCGACCAGCGACCACCGAGTTAGGTAAACAGCGGGAAGTGCTAGGGAACTTCAACCGTCAGAAAGAAAAAAATGTTCGAATGCGTATACGTCTCACAAGCGTAGATAATAGAAACGATTAATGTGGCCGCTTCCACCGCTGTACCCCAGCGCAGGCTGTTATTGGTGGCAACAATTACATGTTGTGTTTACGCGAAATACACTGGTAGTTATTAACTCACTTGAGACTGGACTTGCAGTTAAACTAACCGCAAACACGTTGCTAAACACAATCTGTAAATTGGTCCAGAAAACTACTTCAGCCAAAATCTTAGACATTAACATTATCTAAATCAAAATCTGAACGAAAAATGGTAAATCCAATTTAAAATTGCGTTCAAACAATGTAAATGTAGAACACATTTCGTTGAACATTTGCACTTTGTATTTCAGCGCATGATTTCTGTTTATTATCAACGTCGAAGTCGGAACGAAATAAAATATTGTGAAATAAAATGTGGAATTCAGTGGTTTTACTGTTTGGATTACCGCTACCTATTATGTTAGTCGATGTATTTTTTGCGATTAACATGTAAAAGTATATATTTGTATTATACGAAAAATGCCATTATTATTAAAAAGAAGTTTGGGGAAGCGTTTGCTCGTTTGTAACTCCATCACGGTTGAACTGATTTAGATGAAATTTGATACATAAAAGATGAATTGCATTGTGTATAGCTTCTACCGCAGGCAAAACTGCACTCGTCACTCGACGTGCCGTGCACATAGTACGTTTTATAAAACATTTATTTTATTATTTGTAATTTTTATTGAAGATAAGTCAACCCCAGGTGGTGTCGCCTTCTTGGTTTTTTAACTTTATAGAGTTTGTACGTTCGAATGTTCGATTTAAAAAGTCTTTTTGCGTTTTATAGATAGCCTATTTATTGAGAAATTCAAGTTGCGGTCCTAAAAAGCGACACAGAAAAGTACAAGAGGCGCCCTAACCGCTAAAAATACCGAAATCTTATACCACATGGGTTTATAACTAAATATACTTTAATCCACTTGTAATAAAGAACTATAATAATTTGTGGGCATTATGGTCATCTTAACCACCAACGGCAATGTTCGAGATGTATTTGTTGGGTATGAAAAGGCTGTCTCCAGTGCGCGCCATGTAGCGGCCGATACCTTTGTGAAGTAATTGGAAGAAATGCTTCAGCCGAGGGTGGTACAGGACTTGAGGGGCTTTCACCTTATTCAGTACAACTGATATCTGAAACCAAAATTCGTTTAGAATCGACTTGACCTCGCACGTTGTTTTTTATGTATTGTAAGGCAAAAAACTTGGCAAAGGTTAGAAACCATGTTAACGTGGCGTGTTCCACGTCGTGTAGTATAGGTTTAGGTGTGGGTATAGGTTTTCAAAAATGCATTTAGGCTCCCTTAGTTGCTTTTTCTGTCAAATCTATAACTCCCAAAATTGAAAATATTGTAAAACCTTCCTAATTGCACGCCTCATAAGCGGAGCGGTGAGGTAGTGCTCTACTCTCGACAAGTCAAAAAACCCAGTCTTTCGAAACTTAAATGACGTTTTTTTTGCACGCCTCATAAGCGGAGCGGTAAGGTAGTGCTCTACTCTCGACATGTCAAAAAACCCAGTCTTTCGAAACTTAAATGACGTTTTTTTTGCACGCCTCATAAGCGGAGCGGTAAGGTAGTGCTCTACTCTCGACATGTCAAAAAACCCAGTCTTTCGAAACTTAAATGACGTTTTTTTTTTAATATAACACTTACAGGATAATATGAGTGCACTAATATGAAGTTAAATAATCTGTCTAGCACATTTATTATAATAAATAATAACATTAAAACTAATCATGCTTGGACGTCCGTGAGTCTGCGTTTATGTGACCATGTATGTGACAGGGAAATTGGTCGAAAAATTCATCTTACCGGAATACTTTTGTTTTTAATATATAAAGTATTACACTGTGCTGATTCCTAGATAATATTAGTGTTCTAAGTACTGTCGTTTAATTATAATTTATAAAAAACTAATATACCACTGTATATCTATATATATATTTTTTATTTTTATTTTATAGTATATTTTTTCCTCACCTTATTTGTTATTTTATTTAAAAAAACCTGAGTTTTTGTTTTAGAATTTTTTTTTTAATGTGAATGACCGCTATAAGGCGTGCACTTTTGGATTTTCCAAATTATTTTTAAAAATCTTCTAATAATGTCCTAAAAATCACAATAATTATCTTCAAAAATAATTACTATAAACAAAATCTGTTAACGTTGTGAAGTGATTTTGTTATATTTTATCTGTAGATTTTATGAAATGGTTTTAAAATTCTGATTTCTAACTGTGGTTGTACGCAAGTTGTTAAGGCACTGAGGTAGGTAATTTCCACAATTCCGATGTGCGTGCACAGCTATGTACTAAAAAATCAAGATAGATTTAAGAACATTGATTACTTACTACTGGGTCATTTGCCATTGTTTGATCAGAATTGAGTCTATTAAAGTCACTATCTACTGATATACCACGAAGGCATGCCTGGAACAAATTAAAATTTAATTATTTAAAATTACGAATTGTAACGTCCTTATGGATATTTGAATATAATAATGAATTGTTCTCAGAAACTTCTGAAGCATTTACTCACTCAGAGAGAAATCAAAAGAATCTAATAATAAATTCGATGTAGATAATTATCTTATTTGGCCAAGCGTGATCGTCAAAAGTGGTAGGACCCGAAAACCGTTTCTGTTAAATAAGAAGTAAACCCAGTTGTTTTAGAGGTACGTCAGAGTAATAAAGCAATCTATAGTATACCAAATAAGCATAAAAGGAATTAATCGAGAAAATAAATATAGCTAAATCTACGATCATAAATAATGCCTACTTTTAAGCTTTTTAATGCCATTTCTAAATTCAGTACAAAACCTAAACAACGCATATACTCGAATTTCAAAACTAAAGGACACAAGCACTAAAGAGTTATATGATTTTTCTGTCATCCCTACACAAAGGAACCCCAATTATTACTACTTCCACATTTGAAAATAAAATACATACGAATGCTAACTCTATTCGTTTTGTAGAGTGGGAACTAGGTAGCTAAGCGTTCAATACTTGCGACCTGAAAGTAAGTTTAAGGGGCGCCCCTTTACGATGAACATCAACGCTCCCCTCCACCACCTAACCAGCCAAAATAGTAAAACCCTACTTACGCCGCTAAGGATGGACATGGATTACACATAGTAGGCTATATAATTATTATGGCTGGTATAATCTTAGTTCCCACTTCTACTTTTATTGAAGGTTTTGCTGTACGTAGATAAATGTCCTTGAACAAAGTCTATATATATATTTCTTCCTACTGAGGTGATTGAGATTTCTTTCTACCATAATTTCTAACCGGCAAAGGCGGGCCCGTCATTCGGATGTTTTAACATTAATTTAGATATTTTTAAAACACAACCTAAAGACTTTCACAACAAACACACAATATTTTCACTATAACTTCTAATATAAAAGTATTTACTAACCAGTAATGGTGGCACGATCTAGCTGTAGTTTAACCCCACGTGGTTCCTAGCTTCTAGTGACCCACAACGTTTCGACAATTTAAACGACGGCAATTGAATGATCTGTATGTATAGGACCACGCACTTTTATTACCACTAACCCCTCTCTAGCAACCTTCTCACTCCACATTTGAAACCCCCCCCATCCTATTTTTTTTATTCCGGACGGATGTCCGACCCTAATTAATTTTAGCAAAGTAAAAAGAATATCTTTTAAGTATAATTCTAGTCATGTTGGTTGGGATATTATTATAGAGTCGTATATTAATATAAACGGTCTAGATAAAACGGCCTAATTATCCTAAACTAATAAAATATTAATATTATGTTCTAAATGTTCTTGAAGTTCTAACAAATCCCGGGTAATTTTAAATAAACTAATTCTTCATTCCATTTTGCAGAATACGTGAAAACCAAGACAACTACCCTTTATTATTGTTAGAATATTTATTGTACGAGGCTACCCTAATGGTTGTTAAACGACTCACTTAGGTAAGTTTCGCAGGTGCTTTCAATATCTTAAAAGTTCTAAGTAACTTAAGCTTTCACGTTAATATTCAACATTATAAACGAACTACCACGAATCACATACGTTCAAACAAACCACGAATCAATGCTTTAAAAACATTCTCCAATTAACTTTAGTTCCAATCAAACACTTAACCATAGTTATCTTCAAACCATTCATTCTCGCGCCACAGGTTCAAAATTTTACGCAACTTTATTTTGTCTAAAGTCCGAATTCATAAATCGGAAGTTAGATTACTACCTACATTTAACAATTAATTCCGTGTTGATGTCTATGATTCGTAAGTCATTTGTACTTATAATTTGTTAGCTTTAAACCTTTCATAAAATGAATCATAACTTCTCATCTAATGATTAAAATTACTGAACTTGAATATTTGAATGCGCCATTCTAATTTAAAGATGCATTTTGCTATAGGTAGTACGTTCATTGAGAATTGTTTACTAATGAAAAAATGAATAAAACCAAACATTTTATTACAAAAATGTTAAGGCATAATTATGGTATCGTCACAGAATACACCATTAATTGTACCTAAATTACCAACTAAAAACTTTATGCTTTAACACCTATATTTTAGTTTTGTTAATCAGCCATTAGCGCCATCTGTTGTCAAGAAGATGAAGAACTAAGATGTAGAGTTTATTAACTAAGAAGTGCTTAAACTTTTTAAAAGATGGCGCTTGCCACAAGGCACGAAAATAATATCCAATACACCTAGCAGATTGCCTTTATTTAAAGAAAACCATACTCAAAGTATTACAGATTTTTTTATTCAATGGGCAGACTTGGCTGCAGTTCCGTCTTTCAAGTAAGTACGTTTGAAAGCGACGTGGCACAATCAAGGTGCTCTTGGTACATTACCTGTACATTAAATACATACAACAGTCTATAAAATAAATCCTTTAAAGATGAGACTTTGGTTTGCGTATGTAAATTATTTGTGTATACCTATTAATTGTTTAATTATCTAATACCTTTAAACGAGCAATTCTTGTATATATGTACGTATACATATAGATATATAATCTGAATCTCGGAAACGGCTCCAATGATTTTCATGAAATTTAATATGCGGCGGATTCCGGGAACGATAAATCGATCTAGCTAGGTTTCATTTTTAGAAAACGTATTAATTTTTAATTCTGGAATCATAGTAATTTTTTAGCTAAAACCAAGAGGCAGATGAGACCATGGACCTAATTGGGAACAGTCTCGAGCTATTCGGACTCTGGACTAATTATTTGAACAGTCTGGTGTATGCCAGACTTTTAAATTGTTTTAATTAAATTCCAGTGAAAAATGTATATGCAAGACGCTCTTACCTTTCGAGACCCGTGAAAGTACGAATAATACAAAGTATATAGCGTCTAAGCTATATCCACAAATCCGTTGAAAACGGTGATCCAGCAAAAGTCTGGAAATTTCTTAAGTCTTTAGGAGTTGGGAAAATGAAACTTCCTTCTATTTCACATTATACTGATATCAATCTCCTTAATCAATATTTTATTTCTAACGTTGACTTTGACAGCAACAAAAAAATGAAACATTAAACTCACTTTCTTGACTGCCAACTCCTGACTTTTCTCCTTTTTTCTTAATCGATTTTCTGATTGTGATGTTAAGAAGAACATACTCGCCATTTCATCCAATGCTGTCGGTGAAGATTGAATTAGTCGTAATATGATCGTTCCTATCCTTGTTATTATAACTCCCATCATTACCAATATCCTAAATCATTCCATTTCCTTAGGTGTTTTTCATGAGTCCTGGAAGGATGCTAATATAATTCCTTTACCAAAGAAATATAATCCCTCCTTCTTTTTTGACTTTTGTTTTATATCCATTCTACTTTTCTTGTCAAAAGTACTGGAACGGCTTGTTTATCAACAGTTGTCACATTTTATTTTAAACCTTTAAAATCCCTTACAATCTGGTTTCCGTTCCGGTCATAGTACGACTACTGCACTTATCAAAATAACTGATGATATACGTTATGGCATGGAAAATAAGGAGGTCACGGTTTTAACACTCTTAGATTTTAGCAATGCTTTTAACAACGTGGATCTGGACATTCTGCTACTCATTCTTAGTTCTCTTAACATTTCTCCAATCGTTATCGATTGGTTTCATAGTAACTTGCGTGGACACCGGCAGCGGATAAAGGTCGATGATTCTCTATCTGACTGGGCAACACGGCCGCTGGTGTTCCACAAGGTGGCGTTTTGTCTCCTCTCCTGTTTGATATTTTTATTAATTCTATTACATCTCAACTATCTTCTCTCTACCATCTCTATGCAGACGATCTTCAGATTTACACACAAACTCCTATCACTGAACTGACAAATGCTATCTCAATTGTTAATCGATACCTGGATCAAATTGTGAAATGGAGTGAATCCTATGGCCTCATTGTTAATCCTACGAAAACACAAACAATCATGGTAGGCAGTTCTAGACTTCAATTTTCAATCCAAGATTGACTGGAACGAACTCCCATCAGTAACTGTAAACGGAGTTTCTATCCCTTACAAAGACACAGTTAAAAACCTGGGTATATTTATCGATCGAACACTATCTTGGGGTTCGCAAATAAAGGAAGTTAGTAAGAAAATATTTGCTTCAGCCAAATCTTAAGGCAGGTTGTGTAACTTCCTACCAATTCCCACTAATATTGCTCTTACACAATCTCTTCTTCTGCCAGTTCTCGATTATGCTGATGCTAGTTATCTTGACTTTACTGAGAAGCAGCTTAATAAAATTGAGCGACTTCAGAACTTCTGCATTAGATTCATATTTGGTCTACGTAAGTACGACCATATTTCCGAATTCAGATCAAAGCTCAAAGCGATAAGACCGCCATTTGTTTCTATATTTATAAACATATTTTTGTAAAATTATTTTGTTGGTGCAATAAAGTATATTATTATTATTATTATATTTTAACTTCAGAATTATCGAGTCTAGCGTATTTGAGACTGTTTCTTATAAGTTTTCTGATATCAGTTAAAATATCTACATTTAACATGATCAATTTATATCAACCAAATCAAATATATTTTTTTTTATTTGATAATTTACTAATTCATTTTGAGCGGGAAAACCATGTCAATTTTATGGTATTCAAATTCAAAACAGTTTACGAATTTAAAGTTAAAACTAAACTTATAAGAAAGTGAGAAAAGCCGGGAACAATTGTTAGTAATCTAATGTTATATATCGACGATCGATCATACGCTTTGAACTGAGCGGCGACCGACCACGCGACGCTACATTCTTAGGACACACCTGCACGAGGTATGACGTTACGGGATGCATTTAAAAATGGGACAAAAACATGTTTATGTTATCATCAGATGGCTCTTCACAATGATATAAATATAACTATTGTAAATCATAACCTCCAGTAGCATGAATCTTTAAAAAAAATCAATTTTTCCATTTTATTGAAATGACCCCTGAACTAAATGTATACGACACGGCAGCGTTCATTGAATCCACGTCAACATTTCAACGGTTTACAATATGGCAAAAACCATTCACTGTGGTTAGACACTTATATTATCCGTAGGTAAAAAATAAAATATGTTTGGATAACAAATAACTCACGTTAAAATCAAACCACGTCACAATTAGAAGTAAAAACAATAAAAACATTTTTGTCCAAATCTTATTTCCTAGTTAAATGTCGTAACTTTAACTTTTCTACTAGTCACATAAGTTTAATTTCATGCTTCTTTAGTTTAACAACTTACTATTTTACATTTTTCCTTGACTTCGTTCCGATTAAACCTACAAAATTTTTGATGACCTATCCAACAACCGGAACAGGTGCTTTATGTACGGAGAGCTACCCTTACATTTTTAAATAATAGTTCCGTATGGACAGGTACCCTTACCTTAGCGTAAAAGTTTAATACTTAGACTCTTACTTACTCTACCAACATATCAAATAACTAATAGTGTTTTTTGAGACTTTTTTTTGTCTAAGGAACCTTGAAAATTGTAAAGGATTGAGATTTAGTCAATTTATATTATACAGCAATGAATTAAACATATTTTTTTAGACTGTATTTATGAAGAAGCGGAAGTTCAAAACCCGGCCATTTTTGTGATATCAAAGACGATGACAGTGACGTATTTGGATTTGGATATGATATTTGGATAATACTTGTAATGCGCTTATCGTATGATAAAGTTTCATTTGATATCAAAGATGACGTAGGTAATTATAATTAGATATATTCTTGTTATTTAATTCGTATGTTCATACCATCATATTGGATTGGACATCACATAGCCTATGACACGCAGATTTCTGAGATAAAGCAAAGATGAACTTAGTGTAAGGATTTCTTTGAATGAAAGCCTTTCGTTTGATACCAAACTTGATACGTTTTCGTAAATATGACATTTATTGCTAAGTTTTTTGCAATTCATATCCGCTATATTGGATTTAATACACAACTGACGCAGGTGTTGCCCTTATACAGCATATATTTGCTGCTTGGGAACAGTCATAAAATGCTATTGGTATCTTCTGTGATCTATCAAAGGCATTCGACTGCAACATGAAACTCTTATACGGAAACTGAGTCATTATTGTATTGCAGATTTGGCTCTTGAGCTTATCCGCTCATATTTGAGTAGTAGAATGCAGAAGGTTTAAATCAATGAAGTAAAATCCAATGGCTCAAAAGTAAAATTAGGAGTTCCTTAAGGTTCTATTTTAGGTCCTTTTCTATTTTTAATTTACATAAATGACTTGCCTTTCTTTGTGGAGAAGCTGTGCAAGATTGTACTATTTGGTGATGACACTTCTCTTTTATTTAAAGTTGACAGAAATAAAACTAATTTTGACGCCGTAAGTAGTGCGCTTTCTCAGGTTTTTCAAAGGTTTACGGCAAATAATTTACTTCTTAATGCGAAAAAGACTAAGTGATAAATTTATGATTCCAAATGTCAGAAACATAAGTACAAAATTATCCATAAACGGAGAAGAAATAGAACTATTAGACTCAAGAGTGTTTCTAGGTATTCAGTTCTTGCAGGAAAACTCAGTTCAGCTGCCTATGCAGTTAGGAAAGTTAGGCAGCTTACAGATGTTGACACTGCTCGCTTGGTCTACTTTAGCTATTTCCATTCCGTCATGTCGTATGGCATTTTGCTTTGGGGTAAGGCAGCTGATATTGATACAGTCTTTATTTTGCAAAAGAGTGCAGTACCGCCGGCTCTTGCTAACTTCTTTGTATTCTTAGTATTTAGTCTTACTTTTTTGTTTTGTTTATTAATGCTGTAAGAAATTGATTATTTCTTAGTGATAAATACAAAAACTGTCTTTTTTATATAAGATGTTGTGCTTGTGCTTGATATTTCATGTTTTTTATGTTTGTAATGGAAAGTGTCCTTTTATGATAGGGAGGATATTTTTCAATATTTTAATTGGACGCTGTAAGAGAAAGGGAGAAAAGAAATGCCCTTGCTGAGTTTCTTGCCGGTTCATCTCAGTACAAGGTCTCCCGCCCTATAGACTTACGAACCGATGGCGTAGTGACATTCATAAGTACTCAATTATTGTAGCCTAAACTGAATAAATTATATTGAATTTGAATTTGAATTAAATATAACGTCATATAGCTCAAGCTCGTCACAACTTAAAAAGCAAAGACGAAGTTAACGACACCTCATTTGTTGAAAAATGATAAATATCCAGGAGCTATAAGTGGACAGATGAACATTCTGGCTTACATAAGTTATTGTCAAGTATTGACAAAAGGGAACGATTATTGTTTTATTTATGTTAACTTTATTAAAATTTGCCTTCTATGTCCTTTTAAAGATGAAACAGATATGGTATTATACTAATAAAATTATGTTTTACAAACTATAATAATATAACAGATATAAAGATTCTTATATAATATACGTTCAGAACTTCTTCAGTCTTAGGCGAGAATCGCTTGATTGTTGCCGTTTGGCAGGACACCGAGCAACAAGCGGTGAAGTACTGTACATACATTTGAATGCAATTAATTAGTTTTTTTTTAAAGTATAAATATTCCATCTTCTTAATTACCTGTAACTCAAACGTCTATTACGAGCATGAGCACGAGTTTTTCTATAAATTAATAGCTAGCTAGAGTGCTAAGCTGGTTTTAGTTAGCAACGTTAGTCGTGAGTTAGTTACAAATAAAATTTTATTATGTTTACTGAGTTGAATTTTATCTACAGTTTGTTAAAATGAAATAAATAAATACATTCAGTAATAATTGTGTGATTCTGGCTATTAGTCACAAGATGGCGCTGTTCTAACATAAATCACACTATGGTCATGTCATGTACTTATTGATATAGGACTTCGTATTTTGCAAACTCCAATTACCAGCCTAGTCCACTGCTGAATATAGGCAATTTTTAAGCCGTGTCCTGCACGTAAATTATATGTGCAGGACGGAGTCTACTTAGCTAACGTACCATCAATTATTACTTTGCATTCTAAGTAAAAAAATCTGGGAGCACAGGGCGAGCTATATGGTCTCGTCTCGGCATCATTAAATATATATTAAGCAATACAAAGACATTAACAAGTGCATATAAAACAAACTAAATACCTATTCAACTATAAGGAGGCGGGACTCATTCAATGCAAGTCCAAATCTAGTCCAATCTGCACTACTGATTGCTCAAACTCAAACATAGTAGTTGGCTTAAAATGAGTTACGTCTGCTTATAATTAAATACTTGGTATGTTTTAGGTGCACCTGTTTATTTCTTTTTAATTCTTAATATTTTTGCCGTCAGTTTTTTTATTTATTCATACCCATACCTATGCAATGGGTAACATGCTGAACTAACTATTTCCGAAAGTCTTAGTCGGAAGAGATGATAAAAAAAATGAAAACCGAATTTCCTTAATCACTATTTATTTCTGAATACCTAATCACTTTCAGAATCCGAGTCAGTTACACTTATAAAAAACCTTTCTGTCACATCATCAATGAGGTGATCGAGTTCCATAATTTTGTTCTCTTCTTTTAGAACATGATCGATACAACTCGACCACCGTTGCGTTGTCACCAACTGTAGCCCGTCACTAAACAATTGTTTAATTTCTACCATTTTAAAACTTTTGTTATTTCTTGCCACATGACCCTTTACCTGTGCCCATACTAGTTTTATTGGATTTAATTTAAAGTGGTAAGGTGGCACTCTTGGATAGTGACACTGTACTCGGCAGCAAGTTCATCAACTACATTCTTTTGATAATTAACCTTTTCTTTTCAACGATTTCCAATAGTTTAATCATTGTGACTTCAAAGTTTAAATTCTTTGAGTTGAGCCATTCTTGAATTTGGTCCTTACGCCACGCCGTAGTGGGAGTTTTTTCTACCTTACGGGGGTGGTAAGGAGCATAATCTTAGACAAAAGGGAATCCTTTTATTAATTTCGGCATAATTTAATAAAACAGTAATTCTTTAAACTGGCTCTATCTCACCCATACTTTTTAAGAAAAAAATAAAAAGTGAATAAAATAGGAATCATACAAGATTTTTGCCATATACAAGTATTTTACGGCTAAAAATTTACATTTGTATAAAAACTAGCGCTCTCATTTAATTTCTTCTTACTTATGTCAAATTACATTCTATTCTACCTATGGGTATCATTTTTTAGCTTTCTCGATTGCATTCGCTTTCTTGCTCTCTTACTGTTTTGTTTTAGAAATTAATTTACTATGTTGCTCTCAGTGTCACATGATTGCTAAATTTGCGAGCCATTGCGTGTTATAAAAACCGACCCTATATATACATATCATTTATTTTATTGTTAATTTTTTAATTATAACAAGAATAGCTTAAATGTTAAGGTTGTCATCAACAACATGCATTGCTATGCAGATGACAGTACTGGAGACGCTTATTACACGGGTCGTGCAAACATCCCTCGTCCCGTTGTGGAAGAAAACTGCGGAGAACTTGTGTCTCAAATCGAGACCTCACTGTCCAAGGTCTCTGACTGGGGACGGGTAAACTTGGTCCGATTCAACCCTACAAGTCTGCACGTTCACCGCTAAGAAAACCCCATTCATTGTGGTCCCACAATTTCAGAACACTCCCCTCTCCATCTCCAAGAGCATTGGGATCCTTGGTGTTGACATCTCCAGCGATGTTCAGCTCCGAGATCATTTACAAGATAAGGTGAAGCTGGCATCCAAAAAACTACATGTACTCAACAGAGCGAGGTAGTACTTCACGTCGGGGCAGAGGTTGCTGCTTTACAGGGCGCAAGTTCCGCCCCATATGGAGTACTGCTGCCATCTCTGGGCGGGTGTACCCGTATACCAGCTTGGCCCTTTTGACTCGGTTCAACGACGGGCTGTGAGAATTGTCGACATTCCCAAACTCACTTGCCGTATCGAACCCTTAAGTCTGAGGAGAGACTTTGCCTCCCTGTGTGTGTTCTACTGCTTGTACAATGGGATGTGTTCTGAGAAATTGATCGAAATGATGGCCACGGCTACTTTCTACCATCGCGACGCTCGCCATCGGCAGGGAATTCATTCTCACCCTTTAGAACCGAAATGGTCGCGTACTGTGCGATTTCAGAGAAACTTCCTCCCGCGAACGCTTGGGTTGTGGAATGAGCTCCTTGCCAAGGTTTTCTCTAAGGACTACAGTATGGGGTTCTACAAGAAAGAAGTTATTGGATTTTTGAAGGGTCGGCAACGCGCGAGTGATACCCCTGGTGTTGCAAGCGTCCATAGGCCACGATGACCGCTTAACATCAGGCGGACCTTGTGCTTGTTTGCCACCTTGGTGGTATATACAAAAAAGACGTAGCTATAATCGTTAAATTAATACGTGAGGCAAAAATTGCGTGGACGTAGGAGTACCTATGAAAGGCGCAGTTAAAGTTTATATGGAGGAGAGTGCAAAAAGCTAATATTTTTGTATAATATGCATTAGAAATAAATTAAATTCATAAAAAAAACATTACACACTACTATGCGTTTGATACACACACACATACCACTAGTATAGTTTAATATATGAAAATTCATAATTTTAAAACGAGCAGAAAACTGTACATTTGGGAATGGTGGATTCTTAAGGTTTGGGCTAAAGCTCGTCGCTTACTTCGCGGTCTTAAACTAAATTAAAAATCAGGGTTCCGTATTCCCGGCTTTCCTTCTCCCCAAATCTTAACCGAAATTATTATAAATTACACCAATTAATTATTCTGTTTTGCAAACTTAAAACTAGCACACGTCGAAAACTGTCATAAAAATTTGATTGAGTCGGACTCTGGCACCGAGGGTTCCGTACTACCACATAATTTAGGAACACAAAGCACAATTAAGCGTTGGCTATGTTCGGGTACCTTGCCGTTATTTATCATCACCACAAGGGCACATGCCAAATGCCTAGAGAAAGGAAATTTCGGCAATAATCGATCGTGTTGTTCCAATTTGAATTTGTAGAAGTTGTCGAGGTGGTTCCCACTCCACTGTTAGAATTCATAACTCTCTCACTAACCTCTGTATCGTCTTAAGTCTTTATGACAACACAATGGAGACCGATGGTTCGACGTGCCCTCCAAGGACGACGGTTTGACGTGCCCTCCAAGACCGACGGTTCGACGTTCCCTCCAAAGCACGTATGAGCTCAAAAAAAAAGCCCTCCAATGACTGACCATGCCCATCGTTGGTTGAATTTCCGATATATAAAAGTTACTAAACGACGAGCTCTTTATGAACAATACCTATGCTTATTTACCAGCGTCCGCCATCTAGTTATCTTTTAAAACTTAACCTCAAAGAAAAACAAAAGAATGAGAAGCCATCAAAGTCAGCTTCTTTTTACAAAATTTTGTTTCAAACAATTTTTGATTTTTGAACTTCCCATTGACCTGTGAACTCGAAATTTGGTCATAATGTTTATGATCACGAATGTTTTACTAACAAATACCAATAAATTGATAAATCAGATTTTTTCTTTGAAAATCCCTTATTTTTCCTAATACAACCAATTTGATATTGCGGTTAAGTGCGTAGCGCAGAAGGGATTCACTCACCTACTGCTTATGAATAATTATGCCATTCAGACGGCTTATACTCCTCATTTGGTACGAAACCCTAAATGTGCAAAGTTCGAAATCGCCGTTTTTTTTTGTTTCCTCTATGCATAAAAATTTTGTTAGGTAATGCAGAAGTACTTTACAAAGGAAAAATTACTTGTCTAAAAGCGTAATAATTTTGGTATTAATTACTTATAAAGTATTTACCGATTACTTACATCGCATTATTCGCATTATAACGATATCTTGCGATGTCATTAGGATATTTTCTTAGGAACACATCTTTGAATTTCTAACAAAAATACTTTATTTATTACGGAAGATTGACACTTAAAAATTTGATGTCGTGGCTATATGCGAAAATGTTGTATTAGCATTAGCAAGAAGGTTTGCCAAACAAACCAGCCAAGTGCGAGGTGGACTCGCGCACCGACCACTTGGTCTGTACCTGGATGGGTTACCGCTTAGCGGCACACTTTTTGATTTGTCTTTTTTCGTAAATTACGTTAATTTACATGCGTGTTATAAACATCGGTTAAGTGCAAGTCGGTATGCGCACCATCGGTTCCGTTCCACAACTTGCGTAATTTACTAACACAAAGAAAAAAAAATGTATCGCTTAGCGGTCACCCATCCAAGTACTGACCACCATTTACGTAATTTACAAACACAAACAAAAAAAAAGTGTGCTGCCAAAATTACCTACCTCTCCAAGTACTGACCAAGCCCGACGTTGCTTAACTTTGAATATTGTTTCCAACAAACAAATCTTAATAATTATCTAAATGGCTTTCTAACGTTGTTATTTGTTGTTATAATTTAGAGCTTACACACACTAAAGCTGTTATACTTTAGACCTTACACACACTATAGCTGTTATACTTTAGAGCTTACACACACTAAAGCTGTTATACTTTAGACCTTACACACACTATAGCTGTTATACTTTAGAGCTTACACACACTAAAGCTGTTATACTGTAGACCTTACACACACTATAGCTGTTATACTTTAGAGCTTTCACACACTTAAGCTGTTATACTGTAGACCTTACACACACTACAGCTGTTATACTTTAGAGCTACCACACACTATAGCTGTTATACTTTAGAGCTTACACACACTATAGCTGCAAGATTGAAACTAGTATGTATTACTGTTTTCACGATAAAGCAACTGTTATTAAGAGTTTATAAACAGTTACACATATTTTGTTGGAAACGATATTTAAAGTGTTCAACGTCGGACTTGGTCAGTGATTGGATGAGTGATTGGATGATTAGCGGTTTTTGTTTTTGTTTGTGTTCGTAAATTACGTAAATTGTGTTACGGAACCGACGGTGCGCTAGTCCGACTTGCACTTGACCGATGTTAATAACACGTTTGTAAATTTACATAATTTACGAAAAAAGACAAATTAAAAAGTATGCTGATAAGCGGTCACCCATCTAAGTAAAGACCAAGTCCGACGTTGCTTAACTTTGAATATTGTTTTTAACAAACAAATGTCTTAAGGTTTCTCTCAATAAGGTATTTTAAGTAGGCCAATTTTTATTATTCGTTGTTATACTTTAGAGTTCACACAATTTTTCACTGCAAGTTTGAAGTATGTATGTATTACTGTTTTTACGATAGACCAAAAACAAAAAAAAAGTGTTTCTTGCATGGGTGGCGCCCTTAAATTTTAACTTTACTTTTTATAACTTTTGGGATACTCCCAATTATAACACATATTCTATGAAAAATTCATGCCTTTTCGGTCTAGAAGATGAAGCCTTTTATTGGTCGGACAGACAGACAGACAAACAGACAGACAGACAGCGTAGGCTTAGTAATAGGGCTCCGTTGGCACCCTATGGGTACGGAACCTTACAAAAGGGTTTTTTGTTAATCTTATAAGTAGGTAAAATATTATCGCTAAGGGAAATTAAATAAAAACACATTATTTAAACAAAGTATTTTTTTTTATCAGCAAATGAATCAATGCTTAATTTGGCGCACCTATTTTTTATTTCTATTTTTTCTGTTTCAAAATAAAAATACGAATAAGTTTAATTTATTTTTTATTTTTTGTTACTCTAATTACTCTTTTCTAATAATGCAAATACAAGTCACAAAATCAATTACGTTTTATGCGTACCCTTAACCACATTTTCTGCAGTGTGGATAGGTGGTTTTTCTTTTCCTGGCAGCTTGTTTGCCATTTGTTACCCAGTACTTAGATTTTCCCAAGTCTTTAATTTTATCACCATTTCTCAGTTGCATATTCTCTTTAGAACTTTGTTTTACCAAATCCCAAATTTGTTTTTGAATTTTTAACACACCTTTTAATTTATAATTTTTTAGGGAATACTTTTTGTGTTGTCTCCCCAGATTTTCGTTGAAAATGATTTGATTATTCATTGCTCTGCGTATTTTTGCTGTTTCGGAATTATCTTTATTTGTATTGTATCCTGTATCGCTATGAATTCCATGTTTCACTTCTAATATTTGTTTTTCCAATTTTTGTATCTTATCTACTCTTTTAGTGCCGATTGAATTTTTGTTATGTTTTAAATTATTGACACTATCCGTTAAGGATTCAATTATTTTTCAATTAATTTACTTTTGTCATGTTTAGTTCTTTTTTCTCCGGAATTTGGAAAATCTTCTCCTTTTATAAATATGTTGAGAGAAAAATATGTTATTAATGAAAATAATAATATAGTCCCACGAACCTGAAATCTTTATAAATGTTAAGTATATGGGCAATTATCCAATTACACAATCAGGAATTAAATTTCGATTTCGCCCGCTTTAGCAGGGTTGTAATCAAACACAAGGGGGTTAGGGATCGAAAATTAGTGACTTCGTGTTTCTTCTCCGCAGTCGAAAGACAGACTGTGAGATGAGACTGTGATCTACCAAGTAATTTCATGATAGTTCACCTAAAATGCAAGCAGTAAAGGGCACTTTTATTTTTTTTTCAGTTTCCTGTGCAGAAATGTTATCAATGTCACGTTCCATATCATCTAGGTTTCTATTGCGTATGCGTAATGCGTGAAATGTTGATTAGTTATTCGTGTACGAAACGAATAAAAATGGCCAACCGAGATTGGCTAGCGGGATTAGGGATAAATAAATGATTGCAACTGAACATGACATTAAGTTTTTGATATTTCAATTAATATAAACATTCTAAAAATAAGTAAAAATAGCATATAACTAGGTATAGTTTTATATTTCATTCTCTTTTTTTTTTCAAATACGCTTTCTATGAACAGTTAATAAAAAATATGCAATGGCGGCGCTAGTGAACCTAGCAGGGATGACCTTGACGTCTTTGAAAATAAAATAATGAGGGCTACGTTCACACGGCGCAATTTTCTCGTATACCGTATACGAGATTTTATCGAATATCGTAGTGACAACAAAATTTGTATGGCAACTCTGAAAATCGATCAGACGGCATCTATGCGAGAAAATCTCGTATTTGAGACATATTTTTTTCCCTATTAAGTTAGGTTTTGCCACCGGGAACGCGAGATTCTAGAAATTATTTTATCGAATGCGATGCTCAGTGGCGCTTATGTTTACGTTGATTCGTTCACACGGACAAACTGGTTTCTCGTATACGAGACTCGCGCGGGACAGGCAGCAGCAGCAGATTACGATCGAGTTATTTATTACGCCTATCGAGTATCGACCCATAATATGGGATAAATCATTAGACAACTATAAAAACATGGCGTGCTCTCAACGACTGGCGGTATGGCGGCTGGCAAAGCGTATCGAATAGACGCTGTGTGAACGGCGGCCACGTATACGGGAAGTCCGCATACGTGAAAAAACCGAATGGACCTCGCATTGTGTGAGCCGTCTCGTAGGTATACGGTAAAACCGTATACAAGAAAATATCGTATCGAACAGTCGCCGTGTGAACGTAGCCGTAGAGTTGAATGTCAGTAACATATAGTGTGATATTTGAAGACATAGGAACATTTCATGACTGTCAATCCATGCTGTCAGTCAAGTTTTCTTATCATTTATTAATTTTCCTCGCTGTAGCCAAAAAAACTTGTTTAAAATGACTACACTGCACTTGTGTTTTAAGACACTAACAAGCAGAACTGAGCGAAATGTTGCACTCCCTAGATGAATCCTCTCGACGAGTGGGCCTTGGTATAAATTTGGATAAGACAAAAGTCATGTTTAACCAACACGTAGTGCCAATGCCAGTATACGTCGCGGGTACCTTACTCGAAGTTGTCCAGGATTATATGTACCTTGGACAAAAAATCCAACTGGGCCGGAACAATTTTGAGAAGGAAGCCGACAGGAGGATCCAGCTGGGATGGGCAGCATTTGGTAAACTTCGTCAAGTCTTCACGTCGCCCTTACCGCAAAGTCTAAAGACGAAAGTCTTTGACCAGTGCGTCCTACCAGTCATGACTTACGCCGCCGAAACGTGGACACTTACAGCAGGGCTGGTCCACAAGTTCAAGGTCGCACAGCTATGCTCGGAGTTTCTCTAGGGGATCGAATCCGAAATGAGGACATCCGGAAGAGAACCAAAGTTACCGACATAGCTCGCAGAATTAGCAAGCTGAAGTGGCAGTGGGCTGGCCACGTCTATAGGAGACGAGCAGACGTGTCCTAGAGTGGAGACCGCGTATGGGAAGGCGAAGCGTGGGACGCCCTCCAGCCCGGTGGACCGACGACCTTAAAAAGGTGGCTGGCGGTGGCTGGATGCGGAAGGCAGAGGACCGGGAGAAATGGCGCGCCATAGAGGAGGCTTATGTCCAGCAGTGGACCAATATAAGCTGATATGATGAAACAAAAAACAAAACTTACAAAAAAAAAGTAAGAACACTTTTCGCAACACTCTAGTATTTGCGCTTCCGAGTTTTATTGAGCGACTTTTAATTTTTCTTTTTACTTAACTAAACGTTGTCTTTGCTTTTATCTATAATAATTTAAAATTTAAATTATTTGTTTAAAAGTATTGATTACTTACCATTATATGAATTTCTGCTTAACAAAATGTATTTCAATTAAAATTTGAATACCAACATGAAGTTTTCGATATCACACCGCGTGTTTTACTGCATCGAAATGTACCTATGTTGTGAGTGACTTGATAAAAAGTACATAGCCTTTAACGTACCTACCTACGTTACGTTTTAAGCAGTTTTCTTATATGGTGATCAACTGTATTTATGTGTTTCGCCCATACTTGTATGCAAAATGTATCCCTCTCAACACCGGGCGGACCGTAAGCTTGTTTGCTACTAGGGACGCCCCGTTACTAACAATTTTTTCACAAATCTGTTTGTTTGTTGTTGTTATTTGCGGCTTCTGCATACAACCCGCATGCGGGTTTGCCTCGCACAGTGGTCTCGAACTACCGATTTTTCGGTATTTTTAGCGATGTAGGAACTGTTTTATAGAAATACTGAAACAAAACGATTTTCTACCTATTTCTAAGAATACAAGGCGATTACCGAAACTACCTAAATAACATTTTCCTTATTATTAAAGATGATTAAGACTTTTTCAAAATAAAAGAAAAGAAATAATCATTTTTTTCGTTTATTTATCACCTGCCGTCTGTTTGTTTAATATTGGTGTCAAAAAATAGTAGAATTTTAATATTGTTTATGATAAACTATAAAGCGTTCTATTACGTTACATCCACGCCCGGACGCGGGGTTTTAGTATAAATCCATGATACTTTCACTTTTAGTCAGTAAAATAAAATAACTCGCGCACAGAGAGTTCCGTACCTACTACCATTTACGAAATTTCGAAAAAAAAGTGTGCCGCTAAGCCGCTGACCAAGCCCGATATTGCTTAACTTTGAATATTGTTTCCAACAATTAAATGTGTAACTGATTTTCTTAATAAAAAGCTAGATGGCGCTGTACCAATAATTTAAAATAGTAGATGACTCTTGCCCGTCTCACACTTGGCCGGTTTTGATTATTTGTTGTTGTACTTAAGAGCTCACACACACTAAAGTCATAGTGTTATAGAGAGAGCGAACTTCTTTGTCTCGGCGCAAAATGCCGACAAGCGGATAGACACCGTAACTTTGTCAGGGTTGTCACAAAACAATGCAAGTACGTTCCTTTCGATTTAAATGTTCAAATTTGTCGGGCTTGTCACAAAACCAATGCAAGTATGTTCCTATCGATTAAAATGTTGACATTAATGCGTGCGTACATTAATTTGGTAGTCAGTTCGAATAAAATATTACCTTCGTGATTATATATGTTCTTCGCCATGAGCCGAAGCGAGTGGATAAAACCCAGTTAAAAACTTCAGTTTATTTATTTTTAGAGTTCCGTACCCGAAGTGTGCCAACATCAGAGCGATACGCTTCAACCACTGGCCGGACCGGGATAAAACTTGGCATACATAAAGGTTAGGAAAATAGGAATTCCTGGAATAGCATATAGGCTACTTTTTATCCTTTTTTAACTAAACATTCAAAAGTTCCTGCGGGAATAACTATAACAGAGGTAAATTTTTCACTAAAACGGCCACTTTTAGCAGAAATGTAATGTTACTTAGTTAATTACTAACTGGGTTGGTATTTATTAAAGGGATTTACGCAAACAAAAACAAATCCACACTAATTATTATATAATTATACTTTATTGCCTACTTAAAAACATAGTAAATAGTTACCGATACTAAAGTTATTTAATTAATTAATTGTAAAGTGATTTCGAATTTAATTTCTTGGCGACGACGCCTAATTTCAAATTTCATTTTGCAAAATCAATTTTTCAATGTTATGATGTTAAGGATCTTAGCGAGCCTGTGTTTTTAATAAAAAAATTTAGGTATTTGGTGCTCTTCGGATATCATTAAATATATCAATAAAACATTTAAACACCACACACACCTTGAAAATGAAACACACACATTTTACAATGATAGAGTATATATTATAGGTATACAAAGACATTAATAATATTTTTCATATGGGAAAAATTACACCCTAAATTATTCCGTCCGTTCCGACTCGCACTTGGCCGATTTTATTGCACTTTGTAATTCGATGCCTCTAAAATAAATATTTTTCTAACATTTTTAAACTGGTAGCAAAATCTATAAATTAATGGTATTCACATGTTGCATTAACTAATTGCGTATTAAACTAGCGCCAGTAAACGGCACAGAATCTCAACGACAGCATGCCTAGACTGCTACTTACTGTTTTACCTACCTTCAGCGCGTTAAGCCGCACAGTGTCACGACTATGCAGACGAAGTCAGCGTGTCATTTCTTATACTAGGCCAAGTCAGGCACAACGTTCAACAATCCGCAGTGGGCGAGCGTAGTGGGCTTTGGCCTAATCCTCCTACCGTGTAGTGAGGACAAACAACTGTTGAGGCAGCAACAAAATATTGCAATTACATAATAAGGTTTATATGATTATTTTTATACGAAAAAAAAAATGATTATTGTGATGATAGATTTATTAAGTACTAACAAAAGGGAACAGTATTCTGTACTAGGTCTTTCATTTACTTTAAAGCTAATAATTTACGACGTATTATAATAATAATAATTATAATATATCTTAATTCGTGCATTACAAGTATTTTCAATTCAGTACAGAGTTCTAGCTCTTAATGTCTAGTTACATTTGATTACTGTACTTATGGGACATTTATAAAGCCACCTTAGTCTAAATACTCTACATCAAAAGCAGTGTTGCGGCTCTTGGCTCACCCCCCGTCACACAGGGCTAAAGTTGGTGGTGAAAAGAGGCTGGAACCACATTATGACCAGACGCTGTGATAAACAATGAAGTTTTAATGATTCATGGCCTGATTTGACATATCATTAATCATACTGCCTGGGCATTGTATAGCTTCTGGTTATTCTCTTCTGGGTAATAAAACCGTGAAGATATACAACAGATTACCTACTCTAGTACATAATTGTGTTTGATGTATATATATATATAATAAGAGCTCAAAGAACTCAGCCATATAAGTGTGTGAATTGTACGACGAGGAAGATATAAGCAAGACTGAGACTGTAAGCGCGCAGAGGTAGCGTGTAGTCGAGAGGGAACAGGCGCCAGACGGTGATCTTCAGCGGGCGGTGTTCCATGTAGGACAGTGCGTCCTGTATAGCGACGGCGAGGCTGAGATCTGGGAATACAAGATCTGTTAACAAAGGCACATGTCGCGGAAGTGATGGGCGTTGGGGCAGATGTGTTCTAGACTAGACTTCGCCTATGGCTAAGTACCAGCCTGGTGTACCGATGACCTGAAAAAGCAACCGAAGCTGTAAGAGAAAGGCGGAGCATCGAGTGTCCTACGGAAATTCTTATGTCCAACACTCGCTGCTTGCTGATTGATTGATACCACAAATAAATTGTTATTTTCTTCATTGTAAATAAACTAATATGTCCGGGGATCGAACTTGCGCCCCTCGGTTTGTCTACCAACCTAAACCGCGGAGTATTCTAAATATTCAGTTAGGTCAAAAAATGATTTACATTGAATGATTTATTGTATAACAAGTGCACTACTTATGTCGTCAAAATTAGTTTTATTTCTGTAAACTTAAAATAAAAGAGAAGTGTCATCTGCAAATAGTACAATCTTGCACAGCTTCTCCACAAAGAAAGGCAAGTCATTTATGTAAATTTATTTCATTTTATTTCATTTTATTTCATTTTATTTCATTTTATTTCATTTTATTTTATTTTATTTTTTCGGGACAACCAACATTACACAATAGGTTATACTTAATTATACTAAGGCATATTATCTAAATATTTGTGTAATCTACCACGTTATCCACAAATTGCTTGTGATCAGGTTTAAAAACAAATTCACTTATTATAATACTTACTTATATAACAATATAAACTTATACATATATATATATATATATATATATACATACATACACACATGCACGCATAATGTTTCAGTTATGTACAATGATATCTATTTGAGGCCGCACATAGTTCGATCAATATTTATGCAATAGACACTAGATCTGTTGATAGTCGTACTCGTCCATACCAATCAATATAATCATTTCCTATCATTATTTTTTATAAGTGGTATTTATTTACCTTTTTCCTGTGAACACTTATTGTAGCTGTGTAGACACTTCAACATTATTTATGTATCTTTGATATCTTTGTATAGTTTTTATCCATTATGTTTTATTGTGTTTATGTTATTATGTATGTATAAAATGATTTTTTGCAGCAATTTATGTTTTGTATGTAGGTAACCTATATTTTTCTTATTGATTCTATGTATAATTAGGCGATTAAGGTACAGCCCGCTTGATGGTCAGCGGTTACTGTAACCAATGGATGCTTGCAACACTTGATGTTCAGCGGTTACCGTAATCTGTGAAAGCTTGCAACACTAGCTACAATTTAAAACCCAAACACACAAGTACCTTCAAACTGAATCCGTGATAGCAGTCTGTACAAAGTCCGTTTCATTTTTTCCACTTCGTTTGCCGCAAGCTCAACCAAATACGCTGGTAAATATGGAAACACCCCTATATGAAGAAAGGCTGTTAACAGCTGCATAGATTGTAAAGCAGAAGCCTGAAACATGCACATTAACATTCGACGTTTTTTTTTTAATTTAGTACAAAATGTGTAAAATATGATTTTTTTTTGTACAAAAATGTACTTTATCAGTGCTAGAAACATTTTTTTTATTAGCCTATGGACGCTTGCAACACCTTAGACAGCAACTCGCACGTTGCCAACCCTACAAAAATCTGATATTAAATAACTTCCTTCCTAAAGAACCCCATACTGTAGTCCTGTAGAATATAACCTAAGCGTTCGCGGATGGAACAAGAACGAGTGGTACTTTACATAAATAAAATACATTTTATTGTGATTTGGATTATATAAGGTCTTGATGTTACCAACATTATATCTATTTCTCATTTTGAAGTAAAAAGAGACCGCTCCAACATTATATATATTTCTCATTTTGAAGTAAAAAGAGACCGCTCCAACATTATATATATTTCTCATTTTGAAGTAAAAACAGACCGCTCCAACATTATATATATTTCTCATTTTGAAGTAAAAAGAGACCGCTCCAACATTATATATATTTCTCATTTTGAAGTAAAAAGAGACCGCTCCAACATTATATATATTTCTCATTTTGAAGTAAAAAGAGACCGCTCCAACATTATATATATTTCTCATTTTGAAGTTAAAAGAGACCGCTCCAACATTATATATATTTCTCATTTTGAAGTAAAAAGAGACCGCTCCAACATTATATATATTTCTCATTTTGAAGTAAAAAGAGACCGCTCCAACATTATATATATTTCTCATTTTGAAGTAAAAAGAGACCGCTCCAACATTATATATATTTCTCATTTTGAAGTAAAAAGAGACCGCTCCAACATTATATATATTTCTCATTTTGAAGTTAAAAGAGACCGCTCCAACATTATATATATTTCTCATTTTGAAGTAAAAAGAGACCGCTCCAACATTATATATATTTCTCATTTTGAAGTTAAAAGAGACCGCTTCAACATTATATATATTTCTCATTTTGAAGTAAAAAGAGACCGCTCCAACATTATATATATTTCTCATTTTGAAGTTAAAAGAGACCGCTCCAACATTATATATATTTCTCATTTTGAAGTAAAAAGAGACCGCTCCAACATTATATATGTTTCTCATTTTGAAGTAAAAAGAGACCGCTCCAATATAAAAAACTTCAAACATTTATTTTAAACAGTAAGCGTTTTTTATAAATAAATAGAATTTTTATAGTATGTCAATTTAAATTTGGTAGCCGTGCTAAATTTGGTTAACAACTCCAACAATATCTGTAGCAACAGTTTTCTATAGCAAGTTCGTCTATGTATATTTTGGTTATATTTATTTTTAAAGAAACATTAAATTTTTCGGGATAAAAAGTATAACTCAATGACCTCTTGTACTCTCTCGTTATACGTTCGAGGACCTTTTTGGATTATACGAAAAAAAAGAAAGAAAGAAGAATATTTATTTAGCACTCATTAACAATATGTACTTAAAAATAACAAAAAACTAAAATAATATCATAAAAATGTAGTTACAGAATAATCCTTCAACTTGGTTAGTGAGTGCCAAAGAGAGTATTCGTGAAAGCAATTCCAAAAACACCAGTTTACCAAATTTAGATTTTTTTAATATAATAAATTAGAAATAATAATGCATGCCCTTAAATGTTACATGTAAGGCAACGAAAACAAAGTGCCAGCAAAATGGAAAAATATCTTTCTGAGTCGAATGCAACAGGTTTCATCAAAATACTCGTCTTACAAAAGAAAATAAAATTGGACGGATTTGGACGGACGGAAAATATTTTAAACATACTCACCCCGTGTTTGAGATCGCTCAAAATTGTATATATTCTTGTGATCAAACCGGGAAACGCACAGCAGAGTTTCAGAGTTATCTGTAAATTATATTTTTTAAATCTAATCTTTTCTTTTATTACATTCTCTACACGTCCACTGTTGGTCACAGGAATACCTCCAAGATTTCCAAATCAAACGTCTGAGCTACTCCTATCCAGCGAACTCTCATAAAGATGTGATCAGTCGACCAGCTTTTTGCATTTAAGCATATGTTGTAATATCTCTTACCATCTCTTTGGAAAAAAGTGACATGGTGGTATAATTTCCTAATTTCGGATTTTATCAAGTGCAAGAAAATACCCACCATAACTCGCTGAGTCTGAGGAGGTTATTTAAGTCGACTTTATTGTTTCATATTAAAAGAAAAATCGGCAAGGATATAGCATATAAAGTATGGTTTTTTTAATAAATTAAACTCTTAAACAAACAGCCATAAACTTGACGCGCTAAGTGTAAGTAATATAAAACGTGATGTGCAAAGTTCAACCTTACGTAAGAACATTTAAGGCCCCTCTTACACCCCACTAGCGCCGCCATTAGATATCCTCAATTTTCTCTTCGTAGAAAACGAATTTCTAAAAAACGGCCACTTTTAGCAAATATGCCAACTACAGCTCACAGATATTATTTAGAAACTATATAAAACCTTCTAAAAATAGCTTATGGCTAGCTTTATATTTGCGACATTTGGATTTAAGAAATTCGTTTTCTACGAAGAGATAATTGAGGATATCTAATGGTGGCGGTAGTTAGCTGCTATATGCGCCTTAAATGATTTCAGTTTGATTTACACTTGAGCAAGGTCACTGGCGTCTATCGGCCCCTAAGACTTGTCGCCATTGCCCTTTGGATCTACTATGGCGCGCACTATCCGCACCTTAATATCGTTATATTTAAAATAATTAAAAATATTTAAGAATCCAAAAAAAATAATTAAGGATAGGCATGTCAATCCTTATAGCTTGTACCTACATTAATATGTATTTTTTTGATTTATTAAATGTCATGTTAAACGCAAGCCTTAAGAAAACTTAAGAACGTTCTTGACTTACTTAAAAATTAATACTTACAATCAATTTTATAATTCTGTTTACATCACGGAAACTATCAAGTACACTTTTGTAAATAAACAAACTTTTCTTGACGTTAAATACGTTCTGCCAATCATTTTCTTGCATCATATTTCGTAGTACCCTCATGCGTTTAAACATAACATAAAAAACCAATATGGTTGGCAAATATCCGAGATTTATTGTGAAAAACATTAACTGCATTGCGTATAATTGAAACGACGAGCAAAAATTGACTAATACGCAGTCCATTGCTGTCAGAGACACATTTAACATAACCGAAGAAAACAATGTGATATAAATAGGCAATGAATCAGATTCTTTTACTTTTTTACCAAGCGATTGATCGATGATTAAAATATCTTGATAGAATTGTAAACAATATAACTGCTTAGAGAGCATATTTAAAACAATTAGAGCATTACATTCAGTAAAAGTTGTACCGAAAAAGGGAGGCAGCGAATTTAAATCTGCATATTGCCAAACGTAAAACACCATAATTAACACCGAAGAAAGGTAGAACATTTTTACAAAATTATTTAAGATTCTTTTTGAACTAAAATCATAATAATGACCAAACACAAATCTGATAAACATAAAGATTTTCATTGCGCGGCCCAAATCTGTAAAGTCTTTATCCATTTTTATCACGACAATAAATAAAACCTTTGAATTCTACAACATACGAGGTCTGAACATAAATATATTTTTTTCATTTTTAAACAGCGGCCATATAATAACTGCATGCAGTAGAGTTCTTTAAATGCGACATATTACCTATAATTACACTTAAAATACTCATCACAACCAACCTATTTTTATCAATAATTTATATAAGTCAAATGGTTTTTGTACACGATATAAAACCCTTTGTCCACCCACAGCTTAGTCAAGCAGAGCGAGAGCGGTGCTGTAAATGCATCAACAGACTTAATATTGATCACATGTTAAACCTATAACCAAGCCTTATTACTGAGCTTAGACTATCTGTCGGTCAGACGTAAATAAGCAAATTTACGTCTTTCTGAATGAATAAAATTTAAAAAGCTTCAAAGAGCGTTATTTCTATATTCTTATTACTTATTTATAGTACCTACTTTTATTTAAATAAACCTACCTTGTAGCTAATCAGCAACATTCCTGAATTTTCTCTCTATCCTTAGAGGTTTAAATTCTGTAGAAAATGTCCCGAGACTAAGGGGCTTGTAATAATCATTAAGTAAACAAGGAAAAATTGCTTCCGTAGATTTTTTATCTTTATTTCTGTTGAAACTCTACTCCCCAGTCTCCTACTCCTTGTTTCTGTAATTATTATAATGGCATAGTATATTGTAAAATATACCTTAAGTCACGATGCAGCTATAGCTGTCCAACGACTGTCTACATATAGGTACGTAGTCTAGGTCTAGGTACGTAACCGCAAAAAGCTCGAATTTTCAGCTTAAACTTCATGGTGATTGTGAAAATGTGGATGATTCAAATTACAGACTGTTGAAAAGTCTTAAGTCTATTGGAGTTAAGTTCTTAAAATCTTGAAAAAAAAAAACAAATACGCTGTGATCAGACTCTCAATTGAATTTAAGTTTTCAATTTTTGAAGTGAAAACTTCTTTAGCGGCGCTGTGCACTTTTTGGTGATGGATAAAAACTGTTAAACTCGCGTCAGGTCATGTGTCCTGATCGAAAATTCGTAAGATGTCACTCGCGTTAGGACACGTGACCTTTATTTATATTAGGTTAGTTTTTATTTTTAGTATATGGCGATTATGAGTAGTACAGGGAGGTTGGATATGGGATTTTAATTCTATGACAGATTGAGCTGTCAAATATACAACGTCAAAAAAGTAAATAAACAAAATTTATTATTTAATAAATAAATATGGATAAGAAGTGATGGGAAGTAAATAGCGAGTATGTTTTCACTTTTGCCGGCACTCCCGAAGTGCAACCCGTTTTTTTTTTATTGGATAAGTCGGTATATACGTAGTTTGGTGAAAGAGTCGAAATACTGAAATAAATACTCGGAAGTTTTTTCTAGAGATTTGTGTCTTAGGTAGCTGATGGAAAGAAAATATAATAAGCAGTGAGTTTTCAACCAGTAGTAGTGTTAACGAAGTGCCATTACCGAGATGAGCGAGCTTATCGCGCCTCGCTCGCAGCTCGCTCTAACACGGTTTATTTCTCGCCGTTTGTTCTCACGATTTTATCTCAAAACTTTTGTGATCTCTCAGTGCTTATACTTTTCTGAGATAGTTTTCGTTTCTTTTCATTGTAGTTCCTTCGTTCTGACCGACTTCAAAAAAAAGAGGAGATTCATAATTCGGTTGTGTGTTTTTTTATCATGTAAATGAAAAGCCTGTTAATGGAGATTTGATGATCTTACTAGTATGTGAAAAAATAAAATATACTTTATCTGCAACAGGCAGCCGAAAATGTGTTGCATTTATGGATAACCTTTTTTTTCTAAACGGAAGCCTTTTGTTGTAACTCTGCTCTCTGTATATATGTATGTCTATGTTTCCGATTATGTCACAGGTCAATGGAATAGGGCGTCATTGTATAGTAACTTATTAAGTGCTTAGAGAAATAGTGTGGGGTTCGTCGCTTGCTTGGCTTAATGTAGAGGTTTAGTCTATAGGGATGTAAATCAAATTCTATAATATCTTTGCAAGGCGTTATTTCTGTGAAGACGGGAGGCGAGTTCACTTTATTTGGTTCAGAATGTAACATTCAATATTATTCTACGTTACAATTTATATTTAAAATGCACACAGACGTTGACTCGATTGCGGTCAAAATTAAAATGTTCTATCTTTTGCCTGGTTCTTTGCCATGCCCTTGCGGACCTTTAAAATATTTTCTAGAAGCTTTTGAATGACATTCTAATTAGAATTATTCTATACTACATCGAACCTTAAAAGGACAAACAAAGACACAGTCCATTACTCTTAACTATCTTAATTCTATACACAGATAATATGATTCTATGGCAAACTTCCACGCACACCACAGTACTTACACAAAATATAGGTAATACAACAAACCTTGGTTTCAAGCGACAAATCTGGGTTGAGGTGTGCGCTGATTACTCTGATCCAAATCCTTGGATTTAGTTGGTTCCCTTATATTATAATAAGGCCTTAGGTCTTCACAAAGAACAACAACTAAATCTTTCTTCACTAAAGCGATAGGTACCTCTTCATGAAATCGTCATCTTCGAGTGAAAATTGGATCACTGAGGTTTCTTGACTTTTGTAACAGCTACGGTGAATCTTTTTTCACTGTTCCTATGACTATTTTCCTCCTCCAAGAAAACAAACATTACATACTCGTCACTCATTTACAACAAATATCACGAGTAGGTACTTACATACCGAAACCTGACTAAAATGAGGTTATTGAGAAGCATCAAATACTTGAATTTTCACAAATAACACAACTTCACGAAAAAACTTACGTTTTCATATGAATTATACTTTAGCAGGTCAAAATTGTTAAGAGTAGTGTCTCTTTTGAAATGCTTTATTTGACAGCTCAGCAGTTTAGCTGGTCGATTCACTTGTGTCAAATGATACTTCGGGCACCTCCATGTTACGAACGTGTACGAACGCATCGGGCACACGTTGAGGTCCAAATACCGTTTTCGACATTCATAATTTTCTATAAAAACCCAATGAAACACTGGTTTAGTCGAATCATTTAACGTCAACTGTAATTTACGTTCAACTATTTTACAAATTTCAATGAAAGTAGCGCCACTGTATCCTATTTTATTGATAAAGAATAGTTAACCGGTCTCACGTGCCCCTCTTTCCCCTACGTATTTGGTAAGGTATTTTATCGGTAAGGTAATCCTAGCTTTAGGTTTATTAGCATGACTGTAGCCCTACATTCTACAAGAGTCTATAGGCTACGCTGACAGCCTAACATTGTTTACCGCCTTAGCATTAATAAAAAAATTTAAAACCTTGTAGTTGTCGCTTCCTATATTTCATTCTGTGGTTTTACATTTTTACATGCCAATAGCCAATTTCGTTCTAATTTTAAACCATTAATGTATTTAAAAGTTTTAAGTCTGAAACTATGTTTTACCCATAGATATAGAACGTAGTGAAAAATCCTAGTTTTACCTATAGGGACTCTTACGTAGTATTATATTCTCTTTGATAGGGACTGCAGTTCCCTGGAGGAGGACGGAGTTCCTTAAGTTGAAAATGATAATTTTTATAAGGATTGCCACCTTAATGGTGTGGCAATTTGACTTAAATTGACGACGGTGAAGGTTATCAAAAAATGTAAAGAAAAATTACAGGCTGCAAAATATACTTTCTCATTCTGTAGAGAGAAAGCGAATAAAATAAAGCCAATCGTATCTGATACAAATCAAAGCGAAGGGCGCGGTTTGAGTCTAACGCCTCTTGGAGAGCGGCCAGGCGGCATAATACATAAATTAATATTTTTTTCATACTACTAAGGTGGCAAATAAGCGTGTGGCCAGCCCGATGCTGGGCTGTTAGCGTAGCCTTTATACTCTTGTGTTATAATAAACTAAATACTATTATATGATTACTAATTCTAATAAACCATAGACTGAGAGTTCTGTAAATTGCCCTATGGACTGGGCAATAGGCTCAAGAAATTGGTCACAGTTAATCTGTGGTATCTTTTCTCACACGTTCATTTGCCTCTGTGACACTTTTGCGACCATTTTTTTTCACAGCTGGCTAGAAAATGCGCTGCCCAGTTCTGTATATCTATGTAATGGACCTAAACCTAGGATTCCCAAACACAAAAAATTAAAAAAAAAATGATTTAAAATAAATAAATGAAAAAACCCCCAAGGAATCTATTGTGTTACAAGAGTGCTACTCGTATAATAAATGACAAACAAACAAACAAACAAACAAAATTTTTTATTTAGCAAACACACACATACAAATATTAAAACAAAAAAATAAAAAAAAAAAAAATTATGTACCAAAAAAGAGTGCATGAGCTAAATGGGCCTCCCCCTCAGCATGATATGTACCCGTGTAGGTACAATACTGATTTTCAGTGGGAGCCCTTACTGCATCACTTCACGGACATTAGTGAATGACAAAACAATAGCACCTATAAATATTTAATTACTATACTATCCTATATATATTTAAATTGCCTACCTAAATAAAAAAATAACAAAAATAAAATATTTACAAAATCACTAATTTAAAGAGAAAGAGAAGAGAAGAAAACGATAAAGGCAAAAGAGGTTGTACACACTTAGACTTTTGCCTCTTTAAAGGAGCCTATATTAAAATAGACAAAAAAAAAAAAAAAAAAAAATAATTATATATTATCTATGATACAAATGGTGGTTAATGGTTATATCCTTCAACTTGTTGATTTTGTGATATATCCTTAACATGCTGATTACCAACAGGTGATAATAATTTAAGTGATAACATATATCATCGTAACATATATTCTATGCAAATGGGCATAATTATTAGAAACTGAGTGAAAATATAGGTAAGTGTCGGATTGAACTGCTAATCTTTTAGATTTATTAGTTTCTTAATATCATATAATTTAAAAGCTACAATACAATACTCTATCTCTACTCTATGTACTAATATTTGTTTTGAATGACATAGGATAACAAAGAAAAAGAAAAATAGTACCTAAAAAGACTGATTATTTAGCAGATAAAGTTTCATTTTCTTGATAAATGTTGTTTTGGTTTTTAAGGAGCGAAATGGCGGTGGTAAATCATTCCAACATTTGCTTGCAGCGAATTTGAAACTGCCACGAAATGCCGCAGTTCGGTGACGAGGACAATTTATGAGATATGCGGCTGCCCGAGTTCCGTAATTATTTTGGTAACGCGCCCATGACAATTTCTCATAAAGGTAAGAGGGTTTCTCTGTTTTTATGACTCCAAACAACAATGTTGCAAAATGTAATTTTCTACGCTCTTTCATTTTTAATAATTTAGCATTCAATAAAAATGGTGTTACATGTGTACGAGATGGTATTTGGAAACAAAATCTTGCACAAGCATTTTGGACACGTTGAATTAATCTCTCAGACCGTGATAGTAAACAGGAGCCGTAAACTGTGTCACAATAATTTAATTTTGAGAGAACTAATGATTCACATAATCTTATTCTCAATTCTGTACTAAGATGAGTTCGTATTTTGTACAATAGTTTAAGGCGATAGAAGCATCCTCTTACTGCTTCTAAAATGTGTGATTCAAACCTTAGTTGATTATCAATTGTAAGCCCTAGATTTTTTGCCTCTGATACACACTCTATGGGTTGATCATGAATTGACAATACAGGCTGATACATTGCTATATTTTTAACTTGTTTGCTGGATCCTATCAACATATATTTAGTTTTTGTAGGATTTAATAGAAGACAGTTCTTATGTGACCACTGAGCAATTCTATTAAGATCCTCATTTATTTTTCTTACAGCTGTAAGAGTGTTCTCAGAATTAAATGGCAGATATATTTGAACATCATCAGCATAAAGATGATAATAACAATTCTCTATGCAAGAAGTGATATCAGCAGTGTAAATTATGAAGAGAAGTGGCCCAAGAATGGAGCCTTGGGGTACACCTCGTTTTACTGGCTGTTGGGAAGAAGACAATTTGCTACCATTTACTTTTTCAATTTCAACATACTGATATCTGTTCTCAAGATAACCGTCAAACCACCTCAATGCAGACGTGTGAAATCCATAATAGGACAATTTTGACATAAGAAGAGCTAAATTTATAGTTTCAAAAGCACGGGAAAAATCTAACAATGCCAATATAGACCCCATACCCTTGTCCCGAGAAGATAACAAATTATCAACAACATCTATTAAGGCTGTCGAAGTGCTGTGATTTTTTCGAAAACCGGACTGTAAGTGTGGAAGTATTTTATTTTGTTCAAGGTATTCATGCACTTGTAGGGAAACAATTTTTTCAAGGATTTTAGATATGGTAGACAAGATATTGATTGGGCGAAAGTCTTTTCTATTGATTGGGTGAGCTGTTTTAGGAATGGGCTTCACTTTTGCAATTTTCCACAAATCAGGATATGTTGAAGTAGTTATTGATTTATTCACTATATTAGTAATTACACTTAATGTCTGAGGCATAGTCATTAATAACATTTCTAAGGAAATTTGGTCAGTTCCCTGCGCATTAGTGCTTAAGCCTTTTATTATAGTTACAATTGTTTCTTCATTTACTGGAGAAAGATGGAAAGTTTCTGAACTAAATCTTTGAAATTCATAGTATGTGAGAGTTGAAATGTCAACTGTATCAATACCAGGCAATTTTAAAAAATGTTGATTGACTCTGTCAGGATCATTACATATTTCAAACATTGAGATATTATGAATACTTTTCTTAAGAATGTTTGACTTAAGATTCTTCCAAAGGAGTTTGGGATTGTTTATATTATTATTGATATGATGTTTATAATATGCTTTTTTTTCACTATGTATAGCTGCTGTAACAACTTTTTTCATGTTTTTATAAAACTGTTTATGTGATTCTAAACCTGTAACTCGATAACGATTGTAGCTATTATTTCTAATTTTAATCATTTGCCTAACAGTATCTGTCAACCATGGGGAAGAATGTTCTTTAATACGAATGGTTTTTATCGGGGCATGAAGATCAAACAATTGTAATATTGTATTTGAAAATATTTCTACCATGTTGTTAATGCAATCAAATTTTTGGATCTTTCGCCATTCTATAGAGTTAAGGTCATTGTTAAAATTATCAATAAGGATATCTTTTAATGGTCTGAAAGTAACCCAATAAGGAGTAAATTTTTCTTTTTTTAAATTAAGCTCAATAGATACTATCGCATGGTTACCTAAATCAGGTATATAAGTAACACAAGATTGACGAAAAGGAGCATCAGTACACACAAGATCAATAAGTGTTTCACTGTGGTCAGTAAAGTGTGTTGATTCATTTATACACTGTGTTAGATTTAGAGACTGTAAGAATTCTACTAATAGTTTTGTTTTGTTATCCTCTTTATTTATTATATTAATATTAAAATCTCCTGTAAGAACTATATAATCTGCCGCTGAACATGAATTGATTGAAATAGTAATGGCATCCAAGAAAGTATTAATATCTAACCAGGGAGGTCGATATGCAGTACCAATTATAATTTTTACTGTATTTACCGTTAATTTGATCCACATCTGCTCAACAAACTCAGAGACAGGATGATGTATAGTACGCGCATTTATCCCATTTTTTATGTAAAATCCTATCCCACCTCCACGCCCACCTCGGATATAACAAGGACGAGGCACATGTCTAAATCGGTACCCAGGTATAACAGGAGCACGCTGATCCTCTCCCTCTTTGATCCACGTCTCGTTCACTGATAATACCTCAAACGACTGATTTTCCATCGCGATTAAGAACTCATCATGACCTGTATTTAATGATCCTGCATTG
Source organism: Apoda limacodes (assembly GCA_946406115.1). Classification (NCBI taxonomy): domain Eukaryota; kingdom Metazoa; phylum Arthropoda; class Insecta; order Lepidoptera; family Limacodidae; genus Apoda; species Apoda limacodes. The sequence goes on along the minus strand of OX291555.1, from coordinate 26,959,200 downwards.
AACAGTCCAACTTTAAAATATTTGGTTTTATTCGCCATTTTTGTATTTGTACAACCTAACTATCTGAAAAATCTTTGAGCTGTAGTTTATCAACGAGGTATGTGTAACAAAACTTATCTTAAGAGTACATTCTGATCCATTATAAATAAGATAGAAATTCTGATATTGCCTAATTTCAAATTTAAATCTAACGATAGCCTTTTCTTTTATTATAGAGAAAGACTGAAGTAACAATTCTAAACAAATTGCTGTAACTTTAATGAAGCTAATAATCTTTAAGCCAATAATCCTTGTATTATTAAAATTAAAGTCCTGATATTGACTAAATCCAAATATAAATTTTAAGATAGGGTAAACTATTGTTAAAAAATATTTAAGTAAAATTTGTAGGCAGATATACCTAACCATAGTTAGTAAATATTATAAAAATTTAATGGATCTTTTTCATTCATTAATCGCAGTTGGGCCAAAAACTCGAACAAGGTCCTGTTCATTCCCAATGTAATGTGCTGTAGACTTATGTTCCTGTCGAACCAATATTCGCCCCTGCCGGGTCCAAGCAAATCTCCATTGAAACCGCCGACACACTTCACGTGTTCTGTAAAATAGTTGCTTATTTTTTTTTGTGAGGCGTTCATTAAGATAAAAGGGACGCTTTTCCACAGAGTGACCGATATCGGCTGCAGTTACACCACGGCGTACGCGAGCGTTGCGCAGCAGCTCGTCCTTGATGGCGGTGCGCGTAAGGCGAACCACGAGCGGGCGGGGGCGCATCTCCGTCGGTCCCTCGGCAGTATCGGACCGTACATGTCTCCCCCCAACACGCATCGCACTCACTACATCACACTCACTAAGATTGACTCCTAGCTTTGTTGCTATGACGGTCACTATATGAATTGTGTTCTCAGAACTATTCTCCATAAGATTAGAAATCTCAATATCATTGGACAGCAATTGTTGGTCTCGATCATTTACTTCACGCGTAAGCTGCTCTACCATAGACTCTAGCTTCTTAAAATTTGAGCTTGAACCTTCAGAAACCCGTTTCTCTAGTTCATCTATCCTGCTGTCAAGAGAATCTAAACGCTGTGTGTACTGCACCAAAGAACTTTTAATATCGCTCATTTCATGGCGAAAATTTTTGAATTCTTCGCGCACCATACGTAACTCGTCTCTGAACAGGCGGAGCTCTTTACTCAAATCCAAATCGTTCGTATTTATCTTTTCATCCGCCATAACTTTCCCAACACTCGACTCCTTAGAATGCTCCACAATCATACTTCCTTTGATAGGAGTTTCTGGTCTATTGTCCCGCGGAAGATTTTTCTTGCATTCCGGGCAATACCACTGTCCAGTGACAGATGACCAGTACCAGATTGTGTTATTACTGTTTTTTAGGGTTCCGTAGTCAACGAAGAACCCTGACTACGGAACCTTTATAGTTTTGCCCCATCTGTTCGTCAGAAACCATTATTAGTACTAGAAAGCTGAAATTTAGCAATTGTATACACATTAATTATGCCGACAAAATCGTAAATTAAAATTTTAAAAAAAAAAGCTTTTAGGCCTACCTACATGTAAAGTGGTAATGCATATTTTTGAAGTGAAAACTGCTTTAGCGACGTTGTGCACTTTTTTTGGTATGGGTAAAAAATGGTAAACTCGCGTCAGGTCACGTGTCCTAATCGTGAAAATGCGTAAGACGTATGGAGAGTAGGCAGTTGGCGCGGCGAAGGAGAGGGAGTATCCCCCTCTCTTTCTATGGCGCAGCGAAAATGTATGCCTGCGCCTGCTGTTTCGTTTAGGCGGCGCAGAGCGCTTGCGTGAATGGTCGTGTGTAACATAAACACGTTACAGCGTGCTACGCGCATCCATGGATGGTGACAGCTGATGGCTCGACCATCTGTGTAGTGGCCATACTGCTGTGTATTCGTAAAATTCGTGTATAAAGTGTTTAAAATATGGAAATTGAACAAAGTGCATTTTTGTCTTTGTAAAATACGGAAATCGTAATGCCACGCCTATTATAATTTTTATTTTTAGTATTTTCGATTATGAGTAGTACAGGGAGGTTGGATATGGAATTTTAATTCTATGACAAATTGCGATATCAAATATACTACGTCAAAAAAGTAAATAAACAAACATTATTATTTCTTGACAATGTCAAAGACATGTCTTGTAACATATTTGAGTGTTAAGCGCGAATCGTGTGTAAAGGTTTTCACTTCTGCCGGCACTCCCGGAGTGCAACTCGTTCTTTTTTTATTTTTCTAGTCTACTAATACCGTGCGGTTATCGTTGGATAGCTCACAAAAATATTACGGGTGCATGACAACCATTTTTCGATTCAGCGATGCGTTTCCGAAATATTAAACTTCAAAGTGCAAATTTTTGTTAGAGCCCAGTGCCCCCCCCCCCCCACTGCTAACTAAATGACTGTTTTTGGGTTTATGAAAAAATCATGTGAGTAGCATATACACCGAAATTAAAAGGAAAGGCCACCAACTCAAAAAATTTAGACGGAGAATAGAAGTAAAAATTTCGTACAAATTCCATTAAAAGGTACTTATATGAAGTTGGTACTTATTTAAAACAGGTATTAAATATAAATTTATGAACCATGTTACCTTAAAGAAAATAAAATCATAACATTCTGAATAATAATGCATTTACTAAATTAATAACAATATTTGCGTTCGAATAACGCATTGGACTAGGCGGCTATTTTTTATCGTTTCTATTGCAATAACATACAAATTTTACGTATATGTAAAGAGTGGTCTAGACAAGAAATACATTTTTGAAAATAGGTTAAAAAACATTAAAAATATTACAATTTAGTTATTGCTTACCGCCATAAAATCAAAAACTAACTAATTAAGAAAAATTATATCTAATTAATAAGAAGTTTAAACAAAAAACAAAAAAAGACTGCATGTTAGTAGAATAGATTTTTATATTTGTGTTAAATTGCGTTATTGCTATAGAAATTCAGTAAACTTCGCGCTGTCACGGAGAGAGGTAATGTCATTCTTGAGTGCTGGTCACCGACACGTTAGGCTGGTCGCACAACAGACACGCCAGTAAGAATAGTTCAGCCTAATCTGGCCGATTAAGCGGCTCGCACGCAGAGAAAACCTAAGCGTGCCATGCTCAACCTCGCTCTTAACTACTGCTGTCATATTAAAATAGTCAGGTACGACAGTTAAACATTTCCTCCGAAGTGAGGAGAAGTTTGAAAAAGTTGCCACTAGGTAACTCATTCAATAGCTGTCTACTTAGTGGTATAAAGAAAACTTAAACACCGAACATGACAGGTATAAATCAAATGCACTTTTAACAGTTATGTCAGATAAAAGACTGTTGTTGGAAAATCATAAATTGTAGGCGCTAATATATACATATATAGACAAAAGACATATAGTGCATATACATATGTATGTTTGTTTATTTCCATGGCTTTATTTTCTAGACACACAACCAGATCATAATGTGGGGTCTCTTCTGGTCAGCCACTTTCGTCCTGCATTTTAGGGAGTGAGCTTATCGCCGCATAAATCTGTCTGATACAGTGCACCTGGACTTAAGTGGCATATCACATAAATGTGTCTGATCAAAAATGCACCTGGAATTAAGTGGCATGTCACATAAATCATAAATAACCATATTTAAAGTAATAAGTGGTAGAAAATGGTAAGTATAGTATACCTCCTTTGCCACTTCTTGATAAACTATGAGAAGAAAGTCAGGAATTAGCATTAACAAAATTATTTGTAGTACGATAGAACTTTAAATTATTTTGTAATTAAATATCTAAAATGGTTTGTTTATTGTCGCTTTATAAAAAAAAATGGTTAAACAAGTATATATAAGTTTAGTGAGCTAAAAGGATTGTTTTAAAACTTCCAGTAACAAATAAATTATACTTACCGGATTGCTATAAGCTATATACTATACCTGGAACCGAAGAAATTAGGCAGTAAATCATAAAATAAGAAAAAATCTAACTATTAATCTTTAAAATACAGCCTGCCGTAATTTATTCAGCACAAACACTGTACAAACAATGGCGCGGTTTCGTATCCAGCTCGAGCTCCTTCTGCTGCGAGTAGAGGTCAGGCAGCGCAATAAAATAAATAAATTTATTGATAATCACAACAAAGGGAATCGGAACTTTATATTATTTTAAAAATTAATATTAAAATATATCAGCAGAAAAGGAATAATTTATTCTAATTTTTCTTTGTGGTAGGACATTCATTCATTCATTAAATACATAAATGAATAAAATCTTATTTCAGAATTATCATTTACAATATTAACCATTTGGTTTATTTTTTATTTTTTATCATAGTTCATTTACTTTTTGAACTAGTGTAGAAAATACAGTAAAGTTTTTTTACAAGTGTACAATGTGCAACTTTTAAGCTAGTCATACTTACATAATATAGCTTAACTGTGTTGAAAAATATTATCGCACGAGCGATATTACTAGCGAGCTAGTAGTTCGTCGTTTGGTTTTACGATTTCATCTTAAAACTATTCTTAAAATTACTGACTTTCCTCAGACTCCACTTTACTTTACTGCTTTATATAAGTTTGTCCTGTAGATATTTCAATCGCTACCGTTTTACATATGCTAGTGAGTGTAGTGGTAGTAGAAGCCTAGTAGTAGCATACAGTTATATTAAAGCACTCGGGTAAACATTATGTGAAAACGTTATTCCCAAATCAACTAAGCTCAATTAATAAATGAAGTCCTGTTCTATTTAGAAGCTCCCGCCCGAGACTTGCTATGAATATTTATTCGTGCCACAGATTCATTATTTTGTTCTTTGTATTATTTTATTCTGTAAAATACAATGTAGACTGCAAACAAAATAATTTAATTCTGAACAACATTCCACAAGTATGATACTAATAAATAGTTAAATCATGTTTTTGACTTTCAGATGTCGTATTTAAAATATGATTATGACAGTTCATTGAGGACTAGCAAACCATTGATTCTTTCTATATTGAACAAGGCTCTATGCTATTTATTTTTTGGGCTGATACTTATTACTGCCGGCTCTTGGTGGAAAAATATTCCCGACCGGTAATAATAAAGGTAAAGTATAAGCTATAATTGAAGGAAAACATCGTGAGGAAACCTGCATATGTCAAAAAAAAAGGTGAATGTGAAGTCCACAATCCTCACTGGGCCCGCGTGTGGACTTTGGCCCAAATCACCCCCGCTTATGAGGGTAGGCCAACAGTGGGGACGTATGAAGGCTGGCAACAAATCTTTGTTTATATAATTCTACTGTACGTGTGTATTTCACTCTGCTCCTCCTAAACGTCTGGACCGATTTTAATGATTTTTGTATGCGTTTGGGTGGCGCCCTTGATGGTTTAGTTTAGGTTTAGATTTACAAATCAGCTCGGCAGATGGCGCTGCAGTCCGATGGAGGACAACGTCTGCCCGGTCAGCTTATAAGGCCTGTCTTTCTCATCAACGCCTAGGCCAGACAGCTAAGGATAGAGATTTAAAATTTGGAGAGTGAGTTTGTTATTTATTAAAGACGTCACTAAAGAACGGGTTTTGTTATATTCGACTCCTAATGGGGTGAAATAGGAGATGGAAGTTTGTATGAAAAACCGTAATTTTTTAAGTCAAATCTATGAAATTTGGTTTTGGACCTTCTCAGTAAAAATCAAGAATGATATATTTCACTGTTCTTGGAAAATCCTCCCGTAGGGGGTAAACTAGGGGATGAAACTTTGAGTGGGAATCCTGTTATTTTTGTAAATAAAACCATGAAAATTTAAATATACACTTTTGTTTGCAAATATAGAATTAAGTGTTTCAATATTTTTACGGTATTTTAGTACGGAATAAAACTGCTAAGTCGGTAACAAGGGCTGGCAAAGTTTGTCTAGGAAAAATATTTTTATAGTAATATTAAACAAAAACTTAGTATTAATGTTCTTGAACATACGTAATGAGGTGCATGTTTCAGGAATTTTTAAAATTCAGCCACAAAGGTAACAACGTTTGTATGGAATTGCAAAATATTATTTTTGTAGTCAAATTTACACGAACCATGTGTTAGTGCACTTAATGTAACATGTAATGTATATTGTGTTCTTCAAAATCTGACCCCTGATATCTCCAGATATGAGGTGAGAAAGTTTGTATTGGATTTAATATTTTTCCAGTCAATTTAATAGAAATTTAGTATATATATATATGCTTCTCAACATAACTAACAAACGACGTGTTTCGGTGTTTTTGGAAATTTATACTTTTATTTTCAAATTAATTAAGAGTTCGGTACTATGCAATAAATAAAACACGTATTTCAGTGTTTTTTCTAAAACCCAAAAAATTAGATAAGGAGTTACGATTACATTGTAGACATCGATAAAGATTTTTAAAACCCCTAACGTGGCGGAGTAGTGCAGGCTTTTAAAATTACATAGAGAGTGATTTATATAGATACGAAAGGGATTTTTTAAATAAACCGCGAAACGCGTGAAAGGGTGTGGTATATTTTGTATTGATTGTCTTATGCTCATACTACTCAGAAATTATAAATATTACTAGCTGGCCCGGCAGACGTTGTTCTGCCCTTAAAGTTGATGCGCTGTAGCACCATCAGTGTGCCTAGTGTGAGTTTTCTCTTAAAGTTGATGCGAGTGAGTTTGCCCTTAAAGTTGATGAGTGTGAGTTTGCCCTTAAAGTTGATGAGTGTGAGTTTGCCCTTAAAGTTGATGCGCTGTAGCACTATCAGTGTGCCTAGTGTGAGTTTTTAACGCTACTATCGCGTTCGCGGCGATGAAATACATGTATGGAAATGAACGAGCGCCTCTAGGGGACGCGTTTCGAGACTATTTTCTCTCATAGGACTTTTAATGAATACGCAACCGCGATAGTAGATTTACGAATACGCAAAAACTCACACTAAGCACACTGTTACAACCAAGGATTATCTATTAGTCTATTACCCACGGCTACATCCGTGGGGATTTCTATTAGATACTTACCCAATCCGGACATTTATGAGGATAAACTGACTTACACCGCCATCCGTTAGAAGTTTATGGAACCCGGACATGTTTACTTCTGTCGATAAACTAACTTAAATCGTCATCTGTTAGAAACGTATGTAACTCTTAGCCAGCGCACGCCATTTAAACCTCCCAGTCGGCATGAATGTATATAGATGTATTGTTTATATACCTACATATGTCAAGTTAATTTGTATTTAAACCCTTATTGCGCGAGTCCGACTCTTTCTCAGAAAATATAACTTACCAAAATTTCATTATTATCGGTTTACCCTTATTGTGTGAGTCCGACTCGCACTTGACCCTTTTTAGGGTTCCGGAGCCAAATGGCAAAAATTGGATTCGTCATGTCTGTCTGTCTGTCCGTCCGTATGTCACAGCCACTTTTTTCCGAAACTATAAGAACTATACTGTTGAAACTTGGTAAGTAAATGTATTCTGTGAACCGCATCAAGATTTTCACACAAAAATGGAAAAGAACAATAAATTTTTGGGGTTCCCCATACTTAGAACTGAAACTCAAAATTATTTTTTTCCTCAAACCCATACGTGTTAATATTGAGGTTTCTAATATATTTTTTTCTAAACTGAATAGTTTGCGCGAGAGACACTTCCAAAGTGGTAAAATGTGTCCCCCCCCCCGTGTAACTTCTAAAATAAGAGAATGATAAAACTAAAAAAAATATATAATGTACATTAGAAAATGCATGCAAACTTCTGCCGAAAATTGGTTTGAACGAGATCTAGTAAGTAGTTTTTTTTAATACGTCATAAATCGTAAACCGCAATTTACCTTTCATTCAATCAACTCAAATAAAAAAAAAAAAAAAAAATTTTTTTTTTTTGTGTTTGTAAATTACGTACTTTTTTCTTTCTTAGAAACCTTCCCCGGAGTGTGCAACACAACCTACCAAAACTTCATTACAATCGGTTTACCCTTATTGCGCGAGTCCGACTGGCACTTGACCCTGTCCGACTCGCACTTGACCCTTTTTTTCTTTCTCAGAAATCTTCCCCGGCGTGTGCATAACAACTTACCAAAATTTCATTAAAATCGGTTTACCCTTGGTGCGCAAGTCCGACTCGCACTTGACCGTTTTTTTCTTCCATAAAAACCTTGCCATAACACTAACAAACACAACAAAAAAAATTACCAGAATTGGTCTAGCCGTCTTCGAGTTTTCCTTAGTGCGCGAGTCCGACTCGCACTTGACCGTTTTTTTTTCATAAGAACGTTTTCCTGACAATAACAAACACAACAGAAAAAGAATTAGCGAAATCGACCTAGCCGTTCACGCGTGATGTCGTGACCAAGGGAAATAGGGATTAATTTTTATAGATATAAATAATAATATAGATTACTGTAGGATTTGTGGGCACTTTTGAAATTCAAACTAAGGAGGTGAAAGTTGGTAAACTTAACAGTATGTTGATAAAAGAACTGTGCAAATCTTACAGTCTATGCGAGTGAAGCCGCGGGCGGAAAGCTAGTATTGTATAAATGAATCAAGAAGTATTTAAAATACGTCTTATTAGTAACGTATTGTATTCTCATTTAAATGCACATCGTTAGTATTAAAAAAAAAAAAACTTTCTGGCCTATGTTACCCTCTTCAATAAACTTAAATAAGTTCTTCATTTAGAGACATTCAATTGTAAGATAATTTTTAGCCAATTGGAAATGTACATTTTCTTATAAATATGATGCAGATAGGCAACAACATTCAGACCTCTTTTGCAAAAAAAATCATTTACGATTGCGACGCACTTAGTTAATTAGGTAAACATGTTTTGAAACACTATTTAACAGTTTTCCAGACGATATTATGGCAATGACCTTTTAAATTAAACCTTAGATAATACTCCGTAAGATAGCTGAAGGGAGAAAACAAGGTGAACCCATGTCTAGAACCCATATTTAAAATAAGTCGATGTATACTTGTAGAAAGTTTTTTGATGATATTAGAAAAGTTTTCCGACTCGGTAAATGATATTCATAAATAAAGTTTTCAGAATGTAAAGAAGCCCGTCTCGTAACTTGTAATTTATTTGAGAGTGGTGATCGAAAAAGTTTTCTTGCTTCAATGAATCCGTTAGTTTTATTACGTACATGATTTGGAATATAGCGTTAATTTACTTAAATTACTTTATAGAAGATATATTATTGTCAACCTGGTCTTTCAGTATATACCTGGTATACTATACAGGGGCCCTTTGACTAATTATGTAAGTAGATTTTAATAAAAGTAAAAGGCGACGGCTGAAGAGTTTTTTTAGCTGTTTCTTTTCTTTAGAACGCCTTTGTTTTTGGAACCGGTGATGGTTTTTACAAGATTTAATTTTCAGAGCGGTTGCCCAAGCCGTGGTTGGTATCCCACTTAGGGCACTCCTGAGTGAACTGCTTCAAATGTTTGCAGCAGAGTGCGAGCAGCATCGTAGCGAATGTTAGTCTGCGTAATTGTAAAGGCCATCGGCGACCAACGACAGTAGTCAGTAGGTAGTTAGAAAAAATACACTTTAGTAGAATAATTATTAGAAGCAGAAGCAGAATATTACTAAAATTATGATCTGGGTACGCATCCAGCTAGTTGCTTTCTGCTAAGGGTTATAAAAAGTACATTTTTCTGCTGATCCTAAAAAACGAGAACGTAGGAAATTCATTCATATTCATTTCAGTTGTTATAACTCTTGTAAAGCATGCACGGGTATTATATTTCAGGCTTTTTTATAATGTTAAAATTAATGTCAGACACTTTGTGACCGATATAGCACTGGTCATTACCAAGACGAGCGAGCTTATCGCCCCTCGCTCGTAGTTCGCTCTGGCGCGTTTTATTTCTTGCCGTTTGTTCTCGCGATTTTATCTCCCAACTTTTTGCAATCTTCATTGTACTTTACTGTGATAGTTTTTTCTTTCCTTTTTAGTTTTATTTAGTGTTACTTCGATTTTATTCAGAAAACGTTTTGAATGTAAAATCGCGAAACTTATGTAATTATTAATAAAAATTTATATTATTATATAATATATATTATTTACACATTTTAATTTTTTGTACATTAATATGTGTAAATAATTTGCTTTTTTCAAATTTTGTCCCCCGATTTCAGACTCAATTTTCAATAACTATTTCTTTTATAGTTAGACTTGGACAAGACTTGGACCAATTGATTTGAGTTCAAGTACACTTACAATTGTACTTGAACTGAAATCATTTGGTCAAGAAATAATGTACTAAGCCGATTAACTTGACGAAAAATTATATAAGACTGAATCATTCGTCTTCTATCAGAAACAAACATTTAAACTTTTCTTCTTCTATCGTGTCAAAGTTTCTAGATGCATTATGCGCAGGAATACGGGTATGCGGAGCATGCCAATAGGTGCGCCATGGATTGTGAGGCTGCGTTGCAGTGGCATTGGGTTGAGTGATCAAGGAGCAGTCCCCATCTAGTCATGTTTTGCTTACATCGACTGACTTGGGACCTAAGTCTGTTAAGGGCCTTCCATATGGCGGGCGGCGGCTTTTTAGAGGCTTGGATATATACGTCGGGCGGAGGGCGTAGGTTTTGCCACAGTAAGTAGCGCTATTTAGAGGGGTCGCCCAAGCAGGCCGCTGGTGATCCACATTAAACTCTTGCGGCTCATAAAACGGGTAGACGGCGCGTGGTGGCCGTACACCAGTGTACGGGTGTGACTCGGGTCGTTCTCGAACTTTCGCATTTCTACGGCGCATGCCATTTCTCTCCGGACACCTTAGCAACACACGAAAGCGGGTAGAGCTTATTGAGCGGGTAGAGCTTATTGTAAGGCATCGGCTTGAGGTATACGGTGATGATGCAGCATTATTTATATATCTTTACTCAAACCTATATTCTTACATCAACTCATGCACTGACTAATTTTAAAATCCTAAAAGCCAGATACACTGTGTATCGCGGTTACTTTAAAATATTTAAATTTGGCGTAAATAAAGGATTTGGTGAAACGTAAAAGAAATTTAAACTTAATATTAGGTTATTCTTTGAATGATGTCCTCAAACCGGAACTGCTTCATTGAACTACTTTTGTTTCGAGTAATCGCGAAAAGTTAAAAAATAAACTCGTAAAAACAAATATGAAGAAATAAAACGAGTTTGAGCGAGCTTTGAGTTTCGAGCGGTAAAAGCTCTACACCTCGGTGACGGTTCTTTCTTAGTAACTTGAAATTTCGGATTTATTCTACTCAACTTCAAAACTATCGACAAAGACGTGCAAGTTAATTTATTCATATCCTACTAGCTTTTCCTCACGGCTTCGCTTGTACTATCTTCGGTTATCGGATTGGGATTCTAACGGCTACTCCTTAATTACGGTAAATTTGTTACCGCAAGCATAGCAGCAGCTATAGCTGTATTTACCTATAGAAATTTGATGAGTGATCCTGCGGGAACTTTTATATGTTTACTAATTGCAGCCAAATCGGTTGCTGTTCTGTCGTGAAGGTGTAACAAATATAGGAAATAACAAACTTTACTCAAAAGCGCTATGAAAAGTTCGAATCACATTCGAATAAAGAATACGGGAAGGACATAGATGTTGGATTGCTAACAAAAAATAAAAAATCACTTTTTAGGACAAATAAGGCGACAGTAATTTCATATACGATTTTCTTTGCATGGCCTGTTACGAAGCACTTACTTGCGCAAACAATGATAATTTCTGCCAAAAATAGTTGGCAAGAAGTTCTATTTAAAGTGATAATACAATACTTTGATAATTAGCTAAATAGCATACAATTTGTACCAAAACACTTATTAGATAATAAAAATAAGTTAGTAAGCTACTAAACACAAAGTCAAACTCGTCAATTATTTTTAAGCTATAGCACAGCTTTTATCGCGGGCTCTGAGCGCGGCGACGGAATCATGAAATTCCGTAACGAAAAAACTTAACAACGGCAAACTTGACTGTACGGAAAATCAATTTTAAGGCGAATGACAATCATAAGTTTAGGAGTTTTATTGGTAGGTTATGAGAATCGAAACACGATTGAATAAACTTGACTCGATGCAATAAAATCGCATAATTTCCTGTAAAACTTCATTTTTAGAGAGATACTTCTACGGGGAAAACAGTTTTATTTGCTAGTTATTTAACTTTTTTTAATGAAATTTCGTCTACATGTTCCATAATAAATACTTTAGTCGATTATGGTTTTATTTTATTGCGAAAGGGTGTTATTTTGTAGAAAAAAAATACATTTCATAAATAACGTCACGTGGGCCGGACATTACGCAGCTCTCGCCTTCCATCAAATAATTATAATTGCATAAGTTGATAAAATATGCTATGCAATAGCTTTACCGCGGCAGGCCCCGAGTGCCACTGTTCTTTTTTTTTGTTTTTCTGTAGAATAGGGGGCGCACCATTCGAAGCGTCAAATATCCTCAATCGACTCAAGGAATTCAGATATCTAAGAGTATTCGAATATTTAATAGTTCTATCATATAATTATATTTTTGCACAATCATATGTACATACATATACTTAATACTATCCATGAATATAATATATTATAAATGCGAAAGTAAATCTGTCTGTTACCTGCTTTCGCTGAAACCGCTGTACCGATCAAGATGAAATTCCCGAAAAAGGACGTAAGCTCTTTGAACACGATAAGTATTATCCATTTTTTTCCCATAATTGAGGAGTTGCCTATCTTCGGAATAGTACTTAAAATTTAAATTTATCATGAAGGTATGATTAAGTGAGAACTTACACTTTATCGTTTTTCCGTACACTGGCAGCGTCTCGTGGCATTTCGAAGATTAATACTAATCTTTGTTGAAAAAATGTGTCAATTTTTCTGAGTTTTGGTTCTTTAGCAGGCAAATAAATTTACAAATATAGATGCATTACCTGTAGGTACTAGTAAGTAGATCACCTTACATCACTAGGTACGTAATAAGATTTCAGCACTAAACTAAGGCTGAATAAACAGCAAGCCTGAGAGGAGAGAGCCCGAGGGAGGTAATGAGCAATTTACGAGCGGCATTTCAATTATGCAGTCGAGCACAATCGCTCCATTCTGTGTTATTTCCTGAAGCGTTGAGTGAGATAGAGATAAGTCGTAATGCACGAGTTTGTGTATATTCGTATTGAGGTAATAGCAATGTAGTATTAATTAATATAAAATGATTTGGTATAGAATAAAAGTGATTTGAGAATCTTTACGGGATTCACAAACTATAATCCCAACTTTGACATCTCTTAAGATAAGTTGTAAGAAAATATATAATAAATAATTATATATGTAGTTTAAAAGCGCTGTTTTCTAGTAATACTCGAACATATAAAGTTTCTCTGAAGATGACATTTTTTAGATTGAGCTGTAACCCTTATAACCCCCAAATAAATACCTCTCATCGACAACAGAATAACAATCATTTACTATATACATAGTTTATAATATACTAGTACCCAACGCAAAAAATAAGTGGTCTTTTGTGTTTAATTAAAGCCTGGTGTGTCTGTGACACTGTAGGGATGAACCAATTTTAATGCGGTTGTTTTGTTTGAAGACCGGTGTAATCGAGATATTTTTGGTGGTAATCCATTAAGCGTTTTTTAAGATAATCAGCTCCTTTCCAAGTGGGTCAATGTATATTAGCCATACAATAGTTATTCATATCAATTACAATCGTTTCATCTACTTACATCGATGTTACTGAACTAATGAGAACCTTCATCTGATGCTGCGACCAGGATCTGTCAGTCTGCAAATTATGTGGGTTCTAGACAGCTTAAAGCGGATATATCGTGTTTGGACTCATTTAGTTAGTAACTGTGATAATTAAGTATGATATCGTCTTAGATTCTTTCGATTATTCTTCATATGAACATCGTTACCATCTTTACTCAACACAGCTTCTCAACAATGAACTGCAACTTTAATGTTCTTGATTTTCTTAATTTGGCAAGAAAAAATGGTACCATTTTTCAGAGAATTTTTAGTTTCGGTTTCGCCCGTAGAGAGCTACAAATTAAAAAGTAATGATCTAAACCTTTGGTCATTTAACGCTATCTAATATTTTGATGAATGCCTTGAATATTTCGCGGTTATTTTTATCATAGTTTTAAAAACGGGCTTACCACCAATGGATTTGTTGAGGTCCCGATATTTCGGCACAGTTCCATGTATGGTGCATGCAATACACGGATAAACTGAGAAAGTAAAAGCGGTGAATCAAGTCGTGATAAATCCGTTTATCAAAATTATTTTGATAAAATTTACATTTGACACTTTCAAAAACTTTCTGGAAAAATAAAAACTTACATTATAAAATTAAGATTTACATAATGAGGCAGAGGTCTATGGTCAGCAATGGACGTCTGGCAACTTATATGACAGTTGTTTTAAAAAAAAAATTTAAATATTTTATTAAACTTCCTAAAAACCCCTTTTACATTTTTATTGGTAACTGAATAATCGTAACTCATCTTGAGAGAGTAAACCAATAAAGGCAATATCTATTGTTAGTATTTCCCTAAACTATTTCTTTTTCCCAATAAAAGTGGGAACATTGTCTGATAGGTATTCGTTTTGGACCCTCCGCTCCGCAGCTCCGTGCTCCGGTAACAAACGAGCCCGTTTAGATAACAAGAATAATGAGACGAGCAACTCTACAGATAAATACCATTCAATAAATAGAGTCATTTGTCAGTTGTCGGCAACAACAAGAAAATCGGTTTAGGTTCCGTATAGAATGGGAATTATTGTAGATATCTTAATAACTTGAAATTCTATTTAAGAGGATACGATTCGCGTCACCTCGCAGCTTCATAAAAACGAATTTCCCACTTGTTTGGCACACGATTGGCAGTCGGTAACGGAAAATATCGTGAGGAAACCTGTATACGTCAGAAAAAAAAGACGTATGTAAAGTCCACAATACGAACTAGGCCCGCGTGTGGACAGTGGCCGGACTCGGTGAGGGTAGGCCGTGCCCCTTAAGTGGGAACGGATATAAGGTTGATGAGTTTAAAGAATTGGAATCGATTCAAAGACGGCGGAATCATAAGGTTGTTAAGTAAATGAACGGAACTTTAAGTGTTTCATTTTTTGCTATTTGGCTACGGAGCCCTAAAAACATCGTCTACGATGTATTTGAACAATCATGAAAAGGCAATTTATTAGTCAGTGTCGACACAAAACGTGAATGATGTTGCCAATTCATAAAAACAAATCTTAAAAAAGTCCCCTGATTGAGTTTAATTCAAATTGCTTGCTTTTGTAAGAACTAGATTACTTATTGGATGAGTTTAATTCAAAATGCTTGCTTTTGTAAGAACTAAAGTACTTATTGGATGAGTTTAGTTCAAATTGCTTGCTTTTGTAAGAACTAGAGTTCTTATTGAAGTTGACTCCTTAAGAAATGATTTAAGGCCCGTGATATGAAAAAATATGGTTAGTTAAATCGAGCGTACAGTCACGTTTTGTAAAAAAGTAACATGCTGCCCCTTCCCTTTGTTCTTCCTTTGTTGTTATAACAAATGAAAAAAAAATTGTCCGTCTGTATTTCAAGACACTTTAACTCATAAACCCGTGAAGGTATCAATTTGAAATTAATATCGAATACTAAAGTCTACAGTCATTTAAAGTTGTAAAAAAACCAAGCTTCTAAGTCAATGCAATAAAAAAACCGGCGCTGTCAGAATACGCATGGTGTATCGAAATATTGCTTAGGTACGTTTCTAGACAAGACTGTTGTTGCAGCTCGGATAGTATTAACATATTGTGCCTGGACGATAGTATTGAAGCTACCTAAGGTCTTAGATATACTGATGATCAAATCATAGGAGAGCGCTCCTGCTCCTATTTTAGATTTTGTTTTGGAGCCATCCATGTAGTTAGATTCTTCTTTATAAAGTTGGATATGATATCTTTTGCCGAAAACAAGTATTTTTGGTATAATGTCACATGTAGCATCTATTCTTATACCTACTATCTCCTTGAGATGTGTATGCGTGATTCTGGTATCCCGTTTTCATAGATCTACTTTTTGAAGTCGTATGTCTGCAATGGCAGCTTCTTATTGTATGATAAGGTGCAGGGGTCTGACATTAAGTATGACCGTTAGTGCTGCCGAAGGGGTCGTTTTTATACAGCCAGTGGTTGGCAAACAGACTAGACTAAAATTTCAAAATTCTTTAATTTGTTGTTATAACACATTAAAAAAAATGTTTGTCTGTAGGTCAGGACACTTTACCTCAATAACGCGTGGAAGTATAAATTTGAAATTAATATCGAATAATAAAGTGTACGGGCACTTAAAGTGTAAAAAAATCAAGCTTTTAAGTCAATGCATTAAAAAAATATGCCCAAAATACAGTCATTTATTTTCGTCGCATAATATGGTACAAATAAATCAAAACCTAAAGGGTACTTCCCGTTTACCTAGAATCATGAAATTTGTCCGGAACAAAATGTTACTTCACCAATAAAGGAATCCAAAAACTATCATTAACGTGAGAGAATTGATCTCCTGATGGGAGAACTTTCTACATATAATAAGTTTGTACAGAATCCTCGGTGCGCGAGCAAGACCCGCACTTGGCCAGTTTTTTATTGTTTTGTATGAACACGCTTTTCTTTATACACAGTCCCATTAAAATTTAAACAAAGATTCCACCCCGCAGAATATTTAAATAGGGTATGATTGATTTTACACCTACTCAATTTTAGTTTTACTTATTTAAGCTATAAAACTTCATTAAGTAATAAATCTTGAGTCGGCGTTACATAAAGAATCAATAAAGATCATTTATATACTAAATGTGACTTCGATTCAACAGCAAAATGCGCCCACTAAACATTAATTACTTCTGTAAGTTTCGGAGCTTTTAAAAATTAAGAAAAAGGCACAATGGTACACGCTGGGCTCAAACTTCCAATACTCAGGGCACAGGGTGAAATCGAAACCTTCTGGCGGTTGGATTTCAACAAAATGTTACTTGGATTTCTACAATGTAAAATAAGCTACATGCCTAAACAAGGCGTAAAATCTTATGTGTGGAGGTCAATATTAGGACGTCCAAAGTTTTAGCGTAAGTTAGTTGGGCGTGTGTTTGTTTGGACTTTAGCTGGTGTCTCCTTGGCTTCCATTTACTTTCTACATATAGGAATTATTGTTATTGACATGTTTTTTTCGTTGGCTTTCCTGTTATAATGCTCGTTATATGGCAGAAGTATTTTTTATTGTTTTGCAGTAGTTCATGCAACAAGCACTCGTCCAGGAATATAAGACTAATCGTAGCTAGTCTGTAGTCACTTTGTTCTGCCCACTGTTTTGAGGTTGCACGTCGCGTAACCATGTTTAAAGTTGACTATAGAGTGTCGGCACAATTGATTCGGGCCCCATCATTTTAGTATCTGATCTTCTCTATGTTTATTGATCTGCTGCACCATTGCCCAGTGAAACGATTATTTGATGTGAACCAATTAAAAACTTGCGAAAGTGTATGATTTATATCGTCATATGTATCTTTGTTTCTGTCAAATATTAAAGACGTATCATCTGCAAACAATACAATTTTGTACAGGTTTTCTACATAAAAAGGCAAATCGTTAATAAACACTAAGAATAAAAAAGGGTCCTAGTATAGAACCTTGGGGTACTTCCATCACAACAGGTGATCCAGAAGATTTCACTCCATCGATTTCAACTTTTTGAGTTCGATTACTTACTCGATCGATCTACAACACCATAATGATTTTTCGAATTAGAGTTTTGTACAATCAAATGCCTTAGACAAGTCGAAGCAAAAACCAATTACATTAGGTGAAAATACTATTAAAATAAACAAAAATCTGGCTGTCGTAGGCGACGTGACGGGAAAAAGCAGCGGTTTATAAACTTACAAAGATAAGCTATTTCCTTTTTTTCCGCTCGAGTGCTATTGACTCTCAATAAAACTAGAAATATCGTCCGATATTTATTCGTCCCTCCGCTCCGGTAACAAATGGGCGCGTTTAGATAAGAAAGGACCTTCTATCAACTCGATAAATAAAAACCGTTCAATGGGTGAACACGAAATTTATCAATGTTAACTAAAAGTAGGTAAAAGTAGGGTCCACTGTTCAAACAACCCATCTTGTACGTACCTGCATGTTTTGTATGTATGTATGTATGGATAACGTCACAGTTTGTATTCCATGAAGGTGGTGGCAGTGCCGTTCAGTGTCTGGATACTCACCCACATGGCTACATTATCATAAATAAATGAAGGATTGCTGGTAACAAGGTATGGCCAATGGGAGGCAAAGCTCGTACCCAGTTTGATTGCAAACTCAGCAGCTCAAGTAGCAATGCTAGTCATACTTAAAAAGGAATTGTAGATATCTTGAAGACAAATTATCGAATCTGGGCTTTTGTCTTGGCTAAAACTGTCCGTCAGGATATCCTCCAGATACACTCCAAGACAATGTGAAGTAAAAATGGGCACTGATTTAAAGAGAATATTAGGAGACACTTCATACTACTTTGTAGATTAACTTCAGTCGCACTTAGGAGAGACTAGTATTAACAAATTCTTAAGACAGATATCCTGAAGGTTGACTTCATCCATAGCAGCAGTTTTCAAGATATCTACAATACTTAGTTAAGGCTTAGAAAGGTCATTAGTCCAGATCCAAAGCAGGCTTACATAAATAAAATTTTATACTTGTTTGCTTTTAAGTAGTTATTTTTAAGAAAAAAAATAGTGAACTTAGTACATATTTGATTCCATAAAAGAATATTACTAATATGGCGAACATGTACATTTGTAACTAATTTATTGTTATCAAAAACAGGATAAATTATGTTGTTTGACTGTAGATTTGAAACGCACGCTTGATTCTCGTTTATAATTGACAGATAATGTTACAAAACAGACGGGCCCTATAAATTCCGCAAAATAAATATAAAAAACCCTGAAATTTAAAGTTGTAAATGTTAAATTTGCTATTAAATAAATTGAAACCACTTAATTTTTATTTTTTATGATATTAATGTAATTTAAAAGTCTATTATTGTAATTTTAGTACCAGTGTAAGCAATTTTGTTGGTTTTAAAAATCGGCATAATATTTATATCAGTATAATGATGTAAACTGGTGTTTAATCATATTTCTCCTAACGAAGTAAGACTTCAGACAATATAGAATTTTTAAGGTTAGTTCAGAAAAAGTTAAAGCAAACAAGAATTTATGTATGATTACTTAAGACAAGATATCCTGAAGGAGGAGATATCTTAAAGTTGACCTTAAAATAGATTTGATCTATTACTACTTAAGACAATTTACGTTGTACACACTCTTTTTTTATTTACTTAATACTAAATTGCCGTAAATTTTATTATAATTGTATTGTTTGTGCCAGAAAGGTTTATGCAACAAGTAAGTTTACAAAATATGAATAAACTACTACGTAGTGCACTAAAGAAACGTTGTAAGAACGGTACCTATGTACCTATTTTTTTTAACCTGCGTATAGGTAAATAATTTTATGAAATAACTTGGCAAGTAAATATGTAGGTAGGTATAGTGTAATGTCGTCTTTCTCTTAAAACTTTAGCATATTATCACATCGGAATGGGGACATATTAAATAAGACAGTAATTGGCGAAGGTACCTGACCAAATTTAAACCTCCTTCTATTTGACAGGGAAACAAAATATTTTTTTACAGCGAGGGTGCAATATTTAATGGGATGTTAATTACAGTACCTAAAATATTATTTTTTACAACTTTATATGTTATGTAAGTAAATATAAAGAAATAATATATTTAGGCACCTATTTATATCTGTTGCCTGGCAGTTTACTTTTGAGACCACCAGGTTGACGCTGTGTAGGGTTGCCAGGAATATTTATTTTATTTATATGTTATTAATTTATCTCTGGAGTAAAAATTAAATCAAATTCCATCACAGAATTAAAGCTAGACTGGAGATAGAATTGTCCCTCTTTGCAATTGTTAAACATCAACATATGTATACATATTAAAATTGTATGTATTAATTGTAATTAAAATAGTAACTGTTGTGTGATACCTGTATTGTAGAAACTTACTACAACAAACAATTTTTAAGTTGAGTTTAATCCAGGTCGTAGGAAGCGAAGGCTTAAAGAGTGGAAATAAAAATATTGTTCAACTGAGTGCTACCTACCTACACAGTACTTTCATTCATCTTTTATGACAATTTTTTTATCATTACTACCACTAACAGCACTTTCTAGTGAACTTTTACTGCTAGACGCATTGCTAGACGTTTTATTTTTGTACTTTTTGACACGCCGACGAAAGTTACCAGATCTTTTTAATTTTTTCACTTTATCCATTATTTGTAGACAGCTTGGCAAATTTTGATTAAAATCGTCCCGTTAATACTATTTAGCATGAAAACTTACTTATCCAAGCAATCAATTACTTAAATTTACTTGAAAAAGAAAATTAACAGTACTTACTGTTATTTTTGACTTGAGATTGAACTGGAAAAGTTTTTGTTTATTCAATCATACCTTATTTTAGTCTTTAAATAATCGTACTTAAGTCAAAAAAGAATTACGAGGTATGCGTTGTACATATACTTTAGGGGAAAAGGTTTTGGATTTACTTAACTAGGTTTAAATAAAACACAACTCACTGAAGAAGCAATAGTCAAAAGCTATTAGGACTTAAAGAAAATAAGATTCTTAAATCAATTTTCTCATAAAAAAATCTTACTTCAGTCTCAGTACAGACATATTAGATTTGATACTTATCCACAATTACTACTTGGGAGGCGACACATTCGCCCAACTATCAGGCTGGTTTACTCTTCAACAATATAATGTCAATCGTTTGTAAATATTTGAATAATTACATTTAAACTTAATTTTAAGTTACTTATTGCACGTTTTGATAACTACTATAAATATGTTAAGGTTCTTTTATAATAAATTAATAAATAATGTAATATAATAAATAAATAATGTAGTGAGCAACCTTTTTCATCAATAACATGATTTATTGTTGCGTGACAGGTGGTGAGCCTCAAAACTGAACTTCTGATGCGCTATATCTACACTAAGACGGCTTTAAATATGTGCTATAAGTTATATATTATAATTAAATCGACATATATAATTTGAACAATCTTTTACAACTTAATTTATTTAAATTTATTTATATTTGATCTATTTATACTACTGACATGTTGGTTAAATATTATTGTATTCTGTATTGTTATTTTTGAAAATAATGGTAATGTTTTAGGTAAATACCTACCTATCTAATAATGTATATCGATAAGAGCTTTGTATATTGACGTGTAATACTAAATATTACCAATAAATAATGTCTATGTCTATATCTATAACTCATATAACCGCCAGCCTAGGAGTATTCAGTACTAAAAAATATGTACTATAAGTTATAACACATACACCGCCGGTCTAGGAGTAATCAGTTCTAAAAAATATGTACTATAAGTTATAACACATACATCGCCGGTCTAGGAGTATTCAGTTCTAAAAAATATGTGCTATAAGTTATAACACATATACCGCCGGTCTAGAAGTATTCGGTTCTAAAAAATATGTGCTATAAGTTACAACCATCGATATGTTATAACTCATACACCGCCGGCCTAATATTATTCAGTTCTAAAAATATGAGCTATAAGTTATAACATATACCGCCGGCCTAGGAGTATTCAGTACTAAAAAAAGGGCCTGCGACATAATAATTAGCCTTTTTCAGTTCTTGACGAATTTTAAGAAGTAAGCCAGCTCGGGATTGATAATAATCATAACTTATATATATTTGTGATAGCCTGTTTGTTTGTCTGTCGCTGCGGACCAATCAATTGATTTTTGACACATAAATTTTGAGGGGACGGAGAAGGACATAGCTTACTTTTTATCCTGGAAGATTTTCCGCGGGAATAGCTATAGCCGGATATCACGTGGACTAACTATAACGAACTATAACTATAACTATGGCAAATTTTATTATATTTTATTCTACTCCTGCACTTTTATATTTAAGCTTTTACATTTACTATGATTGAATACATAGATTCAACGTTGAATCGACGTCGACGACACGTAAATGGGGAAAAAAATGGTTGCATTTATTTAACTAGTAATTAAGACCACAGTTTGACGTAAATGGGAATTGGATGAATAAGTAATTTTTGCATACATTTTATCATGACATTTTTTTTTAAGTTATTATGATGTTAAACATTTTTCGAAATAAAAATGAATTACATATTATTTATTAAATGACATGCGTGACTATTAGTTATAGATATAGACTTCAACAGCTCAACTACTTCGCAGATGAAGCTCCACTACATGTCGATACTACTACTTGGGCTACTAGCTTAGAAGAAAAAGCTTGTATCAGGTTTTATACATAATGTATGTATGACGGAATTGACACGGAATTAGTGTCACTTTATAAGTTAAGTATGCACCAGCTTAGCTTTATGCACCAAAATGATTGTAAAAGTCAATCAATAATTTTACTAATTAAAATATAGGTACTTATCAGGATTTGTTTTTTTTTTTGGAGGATATGTTAATGTTGCGTTGGGACTATGCCAATATTTTTAAAACTCTTTAAGTTTTCTTTTAATCACATTTCCGCTCGTCGGTCGTATATATTTTCTCTGCTGAAGAGAGCACGCAGAGCTATAAAAAGTGCACTAAACCGGTCCACGAGTTTCACGAGTCAACGTTCCGATAGCCGCACACCCTCGACGAGCACTTTCATTTGAATTTGAATTTTATTGCTGAGTCTATTTTACGGGAATTTTGCTGTACTTACAAAATAATTTCTACGAACTGTTTTTTTAATTAATTTTGTGGTTCTATCTCTAATAAACTAAACCAAACTATTTAAACCGAAAAAACACTTAAGAAAATAGACATAATATATTACTTTCTAAGGACCGGGCCAACAGCGTCTTCAAGTGGACGTAGCTTTTTGTTCCACCCGTGTTTATACATCGCGAGGCATGACCAACGTGATTTTATTTAGTATCCGTTCACTATGTTTTTATTTAGTATCCGCACGTTTTCTATGTTTTTATTTAGTTTATAGTAATGACAGTATGAAAAAAAATGTTGTAAATATATAATTGTAAATATTCACTTGGTCAATCTTTACTCTTTACCCGACTGCGGCGAAACCCAAACGGAGGGTTGTGTGTTTGACCTGTATGTGTGTATGTATGACCGTTTCAATGTCCTCCCGTATTTACTTAATGGCGCTAACGATCGTCATAAATTATGCGTTAAGGTTCATCTAAATGGCGTGAGTGTCACCGGGTAATAAAATGCTTAAATACTCAAAATTATATTTTTGGACATAGTTTGGTATGAAAATAAAGAGCTTAAAGAGACCATTCCAAAAATATATAACATTTATAGTAAAATAGCAAGGCAACTTAAACCCGGGTCGGGTTATTTAGTTTTATTTCTTAAATTTTTTTATCGGTTTTTAACCTCCACCCTTCAACGCCTTTACGCCTATAGCCAAATTTTACGCAAGCAGAGCCGCGGGAAATAAGATGGTTAATATTATTAATTTTCTAAATTGTCAGAAAAAACAACGTTCAATAATTAATAAGTTTATTTCGTGCTTAAAAAAATACTTTTATAAATATTCCAAGTCCAATTTAAATTTCTCAAAGATAAATCAATCAAAAGTTAATTTTAATGCTAAAGTTGTTTGTATAAATGTAAGTACACAGACAGACAGAGCCATTTGATGAAGCATTTTACATTTTAATGGAAAGTCAACAATGTCTATTGATTTAATTTACCTTATTTCTGAATTTTAATCATTTCAACTCACTTTTCTTCTTAAAGAAAGTAAAATTTAGTATTTTTGTTAACTAGGTGATTTTGTGTTGCTTTGTCTGTTTGCATGTCGTTAGGTTTGCTATGGCTTAATGTCTGTGGGTTCAAACTTCCATAGACTATTAGGTAAATGCTAGGTGAACCTATAATTAATTAATATAATTTTCAAAAAAAAAACCTCAGTAAAGATATAAAAGTTCTTATTTCTGGAGTATAGACACTTCTCTCGCTGTCTAGCGTCGACCCCACCGGACACTTCTTTTGCTGTCTAGCGTCGATCCCACCGGACACTGTTCTGGCTGTCTAGCGTCGACCCCACCGGACATTCCGCTCGCTCTCTAGCGTCAACTCCACCGGACACTTCTCTCGCTGTATAGCGTCGACCCCACCGGACAATTCTCTCGCTCTCTAGCATCGACCTCACCGGACATTTCTCTCGCTCTCTAGCGTCGACCCCACCGGACATTTCTCTCGCTCTCTAGCGTCGACCCCACCGGACACTTTTCTCGCTCTCTAGCGTCGCCCCACCGCATCTCACTTACGATCCTGTCACCTATTAAAAATATAATTATATAAGTTATATAATAATATGAATAAGTAGAGTTGAATTTTATAGTTCACACACAGTATGACATTCAAATAATAGGTAGGTGTGTATGTTACTTCTCCACGTCAGAAAAACTAAACAATTTGGCTGAAATTTGTAATGGAGATAGCTTTATAGCATAATTAACATATAGGTTAGACTAGAAAAAATCAAAAGTTTTTGCAGGAACACCTAAAACCGAATTCCTATAGCTACAGATGTAGCTTACCATGGAAAACTACATTTCTATGATTAAGTAAGAATCCCACGCCGATAACCCAATGTAGCGAGGCCGGAGTCGCGGGCACAGCTAGTTAGTTAACAATTTGTTTCTATCTGGGATATCATAGCATGAACTTTAATCCAGTACTTTTGAAGTCGGTATACATACACAAACATACACTGCTTTGTACTATTTACGCCTCAGACTTAATTTTCACATATAACATAACTTGATACTTGCCTCTATATACTTGTTGAATACCCAAACGTCAAAGTAAATAAAGCTCAAATATTATTAAAAACAATTTGTCCAATACATAAGTATAGGGAGTGAAAAAGCTGAAGTACTTTCTCCGGTATGGCTCAAGTGTTAAAGGGATGGTAATATTAATGGATACCGACAATGATGATAAAGGCTTTTTTTATAAGCTTTAAATACCTTTTATTACAAAACAAGTAACTATTTAAGCAAAAAATTAGAAGGTGATGAAATACTGATACCAGTAAAAGGTAATTGTAACTCACTGTTTTCATTTATCGTAATGACCTGGTACACGAGAAATCTGATCAGTAAAAGCTCATATCGTCACTGATTGTCACGATTGAAAGCTACAAATGAACTTTTATCAGCTTGATTGTGACGTATTCAACTGATCAATTCGTGACGAAATGTGTTTAACAGCTCACGGTTCAATCAGTGAAAAATTATATTGCAGCAACTTGATTTATTAATATTTATAAGTTTTTACTTAAATTATCACTTTGCCAGTCTACGTTAAATATTTGAAGTTATTTATCACCACGCCGGTGTACCGGTAGGGTTCAAGTCACAATGCAATTTGATAAACAGGAAACTGTTTCGAAGGAAAAATTGTTCAATTTTTTAATTAATTTCAACCACTTTGATCGATTTGATGAGTATAAAAGTAAAGTAAATTGATGATTTCAAAATATTTCACAAGTGGAAAAAATTGGCCAAGTATAAGTCAAACTTGCGCACAGTGGGTCCCGTACTTACCACCATATAATTTATAAACACCTGATTTGCCTCTAGGCGATCACCTATTAAATGGATGACCAAGCCCGACGTTGCTTAACTTCGCGTATCGTTTCCAATAAACAAATGTTGCTGGCCACGAGTTGGTTTCTCTTAATAATACGGACTACTTTCGCTAGATAGCGCTTGTGTGTCATTTATAATGATAATGGCTCGACGAAATGTACGTATGCAATTTTATAAGTTGAAAAGATTACTGTCTGAGGCTTTAAGCAACTATGCTATTGCTGTGTTCAAATCTCGAGATTTTTTTACAGAATATCACGTTAGTAAATTTTTATCTTCTAATAAAAAATATGATGTCCATTTAAGGTATTGGGTATTGAAGGATGCTGAATTCTGATTTTTTTGATGTTTTGAAAAAACAAGAAGGCGAATTTCATAAAGTAAGGCATCAAGCGTAGGGAGTGGTTCAAGAGTAGGATCCTAAGTAGAGCGTGTAATTCAAAGACGCGAGATGTAATTATTTTTTTACTATTTGTGGACTCTAATTTTTTTTACGAGCTGTGCAATAATTATTGCTTTTTGTTCAAAAAGTACATTTTTGTAATATAAATGTAAGTACTTAGTTTGGTAAAAAGTTGTTTAAAATGTTTAACTAGCAAGTAAACTGTTTTTCAGATGATGACTCCTTTGATAAGAACCATCCATGAACACATACAATACACATAATGTGTGCTACACAATAATTTAGTTTCGATCATTTGTTTTATAATTCTTTGACGTTAATATTTATGTTATGCAATCACATTAAGAAGGAGTGCAAAGGTAAATTGCGCAATGGGATGTATGGGAGCCCCCCTTAAATATTTGTTTTATATGTAATCTAATTATTTATTTTCAAAGTGATTATATAACTGAATATTCTGTGAATATTTTAAGCGTCTATCACGGTTCATGAGATACAGCCTGGTGACAGACGGACGAACAGCGAAGTCTTAGTAATAGGGTTCCGCTAATAACCCTTTGGGTACGGAACCCTAAAAAGCATATAATTAGTATCTATCATATAGTTCAAAAACATGATACTGTAAAATTTTCTCGAATCCAAAAAAGTTACTTCTAGTTTTTGCAAATTTTCGATTTATTTTTATAACGGTACATATAATTCATTTGAAATTTCATTATAATTTTAATAATATGCTAAATACAAAACCTAGGGCTGGTTTTAAAAATACTAATATTCGATTTTAAAAATAAAACGGGATTAAACGCGTCGTTATTTGGCAAAATACCTTTTTCCTTTTCGTGGCTATCGCTTGTGTTAAAAAGAACTGACATTATCTATTTTATAATTTAAACTTGTTATTGGATACAATCTCAGACATGAAGAAGACATATCCAGGAACTATACAATAAGCATGATGCGTCAGGCTCTTAACTGGTTATATTTATATCATCTACAACGTGGTGTGTATTCCAAAACTAAGAAAACCGCAGTTTGTTTGAATTCAAACATAATAAAGTTTTTAGTTCTAAATCGACGAGGGTGCGCCGGTTCATTGGATCGGCAGAGTTATTACGTAAGGGTATTTATGATTGGCTGCTGTCGTTTCTTTATTGTTTTAATTTACATACATTGCGTGCCACAAAAGATCTTTGATCTGCTAATCATTTAGTAAAGCTTTTGCAATCCGCAATGCACAGCTATGCGTTAGTATTCGTTTAAAACTGATGGTATATAGTCCGGAGCGGGAAATGCACATTAACTAACTAATAGTCTGCATTTCCCGAAATTCCGGTAGGATTGGACGCGATACATTTGCTGTTGAGCTCTGCTCTGTCCCAAGAGAATGTATTGCAGTTTCACTACAAATCGCTCAATTAGCATCCTGATGTTTGACGAATTTAGGGTTGTCAAAAACGCTTGGGTTGTGGAATGAGCTCCCTTACCTACCTTACCTTAGTGGTACAAAAAAAAAACCTGAAGTCAAATAATAAAAAAATAAAAAATAATAATTTTTTGAAGGGATTAGACAGATATGATAGAAATCGGCCAAATGCGAGTCGGACTCGCGCACGAAGGGTTCCGTACCATTATCTATAAAAACGGCAAAAAAATCACGTTTGTTGTATGGTAGCCCCCCTTAAAT
Source organism: Apoda limacodes (assembly GCA_946406115.1). Lineage (NCBI taxonomy): Eukaryota > Metazoa > Arthropoda > Insecta > Lepidoptera > Limacodidae > Apoda > Apoda limacodes. The sequence goes on along the minus strand of OX291555.1, from coordinate 26,931,311 downwards.
ATTTGTTTTATTTCAATTTAATTATTTATTTTAAAAGTGACTATATATATAACTAAATATTCTGTGAATATTTTAAGCGTCTACCTATTGTCGTTATCAATATCGAGCAAAAAAAATCACGTTTGTTGTATGGGAGCCCCCTTAAATGTTTATTTTATTCTGTTTTTTAGTATTAGTTGTTATTGCGGGAACTCTAAATACATCTGCTGTGTTAAAATGGTATAATTTAAATAACGACAAAAAGGAGAATTCAAATAAGTATATATTCTTAGGTTTATAGATTACTTGGTGGCTGATATATTTAGGAAACGTTTGCAAAACTTAAACGTTGTGGCAGAATTTTAAAAAAAGGACTAGGTAATAAATTGTATATTAGGTTTTCCAAAATATTGCAGACGCAGAAAATAATTGGTTCCAATAATAAGATTCTAACTACATAAAAAATTATCAAATAGTGTCTCGTTCAACCGACTGTGACAACAATAAAGTTTTTAAAACACTGTGCATACCTAATGATAAGTTAGTTACAACTGATATGAGCATGGCTTCTTTATTCAATAGCGAAAGTACAGACGTGGAACTCAATAAATGGTTCAGTGTATGTATTCAGCGTAACATGTTGATATGCAAGTTATGTTATCGGTACTGGCCAAGTGATGCGTTACGTTGTGACTGCTAACTTCAGTTGCGTGGTGCGAGTGACAGCGGGTTAGCTGAGGCCTTAGACCAAAAAAGAGAAATAAGATATAAATATATATATATATAGCAAAATGAACTAAAACGTGAAAACTTAATAGTTTTTAGTTATAAAGATTTTGTTTAATCACGAAAAGGATAGCGTTTTACAAATCGCGACGTTTTCGTGATATTTCAACATGATATTTAAGCACTCTGAGTTTTTTTTACATTACTACAGTTATTTTTTATAGCTGCTTTGTCATTTGTTTTACTTTTTATTATTTTTAGTTTTTAGTTTATATTTCCATGCAGCGCGTTTTTTATTATATTTTTATCACATATTTGCTAAAAGAATAGGTTGGTTCTTCGCAAACAGGGACTAAAGTAGTTTTTTTAATCTCTAGGGTAGACCGTTAGCTTGCTTGCCACCTTATTGGTATAAACATTTTTTTGGGAAAAAGTAAAAATGGCGCAAAATGGATTCCGCCTACGTAATTATTTACTCAACTTCGGAATTATTTTAATAAGTTACTAAAAAGTTCTTCCACTTTAGAGGTTTGCTGAATAAAATCTGTTATTAGAAATAAGCTCACCTTTTATTAAATACTTCATCTATGTTGTAAAATTTAGGTCTACAATTGAGAATAAAAAGTTCCCATAGAAACTTTACCGCAAAAACTGAAACGCAGGTAGAGCCGCGGACAAAAGATAGATATGATAAAAGTCGTAAATATGTTTGTTATCGATTCCTATAAAATTTTATGAACAGATAGACCATTTCTTGGATTAACAAACGGATTCATCTCATTTCGGAAATAGGAAATTCTAAGGAAAAACCGCAGGGCTTAGTTAGTTTTCCATTCCATTGTCCAGAAAACTCAAACTCTTTCGATACATATTGTGAAAGGCTAGTCATATCATAGAATTCAATATATAAAGGGACGACAGGCAATGCTGCTATGGAGATGGAAATCTATTTAGTAATGGGGTGGGGTGCAACCGCCAGCGACTTACCTGTATGCAAGTTTATGGTGTTATTGACACGGTGCCTGTAGCTTTGTCTTAGAAATATTACGAAAACGTTAAAATGTATTTCAATTTCCACCCAGAATCCGTTGAAATCCTATTTTTGCATTTGTCTGTTCCCCCGTTGTTTTTCCTTTTTCGTACTTAAATTTTATTTCTCTTTTATATTCATAACATCTAATCCATACTTATTTTATAAATGCAAAAATAAGTTTTCGTTCGTTTGTGTCGGTTTTTAAGTTTATTTGTTTCTCTGATCTTCTTTTAAGTTACAACGGAGCATCCAATGGAGCCAAGATTTGTCACAGGAATATTTGAAGGGACGGAGAAGGACATCGGCACAACAATTTTTTTTTTAATTTTTCCAGGAATAAGTATTACTAAATTCCACGTGAATAAATTACAGTTATAGTAATAGCTTCCTGTAACAAACTTCCTTACCGAGTTTCTCATAGTCAAATTTAGCGCGGGTGGAGCGACGGGGTGCAGCTACTATAGTATAAGCAAAAATATTTGAATTATCGTTGTAAACAAATTCAAATTAGTATACTGATACAAAAACACAAACAAACATACTACGGCCTCAGACATTGATTTATTTTCACACGATTACGGCGAATCAAACGGACGAGGGCAGGTATATGTTTTTGGCCGGTATGTGTGTATTTATGTACATCTGTTATCCGTATATCTTCTAAACTACCTATCATCCATATTGATTTTATAATTGCGAAAGTTACTCTGTATGTTACCTCTTCATGCTTCAACCGCTTTACCGATTAAGATGTAACTTGGCATGGAGATAATTTGAGACTCGGGAAAGGACATAGGCTACTTAAAAAAGTCAAGTACGAGTCGGTTTTTTTTTTCTAAAATTGAGGAGTTGCATTTGAAATACTACATCGATTACTAAATTTAGGGCGGGTGGAACCGCGTGCAAATTTGTCATAGAGATAGTTATAGTCTCGGGAAAGGACTTTAATGGGTAACTGACAACGTTGCACCAATATAATGTTGGTACATTTTTATAATATGCTAGCTGTACCTGAATTAACAGCGATAAATACCGGTGCTTCAAGCTTCCGCTGTTGTAATTTGCATAACAATGGGACTTATCTCCGCCTTAACTAGTCTGTTGAACAGCTATCACGGTGTTGAACAGCTATCACGGTGTTGAACAGCTATCACGATGTTGAACAGCTATCACGGTGTTGAACAGCTATCACGGTGTTGAACAGCTATCACGGTGTTGAACAGCTATCACGGTGTTGGGATCTAGAAGCTTACTTTTCCTTAAAAATACGTGTATTAAGTTCAGGTTTTTTTTATTATTATTATTTATTTCACTCCATATTGATGGAAGTAAGTTCTAAGGGTGCCGTATCTCTTTTTTCAGTTTCTTCATTTTTTGTTTAGAGATTTTATTCCGTTCAATATTTTTTATACTTTACTTAAATTCCTAAATTAGTGTTTTCTTTACGTTTTAAAAAATTATAATTTCAGCCTCCAGCGTAATTTGCGAGTGTTGTCTCTCTTTGTCTGTATTTGTGTGTCTATTTGAGAGCTTTATCGACCTCTCGATAGACTTCCCGGAACCGAACTGTAAAAGGTTTTAAGAAATATTGAGTGACATCTAAGAATATGTACTAACACGTTAATGAATATACTTCGATACGTTTGAAATACCCTGAGTTACAAGTATTTTCTACAAGTATCCAAGTTATTTATAGTTTGAGAATGTGCAATACAATCTGGTCGTCGTCGAGGTGGCTCGAATATTTGCGGTGGAGTCAGATGAACTGTGGAGGGAGGGAGGGAATACCACGCGATGTACACATAGCTTGTCGTTGCTCTGCAATGATTGGATTGTTGCAGAAATGTCTTACGTACCTAGTTGATTGCAGTAGAGATAATATGACTTTATATATGTCTAAAACCAGAGAAATACAATTTTTTTTTATAAATAGATATGATTATACGCAAAAATACCCAGAATCGAGACAAATACAAAATGTTTATCACATAAATGTTGTCCTGTGTGGGGATAAAACTCATGCCCCTTGGTTCGATAGGCAGGTCATTAGCTGAGCCTTGGAGCCGCCAAAATAACAAAAAATGTCAGAAAGTGTACTTAATTCCACTAAACTAAAAGCATTTCTCTATCATACACGGATACCATTAACTCCAAGCTGATCAATTTAATCTATTCCAAGAAGAGATGTACCAGACTCAGATTTGACTGATGATGCAATCAGATCATACAGAAGCTTTGAGATGACCTGAGGTAATCTATACATGCACCAACATTGCCACATTAGAACCAGTAAAATATCTTCATGCAAGTGTTCCGATTTCGAGCTAACACAAGCACGTGCTCGATCGCCCTATCCGTACATACACTACTACGTGGCTACTTCCTCCTACCGGTCACAAGCAATTACAGCGGTGCAAAAGCGTGACAGGGAAAGATGAATCTATCGTTATCGCGCTTTATTAGCCTTATTGGACCAGAGATTCGGGAGTTCACTATCTTAATATACTAATATAACTTCCAGTTTGTCAAAGGGATATGGTCTTATATAATAATGACCGTATGGTCGCACGGACAGATATGGGGAAACTAAGTGTTTCATATTTGACAGTAGTACCCTAAAAACTATTTTCACAACAAAGGATATCTATTTGTAAACACAAAATAATAAATATGTCCCTAAATTTACATTTTGCGAAGTGACAGCACTTCAGTATTTATATTTACAAATAAACGTCGTAAAAATTGAAGTAAAATAAACAACGAGACAATAAACACATTCAGGAGTTAATAAACCCGTCACCCTCTCTCGCCTTTCTCAGCATTCTTTCATTTCCTATCAACAAATGCGTATTTCACAGACAAAGCGTACCAAAGCGACCACTTTGACCGCGAACTTCAGGTTTATATAAGAATTAATTTTGGTTTTGAATTTGAGTTTCGAATGCTTGATTAGTGTACCTGGTTGGCAGTGGAATGGAATTTCTAACTGATTAAACTCCATTTCACATAACATGGTTCGGGAAAGTTGAGTTTAAATAAATTGCAGCCCCTGGTGATCACAATAAACTTAAAGAATATGTAAGTTATACATTACGTATATAATATTATCATACAATTATATTCACTTTTCAGAAACAAATTAACCAGATGCTTTCATAAAAAAAAAACAAAAAAACCGGCCAAGTGCGTGTGGTACACGCATTAAATTAGGGTTCCTTAGAATAGGAATTATTGCTATTATCTGAAAACCTTATAAAATTTATTAAATTTGTTTGGTTCGAGCCAATTTTATTTGAAAGTTTTAATGCAGACGAATGTTTTGTACCATTGCTATCAGGGCCACACCTTACGCTAGGTTACGAACGCAGCCTTTTTGTTCCTGGCAATACTGTGTGGTCGTCATTAGGCTACAAAAATAATCTATTGTAAAACATAAAAGTTCGTGTCTATTTTACTATTATGCTAATTACGGTTATAGTTATTACTACCGCGCGAGCGTAAAATCAACTTGTTGTTTATGTACAAGTGCCAATAATTGTCTAGGAAGGATCATATTTACTTAAGGTCGTACAATTTTGCTTATTTTTTAATAATTAGTTGTAGAACTTTTCCCTACTTTTATGACCCCTAAGATTTTTTTAGAATTACTTAATTGGGTTTATTCTGTTTTTTAGTATTTGTTGTTATAGCGGTAACAGAAATCTTTTGTGAAAATATCAACTGTCTAACACTCACGGTTCATGGGATACAGCCTGGTGACAGACGTATGGACGGACGGACGGACAGCGAAGGCTTATTAATAGAGTTCCACTAATTACCCTTTGGGTATGGAACCCTAAAAACATATTACGTTCGATGCATGCTAGTTTTTTAGATATTTCACAAATTGGCTTTTCATTTGACTTAAATATCACTTTGTTTAAAAAATATATTTTATGAATTTACTACAAACACGTGATGTTAATAATTAAATTTGAAAGCATTTTAATTTTTGCAGTGAGTTCGGAGTTTTCGCGGTGAACGATGCCCATACTGAAATTTTCGATTTCCCATCTTTGTAGTCAATCCACAAAACAAATGGGCGTCTAAATCGTTTCCCGCATTGCCGTCTACATAACTCGATTCGCAATAAAATTATCTTATAAAGGGAAAATTTAAATATCGTTAGTAGAATGTTAGTAAAATGTACTGACAAATTTAATGCCAAGCACTGGCTCTATTCTCTATCTTAGATCAGATACCGATTAATAAATAGGTGGATCTATCAGACTGAGTTTGTTCCTAAAAAAAGCCCCACTGTCTTTAAGCGCAGTGACTACCGACCTAGCGCCGCCTTAAGATATTATTTATTTTTGTTTACAAAAACTTTCAACGATGCTACAAACCAGTTATTTGGAACTAGTTAAAGCCGAATCAGAACATTTTCAGGTATCTGATTTATACTACAGAAGGTATGATGCATTAGTTCCTTTTCCAAGTGATTCTGTGATGGGATGAACTTACTTGCGCCTCACAGAACACTACCAGTTAGTGTTGCCCAAATGCAAGAACAAGACGAGACTTGGCCAGTCTTGGTCTTGGTCTTGCATCAATACACCTGGTCTTGGTCTTGGTATTGCACTCCCAGTCTTGGTCTTGGTCTTGGTCTTGCAGCACGAGTCTCGCAAGTCTTGCAATTACCTATTAGCTTGTCGCTATTTATTAAACGTTACTTTAGATATTAGAACAACGCAACAGAGTAGGTACATTTTGAGCTCGAATTAACATTGCCATGGTAAAGACCAACTATAAATTAATAAATGTCTAAACATTTCATGAGAAATTCAAAAAAACAACAGACACCGGTTGGGGTTCGAACCCACGACCTAAGCGGTCAGTGCCGATGCTCTAACTAACTAACTAACCAACTGAGCTATCAACTGTGTCGCGCGGGAGTCAGTCTGTTTCTTAATAAACGTTAACATTTAATAATCTTAAATGTACTGAAACACGGTTTTAACATAGAAAACCAATTAATGACATTAACTTGACTGTATTTTAAAGAACATTATCTGTCTAGAAAGAGATTGATAGACCCTCACCTTATATGAAATGGAAAAAAAAATTAGATATACAATTTACTGAATAAACCATTTATTTAAATAAATATGCAACACAAATGAAATTACAGAACAGTACACAATAGCTGACATTACTGTTACTTTATATTAATTCTTTTGACCAATAATTAATACAAAGTAACCACCTGGATGACTCATCGCTTAACCTATTTCTATGTTTTCGAATTACTAATGATGCTTTAGAAAATAATCTTTCAGCAGGTACTGAAGTTGCAGGTATTGAAAGAAAATCACGGGCCATCTTCGATAAAACCGGATACTCTGTCTCATGCGTCCTCCACCACTCTAAAATGTCTTCTGAGCTGGCGGCTCTGGGTTTACTTAGGTACTCCTCCAACTCTTCAATAACTAAGCCTTGAAGACAAGATCCAGGTCCAGATGACGTCGAGGGACATGCATACAGTTTATCAAAGTCTATTACGTCTTCATCTTCATCATATTCACATACTTTCTTTTTATTTCTTGGTGATTCTAGAGATTTATTCACTAAGTGTAGACTTTTATATTCTTTATAAAGTTTATTAAATTTGCGCAAGCTTTCTGTTTTAATTTGCTTGCCCCAAAATGTCATGTCAAAAGTCTGAGCCTTATGCCTTGGGTCTAAAATCAAAGAGGTACAATAAATCCAGTTGCTTTTCTTATAATGTTTAAGCATTTTGTCTCTAGCCCTTGAAAACCCATAATGAGCCTTTCATCCACTTCGGATCGATTTCTAGTTGTTCTACCATGGATTCAATTTTATTAAGCAAGAGATTGAATGATACAATGACTAGCAGTAATGTAACATATTTTTCTCCGTCAAGTTTCGTTGATAGAAGTTTAAAGTTTATTAGAAACTTATGTATTTTTTCTAGTATTTGCCATTCACTATCTGTGATTTGAAAATCATTCAATTCGGTGATAGAAGTGCACAATATGTTTATGCCAGTTCTCACTGTTGAACCAAATCCAATCATATCATGTGTGGAATTCCATCTAGTTGGACAGTCTAATATGGGATTCAGATTTGATGGCACGCCAGCTGCTTCACAAGCAGACTGAAACTTCCTCTTCAATATTTCACTTCTTTTTATTTTACTGCAAATACTGCGTAATTTTGTTATAGCTGTACGTGAGTCAGTAATATTTGGCGTATATTGTTCATCTTCCTCAGTTTCGTCTTCATAGTCTTGACACTGCTTTTCTTGTGTGTTACTGTCAGTTTCACAGTGTAATGCTAAGTTCTTTAATAAATCTTGTACACCAAGGTTCAAAATGTGAGCAAAGCACCGGAAATGTTGATTGTCTGAATCAAAGTGTGGCAGCTGTTTGGCCAGTTCATACATGAATTTGGTATTTGCAGTTGCGTTGTCAACCGTGATACCCTGTATTTTATCAGTTATGTCATACTCCAATAAACATTCATGGAAAATCGTTGCAATATCTTCCCCAGTATGTCGACCACGTGATGGTATAAAATCAAGGACTACAGATCGATATTTCCATTCATTGTCTATATAATGAATAGTGATCCCGTAGTAACTCCTACCAGCAATTGACGTCCATCCATCAATGGTAAATGACATTTTAGATGAGAATTGTTGTAGTCCTTTCTTAAGATTCAATTGAAGCTCTTCAAATCGCTCTTTGACCTTCCTTCTAAGTGTGGACCTTTTAGGAAACACCATATTTGGGCAAATCAATCGAAAATAAACTTGTGTAGCTTCGTCATCGAAAAATGAGAAGGGAAGATTAACTGTAGCTGTCATGATGTTATCGCTGCTATTTTCAGACTGAAAAAAAAAACAATAAATCATGTGTTAATATTTATTAATAAAACGATATCTATCACACTCGATATAAGTGCGTACATTAAATTGTTCCACCTACAAATCCTACAATATTTAAGGTACTTCCCCTATGGGTCGCCCCATGGGTTAAGCTGTATCAAGGGCACGGATTCTTTTGGTGATAGTGACAAGATAAGATAACAAACTATAATCCGTTTATTTACGCAAAATAAATGTTGTAAATGTTGTTAACAATCTTAGCACTACTTATACCTATATAAAAACTAACTTGAAAAAATAAAGAATAGGTTTTTTAAAAAGGAATGTTATTCAGAAGAAGTCATTTAAAAATTAAATATATGCCTACTTAATTAATACAGTAGTTTACCAAAATAAAGTAGTTGTTTCCCGCCGATTATAAAAACAAATGAAAATATGGGTGATTTATAAATACATATTAACACCATAATCTACAGTATATTAATATTATTAATAATTAATAAGCATAAGCTGAACTACGTTAATGAGACGTTTGATTCAAAACAGGGTTCAACTTATATTGGAAATGGATAGCGTGATGCGCTGTTGTCTGTAATACAGTTTTATAGAAGACATCAATATCTACCATATGTCTAACTATTCAAGTTACGTTACAATCACAAATTTTTCATGTTAAAATAACGCCGTGCCGCCAAGTACTAATTAACATAATTCGCAAATTGGTATTAATCTTTATCCAAATATAAAAAATCGTATACATGACTGTTCCAATACCTGTAGGTTATTGATTGACGTACGAGGAGGGGCGTGCACAACATTTACTTTACGTTTATCGTGAATCGTCTACGTTTATTGCAAAATATTTAGAAAATAAATGTCCACCCCTGCGAAGCAGGGGCGGGCCGCTACTTACCTACATAATGCGTTATGTAATTGTGTGATAATAAGTATATTTTTTCTTACCTGTATACTTTTTCCAGCGGTTGTTAAAAAGCTTTTGATATTTCCACTTATATTTGGTTTTTTAGGAAGAAATATTAGTGATTCCTTTTTATGACAAGATATAAGATGCTTCCTTAAGCCTGAAGTGTTTCTATTTTTCATTTTTATTTCAACCTTTTTATGTTGACACAATTTACACAAAGCAATTTGGGATGCATGAATTATTTCCAAAAACTCATCAAATTTGCTGTTAGGTCTTTTACATGTATTACTCCAACTTTCACTACTCCGACGATAGTTCTACTATTTGAATCTTCGTCACTCATGTTAAATTATAAACCTGATAAGTTTGCCGAGAAAAACAAGGATTAGAGTAAAAAAAATTATCACATTAGACTCGAAGCAAAGCTCAATTGGAAATGATTGGAATTAAAATAAATACTTCTTTTTATAGTCCATTTGGCACGTGCCTACTACAAAATACAAAAGCACCGCAATCCTTCATGTTTAGCGCGCCGGCCGACTCAAAGAAGCCGCCTTTAGGCTGACCATCGCCGAAAGAAGCCGCCGCACAGTGGTCCCGCCATAGGTCATAGGGTTGAAATATCGATGGTCGAATTATGATGTTATTTATTGATTTCAGGGTAGTCAAATAACCAAACTAACCCCCAGTATAAAAGAAATTGCAATAACAAACATGGATCCAAAGTGGGAACATTTCCTCAGTGCTCATTAGCGTTATCTTTTCTCCGAAATTTCTATTGTTTCCAAAGTGTCGTTTTTCTTAGAAATTGATTGTTTGTGATATTGTTGTGCCATGGATATTCAAGTAGAAGGTATGAACGACATTTTTAATCCTAATCCCTGTCATTATTGATAACCAGCCCCTTCAATCAGAGACTTCCGACATCTTTGATTTTTGCCGCTTTCCCATTTTTAACTAGACTTTTACTTAGGATAATTGCAAGACGCAAGAGTCTCGCAGGCTTGGTCTTGTTCTTGCTTAAATCTTGCACAGTCAGTCTTGGTCTTGGTCTTGCTAAAATTAGGCGGTCTTGGTCTTGGTCTTGGTCTTGCAAAAATGCAAGAAGAATTTTGGGCAACACTACTTCCAGTACCATTGGTTCAGAAACATTAGTTTGTCAATTTTTCTAGTGCGTTTTAAAAATGATTTGATAAATTTGCACGTGCGAACTGCAGCGTATATATTATGTGGTCAAAGATATAGTCTCGGAATCGGAAACCGAGTCGTTTGAGAGACTTGAAGGTGTCTGGGTTGCGACTAAGACAATTCGTGGTTACAATTGTGGAGGGCGAAATAGGTAATATTAAAGATTTGTTGTCACATTTTTAATTTTTTGCTTAAATTTATAGTCAATATACTAGATAACGATAAATTCTAATGACATAACTGTATATCAAAATAACGTTATTTAATACCTGCTTTGAAAATTTGGGCAAGTGTTGCTACAACAGTCATTTCCATATTTTTTAGCGCCACATACAACAAAATGAGAATAACCCAATAAATGTACTAGACATAAGCTAGTTTTGTTACATATATTTTTAAATACTTTACCTGTACTACGCAAACACCAATGCAAAAAAAATACAACACGTACCGTACAACGTGTAAATGTACATAGATATCTAATTTATATTCATGTGCTCTATTCCTCTAACCAAAAAGGTAACTTCTGGTGAGGTTCAAAAGTTTCGTGTAAGCTACTTCTTCCGACAGAGAGGGTAAACGAGATCTGTAACTTGTTTACGATAACAACTTGAATTTAAGTTGATCAACAAGTTTAGTTCAAACTTACTTTGTGTTACAACTAGCTGCACCCCTCAGTTTCCCCGAAGATAAAACTTATGCTCCTAGTAATTCCCGATCAAGATAAAATCCTATATGAATGGTATTTATGTGATAAAGTTAGATTTTTGTTGTCAACATTAATTGATTAGAGATGAATAAATTGAATGGGGATAAATTAATTGATTTGGTGTCAATTGATTGATTAAGGATAAATTTATTGATTATGGATAAATTGTATGATTAGGGATAAATTGATTGATTATATATAAATTGATTGATTTGTGATTAATTGATTGAGTAGGGATACATTAATTTATTACGGATAAATTAAGTCAGTATTTGAATTTTCATTAAACGCAGGTAAACTAACACCTTGCACTTGGCCTGTGTCGTGAAGGCGCTCCGAAATTACGAGGTCTCTCATACTTGCAGAAACTGATGGGTCTTACTTAAGGTGCAGGCAGGTCACGTTAAGCACGGGCGGTTGTGACAGGCGGAAGGAAATGTCGTGCGGTGTTCCACAGGGCTCGGTCCTGGACCTGCTGCTGTTTTACATAGGCTACGACTATGTTCTGCGGGGCCCCCTCCTCCCGTTCGTAAGCGTGACCTGCTACGCAGATGACACGCTAGTTACGGCATGCGGGGAACTAGAGGGAGGCTGCCCGTCTTGCCACTGCGGCGGTGGCGCAGGTCTTCGGCTGAATAGGATTGTTGAGACTGAGGGCACTCGAGAGATCTGTGGCCCCGAAACGCGCCGCCCCAAGGTTCCCACATCGTAGTGAGTGGTGCCCGAATAGAGGTCAGGTTCAATATCATATACCTTGGGCTCGGCCTTGATAGTAGCTAGAACTTTCACGTCCACTTTTATTTTTTATTTTTTTCTATCGCTTGGTCCCTAGGTTGATGGCTGCAACCGGAGCTCTTTCCTGGCCGTTGCCGAATCTGGGAGTCCTAATACAGAATGCAGTTGCCTGTATCTGGGGGTAATAAAGTCCATGGCTCTTTGCAGCGCCCCCGTATGGTGTGACGCTCTGACGCAGCCGCATCTCGCATTATTAAGAATAAACCTGGTTGATACAGGGGTCGACACCCTACTCGTCTCCCACAGTCTGCGTGTCCGTGTACAGAGCCCGTGCCGAATGGCCTCAGTCTAATGAAGAAAAACAGCAGAAGTTGCTCATCCAACGCTCCCTCTTAGGGAGATGGAGATAACAGTTTCCCAGTGTTAAAAAATATAAACTAACGTGCTGGTAACGTAAGGTGTGTTTCATATATATCACTTGCTGACCTGCACATCTGTATGGTAATATATGGCAGGAAAGAAGAGGCCCCCTTTTGAATCCGCCCTTCCCGATTGACCGAATCAAAATACCGATCTGTTTGGATTGAAAGACACCATCATTGATGGCCTGCATCAATAATAAATGATGAACTACCTATTTCAACAGGGAAGATGGGCTTGAATTGTCGAATACGTGAAATCCAATGTTAGGATTAATAAAAAACAGTCATAAATTAGTAAGTTTAGAAAAAGGCAGTGACAAAGTGAGTATAATATATTGTCGTGGTGACTTTCGAGTGAGTTCTAGTAGTTCCGTAACAAAACGAAAAAAAAAGGGTAGATAGATATGTTTGCCCATAGAATTTGTACAAACTCGCAAGTACGCCAGTCATCTTGCGATCATGGTGCTTGCAACAGCACTGAAATATCGGGAGCTAATTTCCTCGGCTAGTCACGGTAATAACCCCTTATAACATTATATTTAATAATGATATTAACTGTGAGTCTTTAAAACAATACCTAATTCAATCCTAACTAACATATAAATGCGAATGTATGTCTGTTTCTTAATGTTACAAGTATTAATTTCATCTGATTTTGGTTTAGGAAAAAATGGAAGAACGAAGGACATAAGATACGTTTATCCTTTTGGAGATTTTCCTCGGAATGAGATTTTTCTTTTTATAAGGTAATGAAAACAGTGTGATCTAAAATTTGTTACACGGGTAGCTCAATGGCTAGAAAATAAAAAAAAAAACCGTTTACGATGTTAAATGAATAATTACCATAGCGATAACGGAATTTCAGGCAGCTAAAGCGCGGAAAAAGCTAATTTTAACTATTTGTAATTCAATAGAAAAATGTTTATTTTTGTGACTGTGTTACTTCTTTACGCTCAAACGGCGGGACCAATTTTAATAAATTTTAGTATGGATGGACTACTGGACGACTTCTTGGATAAACACATAGGCTATTTTTTTTATTAAGGTAGTCTTGAATTGTTTAATAGGCGATTTCAAGTTTCTGATTTACAAATTTTTTGATTTTTTTTTAGTTTAATTGACATAATTCTGTAGGTAATTTATTGTAAAAACGGATACATTGTCCTATAAATCATTTATATATTTTCTTAAGCCTTGTGAAGATCAGAGCAAGTTTCTGTCTATTTCGAGTATTACGATTATGAATATCGCTATTTTTTTTAAAGCAATCAATATTTTCATAAATATAAATAAAAATTATCTAATATATACTGAGACGGTAATGTTAAGCCTTTGATTTCCTTAAATTTATTTCTTAAAGAGTGTCTATGGGATAGATTATAATTTGCTTGAACACAACAACATTCCTATGAAAGTAGCTGAAGTTAGTATTATCCTAAGCTGGATAGTATTATCCGGGCAGTAGCTTCGTCCGTAAGTTGACGAATAAGTATTTTTAACCGCGAATGCTACAGAACTAAGCCTATTCGCCAATCTAGCTGTATGTGAGCCCTACTGAATCTTTGTGTCTAGAGTAATACCTAACGGCTCCCCGTTTGTAAATACACTAGTTCTTATCTGACTGAAATTTAGGATCAAAATTTTTATACATTTGGTTTACTTGCTGTTAAGGAGTAAATTATTAATGTTGAACCAGTGGACAACTTTGTTCAGACAGTTGTTCACATTATTTCAAATAGTTTCACGTCTTTTAAGTTTAAATAAAAGTGATGTGTCATCTGCGAACAACACTATCTTATGACTATCTTTTACAACCATAGGCAGATCATTAATGTATATAAGAAATAGGAATGGCCCCAGAATGGAATCCTGCCGAACACCAATTTTACACAACAATTTTTTACACCAATTTCACATATTTAAACATTAACTTTGGTCTAGTGGAGCGCTTCCCATTTATGTTAAATGTCTGAATTCGAACCGTGCCTCGGCTATACTACTTGGTAATTTCTATTGAATAATCAAAATTAGAAGAGCGGCTGCTGGAGAGTTTCTTTCGCTGTTTCTTCTAACCAGAACGCCATTTTGACTTTGTAACGGTAGTAACTAGTAAGTTATAGTTTATTGACTTCAAATAAGTGAAATGATATCCTATTATTGAGAAATAAAGCATTTGAATTTGACTATTATAAATGCGAAGGTTTGTATGTTTGAATTTTTGGTTGTTTGTTACTCACTTACGCTTCAAGCACTAAATGGATCGGGATGAAACTTGGCACAAATATAGGTTTGGTCCTGGAATATGACAAAGGCTATTTTTCATCCCGGAACATTTAAAAGGGTCCCCGGGAACAACGTTTTTATTAACGTTTGTAACTTAATCCTACCGCAATGCAGCATCCAATAACGCTGAAATTCACACAGAGATAGTTGGAGATATGGAGAAGGACAATGGCCAATTTATTCCCGAAGAATTCAAAAGTTTTCACAGAAGTAACTAAAACTGAACCTGAAAAATGAAAAATGAACGAATCATAGCTACAGCTCTAGCAAACTTCTTTAGTATGATCAAGGAGTT
Organism: Apoda limacodes; assembly: GCA_946406115.1. Taxonomy (NCBI): domain Eukaryota; kingdom Metazoa; phylum Arthropoda; class Insecta; order Lepidoptera; family Limacodidae; genus Apoda; species Apoda limacodes. The sequence continues at coordinate 26,916,127 of OX291555.1, read as the reverse complement.
GCCGTAAGAAATCTCACGCCGATAACCAATTTTAGGGCGGGAGGACCGCGGGCAAAAGCTATTGTACTAAGATTAAATTGAAAGAACTGCGTGATGTTTGTTAATTAGTAATAGTGCACCTGTTTGGGTACAGAACCCTTAAAATAGAACATATCTGAGTTGTTATAAATTGCAAATGCTTACCGTTATATATTTTATTCTTTCTTAAGATTTTTTTTTCAAAAAATATCATTAAACCTAAAGTACTAAAATATTTTATCATTAGGTATTTACTTAGATCCTCAACACTAAGTGCTTTTAAGTAACAAAAACAAAAGCTGAAAGAAATTGTTCCGTAAAATATTACCTAATATTTGTAAGTCTTTGTGGGAACAAATTGCTTCGTTAGATAACGGGACAAATCGAAGGGCGACTCCAAATATTTAATAGAAAGTAAGGTAAATTTGTCGATTCGGTTAACAGGGAATGATTTATAATAAAGCTCAGTTCACAACGAAAATATTGTATTTCAAAATACTTAACTGAGAAAAAACTACGTAGAGGTTAACTTATGTATGAGTAATTGTGTATAAGTAAAAATAAAAATAATGATAAATAAAAAACAGTGAGTTTATACACATTCTAAGAAACGAAAAACCTATTTTATTTGGAAATAATTTCCTTTCAAGAAATCAGATCAAAGCGAAACGCAGACAGGCTCGTATTACCTATAAGAATTTTTATGAGACAAAAGTTGAATACGATCTATATTTCAACCTTATCACAGGCATTCAAGTGGACGACTTTATTGCCGTTTTATTTCACTTAACAATGGCATTTATGTAATCAGGGGCGCCGACTTCGTGGGTGCTCGGGTGCTCCAGCACCCACGAGAAGTAAATAGTAGGTGCCGAGCACCCACGATTATGAATACCTATCTAAAATAAATCTCTTTCTCATCTTTTAACTAAATCGAAATAATATAGGTACCGAAATAATATACGTAATACGCGCGCCTAGAAACAAACGTAGCCGCTCTCACGCGGTCCGCGTCGCGCAACCAGACCCGCCCCCGTCTTATTCCAGTCGATGTGCATTTTTACCACAAAATTTTGTGGTTGAAGTCAAGACATGGCTCATTTTGAAGAGAAAAATGCGCTGAATTGAATGGACTCAAAATCTGGCAAAATATCTGTCCGCGTCATATTTTTTTTTTATTTAAAAATTATTTTTTCTGCTGAATCCACATATTTCATGTTATATCTCGGAAATGAAAAAAATAAGCATACTTGAATGGAAAAAAATTTTTCCTCAGACTTTAAGGAATATTATAGTAACCTTACATTTTTAATTTTTAATTTTATTTGCGAGATATTTAATCTCAAGTCTCAGCCATTTTTGTTAGTTATCACGCGAGATTGTTGGTATTACAGTTTTCTAATCGTTCGGTTGGATCAATATTAAAGTTTTCCAACTGTTCTATCCTTCATTACTGCAAAACGCGGGTATGCGCAGAATTCAAATAATCAACTATACATGTAATTAATTTTTTTCAATGATAATTGGTATTTTTATTATCTTTTAAATATTTTTATGGTTGCCAATCTGAATTTTTTTTTTAAATTTGTTAAAATATTACTTCTAAATATGTAATTAATGAAAAAACGTATGTTTTATTTCAATTCACGTTAAATATCATTAACTTCTTGTCTGTAAAAATTAATCCCGTAGACGTTCATGATTCCTTTCTGTTTGACATTCAATAATTCTTGAATCTCTCTCCTTGCTAAGATCTCCCAGTTCGTCCATTATTCCCCATGAAATGCATGCAATGATTTGTAAAAGCATTTGGTACTTCTCATGTTTCAATCTTTAATTAAAAGAAGCCATATATTACCTTTAAGAGTACATCCATTTGTAAAAGATATTGGCAATATCTCTAAAAAGATCTTTAACAACGATGATTTCCATGCAAAATCATTTGCAAGCTTTAATGACTTGTTCAATGCGAACTGGTCCCTGTACTATTAAATAGATTATAAATATTAGGTTTGCAGTCCCTAGATAATAATTTGATTTTTAATAAGTATTAATTTTTGTAACAAGATTATTGTCAATTTGTTCTTTCCTGTTAGTGATTGAATTCGAAACTCTATAGGATGTAAGCTGTGGCCGGTATAAAATTGAAATTATAAAAAGAAGAGAGATGAAAGCGAAAAAAGCCTGACGTTTATAGATATGAGAAGTCAGTCTTCTTTACCTTTTGCAATAGCTAGGTAGCCGAGATTCTTTCAGGGATGTTTTTAAAGAAATAAATATTCTAACGGTACCGTGTCGATATATCTATGAAAATATTATGTTTAAATTTTAAAATGCAAGAAAGCAAGCATATTAAAATGTAGATGAATATTTGAATGACAAAATTGTATGGCCTAGTATCACACAAAATTAATGTTAGGTTTTCTATTCAAACTTAAATAATTTACGATTGATAAGTTAAAGGAGCACTCGAAAGACCAAGCTTAGTAACGATGTTATGTCTACGTTGTTAACTTTATAGTGGTTGGTGGCGAGCTACCAGGGGATGCACCATGTGCAATCCGCCTTTGGTTGCCTGGCTTTAGTGGGGATTTGGATGTGTGAGGGTGTGGCGCACGAGTACGTACGTGTATGTGTGTATATACATATTTGGATAGATATTGTGTACTTCATGGCTTGGTTCCTGCATGATTGATTGGTAACAGGTGTACATCCGGGAGTTTCTTGTCACTTCTTGTCCCCTTAGGCGAGTTTCCGAAGTGATGGTAGTTTAAATGACGTGCATTTGTTGCCGGGCTGTTGTGTAGGGGCTGGGCCACTTTCGGGTCTGCGACGTCTGTTTGAATGTGTGTGTTCATATATGTATATGTAAACACCAACTTTCGCCGGGCCTTTTTTTAATTTCTATTAGTGGCACATCGGTCACGCGTGAAAAAAATTACAGTAAGTGTACTTTAATATTGGGAACTTACTTAATTTTGATCCTCGTTATTGAAACGTAGTCGTTTAGAAAAATATAACACAGAAGATATAATATATCGACTCTGTTGTTTCATTGAGTAATTTTGAGTCGAGTCGTCTCTAGGCATTATAATCCTGATCAGCAACCCCAAAAATCCTAAGCACCTAATGAGGGCTTATTTTATTTATTATAAATCAAGTTTTCAAATGCACGTCTACGGAAACTAAAAAAAAATTGCAGCAAAATTTATAAATAACTTTCTAAGTCAAATTGGTTTCATCAAAATCCGTTCAGTTGTTTTCCAGATACAATATATAACGTTCTTAAAACAGCTTGTCACTAGTTTTAAATAATTGGTTTGCAACATTTTTGAAGTGTGGTGTGGTTTGTTTGTACATAAGGTGCAAAAATTCCGCGTATAAACGGACCGCAACAAATCTGTAGCAAACTACAGAATTAAAATCCGTGTGCGATTTCACTCGCACAGATAACGTTTTGGCTAGTCACTAGATTAAATAATTGGTTTGTAACACTTTTGAAAGTTGTTTTGTCTAAAGAGGAACTGAAGAATTTCTTTTGGCGGCACTATGTTAGGTAGTTACTGCGCCTGAGTGGGACATGCGCGTGCAGACTGTTACCACATAAATATTTAATATTAATTTTAATAATTGTTACGATAAAACTTATTTTTATAATTGTTACGAAGCAGTATACTTCAAGCCAATTTCGAATGTACATTGCACACCGAAAGTTTTCGTGTATAATATGTGACTTCCACTTTAAAGTTTTCTAAAAAAAGTTATCAAAGCTAGATTTAATAAAGCCGTGATTGATGTCTAAACCTTTGACCTACACGGAATTTAGTCCTATCTATAACATTAAACGTTTTAGGGACCGAACTTAGGCGGGGGCCGAGATTAGCACGTTTTAGGGACCGAACTTAGGCGGGGGCCGAGATTAGCACGTTTTACCTACAAGTTTAGTAACGCTTATTTCTCGACCTTACTTTTATTTTATGAACCAATCTTTATTTTAATTTGAAATTTCTTTTTGCCTACACTTTTTTACATAATCTTTATCATATACCTTTTATTTCTTCAGTCAATAAGTAGGCAGTGTACCTACACGTTTTTTAAAAGTTTTAACTTAGGACTTAACTTCATTACAATTTCGTAACGTAACATTATTTTTAAAATTATTCATTAAATAGGGAGATACCTACAATATATAAATATAAATTTAATAATGGTAAACGGTAAGTAAATATTTTTAGTAAGGTACCTTTTACCACTATTAACATTATTATGATCTTAAAGTAAATTGTAAAGAAGGTAGATGCCGTTTGTCTAGGTTAGAATGTAACGATGTAACTACCTATTTTAGTATCATTCTTGCTGTGAATGTTAGCTCCGAAACCTCCTCCTATACCTTCTATCCTACAGTATACATAGCCACCTTAGTGGTATAAAAAGAAACATTATAATAAGCAAGTGTGTCCAGCCGCTGGTAAAACCCTTCGGGGGATACTAACCGTGATGATATACGTGTGTATACAAGTTCTGTTTTACTTTTGACAACTTTTATTTATATAAGTTTATACTTTAACTACGTCACAATACGTTGCTCTGATAACTTATATTCCAGAAGCTTTCTTATCTAAACAAGCTCATTTTCTTTATTTCTCGCTACTGGAAGGAAAATAAACATCAGTCGATTTTTCGCCGAACAGCGAGTCTCTTTGGAAAGATATCTGTTTCAAAGGCTATGTGTTTTTTTACAATGTCCCAAAACATAGTTTTCCGCGCTCTTCAAATCTAGCTCAGTATTGTGTGGGTACTTATGGGGTACCTGCATAATATGTATGTTGAAGTAACTATTATAATAAACAAGTCATTGTTCAGCTACCTTGTAATAGTATTTAGGTACAAATGATTATTTAATCTTTTTTATCTTGAGTTTTTTTCAATTTTCCTCATCCTTATCTACATCCTCAATATGTATTTCTAATTCCTACACGTCCCCACTCTCTTGCTCATGATCGGTTCCTCATCAACGCTAGTGCATTTAGATATTCTGCGCGGGAGAAGCTGCGAGTAAATGCTAGTGAAATACGTTGCTCAGTTTTATTTTCGTTTTGACAGAAATAAGTTTGTTCTCATTCTTCTTGTACCTGAAACATTGTTGTAAGTTCCTCAGGACTTACACGACATATACTCGCACAACCGTTTTGCCGCAAACGAGCTTCAAGTCTGTCAGAAGTAGAGCTTTTCTATTGATATTGGAAAAGTTTGCCTTTGCACTTATGTTGTCAAACGACTGAATTGTAGGTATAGAGTTAATATAAAGAATTTTATAACTTATGCACTACTTACTTTCTATTCTATTACTATATAGTAAGTAAGTAGGTATATAGGGATAAGTAAGAACCTACATCTATAATTTTGATTCATATATTTATTCTTCATATTACATATATATATATATATATTTATTTATTTATTTCCAATTTAAAACATGACAGCATACAATTATACCAAAGCGTTACAACTGTTAAATTAAAATTAGTACTTACTTAAAAATCATCACTTAAAAATAAATATAATATTATTATTTTCATAATTAAATAATTCATTAAAATAATAAAAAATCTAATAATTATACATGTATTTATTTTAATCATATAATTAATATATGTTAGTAGATATATATATATGTATGTAAGTAGTGTTATAACACCCTATTTGGTTTCAAGCAGCATACTTCCGAAAACAATTAGTTGTGGTAGGAATCAGCTTCTTGTCGAGTTTTTTCCTAGTTACTACAGGGTCTATGAGGTTATTCAAGGAGTATGCGGTAGAAAAGTAGGAAACACGTGATTTATCCCATAAAAATAATAAAAAATATAAGCTGGGCAAGTAAATGGAACTGTAGTGAAAGCAGGACAAGCGACTTGTAGTAGTAGTGAAAGCTGGGCAAGCAACTTAAGCTAGTAGGGAAAGCTGGACAAGCAACTCTCACTAGTAGTGAAAGCTGAGCAAGCAACTTTAACTAGAAGTGAAAGCTGGACAAGCAACTCTAACAGTAGTGAAAGCTGGAAAAGCAACTTTAACCAGAAGCGAAAGCTAGGCAAGCAATTTTAACCAGAAGCGAAAGCTGGACAAGCAACTTTAACCAGAAGCGAAAGCTGGACAAGCAACTTTAACCAGAAGCGAAAGCTGGACAAACAACTTGAACTAGTAGTGAAAGCTGAGCAAGCAACTTTAACTAGAAGTGAAAGCTGGACAAGCAACTCTGACTAGTAGTGAAAGCTGGGCAAGCAACTTTAACCAGAAGCGAAAGCTGGGCAAGCAACTTTAACCAGAAGCGAAAGCTGGACAAGCAACTTTAACCAGAAGCGAAAGCTGGACAAGCAACTCTAACTAGTAGTGAAAGCTGGGCAAGCAACTTTAACCAGAAGCGAAAGCTGGACAAGCAACTTGAACCAGAAGCGAAAGCTGGAAAAGCAACTCTAACTAGTAGTGAAAGCTGGGCAAGCAACTTTAACCAGAAGCGAAAGCTGGACAAGCAACTTTAACCAGAAGCGAAAGCTGGACAAGCAACTTGAACTAGTAGTAAAAGCTGGGATAGGCACTTGAACTTCTCAACATCATCAAGCACAATAAGCTGTTATCAATCGTGAACTTACCGAAGTTTATAAATTGTTTTATTATAAATGTCGAATTTAAAGGCTAACTAAGAAGAGAACTGAAAAGGAGAAATAGGCATTTAACTTTACCTATTTGTTTTCCTCTATCGAAATCAAATAAATAACACAACCGACCGACACAAAACATTTCTGATCACGTAAGCTGAAATCTTCTATCTGTAAAATGAAAACAAACTGCAAACTAAGTTCGCAGCTTCCGCTTCGACTGCGCGGGCTAGTTACGAACTGCATCCGAACTGCAGCCCGCGGCAATTCAGCGATTTTAGCGAGGGAAACTGCGTTTGTAGAATGTTATATTTATTTTAAATAGTACATGGGGGCAGTGACTACCTAACTAGCGCCGCCAGCAGACATTCTTTATTTCCTCTTTGTACAAAACACATTTTAAAAATACATATAAAAGTCCTTTCTAGAATATACCTGTGGGTTGTAGATGTCGTTTCTGCTAAAAGCAAAATCGCTATCTACAACTCATATTTATGTTCCAGATACAGAACATAACGTTCTGAAAAGAGATTGTGACTAGTGCAAAATAATTGGTTTGTAATAAGTTTAAAATTTTATCTTTTAGTTGAGGTCGGTGTAGTATTTTTATATTTTCTTCACTGAACGGCATTGCAAGCGTCCATAGGTTACGGTGACCGCGTAACATCTGGCGGGCTGTCTGCTGGTTTGCCACCCTAGTAGTATAACATCGATTTGCGATGATATATCAGCGATGATATATGTAACACACACATTAGGATACGCGTTAGAATTGTGCCGTGAAACCGACGACGACGTGTTTTCCTAAAGATTGGTACAAACTGCACAAGCACTAAATCTATTTTTATGAAACTTGTACATTTCCCTGAGAACGATATCTAATTTACAAAATTAAAAAAAATCTCGCACCATTTCACAATATTTTCAAGGTCAATTTTATTGGCTTGATCACATTGTTAATATGGTCAACAGCACAAATTTAAAAATCGTAAATATGCATACGGTAGGTAGTAGGGATAAGAGAGCTTGAGGGTTTTAATTCATTAAAACCAACTAAATGCGCTAACGGCGGCGACCACACATGTTACTACGAAACCAGTCAATGACTGTTGGAGATATGTTAGGAAAGTGCGGGGTACTTAACAACATATCAAAATATACTGTATTGAGGGCATTGCTAAAATTTGAAAGCGATTTGGGTTCGACGTTGTTAACTGCTGTCAAAGGCATACAGAAGTAAACTTTTGATTTGAAGTACATTTAGGTTATAAAAATTTGCTAACGATCATGAGTCGTAGATCTTGTGAAAGTGATCACTTCACACTTTCAAGATACTGTGTCAGTTTGTCAGATTCCATATGTATTGAAGATGCAGTAAAGCGTTAAGTAAAGGCAAGGTATTTAGATATTAGGCAATATTTTATATAGGAGAAATGTATCTCAACATGCATAACTGAGGACATTATCAGGGAAGTGCACACTGGGGACATTAGCGTGAAAAGCCATTTAATTAAAATAGTGGCAAGTGCCTTTTATTAGAGTTCCATACCCTAACCGTAAAAAACGTGACCTTATTACTAAGACTCCGCTATCTGTCTTTCCGTCCATCCGTTTGTCACCAGGCTGTATCTCATGAACTGTGATAGTTAGACAGTTAACATTTTCACACATGATGTATTTCTGTTGCCACTATAACAAAAAATCTAAAAAACAGAATAAAATAAATATTTAAGGGGCTCCAATACAACAAACGTGATTTTTTTTGCTTGTTTTTGCTCGATATTAATAACGGCAACAGGTAGATGCTTGAAATATTCACAGAATATTTAGTTATTTATTCACTTTAAAAATAAATAATTAAATTAAAATAAAACAAATATTTAAGGTGGGCTCTCATACAACAAACGTGATTTTTTTGCCGTTTTTATAGATAATAGTACGGACTCTAAATACTTACGGTTAAAATACTTTTATTAACACGTTTTTATGAACTAGCCTCTTATTTATTTGGTACAACTTTCGCAATTGATTTTTAACCAATTTCCCGATTAGCTTTGTAACTTTAAATGTAGCTCATAACCAGATGAGAATGCAACATTCAAAAGTTTGTTTTATGTTTCATCGAGTTTTAAAAGAACTTTCTACAAAAAATAACTCAAATAAAAAAAACATTTTAAGTCTAAGAGCGCCATTTTTTTAAGTTTATTAATAAATAAATAGAGACAAGACTAAAAAGTAGATAATTGTTTTTATGCTTCGTTTAAAATAAATTGATTGAACAGTAAAATCGGGGCATCGAAACGCATATTACGTGTAAATTAATATAAGCAAAATAATCCAGGTAGCAAACACTGATTCATGTTTCATACAAGTTTGTAAATTTGAAAGAAGTAGGTATTCAATGGTTAAACTTTTGTAATGAAGAGTAAGAACAAGTTTGTCGCTAGTCTAAAGCTTACTGAGGACTTGCGTCAAAGCTCTTCGAGCCACGGTTTTGCAATGCAAACTAGTTTCAAGTCAGTCCGAAGCGCTTTTCTATCGGTATTGGATAAGTTTACTCGTACCCTTGCACTTATATTGTCACTTTCTGATATTGACGCAAAGCTTTGAGATAAATAAATTCCATTGAAACATACAGTAAATCAATTGTTTGGAACACAGAACATTATAAGACAACCTACTAGAAATGCAATGTAAACACGGCGAGCGCGCTGCGGTTTAGAGCAGATGCTCAAATCACTTCGAAATTCGCAAATGTCACATTTAGTTACTCGCTGAGTTCAGCGCTGTGTATAGCTGCGCAAAAATATTTTAAAATGCCATCCTGTAAAGTAATTACTTGCAAGCAAGAAGCCAGGTGTTTTATGTCAAAAGGAGGAATACCTTTTCATCGGTGAGTAGAATAATACATTATTATAAGCTTTTACATAATTATAAGGAAAATAACCTTAAAATTAAAAGTGTCTGCAAAACAATATCTTAAAGTATCAAAATACAAGCAATATACATTACTGTCAATGTTCCTCGGAGTTGCAACAACCGTGTCTAGAAAGTAATGTATAAATTCCGTTAGCAACAGAGTCGTATGATCGATGCGTGTCTTCCTAGTGGAGATGTGCTACGATGTTTTATTGCTTTTATCGACATTTTTTCAGAGTGTCTAGTTTGAATCACAATATATAAATACAATAGTGTAAGCCCTGTTTTTTATTAACCCACTACAAAAAAACCAAGTTTATCAATTCGACCCGTTTGTATGTAATATTGTTAGAATTGAGCTATATTCATATAGTAACCTATGGAAGTCATATGTAAGCCCACAAAGGCAAACAGATGTGCCAAATTTCAAAATTGTATGCATGTATGTTTGTCTACGTAAATCAGAAACTGATAATAGGATTTTATAATTTTTTTTTGTCAAATAAGATATGATCTGTTTAGTGTGTACAAATCACTAGAAAAACACATTGTCGATTTTACGCATTAGTTTAAGGGTGCAATCCTAATGCGACACTAATGTGTCTTGTGCATGTAACCTGGTCGCCGATTGTGAGCCAATTTTATACCACTGGCGGCTCGTCTGATTTCAAGCGGTCATCGTAGCCCTTGATGGATGCTTGCAATATCTACTAGGGGCTCTTGCTACTTGCGCATCGGCGACCTTTTGAAACTTTAATCACTGCTTTCTTTAAGGACCTGATGCTTCTTAACTAATGTGGTTGATGCCTAAAATGACATAATATGTATGTAAAAGTACCAACCAAAAAATAAAAACCAATTTACTAAAAATAACATTGCCTTCAAATGCTTACTAAAAAGTAACAAAATAATTAAACCTTTACGCACGCAGTTGCTATATTGAGTTAAGTGTTTTCTTCTCTTTTGATTCGAATGCCAAAAAGTAATTGCTGTCAATTTTGCTTTTTTCGTAATGACAGGTTAGGCTAAACCCAAATTAAAAATTACAAGGCAAATACTCACCTCAAAATTATTCCTACTTTTTTTGTACCTATATGGACCATGTCTGTCTGTCCTAATGTCTTCTAAGGGGACCTAAGGAGCCCTAAATTACAGCTTAAACAACGGGACACAGAAATTGAGACAGGATCTAACCTAAAACAATAAATAACAAAGTATACCTAAGTATTAATTATTAAGGCACACCATTTTATTTGTTCAAGTTATTCTTCCAGAGTAATCAACCGACCACAGAGTAATGCTTCCAGGGTGCGGTCCGACTTACGCTCCATGCGTGAGGCGTGGTCCAGATGGCAACGCTACAAAACAGAATTGATATTTCACTTTAAGGAAAAGAGAACACTTAGTTTAATGTTCCGTGTGTGTTAAGGTTTATTTTTTCTATATTTTAGTAAGATTTTTTATAATTTTCTTTTCGTTTTATTGTAGCTACATATTTTTAGATCATTATTGGCACTTAAGTTCTAACTTTTGGTAGGTAGGATAGGGACAACGTATTTTATCGATCACAGTTAACCAGATGCCAGGAACGTACTCAGATGTTGTATTTTTATTTAAAATAAATTAATTTTAGCTGTCCCAAAGAACCTAATATAAGGAAGAAGTGGATTGAAGCAACGGGTAGGGAAGACTGGATTCCAATGATATCTGGTGCCATTTGTTCCAAAAATTTTAGAGAAAGTGATTACAAAGCAAAAAAAAATAAATAAATGAAAAGACATGTTTGGAAGCTGGTACCGTACCATTTGTAAAATTTGTCTATTGCCATACTTATGTAAGTACCTACATTCATAATTCCTATCTGTAATTAATAACTAGGAATATTACTAGTTGCAAAGTACAACACTAAAACTATCCTACGGCAAACAGAACCAGCTTTTCGGTATGCAAAGTTGTTATTTGGCGCAAATTCGTAAAATATAGAATAGTATCCAGTGCAAGATAAGTAAAACTTAGACTCGGAAACCATCTGTTTGACAGACCTGTATGTTTTGTTGCGTGTAACTCGAAGTTGTATGAGTGCTTCTACTCGTATTAGAACCTTAATCTATTTTCATTAATATTTTTACTGTTTATTCATATTGCTGTTTATACAAGCAATTTTGAATAGTTTAAAGGTTATTTAACAAATGGATAAAATTTTACCTTGAATTTAAGATAATGTTATGTAATTTATAAATATAGAACTGTGTATTTTTTTCAAAATAAGAAAACTCTCCGAAACTCTTCTGTTTAGAATTTTGAAAAAAATACATAAAATAGTTCTATTTTTATCCATTTCAGGAAAACCTATGTAAAGTCTATTGTCTTAACATTACACTGTAAATCTCTTAATATTGGACGTAGGTAAAAACTAACATAATCAACAAGGATAGTCATAAAAAAAAAAACGGGTTGCACTGCTGGAGTGCCGGCAGAAATATAAACTTGAATATTAACTATTAATTTTTTATATCCTAGCTTTTTACTTTCCATTACTTCGTATACATATTTAATTATTACAAATAATAATGTTTGTTTATTTACTTTATTGACGTAGTATATTTGACATCTCAATCTGTTATAGAATTAAAATCCCATATCCAACCTACATGTTCTACTTATAATCGTGATATATACTAAAATACTTTCAACCTGAATATAACATTTTAACACGTGTAATTCGCACTTTCTTCTTTTCATCATCCCAATCTCCTTTTACTTTTTATTCGTCCTATAAAATTTAACATTTTTTACCTATCACAAAAAAAGAGCACAGCGCCGCTAAATATAAATAATCCTATTATGGCGTGGCATTATGGTTTCCGTCTTGCAATTTTTTTGGCGTAGCATTATTATTTATGAATTTTCGATCAGCCTGCGCGAGTTTATCATTTTTTAAGGAGTACTATTAGGACCGAAACTCTCGGTGTACGCGTCCTACTCGCATTTGACCGTTTTTTTATCTAGGATAAGTTAACTAATAAATTTTTAGGTCGATTCGAATGACCCCACGCCTTCGAATGTAGATTTAAAACCGAAGGCACACAATACCGTAGAGGTAAATTTGTACTATAAAGTAATTCTGACAGACCTCATTGAAGACAGTATTTTTTTTTTTAAATCTTTAACTAATAGTATAAGAAAGAGCCTTTCTTGTTCATACGTAATAGGTCAAACCATGAACAATGGTTTTTTATTTTATTTTATTCTGCAGTTAGTCTTAGCTGTGCTCTATTAGAAAGACCACGTTTACACACCTTCTCAATGACGATAATAAATACCAAGTTAATTAAATCGTCAGTGTTTCTTCTGGCATCGAAACCTAATAGGTTAAAAAAAATATTGACTTTGAAAATTGATTAATAAAGATACACTTTAAGTGAAAACTGTTTAAGTAAATTTTATTCAAAGTTGATTGTCACTTAATATTTTTGTGTTTAAATAAAAATGGACAACTTACAATTAAAAAGAAATATAAAGCCGTTCGATACTGAAAATTATAGTATTTGGAAGCTTCGAATGCGTAAATAACAAATCCTGATGTTATTCGTTTGAAGACGGAGGAGAAGTATGTTACTTTATTTAACTTGATATTGATGTTCGTATGTTTAGTTTACGATACAATAATAACGTATATTTTTCCAACTAAAATATTTTGCAAGGCTAGAAAACGCAATTTTAAATTCACAATAAAATCAGCTAGTGTTTTGTGTAAATTAAGGGTTTGATAAAAATTCATTACACTACGCCACTGTTTCAAGATATTAACTGAGAAATAACTTATCGCAAAATCATATAAAATATGTATTTATTCCCTAGAATATTATATAAAGAAACAAAGTTAGTTTATTTGTTTGTCAAAGGTGATTTCTGCAGCTACTAACTATTGTACTATATTATACTTATATAGCCTTCACTTTTCGATATTAATGAACATATACAAACCCGTCAAGTGCGAGTGGAATTTGTAAGCTAAGGGTTCCTTACTGACTCGCAATACTTCATCTTTTAGAACAAATTTTTAACAGTACTTAGTCAATAATAATCAGGAATCATGCCTTTGTTGTAGATTGTTGGCGTGCGGAGTATTTGATATATTAGTTTAAATTATATACCTTCACGCGTTACTGAGAAAAAGGGTCTTGACAGACAGATGGGCAGCAAAGTTATACTATAAGGGTTTTTTTTTCCTTTTGAGGTACGGAATCCTAAAAATAAACATCTTTCATCAAACAAATACACATTTATTTAAAGAAATACTTCGTAATATTTCTGACCAGATAAAACACACATATTTTTCTTAATATCACTTACACTATTTGTTTGTATTTTGGTTGGTGATCTGCATAGCTGAATTTACTTAGTATATTTTTTTAGTATACTTTCTTATACCTTTATGTTGCTGCTTACTTCCCAATTTGATAAAAAACTACAACAATAAATAATAAGAAGAAATATAGTGTTATTATAAGAATCAACAACAGAATGACAAACCCACCAAGTAAAAGCATTCTCAAGTTGTCATCTTTGGCAAAGCGATTCTAAATCTTGTTCTCCGTTATTCCTATGCCAAGAAATATTTTTATGTAGGGAACGAACTTAGTTTCTCTTATAAATACTGTTAGTCATTAGTCAATTAGCGACTCGACGTTTTTACCCACATATGTGTCCGGCGGTTTCACCCGAAGAAAATCTTACTTTTGAAAATGATCAAATTATTCTTTGTCCCTCTCTCCCTACACATATATATATGGCAAAAAAGTCAATTATCTGCACCGCTACAACAATAAGGAATAATGTCTTGCAAAAAAATGATTTATGCGGAAACTTTCTCTTATGTTTGGCACAAAAGGTATGTTTGTATGTTTATCCTTTTCAGTTTGTCACTGAGCTAAAAAAGGGGAGGCTAAGTTGCAACGTCAAAGAAATGTTGCTGTCAATATGAAGACTTATTAAAATAAGATCATTAGTAAAGTTACACAGATTACCTCCTTAAAAACAAACTAATCATAAAACGGATTTATTTTACCTTTTCATTATATTTATTAGTATAGATATGGATGTGTTTTAAATAATATTTTTTCTGGCTGGCCGAAGAAGTAGGTACTAGAAATTTTAACTCACCTAATTTTCTTAGACAATTTTACTCGCGTAAGTAAGTACATATTGTGTTCAATTCTAGTAGAAAGTAGTAGAAACTATAGTGACACAATTCTTCTTAACTCGGAAGAATACCGCAAAAGAAAAAAAAAAATAGTTTTTGTCGTCACAATGTCGTAAAAAAACCTTTTTTTATTATTCCTATTTCATTTGTAATATCTGATGCACGAAAAAAAGACACAGCCCCCACGTCTAATAGACGCCAACCCGTGGCGCAGACTGATATGTTACTAGATCCATGAATTTACCAAATCCGATTACTCAAATTAAAAATATTTTATTAAAAAAAAATCAATGAAATATCATTGTTAGTTTTAAAGAACTTTTTGAAAAAGAAGGAGTGCTAAAGAAGATTTTTTTCTAAGTTTTTTTAGTTATATGATTGAAACAATAGGCTGCAGTGATCACTTACGGATTCATCAGGCAGACGGATTGTTGAGTGGTATAAAAAAACAAGAATTATAAGAATTAGGTGAGTCAAAATTCGGCAAAAAGGTTAATTATGTGATAAAAAATAAAAAATAGTTATTGTATAGCAGCTTTTATTCCTCGAACGGTGAATATGTCGTAGTCCGAGGGAGAAAACCGTGAAATCTAAGGATTGACTAGTCAAAGCCCGGATTGTTGGCGTGCGGAGTATTTGATATATTAGTTTAAATTATATACCTTCACGCGTTACTGAGAAAAAGGGTCTTGACAGACAGATGGGCAGCAAAGTTATACTATAAGGGTTTTTTTTTCCTTTTGAGGTACGGAATCCTAAAAATAAACATCTTTCATCAAACAAATACACATTTATTTAAAGAAATACTTCGTAATATTTCTGACCAGATAAAACACACATATTTTTCTTAATATCACTTACACTATTTGTTTGTATTTTGGTTGGTGATCTGCATAGCTGAATTTACTTAGTATATTTTTTTAGTATACTTTCTTATACCTTTATGTTGCTGCTTACTTCCCAATTTGATAAAAAACTACAACAATAAATAATAAGAAGAAATATAGTGTTATTATAAGAATCAACAACAGAATGACAAACCCACCAAGTAAAAGCATTCTCAAGTTGTCATCTTTGGCAAAGCGATTCTAAATCTTGTTCTCCGTTATTCCTATGCCAAGAAATATTTTTATGTAGGGAACGAACTTAGTTTCTCTTATAAATACTGTTAGTCATTAGTCAATTAGCGACTCGACGTTTTTACCCACATATGTGTCCGGCGGTTTCACCCGAAGAAAATCTTACTTTTGAAAATGATCAAATTATTCTTTGTCCCTCTCTCCCTACACATATATATGGCAAAAAAGTCAATTATCTGCACCGCTACAACAATAAGGAATAATGTCTTGCAAAAAAATGATTTATGCGGAAACTTTCTCTTATGTTTGGCACAAAAGGTATGTTTGTATGTTTATCCTTTTCAGTTTGTCACTGAGCTAAAAAAGGGGAGGCTAAGTTGCAACGTCAAAGAAATGTTGCTGTCAATATGAAGACTTATTAAAATAAGATCATTAGTAAAGTTACACAGATTACCTCCTTAAAAACAAACTAATCATAAAACGGATTTATTTTACCTTTTCATTATATTTATTAGTATAGATATGGATGTGTTTTAAATAATATTTTTTCTGGCTGGCCGAAGAAGTAGGTACTAGAAATTTTAACTCACCTAATTTTCTTAGACAATTTTACTCGCGTAAGTAAGTACATATTGTGTTCAATTCTAGTAGAAAGTAGTAGAAACTATAGTGACACAATTCTTCTTAACTCGGAAGAATACCGCAAAAGAAAAAAAAAAAATAGTTTTTGTCGTCACAATGTCGTAAAAAAACCTTTTTTTATTATTCCTATTTCATTTGTAATATCTGATGCACGAAAAAAAGACACAGCCCCCACGTCTAATAGACGCCAACCCGTGGCGCAGACTGATATGTTACTAGATCCATGAATTTACCAAATCCGATTACTCAAATTAAAAATATTTTATTAAAAAAAAATCAATGAAATATCATTGTTAGTTTTAAAGAACTTTTTGAAAAAGAAGGAGTGCTAAAGAAGATTTTTTTCTAAGTTTTTTTAGTTATATGATTGAAACAATAGGCTGCAGTGATCACTTACGGATTCATCAGGCAGACGGATTGTTGAGTGGTATAAAAAAACAAGAATTATAAGAATTAGGTGAGTCAAAATTCGGCAAAAAGGTTAATTATGTGATAAAAAATAAAAAATAGTTATTGTATAGCAGCTTTTATTCCTCGAACGGTGAATATGTCGTAGTCCGAGGGAGAAAACCGTGAAATCTAAGGATTGACTAGTCAAAGCCCGGATTGTTGGCGTGCGGAGTATTTGATATATTAGTTTAAATTATATACCTTCACGCGTTACTGAGAAAAAGGGTCTTGACAGACAGATGGGCAGCAAAGTTATACTATAAGGGTTTTTTTTTCCTTTTGAGGTACGGAATCCTAAAAATAAACATCTTTCATCAAACAAATACACATTTATTTAAAGAAATACTTCGTAATATTTCTGACCAGATAAAACACACATATTTTTCTTAATATCACTTACACTATTTGTTTGTATTTTGGTTGGTGATCTGCATAGCTGAATTTACTTAGTATATTTTTTTAGTATACTTTCTTATACCTTTATGTTGCTGCTTACTTCCCAATTTGATAAAAAACTACAACAATAAATAATAAGAAGAAATATAGTGTTATTATAAGAATCAACAACAGAATGACAAACCCACCAAGTAAAAGCATTCTCAAGTTGTCATCTTTGGCAAAGCGATTCTAAATCTTGTTCTCCGTTATTCCTATGCCAAGAAATATTTTTATGTAGGGAACGAACTTAGTTTCTCTTATAAATACTGTTAGTCATTAGTCAATTAGCGACTCGACGTTTTTACCCACATATGTGTCCGGCGGTTTCACCCGAAGAAAATCTTACTTTTGAAAATGATCAAATTATTCTTTGTCCCTCTCTCCCTACACATATATATGGCAAAAAAGTCAATTATCTGCACCGCTACAACAATAAGGAATAATGTCTTGCAAAAAAATGATTTATGCGGAAACTTTCTCTTATGTTTGGCACAAAAGGTATGTTTGTATGTTTATCCTTTTCAGTTTGTCACTGAGCTAAAAAAGGGGAGGCTAAGTTGACGTCAAAGAAATGTTGCTGTCAATATGAAGACTTATTAAAATAAGATCATTAGTAAAGTTACACAGATTACCTCCTTAAAAACAAACTAATCATAAAACGGATTTATTTTACCTTTTCATTATATTTATTAGTATAGATATGGATGTGTTTTAAATAATATTTTTTCTGGCTGGCCGAAGAAGTAGGTACTAGAAATTTTAACTCACCTAATTTTCTTAGACAATTTTACTCGCGTAAGTAAGTACATATTGTGTTCAATTCTAGTAGAAAGTAGTAGAAACTATAGTGACACAATTCTTCTTAACTCGGAAGAATACCGCAAAAGAAAAAAAAAAAATAGTTTTTGTCGTCACAAT
Organism: Apoda limacodes; assembly: GCA_946406115.1. Taxonomy (NCBI): domain Eukaryota; kingdom Metazoa; phylum Arthropoda; class Insecta; order Lepidoptera; family Limacodidae; genus Apoda; species Apoda limacodes. The sequence goes on along the minus strand of OX291555.1, from coordinate 26,897,804 downwards.
GTCGTAAAAAAACCTTTTTTTATTATTCCTATTTCATTTGTAATATCTGATGCACGAAAAAAAGACACAGCCCCCACGTCTAATAGACGCCAACCCGTGGCGCAGACTGATATGTTACTAGATCCATGAATTTACCAAATCCGATTACTCAAATTAAAAATATTTTATTAAAAAAAAATCAATGAAATATCATTGTTAGTTTTAAAGAACTTTTTGAAAAAGAAGGAGTGCTAAAGAAGATTTTTTTCTAAGTTTTTTTAGTTATATGATTGAAACAATAGGCTGCAGTGATCACTTACGGATTCATCAGGCAGACGGATTGTTGAGTGGTATAAAAAAACAAGAATTATAAGAATTAGGTGAGTCAAAATTCGGCAAAAAGGTTAATTATGTGATAAAAAATAAAAAATAGTTATTGTATAGCAGCTTTTATTCCTCGAACGGTGAATATGTCGTAGTCCGAGGGAGAAAACCGTGAAATCTAAGGATTGACTAGTCAAAGCCCGGCTCAGAAGAATTATAACTCGATATAAAAGAGATTTTTTTCTTCTTCACTTACACTTACGGTTCCATAGAATGAGAATTACTGCGGATATTTAAAAAAAATCTTGCAAGCCCTTCGTACCAACAAACCCGTAAACATTGTTAATAATTTAGTTTTCCTTTTAATTTCACCTCTATACTACTGCGTGTAAGTGTTCACATGTCAACAAAAACGATTTGGCTTAGCAACACTTGTCTCTAACAAAAATTAGCATTTTAAAACTTAATATTTTGCGAACGGCTCCCTAAATCGGATAACGATTGCTACGCACATATTTTTGGGACGCCCTATGCAACGACACTCTAGAATATGCGATTGACGAGAAAAAACAATTCGCCCTCATTGTACTTGTGTAGGGGACGTCCCCTAAAATATATTTTTTCAATATTAATATGTACACCCATGCTAAATACTAGCTTTCTAGTACTTATAGTCTATGAGCTACGCCGCGCACAGACAGACGGACTTGTCGTTACTATTAGGGTTTCTTTTTGATTACGGAACCCAAAAAAATATCAGAACTAAAACAGTTGTCGTAACGCGTTAAAGTTGATATAAATCAGGTTTAGCTAGTCAATCCAAGGGGTCACATATGTAACCATTGTAGTGGCTGGATACACACCGAGGTGGGAGACACCACTCTTGACCTGCGTGACAATGTATTAAAAAAATGCATCTTAAAAACGAGTTAGGTTCCTAAAATTACTGGACATACGTTAAAGCTCATCCCATCAGAACCCTGCCCGTATGCCACGAGGGAGATTAATTTACTGCCGGTCTATAAATCTCGCTGACCAACATGTAGTGCAGGAGTCGACGTAGGCAATTTCGTTACAATAAAAAACAAGCGTGCTCCAACACATCATGTTTACAGAGCAGGTTCTGGATTGACAAATATGAAATATGTGTATTCATTACACAGACTCTAAAAAGTAAACTTTATTATTTACAGATTTCTAAACTTTTCTTCATAGCATTAAAGAACATTAAAATTGTATTTTATTTTTTGTATTTTAATGAAAACATCAGACTTAAGATGCACGTCGCTAATAACATATCGCCTCGATCTTGTGTTTCTTAAGTTTACTTAAAAATTTCGCAGTTTCGGATGGACTAAGCGCCAAACGAATCGAGTGAGCTGCAAATACCGGACATAACTTTCCTTATAGTGCCCGCTTTAAATACATACATTATCATGGAGTGCAATAGACTTTTCTGATCCGATGGTTGAAAATCAAAACCACAGTCGCCATATTGAGATGGTCTATGTATTTAAAGAGGGCAGAAAAGCTTGGAACATTTTAGCGCAATATGATTTGCTGTGCTGTCTTGGTTATTATTGGTATCGTTTTGCAATATATTATTGTTGATAATTTGTATTACAATTCTATAAGTATTTTAATGTATGTAATAATTTTTGATTGTATATTTATTTGTCTTTGTATTTATATTATACATCTATATGAATATCACTATGTTTATATGTGTAAATGTTTTTATGTTAATTGTTTATTATATAATTTTTATGGAATTTCCTGAATCGATCTTTTCAATGTTGCACCACCAATTGTTTTTTTATTTTTTACCCATAGTTGACTAGCAGAAAATGTCCTTTCGAATTAAGTTCACGATTTGTACAAGTGTGCAATAAAGATTGTTAAATACAAAAAAAAAAATTGCATGCATACCTCAAGTTCTATTATCGTGCGAACTCCATGTGAACTCAAGTAAGTTTACGCTCACAAAACAAAACTAGATTGCGTGGTTAACTGAAGTAGTGAAATTAACGTTTGCTACAAATAGTAAGACACTCGATATTTCGACCATTAAATATATGGATCGCTAGCTCAATTTGTCAGGTCCCCGGGTCGCATCCACATAGTGTGACTAGTGACCGACGTTCGAGTCTGGTGTTCTATTTTGTAATTTTTTTTTATATCTTGTACAATATTTAATTTAGTTCAACTATTAACTCTGTTTACAATATTACGTTTGTAACAACAAAACAACTACCTTAACTTATTATTAAGGTCGTAGCTTAAGTATTCGTTTTCGAAATCGAAAAAAAAGATTGAAGTTTCAACCACAAAAAAAAAATGACTTGGGTTAAATAGTAACACAATACAGTATAACCATCATTTTCTAGAGACCGGGTTATCATAAAAATCAAACGAGGCGACGTCAGTGCGTTTTGCAATTTTGACAATTCAAAGAATAGTGTGTTTTACTTGACCTTAAGTTATAAATAAGATAATATTTTACTATCACAAAACAAATAGTTCAGAAACCTAAAAGTCGATCCCGATGTTAACCCGATCTCCACTATGACAAGTAGTATGGTTTAATATTTAGTGTAACCCCCACCCTGTACGATAACAGCTTGCATGCGGGTACGCATTGAATCTATTAGATTTTTGCACAGATTTCAACCACGAATACTGTCCTATATTTTTATACAGGCTCACTCTAATGCTTCTGGAGTTCGCTCATTCTGATAATCTCAACATTGGACAACGAAACCCCATCAATTTCAATGGGATTTAAATCCGGTAATCTAGAAGGCCAAGGAATAACATTAATGTTAGTATGCTGGCGAAACCACTCTCGCACACCACGCGAATGGTGTATTGTATCTTGCATAAACGTTATTAACGGCAATTCTTCCTCTGTATACACTTTAAACGGTGGGTAGCATGGTCTTTTCCAGCATTTCCACATAATTTGCAATATTTGCTCGACTGGGTACTCATCCCACTTTTTTTTCACTTTATACGACCAGACTCCATATTGGGCACTATGTGAGCACTTAGGCACTAAGAGAGCACTATTATATCGCGTTTTATTTCGACGGCACAAACTTAGACATTCGTGTTGGCTGGATTTATAAGTTTTGTCATCAGTAAAAATGACATTACTCCAATCGAAATCTAAGTGCTCCCAACAGAACTGTGACCTTGCTCTTTTCTGATTTTCCGTTAGCAAGGGTTTGACAACATGCCTACGATAATGCAGATCCTCACTGTGCTGAACACGACGAACAGTATTCACACTTGTGTCAAATGCACCGGCGTAGTGGTTTGTCGACATGAATCCATTTTCTTCATACTCCCTCACCATGGCTTCACGTTGTTGTTATAAAAAGCCTGTCCTTGTTATAAAATGTCAAGTTACTCTTTTGTAAGTCCAACAAAGTACCGCTGTTGCAACAAAAATTTAGATAAATAGTGTACCTCCATTAGATATCAATAAAATGTGTCATTAAAGTCTGGTTCACAAATGTATAAGCAGTGATCAGAAAAACCCGAACCTGTAATCAATAAAATTTGCCTACAAAACACTATCTGTGTATTTGAGTGTGTATACAAATATTTAAGGTGTAGTTTGGATATTATCATTGTAATCCGATCAACGAATTCTCAGGGTCATCAACAACAGTCACAAGAATTTCAAAAACGCAGGCACAAATTTTTAATATATATACAAATTAATAATTGTATTTTAGGTCACTACACCGTAGAGGGCGCAAAACCAGAACCATTTCAAAAACTAACAAATGTCCGGAATTCAAAATCAAAATAACTTTGAGTTCCTTTTCATGTTTCGGCTCGGTGTCCGAGCTTTGGTTTTTTGATGAATTTTCTCATTTTGGATTTAACTGTGCAAAAATAGCTTATCATAGCTCTCTTTACAGCTCGCTAAGAGACTTTTTGTTTATTTACGAAGCCAACTGCTAGAGATCTCGTTACTGTACCGTAACTTTTCACCGCTGGCATACACACTTGTTGTAGATTGACTCAATATAATTCCTAAAATGAAAGGGTAGCACACGTCGAAACCCGTCAGGCGTCCGCCCGTGCGGCGCAGAGGAGATTAATTTGCTGTCGGACTATAAATCTCGCTGACCAGAGAGAGGGAGTAGTCTGTGTAGGCAATTTTGTTTCGGTACAGGGGCTGAGGGGTATGTAGCAGTAATTAATTGATAAGAAATTCTTTTGCTTTCTTGGTGTATTTTACACACTTGAAATTGTGCTAAATCCGTTCTAATTCGTCTGTCTAATCTTATCTAATTAGTATCCGTTCTAATATATTAATATATTACCAGCTGCCCTACAACGACATATTTAGTTTCTCAAAATTCGCATAATCTTTGCAAGTTTAATTATGAGCAGAACAAGAGATTGTAATATGTTAAGAGCAGGTACCGCAAAGTGTATGCAGCATAGCTTTCTTGTATTTTGCAAAAAATAAAATTATAATTTTTATGAGTATTATTTTAGAAATGGTTAAGTTACAGTTTGTTATAAGTAAAGCGGAATTTCTTCGAGCACCTTCAATTAGTGAACTTCTGTTTCTGGTAAATTTACCAAGCTTTGATGTTGGCCTATACCTACTAGCAAATTCCTCAGAAAGAGGAACTCGTGGCCCAGTGACATTAGTTTTCCGAATAATATTCGCGAAACAAAGTAACGTCGAGCGTTGTCGCTGCCTGGATGGGTGACCGCTGTTTGCCATATGAAAGCAGTTGTTAGGCCAATCAAGAGCCTTATAGGCACCTTGAAAACTCCGACGGTCTGAGAGGCGGACCATGACCCCCTCCAAAATCACGGACACAAACTTGACTAGATACCCGCGCTGACATACCCTAGACCAAAACTTTTTTAATAATTTTTCTAATATTATAGAGTTAATAAAAAATAATAGGTAGTGTAAATGTCTATTAAGTAGCAGGTTTGGTTTCTAATAGGTTTAGTTCAGGTAAAATGCTTTCTAAGCTGGAAAATGCAAACAAATCGACAAAAAAAAAACGGAATCGCGTAGCGTCACCCACCATCTTTTCCTTCATAATTATATAAGTTGATATTTAGTCCACTGCTGAATATTAGCTTTCTTTAAAGCACAACAGTTCTTGGTTTCCTCTGCCTTTATAGCGCGACAGTTCTCGGTTTCCTCTGCCTTTATACCGTGACAGTTCTCGGTTTATTTCTGCCTTTCCTTGAATATAGCTACTATAAGCTACTATTGCCACTTCAGCTCGATGATTCTACGAGCTATATCGATAACTTTAGTTCTCTTCCGAAAGCCCTCATTTCGGATTCGACTGAGTAACTTTAAGAATGTGGCCCTGCTACGGTCAAAGAACTTCGTATTCAGACTATGCTACAGGTGACGAGAAGATTTGCCAAATGCCTTAACTCCAAGAATAATCCATTTAGGATCCTTCTGACCAATTCGGGGATAGAAAGACCCCCTCTAGCTTTGGAATGATATCGGTTGGCCTTGATAGTACTAAAGAGAGTTTAGTCTCCCTTTTTAGAGAATAAAACCGCCGCAATTTCGTAAAAAATCTCCAGTGGTACTACAATTACAGATAATGACATTAAAGAGCTTTGCTAACTTTTTAAGCTATTGGTCCATAATCCACAAACTTTTAGAAGCTCAATCTTTGTAATGCTGTCGTCGCCTGGACTTTGTTGTTTCTAAGCTGTTCCAGAGTCACCCTAATCTTGCTCTGGTCATTGTCCGGGATGTCCTCGATGGAGTGACGCTTCAGTTTAGCACTTGAATCTGCATCGGATGTATATCCTACAACGTGTCACTGAACCGATATTTGATTACGAGCTTCCTGGATTTGGAACAGAAAAAAAGTTAAGAGATTAAAAAGTTACTAGTCGAGTACCTCCTCTATTCTGATAAATAGGTGATCCGCGCAACGACAGCAGTAAAGTGTCAAGGGAACGTAACAATTATGTAGGAAAAAAGGAAATGACTAAAAATAAATGTAAGCTTTATCTTTATTGAGTTAGGGTTTTTGAAAGGGGTAAAACTGTCACAGAATGTAAAGATATAGAGGTCATAAAAAATGTTATTTAATAATGCACATTCAGCTATTCAATTTCATAAGGTGTGTTGGTTCCATTTCTGATGTATGAAAATGTTAGGTATGGTAAAAGAAGGATGAGTGTAGAATTAATGCTGTTGAAATGAGAGCATTGAGAAATGATACAAGAGCATTGAGGAGAGAAAAAAGATATGGATAGTGACAAGGATTAATACATTTATGTTTAGGTGTAAGGTTTGTAGAAATTAAGAGTTAAAAAAGATGCACGAAACAAATTTCCAACATAAAATAAAATGAAAGGGACGATATTGACTTCCTTGAACATACCTCGATTTACTGGAGTATTCCTAGAAAAGATGAGGTTAAGAGTACGTTACAATCGACAAACGTTTTAAAAACACTGGCGGAATTTAACGAAGTAGAAGAAGTGTGCAAGGCTCGTAGCAAGTGAAAGTCTGTCGTAACTGACTACCTTTCCGGAAAAGTAGCGTGATGTCATGTATGTTTTACTAGTGAAGATAACCAATGAAACGCTACTTGAGCTTAGGTAAACCCCTCCAAATCTAAAACTGCGCCCGCACCTGTTCAAGTGGCCTACTTCAACTAATCCGACAATATTCGCCGACTTGCACTAGGCCAACGAGGTGGACTATGGCCTACGCCTCTTTCTTCAAGGAGAGGCCTGTGCTTCTACGGCGTATAATAACTAAGGTGAACACCAGAAAGATGTCTATTTCCTTAAAGTGTAATTTCATAACTGGAGTGATGTGAGGTTGGGCTTTGTCGTGTATTCAGAGGGCGATATAGGCCAGAAAGCTAATTTCTGTAATACTAATGATGTGCATGTAAATGTACTAAAAATCATTACACAATCTCATATACATTACTATTAGATATATTTGTACTTGCACCTCAATATTTATTATACCTTTTGAAGTTTATTAATTTATTTGTATATAAAATATCATTAACATAATTAAGTAACAAAACTAAAATTATCTTAACTAAAAACCTAAAAATAAATAAATAAATAAATAAAACATAATTTAAATTTAAAAACCCCAGACTCATAAAAAGAATATTTCACCTAAAGTAAACCCCTGTGGTATAGTACCATTGACACTGGCGGCATTACCTATCTGAACAGCCAAACCTAGCCTTTGAGAGATGTAGCATCCAGCCCTTAAATCACCCGACGCAAGAACAAGACTTTTAGATAAGTCCTTAACAAAAGACTTCGTATCCGATGACTAAGGGCCAAGTGTCTCAAATGCAAGTGCCGCAAATTCATAACGGTTAATTAAAGATAAATGTTGCGGCGCTTACGTAGTTGTGCTTGTTCAGCGGCCGCACCAGGTGTAGTAGACGTACTCTGAACGTAGGACGGAGCAAGTGTATCCACACAAGTTGCGTCTCACACCAGAGCACGACCAAGACTCCATGGCAGTAAAGTCACCCCATCAGGTCTCTTTCCATCGTCTCTAAAAAGTCCAAAAGTTTCTAAGTTTGAAGGAACAAACGCAGTAGAAAGAGCTCGCCTAATGAGGTAATTAGTATTACCATGGCGGTATATGCGGCCTGCACTTTTTAGGCAAGAGAGGCCATGAACACCTCGCTCGTCAATATTGTGTCCACAGGGGCAAACATGTACTTCACAAACATTTGTACCAAGACGCAAACAAACAGAAATGCGTACAGTGCCCCGGTCCAAAAGTGTGCCTAATTTAGATGAGGGCAGCGCGTGCAGCCAGTGACCAGACTCTCTTTCTGAAACCGCCAAAATACGAGCGCGGTCCGTTATATCCAAACATTGTTGAACGATATTGATATGGGCTTGTTTAACCGATGGTAAGTCCCATAGAGTTTGTTTACGGATATCTACAGGAATATTTTCTTTTGAAAAAGTTAAACTCCAAGCACTTCTAGCTTCACTCAAACCAACTATCTCATCATAAGCAAAACTTTGTAGGTTGAGTATTTTACTTATAATAGGCAGTGTGCCGTGAGTAGAGGCCAGAAAAGCAGAAAGAGCTAAGCTCGAAATCGTCCTAATACCCAGCCTACCAAACTTGATAGGAAGAGTCGCTTGGCTCCAAGATCGATCGCTAGAAGAAATATTAAGTACTTTACCTAAAATATTTTTAAGTTGATGGTCCAAACTAGATGTGATCAAAGGGAATTTCCAAGTGGGGCTACTGCGTAATAAATAAATAAATTTGGGTGTAAAGAGGCACAGTCGAATTAAATATATAGCAATATGTGGTTAAATTTCTAAGAGTCGACCGGATATTTCATTAAATAAACCTAATTATGACTTAATGATTTCGGGTATCGCAAAATCAAAAATTGGAGAGCCAAGAAGTGTTAGAGTGCTTTTGTTTAATATGCGTATGTTAGGAGCAAGAGTATAAAATTTTAGTTCAGTTGTAGGTATTGTATCTGGAAAAACAACTCACACTTGCCGAAATTCAATGTTAGCCAATATCTGCAAACTGCTGAATGACGAGCTCGAGGTCTTGCAGGACAGTTACTGCATCTCCAACAAGTGAGCCATCATCTAAATACCAAACATTAAGTTTAGAAGTAAGAGACGATATTAAAGGATGTATTGCTAAACAAACAATCATGGGACCAAGCGGATCTCCCTGTTGACATCCTACGCTCGAGGTAATTTCATCATCAAAGTAAAGTAATTTAGATGGAGTGCCGTAACTTTGCCATAAATACTCAAATATTTCATGAGCAACGTTTTCTATTTCAGCTAAAAAGACACTCCTAAAGACCGAATCAAAAGCATTTTTTACGTCTATTTTAATAAAAACTTCATAATCGGGGTTGGTAGTCAGAAAGTTCGTGTAGAGTGTACAGCGTCTTCGCAGCCACCACTGATACCAAAACCAAGTTGATGAGGACTCAAAATATTTGTTATCTTGTCACGTAAAATATGGCAACATAGCTTTGATGCCAGCCGATGGCTATAGGGCGGATACCACCATCTTTTTTGTTTAAATATATATATAGATATATTTTTTATATACTTCCTTAGTAAATTGTTCCATAATGACGCCTTAAAACTAAATTTTTTTTGTATGAGGTTTAACGATTTTACCGTTTTGTTGTCACATTTTTTTTTTAGTTTTTGCTACAACTTAGAGTCAATGCACTAGATAACAAGCTATTTTAATTATTTAATCTACTTTCAGTACAATAAAATGCAATACACGCTTAAAAAAACACGCAAATTTGCACACGTGTTAAAACAATGGTCATTTCCAATTTTTTATTGCATTGAATATAATAAATGAAAATCACTTATTTAGGTAATTTACTAGGTACAAGCAAGTTTTATAACATTAATTTTTAACAATCCTTTGTGTGCTATTGATCAGCCACAAAATTTGCACAAAAACGGCGTATTGACGCGGTCTAGCCTATACCGCAGTCTTCAGTGGCAGTACTACCTAAATTTTTTTTTTGGCAAATGTTTCTCCGGACCCGCTGAATAGATCTAACTAAAATTGTATGTCTTTGTTCTTCGGGATATGGTTCAGACCCTGAAGAACGTGAAAAAATCACTACAATTACTGAACTTTTGTTCGATAGATAAATGTTTTTTGGTACAAGACTATGATTACAAAAGTAGGTTTTATACAACATTTATAGTTCACACGCAAACATATATGCATATACTTACACAGATAATCACATAATATCTGGGCGCAACTGAGCTGAGCTCGGTTGTAGTCGAATACCGCCATCTGTCGCTTTCCCATACTTGACACTTACCTCGATAAACTTAGAAATAAGAAAATAAAACACTATCTAACTACAAAATTTCATCCAAATCGTTAGAGCCGCCTCTGAGATACGAAAATATATATATGTACATAAGTACACGTGATGCTCGTTTATAGTAACAAGATATACACAATACACACGTTAATAATATAAACAGACTAGCTTTTGCCCGCGGCTTCGCCCGCGCTAAATTTGGTCTTCGGCTTATAGTTATTCCTGTGCTAAACTTTAGGCCAATTGGATGCCGGAAAAAGTACCGGAAAAAATATTCCCGTGGGAACTCTTGGTCGGGATTAAAAGTATCCTATGTCATTCTCCGTCTCTGTAACAATGCCTGTGCGAAATTTCAGCTGAATCGTATCCGCGTTAAATTCGGACTTTTATCGCTCTAGGGGATGATTTTCAAAAAACGATAAAACACGTCAATCTTAATTTTCAACCAAAAGGCTTAATACCGGTTTTTACGCATATAGATCTTCAAAAATGTCAAATTTACAAACAAACTTTCAACCTCCATTTTACTCTCTTAGGGTTGGAATTTTGAAAAATCTTTTCTTAGTGATCGCCTAACTAATAACAGAAATCTCTGTGCAAAATTTCAAGTCTCTAGGATCAGCAGATTGGGCTGTGCGTTGATATGTTAGTCAGTCAGAGTCTTCTTTTATATTCTTTGTAGAAACATATGAGGGGAGGTCTATATTTGGCAGTAGACGTCCCCTGGCTGAGAAGAAGAAGAAGATTAAAAAATAATGGATTTTCATATAAACTTAGGCCCCAATTTCAAGTCATTAATTTTAATTTAATTTAGAAAAATGATTTCTTAGTACATCCCTAATATCTCTTGTTACCTTATCAGGTGATAAGTAACTAACGCGCACAAACACAAACTTATTTACTTTTTATTTACATTACTATACTATACTATACTGTACTGTACTGTACTGTACTGCACTGCATTACACTACACCACACTACACCACACCATACATTATTATGCAACACTATGCAACACCATACAACACTTTACAATAAACATGTCATACTTAGTTTTCACCCGAAAGGCCATGTACCAATTTTCATCTGTTTTAATTAATAATGGATAAATAATGGATTTCCATACAAATGTTGCGATACGTTTTTATTCCCACAGGAACTCTTCATCAGTATAAAATGTTGTTTATATCCTATTCCGGTCTCTTCAACTAACCTTCTGCCAAATTTCAGCTAAATTGCATAATACTTTACCATGGTATTATTCCCACGGAAACTTCCGGATCAGGATAAAAAGTAGTTTCAATCCTTTTCTCTTTCCTTTTGAAGACAATTATCTTCAACTATCCCTGTGACAAATTACCGCCCAATTAAATCATGTTTTCTCGCGCTAAGTTTGATTATTGCGATAGGATTTCATTCCTATGGGACTTCTCAATCGGGAAAAAAGTCTTATCTATCTTTGTTCTTTCAACTATCTCTATGCCAAATTTCATCCGAGTCCGATGCAGTGGTGCGACGTGAAAGAGTAACAAAAGTCATATTAAGTTATAATTATTCCCGTAGGAACTTGTAGCCTATGTGTTATGTTAAGATCTGTATTCCAAATTTTAGCCAAATCGGCTCCTTTGTTTGAATTTTTTCATACAAATTTACAACCCCTATTTTATCCCCTCTAGACCTTAGGGGATTTATTTCCAAAAACGGTGAAACACGTCATTTATAATTTTGAAACGAAAGGCCATATACCAATTTTCATCCATTTAATTTTAAAAATGACAGATTTTCAAACAAACTGTGAACCCCCGTTTCACCTCTTTAGGGGTGAATTTTAAAAAATCCTTTTTATCTCACGTAAATATCATAAAAGGGACCCCTGTGTAAAATTCCAGCTTTCTAGGGTTTGGGCTGGGCGTTGATGAGTCAGTGATGAATGAATCAGTACTTTGAGTTTTATATATATAGATAAAGAAACAAATGAATTAGGAAAACATATAAGAATGTGAGGAACATTTCTATATATCTCCCATCTCACTTAGAAAGAACGATTTTAGTTTTTTCTTTGATGTTATTTTTTTTCAATTTGGTGAACAGGTATCTTGTTGATTATAAGCGGGGTCTTGCATTTTATCTGGTTTTGGCCAAATTATATATTTTGTGATCTTGGTATCGGCAGGTTTGGTTTGTTGTATCTTCGCGTGGGCTTACCATTCCTGCAAGGTGCTGGGATTTGAATAGCACAAGTGAAGAATTGTTCTTTTAACAATGAGTATTTAATCATTGTATATACAGGCATAACCTTGCAGTAATTGAATAGCCCGTAATAGTTATTTTCGTTTTTATATTCACTTTTGATTTTGTGTGAAACTATTTTCTTTAAAAGTCTTAACTGTAAATCATATATTTTATCGAGGTCAGTCTTGAATGTTCGACCATAACTACTTAACCCGTAGGACACTATTGATTCAGGGAGAGCTTTGTACATTGATAACAGTATGTGATATGGTACTTTGCGTTTAATTATTTAAAGAAAACTTAGCAAGTATGGCTCTAAGTCTAATACTGTGTAATATGCTGAGTCCACTTCATGCGGTCATCAATGACTAATGCTAGATATGTTTGATGTGCTACTATTTCTATTGAAGGGCACCCGCAGTTTAAGGGTAAACTATATTTACCTATATAAATTGCGATGTAGCTGCACTACTCACGCACGCTTAGTTACATATTGTGTCATCCTTGTTTTTACTGTCGTGTAGTGCAGGCAGCTTAATGTGAAATTGTTACCTATATCCACTAAAATCGAATTAGAATGTTTATTCAGGAACTCTATCCTACTAAATTTTTTATGTACCCTAAAATTTATCTCGTCATCTACAAGCACTAAAACTTTTATGAAGAACCAGTGTATGTACATATTTAAAGAAAACTTTAGAAAGCCGTAAGTTCCTCAGAACTTGCGTCAAAGGTAAGTTACGAGATTTTGCGATGCAAACTAGTTTCAAGTCAGTCCCATTAAATTGAACTTTTCTATCGATATTGGAAAAGTTTACTCTAGCACTTATATTGTCAACCTAACGATTTGTAGCCAAGTTTTTAAACTAAGAAATTTAATAAGTTTTTCCATATATTTGCTGTTTTTCCATTCACCTGTATATAAATATATATATATATATATATATATCTGCTTCGCCCGCCCGTTGCTATTTAAAACGAGCTGCATGAAGTCATTGTCGTTACTAATGTCGTATCAAAATAACCTTACAAAAGCAAATTATTATTTTGTGGCTTTTAACTAATTAAAGCATTTTCTTTGCATTACGCTTATACCGTTATTGTTTTAGCGGCTAATAAATAGTGTTTTGTATGTGTGATAGTGTTTGAAGTATTTTGAACAACTTACCACAGAGAAGTAGTTTGCATATTCTAATTTCAGTTTTTAGATCCTGTTCCAAATTTAATGGTCCTAATTAGCTGTGAAATAAGGGCTCCCCTAGGTCTCCTTAGAGGTCATTAGGGCAGGCAGACGTGATCCATGTAGGTACAACAAACTTAAATATTGGAGGTAAGTAATCACCTAGTTAGGTTTCGCTTAACGATGAAACAGTATCTTAAATTTTAACATATAAACAAACTTCTAAAATCTCTCTTTTCATATGTATATTAGTATGGATTTATGAAAATCAATACTTTTTATTTGTGTAGTTTAGTGTGTAGAGGTAGCAGAAATATTTCTGCAAATACAAAGCATTTCTGATCGCATCAGCTGAAACCAGTTTGTGTGTAAAATGAAAACAAACTGCAAACTAACTTCGCAGTTTCCGCTTCGCCTGCGGCTAGTTCGTAACCGATGGCCGCCGGTGAGTCAGCGAATTCCGTCCCTACTATATCGTATTTATTTTAAATTTTGATGCGGGACTAGACAATATATGGGCCACGGCTTCGATTTAGAATGATTTGAAACTCTTACGTACCAATACATATAAACAAGGTAATTTTTTAATGTTATACCCCTCAAAAGTTGAAGTTTCAAAAAAAAAAACATTTTCAGGGGTAAGTTTAGATATTGTAATAATGTTATAATTTTTATCCATTTTCCACATGAAAAAATCGTAACATCTGAATTTGTTTTTAATTAAAACACCAATCACATTATGTCTAAAATTATAAGTTTTCACCATAGTGTCCATTTATTAGAAACTACTTAGTCTTTTAGAGTTAATATAAAGCTTTACGTCTATTTAAATTTTAAAGCAATATAACCTTTTCGAACTTTGTTCCCTGCTACAGAAATTGAGGCATCAGTGGTTTGTTTCACCCCTCTTTCAACTGACTGAGTGCGGTTAGGAAACTTGGGAAAGTCAAACATCTGCACATTTTTTTCTTGTACTATAGCCTCAAGTTTAAGAGTATTTAAAGATTGCAGAATAGGTGGTACTACAAACAAGAGTTTTTCATCTTGCCAATCAATTTTTTTGTAGTATTTATCACATTCAAAGTTGTTTTTTGGTATTACAAACGGTCTTACATTGTTGGTTTGCTTTAAAGCTCTAGTTTTGAGTAATCTTCTGCAACCAAAATATCCTATATGCTTACTGTCCTCAGTCAGCATGGATAAAAGCAGTTTTCAGGATGCGCAAAATACGCATTACGCTGTATTACTGGATCTATCACAGCTTAAATATCTTTCAGGCAAGAATCTTGAATTTTTAATGAGAAACCATCTTTATTTTACGAAGTTTTTAAGTTTTTTTTTATCAACTATGCCACTTATAATACCTCTCTAATTTCTTTGATCAAAAATAAACGAGCGTTCTTCGCCGGATACGGTATCGCCTTGCACTTCCCGCATTTACACCAAACGAAATCTTTGCATTTGCATGCTGTAATGTCAAACAGGATGGTAGATTTGTGTATAAAGTTGCTTATTTTATCCAAGTATGATTTACTTTTTGGCTCTCTGTTATAATTTTTCAGTAACTGTATGTACTAATTACAGTATGTCATATACAGTATATTAGTTGATGCACCCTGCTCTCGAATACCCTTCTTACTCCTATAACAGCTTGAACAACTGCAGATATGACGAACACATTCGTAATGTTTTAACATGTCTTCATAAGTCAGTAGCACAAAACTTTATTTTTTATTGGGAATTTATCAATTAATCATATTTTATTTTTATGTCTGGTTTTAACACTATATTTTAATATCATTTCAATTTTTGCTTACTTCCTGAATGCTTAACAATAACTAATATAATGAAATAAGTAAACATAAAGAAAAATCAAATTAATTAGGCACCTAATCGAAAAATAAAAAAATCTCGAGCGCCACTCAATGAGTAAAACGGGTGGAGTGGCTTATGCTTCAACTGCAAGGTATTTGTAAGTAGTGAAATATTACCTATATAAACACAACAACAAACAACTTTTTAAAAGCAAATGTGTATAAAATAATTACACTAGTACCTTACTTTTCAAAACATTTTCTCAAGCTTCAAGGTCATTGAGCGAGCCATATGTACCTACCAAGTAAAAATAAAAATGTAAAATTTTATTTTGGCCAACCATACAACTTTTGAGACGTATTAAACTACAAAAAGTTGACAAAATCGATACACCCTACTGCTAATATACGTATAGTTTTTATTTTGTAATTAAAAGATTTTTTTAAAAAGAATTTGGAAAAATTAAGACCTCTAAGGCCATCTGCAGACGTGTAAATGCAAAAACATTAAGCAATATATACAAGAATGAAGATCAAATCGATAGTTTCAAGTAGCCTTTGGTAGCTAACATAGATTTAAATCTCTATTTGCAATAGGTGAACAGTTCTCAAAACAATGTGTACGATGACTTATTAAAATTATATAACGAACCCTGTACCTGTGTAGTTACCCTAATATTGGCAAATAGATTTAAAATATTAGAAT
This sequence comes from Apoda limacodes, assembly GCA_946406115.1. Lineage (NCBI taxonomy): Eukaryota > Metazoa > Arthropoda > Insecta > Lepidoptera > Limacodidae > Apoda > Apoda limacodes. The sequence goes on along the minus strand of OX291555.1, from coordinate 26,881,697 downwards.
GATTAGGGTTTTAGTAAGCAAGAAATAAAAGAAATAAAGACTCTAATCATAACATTATTTTACTAAATAGCAAAAATCTGATACTTTCTTCATGGGTAAAAGGGATTTTATATAGAAAATTAATTCAGTTTTTTGTATTATTGAGGTAGCAAAAAAACATAAGCCCTTCATATGTTCGAATAGGCTTCGGTTAGAATAGCCTATGGACAGCTAACAAACTAATTAAAAAACACTCTTTCAATTTCTTTTATAAAAATACTCACTTGAGACACAAACAGGTTAAAATATTTTTTATATGAAAACTTATGAAACGATCTTGGTCAGAAATCTTAATTGGATTCAATTAAACTAGTCGCCGGAGCCAGCAGATTCGATTCCCCAGGCGTTGAGCTTAATTTCTTAGTTGAAACCTCTCAACTGTCCTCGGACAGTTTATGTGTCATTATGGGATTCAGATATTCAGCCATTTAATGGTTTTGAAAGTTAGTTATTGTAATAAAATTCTATTATCTTTTTAGACAGATAAGAAACAATTCACCTCTGTTAACATCAAGATGTGACCATTCATATATTCACCCTGGAATTTAACGAATAAGCCGAAGGAAAAGGCGCAACAAGGCAGCCTTTTTGCTATAAAGCGATCTGATGGGATAGAATAGGAGGAGGTAAATGGTTATGTATAACGTATAGCGTACGGCTAAACTGCTAACAAAACACGACACGTTGTACCCATCTGCCAAGCCTACCCGTCTACCAAGCCCTCTTCGTGCTTTATAATATTAAATTTTATAAAAATAAAATTTAATAATAATAAAAAAAGAAAAAAAAAATATATGTATATAAAATAAAATTGTTATATAAAACTAACATAATTATCAAAATAATAATTAAATAAGATCGTGGAAGATCGAGGACTTAGAAAAAGTTAGCCTGGATCGTGGCGGTGGAGGTCTTTAATATTTTTGTAGACTATTATTAAAAATTATATTATATTAATATAATTTTTAATATAATTATAGTATATTGTTAAAAACCTAAATTCGAAAATAAAATAAATTTCATTACTTGAACACCCGGGACAGCATAAGTTTACGTAGACATACATAGGCAGCGGCGAGCGTCGCGTGGCCACAATTTATAAAGAAAGCGTATGATGTGGGCATATGCAAAATGCGATAAATTGATATAAACTGCAATGTATTATTGAGTGAATACATTCTAATATGAGAGGAATTATGTACCTTTCTGATGGCTAATAAAAGGTGGTAGTGTTGTAGTGACCTGAATATTGGAATGCGACTCTTTTGCTTGATTAAGCGATGGATGTTGCTTCTTATGTTTGATTGCTTATACTGCTACTATACAATTCAGGTAAAAAGACCTCACCTGAGTAAAGTAAAAAGGAGATAAGGAGATGAAATTGAGGCATGCCCGGGGATCGGAAGCTTAAAACCTACTGGTCTCTCGGAATGTTTGTCGTTAACATTCGTTAGTGGCTTCAAGTTACATCAGCTGAGCTCACAGACGGACATTTGAACATCTCTCGCCTAACGTTTCGATCCGTTTGTTTGGGTCAAATACGGAGGTGAGTTCAGTGCCGAGCGACTTGAACGACGACAACAGATTACACAGTGTAGAAGGGTAAAGGTCCTTGCCCCGAGCTGTCTGTCAGAGTCGAAAAACTGCTAAAGAAGGCAATTATTGTTTTATTAAAATTGACACGTAAACCGTTGCCATGTTGCGGGGATTCGGACGCTGATTACGCGAAGGCGACAGTGATACTTCACCTACGCGACTGATGACACCAAATAGGGAGAAGTCTTGTAGCGATTTGAATATTGGAATGCGACTCCTTTGCTTGTATTAGTGATGGACGTTGCTTCTGAGGTTTGATCGTTTATAATGCTTCTATATTACACAGGTAATAAGGCCTCGCCTGCGTAAAGTAAAGAGGACACAAGGAGATGATGATGGAGGCATGCCCGGGGATCGGAAGCTTAAAACCTACTGGTCTCTCAGAATGTTTATCGTTAACATTCGTTAGTGGCTTCAAGTTACATCGGCTGAGCTCACAGACGGTTTGAACATCTCTCGCCTAACGTTTCGATCCGTTTGATTGGGTCAAATACGAATGTGAGTTCAGTGCCGAGCGACTTAAACGACGACAACAGATCACACAGTGTAGAAGCGTAAAGGTCCTTGCCCCGAGCTGTCTGTCAGAGTCGAAAAACTGCGAAAGAAGGCAATTGTTGTTTTATTTAAATTGACACGTAAACCGTGGCCAAGTTGTGGGGAATCGGACGCTGATTACGTGAAGGCGACAGTGATACTTCACCTACGCGACTGGTAACAACTCATGGAATCATATTTGGTTCGCTACTAAATTCCTAAAAAGCTGCGATACTGAATATTACATAAATAATATAACTCACACTTATTCTATCGTTAATCGATCAAATAAACTATAAACTATATTTCTTCGTACTTGAACTGATAATATACCTATACATTTAACCTGTTTATGAATCCTTGATCATGTATGGTGTGGACGCCGGCTTGAAAACCGAAATATATCATTTCAAATCTACGACTGAAGTTACATGGATGCAGTGGGGCTTATTGCGTCTTGCTCTTCGGAGTGTGTTAAGCATGGGGCGTGCCCTCTTGGTGAATTCCATGGCTGTTCCATTGGTACATAATAATTAGTATCTACACAAATGGTTCAGTGGGGTTTATTGCGTCCTGCTCTTCGGAGTGTGCTTAACACGAGGCGTGCTCTCTTGACAATGTCATGGTGTAAGGTCCTAAGGCCTTAATGCATTGATAAAAGAATTCGACGCTTTAAATTACGGACGTGAAGACGCGGAAAGTTGTTTATCGATAACCAATTGTTAAACCTACACCTATATTTTGCTTGCCCAATGGATGACCGAAGATGGAAAAGGTCAATCACCCTCAATCCAGAAAGGCCTTTCCGAAAAGCGCTTTCCTTTTTTACACAAGGACTATCTAGACCAAACTACGTTACAGTCTGAAAATACGACACTTAGAAACAAACAAAAGTTCTCACAAAATTACAATAAGTGTCGAGTAGTTATTTACGTTAATTAAATTACGGGTTAGGATGGGCTCTCCGAGCCTGGAGTAAATAAGAGCTGTCAGGATAAAACGTTAGTACACAAATTAAAACAATTACAATTATGAGTCAGATGAAGATCTAAGATACTTAACTCAAAAGCTGACCACTGCCAACCGTTGCCAAAAATTGACTGCCCCGACCTTCCCATTTTCTATCCTCTCTTCCTCTTTTCGCGTCATATTTTTCATTGTAGACAACTATACCAGCATACTCTGTAACTCGTTTAAAGTTTAGTAACTTCGCCTTTATTGCTCTCGCAATAAAGCCGACGACCCCTCTTCATCCTATCTCTTTGCTAGCTATCTCGACTCGTCACTCGGACTGGCCCCGCCAGCGCACGGTCGTAAGAGCGATAGGGACAACTACAGCACGCTCCGCTACTGTCGCTTACGTATCTTCCCGCGTCTTGTTTTTCGCGCCAAGATTGCGTTCCCACGCAAACTTACCCGAGTCTGACACATGTGTTTCGCATTACTCCGAAAGCGTGGCCGGCTTTTAGAATCTTCTACAAAAAATAACTTTGAATGACTGCAACAATTGCCAATTGAAGCTACAGGGGTCTTTTGGGTCGCCTATGTTTTGTACCTGCTGCGTATGAGGTTGGATTTTTAACCGACTTATTTTTGGAGACTTGAATAAAACATGATGTACGTAATAAGTATATAACTGAATTTTATTAGGTATCGGGGTCCTCACATTCCCCTCCTCGCGGATCCGTAAAGTTGTGATAGTAACTTTATGGGCTCTGCGTAGATCTAACCTACTACAACAAATGTAACTTTCTTATTTAGATGTGAGACTTTCGTACTTTGGTAGAATATTTCCTTATACAGTACGTGCCTGATTGTCAATTGCCGACGTTCCCTGTGTCGTTTTAATATTACTTTGTTTGTGGCAAAATCCTACATACAGAACTTGACTAATTAGTATGACCTTAATATTGGTGTATAAAATGAAAAACATTACGATCCATTTCACCTATGTACGCGCGGTCTATAACTTTAATGTAGGTATCAAAATACGACGGTTTTCCTAATTGTGTGTGGGTCCCCTTTTTCCTAGACGTATTTATACCTTTTTGTATTTTCGATTCCAAACAATACATTCTGACTAAGTTTTGCACGAATCGTGATAGGTTTATTGAATTTAGATTTGATTGTATTTGTTATCATTATGTTATCGGCTTCGATTTGTTTTTGTTTCCTCATTTCTTTAGTCATGAACTCGTGCGCTCGGGAATTCACCGCTGTCATAAAACACTGCTATATACATATATACACAAGCTTGCATAAAGTTTTATTTCCAGCTCAATTACAATTATATATAATACATCCCAAGCTACACACCTCTTAAATCTAATCTTAGTCTAACATGCTATAAAAGCTTTTACGATGCCCTTACTGAACTACTTTATTATTTACTGTTAAGCGGGTTATATTTCACGAAGCGGCGGATTCCGTTGCAGTAGATTCAGACTTCATTGAAGTACAGGCTCAACTATTTCTCATTATTTTGTCTGTGTGTGTGAAGAAATGTTATCCAGTTCCAAACAGTTACTAAAACCGTGCACTCAATGTACGTTTTTTTTTTCCTCCTATGCACTCGTGCTCTTTAGTATTATAGCTTGGTACCTTCTAGCCATAATTATCTCAACCCCGTCCTGCCGTGATAGACAGGCCGGTAGCGGCTTCACGTAATTATGCTTGAGCGTACTTGTTATAATAACATGTATGTAATTTCATAGTTCGCGGGGCCCCGTCTAAATACTTTTTGAAGATTGAGCTATTTGGCTGAACACATCTCTCCACATAGACAGACACCGCGCTACTTAACACTCATTTTAAAACGATGGTTTAATGGAATAACTTTAGTCCTCTTTGATAGTGCCTTAATACCTAAATATGTGCCTTACGTTGTAATTTCCTCTTATTTTATTCGTTTTAGGGTCGACAATAGTGTATACATTATTATTGTGTGCGGCGCCGATAACATACGGCCCCTCAAACAATAAGGAGAATTTACGCATTAACCCTTTTGCTTTGTTTGATTTTGGGAACATTTTAATTTTAACAAGGTCTCCTATTTGTAGGGTCAGTAGATTGTGACGTTTATTATATGTTATCTTTCTTTTTTCCGCTGTTTTTACAATATTATCACGAGCTATTGATATAATCTGTTCTCGATCTAAGTTCATAAAACTGTTTATTCCGTGTTTTTCTAGTATTTTGTCTTCCGGTAACACTAAGCTCTTTCCGTTGATTACTTCGTACGGAGAAAATCCTGTACTAGAATGCATCGTGTTATTGTAAGTATTTTCTACCTGTGATAGAATATTGACCCAACCTTTGTGATTTTTATTACAATAGGACCTAAACAGTCGGTTCAATTCGCGATTAACTCTTTCTACTGAATTCGGTGACGGGTTAAAGACACTGGTATGTGATATTTCTATACCTAGATTCCGAAGTCCTTCTTCCCACACTCGCGAAACGAACTGCGCCCCATTATCGGTGACTATCCTTTTTATTCTTAATTCAGAATGAAACTTTTTGGTCTGACTTAGTACCGCGCGTCCGGTAGCCTTGCGCAATGGAAACAATTTTATTAGTTTGCTGAACGCATCTTGCATGACATAGACGTATTGCATGCCAAATTGTCCCTTCACCAATGGACCTAAAATGTCTGCGAAAACTATCTCGCCTATTTCTTTTGGTATAACTGGTATGCATGGTCCCGTATAATTTTTAACCTGTTGTTTCGATTTTTGACATATGTCACATGCTTCTAACACCCTACCTATAACAGTTTTCATTTTGGGAACCTTTTTCCTTCCAAAATGACCTAACTTTTCATGTACGGAAATAATTAATTCCTTTTTTAAACTTTCAGGAATCACCAACCGTTTATTTTTACTATTTGCGCTCAAGAAAAATATTATATTGTTTTCCAATCTATAGATTCCACTGTTTGGGCTAACTACGTTTTCTACTATTGGATTTAAAGTTAATCCCCTTTTTATAATACTGCACTCTGGATCTTCGTTCTGTAAGTCCTCTATTTTCTCTAATCGTTCTAATATGGTTTTCTGGTTCGACGCATGGAATAATAACAACTGTGGACATGGAACTTTATTTTCTTGTTCCGTTCCCTCTAAATAGCGACTTAATATATCAGCCGTAGTATTCATCCGTCTGCTAACGTGTTCTATTTTATAATTAAATTGGTTTAAAAAATGCACCCACCTGATCATTCGCGCATTTAAAAATTTCCACGTGTATATGAAACTTAAGCTTTTGTGGTCAGTGCGGATTATGACCTTAGCTCCTATTAAATAAGTTTCAAACTTTTTTAAACAATATATCATCGCGTAAAATTCTATTTCGCTTACAGACCATCTTTTTTCAGTTTCAGTCAGCGCTTTACTGACAAACCCTAACACCATCGGTTCATTGTTGTCATCTAATTGATACACATACCCCGCTATCGCAATAAGGCTTCCGTCAGTCTGTACGTAAAAATCCTTACCGGTAATAGGGTGAGATAACATTATCGTATCTAAAAACAATCCCTTTACTTGTTCAAAACACTCGTTTTCTACATGGGTCCATTTAAACTGCACGTCCTTTTTTAACAATCTACACAATGGCTTTGTCTTCTCCCCGTAGCTATCGATAAACTTTCTAAAATAATTTGTGAGCCCTAAAAATGCTCGTAATTGTTTAACTGTCCTAGGGGCTGGGAATTCACGAATAGCCTTTGTTTTTTCCGGGTCCATTTTTACGCCTTCGGTATTTACGATGTGCCCTAACAACTTTACTTCGGTCTTAATAAACTCACATTTTTCTAAGTTACATGTCATGTTGGCCTCGCGTAATTTTGATAATACTATGTCTAAGTGTTCTAAATGATCAAAAATGTTTGTCCTCGTATATACCACTATATCGTCTACATATGACACACAATAGTCGCTAACTGATGGCCCTAGCACTATGTTCATAGCCCGACTAAAAGAACCTAAAGAGCTTTTCAGACCTTGTGGAAGAACAACATAAACATATGTCGTTCCCATAAAGGAGAAACCTGTATACTGAACCGAGTCATCACTTAAAGGTACCTGGAAATATGAATTTATCAGGTCAATCAAACTAATATATTTGACCCCCTGAAACGACTGAAGTATTTCCGATGTTAGTTGTGGCGTCTCCGTGTCCGCTTCAGTCCTGCGATTAAGCTCACGAGCGTCTAACAATAATCGAACCGATCCGTCCTTTTTCATTGTATACGTAAGAGGACTACTAAATTGCGTCGCTTGCTTTCTAATAATACCTAAACCTTCCAGTTCGTTCAATTTTTCAGCTATCTTTGCTCTATGTGAAATTGGTATAGGATATGTTCTTTTAACAAAAGGTGTGTTATCGGTCATTTTTATTTTATGAACATATTTGTTAGTTCTACCTAATTTTGGTGAAAACGTTTCTTTGTTTTTTAATAGGATAGGTATTAAATATGACCTATATTCGTCCGATAAACCTACCGATTCTATATGCGTCTTAATATTTTGTTCTAAATTTGCCTCCTCACTGACTTTTGCCTGACTTAGAAAACAATTTAGTAACTCCACATCCAGGTTTCCCCCCTCCTGAAATGTAGTATCAACCTGTATTTTTATACCTAACTGTTCCATGTATAGTAATTTTTCCGGCCCACATATTAATCGCGCTTTCATTCTTTCTAGCCAATCATATCCCAGTATTAATGGTTTAGGTAATCTATTCATAACTAAGACTGGAGTATCAATTTCAACACCATTCACACTTAACGTTATTAAGATCATATTCGTAATTTTTTCAGACTTAGTTCCAAAAGCACCTTGTATCTGTACTGAAGGAATTGGTACTGATGGTAATTTAATACCGCTAGATTCTATTTCGTTATACAGATCCCGCGAAATACACGTGACTTGGCTATCTGAATCGATTAACCCACAAACTTTCCTACCATTAATCTCCGCTTTTAATATTGGTAATTGCGGCAAAGCCATGATCATGTCCACCTCATCGTCGTCTTCAAATAGTTCACTAAATATTGAATTCATTTCTGGCGAGCAACACTGCATACACGCTATGCACTTTATACTGCTGTCTTCACATATATAATTTTCATCGAATTTTAATTGTGACAGTAAATCAATTATTAAGCTGATCTCATTCGTTCCATTCATCCGTGCTTGGATTTCCGAACACACAGTATGCCTAGATCCACACAGTTCTTTACCTAGGCCCAAACCTGGCTTCCAACCCATCTTACACATATATTTATACGCATTTATTAATGCATTCGTTCTTTCATCCATTTCGTCACAAACTATCGTATTGCCGCCCCTTCCTATATTTATATGAGTTGACCGATCGAGGCTATTATCGTCAACTAACGTTAGTTTTTTGTACTATTTTCCCCACTGCAAGATTTTACGTTTTGAATATTTGAACTGGTAGACGGCCTCACATCATTATTAGCCTCATTACTAGATGCAAAGAAATCGATTGCCCTGTACTGTTCACGCCCTGTATACCTATTATTATGCCTAAAATAGTTCCCGCGCGCACGCCTATTCCCGCGACCTCTGGCTGAAACTCTTCCGCGATACGACGGCCTGGCTTGTATCGTGTTCGTCTGTAACTATGTCAAGACCCGTACCGTCTCCTTTAGTCAAGTTTATATGTTGTTTTAATTTTTTTATAAAGATTACCGGGTTGTCCGATCCGTTGAAGTTCGGTTTCTCTGGCGTAGGTTTGAGAATATATATCGTCTGGTTTTGACCCGAAGAACTGCCTACTAACTCCGACCTTGTTTCTGAACTCGCGTATACTTCATTACTTAACACTGAAGTTTGGTTACTACCACTGAATTCACTCCGATTGCTACAATTTTCCTGCCTATTCTCTAACTTTTCTAGTCGTTTAAGTATTTCGTCTAATTTCGTACCTAAATCTAGACTTCCTGTCACGTTACTGGGTACATTGCACTCTGCTACCTGTTCAGACTCTTACAAATTAGATCGTCTACCCCTCCTAGACAGAACTCGTCTCGCCATCTTTATTAGTTAGGTCTCCCCTCCTAAAGTGAAACTATTCGTTGTAAATCCGTAACTATCTAAATTAGTGTAAGAAAAATTCTTTAACAATCACTTTTCCCACAAGATCTGACTTATTATAACGGACTCTGTTTAACTCTCGAATAAACCAAAAAAAACCCAAATGTATCACTAACTGCTATAAAACTTCTAAAGATCACTTCACTGATAATGTAATTCCTGCAAAATCTCACAAATTTTATCACACCAGTTTTACAGCCTAAATTCCCTGCTGTATCTATTGTAATGAAGACAAAAAAAAATCTCTAAATATTAGTAAATATTTTAGAGATAAGCCCGTCGCACACCTGCGGTTCAATAGAATTATGTTATTGGTAAACCTGCGTTGTTTCTTGGATACCTATAATAGTCACAAGTTTGTTGATTAAATTCTAATTTTGCTTTTAACAGCTGGATTCGAAATTGAAATACCTAAACTTTATACTGTTGGTTTTTCACCGCCTATTTAATTATTTAATAAAATTGTTAGTTTTGATTTAAATAGATGAAGTTTTATTTATTGTAAAATTTCTTGTTTATTTTTAGATATTTAGTCGTTGTGTTTTAACCGTAGTAACTTATTTATTTAATTGTTTAGACGTTTACTTTTAGTTTTCAAAATGGCTCAATGGATCGTCTGTTTTCGTGTTCAATCTAGAACTCACTAGTAACCTAGGTATTACTTTTAAATAGTTATTTTGTATTTAATGCAATAAAATATATTTTACGTTGTGTTGATTTTTTTTTTCTTAGAAACCGTAGTAACTTACAGATTTTTTTTCTTTGATTCAAAATTGATACTTTGAATTTTACACAAAGATCCCTGGGAGCGGAACCACTTTGTAAGGTCCTAAGGCCTTAATGCATTGATAAAAGAATTCGACGCTTTAAATTACGGACGTGAAGACGCGGAAAGTTGTTTATCGATAACCAATTGTTAAACCTACACCTATATTGTATATAGTGCCTATGATTCCTAAACTAGATTATGGTAATTCCACTTACTGATTTACAGTCGTGCGCAGACTCTCTCTATCTCTCTCGTTTCAGCTCAGCTATGTTAGGTATCTCCCTTGAAAACTCGTACTACAGGAAATTATCGACTCTTTTATCTCGTTTTATTCACCTGGAATTGGTACAAATACAAGTGTATATATTTTGAACATAAAAGACGTTGTCTGCTGCAAAAGAAAAATCTCCCTTTTGGGAAAGTAGATAGTCCTTTCCTTGTCTCCAAAGTCGTAATTTCTGTTCCACGAAGTTTAGGCTTCAGAGATCAGAAAGTAAGACTTGCCCAATGGATGACCGAAGATGGAAAAGGTCAATCACCCTCAATCCAGAAAGGCCTTTCCGAAAAGCGCTTTCCTTTTTTACACAAGGACTATCTAGACCAAACTACGTTACAGTCTGAAAATACGACACTTAGAAACAAACAAAAGTTCTCACAAAATTACAATAAGTGTCGAGTAGTTATTTACGTTAATTAAATTACGGGTTAGGATGGGCTCTCCGAGCCTGGAGTAAATAAGAGCTGTCAGGATAAAACGTTAGTACACAAATTAAAACAATTACAATTATGAGTCAGATGAAGATCTAAGATACTTAACTCAAAAGCTGACCACTGCCAACCGTTGCCAAAAATTGACTGCCCCGACCTTCCCATTTTCTATCCTCTCTTCCTCTTTTCGCGTCATATTTTTCACTGTAGACAACTATACCAGCATACTCTGTAACTCGTTTAAAGTTTAGTAACTTCGCCTTTATTGCTCTCGCAATAAAGCCGACGACCCCTCTTCATCCTATCTCTTTGCTAGCTATCTCGACTCGTCACTCGGACTGGCCCCGCCAGCGCACGGTCGTAAGAGCGATAGGGACAACTACAGCACGCTCCGCTACTGTCGCTTACGTATCTTCCCGCGTCTTGTTTTTCGCGCCAAGATTGCGTTCCCACGCAAACTTACCCGAGTCTGACACATGTGTTTCGCATTACTCCGAAAGCGTGGCCGGCTTTTAGAATCTTCTACAAAAAATAACTTTGAATGACTGCAACAATTGCCAATTGAAGCTACAGGGGTCTTTTGGGTCGCCTATGTTTTGTACCTGCTGCGTATGAGGTTGGATTTTTAACCGACTTATTTTTGGAGACTTGAATAAAACATGATGTACGTAATAAGTATATAACTGAATTTTATTAGGTATCGGGGTCCTCACAATGGCTGTGTCCGTGTGAACAGATGTCACACTCTTTGGCCTAAGGCTGAGTTTTTGTGCTATGCACGCACAAGGATTTGTTCCTGAAACTACATATTAAGACTTCGGTCTTCAGCTTCGGCTGCAACGATAATTTAATGGTTATACCATTTATGATTTCACACCCCTACTCCTTCGGGGGATGTGCGCTAAGTTAGCCTCGGTATGGACACGTACCGTGGGAAGCGCTGGGTGGAGCTTCCCGCCTTTTTATTTTTTTAGAAAAATAAAAAGCGCATAGGAGTAGAGGATACTATTTTCATTACTAGAACGGTGTTTCAGTCTTTCTCTTAAAGAACCTGCGGTCTACGTTACACAATAAGGTCCTACCACTCAGACGATCACATAGCCAAACCTTCGATAAATTTATACTTCAATTTTCAAGTTTCGTGTTCATATTATCTCTTATAATCTTTTCTGTCCATACTGGTTAGTTAGGTAGGTACGTTAAAGGTAGGTAGTATATGTGTTCTTTGGGGGGGTTAGTTACAACGTGTTTCGCCGCAAAACAAGGCATGTGAAGGTGACGCAAGTTATTCGTGCGCTATATCTTTTTTTAGTGGTGATATTTTACAAAGAAGTTGGCATCGTCCACATAATGAGGGAAAAGATGCACTCATTCACATGTGGATGGTGTACTTCTGCACATGAATGCTACTAAATTGATTTTAACTGATTTGCAAGGTAATAAAATTTTATCATAATAATGAATTTCCGCAAAGTAACGCCTGATTCTATCAATAGTATAGAGTAGAAAACCGCAGGAAATAATTTATTTATTTTTTAAGTGAACTTAAAACAGCTATACAGAACTGACCACACTCTAGAAGTAAACAAAACTACTGCGCAGCCAACAGGTACCTGTCTAGAAACAAAGCTACTGTGCGGCCATCAGGTAACTGTCAAGAACAAAGCTACTGTGCGGCCAAAAGGCACCTGTCAAGAAACAAAGATACTGTGCGGCCAACAGGTACCTGTCAAGAAACAACTAATGTTTACTTGAGTAAAAACATTTTGAGTTTGACTTTGCGTTGGGTTTACTGATAGTTTTTTTATTGTATCTATGTAAGTACCGACACTATAAAGTTTCACCTAATTATCTAGCCTTACTCCTACCTAACTGAATTAAGTGTTGCGTTGCGGGATTTTTATACAAGAAAACAGTTTTTTCGTAATATTTTGCGTTAATGTTGAAACTGATAATATTTTGTTACTTTAAAATAAAGACCTCGTACCTACTGCAAACAATACTCGTAGCTCAAGGCGCCGCTAAAAATGCTAACTCAGTTCTGCCGCGAGCATCAGTTCCAAAGTAACCACCGTCTATAGATAGCAAACATTTGGTTCGCTAAAGCTGCAATATCTGTCTGCAAATGAAAACAAACTGAAAACTCACCTTACAGTTTTAGCTTCGACTGCAACCGGTGTGTTTGTAGAAGTAAGTAAATAAAATTATCAAAATTCTGGAAACGAAACAAGCGGATGAATGGACGAATACAAAGTCTCGCAAAAAGAATTTTTTACTTTTTGTGAGACAGATATAGCACGTATTCGCAAAATCAGGGACCCAATTTACAACAGATGCTCTTTACTATTATTTATATAAAAGCATAAACTGAGTGACTGATAACTCAACTGAGTGACTGATAGCTCAACTGAGTGACTGATAGCTCATCTGAGTGACTGATAGCTCAACTGAGTGACTGATAGCTCAACGCACAGCCGAAGCAATTGCGTCTAGACACATGACATTTTTTACAGAGGTTCCTGTAACAACGCGCAACGCAGGCGAGCACCAAGAAATGGTTTTGCAGAATTCATCCCTTCAGGGTGTAAAATGGGGGTTTTATGGTTTCGTAGTAAAAAACGAACGCTCATAGCTTTGCCATATCCGTGGATTAGCTCAGATGTCATGAGCACTAGACAGCTGTATTTTGGCAAGCGTATACCTACCTAAACGTATACATACTCGTATAGGTAGGACTCAGACCCAGTGGTAAAATAAAATCTTTAAAATATTTCTTTTGGGACATGTATAATAAAATAATTGGAAAATTGAAACTGATGTGATTCATCGTTTATAATGTCTAAGAGATCAAAATAAGAGATTTTAATAAGCATTCCGATATTTTTGTTGGTAAAACCATAAACATTAGAAAGCTTCTTTTTTTAAAACAAATTCCTTGTGGATGATGTCTTGCATTAACAAGTGTGTGTGTCTGCTCCGACACACGATTGGAGTTTACTTCTATATCTCTCTCTCTAAAAAATAATAAATAGTGTCATATAATATAATAATAAAAATAATAAATAAAGCATAGAGAAGGAGCAGCGTTACTCTTTCACAAAACGTGCTGTTACTTGTAACTTATCGCTCTACTTCTTGTGCATTTAAATTTTGTACATTTTGTAAAACTATAAAATTAGAAAATAAAATTTGGCACTTTTCCAAAGTAAATGGCAACAAGAAACGCTCAGCGGTGTCGTCGGCACACGCTCTCACACGTTATCACGACAAAACGACATCGGTCCTCATACCTAAGTTTTTAAAGTCTTGATTATATCAAAGCACCTTCTGATGTTTTATATTTTTTAAATTTTCTTTCCTGTCTTTACGGCCTGCCTAATGTAAAGCGGTCACAGCAACCTATGGACGCTTGCAACTCGGGAGACTCGCGAGTTGCCGCCCTTTTTAAAAACTAATAACTTCTTTCTTAAAGAACTCTATATTGTAGTCTCTCGCGAACACCTTGGCAAGGACATCATTTCAAACAATTCCTCAGAACACAGCCCATTATACCAAGGGTGGAACACACACAGAGAGGCAAACTCTCGTATTTCTATTACCTACACATTATTTATTATTTTATTGACTGAATGCGCATTACTTTTTGATAGAATTTTTTTTTTCTTTTAGTTAATTAGTTCAACAAGGTAAACAGTGAAAACAAACCCGTCGGATTTTAAATATCAACTGAAAAGTAAAAATAATGTAAAGCGTGTTTCAAAAAACTAAAAGCAGTCGAATAAGAGCCTCTTCACTGTACAAGTTTTTGTGTTGACAATCGAGAATTATATGATAACTAGCTTCTGTCAGCGGCTTTGCCCGCCCTAAATTTAGTTATCGGCGTAGGATTCTTACGGCAACTCCTCAATTATAGAAAAAAAACCTACTCGCACTTGATGTTCTCTCTCTCTCTCTCTCTCACTTTCCCTCTGTGTGTTTCTCTTTTTTTAAAAATGATAAATAATTAAATACTAAAAAATAATTAACTAAAGGATTAATACTGCGATCTTGGTGCTCCATACAAACTTTGAACCCCCGTTTAGGGGGTAAGTTTTGGAAAATCCTTTCTTAGCGCACGCCTTCATCATAATAGCTATAAGTATCCTAAATTTCAGCTCGATCCGTTCAGTTGTTGCAGCTGTACGTTGATAGATAGATAGTTACTTTGGGCTAACGCTAACTTTATCGCGCGACTTTGATTACGTAAAAGGTGAAAATATTTTTAAATAATACGTACCGTCCTTCCCCCGCATGACTGCCCGCCAGCCTTGCACATCATAAATGCGCGCGCAGTACTTGATCATTATTTTGCTGCGATGTTAATTTAAAACTGCGATATCACCTAAGATATTCATTGCAATCGAATGATGTAAAGGGCCATTTAGTTTGAGATTAAATACTTGTGATGAATAACGTATTTATTTGGATCAGGATTAATATCATGTTTATAAAAAATCCTTCGCAAATAATGCATTATTTTAGAACGAATTTCAAAAGCATAAAAAAGGTTTTAAAAAGCCAACCTTAAAAGATACACATATGCTGGTGCGGACTTTTTTTAGAACATTTAAATGGAAACAATTTTGTCATACATGATTTTTGCGAAACTTTAACCGTTTATGCAGCGCAAGCAGCAGAAGCTCTCAAAAGGTAAAACAAACCACCGATTTTGAAACATTCTTCATTAGTGCTCCACTCCTATTGGTCTTAGCGAGATGATATATAGCCTACCTCGATAAATGGGCTATCTAACATCGAAAGAATTTTTCAAATCGGACCAGTTGTTCCTGAGATTAGCGCGGTCAAACAAACAAATACTCCTGCTTTATAGTATTAAGTATAGATTTAAAGTAATTTTATAAAAATGATGTATCTTGATTCCAGGCATATTGAAGAATTTGGCATAAAATTTAGATGGAAAATTAGGATAGAATTCTGATTTTTTAAATTGGAAAAAAGAATAGTACATTGTGTATTAAGAATGGTAAGGAGAAAATTACTAACGAGAGGCTATTCAGACGCATAATGCTGTAGGCCAAGGGCTTTAATAACTCGAGTTTGTAATTCTTATACCGTGTACCGCTTATAAGTGAAAAAATAAATAAACTGACCGAAACACAATTATAATGTTGGGAACAGAAGGATAGGAAACAACGTCGCCGGTAGATGGCTAGAGAATTTATGTATTCAGAAGTTTTGGCTGAAGTCCACACACTTGTGTACCAAATATATATTACCCGCGTCACCTTCACATTTAAAGAATGTCATTTTTTTTTTAATAAAGTCAAGTTATTAAGCTCAGACACCAATTGAACAAGAAGGTATCCACCGAGATTACAGGTTGCGCTCTAAATTATTCTTTTTAGAAATGGATGGTATTGATGGATTTATTACGTATTTTGCTAGTCCCGGACGTTATGCGCGGGATCTCGCATTTTATCGGTATTGCAGGACTGGGAATTGCAGTCCCTAATCGACAAATTAGCATCATGATCACTTGCTCATTAATAGTCCGCCAAAACTAGGTTACTGCCAAAATGATATAGACACCTGAAATTTTGTAAAATTTAAATTTTGAAATTAGTTTAATTTACCACCGTGGGCATAAATCAGAAACCTAGAAATTTTTAGAGAGTTAAAAAAATATTAACTACCAAAGTGGCAAACACGCATACGACCTGACTGATGTCAGCAGTTAAAGAAGTATAAGGATGCTTGCAACACCATACGTATTATTTACGACTTGCCGACCCTTTTAAAACCTTATTGCTTCCTTCTCGAAGACCTCAATATTCAGGTAGAACATGGGATTTATTATTAATATTTAATTTTGTACAATAATATTTCTAATGAGGCTGGGCGGAAATAAGTTTATGAAAACTTTACAAAAAACTTTCGAGAGACTCACCCTTACCTTAACATCAAAGTAACTAAACTTAAGCTCCAACTTGTAAAGTAACATGTCTAAACTTAAGTTTTGAATAAGTAAATCAGCGAAGCAAAATAAGGGTTGCAGACATCGTCCAGAACAATCTGAGGTTGGTGGAGTGAGCTTTCTGGTCAGTTGGATAAACGAAGGGGTTGTTGGTGGAAACAAAGTAACGATGAATTGCTCGCAAAGATAATGAATGTAGAAGAAATGCATTACTTGGCACATAAAAGATTTATTGATCTGGAATATAAATAGCTATACTTATCTCAATTATTTTATTCAGTTATTCTTAATACGTTATTGTTATTAGCACATCCAATACACGTAAAAGAAGTAAAACTTTAAGAGCTGAGGAACACCTCTTTTCCTCGCACCTCATCATCCATTCCTCGCTATCTTTATTTTCACTTAATTTCCATGTTATATGTATCTATTAGAAATTTATCAACAAATGACTATAATTAACGATCATTTTCTATCAGTTACCTTTTTCCGACTCACTCTTTCCTTGCCAACTCTTCCTACTTTCCTGAATCTCTATTTCTATATTTCCTCCTCTTTTCTCACTTTTTGTGTATTTGCCGCTCTCGATTCCCGCTCCCCTCTGTGTCCTGTATCTTTTTCTCTCAATGATCATAATCGCAAGTGTAATTCCTTTCTTTGCCTTATGTTTGTCTTTGCCTGGTTAATTAAATATTTCAAAGACAAAAAACGCTCGCCTTGAAACATTTCATAAAAACAAGATACTCAAATTCGACATTTTACTTTCTAGAATTGACACTTTATAACAAATATAAGGATTTAGTGTCTAAACCTAATTAACACTTCAATTTATTTACTAATAACTTGAATTTATCCAAGAAATCCCAACTTTTGAAACCACAAAACCTTTTTATGTACTAGTGTACGGTAGTGTGGCCGGCCGCTGTGCAGAGGGTGTGGGTTCGATTCCTGCACTGGACAAATAACGTTCGTGTTTGTCTTGGTTCTGGGTGGATTTATGTATGATGTGTATTGTGTAATTTACAACAACAACTAATATATATTTATTTGTGTCCGTTGTCTGGTATTCAATATAAAGAAATACTTTTCAAACGAAATTTTAGCATTGTATGATCCTAGAAATAAATAAACAATTATATATAATTTTTTTTTATATACTACTAAGATGGCAAACAAGCTTACGGTCCGCCTGATAGTAGCCGGTCACCGTAGCCTATGAACGCTTGCAACACCAGGGGTATCACTCGCGCGTTGCAGACCCCTCAGAAATCTAATAACTTCTTTCTTGAAGAACCCCATACTGTAGTCCTTGGAGAAAACCTTGACAGGGAGCTCATTCCACAACCCAAGCGTTTGCGGGAGGAAGTTTCTCTGAAACTGCACTGTACACGACCATTTTGGTATTAAAGGGTGAGAATGCATTCCTGCCGATGGCGAGCGGTGCGATGGTAGAAAGTAGCCGTTCGCATCATTTCGAACAATAAAATTCCTCAGAACACATCCCATTGTACAAGCGGTAGAACACACACAGGGAGGCAAAGTCTCTCCTCAGACTTAGGATTCCATACGGCAAGTGAGTTTGGGATCGTCGAAAATTCTCACAGGCCCTCGTTGAACATAGTCAAAAGGGCCTAGCTGGTATCCGGTACTTTTACACCTCATTCCATACATTTTTTTGTACAAATTCATCATAAAGTAGCATTTTATTTATATTTACTTTACACGTCTTGCAATTTTAAATCAACAAAATGAAATTTAATAGTATAACTTTAGATAAATGTTATCTTACGACAGTATCGAAATGTCACTAAAAATATTATGCATAAAAAAAAATTAGAATAGGAAATTCTTAAAGATAAATGATTTTTCTTGCCAGATAACGGCCTCGGCCATGGTCCTTTGAAAAACCTATTTATCTAAGTATCCAAAATCTAAAATCTAAAAAACCAACTATTATCGGCTAGGGTACTATATGACAAAATCTATTGCAAATAAGTTCAACTTTATTCCCTCCAAAGCAATGTATTATAATAATATATCCTTTATGATTTTGCCATTTGCTTTAGATGACAGCTGTAAAATGTGAAAGGGCTACATCTACCTATATATTCTGTAAGAACCTACTAGTCAACGATCCATAGTTTTAGAGATATAGCCCATTCTTGTTTAATAGCTTTACATGGTTATACTATGTTTCCGTCATAGGCTTCCAGTTCTATAATCTGTCCTATGGACAGCGCAATAGCTTTTGAAAATTGGTCACACTTTAGAAAGAGACAAATTAAAAGTATGGTCTCTTTTCTCTTTTAATCAACGTCCGCCATTTTGTTGTTGTTGTTAATTAAACCATTAAATATATAAAGTTTAGTATCAAATGAAAGTTTTTTATTAAAAATATGATGTATCGTTAGCCTCGTCATAGCGGTCTAAGTGATAAAGACTATGTTACGTCATAAAATCCAGTTTGGCGCTAAAAAAATTAAATAACTTGATAAAGTAGTTAAATTTGTGGTGTTTGGTAATTAATAAAAGGTTTTTATTAAATAATGAGGTATCGTTAGCTTCGTTTTAGTAGTGTGTCATACACTATGTGACGTCATAAAATCCAATATGGCGCATAATAACAGATTAAATAACTTGATAAAATAGTTAAAAGCGTCGTGGGTGTCAAATGAAAGGTCTAAATGGGCTCATTTCAAATTTAAACACAATTTTATTATATTTATATTTAAAATAAATTATATTTAAACAAGTGTAAACTTTTCCCGTCCGTTAAAAACTTTTACTCCCTTTATTAGGCTAAGAAATCTATGATAGATTTCTTGTCGTAAATGTTTTTTTTTCTGAATCAGACAATATAGTACATAAACAGTTTATTTCGTGCGTCCGCTCTTACACTCTACATCAAAGAAAACATACTTCATCCCCAACTGGTCGAGAGGACATCGACTGATCTTACGTTTTGTGCGATTCGCTGAAGCAAGACAAGGGTTGTAGAATCGTACAGACGTACCCAAAGTTACTGGAGCGAGGTTTCTGGTCAGTTGATCAGACAAAGGAATAATTGCGAAACAAAAAGTTACTCCAATCCCTTCTTTAAACAGAAAAAAATGTAGGTACCTTATGACAAATTCTTTGTGAAAATCAGTAAGGGTCCCTAGATTTCTGATATATTAATTTAAGGTATTTTCCATTCAACAATCTTATTTAACTTGTAACCCCACGCCCCCCTTTTTGAATTCAAAATATAAATATATTATTGAGATGTTTTAGGAAACTTCGACACCCACCATCACTTTACGAGAGAGATCCAAAGAATCTAATAAAATAATACGTCAGAGTAATATAGCAAACAATAGAATACAAATAAGCGTAAAAGAAAATAGTCAAGAAAATAAATATAGCTAAACCTACGATCATAATTAATGCCTACTTTCGAGTTTTTCCCATTTCGAAAGTCAGTACAATACCTAAACAACGCAAATACTCCAATATTAAAACTAAAGGACACAGGTTCTAAAAAGTTATATGATGTTCGGTAAAGTAAAATACATACGAATGGTAACTCCATTCGTTTTGTAGAGTGGGAACTAGGTAGCTAAAGGTTCAGGACTTGCGACCTCAAAGTAGGGAAAAGGGGCGCCCCCTTACGATGCACATCAGCGCTCACTGTACACACTCAGCTAGTGTAGCTAGCTAACCAGCCAAAATAGTAAAACCCTACTAACGCCGCTAAGGATGGACATGGATTACACATAGTAATTACTGTATCTCTTGGCAGACCTAGTTCTTTAGTGGGCTATATAATTATTATGGCTGGTATAATCTTAGTTCCCACTTATACTTTTATAGAAGATTTATCTTTACCTAGCTGAAACAAGGTCCATTAATATGTTCCCTCCTACTGAGGTGATTGAGATTTCTTTCTACCATAAATTTCTAACCGGCAAAAGCGGGCCCGTCATTTGGATGTTTTAACATTATTTTGATGTTTTTTTATATACAACCTAAAGAATTTCACAACGAACATACAATATTTTCCCTGTAACTTCTTATATAAAAGTATGTACTAACCAGTAATGGTGTTACAATCTGGCTGTTTTTTAACTCCTCGCGGTAGCTTCTAGTGACCCACAAGCGTAGACTATGGTTTTCCATTCTCGGGCAGCGTTTCGACAATTTAAACGAAGGCAATTGAATATTCTGCATGTATAGGAGACCACGCACTTTTATCACCACTTACCCCTCTCTAGCAAACTTCTCCCCACATTTCAAACCCCTCCATCTAATTTTTATTCCGGACGGATATCCGGCCTTAATTAATTTGAACAAAGAAAAAGGAATATCTTTTAAGTATAATACTAGTTATGTTGGTTGGGGTACTATTATAAAGTCCTAGATTAATATGAACGGTCTAGATAAAACGGCCTATTTATCCTAAACTAATAGAATATTAACATTATGTTCTAAATGTTCGTAAAGTTTTAACAAACCCCGGGTAATTTCAAATAAACCATACCATACGGATCATACCATTATACGGAATACGTGAAAACCAAGGCAACTACCCTTTATCATTGTTAGAATATTGATTGTACGAGGCTACCCTAATGGTTGTTAAACGACTCACTTAAGTCAGTTTCGCGAGTGTTTTCAATATTATAAAAGTTCTAAGTATCTTAAACTTACGCGGCTATACTCAACATTTTCCCAATAACAGTAGCATTACTATTTCATAAGGCAATAAAATTAATAAGAAAAGAAAACCGCGGATAACAAAATTAATTTCCTGAATAAGATTTTATTCGAGTAAAGTTATGAAACTACCTTAAAGAGCATATGAAACGTGCTTCCATTTCTATATCACTTAACCACCAATCAGCGATTGTCTTAAAACGTCCAATCAACTTGCCTTCCAAACAACCATCCAATCACAGCAAGTTTTAAAGCATCCATACTCGCGCCACTAGTTCAAAACTTACGCAACTTCATTTTGTCTAGAGTCAGAATTCATAAATGGGAAGTTAGATTACTACCTACATTTTACAATTAATTCCGTGCTGATGTCTGTGATTCGTAAGTTCATTACTTAATATTTTACATTTTAGTCATTTGTACTTATATGTTGTTAGCTTTAAACCTTTCATTAAATAAATCATAACTTCTCATCCAATGTATAAAAATATTACTGAAATTGAATATTTGAACGCGCCATTCTAATTAAAAGATGCATTTTGTTATAGGTAGTACGTCCATTGAGAATTTTTTACTAATGAAAATCTTCGCGCTACAACTAAAACATTGTATGTATTACAAAAATGTTAAGGCATAAATATGGTATCGTCACAAACTGTATCAGAAGACATTAGAGACAGAGGAAACTTTATAATATTTTGCACTTGTTATCAGGGTTTTTGTAGTAAAATTTAAGTTTGTTAACTATTGTTTACTTATTTATTAATAAATATGTATTTACAAAAAATGAGCATATATGTATCTGTATTCTTTCTTTGGTATCCATAGTATAAGCTTTGCTTAGTTTGGGATCAGATGGCGCTGTGTCTATTGTACGAAAACATTATTTATTCCTATTATTTATTTAATATTTATTAAGTTATACTATATTATATTAAAATAGTCTAAAAAGTGCGGCTATATCTCGGAAAGTATTACCAAGTCTAACGCTGACTTTATCCTGTCCAATACTGACATACTTTACTATGTTAGACAAGTACTGGCAAAGGGGGTGTATAATACATACATTATACATATTTAAAAATAATTTGGGCTTGTTTGCTAGTTTTCTGAATATTCTAAAAAAATTTCGACTCTGAATTTAGGGAGATATCTTGACCCACTAATAAAACTATGTATTGTGACAACCTCTCTTAAAAGGGATAGTTGTCCGTTTTGAAAAAGCGCTTTCTTTTAAAACAAGTGAACACAGCTTTAAGGAAAAACAATGAAAATAGACAAGGAAAAAACTTTAATCCAATTAGTAGTCCCAGAGTTAGCGGGAACAGAATACAAACACTGGAAAGATAAATCATTTTGTCAGCTAGGATTTTGTACCTAAGATAAAATAACATGATCGGAACAAGTTTTTTTGATTTTTTTATGTTGATTAATAGGTAGAGTGGTGGTGAGGTAGTTTAAAGATATTGAATAAATTCGGTTGCTTGATAGATGGCAAAATTATCAATAACATCAGCTCGGATAAGTAAGTTGAACCATGGTTCCATGGTAACCATGGCATGGCATGCACAGTAACACATTTTCGGTTCATTCGTACTATTGTCCGTACTTTACCTGTGGCAGCCGTCTACGCAGACGGCCGCCATTTTGGTTCAACTTACGTGCTTCGAACTATATTCACGTGGTCACGGACAGTGGCTATGCGAGTGCCGATAACAGCATTGGGCTGATGTATCTATCTCCCTCCGTCTTGTGCGTTTTTGCTGTTCGTCACTGTATTGTCCCGCTGCTTTATAACGACATTTTGAGCTCACAGTGCGTTCTAAGTAGTTCGTTTAGCCAAGTTTAGAAGTATTATATAAAAATTCTGAGCAGTTACTTGTTTTCTAAATAATTTGGATTATTGTCGTTAAATGGCACTATGATATAAAGAAAATTGAGCAAAAAAGACCTAATTTTAATTGTCTACTAAGTATAATTACGTAAAATCATTTCTGATTCTATATCTTTTAATAACAATAAAAACTATCAAAACAAAAAAACATAAACTTAGCAAACAAATGTAGAAAAATATTATTCTATTATAAAGTAATTCAAAAAACTAATTTTCAAAAAAACAATGCGGTAGGAACAAAAGATTAATAATTTATTTAGGTATTTGACAAATAGTTTCTTCTTAGACACATGAAACTCGCCTTTTTGAACCTTCCTAACATTAAATCTTACTGGCTCGGCAGTGGTACCATGGCACTTGATTTCCCAAACAATAAGTGATCAAAAATTAAGACAGAATTCTCATATCACCACTAATGATAAAAATTCTCTCATTTCATCACTGGTTATAAACTAAATAAGTAGCACTGAAACACAAAACTTGGAGCCACTGAAGCACCACACAAAGCCAAGTGGTGCTTTAATGGCCCTATGGGACAACTAAAATAGAAAAAAAGCTGTCTTTATCTTACAAAATAAAAAAACTTAGAATATTGCCACAAAAAAAATGAAAAAGTCCCTCAAGCTCAAGCACACAATTCAATAAAATATACAAACAAAAGCAAACAATGCGCTTAACATAAATTGATTATTAATTCTCCATCCAGACGATAAAAGAGAAGAGAGAGAAGATCTTTTTTTGTGAAATAAACCGTGACAGGTAGAGCGTAGAGCCAACACAAAGAAATAGAGAACAAATAGAATTAATCGTTTAGTTAGATAGAATTTGTAGCAAAGATTTTAAGCAACTGAGTAAATAAATTCGAAATGTTTTAAAGTTGTTGATGTTTATTTTTTATTTTTAGATAGATCAATTTATAATTTTGTCAACATTTTAAATTATGATGATAGATGGAAAAAAATCAATTACGCTGATAATAGTTTCTAAATTAAAGAAGTTTCATGATTCACGTGGATCCCGTTCTATGGCTAATCCTATACTTAAGAAGTTTGCTATAGCAAGCCAACTATAGTTTGTTGCTATAATTACCATAATAATAATAATAATAATAATAATTTACTTGCGTACTAAAGTTTTTTTTAGTATTTTGGGTTTACGTTAATATTTTTTTCGAGGTTCGAGACCAGTGTGTACCAATGAGTCTTTTTTTTAATTTCCCAAGTTATTCACAATATTGGCATTTGGGGACGGAAAACTACATGAGGAAATCTGCATATGTCAAGAAAAATCAAACTCGGTGATCACTCCAGTAGCCCTAACTACTAAATTTAAGTAGGTATTATGAAATGTTAAATAAACAATTCATTTTGATAAAAGCGTATTTCTTAAAAAAATCAAATTGAAGGCGTATAGACTTCAGTTGGTTCAAATAAACACTGGTGAAATGTTTTTGCTTATCGGTAAAAAACAGAGATTTGAGGTTAGTTCAAGTTAATTAACACGTAAATAGCAATATTTTTTTGTAAATTCATTTTATTACCGCATTAAATGTTTCTTTATCTAAATTAAAATTAAAAAAATATAATTATGTATCGACGAAAAAGCCGTTTTGAACTCATGTTTTTGAGATTTCAAGCTCTGAGTCAATTTTCAACTGTAATTATGGATTAAGTGCGAATTTTGGAAATCTGAAAATAAATGGGAAAATGGAAGATGTTCTGCTTATGTATTTGTGTAGAATAGAAAATCAAAATGAATTTATACAACTCCTCAGAAAAATATTTTAGGAAACTAAATTTAACACCATCAAGAAATAACACTAAAACTATGACAGCTTAAAAAATATATACTATTTATAAAAAGACTTCTGGTCTATAAAATACAGTTATAAAAAGCGAATGTTTTTAATTATTTTTTATTACGGTCAATTATCAAAGTGTAAATCACTATCGTAAAAGGATAATAATTTACATCTTTTTTAAATAATACATTTCATTTTCTAATCTTTTATTTAGAAAATGAAATGTAATAAATAATATAAATATAAATACACTAAAAATAATTTTAGTACAAAATATAAATGTACGTTGAGCAAACATATTACGTATTTATTTTAAAGACTTTAATGACCACGGCGGGTACTGATTTGTTAAATAATAGCTATATTACAAGTGATGCTACTTAAAGAGTTCCTATGGCCACCTTCCAGTTTCATCATCAGATCAGCTCCATGTCATCATAATATTGCATCGTTTCGCGATATACGTTGCGTGCAAAATTTCAGCCCAATCGGAAACCGGAATAGTGTGTTGAATTAAACTTGCAAGATTTCATTACAGACAGAAACGGACAAGTGAAAGTTAACAAAAGCTTGTAAGTAAAAAAGTGCGAAATAAAACAAACTTAGGAACAAAAATAGACCGAGACAAAACACCGAGCAAAAAATACAATGAAGTTATATTCCCAGCCCAGACAATTAAAAAGGCAAATCCTTATTTGTAAATTAAATACAGGGTTTAACATAGCAGACATCGTTTTGTCGGACAGAATTATGTAGAGAAGTTTAAAGACAGTTTGGTATAAAAATTGTTTACGGTTTTTTTTTTAATTTGTAGCTGTTCGTTTTCTATTTTTTGTATTTTTAGTTTGGCTAATTAATAAAGTAGTGATTTTTTTAATAGTTCTTTTAATAGTCTTAAAATTATGAAGAGGTAAAAGAATGAATTATTTTATTTCATACAATGTTGTCTAATGTATATTAATATTGTATGTATATTTTTAGGGTTCTGCTTCCCAGAAAGGCTAAACAGTGGCTGGATACACATAATTATGTGAGTAAGAGCCTCTTATCACCAACCACTTAAGTCCTACGTGAAAGGTAGTAAGATTTTATAACACGAAGGTGGCAAACAAGCTTGGAAGAGCGGGGCCTCTTAATACAGGTATTTTATACTTAAAAGGAGACCCGACCGCATTTGAATATTTATTTATTTAAAAACACTTTATTGTAATATGATCACAATAGGTGGACTTAATGCCTTTAACATTATCTACCAGCCGACCTGTGGACGATAGGGTGGTACTGGCTGCTGTATTATGTTAGGCTTAGATATAAAACGAAACGTCGACGTTATTTCACTTTTTCGTAGTTTAGTCACTTAATTTCATTTTAAGATATCTTTTTAGGGTTCCGTACCCAAAGGGTAATTAGCAGAACCCTATTACTAAGACTCCGCTGTCCGTCCGTCCGGCCGTCCGTCCGTCTGTCACCAGGCTGTATCTTATGAACCTTCATAGTTAGACAGTTGAAATTTTCGCAGAAGATGTATTTCTGTTGCCGCTATAACAATAAATACTAAAAAACAGATTAAAATAAATAGTTAAGGGGGCTCCCATACAACAAACGTGATTTTTTTGCTCGATATTGATAACGACAATAGGTAGACGCTTAAAATATTCACAGAATATTTAGTTAGTCACTATATTAAATGAAAATATATAACAAATATTTAAGGGGAGTAAGTATGGGAGCCCCCATACAACAAACGTGATTTTTTTGCCGTTTTATAGGTAATGGTACGGAACCCTTCGTGCGCTAGTCCGACTCCCACTTGGCCGATTTTTATATTGTAAATTAGTTTATAATTTAAATTTTTTAGTTAATAAAAACGGAAAGGTTATACATTACATATCCATAAACGTAAATATATAAATTAATATATACAATACATATATATAAATAGATAAATACATATAGAAAGGCAAAGATACATATTAAAATACATAAATAACAATACTAAATGATACATTAAAAAGTGAATGATGTCAAAATGAAATGTGGTCAAATTTACGCTTTTTGGAAATAAATCTTATACGGGAATTTAGTAGTCGATCAAGATTTGTCAGGTCCAAATAACAAAGTACAGGACTTAGTTCATTCAGATATGTTAATTCGTATTTCAACTGCTACAAAAGATCGGTTTTATTTCGCAAGTGTGGACCACACAGTAGGCATTAATTACCAAAGAATAAAAACCCAAGGGCTCAATAGCTAAACATTTGCCATGGAATCAACAGACAAAATGTATGCGGGAACTATCTTTCTTGACCTTTTCTTGGTCCCTTATGTATTTTTGGTTGCAATTCGATATCTTTTTAAAGTTTGATAAATTATATATATTTGAACTAGCTGACCTGGTGAACGTTGTTTCGCTATATTCCATCTCCCTTATATACATAATACTTGAACCCGCAAATGTTGTTTCGCTATAGTCCCTCTCTCTAATATATATATATATATATATATATATATAATAGTTGAACCCGTGAACAATGTTTCGCTAAAGTCTCTTTTTCTGAGATACCTACATAATAGTTGGACCCGTGAACGACGTAATGCTATCGTCCCTTTCCCTTAGATACACGATAGCTGAACCAGCATTTTAATTTATATAGATTAATAGCTTGACCCACGGAGCAAATACAGAGAGAGGGGTTGCCGTAATAAACTTTTGCCTACAATGAATGCGTGATAGAATGCGGGGGTGAGGAGTACATTGGCGCCCCTCATGCGCCCCTATATCCATCTACCGGTCAATAGCGATAACAACTGGCTTCATCTACAATAGTAATGCTACTAGTGTTTATACTCGTCACTAGAGTACTCTAGTGTAGGACCCCAACGGGGACGTACTTAGAAATTTAATTATAAAACATTTTTTTTTTAATTATAACCTACACGCATGAAGCAAATAGAAAGAGGAGTGGCTGTAATTGAGTTGTTGGATAAATTCATGCGTGACACAGCGCGGGCGTGTGGGGGTGAGAAGACCTTTGTCTTAGTCTGTCTAACCAATAAAGGACTACTTTGTTAATTCATTTCTAATTTCTTAATTTATTCAATTTCACAAGTTAACACTGATGTCTGGTTTGGGACTGGTAGGCACACCCACACCCTCCATGCCACAAGAGTATGACGTAAACAAGGACGTACTTAGAAATTAAATAATAAAACAATATGTTTCTTTCTGATGCTATATTATTTTCAGAAAAATCCAGTGTTTTATTTTAAAACAAAAATTCGTGAAAATTTCTTAAGTCCGGTCATTTTTTCCCTTAGTTACTCTGACCCTTTTTTAGTCACAACGAAGTCTTCATCTTTAAAATGGCAAGAACAAACCCTTGTATTTTTTGTTGGAGTCCAATCCAGTTTGTTAATTTTTTGAATCCATTGCTGTTTTAAATTATCTTCCGATGGAAATCTGGAGCGTAATTTAAAATCTTGATAATTAGGTAACAATGCAAATATATATTTATATCGATAGAATGTAGGTATAACCAATACTTTGTTCTTTCAAAATTTTAGGTAATGTAAGCAATTGAATTCTAATTACGGCCCTGTCATGACAATTGTTTGCTATTGCACGACAGATGGCGATCGTTCTTTGAAAATAATTATAAAATATGTTAAAACTATATATTTATCGTCAAAAATTTACAGTAATAATTATAACAAATTTAAATACACATAATTATGTAAATATCTTTGCTTAAATATGATGAAATACAAGGTAAAGTGTGACGCCATCTCTTGTCGAGTAAAACTAGTGTTTGCGGACATGAAAATAAGAGATTTTTCTAGAGCTTCGTTTAATAAATAAAAATAAAATTACTTACAAGTGAAAAGAAATGCCATTCATGGCATCAGAACGTTTATCCGAGTAGTTTTTACATGATGAAATACAACACTTCATCCTTGTCTTTAGATTACTTTAAATAAAACATTAAATATATAACAAGCAAACAAAGATATGCAACGACAGCCGACAGCAGACTGAATGAGGCCACGCCCACAGTGATGACGTCAGGCCATAGTTGAGAATCACAGTGCCCAGTTGCATATGCCAACTCCTCTCTGTATTTGCTCCGTGGCTTGACCACAGCGCCACGCACCATGTCCACGTATTTAAAAAGGTTGTTCTTATTGGGCAACCTTCCCCGGCATGTGCACAACAACTTACCAAAATTTTATAACAATCGGATGGTTAACCTATAGTTTGCGAGTTCGACTCGCACTTAACCGGTATTTTCTACTTATTGTCTATGGGTTGTACTAAGTACCTTCCCGGCGTGTGCACAAAAACTACCCAAAATTTCATTACAATTGCTCTTAGTGCGCGAGTCTGACTCCGACCGGTTTTTCTTTATTATATTTCATACAAACTGTATAATCCGCATACTAATTGATTTGCTCACCTTGTGTCGCTGCAGGTTGGGTGCGTCGTCTCGAAAGGAACCTAGGCAATCGGTCTGTGCTGATGTCACCTACAAGGGGCCCTACTTTAAGGGTCGGAAATTTGCCTCAAAACATTAGGGAACTAATACAAAATAGACAAGACAGTTATAATAATAAATACATTGAGTGCGTCACCGTAGCAGTTCCTAGTAATATCATGCTCCGCACACCTACATCTATATATGTCGGAGCGTCCGGAAAGCCACCGATGCGGTCTCGGCTCATGTCGTCCATAGTGGACGTTTAAGATGGCGAAACTCCAAAATAAAAGCACGTGTCAAAGGAATCACAATCACTTATTAATTTGAATTATAGTTATTAACAAAATATCACTCTCACCACAGGATGCAAAATGGATTACGAGCCAATAGGTTAGCGGCACGTGGCACGCGGTCTGAAAAACTCACTGACTGACAACGCTCGCGCCTTTTTATAGTAGTCAGTTACCCGCGCCCCAGACTATTAACCCCCACGAGCGCACGGCCGCTACCCCATTCGGAGTTACCCGCTCGTAAATTAATAAATTAAACATAATCGATTATTATTCGATTCAAGTTTTTAAACTCGATACTTAACTAATTTAGAGTACAGAATCAATCAACATTCAAATAATGATAACTATGTACAATTTTGTCTGTTTTAATTACAGAATACGCTACGCGCCGTCATATATATATATATATATATATATAATACATAGTAATAAAATCGAAATTAACAACTTAACTTAGATACTAAACTTAATTACTAACAACAATCTTTTATATTACTAATACATAGGTAAGAATAAGAAATTTGTAATCTGCAGGAAATGAAAGGCTTTTTTTTTTATTTATTTATAAATTCTCGTCGATACCATGAAGTTGGTATTTCGACCCAATACGCATGAATAACATTAAGTACGTGGGGCGCGAGTAAAGTAGCTCCCGGAAGATCCATTACTAACCAGATTTTGCACACCGGTAGCGAGTCGAACAAACTCAATGTCATACGAAGTGAATGGCGACGCGGCAGTGCTAGCCAGCAGTCACCGGCGTATCCAGCTATACATGTTTACCGAACAATCCCCCGGCCCAGCTAGATCGAATCGGGCTGAGAATCCTAAATAACAAGGAGACAGGACAGGGTCGACGCAGCTTGTTTCAGAACCAATTAACCCACGTCACCAACCCATACCTCATCAACTCGAGGAACTCCATCCTGACCTGGAAACAATTGCAATATACGACCCCTTCTCCAATGGAGGGGCGGCTCTTTTGCCCCCTGTACTAGGACAAGGTCTCCAACCTTAGGAGGTTCTGTTTTATCAGACCACCAGACGCGCTGCTGCAGAAGATGAAGATACTCCATTGAGAATCGTTTCCAAAAATTTTGCGACATCTGCTGCAGTAGTTCATAAAGCGTCAGCCGGTTGGCAGCGGTCTCGCTACATGGATACTCAGGTAGTATTTAGTGGAACACTAATCAGAAAATGGCCCGGAGTAAGAGCCTCCTGGTCATTTGGGTCCGATGAGATCGGACAAAGAGAAGTTATTCTTAGTGCGCGATTATATTTGTTAAATTAATTATTACTTAAATATTATTATTTTATTAATAAATTGCACGAGTCAGACTCGCACTTGACTGGTTATTTCCTTTCATACGAGCCTTTTCCTGACAATGAAGACACAACAAAAAAAGAATTATCCTATTAGGCGCAGTCGTTTAAAGTAAGTATTAGTACGCGTGTCCGTCTCGCACTTGACTGGTTATTTTCTTTTATACAAACCTTGTTCTGACAGTGACGAACACAACAAAAAAAGAATTATCCAATTCGGTGCAGTCGTTCAGAAGTTATGCGCTTACATACATTTCTGCGATTCAATTTTATAAGAAATTAGATAAGATATAAGTTTCATAAGATTATTTAAGTACTCAAAGGTTTACAGTTACGCTGGTTCATGACAACCAAAAAAGTTTTGTAAACATAGAATATCAATATGTAGCTTTAACTTAAACTCACTGACTGAGGTTTTTCTCGCCATTATTAAACAGGTTTTGTATTGTTTTCTTTAGTAACTTATAGGTACATTAATAATACTACTCTAATTTACACCATTGTTTTTAGTTAGTAATTACGAGAGACAAAAAAATGTTTTTACTTCTTTTATATTAAAATATTTTTGCTTTATTGTGCCTGAAAATTTCATAAGTAATTTGTTGATAATCTGCTACTTTTAAAACTTACACACTGACTGACTCACATATAACGCACAGCCTTGACCGATGGGTAAGCATAAAATCACAGGAGTGGGAAGTTGGAAGTTAGTAATATGCCTTGTTTAAGACCTTGCTCCAAGAGCTTATGACAGCAAAAATTTATTTAGTCTTTTTGCCGTTTTAACCGTTTTTGGTTTTTTTAAGCTATTGCATAGCTTTTATCGCGGGCTCTGAGCGCGGCGACCGAATCAAGAAATTCCGCAACGAACTTGACACAATAAAATCGCAAAGTTTCCTCTAAATGTTCATTTTAGAGAGATACTTCCACGGGGAAAACAGTTTTATTTGCTAGTAATTTAACTTTTTTCAATGAAATTTCGTCTACGTGTTCCATAATAAATAATTTAGACGATTATGATTTTATTTTATTGCGAAAGAGTGTTATTTTGTAGCAAAAAAAAACATTTCATAAATAACGACGCGTGGGCCGGCCATTACGCGGCTCTCGTCTTCCATCAGTCGGCCGCAGCGCCTCGTCAAGAGCACCTGCGTACAATTTTGTTGCGCCCACCCCGCTGCCGCCAACGAAAATTTTTTAAACGATATTAACTTCTCATTTATTCTATAAAAAAAATAGTGTTTTCTTATCGATTACCACGCTCAAAGAGTGTATTTTGATTTAATATCAAAGAAAAAAGTACTGCATAAATAAAAAATAAATAAATAATTATAATTGCATAAGTTTATAAAAAATGCTATGCAATAGCTTAACCGCGGTAGGCCCCGAGTGCCACTCTTGATTTTTTTTATTTTTTACGAAATATTTGCAAGGAGGTGCTTACTTAAATCAGCATATATTTTACCCCTAAATATTTAAAATAATTTTAAGAGTAATAATATAGGTATGTTTGAAGGCGGAATAATAGAATTACTTTTTGTTTTGTCTGTTAGTTTCCGAGGCTCACACGAACGTTGTCTCGGATACTAGCTATTATAAAAATAGTTAAGATATAGATAAATCTATGTTTATAGAGCATAATAATATCAGTAACTTTTACCTTACACGTTTTTACTCTCTATGATTAAACTAGGCATATTACTAACTTCTAACTTCCTACTCCTGTGATTTTATGCTTACCCATCGGTCAAGGCTATGCGTTATATGTGAGTCAGTCAGTGTAAGAGTTTTAAAAGTAGCAGATTATCAACAAATTACTTATGAAATTTTCAGGCAAAATAAAGCAAAAATATTTTAATATAAAAGAAGTAAAACATTTTTTTGGCTCTCAAATTACAAACTAAAAACAATGATGTAAATCAGAGTAGTATTATTAATGTACCTATAAGTTACTGAAGAAAACAGTACGAAACTTGTTTATTAATGGCCAGAAAAACCTCAGTCAGTCAGTTAAAGTTAAAGCTACATATTAAGTTTTAGTACTGGAATAATAATAGAGAGAGAAGTATAAATACTCGTGTAACTTAAAAAAATGCTGCATTGTCCGTCAGATGTACCCAAAGTGCAAGCAAATCTTGGAAAGTTATAAGTATTTTAATCCTGTGAATATAACGGTAATATAATATTAGTATCTACCTAAGTCGAAAGTAGAAAAATTTATAAAAAAATGTATTATTTTTTAAGAAGAAACCTATGAACACATAAAATACATACCTTGCAGATGTACCCTAATTTGCACAATCCAAATAATATTTTTAATTTAAATAGATTAATTTTAATTTATATTTTAAATGAATAGAGTAGGCATCTACAGTGAAACGCTGACTTTTCAAACATAAACTTAATATAACATAGTTTGGAGTTTCTTTTTATAGGGTTAAATCACAAAAATCAAAATTAACACATTAAAAATTCATAACTAAACAAATCACTTGCTGAAATAGCCCTACTTACTGGTTATCAGAATAGGAACCATCAATCTCTCAAAATTATTTTATGCTTGAAAATATTTTGTGACGTAATGAAAACAGTAATACACGAGATGGTTTTATTATTTTTTTTTCTTATTGACGAGGTCTCCGACGCGCAGGGGGTTTTATCCGTCCACCGAACCCGTTGCTGTAAAAAATGTAAATATTCCGAGAACCACCGACGGTGGAACAATGAAAGCGCGATAACCGATTGACTGACAAATCGGCGAAGGGGTATTCAGGCAAGGAGGTTAAGGGACTACCGATCAAGGAATCGCCTGGAGTTAGCGCTTCCAAGTCATTAGGATCCGACGAGATCAGGAAAAAGCAGTTGTTCAAAAAAAGTTCAACACCCCTTCGACATTGCAAAATACCGTTTGCAATTCCTCAAACGTGAGGACTGTTTCACCAATCACACGATAGAGGTGAGTTTTGGCAACCTTGACAGCTGCTTCAAAAATACTGCCCCACGAAGGATAACCGGGAGGATCAAAAATCCAAGACACGCCCCGTTTGGACACACCTTCATGTGCCAACCAAGGAATGCACAAAGCGGCGTGGTGACCCCCACCACACTTCGTACAAGCAGTCCTTGGCTAGGAGCTCCGCTAATCCGATCAAAAACCGTTTTCGGGCCACCCCAAATTTTTTGAGCTGGTGACAATCCCGAAGGGCGTGTCCCGGTTCGTAACACACCCCACACCGTTCATATTCTGGGGGGCCGAAACGACCCGGTACCTCGCGATGTCCCGGGACGAGGTTGCTGGAGTGTCCCGGTTGTGGCTCGGCGGGTAGATTCTGCAGCTTCCTCCTTTGGTCCTCCAAGAACGACACTAAGGTGTCGAAAGTAGGTATACGTGACGCCGAGTCACCTCCGTGCAACTGTTTAAAACGAGCGCTAACATCATTTGGTAATTTGTTTGGGACAATGTGCAACAGCAAAAATGACCACTCGGTGACAGTGTCTTTGCCAGTTCTAGACGAATTATAGGATATCTACCGGTGCGTTTCATAGACTCTTTAGGAAAGTAATGGATACAAGATAGCAGCACTAGCGTTGAGTACGATTTGCGTTAAGTATATTGTCAAAACTATACTTTGCGACAACGTCAAAACAAATACGGAACAAAAGCAGATGAAATATGATGTCAAACTAACAACACGAATGTTCATACTAACAATACCTATTAATAAACCTTAAACAGAAAAAAATAGCTATACCACTTTCTATTTAGTTAATAGGTAAGAACTATGACGTCACTGACGTAGAAAATATCTCTGAGCTAAACAATTCTTTATTCTGTGGCTAAACGTAGTGTGAGGCGTGTGCTGAAATTTTCCTTTTCAATACACTTACTTGTCAAAGCTCTGTAATATTGAAGTTCTCTGTACCATAATTTTATTAATTTCCCACACATATGTTTTAGAGTGCTTTTAGTTATTAAACGATACGGTGGAATTGTATATCGAAGACACGATAAAAACAAGACTAAAATATAAAACTGAATTCTGAGTCTGAGCCGCGTCCTTCACCAGTCTTAGGTTAGTTTTTAAATAACATTGAAGCTCTTACACTTTCCTAAATATCAAAATAAATAAACTTTGGCGCCATAAAAGAAAAAATTGAAGTTAGGCAAGTTTTGTAGGGATCTTAACAAACACTCAGGGTTACTAAAGCGAGATTTCTCGTCAGCTTATTGAAACAAGTGATACTTAGAAATATGTTGAAGTATACTACTTAGTAAGCGTAGCATAAGTCGTCCCCTAGATAGAAAGACCGAACAAACAACAAAAAGTAGCCGGGAGAGGCTGGAAAAAAAAGCGAAGGACCGAGTGTATTGGTGTTCCTTGAGAAAAAGGCTATTTCCAGCAGTAGACTGATATAGAACGATTGATGATATGAAATATTATAGCAAGTCAAGTTTTGTAATTTGATTCTGAGAATAAATAAAGGAATAATGAACGTCATTTTTCATTTTATTTTAAGACACGGCACGTGAAGTAGTTTCTCTAAATTGCTACTATATATGCGTCAGATTATACAGAAGACATAGGAGTATAATTCTAAAACTTAGATGTGTTTAAGCTTTCCAGGGAAGGATAAAGCGTCAACATAAATGGCGAGTACATCAATCACATTCATCATGTCACAATATAATAATAAATATTATAAATGCGAAAGTAAATCTGTCTCTTACCTCTTCACGCTGAAACCGCTGTACCGATCAAGATGAAATCTGGCATGCAGATAGTTTGAGTCCCAGGACACAAGCTACTTGAAAACGTCAAGTCCTATCCGTGTTTTTTTTCCGTAATTGAGGATTGCCTTTGAAATCTTACACCGATGACCGAAATTAGGATGGAACCGCAGGCCATATCTAGTATATTATAAATGCGATAAATACTAACAATGACAGCAATGGGGGTGGGGGTGGATGGCGCGCTGTTGGTGGCGGGCTGATGGTCGTGACGCGTCGAGACCTCGCAGTGCGTCGCGTCGCGTGGCATACCGAAATAATCTAGTGATGGGCAAACAATAGTTAATCTTTTTAATGATTATTTCAGCTCAGTATTTGTCCCGCTAAATTATAATACCAATCAAACAACTACCGTGGAATTAGATACTGAACCACTGAACGTTATTTCTTCTTTTGAAATCTCTATTGACACGTTCATAAAACATTTAAAATCAGTGAAAATTGACACCAGCGCTGGCTCAGATAATATACATCCTATTTTTATAGCTAAATGTGCAAACGAATTGGCCTTACCTCTAACTATAATTTATATTAAATTCCTAAAAGAAGGTTGTTTTCCAAACATATGGAAAAAAGCTCTCATCACGCCTATCTTCAAAGCCGGTTCTAAAAGCAAGATGACTACAGACCTATATCGAAACTCCCAAATTTTGGAAAAGTGTTTGTAAAAATTATTACATTAAAGCTAAATGAAACCTTTTCAAATTCAATGTCTCAGAACCAGCACGGATTTATTCGAGGACGCAGTTTTTACACCAACCTCATAATTTACACTGATTTTATTCAAAAAGCATTAGTTTTGGGGCACCAGGTCGATGCTGTGTACACCGATTTTCCTAAAAATCGCAGACAAGCTGTCGCTGTGAAAGGCTCTATATCTGACTTCCATTCTATTTCCTCGGGAATTCCCCA
Source organism: Apoda limacodes (assembly GCA_946406115.1). Lineage (NCBI taxonomy): Eukaryota > Metazoa > Arthropoda > Insecta > Lepidoptera > Limacodidae > Apoda > Apoda limacodes. Next base: position 26,844,771 of record OX291555.1, on the reverse strand, counting down.
GGGATCTCATTTAGGACCTTTCGTTTTTACATTATATATTAATGATTTATATTTAATTTCAAAACACGCATATCATCTGCAATATGCAGATGACACTAAGATTTACAAAATTGTTGACAGCCCGCAAGACTGTATAAATCTTCAATGTGACTTAGATCGCTTCGTATCTTTCTGTAAGGATAACCAACTGTTTCTTAACCCTAGTAAATGTTGCACAATCACTTTTTCCCGGAAACAAATACCCTTTCACCACGACTATTATCTGTCAGGAAATAAAATTAATCGTGTTTATGAAATCCGTGATTTAGGCGTTAATTTGGACGCTAAGCTTACTTTTCTGCCTTATATAGATGCAGTAATAATGAAAGCTTTTAAACGGCTTGGTTTCATTCTTAGAATCTCTAAGCCCTTTAACAAAACGTCTACGCTTAAAATACTTTATTTTTCTTGCGTTTGAAGTGTTATTGAATTTGCAAGTACAGTTAGGAGTCCTCAATTTAACAACCATATAAATCGTATTGAAAGCATACAACGCAAGTTTTTAATAACCTTGTTTATCATTCAGGTTCCCCATTCATTTCTTGTAAAAACTGTAGTAATAAATTTAATATTCCCTTACTTCAGTCACGTATATGTTACTTAGATGTCCTTTTTCTCTTTAAAGTAGTAAATAATTCACCACACTTGTTAGAACACGTGCCTCCGGGTCCCTCGTAGCTCCTCACGTTCAAAGGTACCATTTCAAGTCGAACTTTCCAAAAATAATTATAGAAATCATTCCTATTGTGTGCGCACATTGCAGAACTATAATAAAAATCTCTCAGACATCGACATATTTAATTGCTTATTACCTGCTTTTAAAAGACAGATCAGTAATATATTATTCCATCACAACTTTCACGACAAATAACGAATACTAGATTTAATTTTATGACGAATTTCAAATTTCATTTTATGTAAAAAATAATTACTCATCTTATATTTTTTTTTATAAGCAATTCATTTTGCTTAATTGTAAATATTAAATAAATCAAAGAAAACCAAAAATTAAAATTATTTAAGTAGGTATTTAACCACTCATAAAAATGATGTTTATATATCAAAATAAGGTCTTTATGTAAAAATATTTCTAGTGTCAATAAGTAGTTCTATTTATCTATTTCTATGCATTTTAATAGTAAGTTATAAATTTTTGTTACTCTATTTAACTGTTTTTCTTTTATAATAATAACTAACATTAACCTAGGAAATAAGCTTTTGAAATTAACCTCACTTTTCTTATGCCACACTGTATTAAATCACATAAAGTGATGTATCTACTTCATTAGAATTATTTACTAACTACTCGCTAAACTGCAATGTATGAGACTAAAGGTCTGAATATAAACATACAAACTTATGTAATATGTATTCTGTATATGACTGTAACTTTCTTAATAATAAATAAATAAATAAATACAAAGAAGTTTGCAACAGCAGAACAGCCTCCACAGGCGGCACCCGTTCACAAGTCTGACACATAATATATACACATAATCTTAAGAGAGGTAGGGCACTGCGAGTACTCGTTTGAATAAGCCACCCGAACAATTAAAGCGGGGCATAGCAAGTACTTGCTCAAATGAGCAGCCCGAACTGGGGTAGTACCTCCACCTTTCAGAAAACCGCGGCCATAATAACACTAACATTGATTAATGTTGTGTTCCTGGTGGTGAGTAAGGTTGCCAGAGCTCTTTGAGGATTCGCTGCGCGGACAGCGTAGGACCAGCGGTGCTCGTTGCTGTCATTGCTCGGCGTAGACAGGGCGTGCTGGTACGGCGGTCAGGAAGACCTGATGAAACGGCTGACCGCTGACTGCCCGCAGGTTGAACGGGTTCCCGAACACAGGGATCACTTAATCTCCGCTCTGACCTGTCGATATTGTGCATGCGCGTAGATTACGGCGGACACACTCGTATCTATGCGTGCCTATGTAGGTCTCATAGGGGTAGCACGGACCTAATTCGACTCTGCACGCACCTGAGTTTGACGACTAGAGCGATATCCCACAGCAGAACTAGTTATTTTGGGAGAATTTAACGCCCACCATCGTGAGTGGCTCTGTTCTCGAACCAATAACTATGCAGGGATATCTGCTCATGAATTTACTCTGACCTATGGATTCTCTCAGCTGGTTCTTTCTCCAACGAGAATACGAGATATAGAGGACAATACGAGCTCCTAACTGGACCTTCTGCTGACTACACGCATGGACGAATATTCCGTTTCAGTGGATGCGCCTTTTGGCTCCTCGGACCACTGTCTCGTTCGGACTCAAATATCATGCACACAACCTGACCTTCTAGTGTATCTCACACACCGATGGGCACTAGCCATTGAGAATCAGTGGGAGGCATTGAAATGTGGCCTGGACATAGCGAAGGCGTTCGATTGGGTCTGGCACCGGAGACTTCTATCGAAGTTGCCATATTACGGAGTGCCCGAGGGTTTGTGCAAATGGGTGCCTACCTTTTTGTCCAGCAGACGCATACGTAACGTAGTTGACGGTAGTTGCTCTGCTAGCATATACATAATGCTGGTGTCCTGCAAGGCTCTGTGCTGTCTCCTTTGCTGTTTCTACTGCATATAAATGTCATGTTGGACATCAACAACATGCATTGCAATGCAGATGACAGTACTGAAGACGCTTATTACACGGGTCGTGCAAACATCCCTCGTTCCGTTGTGGAGGAAAACCGCGAAGAACTTGTGTGTCAAATCTAGACCACACTGTCTAAGGTCTCTGACTGGGGATGGATAAGCTTGATCAGATTCAACCTTACAAAGACACAAGTGTGCGCGTTCACCGCTAAGAAAACCCCATCCATTGTAGTCCCACAATTCCAGAAAACTGCCCTGTCCATCTCCATCTTCAAGAGCATTGGGATCCTTGGTGTTGACATCTCCAGCGATTTTCAGTTCCGAGATCATTTGTAGTGCATGGTGTAGCTGGCGTCCAAAAAACTTGGGATAGTCAATAGAGCGAAACAGAACATCACGTCGGGGCAAAGGTTGTTGTTACTTTACAAGTTGGAAGTTCGGCCCCATATGGAGTACTGCTGCCATCTCTGGGCAGGTGCACCCGAATACCAGCTTGGCCCTTTCGACTCGGTTAATGACGGGCTGTAAGAATTGTCGACGATTCCAAACTCACTTGCGGTATCGAGCCCTTAAGTCTGAGGAGAGACTTTGCCTCCCTGTGTGTGTTCTACCGCTTGTACAAAGAGTTGTGTTCTGAAGAATTTTTCGAAATAATGCCCACGGCTACTTTCTACCATCGCACCGCTCGCTATTGGCAGGGAATTTATTCTCATACTTTAGAACCGAAATGGTCGCGTACAGTTCGGTTTTAGAGATACTTCCTCCTGCGAACGCCTAAGTTGTGAAATGATCTCCCTGCCAAGGTTTTCTCCAAGGACTACAGTATGAGGTTCTTCAAGAACGAAGTTATTAGATTTCTAAAGGGTCGGCAACGCGCGAGTGATACCCCTGATGTTGCAAGCGTCCATAGGCTACGGTGACCGCTTACCATCTAGCGGACCGTAAGCTTGTTTGCCACCTGAGTAGTATAAAAAAAAAACATGAATCAGCCATCGCTTCGTTGAACCACGTTTTGCAGAACGTAACGACCCCACGCACATGCCACCACCGCAGAGACACTTTTTAGAGAGCATGACACATTCAAGAAACTCCAATAAAACTTCGATTGTACTAGTTGCAGTCGTGGGTAGTCGTACACATATATATATATATATATATATATATATATATATATATATATACATACATATTAACATTTTACAAACATGAAAATAAATATATAAAAAGGTATTTATATACATTTTGAATATTTAATAAAACACATGCACATATACATATATACACACACAGACATATATTAATACATGTATAAAAATATACAAATACATATAAAGTTATAGGGGTTATCTGATGCAATCCTCGTTCGGTCGCCCGATAGCGGCAGAGCTCCGAACGCGAGCGGGTGCTACACACAAACACGTACATATACATATATGCACAAAGTCATTCACACAGGCATCGTACACCCGAAAGTGGCCAAACTCCTACACAACAGCCCGGCAACGTATGCACATCATTTAAACTGCCATCACTTCGGAAATTAGCCTAAGGAGAGTAGAAGTGACAAGAAACTCCCGGATTTACACCTGTTACCAATCAGCCATGCAGGAACCAAGCCACCAAATACACAATATCTATCCAAATATGTATATACACACATACACGTACGTACTTGTATGCCACATCCCCACACATCCAAAACCCCACCAAAAACAGACAACTAAAGACGGATTGCACATGGTGCATCCCCTGGTAACTCGCCACCAACCAGTATAAAGTTAACAACAGTCTTAACATTACTACTTAGCTTGGTATTTAGAGTGCTCCTTTAACTAATTAATCGTAAATTATTTAAGTTTGAATAGAAAATCTAACATAAATTTTTTGCTTTAGTATTTTGCGCGATAGAATCCGAAACGAGGTAATTCACTAGAACTAAGGTTACCGACATAGCTCAAACGGTTAGCAAGCTGAAGTGGCAGCAGGCAGGCCACATCGCTCATCGAACCGATAACTGATGGAAAAGGTTCTCGAGTGGCGACCAAGGATCGGAAGACGCAGTGTCGGTCGGCCTCCTACCAGGTGGACAGACGATTTGGTCAGAGGCGCAGGAAGCGGATGGGCGCGGGTGGCTTAGAACCGGCCTTTGTGAAGACATATGGGGGAGGCCTACGTTCAGTAGTGGACGTCGTCCGGCTGAAACGCTACTATATGTACTTAACTGATTTAGCAATTTTTACTATTTAAGAAGAAGTAATAATAACCTTTTAATAGTAAAGAACCTTTCGGTTTATGATCGAAACTATAATCATAGTTTAAAGAATAAAAAATAACATCACGACACTTATCCTCAAAGGGATTTGCCACAGATATTACTAGAACGTCGACTGTCGTAACGAAAAATAAAATGCTTCTAAAATCCAACTTTATTACATAAGCTAAGCAATACTGCGGCATTGAGCGGAGTTGTGGCTAAGTTAAGGGAGCGTTATACGTCGAGATTATCTCAGCAACTCTCAAGGTACGCCAAAGTTTTCCTCCGTAGTTTCTTACCTTGTGTACACGAAAGGGGATTTAATAACCAAGATTGTGGATTTATAGCTAGTAGGCAAAAAAGTTTGTTTTATGCAATAATAAGTTTAGATAAGCTAGAAGAAAATTATGGAATAGTATAATTTGATTTTTATCCTTATGTCTATTTGTTTGTTAATACCTCAAGTCGAATTGCAAGCAGCCATGTGACCTTATTTTTTGAAACAGAGATATATAAGGGGACGAAAAAGGACATACTTTTTATTTTAATTATAAGGGAATAGTTTTCCTATCCGTTGATATTGTTGGTCACATTCCAAAAACATCCCAAAAGCAGATAACTTTAAAATGCCCTTAGCTCAAAAGTACGGGACGTATGCGTGTGTCCTAACGACTGAGCCTTCTGCATATAACTATTGTGCTACGGGTTAGCACTGTAAATTTCCTAGCGACCAAAATAAATAGGTAAGTACCTATAACAAAGTGCATTTTCTAATTAAAGGAACCTAAAGGGTAATGTTTCTAAGATCGAAATATCATTGTCATGTAAAAACAGAGTATGAAATGTCATATCTGATCTTTAAAGTTAACTTAATTATTTAAAGTTATTAACGATGTTGCTAAGCTAATACATAAATACTTACTTACTTTAAAGTTATTATTACCGATGATGAGAAACTCAAACTCAAACTTTTTTGTTCAAATAGACTTTTAAACAGCTTTTTAAAATCTTCAGTTTAATTAAAACAATTACCACCGGTTCGGGATAATTTACTACCGAGAATAACCGGCAAGAAACTTAGCAGTTAATCTTTTATATTTTTTCAATATAGACTGACACTAGGTAATAACATAACATACAATGTTTAAATTTAAAAAATATTACAAATGTCCAATACAAATACAAATCATTTAAGTTTTAATTTTTCCAAGCATTTTTTATCATTTATGTGTTCACCAACTTTGTTAATAGCTTTTTTTCATTAAACTATATTTGACATATATTTTAAATTTATTTGAGGGTAAATCAACTACATGTTTTGGAATTTTATTGTAGAAAAATATACTTTGTTTTGCGAAATATTTTGGAACTACCAATTTATCCTTATTACTTGTCTTAACACTGTGTAGGTCACTATTTTAGCAAGTAAGTGTCAATTTTTGCGTACATACATTATACAAGTGAAGATATATTGGCAAAGAACAGTTAAAATATCAATTTCTCTAAATAGTACCCTAAGAGAAATTCGAGGTCCTCTTTTGCAAAATAAAGACTGTATCAATATCAGCTGCCTTACCCCAAAGCATATAGCAGCCATATGACATGATGGAAATAGCTGAAGAAGACCAAGCCAGCAGTGTCAACATCTGTAACTAAGTTTCCCTGCAAGAACTGAAATGGAAGGGTTCTACTGCAGCTTATTGTCTAATGTAATACCTAGAAACACTGTTGATAGTTCTATTTCTTCTCCATTTAAGGATAATTTGTACTTATGTTTCTGACATTTGGCATCATAATTTTTTAACACTTAGTCTTTTTCGCATTAAGGAGTATTTTGCGTCAATGTCGTCAAAATTAGTTTTATTTCAGTCAACTTTGAATAAAAGAGAAGTGTCATCTGCAAATAGTACAATCTTGCACAACTTCTCCAGAAATAAAGGCAAGTCATTTATGTAAATTAAAAATAGAAGAGGACCTAAAAGACAACCTTAAGGAACTCCTAATTTTACTTCTGAGCCATTGGATGTTACTTCATTGATTTGAACCTTCTGCATTCTACTAATTAAATACGAGCGGATAAGCTCAAGAGCCAAATCTGCAATAATCAGCCAAAATTTCTTAGTTTTTATATAATAGTTTCATGTTGCACGCAGTCGAATGCCTTTGATAGATCATAGAAGATACCAATAGCATTTTGTGACTGTTCCCAAGCATATAACATAAACACACATAAATATTTAGTTACTTTAAAGTTATTGACGATGTTGATAAGCTAAATACACATAAAAACTTACTTACTTTACAGTTATAACGATGTTGCTAAGCTAAAAAAACATCAATACTTACTTATTTTAAAGTTATTACCGATGATGCTAATCTAAACATACATAAATACTCACATACTTTTAAGTTATTAACGATGTTGCTAATCTAAACATACATAAATACTTACTTATTATATGATTATATACCTGGCTTTTAAATACATAACTTTAACTAGCTGTATAGGTGTGCTAGATGTGCTTAATAATGTTAAATTACCTATATATTATACCTGTGTGAGGACATAATATTACCTTTCTATTTTTATTCACATTGTAAATCCTGCTATTGTAAGTCGATGATCTACAATAAAAACAAATTAGCGATGTTGTTAAACTAAATTCAAATAAATACTTACTAAGGTTTTAAGGCCCATATAATAGTCGTGGCTTAGACTTAAACGCCGCATACCTTCCAGTGGTTGAGGACCCTCCGTTTCTTCAATTACCACCTTTTTGAAAGTTTGCGCTGTTCCAGCCCGCAGTTTTGAGCACTCTACAGAACCCTCTCATCGACAGTTCTTTTCCTATGTGACCCGTTCCTTGAGTCCTTGCAGTGGAACGCTGGCTGGTAAGACGCTGGAACAAAGTAACATTCTAAGACAGAGACTTAGCAAGCGTAATGTAATTAAAGGCAACGACGAACATAACTGAGGCCCCTTAGAATAGTTGATGCTAAGACAAAGTATTACTTATTGCTTTCAAAGAAACTTCTTCCCTCGAACACTTGGGTTGTGGAGTGAGCTCCTTGCAAAGGTTTTCTCCAAGGACTACAGTATGGGGTTCTTCGAGAAAGTAGTTATCAGATTTTTTAAGTGTCGGCAACCCGCGAGTTATGCCCCAGGTGTTGCAAGCGTCCATAGGCTGCGATGATCGCATAGCATCAGGCGGACCGCAAGCTTGTTTGCCACCTTAGTAAAAAGAAACCCGAATTCACAAATGTAAAACTGGCTAAAGAAATTTTTACACATATTTTTTGGCTGTCTCAGTCATTTTACCAACGGCTATTTTCGGTTCTACTGAGTTTCCAAGTTGTCAGCTCTCAATGTAAGAAGGTCGCAAAGCTATTCACATACTATATATTGTATTATTTTACAGATTATTGTGTACAAAAACGAATGTCAACACTATCACTACAAAACATAAGTCGAAAATATTTAATTAATACACACTTTAGTAGGCTAAGCAAACAAAATGGCAGTTGGTGAGCTGATTTGTGGGGGATTCAAATATGATTGTAAATAAGCCATAAATCTGGAGAATATCTCTGAGCGTGGAGCGTGTGCTAATGTTTGCCTCATTCATTTTGTGACGACGAGAAGATTTCATTATTTATTTTGATAGGTGTATCTTATGGAGTAATTTCAAACACACATTTATATTAAATTGGTTTTGGCAAATTCAGTTTAAGATGAACGTTTGAATTTAATTAACATACATATGTGAGTGTCACTGGTGCCGCTGTATTGCTTTATGGTGCTACTGTAGATGTGCAGCCCGTCGCCTAGTTACTTTGTGTATCGGAAACGTCGGGTGAGGTCAGTAATATGATGGGTGGGAGGTCAGTAATAGTGGCACATTTTTCTTAGCTCTTCATTGTTTTTGAGGGTTGTCTAACCATCGAACCTGACTTATGTCATCGACAGCTAAGTCAAAGGTCAAAGCTAAGTCAAAAGGGTTATGGTCAATTACTACCAGCTTGACAACGTCTATCAATTCGCACTGGACTGGATTACTCTTACTACTAAGAGGCCTATGTCCATGTAGTAGGAACAACCAACGGCTGAGGCAACCGTAGGTATATCTTATAAATGTTGTCTTACATGTTAATATAAACTGCCTTGTCCATTTTCTATTTAACCGACTTCAAAAAAGTGAGGAGATCCTCAAATTTTTTGGGTTCCGTACCCAAAGGGTAATTAGCAGAACCCTATTACTAAGACTCCGCGGTCCGTCCGTCCGTCCGTCTGTCACCAGGCTGTAACTCATGAACCGTGATAGCTTGACAGTTGAAATTTTCACAGACGATGTATTTCTGTTGCCGCTTTAAAAACAAAATAAAATAAATATTTTAGGGGGGCTCCCATACCACAAACGTGATTTTTTTGCTCGATATTGATAACGACAACAGGTAGATGCAGGAAGATCATAGAATATTTAGTTATATAACTACTTTAAAAATAAATAATTAAATTATATATTAGTAATAAATATTAGTTGGTATATTGTTTTGTAATAACTGTATTATTAATGTTTTAATTGAATAAATAATCAAAACAGACGAAATCTATTCCTGTGTGAACTCTCGATTAGGACAATTTTATCCGTTTCTCCAGCTGTTTGTATACTGTAGTCGTAGATGAATCTAACCTTGTGGGAAGTTTCGATTGGAATAAAACAATGTATGTATCTTTCAAGGCTATTAAGTATGTCTGCGCATCAATCCGTTATTAAATTAAAGAAGGTCAAACCAAGAAACAAACTTTTGCATTTATTGCTAGTTTAATTTTAGGATAAAAATGTCGCAATAAGTTTTTCGGGTTTTGAAAAGGATAAATTACACTCCAATTTGATAATACTTTAAATTTTATTTCCTTGAAGGGTTTTCATTTACAAATCCCTATTCGTTATATAAACGGTATTATAATAACCTAAATTCATCCTTACTTGTTAGTATTATACTAACATTACTTTTTTAAAAAAATATTTATCATTTAAAATTCACTACTGATTGGAAGAAATGGATTAACGTTCAATTCATCTCATTTTTCACCTTAATTTCAGAGTTCGTTGGGATATCTTTTAATAAACTAATATTGAATTGAAAATGTTGCTCAGTTATGTACCAGTTTATCTGTATAAAAAACGTTCTTATTTTTTAAAAATTGATTTTAATTGCCTTTTGGCACCTTTAATTCATTACTGTCGCAAACAATATTATAACAATATTTGTTTATACAAAATGCATAACCTAAACATCAAAAAAAATTTTTTAATGATTTTTTTCGTAATTTTCACCTAACATCAGGTTTCGATTTTTTTTCTCGTTCTGTTGAACATTTCTGGTTCAGTTTTTTTTGTGATAACTAATTAACATAGTCTAACCTGACACCGTAGAATTTATTCGAAAGTTCAAAATAAAGATTTGAGCTCAGTACTCACAAATTTTCAAAGTATCAAAAAAAAAAATGGGGAGATTTTGGATTCAAAGTAATTTTAAAAACTTTCTAATTCATTAAACTTTAAAACAAGGTCAAATAAAGTTAGGGTTAACTGGAATTTATTTTCTGTAACTGACCTTCAAAGTAAATTAAGGCATTTTTTAAGGAAAAAAAATAATTATTTAATTTTACTAAAATCTTTGACTTTCTTTGCGTTATGATGGATTTAAGAAAAACACGGTCAATTGTTAATAAGAAAAAATTATTTGAAGTGAATTTTCAAAATTTCGCCCTCCCTCAGAAATGCATAATCTACACCTGCGCAAAAAGTTATGTCGGTAAAGTTGCAGTTTAGGCACTTTCGTCAAAAATGGGGGGCATTTTTTTTTACAATAAATAGCTATTTTGGGGCCTACAAATTAATAAAATAGGGGCGGAAATTTTTTTTTTCAATAAATAGTTATTTTGGCACCCGCCCTAACAAGATTTCTGAATTCTTTGTTAGTAAAAAATAGCAATAAACACTGCCGCGAATTCAGAAATCTTGTCAGGCACCCCAACGCGGCACCCCTATTTTATTATTTTTTAGGCCCCAAAATAGCAATTTGTTGTAAAAAAAAAATTCCCCCCATTTTTTATGAAAGTGTCTAAAGTGCAATTTTACCATTATGTCTAAAGGGCCCTCTTACACCCCACTAGCGCCGCCATTAGATATCTTCAATTTTCTCTTCGTAGAAAACGAATTTCTAAAATCCAAATGTCGTAAATATAAAGCTAGTCATAAGCTATTTTTAGAAGGTTTTATATAGTTTTTAAATAAAATCTGTGAGCTGTAGTAAGCATTTTTGCTAAAAGTGGCTGTTTTTGCGACATTTGGATTTTAGAAATTCGTTCTCTACCAAGAGAAAATTGAGGATATCTAATGGCGGCGCTAGTTAGCTGCTACATGCGCCTTAACTCCCTAAAAGCTTCGCGGTTATTTCTTACAGCGGATTCAGCTTCGCGAATTTTTCTTGTAAGCTATTTTTCACTTGAAGCTTCTCTGGCGTACGTTATTTCTTTAAAGTAGCCCCAGATAAAAAAATCTATGGGTTTGAGGTCAGGCGAGCATGGTGGCCAGGCCACCATTTTCAACGGCCCAAATGTGATAATTGTGGATATTGAAAAGCCCCGTTTGCTCAAATCTTGACTCATCCGTCCACAAGATTTTATTAAAATATCCGGGGTCTTCTTCCTCTTTTTGCAACATAGTTCTACAAAACTCGACTCTGAATTCATAATAAGGCTGCAACGCTTGTCCTTTTTGTATGTGATAGGCGTGAAAAGATTTCTCATGCAAAATATCTTGTATTGAAGATCTTGGCATGTCAAGATTACGAGCCATTGCTCTCGTACTTGTACTTCTATTAAGTTGCACTTCCTCTAGAAAAATTTCCCTGCGTTCCGGATCAACTCTCAAAATGCCTTCACCACCACGTTGGCCAGGAATGCGGCCTCCCATTAACGTATTGGGAGTATTAACAAACACACGATAGTCAGGGTAATGATCATTTTAGTGTAATTTTTATAGTTCCTAAGAAATGCCGCCCCCCGTAGCAACTCCTCCACCGGTACGTAGAGGAGGCGTGAAAGCGACAAACATTCGGCCGCCTAGCTGCCCAATCACCAACCCAATCATGCAGGGACCCCCACCTTTTGCACCCAGTGCACTTAACATAGCCAGGGCCGCTATAGCGGCATTAAACTCGGCTGTAGAGGCCATCGCAGCCGGACACAACCCATTGCCAGCCCTTTTCAATGGGCTAGCGCAACTCACCACAATTCTCACGTGGGAATTTAATGGGGCCTCTCAGGGGCCTTAAATTGAGAATTGTATATTGGAACCCTGGGGGCATAATTGGCAAGACAGCCGCCCTCAGAACGTTAGTCCAGGATCACGATGTACACATTGTGTTACTGGGCGAAACGAAACTCCAAGGTGAGAGTGAGTTCCGCATTCCAAATTTCTTCACCTATAGACGAGATGAAATCTCTCCCGCTAATATGGCCTATAGGGGAACGGCTGTACTAGTCCGTCGTGACCTTGTTCATGAACTATTACCCCTTCCTCTTTATACATCTACTCGGTCCATAGGTGTAAAACTTAAGACTGGCAATACTGAGCTTAAAAGTCTTCGCCGCATACAAGCCACCACTAACCCCTTTGTTCCAATCGACATCGAAAACATTTTGTTGTGACGTCACACCCACCTTAATTTTAGGCGATCTAAACGCCAAACACCAACAATGGGGTTCACGAATTTCATCCAAATCCGGATCGTGAACTTAAAGCAGATGCTGAGAACAAAAACTACTTAGTCATCGGTCCAGGTGCTCCTACCCACTACCCTGTTGCAGATAGGCAAAACCCTGACGTACTCGACATTACATTAGAACATAACGAAAACTGGCATTGGAAGTCCTCCACGACACCGACTCTCAGCATCTGCCAATCCTTTTGGTCCTCGGAGTGTCAGCTAGTGGGAAATCTCCCCCCCCCTTACTAAACCTACAGACTGGGCTAAATTTTATAACTCAATGCTCACCTATAAATTGCCGCCAGGAGGCATCTCAACTCCATTAGAGGTAGAGGAAGCCGTCGTATCGTTTACGACTGCGTTAACGATACGATGGCTTCCTCTACCAGTCCACGAGGTCCTCAACCACTGCCTCAGGCAAACAATTGCTTCCCGCGCATCTGCGCGCCAAACTAACCAAAAAGAGGGAGCTTCGAAAGCTGTGGTGCCGAACTCGTTGCCCAGTCTTGAAGAGCGAACTTTATAAAATTAATAAAGACTTACAAGCGGAACTTGCCCAATTTCGCAAACTTGCGTGGGACAACACTATATTTAAGGCTGGCGATGACGATGCTGCCTTATTTCGTTTGACCCGCCAAGTTTCGAAAACACCAGCCCCCATTTGCCCCCTGATTGACTCCTCTGGCATCCACCATTACCACGCTGCCGAACGCGCGGAACTACTGGCCGATCACTTCGAGGACCAGTTTCAACCGAACCCCATTACCGACCCACTGCACACGCTAGGAGTAATAGATTGCGTAGAGCAATTTCTCGCGGCCCCAGCTCCACCACTCAGAGGTGATTACTTCATCTCGCCCAAAGAGGTGAGAAACGAGGCCATCAAACTTAATAAACGTAATTCACCCGGCCCCGACGAGATCCCCAACACGGCGATTATTATGCTGCCAAGGAGGGTCTGGTGGCACTCACCCGGATCTTTAATGGGGTATTGCGCTCTGGACATTTCCCATCTTCCTGGAAGACCGGAAAAGTCATTGTTCTCCCGAAACCAGGGAAAGACCGTCACCGCCCAGAACATTACCGGGCCATCACATTGCTGTCTAACCTAGCCAAGCTGTTCGAACGCTTGCTAATACATAGGATATCTCCCCATATCACCTTAGGCCTGGACAGTCACAGCACCACCCTGCAGCTTGTGCGCGTGCTCCATCACATGGCCTTCGAGCTAAACAAGGGCAGGCGCACGGTCGGTGTATTTCTCGATATGGAGAAGGCCTTCGACCGGGTTTGGCACGAAAGACTATTGTACAAGCTGCTGGACACGGATCTCCCGCATATGCTCGGTCGAGTTATAGCTTCGTTTCTGGACAAACGGAGCTTCTATGTCTCGGTCGAGAATAAACACTCAGCAAACAAACCCATTTAAGCAGGGATACCACAAGGCAGCTGCCTATCGCCTCTGCTCTACGGGCTCTTCATTAACGACATCCCCACTCTCAGTGATTGCGGTTTAGCTGAAGGTGTTGAAGACGTACACCTAGCGCTTTACGCGGACGACAGCGCCTACATGTCCTCCTCCCGCAAATCTAAATTAGCAGCCAAGAAAATGCAGCGTCTATTGGACACTTTGCCCGGCTGGCTTGACCATTGGAGAATAGCCGTAAACGCCAGCAAAACAACTGCAATTTTGACCGGCCAACAAAGATTCCTCCCACCGAAACTTGTGTTTCGAGGCCAAGTCATTGAGTGGCAACCCAGTGTAAAGTACCTTGGTTGCGTTATATACCGCCCCTTGCGCATACGCAAAATGCTCGACAATGTGTCAGCACGCGCGGTCGCAGCACGGGCGGCTCTGAGACCGGTAATTTCCTCTGACTTGCCACTCAGAACCAAAATTCGACTGTACAAACTGTACATTCGGTCGAGGCTGACCTACGCAGCCCCTGCTTGGTACGGACTTCTATCTTCATCTAGCAAACATAAGCTCCAGGTTGTCCAAAATAAGTCGCTGAGAATAATAACCGGCGCCGGCCGCTACGTCCGCAACTCCACCATCGCTAGAGACACCAAAACCGAATCACTCGCAGAGTTTATATCTGGTTTGTCCAAACACCTTTTGACCGCGCTGACAACAGCCACCATCCACACCTCAGGGGCATAGCCCCGCTACACGCCCGTCCGCCTAAAGGATGGTCGCTCCCCCGAGAGCTCATCTCTAGGGGTGAATAATTTTATTTATTCACCCACTTACCTACTCACCCACCTCCTTCCTTTTACTTTACTACTACTTTGATTTTATTCAGCTTTTTATGTTATTTAGTTTTTATTGTCTTTTTTCTGTAGTTTGTTTTTAGTTCATTTTTATTTTGTTTTTGCTTCGTTTTCATTTTCATTTTTATTTTATTTTGCTTATTATTCTTCATATCGCCTCAGGCGATATAATGTACTGACTTTACAGGGGCCTGATAAGTAGGTTTCCCTTCAATTTTCACCGCGGGTGGTTATCACCCCTGAGCTTCTGCCCGGGTCATGGTGGGAGGTAAATTCCCCTCCCCCGACACCCGCACCTCAACACCCAATAGGGTGACAGAGAAGAAACCCCCACGCCAATGATCAGGTTTGTTGCGCCTCGGCATTCAAGTTGTTCTCTGTAGAGTCTTGCTGCTTCACGTCCGTTGCCTTGTGCAACACCGTAGAAATAATGCATTTTTGCATATTAACTCAGAGTGTAAGGCATCACTAACACTTCCAAGTAACTACAGACTGTAGAAACCCCCCCCCCCCTTTTACGCTAAGTGGTATGTCTACGTATAGTATATTTACGCCACTGGAAAATGAGCTCTATTTGAAACCAACAATATCAACTCCCGCTTCACACCCATAAAACAAAGGTATATGCGCGTTGGGCCCTCTTAAATGCTCGTTATTTTCTTATGTCCTTCCCTCCCCGAGCATATTAGACTCTTATTTCACAGTGTCCCCCTTCTGGCAAATAATTCTACGCATATGGAAAATTCATTAAGGCCACGCCAAATATACCGATATCTAACCTATGTCTATATAGTAATACCCCTCGCGCTCGACCACCACAGTCAATACAATACGGCTAGCTCCGCCTCTCTTTCAATTAGCCATCACAAAGTTCCGAAAACTGTCCATAACACTACTGCGAAATTATACACCTGTCCACACCTACTTACACACATGTATACGTACAAACCAGCACTCACAATCTCATTCAAATCGTACTCACAACATTAAGCTAAGGTCCATAATAATTGAATAGTGCTATCCATTAATAAATTTATTCGAATCTAGTTTTAGACATTTTCTTAAACCTGTGTTATGACAATATGCATAAGGTACTACCACATAGAAGTCCAGATGGAACGACTAGTAAGATTCATCTTACGAACACCGTTCCCTAGGTTTCGGATGATTGAGATATACGAGTATGTATTTGCAAATAATGTTATCGAATAATACACCTACCCCTGACTACCATTCTATAAATGTAATTGTAATTTTGCGTATTAGCCGTAATTTTTATGTCTACATATTACTAGTAATGCCTTCCTATATCTAAGCCTAAGTCACAGAATATATCTTACTATACTAGTACCTAGATAGATGTACTGTACAACCTAACTAAAATAAAAAACATTCTTTTACACTAATTTAACATGGTTTTATTCTAAACTTGGCCTACAATTCCCTTATATGCCATATTAAAGTACGTGTCTATAACTAAGCTTAAGTAACAAACAACTACAAAGTGCCTTCTAAACAAGATTTATATCTTGCTTATTGGTTCTATTCTGTCACACCAGTCACCAACTCAAATCCATTTTAATGACCTCCCATCCGTTGTACGACAACAAAATGTAGGCTTTTACAAGCCCATTTTAGTTCTATATCCTATCCTGGTAACGGCAACACATAATGTAGAAACCCCCCCCCCCCTCCAAAAAAATAGAATTATTTTATTTTCATCTCAGGTGGAGTATACTGACGTACTCGCCAATTTGATGGTGATGGCGTGTGTAATCCTAACATATTATTGTTGCCTTTATTATTATTAAAATGTTAATGATGTTTTGTAACCGTTATTAATGTTATTATTAAAGAAAGCTAATATTATTATTTGGCTGTGATCGTCTAATGGCGTAATCGTCGATTTGGACCCCTCGTTGTGACCGACAATAACCCAAGATCTTAAGAGTTATGGATTCAATCATACCCAGGTGCGAAAGAATAAAATCAAAACCCTAATCTTACATTATGCCTACATTAAAGACAATGATCTATAACCAATCCTTAACCGCAAAGCCACTAAGTCCTAATTAGTATTAGACCAGAATTTAAATTACTAAATCCGAGTTTCTGATCAAAATATATGTGGTTTATTATTCTAACGTAGTCGGATTACCTAGGCCTTAATCACCCTATTCATCAGCTTAGCTACCTCCCTACAACTCCAGACAAGTCTCGTAATAACAAGGTTACTCCTTGGACACGATAGGCCATAAAGTTATAACTTTATGATAGTATAGGAATCCTCACTATAAGGATGAAACCCTAAGACCGCCTACCCCTTAAGTGAAGTCGTAATCTTATAGTAATACATGAGAATCGCCTTAAGGAAGAACTCTTAAACGGTAAGTAGTTCATCAATATTCAAGTATTCGAGAAGCCACCCCAAAGGCAAATAGACAATCTAAGTATATAAAAAGACTATCTTTACTAGCTTCTCTTCTAATCTAATCTTATAATAATATATGAAGAATCGCCGTAAAGACAAACTAACAAATTAGAAGTAAATGTAAACCTAAAATACAACTACAGCCTACCCTTTGGGTAAAGTTATAACATGGTCCTAACCGTATCTGGAAATCCTCATACATTCATGATTATTATTTTACCACTGTGGCTCACGCCATCTGTGTAATAATCGTAGAATTACTCGGTCGATCGATATCTTAGCTAGCTGTTTAATAACCTTGGAGATATTGAGAAGGTCTTATAGAGGGCGCTATTGACAGACAATTTAGCATGGAAATCTATTTAAATCTACTAATCCTAGTTTCCAGGTCGTCTACGTGTAACCCTAACTAGGAATCATCCAGGAAAATGCACATATACAACCATTCCTTAAGGGTTCGTAAATTGTTCTATTCAGAATTGTTGGGCCCGCCACCGAATTATCCCTTCGGCCAATTAATGTCTAAACGGTCAGACTTTTCATACATTTGCCTGTGCATCGAAGTGCCCAGTTGGCGTCTCGTGGTCACGTGGGTGCGCAGAGTTTACATTTTAGTCTTCTGCGCAGATACAGAGTCTAATCGTGTTACTCGACCTTCCTTCGACTAATTTACGTTGGTTCGGTTTTGTTTTAGTATCTCGCGACCCGGTCAATACGAATTTCGCTATTAGATCTAAAATTGGGTTTATGTTTACAAACTATGGCGATTATCTACACTAGAATATAAAGTTTATGAAAATCAAAACTATAAAATTGAGACAAAACCTAAAGCTCGCCTAACTTATACCCTAGGTTGTTCCTACCTGATCGCTAAAATGAATATTGAAAATTAATTATGTATAACTTGAATTTGAATAGCCTTAAGGGCCTAGGGTACCGTCTGGCCTTAAGCGGTTGTCAATTATATCGTACCTATTATCTGACTAACGCCTTGGAACCTTTAACAAGGAAGGTATATAACGACCAACTCCTGACAGACTCGTAGATAGGTTTAATCAGACTAGCTTACCTTGTGGCTTCGCCTTCCTGTCATTTAGTAATTGAATAGGTGTATAAACATAAGTCTTTCGTACACTGTGCCTTAAACGGTTCTTTAGGATAGGTTAGTAGTGCTCCCCACCAACTCCTACGTTTATAACGCTACGGAGGTGGCAAACAACCAGGCGACCATGTATTTATCCTTACTACTATGACTAACTACGGAACTAAGGGGACCATTTGTTATTATTTGAATACAACCTACGATCGGTCGGTTCGAACCCGAGGCTCCTTAAGTTTAAATAGCCGCTAGTCCGGAGAGGCTATACTCGCCCGAAACATATGTCGTGCAAGCTAAGTTAACAAGAAATAATAAAATAGGTGTGCGATTACGCACATGGTTAAGTGGTAAGTTGTGTCGTCAGAGTAATTAAGGCGACAGAACACCTAGTTTGACACACAATAAGTATGTTTAAGGTGGTTTGTAAGGAAGACATATCCACACTCAGGACCTGGCACATTAGCCAGATCAAGTAAGGGTTAGCCCTTTTCTGGGTGTTTAGAACTTAACGTTTCGGCTTTCCATACAACAATCCAGAGCCTCATCAGTTAGTAGAGAATTGTGTATGGTTATACTAATACGTCTTCAACGGGGTGATTCATGGTGAAGAATAGAACAAATCCTGACCCACTAACGTCACCTCATAGCCTGTTAATAAAGTTTGGTCAATGTTGAAGTTCTGTCATCTTTATCTTAAATGGCTTAGTCAAAACATAAATTAAACAGTATAAAGCAATAAAATAAAGCTTAGATAGTCTAATTAAAAATTAGACTCGCTAGATTAATGTCGCGGCCCTGAAAACCATATGAGGTTTACGTTTATTTTTACACAGGAAACAAATATTTAAATATGAACACAATAATACTTAGTTTTCCAAATCTATCCGTCGCAGTAACGGGTGGAGTGGAGGTTTTATTCATATACGAATTCCTTAAGGAGATTGGGTTAAAAATCCCACATTAAATTTTAGCCGCCCATTACCTAAACGGAATCCAACAGTTCAGCTTCCTTACTCGACGCCGGTGAAGGGTGGAACTGGAGCCAACCTAGATCTAGGTTTCGTCAGCCCCTCACACCCTTAGATTCCCGAAGCCTGCAGTTTATCAGGCATGTCTCTAACATTAAGCCCCGATCTCCCCTCATCTTATAACAAGCCAGACCCCGCTTGAAGAACCCCTACTGTGACTGCCCCGTCCTCGCCTACCTCTATCTACCAAGGGTCTGCTTGCTTTGGGGATCACCATACTGCAAAGCAGCACGATGTCGGAATTAAAATTGTTATGATAATAAATAGTGAATATAGAGATATCATTAACGTAATAGTCAATTACATGCAACAACCTCGTCTAACTTTAATGAGCACCTACTAAATCGTGTAGGGTTTCTTTAATAGGAATTCATGACAAGGTTCGCACAAGGATTACATACTCATACACATATGTGCACAGCAAGGGCCACACAAGGACTACCCCAGCGAGTCCTTTGGGGGGTCCCTTCACCTCCGACTCAGATCAGTGCGAGTAACCGCGGCCCAGGGACTCGCGTAGGGTTTTATCCAGTGAGGATATCCAAACTCATACACATACACGCACTACAGGGAATACACAGGGATTACTACTTATACATATATATGCACAGCAAGGGCCACACAAGAATTACCCTAGCAAGTCCTTTGGGGGGTCCCTTCACCTCCGACTCAGATCAGTGCGAGTAACCGCGGCCCAGGGACTCGCGTAGGGTTTTATCCAGTGAGGATATCCAAACTCATACACATACACGCACTACAGGGAATACACAGGGATTACTACTTATACATATATATGCACAGCAAGGGCCACACAAGAATTACCCTAGCAAGTCCTTTGGGGGGTCCCTTCACCTCCGACTCAGATCAGTGCGAGTAACCGCGGCCCAGGGACTCGCGCAGGGTTTTATCCAGTGAGGATATCTAAACTCATACACATACACGCACTACAGGGAATACACAGGGATTACTACTTATACATATATATGCACAGCAAGGGCCACACAAGATTTACCCTAGCCTTAACCCTAAGCTTAACCGACTTCCTATCTAATCAGATCAGGGCTTAATTACGGGGTTTTCCTCCCACAAGGTATCACAAAATTTACAACGTCATGTTAAAAGACACCGATCCCGGCAGGAACCTTTTACTCCACTAAATTTTCTACAGAAATCGGCAATCTCTTTTCCTTAGAAAGTACATAGCCAACAATGTCAACAAATTACCTCTGCATTTTCAATAAGTAAGGGGTTTTTTTTTCCTACTCCAAATTCACAACTAAAACCCCGGACTAAATCCAAACCAAAAAGTCAAACACTTTCAATTTTCCCCAACCAACCCTTCACTTTAACCAAGGTGGCATCTTACACGGTCCCTTACACAGTCCTTACGCCATCGTATAAAGGAAGTCCCTCACAAAGCCCCATAGTACAAACCCATCAATAATAAGTTGACATTGCTAGCCTCAGTTCTCACAAAAGACACTTACTGATATTTGATGTAGGCGAAACGTGCACGGCGCCGGTATTAAATTTCTTCATATCTTTATGCGTCCTGTCCTTCCCACTTCCTCAGGAACCTCGAGCACGGCCAGCCTCTCGGCACGACGACAGTGAAAAAGGGTGCCGCAACTGACGCCTATCGCTTATAACCGTTCTCCCCCCCCCCCACGATAGACGCGGCCTGAACGCGTGGCGTGTCTAGAAATTGTGGCGCCAGTTAATTTCTTCTTTATTTTACTTCCACGTGTACCCACGTGGTTCGCATTTAATGGCCAGTTACTTTATAGTAATAATCGAACAATCACATCGAATCGCAAAACGATTCTACTAAATCCTTTACCTGCTGAACTAGCTTCTCCGCTTTTCCGTGGCTCGTTTATACGGCTTCGGTTACTTTACGCAATGCTCGTCGTAAGCGGCGCGGAGTCTACTCTACTATCCCTCTCGCACCCTACAAGGTTTATATCAATTAACTGAGAATAATCAATCGATATTTTCCATGTATTTTAACCTCCTGGTTATCTGCTACTTTACGAATCAGTCGTATTTAACGAGTATTTATTTTTTGTGTTGATGGTTTTAGGATCCTACTGCTATTTACGCCTTATGACGTAGGTATAAACATATTAATCGAAGACCGGTGAGGACATCCGGGCCACTCACTTACTTCATGCTTCATTGATCTCGTTTCTAACCATTTATTAGGAGTATTCGATTGGTATGAGTTACGAAGGTGATTGATCTAATTTATATTTATTATTAATGAATTCCATTTTTAATTTACCTGCTCTCTTAAAACTTAAATTAGCATGTCAACACCGTGTCGTGGAGTCCAGATTACTACAATTCTCTATTAAAGGCTTGGGTCCACTACAAGACCAATTCGATAGGCACAACGAAATCCAATTACAAGCAGGGGTCAAACAAGTAAGCAGCGGCGTTATCAGTAGGCAAGATGGTAGAGAAAAAACGGCAGAACGAGATAAGTAATAGTAAATACAATGTGAGTACGACTGTGGTACGAAGCGCGGCGGCACGCAGATGCACTCATGCTTAGCGTCAACGCTGGTAGCAGTTGTCTCACTTTAGGGCTAGTCTCCAGAGGCATTTTAATAGACGAGCAGTTCGGTTTCCGTGCCAAACACTCATGCGTCCATCAAGTCCTCCGCATAACGGAACATATTCTCACTGAATTCCAACCAGCATTAGGTAAGACCCGCTACACGGGCGCTGTCTTCTTCGATGTAGCGAAAGCTTTCGACAAAGTCTGGCACAACGGTTTAATATTTAAACTGTACAACTTTCAGTTGCCAGATCGTCTAGTGCTCATCATACGAGACTATTTGTCGAATCGTAGCTTTCGCTACAAAGTTGAAGGCACTCTCTCTTCCCCCCGCCCCGTAGAAGCAGGTGTCCCGCAAGGGTCCGTGCTCGCCCCCATCTTGTACACCAACGACATCCCTAAAACGATAGGTACCCAACTAGCCCTCTTTGCGGACGATACCGCTGTCTTTACCACGAATAGGCAAGTGAGTCGAATCACTAAGAGACCCCAACCCGCTATCACCGCCCTAAGCGAATGGTTTCGGAAATGGAGAATCTAGGTGAATCCCGACAAAAGCTCTGCCGTCCTCTTTACCGTTGGCTGCCCTCCGCGGCCACCTCCCCTCTCTCTCTTCGATCGTGCCATTCCCTGGCAAAATAAGACCAAATATCTCGGTGTGACCATGGATAGTCGTTTGAACTTCCACGCTCACTCCAAAATAGTCAGAGACCGAGCCGCTTTTGTCCTCGGTCGTCTTTATCCCATGATAGGCAAGTACAGTAAGATTTCGCTTAGAAATAAGCTGAATCTTTACACAACTTGTGCCCGCCCCATACTAGCTTATGCTAGCGTACTCTTTGCGTTATCCAAGCGCAATCTCCACAAACTTCAGACCCTCCAAAACCGCTTTCTCAGAGCGGCCTCTGGGGCTTCTTGGTACGTTCGCAATGCGGACCTACACAGAGACTTCGAACTCCCCACGATTCCCCAATATTTCAAAGACTTGGCAGTACGCTTTTTCGAGTGTACGCAGCGCCCCCGAGAGCGACAACCCAAGCCGAGGCTTCCCCCGCGGGGAGCCCTTGAGTGTTGGGCGCTATATGGGCTGAAGCTCCTTCAGAGTCTTACCCCGAAAAGCCCGGTGAAGCAGTAATGGCTGCAACAGCCAACTGCATAGTCAGTTCAAAAAAAAAAAAAAACTTAAGGGGCTAAATAAACCCAAATCCTAATTTTCGTGCTGATTCAAGTCAAAAAGCCCAAGAAACTGTTAGTCTAATATGTTAACAAAAAATATCAATTTGTACCTTAGAGCCTTGTTAATAATTTGATTTGAACAGAATTGTATTTTTTATAACTGCTTCTTCAAAAAAAATATCGCAGTGAGTATCTGATTTTAGAGTTTTCGTAAAAACTCTCGAGAATAGTATAAGCGTCTTAGTTTAAGTTAACACGTAAAAAAAGGTCTTTCAAAAACCAAGACTTTCATTTGAGTCCATTTTAGGACTTCGTGGAGGTAGGATTGCGCGTCGGTGTCGGAGCGACTCAATGGAAATTAATAACGTTTTCGAAAAGTTTTGCAGTCATTTAAAAATATATTTAATATTGTAAATTCTTCATTTATTAATTGAGTATTCAAAAATACTCAACAATTTTTTTTTTAATATTTTCTTTTATGAAGGTCTCATAGAAAAGATACGAGTTGCTTGATGAGCAATTAATATTAATACCTATTATATTGTATATCTAGGATATTTAGCTATGCATTAAACACTTCTAGGGTTCCGTAGTCAAATCGCAAACGCAAACGGAACTTTTATAAATTCGTCATATCCGTCCGTATGTCACACACAACCTTATAATTCCGTCGTCTTTGCTCCGATTCTAATGAAACAAAGGTGTCTCTTGTAAACTGCTACAAAAATAAATTATAAAAAAATTTAGTTATAGCACGTAATAAATAATTCCATGCAAAATTGTTTTAAGCTAAATCGGATATAGGTTTTTGAGAAATATGAAATAGTTGTGTTACGACGGCTACGGAACCCTAACTTAATGCGTATACGACACGTACGTTTTATTTGGGTGGTTGTTTTTGTTATCTGACTCAACATGTGACTTTATATCCGCCTTATTGTGATGGTGACTTATGTAAACTGGCAATACCTACTCACCTAGTTTTGTAATGAAATTAAGACTTTTTTACAGCTCTTCATACATTTAACTGACGGGTAAAATTTTTGTGGGATGTTGTTAAAGGTTAAAAAAAGGTATAGGTTTCTTAGTAGGTACAATTTTTTATAATTTTAAAAAAATAACCATATTTCCTGTAAAAATTTTAAACTAAAAAATCTTAAGCAAATCGAACTGTAAGATAAGAGTGAGTAGGTATCTCAATTTTAATGCAAAATCAAAGTTTTGTATTTTAATATTTTTGAGAAGGTACATAATATAAATATAAAACTTGGCGCGACGCGGGTACCTACTTATTGCGCCGCACCACCGCGATACGCTACGCTTGGTGTGCGAGCGTGTAAAGCGCGCAGGAACATAGTACATACATATTATACGAAAAGGCGCGGTGGTTTAGCGGCTACTCGCTGTGTCGGCGGTGGCTGATTGCTACGTGTTTCTCGCTACTTCATATTTGTGTCAATGTTTAGGACTTTAGATTTTATATTTATTGTATTTTTTAAAAAAAGTTGTAGACAAAGATGCCTAAACAAAACAAAAAGTCTAGTTTTTCTAAAACTTTAAGGGACCATAATATATTAGCATTTCATATTAATTTAAACTTGTTACTTAGAAAGCGTCTTAATAGACAGACAGCCAGACGGACAACAAAGTGATCCTATGAGGGATCTCCTTTTTCCTTTTGAGGTACAGTACCCCTTAAAAAACAAAATTATAAAGTCCCTTAGCGCCGGACTCAGCGCCGGATATAAGTGTCCCTTTAGACGCAAAAATATTCCCGCGATTATATTATAGTTTTTCATGTCCGCCCGGCCGTCTGTCGTCCATACTGCGTATGTAACAGTCTTATAATCCCACCGTTCTTAAGATAAACTGAATGATGAAATTTTATGTAAAAGTGTCATGTAAACATCTACTATGATTTTGTATTAAAATTAAGATAATGGTAATTTTTTTATACTTTAGACACGTATTTAAACAATTATGTGAAATGGCATTAAGGTTCATAAATAGGGCATTTAAAGTTATTTATCAGTTTGGTTCATCGATTTTTTAGTTTCAACTAAACAATTTCTTAACTTTACAGACACTTAGGGAAAGGTTATTCTTTTAATGTTTGAACACACTTAAAAATTTAAAAGAATAACCGTTTCCTAAGTGTCTGTAAAGTTAAAAAAATGTTTAGTTTAAACTAAAAAATCGATAAACCAAACTGATAAATAACTATCTAAATTTTTAAAATAAAGTTTTGAAATTGAATAGTTTTAAGTAATAAAAAAAAGTAGCGTGAGACGAGTGATTTCCACGGCGAGCCGCGTTGGTGACGGTCTGACGACGTCGGGACAAGTGCAGTGAAGCGCCGTGGCTACTCGGGTAAATCGTTACGTGTCGCTCGGGGTCTAATCCTTAATCTTTAATCACGGGTTCCTATGAGTAAGCAACCTTCCATAAGTAAGACCTACTCGTACTTGGTTTTTTAATCAGATTATTTGTATGTACAAACCATATGTTTAAAAATGCATGGATACCAGAATACATTGAGGTACTCAATCTTGAGGTAGCTTATGTAAATTTTTGATTAAAAAAATGGGGAAGATTTTTTAGAGCACAACATTGATACCTATACATTTTGAATTATCCCTAATCATTTGTTTTAATTCTTTCACATTTTATTTTACATTTTTAACGACTATGTCGCCATACGACACCTCCTAACGCTAGGAGAAATAAGGTGCCCTGTAAAACATAATAGCGCGACTGCCATAGAGACAGAGGACGGTTATAAGTTAAAAGTAAACTCTTTGAAATTAATAGCAGCAACGTAGACTACGGAACACAAGATATCAAATCAAAGCATTTGCGTTTTTTGTCTATATATCAATGAAGAGGATTGGATTTAAAGTACAAACTAACAAGATTGAAATCACGATGCCTATAGCCTGTACAGACGTTTTTAGGTCCACTGAAAATCATATTTGCGAAAGATATAAATAGGAGAGTACTTCTTAGGTGTCCGGTACAAGGAGTCTAATTTTTTCAAACTCGATTTAAAAAAATATCATTAAGAATTATTTTATCTAATAATTTTCATTTTAGTTCAAAAATCTTACATGTACGAAACCAGAAGACTTCCTACTATTTGAGGGAAAAATTTACGAAAAAAAACAAAATGATTAATTTTATAGAATTGTATTCAAAACATTCCATAGGTTCTTAGATATATTTTAAAAGAGTAAAAATATATGCTATAAAAACTTCAGTTTATCGTTACCTTGGTCCCCTGTTGTTAACATGGCGAAATTATTTACCGATAGATAAATTATATGGCCTACGGAACCATAAAAAGGAAAAAATTTAAAGTCTGGCATTATCAAGGCCTACTGCAACCGATCTGATTTACTGTTTAGGTACTATATATAGTACAATAAAACATAAAGGTACTAAAAAAAAATTATAAACCTACTTAATAATCATGGATAAAGATCATGTATAAAGAATGAAACTAGTGGCTCTGTGACCTGTACACCTTACGAGATTTTTTTTTTTCGCAGAAGGAGTGATATATTTTTAAAGGGTCGACAACGCGTGAGTAATGCTCCTAGTATTGCAAGCGTCCACAGGCTACGATAACCGCTTAACATCAGGTGGGCTGTAAGCTTGTTTGCTACCTTGGTTGAATATAAATACTTGTTTGTGGCATATTTTTTTTTTGTGTAGAATAAAGTCCTTAGTGTGATTCTCAAATTTGATTGAAATCCGTCAATAAATAACGCTACAGAAAACTTCCCCCGTTTTTCCTCCATTTCCCCCCCAATCAAAAATCCTAATCCACTAATTTTTTTTTAAATAATATATGCCAAATTTCGTCAAAATCTGTTGACAAAGAGTTGAGAACAGACAGACAGACAGACGGACAATAGCATTTTTTGGCCAATCTCGAAACTGAGAAGCTAGCTCGGTCAACTAGAAAACAAAATTCAGTAAATAGGTTCAAATAAGCTGCATCTGCATCAACACTGCATCAGTTATAAAAAAAAAATTCGGCAATATTTACAAAATCAACAGTGTTCCCTCTTTATTCTTTTAATCTTTGACGTATTTCAAGTAGTTTTGAAAGCCACTGCTAGAGGCGCTGGTATCAGCAGCGGGATCTACGACTCTACGTTTCGATGAAGCGGTTCAGTTATGGTAAAGTCTTAAACCTGTTTCTAATGTTACTGTACTACTCTAACCCACCGACACAAACTAGAGACAGTGAGATAGCAAAATTTTTTTACCTGAGTATTTTTTTCATGGTCGAAATTACAATAATGAAATCATATCAATTGTTACTCTGATTAAATGCATGCATCTAAAAATTAGAAGAATTTAGAATTTAATTTTAACTGTGTTTCACTCAAATCCATCATAACGCAAAGAAAGACAAAGATTTAAATAAAATAAAGTAATTATTTTTTGAAGTGAAAACTTCTTTAGCGGCGTTGTGCACTTTTTTTGGTATGGGTAAGAAATGATAAACTCGCATCAGGTCACGTGTCTTGATCGTGAAAATTCGTAAGATGGATGGAGAGTAGACAGCTGGCGCGGCGTAGGAGAGGGAGTATCCCCCTCTCTTTCTACGGCGCGGTGAAAATGTATGCCTGCGCCTGCTGTTTCGTTTAGGCGGCGCAGGGCGCTTGCGCGAATGGTCGTGTGTGTTTATATTACAGCGTGCTACGCGCATCCATGGATGGTGACAGCTGATGGCTCGACCGTCTGTGTAGTGGCCATACTGCTGTGTATTCGTAAAATTCGTGTATATAAAGTGTTTAAAATATGGAAATTGAACAAAGTGCATCTTTGTCTTTGTAAAATACGGAAACCGTAATGCCACGCCTATTGTAATTTTTATTTTTAGTATTCGCGATTATGAGTAGTACAGGGAGGTTGGATATGGAATTTTAATTCCATGACAGATTGCGATGTCAAATATAGTACGTCAAAAAAGTAAATAAACAAACATTATTATTTCTTGACAATGTCAAAGACATGTCTTGTGACATATTTGAGTGTGAAGCGCGAATCGTGTGTAAAGGTTTTCACTTCTGCCGGCACTTTTTTTTGTGATAACTAAATAGCATAATCTTACCTAATACCCTAAAGTATAGGTTTATCTAGGAATTGCAGAACTTACTTAGAATTTATTCGAAATTTTTATAGTAAGATTCGAGCTCAGTACTCACAAATTATTTTAATTTCTGCAGCGCATATTCCCTATAATCCAGGGCTATTACGTTCGTTAGGTGTTTTACTATAGCGTTAATGACGTCATTCGTTGCTGTTTTCATTCTTATTGACACATTTTGTTGTTTGACGTATGATTCCTGTACCTGTAATGGATCGTTACAATAAGAAAATATATTTTTCAGACTGTCTCTAAAAGTGTGTGCAAAGTTAACTTTTTTCTTGATTTTCTTTAAAATATTTAGTTTTTAAATCATCAACATTTTACACGCATGTTTGAGAAAAGCACTATTCAAGCCTTGGCCACAACTGAGAATAACCGGACTCTGTGATGCGTGCCTCGTCCCGCATACTCACTATCGCCCGGATGCTGCGTTTGCGGGCCGCAGCAGTAATGTAGTATATGAGTACCTGAAGCAGATTTGTTGACAGAAATTTCAGCTATATATATTTTATTCTCCTTGAAGTTGATTTCCAATAGCCTCGCCCCTAAAGCAGACAAACTAACATAGACAAACAAAACATAAAATCAGCAATAGAAGTTAATCAAACATGTAAGCTGTATGTTCTGTCGATAAGTGTGCTTTAGGGACTTATTTTAAGGTTTTTAGTTGATATGAATTCAAATTAATGTTTTTGTTGAAAAACTTGTTTGAAGATCTTTGCTACTTAACTTAGCTTCTTTGCTATATTTTGATATATTTAAAAGAGACTCAATATTTTTTCATTACATCAAAATGTTTCCCATATGTAATAAGATTTTCGTCACATGGGATAATCGTTTTTTTTTAAACATTCACTAACGTGAAACGGTAAATATATTAATCCAATTTTTCGTTATTTTCCTTGTAGAAAACTTATTTGTTTGACTTACTTGCTAATGAAAGTGAACTATATTTGAACGATACAAACTAAATGTGTTCAGTGATGTTATATGAAGAAAAAATAATCAAAACCTTTACTTATTTAAATTGTTAAAATCTGTCTGAAATCATCACAAAGTTACGACTAAAATTAAATAACCAATATAGCGAAACTGCAGCATTAACTATATTTGTTATTGAAACTTCAAGGTTTTTCTTTTTCAAGGGCATCTTGTATCATAAAAAATATTATCTCAGCTGCTCGTTGTTGAAAGGTTTTATACAATATTTAGATGTCTTTTTGTTTCAACAAAACGTACTCGTGTATATACTGAGTAAATATAGTTTTTTGTTTTTACATTCTTCCATTTCCTGTGTACTCAAGTCTATGTTCAATAAAGTCTCCGCTGTAGTTAGTATATAACGGAGATGCAGCGATCGATCTTTCGTTCGTCTTGCAGCTTCAATACTTCAACATGAAAGTTTCACTGTACTTAACCTTCCATCTGGTGAGTTTTTTTTTTAAATTACCCATCACTTATGCGTTCTTATGTCGAAATATATTAATAATTTCAAAATTTTTGAATAATAACAATCTTAAGTACAATTTATATAATCTAATTAAGTTCGCTTTAGCTTAAAAAGAATCATACATTAAAATGTAAGTTCGTAAACTGAAATTCATAAAATTCATACAGGGTACTGACTGATAATATGCCAGAATTACAATAAAATCCTTCAAGTCTGATTTGCAGTTAAAAGTCAAAAAAGGTAGCGCTGTTGTTTGCCGGTTTCGTTAAAAAAATAAACGTTACAACATTACACAAAAGAGTAATTAATTTAGATACCCTTACGCAAAAAGACTTACTGAATATAACGCGCTTTTAGCAGCGAGGCTAGTTCCATGTGAACTGTTCCTTACAGAGTTTCATCAAATATATTGACTAATTTTAAACGGTAATACTTTTGACTCCCTCGGAACCAGTGGGACTTAAATCTAACGCCGGGACGACAAAGGACTTAAAAGCTCTTACAATACTTACCTGATTTTATAGGGTTGTGTGTACACACACAAACCTACGTATCTAGCACAAAAACAAGAGTAATATCCTCCTGAAGAAGGCCTGTGTTTGATTTATTTAATAATTCATGATGAAATACTCTATACATTTTATTTATCTGTCACTATACAGAAACAACACTTCTGCGTTTTAAATTAATGCAGCTCAATAAAAAAAAATTTATAGTTTTGTATGCCTACTTGATGGGGTTTTTATATGGGCGTGGGGTAAGGATAATTTAAAAAAAACCATTTAAAAATGCAGATAAAGGTGTGGTGGGTAGTTTTTATAGGGTTTTTCATAAGGCACCAGAGATATAACAAAGGTTGTATTATTAGCGAAGGCGAAGATGCATCTTGACAAGAGTTTCCATTAGTTTAGTAAATCGCTTTTATACTCGTAAATTAAGACGTCATGCCCTACAGTTTCCACAACGTTCATTATTAGAACACTAGGTTTCGCCCGCGGTTCCACCCGCCCTGCTTTCGGTTTCTATATTACAATCCCCGGGACTCAAACTAATTTTATGTCATATATCATCTCCATCGGTACAGCGATTTAAGCGCGTAGAGGTAACAGAGAGAATAACTTCCGCATTTATAACATTTATACGTGGATTATGATCAAATAGGCATAAAAATAATGTTCTTGAGACTATCAGATGACGTTACCCTTGTGACGTTTAACTTCAGGTCGGCTTCGTGCTGGTCTCCTCCGTGACCGCCGCTGACGACACTGCCACCGCTGGCGACACCACCGCCGCTGCTGGTGAAACCGCCGCCGCTGACGATACCGCCTCCGCTGACGACACCGCC
Organism: Apoda limacodes; assembly: GCA_946406115.1. Taxonomy (NCBI): domain Eukaryota; kingdom Metazoa; phylum Arthropoda; class Insecta; order Lepidoptera; family Limacodidae; genus Apoda; species Apoda limacodes. The sequence goes on along the minus strand of OX291555.1, from coordinate 26,813,568 downwards.
GCCGCTGACGACACCGCCGCCGCTGACGACACCGCCGCCGCTGACGACACCGCCGCCGCTGACGACACTGCCGCCGCTGACGACACCGCCGCCGCTGACGACACCGCCCCCGCTGACGACACCGACGCCACTGACGACACCGCCACCGCTGGCGACGACACCCCCACCGCTGGCGACGTCACCACCACTGACGACGTCACCACCACTGACAACACCGCCGCCGCTGGCAAAACCGACTCCACTGACGACACCGCCACCGCTGGCGACGCTACCACCGCTGGCGACGCTACCGCCGCTGACGACACCGCCACCGCTGGGGACGCTACCGCCGCTGACGACACCGCCACCGCTGGCGACGTCACCGCCACTGACGACACCGCAGCTGCTGGCGAAACCGACTCCACTGACGACACCGCCACCGCTGGCGACGCTACTGCCGCTGACGACACCGTCACCGCCGCTGACGACACCGCCACCGCTGGCGACGTCACCGCCGCTGACGACACCGCCACCGCTGGCGACGTCACCGCCGCTGACGACACCGCCACCGCTGGCGACGTCACCACCGCTGACGACACCGCCACCGCTGGCGACGTCACCGCCGCTGACGACACCGCCACCGCTGGAGACGTCACCGCCACTGACGCCACCACCGCGGCTGACGACACCGCCGCCGCTGACGACACCACCGGCTCTAACGACACCACCGGCGATGACAACACCACCGGCGATGACACCACTGGCTCTGACGACACCGCCGGCTCTGACGAGACCACCGCCGATGCCTCAAGCAACACCAGCGACAACTCCACGGTGACCGGTTAGTTCCATTCATTTATGTCATTTTGTACACAATTGTTTTTCAATTCCTTGTTTCGTAACTTGTAGCATTTTACAATTGAGAAATAATCAATTATCATTCAATTTACTATTAGAGGACAGTTACGATGATCTTTTATTTTGCTTCTTTGAAGAAATTTGATTTTTGGAACATTAGTATAAAAGTAATCAAATTTACTAAACACTAAATTAATAAAATTGCTTATAATAAAAATATGGAATAAAGAATGTTTCCTATTTTAATTTGTATCCTTTTCTTTTCATGAAGATACCGCGTCCATCCCAACCAATAGCACGGGCGACGTCGAAGATAGCGAATGGTGGTACTATTACGGAAACGGACGTATCCACCACTGATCGCTATCTAGAAATGACTGATCACTCTATATGATTCGAATAAAATTATGGCTTAAAATATCAATTTAATTAAAAGATTATTCAATTTTATTAAGTGTTTCATGTATTTAGGTTATTTGCCTTAAAAAATAATCGCATACAATCATTAACATCTTTTTTTTGTCAAAACCAGAAACACATTGTATAATATAAAAGTTAAAAAGCTATGAAGTAAACAACTGACCTTTGAATAATATTAAATTACGCTAAATACAACCTGAAGAAAAGAGTGATGGGTGAAATATTTACACTAAAACTGAATACTGCATAGTTCCGAACCACGTGTTCTATTCTTCACAACGGTAATTGTAATCAGTTTTGAATCTTCCCTTTTCACTCCAATTAAAAATAAAATCCAAAAATTATAAATCTGATATATCTTCAAAAATTATCCGGTTGGGTTTAGGACCATGTTGAAGTAGTTGATCAGGTTGCAAATAAAATGAATCAAATAAATTCATACAACATGTATTCTGTGCGAAGGTGCTACAAGAAGTGAAAGGATGGAATATGCAATATATACAGTATTTTTAAAGTGCCTAGGTAAAAACACATACATATCACATTGCTTATATTATATCGAAGGAGTTTAATTAATTTCTTAACACATAAAAATGAAATAAAATTAGTTAAGTTCAATATATATTTTGCATAAAATTCGTTTCCCCAACAAAAAAAATTAAACGTATATCTTACATAGCTGTATGTGTGAAAGCTAATGTATACTAATATTATAAAGAGGAAAGATTTGATTGTTTGTATTAAATAGGCTCCGAAGCTACCGATATTATGCTGTTATTCTCAGTACCAAAATTATGCCCATTGCATGAAAACAATATGTCTTAAATATTATCGTTCAACTACCTCTTCAGCCCCTCTTTGTAGTTTTTTTTTTTCTTAGTGGATGTCAGCATCCCATATTAAGATAACATGTATTGCGTACGTATATTACGTGCGTATCTGCGGACCTAAGATCGATAACAGCAATGGAAGATATGGTGAAAAAAAATCGGATCCGCTGTCCGCTGACGTTATTGTATTACGTGCATAGTTATTGTATAACGTGCATAGTTATTGTATGACGTGCATAGGACGTGCATAGTCTATGTACTTAGAAGGTAATTGCTTGGTCATTTAATATTTCAACATACAAGTTAATTGAAACTTGGTATATAGGCTTCTTAACACAACCAACAAACGACATGTTTCGGGGTTTTAACTAGGTTTACACCAAGGGGAGAAAAAGGGATGGCAGATTTTTACGCAGAAAATAATGTTTTTAATGACAAATCACTTACAACTGTTCTTCAACAAAGTAAAATAAGCATGTATATAGGGGTTTCAAAAATGGATTAATCTATCATTTTTACAGGAAATAATATTTCTATTTTCAAATTAAGTTAGAGTTCTCTTCCTCTAAGCAATTAGTAAGTAGTAGTTTCTCGAAGTTCAACCCGTAACACAAGAAAGGGAATAAAAAGGTTGCCTGTATGGTGTTTTTCAAAATGAAACCCCTTAGGGGAGAAAGGGTGATAAAATTGTACAGGACATAATATTTCTAATGCCAATTTATTGTATACATACTTCTCAACACAATTAATAAATGTCATGATTTAAGGTTTCAGAAAAATTAGCTCCTTACAGGAAAGGAAAAGGAAGGCAAATTTTTACACGGAAAGTACTATTTTTATGGTAAAATTTACTTGCACATGTTTTACAATTAAAATAGGCTTGTAAATCAGGGTTTTTAAAAATGGATTCTCCTAGGGGGCAAAAGGGTGTGGCAAAATTTGTACAGGAAATAATATTTTCATGTTCATTTTAATGAAATTCAGTAATGTCATCTCATTAACAAATAAATAAAAGTAAAAATTAAATATAGAAAAGGGGAAGTTTGTATGGAAAAAATAATTCAAAGTGAAACTTAAAACTGGGTATATCTATATGTTTCTGAACATACTTAACTAACGGAATTCGGGTAAATTCAACATCTAGGGGAGAAAGGGCAAAGAAAAGTTTGTTTTGTAAAAATTTTTCTATGTTTAAATATCGTATACATCCTCGGTGTACATGCTCTTCAACAAAATTAATCAAACAAGTGTTTCGAGATCAAAATTCAACTCCATTGAGTAGAAAATTTGTAAGGAGTATAGTCAATTCACTTGGAATATCACGTTCCTAAATTCTTCTCAACATACTTAACTTAACTATGTGTTTCGAGTTTTATAATATTTTTATGATCAAAATTTACTTAAAACTTCGTATACATGCTGTTTAACACAATTAATCCAAAATGTGTTTTGGGGTTTTTTAAAAACTCAACCTCTAAGGTAAGAAAGGGGGTGTAAAGTAAAGTTGGAGAAGGAATTATAATTATATTGGAAACATAGTTAGAGATTCTTTGACATCCCTAAGCGTGTGAACCGCGCGAAGATATAATTACTGGACGCTCAAGCGTTTAGCAACTCACACGTGACGGAAAAGAGTTGGCTTTTAAATTAACTTGATATGGAATATTTCATAGGGGGAGATTTATATAGGTACGAAAGGGATTTTTCAAAATAAACCCCTAAGAGCGTGAAAAGGCGTGGTAAATTTTGTATTGAAATCATAAATTTCGAGAAGGGGTTTATTCTATTATAGGTTTTGTGGTCACATTTAAAATTCAAACAACGGAGGTAAAAGGTGCTAAAGTTTACGGCCTGTTGATTGATTAAAGAACGAATGATGTTGAATATGAATTATTTAACTTTTTTGAATTTGATTTTAACGAAATCAGCATACCTAAACAACAACACTACCTTCTGTATCTTTTAACTGCAACCGATCAAACTTAAGAGGGCGATATAGGCCAGAAAGCTAATTTCTGTAATTCTAACGTTGAGTACGTAAATGCACTATAAATCATTAGATAATGTCATATACATTGGTATGAGATATATATATGTTATATACTTCTTAAGTAATTTATACCGTAAAGATGACTTGAAACTTTTAATTTTTTGTATTAAATTTAAAGTTATTACCATTTTGTAGTCACATATTTTGACGTTTTGCTACAACTTAGAGTCAATGCACTACATAACAAGCTATGCTTTTTATTTGACCAAGTTTTATTACAAGCAAATGCAAAACACGCTTTAAAAATTTGCACAAGTGTTGCAACAATGGTCACTTCCAAATTTTTTATTGCAGTAAGTTCAATAAATGAAAATCATTCAGTAAGGTAATGCACTAGGCAAAAGCAAGTTTTTTAACATTTTTTTTTTCAATTCTTTAGATAAGGCGTATTTTTGCGGTCTAGCCTATATCGCAGCCTTAAAGGATTTTGACAGTCGCTATCCTGCATGAATTTAATTTAATTTAATTTTTTTATGCAACTTGTGTTGACACTCTGGCCTCCTACTACCTTAGAGAGACAGTAAAGGATGCTGGGTCGGCAGCTTTGTCTGCGGAAAACATGTATCCATTATGAGAGATTACATATTTTTGCCACTTGTCTATTGTTCACTCTCCGCATCATTCTCGCTATGGGCGCCAAGAGGTCTGGCTCATTTCTCGCTAAGAGGATAAGCGTCGCTACCCAACGAGGATATGCAGTTAGCATTCTCGGCACCCTGTCTCATGGATACGTTTTGTTAAATATTTATTTTATTCTGTTTTTTTAGTATTTGTTGTTATAGCGGCAACTGAAATACATCTTCTGTGAAAATTTCAACTGTCTAACTATCACGGTTCATGAGATTTAGCCTAGTGACAGACGGATAGCAAAGTCTTTGTAATAGGCACTCGTTTAGTACCCTTTGGGTACGGAACCCTAACAGTAGGTACTCTGGAGGTCCTAATATGGAGCCCTGAGCCGAGCCTTGCTCAGTGAGTATGGTACAGTTACCTAAGTAGTTTTTTATTTTGCCACAGTACATCGTTTTTCATGATAGCTTTTAAACCACTCCAATAGAGGTCCCCTGATACCGTTTTAATATAATTTTTCGTACAATTTTTCAAATCTTGGAAAAGTCTATGAAAAATACTAAAACATGCTTTTTAAGTGTGATTCATTAAATACAAAATCTGTAAACTTAGCTAATAATTTAGGAGTATTTTTATTTTTTTGAAATTTGTATTGTCTATCATTTATTATGTCATTTATTTGTAAGAAATTATTTATTTCAATACTAAAATATCTTTCAATTATTTGTTATATATTGTTATCGGCCTATAAATATTGTAGTTTTTATGAATTCCTTTTTTAAAGACAGGTCTAATTACTCACATTTTAAGTTTGTCTGGGAATATCGATGTTGTAAAGCATTGATTAATCAGATTTGTTATTAGCGGAGTAATGTTTTTTGAAGTGAAAACTTCTTTAGCGGCGTTGTTCACTTTTTTTGTGATGGGTAAAAAATGTCTCTCTCGCGTCAGGACACGTTACCGATATTTACATACATAGATAAAGAAGTCGGGTGAAAAGGTGTTAGAAATATGTCATGCGTTAGCATTTTTTAGTATATGGCGATTATGAGTAAATAGTACAGGGAGATTGGATATGGGATTTTAATTCTGTGACAGATTGAGATGTCAAATATACTATGTCAATAAAGTAAATAAACAAACATTATTATTTATTATAAATAAATATGTATACGAAGTGAAGTTTAACGATGTCAAATGATCGCATTCTTAGCAAAACGAAATACAAAACTATTGATGCGGTCTTTATTAGACATTTAAACTGGTTCGAATCAAAATTGATCGTTTCCTACTTCAGCTACCATAATCCTATCGTACCAGTTGTAGAGGTTGCCGATGATGGTTTTGGTAATGCACAACGTTAATATTCAAGTTTTACTTCTGCCGGCCCTGCCGGAGTCCAACCCGTTTTTTTTTAATTAATTTAATTTCTGCAGCGCGTGTTCCCTATAATCCAGGGCTATTACGTTCGTTAGGTGTTTTATTATAGAGTTAATGACGTCATTCGTTGCTTTTTTCATTCTGATTGACACATTTTGTTGTTTGACGTATGATTCCTGTACCAGTAATGGATCGTTACAATAAGAAAATATATTTTTCAGACTGTCTCTAAAAGTGTGTGCAAAGTTAACTTTTTTCTTGATTTTCTCAAAAATATTTAGTCATTAAATCATCAACATTTTACACGCATGTTTGAGAAAAGCACTATTCAAGCCTTGGCCACAACTGAGAATAACCGGACTTTGTGATGCGTGCCTCGTCCTAAATACTCACTATCGCCCGGATGCTGCGTTTACGGGCCGCAGCAGTAATGTACTATATGAGTACCTGAAGCAGATTTGTTGACAGAAATTTCAGCTATATATATTTTATTCTCCTTGAAGTCTATTTCCAATAGCCTCGCCCCTAAAGCAGAAAAACTAACATAAACAAACAAAACATAAACAAACAAAACATAAAATCAGCAATAGAAGTTAATCAAACATGTAAGCTGTATGTTCTGTCGATAAGTGTGCTTAGGGACTTATTTTAAAGTTTTTAGTTGATATGAATTCGAATTAATGTTTTTGTTGAAAAACTTGTTTGAAGATCTTTGCTGCTTAACTTAGCTTCTTTGCTATATTTTGATATATAAAAGAGACTCAACGTTTTTTCATCACATCAAAATGTTTCCCATATGTAATAAGATTTTCGTCACATGGGATAATCGTTTTTTTTAAACATTCACTAACGTGAAACGGTAACTATATTAATCCAATTTTTCGTTATTTTCCTTGTAGAAAACTTATTTGTTTGACTTACTTACAACTGAAAGTGAACTATATTTGAACGATACAAACAAAAAGTGTTCAGTGATGTTATATAAAGAAAAAATAATCAAAACCTTTTCTTATTTAAATTGTTAAAATCTGTCTGAAATCATCACAAAGTTACGACTTAAATTAAATAACCAATATAGCGAAACTGCAGCATTAAATATATTTGTTATTGAAACTTCAAGGTTTTTCTTTTTCAAGGGCATCTTGTATCATAAAAAATATTATCTCAGCTGCTCGTTGTTGAAAGGTTTTATGCAAAATTTAGTTGTCTTTTTGTTTCAACAAAACGTACTCGTGTATATACTGAGTAAATATAGTTTTTTGTTTTTACATTCTTCCATTTCCTGTGTACTCAAGTGTATGTTCAATAAAGTCTCCGCTGTAGTTAGTATATAACGGAGATGCAGCGATCGATCTTTCGTTCGTTTAGCAGCTTCAATACTTCAACATGAAAGTTTCACTGTACTTAATCTTCCTTCTGGTGAGTTTTTTTTTAAATTACCCATCACTTATGCGTTCTTATGTCGAAATATATTAAAACTTTCAATATTTTTGAATAATAACAATCTCAAGTACAATTCATATAATCTTGTAAAGTTCGGTTTAGCTTCGGAAGAAATACACATTAAAACGTTAGTTAATAATGAATAAAATTCATACAGGGCACTGACTGATAAAATCAGAGATTTCAATAAAATCCTTCAAGTCTGATTTGTTGCAGTTAAAAGTCACAAAAGGTAGCGCTGTTGTTTAGGTATGCCTGTTTCTTTAAAAAATTAAACGTTACAACATTACACAATAGAGTCTAATTTTTTTGATTTATTTTTTATACCACTAAGGTGGCAAACAAGTCTACGGTACACCTGATGGTAAGCGATCACTGAGGCCTAGGGACGCTTAATTATTTTCGATACCCTTACGCTTTCTGAACATTACACGCTTTTAGCAGCGGGTCCATGTTTACTGTACTTAATAAATCTCACCAAATATATTATCCAATCTTATTACGTATGACTCTCTCGGACTTAATATGAATATTTCATCACAGCAACTCATACTATGCAGTATGCTGGAGGACCAGAAGGACATAAATCTAACGCTAAATCTATCTAACTTAAAAGCTTAAACTTAAACTTACTAAACTTTTATAGGGTTGTTGTGTGTACACACGAACCTACGTATCTAGCACAAAAACAAGAGTAATATCCTCCTGAAGAAGGCCTATGTTTGATTTATTCATAAATGTATGATGAAATACTCTAAACATTTTATTTATCTGTCACTGAACAGAAACAAAGCTTGAGCATTTAAATTAATGCAGCTACATATAAAAAGAACCTTATAGTTTTGTATGCCTACTTGATGGGGTTTTAATATGGACATCGGAATTGAGATGTCCGTCTCACACATAGAAATTGGATTTGAGATGTCCGTCTCACACATAGACATCGGAATTGAGATGTCCGTCTCACACATAGAAATTGGATTTGAGATGTCCGTCTCACACATAGACATCGGAATTGAGATGTCCGTCTCACACATAGAAATTGGATTTGAGATGTCCGTCTCACACATAGACATCGGAATTGAGATGTCCGTCTCACACATAGAAATTGGATTTGAGATGTCCGTCTCACACATAGACATCGGAATTGAGATGTCCGTCTCACACATAGAAATTGGATTTGAGATGTCCGTCTCACACATAGACATCGGAATTGAGATGTCCGTCTCACACATAGACATCGGATTTGAGATGTCCGTCTCACACATAGACATCGGATTTGAGATGTCCGTCTCACACATAGACATCGGATTTGAGATGTCCGTCTCACACATAGACATCGGATTTGAGATGTCCGTCTCACACATAGACATCGGATTTGAGATGTCCGTCTCACACATAGACATCGGATTTTTTCACTACACGATTCAGAGTTAGGTTATATTAAAGAAACCATTTTAAAATGCAGATCAAGATGTGGTGGGTAGTTTTTATAGGATATTTTATAGTTTTTATATAATATTTTATAGGGCACCAGAGATAATAATGATTGTTGTTAATTAATTATTTTAATCTTCAAATAAAGTGGAATTAAATATATTAAAAAAATGAAAAGGGAATTTGGAAATTAAAGGAGAGTGCACTAACCTTTAGTTAGTCTTTTAGGGCGTAGTTACACTTTCATATGCGAGCGATCAGCTGTTATGAGATATTTGATTAGGTAAACATCAAGTATCGATCATATGGTTGCTGTCATTGCACTGATGACGATGGCAAATTTCTATACTTTTGGTCTTCAAGACGGCTAATGCCCTCTGTCGCGATGTAGGTGCACCACAAGGATAGGTCAGGTGGGAAATTAGAATCGCAGTCCACTTCTAATCAATTGTACATATGTACGTAATGTTAATATTAAGTTAGACATAGCGTTAACAGTTGTATCATCAGCGAAGACAAAGATATATCTTGACAAGAGTTTACCTTAAGTAAATGGTTTTTATAAATAAGTACGTCCTTCCCTATGGTTTTCACAACGTATATTATTCGAACACTAGCTTTCACCCGCGGTTTCATTCGCCCTACTTTCAGTTATCAGTGTAGGATTTCAGCGGCAACTGCTTAATTATAGAACAAAAACCAACTCACACTTGACGTTTTCAAGCCTATATTCTTCCCCGGGAGTCAGAGACTCAAAGTATGTTCATGTCAAATATGACCTTATTCGGTACAGCGGTTTAAGCGTGTAGAGGTAACAGAGAGAGTTACTTTCGCATTTATACGTGGATTTTGATCAAAAACGCCTTTATTTTATTATTAATGTTATTTATATATTATTTATATATATATATATATATATATATATATATATATATATATATATATATATATATATACCAATATATATTTATAAATATACTCATCTAAAAAACTGCTATATATTTATTTATAATATTGTACATACTTTATTTTTAATAGATTTTCGATCTGTAAATTAACTAAAACTAAATATTTATATCTTATTCATGTCGGTGTTGCCCCTTATTTGACTATTCTCTCATCCCTAATAAAGGTCTGCTGGAAGAAATCTCTGAATAGAGATAAGCTTACCTATGTACATTTTTCTTTATTATTGTTGTGATATCTTTTGTAATTTTTACGTACAATAAACAATGATATTCCTGAGACTGTCAGATAACGTTACCCTTGTGACGTTTTACTCCAGGTCGGCTTCGTGCTGGCCTCCTCTGTGACTGCCGCTGACGACACGACCGCCTCTGACGACACCACCGCCGATTCCTCAAGCACGACGACCGGTTAGTTCCATTCATTTATGTAATTTTGTACACTATTGTTACTCAATTCCTTGTTTTGTAACTTGTAGCATTTTACAATTGAGGTATATTAAATTATCGTTCATTTTACTGTTAAAGAACAATTACGATGATCTTTTATTTTGCTTCTTAGAAAAAAATTCATTGTTTCCTTTTTTAATTTTTATTCTTTTCTTTTTCATGAAGATACTGCGTCCATCCCAACCAACAGCACGGGCGACGTCGAAGATAGTAAATGGTGGTACTATTACGGGAATTAATAGATGGCAATCTAGAAATGACTGCTCACTCTACACGATTTGAATAAACTTATGGCTTAAAATGTCAATTTTATTTAAAGTTTATCTGCTAGTTTTCTTTTTTGTAATCCTAAATTTAAAAATAATACCGAGTTTCATTTATTTAGTTAATTTGCCTTCAAAAATAATCATATATAAACGTTAACAACATTTTTTGTAAAAACCAGAAACACATTGTATAATATAAACGTTAAAAAGCTATAAAGTAAAACATATGGCTATATTGTATAACAATGAAATAAAATTAGTTAAGTTCAATATACATTTTGCATAAATTCGTTCCCCAAATAAAAAAAAATTAAACGTATATCTTCACAGATACGGAAGGAACAAATTATAGATAAATTAATTATAATTTTTTTTCTGAATCATCAGCGCTATCTGGTCCAAAACATGCAAAATGTGAATTTTGTGTACAGGAAAACAGAAATAAAACCAATTATATATTTCTGTAAAATTGCATTTATTATTATAAATAGAAAACACACAAATTCTAAACCAACGCAAATGTTTGTCCTATGCGAGAATCTAACTCGCAGCCTCTGTGGTTGGCAGGTAGTTTCTTCACCACCTGAATTTTCTCAATATTGATGTTGAAGTGTAAACGACACAACGAAAGTGTGTGCAACTGCAAGAAATAATCACGAGCGGATTTCTGTGGTTGTGTGTAGATTTGTTGCTGTGCGTTTCTTTTACTTTATGGACTTAGGTGTATGAAACCCTAAACACTACACAGAAAAAACCGCAGATCACCGCAATAGTGAAAAACGGTGAGATATGTTAACGATACACGTTTTATTTGCATTTTAGTCTCGTAAATTTAAAGGTAATTTCAAGATCAACAATTCCTATCAAATTCTGTTCCATTCCTAATTCGAACAAATCTGGTGCGTTTCGATTTTCAAAACGCACCGCTACTCGTCGCACCGCAGCAACCACAGTACACCCAGCCTTAGAGTGTTAAGTTGTGAACTAGAGTGCGCGTCATATAAGATTTCATATTTTAAAACGCAGAGAGATTAATTAATAATGAAATCTTAAATATTACAACTGAAGACATTTTGTCACATAACTAGGTTCACTAGGGCCGATCCATCGAAATTAAAATGAGACTATTCCGTCGGCACCATCCAGGGCCTTTTTGAATAAGTGTTATAGTTAAGTTATTTTTTTTTTTTAATTGTTTTTTAAAATCAATGTTTAGACATATTAAGACTAGGTTTAAAGTAATGAAGGTGTGAATAAATAAAATAGAGCACCTATTTTATCAAATAAGATAATAAGAGTGCTCCAAAACGAACGTGGAACTTATGATTGAAAGATGCACAGAGCCCTTCATCACATTTGTTGCATTGCGTTTTAGAGTCAGACAAGATTTTGTCCGACTCTAAAACGTCTCTAAAGCACATTTGTGGCGTGATTCGCTAGGAACTTGTGAGTGATTCAAACCACCATAGCGTATGCCATTTCTCCCGAACTAAAGCTTCCGCAATCCACCTTCGTAACGCATTTTTCTTTTTTGATTTTTTCGATGGCGGTTCGTCTGATTCAGAATTGTCTAAATCACTTGAGATTAGTTTGACTTTTGCGACCTTCTCACCGACTTCAACCATCCCTTTCTTGGCTTGAAGAAGTGCGGCTTCGTGAAGAATGCAAACCACCAGACGGCGTACGATATGGCCAGGTTACAGGTTGTAGACCAGGTACTGCCCGTTTGTTTTCGCGACTAGTGGAGCGTGTCTGACGTGGTGACATATCCATAGACGTGGTGTGTAGTGGTGTTAGACCACTTCGCAGCCAACATTGAGTTAACGACCTGTAAGGCTGTTGATAAGACCACCCTCTTCTTCGCTACTCTCTTCTTCATCAGAGTCGATTGCCGGTTCTGGAGGTTCAATTTAAAGCAACCTCGGCTCAAGCTTCTCCTTCTGTTCTAGTAGGTAGCGCCTTGTATAGTGAAGCAGGAAGAATTTCGTTCAATGACCGGTCACTATTCGTCTCTGTTGCACGCGCAGAAATTTTCACAGAATAGTTATTTATATTTAGTTATTCTTTAAAAATAAATAAATAATTTGCTCGTTTTTGCTTGATATTGATAACAGCAACTAGAATACGCTTAAAATATTCACAGAATATTTAGTTATAGTTAGTTATACTTTAAAAATAAATAAATAAGTTGCTCAGTTTTGCTTGATATTGATAACAGCAACTGGTATACGCTTGAAATATTCACAGAATATTTATTTATAGTTAGTTATTCTTTAATAATAAATAAATAATTTGCTCGTTTTTGCTTGATATTGATAACAGCAACTGGTATACGCTTGAAATATTCACAGAATATTTAGTTATAGTAAGTTATACTTTAAAATATATAATAAAATTAAAATAAAACAAATATTTATGGAGGAAATCGCTTTAGGAATTAGATACAAGCAGCAGTATAAATATTTTTTCTAAAATTTATTTCTTCAGTTGATTGTTAACGAATTTTAGTTTATATCTCATCGACTAACACCTCCATGCCAATGTTTTAAGTTGACAATATTAATTTCCTAGCTAGATCAAGAAAGGAAATTCACTTACTAACGGGACTTGCTAATGCACCATGTTAACGAACGTAGTTCGAACTCAAAAATTTTTTAACACAGTAAGCGATTAACTTACACTTTTTGCCATATTTTGATTAGTTCAATGGAAAATGAATCAAATGTGATTTAACGTTTAGATTAATTTAAATTAATAGATTTTAAGTATACTCTAACGGGATGAGACATTCATATAAACCAAAACATGAAATGTTTGACTATTTTTTATGCTAGACCCGGTCGTCCGTACAAAAGAATATATATGCTTAGTAAAATATTTGCAGCGTGTATTGTATGGAATGGAATGAAAACTATGGTTGTAGGCGCGCTTATTCAAATACAGTTTCATTATTACGATTTATAATTGAATCAAGGAGTGTAAACAAATATCAATATGACGTTTGTTGTCCTTGCTCAAAACGCCCTACCTCTCCAATCATAATCGTCATGAAGTACGTCATATGTCCTCAGAGGCGGATTTCTAAGGGCCGTAGGGGCAATTCGAACTGACTTTCGGGCGTGCCGACGGCGCCATCGGCACTTTTGGCACAATACGGACCGCAGCAGCATCTTAAAAGTTAATTAGTTAATTTAGTTGAGAGCACTAAGATCGCGAGGTTAACTTATTAATAAATACATAAGATAATTAGTTTTTAGTAGTTAATTATGTATTATTTTTGGGATTTAGAGAAGAGAATACGTCAAGTGTGAGTGGGTTTTTTATTCTATAATTGAGAGTTGCCGTAAGAGTTCTACTCCAATAAACCAAATTTAGGGCGGGCGAAGCCGTAGGCAGAAGTTGGAAGTAGTATTTAAGCAATTTTTTTTAATATACTTTTGATGGTATACACACTACGGTTATCGTCACAAACTGTAACAAGAGTATGGAGTAAGTAATTAAAACTGCCGCTTATATTTTAGGGTAAGGTAATTACTGTTAGGTAAAGTTTTTTTCATTAACAATGCAAGGAAACTGGTTAAATACTTACTCTTTAAGAATCCAGCGCAGTTACTTAAGGCACTTAGACACTTACATACTTACATAAAATCTATGCAGTATTTTTGAACGTAATGTGCATTTTTTATACAATAATATTGACCCATGTTGAAATCTTAAAAAAATATTTTGACTTTTTATAGAATTTATTGCTATACACGTTGTATAAGGTCATTTTAAATTAAGTGCAAATATTTTAAGGGTGTGGTCTACACATGAAACTGAACAACTTTTCCCAAGGAACATGGGTCAAATATGAAAAAAAAATTGGGCCTCCCATACAAAATTGCCGACCAGCTGACTGATTTGGTAGATAAATATATATTATAGTATATAAAAACCTTTGCGTAGCATGTTTACGAGACAGGCATAAGTAAATAAATACATTTTTCAGTTCTTTTACGATAATTCTGTGTTATTTTCGATATCCCCTTATTTTTCTTTGTCCCATCACTACTAAAAATACTTTCTAGTGCGGTTCAGGTCGATATCGGCCTGCCGCTTTTCCTGCTTTGTTTCTCATTTCCTGTTTGGCAGATCCCGGGGCGAATCAAACCTTAGGAAGTTGGGTTCAAGGTCATTCTAACAATATAAAAAAATGTATACATTATGTTACCACAAAGTTATAGCAATTTAATGTATCCTAGTGCTGGTGGGTCTAGAAAGACCTGCCACGCACTGGCGGAAATATCATTGGGGGCGCATTTTGGCCCGCCGCCGCACCAGATGAAGAATTATGATTTTACTTGCAGCAGTAAACGTGTTAACAGATGTTCATTAAAAATTTGTAAAATATATGTCAACTTAATGTCTAAACTAGTCTTTGTCAGTGGCTCCGACCGCACTTAATTCGGTTATCGGCCAGGAACTCCTTAATTAGGTATACTAATTTGCCAGCGGCTCCGCCTGCCCTAAATTTGGTTATCGGCGCGGAACTCCTTAATTAACTCATTAATCATTATACTAATGAAGTTTGCTATAGCAAGCTGTAGCTATAACTATAGTTCGTTTAAGCTCGGTCATAGTTATTCCCGCGGGAAATTTGAATTTTTCGGGATAAAATATAGAATTTGAAAAATAGCCTATGTGCTATTCTAGGACCTAACCTACATGTATGCCAAGTTTCATCCTGATCTGTCCAGTGGTTGAGGCGTGAGAGTAACAAACATCCATACATTACCACAAACTTTCACATTTATAATATTAGTAGGATAAAGTAGCAAAGTTCGCAATTTTCGTTGATCGAGCCTTGTTTGGTTGGTGATAACAACAATAACACGGTATTATTTACATTAAATTTAATTAAAATCATATAACGACATAGTATACTAATGATGTTCGTTAACTATTTTTCAATAAAGTGATCTAGATTTCTATAATTAATTATTTGAATCAGCGAAATGTCGCCAGTTTTTTCCATACAAATTAGTATGGCGGAACGTTAAAATCCGCAAACGGCCGGGCAGACGCCTGAATCCAAAAACTAGAATATATACATATATGTATCGTCGCACATTGAAGTAGTCGATTTTGTCAAAATTATTTCGATCATTACATGCATAAACTATCGCTTGAAACTTATTATTGACCTCCTATACCATACAAGCATGGTGATGACGTCATCATTGGAGTGTACTGCCTTAATGTCTTCGTCATGGAACCTGCTTAAGCACGGACGCGAAGCAGGAAGAATTTCATTCAATGACCGGTCACTATTTGTCTCTGTTGCACGCGCAGAAATATTTGGCGTCGCGCTACTCTGTGACTGCGGTCATCGCATCTGTGCGAGTGCGACGGCAAATAATAATGCGCGTGCAACAGAGACAAATAGTGACCGGTCATTGAATGAAATTCTTCCTGCTTCGCGTCCGTGCTTAAGCAGGTTCCATGACGAAGACATTAAGGCAGTACACTCCAATGATGACGTCATCACCATGCTTGTATGGTATAGGAGGTCAATAATAAGTTTCAAGCGATAGTTTATGCATGTAATGATCGAAATAATTTTGACAAAATCGACTACTTCAATGTGCGACGATACATATATGTATATACTCTAGTTTTTGGATTCAGGCGTCTGCCCGGCCGTTTGCGGATTTTAACGTTCCGCCATACTAATTTGTATGGAAAAAACTGGCGACATTTCGCTGATTCAAATAAAACGTTTGTATATGATTTTATTTTTTTAAGGCTGAAATAAATGAACCTCGGTATAAATTTTGTTAAAACTAGCAGATACAAACTTTTAATAAATTGACATTTTAAGTTTATTTAAATAAAGTAGAGTGCGCAGTTATATTAGCAGTTTTCGCAGCCCCATCCAGCATCGCTGGTTTCGACATCGCCCGAGGTGCCTTCGCCCGACAAGGTATCTGCATGATAGAGCAAAAGATAAATATTAAAATAGAAAATATTCTAGATTTCATTATTCAATTTTAAAAAATGTTATAAATTGGTGTTAAGAAAATTTGATTACTTAAACTAACATAAGTAATGTTTACCAAAATCAAATTTCTTCTAATAAACCAAATAGAAGATCATCGTTACTGTCGTCTAACAGTAACTTGAATGAGAATTTTATACTTCTCAGTTGTAAAATGCTACAAACTTACAAAACATGGAATTGAGACAAAATAATGTACGTTATTAAATAAATAAATAACAACTAACCGGTCGACGTGGAGTCGGAGCTGGAGCTGCTTGAGGCATCGGCGGTGGATACTTCAGCGGCGGTCACGGTGGAGACCAGCACTAAGCCGACCTGGAGTTAGAAGTCACAAGGATAACGTCATCTGATAATCTCAAGTACATCATATTTACACCTTTTTGATCAAAATCCACATATAAATATTATAAATGCGAAAGAAACGCAGCCTCTTTGTTCTAATAAGTTACGTTGTGGAAATCATAGGGAATGACGTACTTATTAATAAAAGCGATTTACTTAAGGTATACTCTTGACAGGATTTATCTTTGCCTTCGCTGATGATACCATTAATATATCTCTGGTGCCCTATGAAAAACCCTATAAACACTACCCGCCACACTTTTAACTGTATTTTAACATAGTTTCTTCAAAATAAACTGACTTTGAATTCTGTTAGACGAACATCTGAATTCTGATGCCCATATAAAAACCCCATTAAGTACGCATAGAAAACTGTAAGGTATTTTTTCTTATGTCGCAGAATTAATTTAAAACGCAGAAGCTTTGAAGCGTCAGATAAATAAATTGTATAGAGCTTTTAAGACCTTCTGTGGTCCCCGCGTTAGATTTTAGACCCACTGAATCCTCCAGTATACTGCATAGGCTGAGTTGCTTTTTTGAAATATTCATATTTATTTCGGGAGACAGTCATACGTATAATCGGTTGAGATTGGACAATACACTTGGTGAGACTCTATTAAGTATAATAAGCTGCTAATAGCGTGTCATGTTCACTAAGTCTTTTTGCGTATGTGTATCTAAATTAATTGGACTCTCTTGTGTAATGTTCAAACGTTGAATTTTTAACAAACCAGACATATCTAAACAACAGCACTACCTACTGTATCTTAAAACTTTTTACTAAAAGCTGGGATTTTACTAGTTAGTGTCCTGTATGAATTTTATGAATTTCAGTTTATTAACTAATGTATGATTTTTCAGAAGCTAAACCGGACTTTAGAAGATTAAATGAATTGTACTTGAGATTGTTATTTATAAAAAAATATTAAAAGTTTTAATATATTTCGACACAAGAACGCATAAGTAAAGGGTAGAATAAAAAAAAACTCACCAAAAGGAAGATTAAGTACAATGAAGATTTCATGTTGAAGTATTGAAGCTGCAAGACGAACTAAAGATAGATCGCTGCTTCTCCGTTATATACTAACTGCAGCGCAGACGTTATTGAACATACACTTGAGTACACAGGAAACGGATGAATTCAAATTCAAATTCAAATTCAATATAATTTATTCAGTTTAGGCTACAATAATTGAGCACTTATGAATGTCACTACGCCATCGGTTCGTAAGTCTACAGGGCGGGAGACCTTGTACTGAGAAGAACCGGCAAGAAACTCAGCAAGGGCATTTCTTTTCTCCTTTTCTCGTACAGCATCCAATTAAAATATTGGAAAATGCCCTCGCTATCATAAAAGGACACTTTCCATTACAAACATAAAAAAAACATGAAATATAAAGCACAAGCACAACATAAAAAAGTATCTAATATAAACAAAAGACAGTTTATGTATTCCTCACTAAGAAATAATCAATGTCTTACAGTATTAATAAACAAAATAAAAAAGTAAGACTAAATACTAAGAATACAAAGAAGTTTGCAAGAGCAGACCAGCCTCCACAGGCGGCACCCGTTCACGAGTATGACACATGAATCAGCCATCGCTTCGCTCAACCATGTTTTAGGGAACGTAACGTGTGTAGTAAAGGAACAAAATATAAGAGGAGAAGATTGGAAGGTTCGTAATGCTTTACTACCGAGAAGCAAATAAACTCACTAGTTAATCTTTTATACATCATATAAAAATACAATATAGCCTTACACTAGGTAATAACATAATAAACAATGTTTTAATTTAAAAAAATATTTCAAATGCCCCAATACCAATCAATTAAGTTCTAATTTTTCCAAGCATTTTTATCAATTATGTATTCATAAACTCTGTAATAGCTTTTTTTCATTAAACTATCTTTGACATATATTTTAAATGTATTTGAGGGTAAATTAACCACATGTTCTGGAATTTTATTGTAGAAAAATATACTTTGTATTGCGAAAGAGCTATGTACCTTCTGAAGACGACATTTTGGAACTACCAATTTATCCTTATTCCTTGTATTAACACTGTGGAGGTCACTATTTTTAGCAAATAAGTGACAATTTTGGCGTACATACATTATACAAGCGAAGATATATTGGCAAGGAACAGTTAAAATATCAATTTCCCTAAATAGTTCCCTAAGAGAAATTTGAGGTCCTAATTTATAAATTGACCGTACTGCTCTCTTTTGCAAAATAAAGACTGTATCAATATCAGCTGCCTTACCCCAAAGCAAAACGCCATAAGACATGACGGAATGGAAATAGCTAAAGTAGACCAAGCGAGCAGTGTCAACATCTGTAAGCTGCCTAACTTTCCTAACTGCATAGGCAGCTGAACTGAGTTTTCCTGCAAGAACTGAAATGTGAGGGTTCCACTGCAGCCTATTGTCTAAAGTAATACCTAGAAACACTGTTGAGTCTAATAGTTCTATTTCTTCTCCGTTTAGGGATAATTTTGTACTTATGTTTCTGACATTTGGCATCATAAATTTTAAACACTTAGTCTTTTTCGCATTAAGAAGTAAATTATTTGCCGTAAACCACTGAAGAACCTGAGAAAGCGCACTACTTATGTCGTCAAAATTAGTTTTATTTCTGTCAACTTTAAATAAAAGAGATGTGTCATCAGCAAATAGTACAATCTTGCACAGCTTCTCCACAAAGAAAGGCAAGTCATTTATGTAAATTAAAAATAGAAAAGGACCTAAAATAGAACCTTGAGAAACTCCTAATTTTACTTCAGAGCCATTGGATTTTCTTCATTGATTTGAACCTTCTGCATTCTACTACTCAAATATGAGCGGATAAGCTCAAGAGCCAAATCTGCAATACCATAATGACTCAGTTTCCTTATAAGAGTTTCATGTTGCACGCAGTCGAATGCCTTTGATAGATCACAGAAGATACCAATAGCATTTTGTGACTGTTCCCAAGCAGCAAATATATGCTGTATAAGGGTAACACCTGCGTCAGTTGTGGAACGCCCGTAGTTGAGGATGAAGTAATCCATTTAAGTTAAAATGTTTCAGCATCTGATTGAACATAATTTTTTCAAAAATTTTGCTTAAGGCAGGCAGTATAGAGATAGGTCTAAAATTATTAGGATCATCTTTACTTCCCTTTTAAAAAGTGGTATTATTTTACTATATTTTATTAAGTCTGGTAATATCCCTTCGTCAACACACTTATTAAATATTATGGCTAAGATTGGTGCTATAATATCAATAATTCCGCTAAGGACTTTGACTGATATACCCCATAGGTCACAAGTTTTTTTCTGAGTTAGTAATTTAAATGTCTTTATGATGTCTTCAGAAGTAACATGCTCAAATTTAAATATAGCCTTGCATTTATTTACATTACATTTTAAAAGTAACTCTGATTCTAATGGAGAGGAATTTAATGCATTAGTTGTAATTGTAGGCATTTTAGTAAAATATTTCTCAAAAGAGTTAGCGACATCAAGATCTGAATCAGTTATTTTTGAATTTACAGTAAGTGAATAATGATTGTCACGCGGTTTAATTTTTCCTGTTTCACTATTTATTACATTCCATGTGGCCTTTATTTTATTATCAGAATTTTTAATTTTATTACTTAAATGTATTGATTTTGCAACCCTGCATACTTTTTTAAATATTTTTGAATACATTTTGACATAGTTGGTGAATGTGGGACTGTGGTTATATTGTTTCATTTCATACAACTCATACAACCTAGTTCGACTTCGGTGTATTCCTACAGTAGCCCAGTCCTTGAATTTCATTTTGTTATTTGGACCAAAAGTTTTTACTTTAAACACTTGCTCGAACTCATTACTTAAGAAATCAAAAAAAATATTATAAAGATTATTAGCATTATCATGCATGAAATGTAAAAATGGAATTTTCTTTTCAATATTAACTTTAAAAATGTTTAATCGAGCAGTGATCACAGGTCTACAAGTTACTAGTTGAAATTTTTTTTTATAGTTGTGTAGAATTTTTATTATTTGACCACAGTGATCGGACGGCAAATTGTTAATAATAGATTTATTTTTTACTTCAACGTTACAGAAAATATTATCTAAACATGTAGCTGAAGTCGATGTAATTCTAGTTGGTTCCAGAAACAAATAATTTAAGTCAAAACTTGTAAATAAGTTAATAAATCTATCTCTTGTTTGGGAACTCTGTAAAAGATCAATATTAAAGTCACCACAAACAATAACTTTATTAAATTTTTTTTTAGAACTTGTTCCATTACAGGCTCAAAAGAATTATAATTTGCAGAAGGGGGGCGATACACACAAAGTATAATATAATTCTTAAGTTCTATACAAGACAATTCTATTATGCGTTCGTGAGAGTTTGTAAATGAGAGGCTAACTATATCCTTTCGGTCTTTACACTGTATATTATTATTAACAATTATTAATCGAATAGCATTTTTTCGAATAAAGGCACTGGACAAATAATGATTGGGGATACTATACATTAATTCATGTTTACTTAGCCAATGCTCAGTTACACATAACATTTCAAAAAAGAAGTTAGCAGAAAAATATTTGCTACTGCTAAATCCATTAGCAGATTGCGTAACTTCTTGCCCATTGCCACTAAAATTGCACTGGCTAAATCACTACTGCTACCTGTCCTTGATTATGCGGATGCTAGCTATCTTGACCTTACTGAGGAGCAATTAAATAAGCTTGAGCGACTCCAGAACCTATGTATTAGATACATATTTGGTTTACGTAAGTATGATCATATATCCGAATTTCGATTAAAACTCAAGTGGCTCCCAATTCGCCTTCGCCGGAATACTCATTTTCTGTTTCTTCTTTACAACGTACTGTTCAATCCGTCTACTCCGTTATACTTGAAAGAGCGTTTCAATTTTATAGGGTCTACAGCTCATCGCGCCACTACAAACATGATGCTGAAAACCCCAACACATTATTCGCAAGCATATAATGACTCATTCACTGTCACAGCCATAAGGCTATGGAATAGTTTACCCTTTGATGTCAAAAAAGCACAAACTTTAAGAATATTTAAAAATCTCGTAATCACACATTACTTAAAAATTTAAGCTGTCTCATCAACACTGTTTATTCATCTATATTATTTAAGATGTATGTAGTTTGTGTATTTATTTTTATTTTTTGTTATGTATTTGATATATATATATGTATATTTATTTTTTGTACGTATTAGTATTATTTATTATTCATATGTATATAAATTTAGCTATTGCTATAAATGTATACTTATATTGTAAAGTTTCAGTTAGCACATTCTACTCAATAATTTTATAAAGTCTCCTCTACCCAAAGGTTGTCTGGAAGAGATCGCTCATTAGCGATAAGACCGCCAATTTGTTATTACTTTTATTGTTTAATTGTTTTGTTTTCTATATGCGCAATAAAGTATATTATTATTATTATTATATGTATATATGTATATTATGACTTTTTAAAAATAATTCTATTTCCAATTCCGTGCCAGAAATGCCTTGTATATTTTGATGAACAATGTTAAAAAAACAGGCATTGTCTGTTGTCAAAGAACTCAGTTTAAAGTATGATCTAAAATAGGAACTGACTGGGTGCAGCTAATAACATCAGCACTATAAGACATAGCACTGACGCTAGAAAGGTCAATAGACTCCTTAATACTACTTAAATCTAAATCATGTATATTGGAAGCTAACAACGTAGCCATTTCTCGTCTACATTACATAGGCATGGACATACCAGCAGGTGTCAGTCTAAATTTGAATGTAAATTCAAAATCAAAAAATTATAATTACTCAGTATACATTTATTTTGTAGTAACAAAAAGAAAACTAAATTTTGCATAAGGCAACAACAAGCAGCTGAGTTCATATTTTTCTTTCAATAAAAATTACACTTGAAAAAGAAAAACCTCGAAGTTTACCTACTACCTACTAGTTCGCAGCAGTTTCAGCTGTACCTATCGGTAGCATTCAAGGACTTCAATCAAATTGGCAACCAGTGAAGTCTAAGCAGTTAAATTGTAAAATGATATATGTGAACACTACGAAAGCTTAAACCACTTTTTTCCGACGTATCGCGCTGCTGCTACAGATATATTTTGCATATTTTCACTCCCTTTTGTCACACAGCATTATCGTATAAGGCAATTCGACAGACTCCAATCGAGTGTTCGTTTTTCAAAAATTCGGCCAAATGCGAGTCGGAGTTGTTATAGCGGCAACAGAAATACATCTTCAGTGAAAATTTTAACTGTCTAACTATCACGGTTTATGAGATACAGCCTGGTGACAGACGGACGGACGGATGGACGGACAGTGAAGTCTTAGTAATAGGGTTCCGCTAATTACCCTTTGGGTACGGAGTCCTAAAAAGAGCTCTTCGCACACTGGCGGGTGTAAAACTCATGTCTAAAAAATACGGCAAAATGACTAACTATTCTTAGTATGTGTTTGACCTGATAATGTACACTCGACGCAACATAAACACCTACAAATGCATAAGCGTCTCTGGCAGAGTGACTCTCCAAACTGGGCGCCTGCAACGTGTGCCACGAGGGTTGGCGCTGCTTGATAAAATCCCGCGAGTCGTAGGTTCCTCTTACTATGAGCATCTGCCCGTCGAACTAAAGAAGAACCCTCGGATTCGATATTTGGTTGCCGACTGAAAGAACTTTTATTGACGAAATAACTTTATTCTGTCAAAGACTACAGAGAAACTCTGTGATTTTTGTTTTTATTTTTTCTGAAGAAGTCTCAGCCCATATAGGCCACGGTGACCGCTTATCATCTGGCGGTTCGTGTGCTTGTTTGCCACGTTAGTGGTATGAAAAAAAAAAAGAACGAGTTGCACTCCGGGAGTGCCGGCAGAAGTGAAAACCTTTACACACGATTCGCGCTTAACACTCAAATATGTCACAAGACATTTCTTTGACATTGTCAAGAAATAATAATGTTTGTTTATTTACTTTTTTGACGTAGTATATTTGACATCGCAATCTATCATAGAATTAAAATTCCATATCCAACCTCCCTGTACTACACATAATCGCGAATACTTAAAATAATAATTATAATAGGCGTGGTATTACGGTTTCCGTATTTTACAAAGACAAAGATGCACTTTGTTCAATTTCCATATTTTAAACACTTTATATACACGAATTTTACGAATACACAGCAGTATGGCCACTACACAGACGGTCGAGCCATCAGCTGTCACCATCCATGGATGCGCGTAGCACGCTGTAACATAAACACACACGACCATTCGCGCAAGCGCCCTGCGCCGCCTAAACGAAACAGCAGGCGCAGGCATACATTTTCGCCGCGCCGTAGAAAGAGAGGGGGATACTCCCTCTCCTACGCTGCGCCAGCTGTCTACTCTCCATCCGTCTTACGAATTTTCAAGATCAGGACACGTGACCTGACGCGAGTTTATCATTTTTTACCCATACCAAAAAAAGTGCACAACGTCGCTAAAGAAGTTTTCACTTCAAAAAAGCACACAACGCTCAAGGGCTCCCCGTGGGGGGACTCGGCTTGGGTTGTCGCTCTTGGGTTCGTGCTTTCGACCAGCGTGAGCCTTGAATCCGAAGGTGAGTCAGCACCAGGAAGGGAGTTCCCCGATACGCGGTTGCGGTTGCGATTTCGAATGGGTGGGGGCTAGAAGCGCCTCGGCAGTCTTTGATACCTCGTATACGAGATAGGTCCGTGCGTTCGCCGACGAACCCGGGGACGTCGGCGTCGTTTGAGGGTGGAGGCCCTATTAGGGGAGGTAGTTGAGACTAATCTCGCCATCCCGATAGCGAGATCGTCGTCTGGGTCGGTCGGGGAGATGGTAGGTTGTGGATTGCACAATTAATCAAATCGAGTGATTTTGTGTACGTGTGAGGAATCGTGGGGAGCTCAAAGTCCCTGTGTAGGTCCGCATTACGGACATACTAGGAGGCTCAGGAGGCCGCTCTTAGGAATCGGTTTTGGAGGGTCTGAAGTTTGTGAAGATTGCATTTAGACTACGCATAGACGTGGCTAAGCGACATCTTACTGTACTTGCCTATCATGGGATATCGACAACCGAGGGAAAAAAAAGCGGCTCGATCTCTTACTATTTTGGTGTGATCGCGGAATTTGGCCTTGTTTTGCCAAGGAATTGCACGGCCAAAGAGAGAGAGGGGAGATGGCCACGGAGGGTGGCCTATGGTGAAGAGAACGGCGGCGTTTTTGTCGGGATTCACTTCGATTCTCCATTGAGAAACCATTCGCCTAAGCCGGTGTTAACGGATTGGAGTCTCTTAATGATTCGACTTACTTGCATATCGGTGGTGTAAATAGCGGTATCGTCTACGAAGAGGGCTTATTGGGTACCTATCGTTTAAGGGAAGTCTTTTGTGTACAGAACGCACCCTTGCGGGACTCCTGCTTCTATGGGATGGGTGGAAGACAGAGTGCCTTCGACTCTATAGCGAAAGCTGCGGTTCGACAAATAGTCTCGTATGATGAGGGATCGTCTCGTAGGATTGTACAGTTTATAAAAATAAAATGTTTAGCCAGACTTTGTCGAAGGCTTTCGCTACATCGAAAAAGACAGCGCCCGTGTGACGGGGCTTACCTAATACTGGTCGGAAGCCAGTGAGAATATGTTCCGTGATACGAAGGACTTGGTGGACGCATGATTGTTTGGCGCGGAAGCCGAACTGCTCGTTAATTAACCCTTAACTGGTATCGTAAATCCGACATACGTAACTGGTATCATCTGGTATGGCCGTGCGGCTCCCATAGTATGTTTGCTTCTAGTAAATAAGTTTTAACTATGTACTTGAATAAATAGTCAGAAATAATAAATCAAAGGCTTGTTTTCTGTAATCAAATAGTTTTTATTGATATAAATCTTCTTACTATAATACTAGAAGAGATCACAAAATAGTAACATTTTGGTAATATGTTTTGCTACGTTACAAATATCAATGGAAATTATAGTATAATAAGTTAAAACCAAAAATAATATTATTTTACCTAATCTATAATACGTAAAATAAGAAACAAATAACGTTTTATAATCTTTAAATATAACAAAGATATAAAAATTGCTATGCAAAAAAACTTACATAACTGGTATCGTGAGGGCCGCGCGGACCCCAACACGAGCATATCTGGGTACAGCGCCGTACGTCCGGCACCCGCCTCGCGAATAGCGACGTAATGAGAATACTTACCAGATACCAGTTAAGTGTTAAGATGCCTCTGGAGACTATAGCGTTCCGTAGGCGAGCGAGGAGGAGGCGTTCGTAAAGTTTACCAAGGGCCTTTACTAAACTTATAGGGCGGTAGGAGGCGGGCTCTGTACGAGCTTTACCTGGCTTATGAATGCCTATAACAATTCATGTTAATTCAACAGTCTTTCTTGGTATAACGTTGGACTCCGAACTTCAATGGGGTCCTCATATTCATAACCTAGCTAAAAAAACTTAGCTCTGCTGTGTATGCAATCAAGAAAATAAGACAATTGACCAATGTCGACACTGCAAAAATAGTTTATTTTAGCTATTTCCATAGTTTGATGACAAAAATAATAGTATTTTATAACTTTGAAGATTCAATAGTGTTTGTAAAATTGTAATTTGAATAAATAATTTTGACTTTTTATTGAGAAGAAAAGGTGCAATTTTCGATAGCAGCGTTTAAGATCGCTACTAGAAGGCAGAGAAGGGAAAGAGTGAGGTGTTTTAGGATATCGTTAGAGATACCGTCCGCACCGGGGGCTTTACGGGGGCGTAGGACTTTAATGACCTGTTTGACTTCGTCGACAGTGACGGGATATTTCTTCATTGAATATTTAAAACTATGGGTGTGGCATAACACGCGGGCACGCTTATTCAAATAAAGTTTCATTTTTACGATTTATAATTGAATCAAATGACGTTTGTTGTCCGTGCTCACAACGCCCTACCTCTTTACCAAAGGTACTGTAAGCTCGCCGATATGGCGTCTCTAATAACGTCATATGTCTCAAGAGGCGGAGTTGTGAGTGCCGTAGGAGCAATTCGAACCAACTTTTGTGTGTGCAAAAGTTGGTTCGAATTGCTCCTATCGGCACTTTTGGCACAATACGGACCGCAGCAGTGGCCTTTAGATTAGTTAGTTTAGTTGAGAGCACCAAGATTGCGACGTTAATCCATAAGTTCATTAGTTGTTAGTAGTTAATTACGAATTATTATTGAGATTGAGAGAGAGAGAGAAAACGTCAAGTGTGAGTGGGTTTTTTATTCTATAATTGAGCTGCATTGACTTGCCATAAGAATCCTACGCCAATAACTAAATTAAGGGCGGGCGAAGCCACTGGCAGACGCTAGTAGTGGTATATAAGCAGTTTTTTTAATATACTTTTGGTGGTACGTTACAGTTATCATCACAAACTGTAACAATTTTTTTTATACCACTTAGGTGGCAAACAAGCCTACGATCCTGATGGTAGCGGTCACCGTAGCTTATGGACGCTTGCAACACTAAGGGCATCACTCGCGCGTTGCCGAAATGCCCAAATGCCGAAAAAAATCTAATAACTTCTTTTTTGAAGTACCCCATACTGTAGTCCTTAGAGAAAACCCTGGCAGGGAGCTCATTCCACAACTTAAGCGTTCGCGGGAGGAAGTTTCTCTGAAACCGCACTGTACGCGACCATTTAGGTTTTAAAGTGTGAGAATGAATTCCCTGCCGATGGCTAGCGGTGCGATGGAAGAAAGTAGCCGTGGGCATCATTTCGAACGATTCCTCAGAACACAACCCATTGTACAAGCGGTAGAACACACACAGGGAGGCAAACTTTCTCCTCAGTCTTAAGGTCTCGATACCGCAAGTGAGTTTGAAATCGTCGACAATTCTCACAGCCCGTCGTTGAACCGAGTCAAAAGGGCCAAGCTGGTATCCGGGTGCACCCGCCCAGAGAAGGCAGCAGTACTCCATATGGGGCCGGACTTGCGACTTGTAAAGCAGCAACCTTTGCCCCGACGTGAACTGCTTCGCTCTGTTGAGAACACCAAGTTTTTTGGCCGCCAGCTTTACCTTGTCTGAAGTAAGAAATTAAAACTGCCATTTATATTTTGGCTAGAGTAATTACTGTTAGGTACATTTTATTCATTTACAAAACAAGGAAACTGTTAAAATATTGACTCTTTACGAATCCAGCGCAGTTACTCAAAGTCTTCATCATGGAACCTGCTAGCTAAAGATTTTTGTTGTGGTCAAATTATTCCGTTTCTGAAGGTATTAAATAACAATTAACATTACTGACTTATGATTTCACACTATGATTTCAAATAAATAAACACAATATTTATGACTTTTCTGCCAAAATGTCGACTAGGCGATTTCACGAGATATTGGTTTTATTAAAATAATATCAAAACTTACTAACCCATTATAACCTAGCGGTGTCATTTGACACCCAATAAAAGACCTTTATATTTTCGTGCCATACGCGCTTTAAACAGTGTTTCGAGGCGATAGGTTGTCGATGTGACTCTAGAGCAAGATAGCGAAAAGTTTTAATACTTTGATTCAACTGATGCACTTGTTGAGACCGGCACAAGCATCAATGAGTCAGTGTTGTGAAACTATAGGAAAAAATAGATATACCTTTGAAGTGTGTTATAATTTATGTCTTTTGTGTAATATATCATTGAAATGAATTTTGCATATATTTGTGTGACTAGAGTGTCTCTATTATTATTCAGTTTTTCTGCGTGTTTGGTTTATAATACGTCAAAAAATACTGGTGCCGCATGGCACCTATATGATATAATTTCAAATGAAGTGTGGTTTTTTTTTTTTTTGTGTGTAATAGTATTTATTGGCTTGAAGATCACAAGGCAATAGCGAAGGAACTTGAGCCGCGGTTGCTTTTTATTGAACCTCCAGGACCGGCAATCGACTCTGATCAAGAAGAGAGTAGCGAAGAAGAGGGTGTTCTTATCAACAGCCTTACAGGTCGTTAACTCAATGTTGGCTGCGAAGTGGTCTAACACCACTACACACCACGTCAGACACGCTCCACTAGTCGCGAAAATAAACGGGCAGTACCTGGCCATATCGTACGCCGTCTGGTGGTTTGCATTCTTCACGAAGCCGCACTTCTTCAAGCCAAGAAAGGGATGGTTGAAGTCGGTGAGAAGTTTGCAAAAGTCAAACCTGCTCTAATCTCAAGTGATTCAGACAATTCTGAATCAGACGAACCGCCATCGAAAAAATCAAAAAAGAAGAATGCGTCACGAAGGTAGATTGCGGAAGCTTTAGTTCGGGAGAAATGATATACGCTATGGCATTCCTAAAAAAGAGTAAAAAGCCTACCAATTATCCCAGTGGTGCCATACGGCACCCTTTGTTTTTTCCAAAACGAATAAATCAATTTAACTTTTAATGATCAAAAATACCTTTAGATAGCTTTAACAACAATTTATTGAAATATAATCCAATTCTAAGTCATTTAAATAATTCAGGTCATAATGGGTAAATTTTCGACGACTCTCTTTTCGACGATTTTTTAACCGACTTAAAAAAGGAAAAGGTTCTCAATTTGGTTATTATAGGATAACAAACCGACAGAATGGTCCCATTTCGATCGATCGGCCTAGTGAACCAGAGTTAGGTGAGCGAATATCTTCAGTTGTATAATTTAGGACTTTCGTTATTCAGACGATATTCTTAATTTAATTAAAACAAACTGTTTTTTAATACATGCAATCTTATATGACGCGCACTCTTATTCTAAGGCCGGATGCACTGTGGTTGTTGCAGTGCGACGAGTAGCGGTGCGTATTCAAAAGTGTAACACACCAGATTTGTTGAAATTAGGAATGGAACAGAATTTGATAGGAATTATTGGTCTCGAAATTATCGGGAATTATTGGTTCTGGCACCGTGGTCTTCTATCGAAGTTGCCATCTAACGGATTGCCCGAGGGATTGTGCAAATGGGTGGCTAAATTTTTGTACGGCAGAGGCATACGAGCCCTAGCTGATGGTAGTTGCTCTGATAGCATTGTCATTGACGCTGGTGTCTCGCAAGGCTCTGTGCTGTCTCCTACGTAGTTTCCATTTCATATCAATGACATGTTGGACATCATCAACATACATTGCTATGCAGATGACAGTACTAGAGACGCTTATTACACGGGCCATGCAAGCATCCCTTGTTCCGATGTGGAGGTTTCTGACTGGGGACGTAAAAACTTGGTCTGATCCCTACAAAGACACAAGTCTGCGCGTTCACTGCTAAGAAAACCCCATTTACTGTGGTCCCACAATTCCAAAACACTCCCTTCTCCATCTCCAAGAGCATTGGGATCCTTGGTGTCGACATTTCCAGCGATGTTCAGTTCCGAGATCATTTACAAGATAAGGTGAAGCTGGCGTCCAAAAAACTAGGTGTACTCAACAGAGCGAGGCAGTACTTCACGTCGGGGCGGAGGTAGTTGCTTTTCAAATCGCAGGTTCGGCCCCATATGGAGACTGCTGCTATATCTGGGCGGTTGCACCCGGATACCAGCTTGGCCCTTTTGACTCGATTCAACGACGGGTTGTGAGAATTGTCGACGATTCCAAACTCACTTGCCGTATCGAGCTCTTAAGTCTGAGGAGAGACTTTGCCTCCCTGTGTGTGTTCTACGGCTTGTACAATCGGTTGTGTTCTGAGGAATTTTTCGAAATGATGCCCACGGCTACTTTTTACCATAGCACCGCTCGCCATCGGCAGGGAATTCATTCTCACACTTTATAACCGAAATGGTCGCGTACAGTGCAGTTTCAAAGAAAACCTTGAAAACCGTTCATCATGGAACCTGCTAGCTAGAGATTTTTTTGTGGTCAGATTATCCTTACATTCCGTTTCTGAAGGTATGAAATAATAATTAAAATCCTGACTTTGCCTTTTCAGTCACAAATATAATTAGGTAAGTTAAATCATAGTGTGATATGATTTCACACTATGATTTCAAATACATAAACACAATATTTATGACTTTTTTGCCAAAAAGTCGATTAGGCGATATCACGAGATATTGGTTTTACATAAAGAATATCGAAACTTATTAACCCATATAGAGCGAGATAGCGAACAGTTTTAATACTTTGATTCAACTGATGCAATTGTTGTGACCGGCACAAGAATCAATGAGTCAGTGTTTTGAAACTTTTGGATAAAATAGATATACTTTTGAAGTATTACTTCTTTTGCGTAATATATCATTGAAATGCATTTTGTTTTATTCATATATATTTGCTTGACTGGACTGTAATGTAATATTATTCAGTTTTATTTGCGTAGTTGGTTTATCGTACGTCAAAAAATACGGGTGCTGCATGGCACCTCTCGGGCGATATGATATAATTTCAAATTAAGTGTGGCAATATTTATTGACTTGATAGGGGTTGTTCACTCCACAAGGCACTAGCCCTACTAGAAGAAAACGAGGAGCTTGAGCCGCGGTTGCTTTATATTGCACCTTCAAAACCGGCAATCAACTGTGATCAAGAAGACAGTAGCAAAGAAGATTATATTCATAATTGCACTGCAGTTTGGCAGACGAAAACTTCTATAACATATTTATTTGTTGAAATAAATAAATAAATAAAAAAAAGTTAACAACGTTTTTTATTGTAAAAACCAGAAACACATTGAATAATATAAACGTTCAGAAAAAAAAAATATACATGAATTAATGATAATATTTTTTTTTCTGAATTCACCATACTGCGTCATCTGTCCAAAACATGCAATATGTAAACTATGTGTACAAGAAAACGGATATAAAACCTAACATATATTTCTGTGAAATTGCATTCATTATTAAAATAGAAAAAACCTAGATTCTAAACCAACGCAAACGTTTGTCCTATGCGAGGATCAAACTCGCACACTTTGTGATAGGCAGGTAGCTTCTCCACCGCCTGAAATTTCTCAATATTGATGTTGAAGTGTGAACGACACAACGAAAGTGTGTGCAACTGCAAGAAGGAATCACGAGCGGATTTCTGTGGTTTTGTACAGATTTGTTGCTGTGCGTTTCTTTCACTTTATGGACGTAGGTGTATGAAATCCTAAGCACTATACGCAAAAAAACTGCAGATCAACGCAATATTAAAACACGGTGAGATATGTTAACAATACGCGTTTTATTTGCACTTTAGTCTCCGACTTGTATGTTTTGAGGTTTTTTTATACTAATAAGGTGGCAAACAAGCTTACGGTCCACCTGATAATAAGCCGTCACCGTACCATATGGACGCTTGCAACACCAGGGGTATTACTAGCGCATTGCCGACCCTTCAGAAATCCAATAATATAGAACCAACACAGTGAGGCAAAGTCTCTCCTCAGACTTAAGAGCTCGATACGGCAAGTGAGCTTGGAATTGTCGACAATTCTCACAGCCCGTCGTTGAATCGAGTCAAAATTTGATGTTGATGTTGATTTTTTCGATGGCGGTTCGTCTGTTTCAGAATTGTCTAAATCACTTGAAGGTTAGGCCAGGTTTGACTTTTGCGACCTTCTTCACGACTTCGACTATCTCTTCCATGGCTTGAAGAAGTGTGGCCTCGTGAAGAATGCAAACCACCAGACGGCGTACGATATGGCCAGGTTCAGGTTGTACACCATTTAAAATCAGAAAAACACAGGCTTGCCGATCAAGCTGCTGCTCCAAGCTCGTCAATGTTTATTTTTTTTAATAGAACCGATTTACAAACTTCCTAGGATTTGGATATAGATGCAGCTGAGGGTACTTGGGCGTTTCACACCGTGCAACATAATCACACTTTTCGTTTAAATGACTGTACTTCTCCTTTAATTCAAGCATGTTTTGACCAAAAATTTAGATGTGCACATACAGAGTCTCAAGCTATTGTGGTAAATGTGCTGTCAACTTTGGCAACCGAAGATTAAAAGAGCATTTACTCAAAGCCCACAGCATAACTTTATTAACAGATGCTTCAATCCATGGCTCAATCAAATTATTCCCAGTTTAGATTCGCTATTTTTACCATACGAAGTCGTGCAAGTCAAGGTTTTAGAGTTTCGGGAGCAGCCAGGCGAAAAATATATAAATAAATCATGTACTGAGTTACACACGTATCTAAAAACAAGACCCGATATATAAAATTGTTCAGCCGACAAATACAAAAATACGACTGAGAAGTCACGCTATTACTGGGGGCTTAATCTGTAAGTCATGCCAACTTAAGTATTTTGAGCTTTGATTTTTTTGTGTTATTCTATCTTCTATAATAAAATACTTGTAAAACACATTTTTTTTTTTTATTAAGTACCTATATATTCCGCAGATGTGTCCCGGTCTTACAAAATAAATAAATGTTCACGTTAATTATGCCACACCCATAGTTTTAATTATTCAATGAAGAAACATCCCTTCACAGTCGACGAAGTTACACAGTGTAACGGAACGACCGTTTCCGGTGGTCCGTCTCCGGTAAAGGACCGGATGATGTAGGAAACGATAGAAGTTTCTAGACATTCGCTCTTAGGTCCATTACCACTGTGGTAATTTAAATTTAGAGATCAAAGAATCTCTAGATGTTTGACATTGGTAAGTCAAAAACAGATTACTTTACGTTCTGCTTGACGTGGTTGTAAAAATTCTACTACTAATTATTTTTACGGATAGTAAACTGTGCGATCTTCTTCTAAACTGCAAATTAATTGCATATCCACTTCTCTTCTATAAATGAAAACCGTCCTCGGTAATTTTATATATTTATTTGTTCTCGTTCTGTGTTTTGTGAGTTATTGGTAAGTCACTAATCCATTTATCTTTCTCCTTGACAGTACGGTTCTTAGTTTATATATACAACGTATATATATTACTCTACTACGGCTCTACGCCGTAACTGAGGTCAGCGAGAAGACTTCTCTGTGGGCTGGTGCACGTTTGTCTTCTAACGACGGCGCACCGCAGCTGCTTTGCTGTCCTTATACTGTGGGAGGCCGGAGTCTACTGAACTCCAAATCCTCGACCTGTCCGGAGTCTCCTTGACTCCAAAACTTCGGCCTGTGCAGTAGTGGTGCTATCTAAAACATCGCTACACACCAAGGCTACGGGGCGACCTGCTCTCCGCCGAAGCTACTGGCGAGCTACGTCCACGTGCGGCCTTACCTTGTGCCTGCCACGGGCGGCATATTCACTACTCACCACACGCTGTTAGGCCACGTAACATCAGTCCCATCCGCGTCTTCTTTCTACGGCGGTGCTGACCTGAGGGGTGCCCACATCAAATCGGACTCTAGGCCGAAGAGACCTGAGTGTACTAGTTCCCTAATAAAAGCTTTTAAAAACTACACTTAAAATCTGTGTAGGCAGGCTTGCGTTTGGCTATCTTTCTATTTATTTAGGTAGTCCTTTATGATTGTGAATTAGGTAGCTGTGAACTAGATATTTAAGTGTTACGAATCACCCTATGTGATTAGGATTTTGTGCATTAAAAGCTGTTACTATATAATGAAAGAGTATACTAATATAACCTGCCTTACCCTTGAAAAGTGTTTCTTTACTCGCCTTTGAACTCCCTCTATCTTTTCTCCTCCTACTGAGCACCTAGCCGGTGCATTCGGTAACAGGGCACTACTGCTTTAACCTGTCCTGTTATAACAGGTCATCAAAGACGATCTCCTAAAACGCCTCATTATTCCCCTTCCCTGCCTTCTAGTAATGATCTTCAACGATGCTATCGAAAATTGCACCTTTCCTTCTCAATGGAAAGATGCAATTTTTATAGGCATTCATAAGCCAGGCAAAGCTCGTACCGAGCCATCCTCCAACCGCCCTTTAAGTTCAGTAAAGGTCATGGTAAACTTTACAAACGCCTCCTCCTCGCTCGCCTACGGAACGCTATAGTCTCCAGAGGCATCTCATCATCATCATTTATGTACTGGTCCCATTGTGTGGCTACGGGACAGCTTCAGGTGCGCTCCTGACACTTCCTAAAACCTCGCGGGGCATGGAACAAGTTCTAAAAAAATTTGTCATTCTAAAAAGTCAGTTATTGTTTGTGGTGATATTAATATTGAACTTTTAGAGAGTTCCCAAACAAGAGATAGATTAATTAACTTATTTACAAGTTTTGACTTAAATTACTTGTTTCTGGAACCAACTAGAATTACATCGACTTTAGCTACATGTTTAGATAATATTTTCTGTTGAAGTAAAAGATAAATCTATTATTAACAATTTGCCGTCCGATCACTGTGGTCAAATAATAAAAATTCTACACAACTATAAAAAGAAATCTCAACTAGTAACTTGTAGACCTGTGACCACTGCTCGATTAAACAATTTTAAAGTTAATATTGAAAAGAAAATTCCATATTTACATTTCATGCATGATAATGCTAATAATCTTTATAATATTTTTTTTGATTTCTTAAGTAATGAGTTCGAGCAAGTGTTTAAAGTAAAAACTTTTAGGCCAAATAATAAAATGAAATTTAAGGACTGGGCTACTGTCGGAATACACCGAAGTCGAACTAGGTTGTATGAGTTGTATGAAATGAAACAATATAACCACAGTCCCACATTCACCAACTATGTCAAAATGTATTCAAAAATATTTAAAAAAGTATGCAGGGTTGCAAAATCAATACATTTAAGTAATAAAATTAAAAATTCTGATAATAAAATAAAGGCCACATGGAATGTAATAAATAGTGAAACAGGAAAAATAAAACCGCGTGACAATCATTATTCACTTACTGAAAATTCAAAAATAATTGATTCAGATCTTGATGTCGCTAACTCTTTTGAGAAATATTTTACTGAAATGCCTACAATTACAACTAATGCATTAAATTCCTCTCCATTAGAATCAGAGTTACTTTTAAAATGTAATGTAAATAAATGCAAGGCTATATTTAAATTTGAGCATGTTACCTCTGAAGACATCATAAAGACATTTATAATACTAACTCAGAAAAAAACTTGTGACCTATGGGGTATATCAGTCAAAGTCCTTAGCGGAATTATTGATATTATAGCACCAATCTTAGCCATAATATTTAATAAGTGTGTTGACGAAGGGATATTCCCAGACTGAATGAAATATAGTAAAATAATACCACTTTTTAAAAGTGGAAGTAAAGATGATCCTAATAATTTTGGACCTATCTCTATACTGCCTGCCTTAAGCAAAATTTTAAAAAAAATTATGTTCAATCAGATGCTTAAACATTTTAACTTAAATGGATTACTTCATACTCAACAGCTTGGTTTTACAAAAGGGCGTTCCACAACTGATGCAGGTGTTGCCCTTATACAGCATATATTTGCTGCTTGGGAACAGTCACAAAATGCTATTGGTATCTTCTATGATCTATCAAAGGCATTCGACTGCGTGCAACATGAAACTCTTATAAGGAAACTGAGTCATTATGGTATTGCAGATTTGGCTCTTGAGCTTATCCGCTCATATTTGAGTAGTAGAATGCAGAAGGTTCAAATCAATGAAGTAAAATCCAATGGCTCTGAAGTAAAATTAGGAGTTCCTCAAGGTTCTATTTTAGGTCCTTTTCTATTTTTAATTTACATAAATGACTTGCCTTTCTTTGTGGAGAAGCTGTGCAAGATTGTACTATTTGCTGATGACACATCTCTTTTATTTAAAGTTGACAGAAATAAAACTAATTTTGACGACATAAGTAGTGCGCTTTCTCAGGTTCTTCAGTGGTTTACGGCAAATAATTTACTTCTTAATGCGAAAAAGACTAAGTGTTTAAAATTTATGATTTTTTTTTTTTTTTTTTTTTAATACCACTAAGGTGGCAAACAAGCTTACGGCCCGCCTGATGGTAAGCGGTCACCGTAGACTATGGACGCTTGCAACACCAGGGGTATCACTTGCGCGTTGCCGACCCTTCAGAAATCTAATAACTTCTTTTTTGAAGAACTCCATACTGTAGTCCTTGCAGAAAACCTTGGCAGGGAGCTCATTCCACAACTTAAGCGTTCGCGGGAGGAAGTTTCTCTGAAACCGCACTGTACGCGACCATTTAGGTTCTAAAGTGTGAGAATGAATTCCCTGCCGATGGCGAGCGGTGCGATGGTAGAAAGTAGCCGTGGGCATCATTTCGAACAATTCCTCAGAACACAACCCATTGTACAAGCGGTAGAACACACACAGTGAGGCAAAGTCTCTCCTCAGACTTAAGGGCTCGATACCGCAAGTGAGTTTGGAATCGTCGACAATTCTCACAGCCCGTCGTTGAACCGAGTCAAAAGGGCCAAGCTGGTATCCGGGTGCACCTGCCCAGAGATGGCAGCAGTACTCCATATGGGGCCGAACCTGCGACTTGTAAAGTAACAACCTTTGCCCCGACGTGAAGTACTGCTTCGCTCTGTTGAGTACACCAAGTTTTTTGGACGCCAGCTTCACCTTATCTTGTAAATGATCTCAGAACTGAACATCGCTGGAGATGTCGACACCAAGGACCCCAATGCTCTTGGAGATGGAGAGGGGAGTGTTCTGGAATTGTGGGACTACAGTGAATGGAGTTTTCTTAGCGGTGAACGCGCACACTTGTGTCTTTGTAGGGTTGAATCGGACCAAGTTTACCCGTCCCCAATCAGAGACCTGGGACAGTGTGGTCTCGATTTGAGACACAAGTTCTCCGCGGTTTTCCTCCACAACGGAACGAGGGATGTTTGCACGACCCGTGTAAAAAGCGTCTCCAGTACTGTCATCTGCATAGCAATGTATGTTGTTGATGTCCAACATGTCATTGATATGCAGTAGAAACAGCGTAGGAGACAGCACAGAGCCTTGCGGGACACCAGCATTAATGTCCATGCTATCAGAGCAACTACCGTCAACTACGGTTCGTATGCGTCTGCCGGACAAAAAGCTAGCCACCCATTTGCATTATGATGCCAAATGTCAGAAACATAAGTACAAAATTATCCCTAAACGGAGAAGAAATAGAACTATTAGACTCAACAGTGTTTCTAGGTATTACATTAGACAATAGGCTGCAGTGGAACCCTCATATTTCAGTTCTTGCAGGAAAACTCAGTTCAGCTGCCTATGCAGTTAGGAAAGTTAGGCAGCTTACAGATGTTGACACTGCTCGCTTGGTCTACTTTAGCTATTTCCATTCCGTCATGTCTTATGGCATTTTGCTTTGGGGTAAGGCAGCTGATATTGATACAGTCTTTATTTTGCAAAAGAGAGCAGTACGGTCAATTTATAAATTAGGACCTCGAATTTCTCTTAGGGAACTATTCAGGGAAATTGATATTTTAACTGTTCCTTGCCAATATATCTTTGCTTGTATAATGTATGTACGCCAAAATTGTCACTTATTTGCAAAAAATAGTGACCTCCACAGTGTTAATACAAGGAATAAGGATAAATTGGTAGTTCCAAAATGTCGTCTTCAGAAGGTACATAGCTCTTTCGCAATACAAAGTATATTTTTCTACAATAAAATTCCAGAACATGTGGTTAATTTGCCCTCAAATAAATTTAAAATATATGTCAAAGATATTTTAATGAAAAAAAGCTATTACAAAGTTGATGAATACATAAATGATAAAAATGCTTGGAAAAATTAGAACTTAATTGATTTGTATTGGGGCATTTGAAATATTATTTTTTTTAAATTAAAACATTGTATATTATGTTATTACCTAGTGTAAGGCTATATTGTATTTTTATATGATGTATAAAAGATTAACTAGTGAGTTTATTGCCGTTGCTGCTCGGTAGTAAAGCATTGCGAACCTTCCAATCTTCTCCTCTTATATTTTGTTCCTTTACTACACACATTGTAACTAGTACAATCGAAGTTTTATTGGAGTTGCTTGAGTGTGTCATGCTCTCTCAAAGTGTCTCTGCGGTGGTGGCGTGTGGGTCGGGTCGTTACGTTCCCTAAAACATGGTTGAGCGAAGCGATGGCTGATTCATGTGTCATACTCGTGAACGGGTGCCGCCTGTGGAGGCTGGTCTGCTCTTGCAAACTTCTTGGTATTCTTAGTATTTAGTCTTACTTTTTTGTTTTGTTTATTAATACTGTAAGACATTGATTATTTCTTAGTGATGAATACATAAACTGTCTTTTGTTTATATTAGATACTTTTTAATGTTGTGCTTTATATTTCATGTTTTTTTATGTTTGTAATGGAAAGTGTCCTTTTATGATAGGGAGGGTATTTTCCAATATTTTAATTGGACGCTGGAAAAGAAAGGGAGAAAAGAAATGCCCTTGCTGAGTTTCTTGCCGGTTCTACTCAGCACAAGGTCTCCCGCCCTGTAGACTTACGAACCGATGGCGTAGTGACATTCAAAAGTGCTCAATTATTGTAGCCTAATCTGAATAAAATTATATTGAATTGAATTGAATTGAATGCTCCTTGGTGAGAGCGAAAAGATGGTGATTATGCCTCAATCCAAACTGTTGCTATGGATGCGAGACAAGAGGGTGTCGGACCATATTACAACTATTATCACACGGTATATATCTACATTTATTCAATATGCAAAACGTTGTTTCTTATATTAAATTTACTCTATTTGCCCATAATATATAACAAAACGACCCATCTCGGATGAAGCATCTGAAGCGGGCATACATGCGATGCGTGTTTGTTTGCTTTCCGATAAAAGTGACTTTGAGCTCCCCACGATTCCCTAATATCTAAGAAACCTGGCAGTCCGCTTTTCGAGCGTACACAAAATCACCCGAATCGATTAATAGTACAATCCACAATCAACCATCCCCCCGTAGGGGTCACGGTCGAAAAACTATTGTTAGGCGGCCTCGGCACCTACTAACGGTCCCAGATGACGATCTCGCTATCCGGATAGCGAGATTAGTTTCAAAGGCCTTACCTAATAGGACCTCCCCCCTGACGCCGACATCCCAGGGTTCGTCGGCAAATGCACGGACCTACGTATCAAAGAGTGCCGTGGCGCTTCTCGCTCCCACCCAATTGCAGTCGCAACCGCAACCGCGTTTCCCCTCCTGGTGCAGACTCACCTTCGGATTTGAGGCTCACGCTGGTCGAAGGCACGACCCCAACAACGACAACCCAACCCTACGGGGAGCCCTTGAGCGTTGGGCGCTATATGGGCTAAGACTCCTTCAGAAAAATAAAATAAATCACAGATTTACTCTGTATTCTTTAACAGAATAAAGTGATTCTTCAATAAAAGTTCTTTCAGTCGTCGAACTAAATATCGGATCCGATGGTTCTTCTTTAGTTTGACAGGCAGATGCTCATAGTAAGCAGAACCTACAAATCGCGGGTTTTTATCAAGCAGCGCTAACCGTCGTGGCACACGTTGCAGGCGCCCAGTTTGGCGAGCCACTCTGCCAGAGACGCTAATGCGTTTGTAGGTGTTTATGTTGCGTCGAGTGTATATTATGAGGTCAAATACATATTAAGAATAGTCAGTCATTATGCCGTATTTTTTAGACAGTCCTCTACATGACTGACGAGGTCCTACATAAAGACACCCGCCAGTGTGTAAAGAGCTTTCTTTTGAATAATGAACTCTCGATTGGATTGAATGAACTCTCCATAGGATAAAAAAATAGGTGAAAATATACAAAATATATCTGTAGCAGCAGCGCTACACGTCGGAAAAAAGTGGTTTAAGCTTTCGTACTATTCACATATATAATTTTTCAATTCAACTGCTTAAACTTCACTGGTTGCCAATTTGACTGAAGTCCTTGACTGCTACCGATAGGTACAGCTAAAACTGCTGCGAACTAGTAGGTAGTAGGGTAACTTCGAGGTTTTTCTTTTTCAAGTGTATTTTGTATTGTAAGAAAAATATGAACTCAGCTGCTCGTTGTTGCCTTATGCAAAATTTAGTTTTCTTTTTGTTACTGAGTAAATATAATTTTTTGATTTTGAATTTACATTCATCCGTTTCCTGTGTACTCAAGTGTATGTTCAATAACGTCTGCGCTGTAGTTAGTATATAACGGAGATGCAGCGATCTATCTTTAGTTCGTCTTGCAGCTTCAATACTTCAACATGAAATCTTCATTGTACTTAATCTTCCTTTTGGTGAGTTTTTTTTTATTTTACCCTTTGCTTATGCGTTCTTATGTCGAAATATATTAAAACTTTTAATATTTTTTGATAAATAACAATCTCAAGTACAATTCATATAATCTTCTAAAGTCCGGTTTAGCTTCGGAAAAATCATACATTAGTTAATAAACTAAAATTCATAAAATTCATACAGGACACTAACTATTAAAATCCCAGCAATTAGTAAAAAAAATTAAGATACAATTGGTAGTGCTGTTGTTTAGATATGTCTGGTTTGTTAAAAAATCAACGTATCAACATTACACAAGAGAGTCCAATTAATTTAGATACCCATACGCAAAAACACTTAGTGAACATGACACGCTATTAGCAGCTTATTCTACTTAATAGAGTCTCACCAAGTGTATTTTCCAATCCCAAAGGGTTATACGTATGACAGTCTCTCGAAATAAATATGAATATTTCAAACTCAGCCTATGCAGTATACTGAAGGAATCAGTGGGTCTAAAATCTAACGCGGGGACCACAGAAGGTCTTAAAGGCTCTATACAATTTATTTATCTGACGCTTCAAAGCTTCTGCGTTTTAAATTAATTCTGCGACATAAGAAAAAAATACCTTATAGTTTTCTATGCGTACTTAATGGGGTTTTTATATGGGCATCAGAATTCAGATGTTCGTCTAACAGGATTCAAAGTGAGTTTATTTTGAAGAAACTATGTTAAAATACAGTTAAAGGTGTGGCGGGTAACTTTTATAGGGTTTTTCATAGGGCACCAGAGATATAATAATGGTTGTATTATCAGCGAAGGCAAATATATCTTGACAAGAGTTTACCTTAACTAAATCACTTTTATAAATAAGTACATCAGTCCCTATGGTTTTCACAACGTAACTTATTAGAACACTAGCTTATGCCCCTTCCTCAAACCTCAATTGAAGAACAAAAACCGACTTACACATAATGTTTTCAACTGGCCTGTCCTACTACAGAACTCAGTTTATCTTCATGCCACATTTTTTCTGAATCTGTACAGCGGTTTAAGCGTGTAGACGTAACAGACAGACTAAGTTACTTTCGCATTTATAATATTTATATGTGGATTTTGATCAAAAAGGCATAAAAATTATGTACTTGAGACTATCAGATGACATTTTCCTTGTTGTGTCTAACTCCAGGTCGGCTTCATGCTGGTCTCCTCTGTGACCGCCGCTGACGACACCTACGCTGCTGACGACACCACCGCCGGTGACGACACCTACGCCGCTGACGACACCACCGCCACTGACGACACCTACGCCGCTGACGACACCACCGCCGGTGACGACACCACCGCCGCTGACTGCACCACCACCGCTGACGACAGCACCGCCACTGACGACACCACCGCTGATTCCTCAACAGACTCCAGTTTCGACTCCAGCTCCAGCTCCGACTCCACGGCCACCGGTTAGTTTCATTCATTTATGAATTTTTGTACGTTATTGTTTCTTAATACCATGTTTTGTAAGTTTGTATCATTTTACAATTGAGAAATATTAAATTCTCATTCAATTTACTGTTGGAGGACAGTCACGATGATCTATTTTGTTTATTAAAAGAAATGTTACTTTGGAAACATTACTTATGTAAATTTGTATTGTGGGGTAACGATTATTGAAGGTAATAAAATTTTCTTAACACCAATTTATAAAATTGCTTAAAATTGAATAATGAAATCAAGAATATTTTCTATTTTAATATTTATCTTTTTCTCTGTCATGCAGACACCTTGACGGACGAAGGCAGCTCGGACAATGTCGATACAAGCGAAGCTGGGTTTGGCTGCGAAAATTGCTAGAAATAACTTAGCACTCTATCATAGAGATGCATGTTCCTGGTTTATCGGGAATGCGAAAATGACAAACAATGGAACTTGATTTGAATAAACTTATTGCTTGAAATGTCAATTTTATTAGTAGGTTATTTGCGAGTTTTCTTTTTTTTTATTCCATTTCGTTTAATGTTTTTAGCAAAATAATACCCAGGTTCTTTAATTTCAGCCTTAAAAAAATTATCATATAAGAACTTTAGGAACGCTTGTTTGTAAAAACCAGAAATACTATGTATAATTAAAACGTTAAAAACTAAAGAGTAAAAATTATGGCTGTCCATCTATATATATATCGCAGGTAAATCGTAAAATCTGCCGTTTCATAATATGCCAAGGCAGATTATTAAATGAAGCTTGTCTGGAACGCTCCGCTTGCTTCGCTCGCTTCGCATCTACGTTTACAAAAGAGAAACTGAACCGAACCTAACATACATTGTAACGCCCCCCCTTTTTACCTCCCTTTTTATATATAATATCAAATTAATGAGTCAATAAAATATTCTAAGAAACTACGCAGCCGATGTCACTCAACGAGAGAAATCAAAAGAATCTAATAATTAAAATGATGAATGATTATCTTATTTGGCCAAGAGTGATCGTCAAAAGTGGTAGGACCCGAAAACCGTTGTGTTAAATAAGTGGTAACCCAGTTGTTTTAGAGGTACGTCAGAGTAATATAGCAAACAATAGTATACAAATAAGCGTAAAAGAAAATAATCAAGAAATAAATATAGCTAAATCTACGATCATAAATAATGTCCATTTTGAATTTTTCACCATTTCTAAAGTCAGTACAAAACCACCTAAACAAAGCAAACACGCGAATATTAGAACTAAAGGGACACAAGTACTAATGAGCTATATGATTCTCCGTCATCCCTACACAAAGGAACCCTAATTGATACTACTTCCACATTTGAAAGTAAAATCCATACGAATGCTAAATCCATACGATTTGTAGTATGGGAAACAAGTAGCTAGCGTTCAGGACTTGCGACCTGAAAGTAGGTTTAAGGGGCGCCCCCTTACAATGTACATTAGCGCTCACCTACACTAGCTAACCAGCCAAAATAGTAAAAGCCTATTAACGCCGCTAAGGATGGACATGGATTACACATAGTAATTACTGTATCTCTTGGCAGACCTAGTTCTTTAGTGGGCTATATAATTATTATGGCTGTTATAATCTTAGTTCCCACTTCTACTTTTATTAAAGATTTATCTTTACCTAGCTGAAAAAGTCGTAGAAACAAGGTCCATGAATATAATCCTTCCTACTGAGGTGATTGAAATTTCTAAGCGGCAAAAAAGGCGAACTCATTACGATGCTTTAACATTATTTATATTATATATTTATATATAAATATATAATTATTTATATATTTTAAAACACAACCTAAAGAATTTCACAACGCACATATAATATAATAATTTGTAATATAAAAGTATTTACTAACTGTTAACGCCATCTCTAACTTAATATTAACATTACGTTCACATGCACAATTGATTAGAAATGGACTGCGATTCTAGTACCCACCTGACCTATCCTTGTGGTGCACCTACATCGCGACAGAGGGCAGACCTAGCTGAAAAAGTCGTAGAAACAAGGTCCATGAATATAATCCTTCCTACTGAGGTGATTGAGATTTCTTTCAACCATAAATTTCTAACCGGCAAAAAAAAAACTGGTTGCCTGTAAAGTCGGTATACGGGCGAAAGTTT
This sequence comes from Apoda limacodes, assembly GCA_946406115.1. Lineage (NCBI taxonomy): Eukaryota > Metazoa > Arthropoda > Insecta > Lepidoptera > Limacodidae > Apoda > Apoda limacodes. Next base: position 26,768,833 of record OX291555.1, on the reverse strand, counting down.
TACGTGACAATGATTTTATGTCTGTCTCTCTCGCTCTTAGGCGGGCGCGTGCCTCTCACTCGCTCTCATTGTGAGCGCATAACGTGAGCGGAGCGTAACGCAGTTTCTTGAAGTGTCACCCGGCAAACCAATTTATAAGACGTTGTCACGTCAAAAGGCGAACTCATTACGATGCTTTAACATTAATTTATATATTTTAAACCACAACCTAAAGAATTTCACAACGCACATATAACATAATAATTTGTAATATAAAAGTATTTACTAACCAGTAATGGTGGCACAATCTAGCTGTAGTTTAACCCCACGTGGTTCCTAGGCTGTAGTGACCCACAAGCGTAGACTATGGACTATTGGTCGGGCAGCGTTTCAACAATTTAAACGACGGCAATTGAATGTTCTGTATGTAAAAGACCACGCACTTTTATCACCACTAACCCCTCTCTAATAACTTTCTCACCCACATTTCAATTTACCTTCCATCATATTTTTTATTCCGGACGGTTGTCCGGCCTTTATTAATTTTAACAAAGAAAAAAGAATATCTTTTAAGTATAATACTAGTTATGTTGGTTGGGCTACTATTATAGAGTCTTAGATTAATATGAACGGTTTAGATAAAACTGCCTAATTACCCTAAATAAATAGGATCCTAATAGAATATTAATATTATGTTCTAAATGTTTGTAAAGTTCTAACAAACCCCGGGTAATTTCAAATAAACTAAGTAGTTATACCATTATACGGAATACGTGAAAACCAAGACAACTACCTTTAATCATTTTTATTGTACGAGGCTCCCCTAATGGTTGTTAAACGACTGACTCAGATAAGTCTCGCGGGCGTTTTCAAAATTATAAAAGTTCTAAGTAACTTAAACTTTCGCGGTTATATTCAACATTATAAAACTCCCAATCAGCGCTCTTAAAACTACCACCAATAACAGTACGTTCGAACAAACCAATCAACGCTTGTTTTAAAACATTCTCTAATCACTTTAGTTCCAAACGAACACCCAATCAGAGTTAGCTTTAAACCATTCATTCTCGCGCCGCAGGTTCGAAATTTCACGCATCTTTATTTTGTCTAGAGTTCGAATTCATAAATCGGAAGTCATTAAACAATTAATTCCGTGTTGATGTCTATGATTCGTAAGTTCATAACTTAATATTTTACATTTTAGTCATTTGTACTTATATTTTGTTAGCTTTAAACCTTTCATAAAATAAATCATAATTTCTCACCTAATGTATAAAATTACTGAACTTGAATATATGGACTACTATTCTAATTTAAAGATGCATTTTGCTATTGGTAGTACGTCCATTGAGAATTGTTTACTAATGAAAATCTTCGCACTAAAACTTGAATAAACACAATCTATTACGAAAATGTTAAGGCATAAATATGATATCGTCACAGCATGACTTATACAGTGCGATTTATGTTCCTTTCGTTTCTATAAGGCATATAATAGGTATATATAAGGCAATAGAAATTTGGGGAAATAGTTTGATTTCTATTGAATGCGTCGTTTAAGAACGGATTTTCCAAAATTCAACCCCTAAGGAGGTGAAATAGGAGTTGGCAGTTTGTATGATAGTCCGTCAGTGTATGAGTTCAGTCTATGAAAATTTGAGTATTCAACCTTTTGACTAAAAATTAAGATTTTTTTTTTTATAACACTAAGGTGGCAAACAAGCATACGGCCCGCCTCACCGTAAACGGTCACCGTAGCCTATGGACGCTTGAAACACCAGAGTTATCACTAGCGCGTTGCCGATCCTTCAGAAATCCAATCACTTCTTTCTTGAAGAAGTCTATACTGTAGTCCTTAGAGAAAACCTTGGCAGGGAGCTCATTCCACAACCCACGCGTTCGCGGGAGGAAGTTAAAGAATGATACATTTCATTGTTTTTGAAAAATCATCCCACAGGCGGTATAATAGGGCATAAAACTTAGTAAGGGAATTCGCTTATTTTTCTAAATAAAGCCATGAAAATGAAGAAAGGTAATAAAGGTAGGAAAATAAAAGTCGCATATAAAGAATGACTTGTTACAGCATTTTTCGAAATTCAACCCCTATGTGGGTAAAAAGCGTGGCAAAGTTTGTATGGAAAATACAGATAAATTAATACCTTTAAACGAGCAATTCTTGTATATATGTATATATATATATATAATCTGAATCTCGAAAACGGCTCCAACGATTTTCATGAAATTTAGTATGCAGCGGGTTTCGGGGACGAAAAATCGATCTAGCTAGGTTTTATTTTTAGAAAACGTCGTGTTATCCGTGTTTATAAGGCAGTAATAAACTGAAAAGTATGACTCTTCCTAACCTAACCTAGGTACTCCGAGAGGCTTAAGTTGGTTTTCTTGATCTCCATCTATTGATTTTTACAAATAATGGTTACGATTGACAGGCATAAAGTTTTTAACGTGTGAATACAAGCGTAAACGGGAACAGTGTCTTGCTTATAAATAATCGATCTCAGCGCTTTTTAAAATCACGCCTGCTAAACCCAATGTACGTATATGCATGCATGCATTGAGATATGAATTTCTGTGCAATACGTTTTAAAGCACTTAAACAAACTAAACTTAACTTAACTTAAAATCTATGACAAATGAGGGATACACTAACGATTTGTGCACTCGTGATTGAAAGGTCCGAAATCAATCCGAGTATTCGTTTGATTGCGGTGTGCAAGAAAATTGCATATTTCCGCGGATATATTAAGCAGATATGGATATGCGAAGCGGATATATATCTTTAATCGGAATGATATGTGACATATCCATTCTTTGGCCGGAGTTACTTCGCCCATGGCTCTATCCTAATTTTATGGTAGTTTTGCCGAGAATTCCCAAGGTGGGCGTTGACCATTATGTTGACCAATCGTAGTTGAGCAAATTATTAGCGCGAATCCTACATTCCAAATATTGTGGTACCGTTTTGTTCTTTTATCAACTTTGACCGAAATGCTAACAGTGTTCTATGAAATCCTGGTACATGGAATTTAGAAGCTCACATTAAAAGTGACTGCTATGACAATTTTTATGAACACAATAGCTCATCTTTATTTTAGGTATAATGGGCACTATGAAATATGATTGAGTAGAAATTATTTTATTATTTCACTCAAAACCTTATACGAGTGCTTATAAAAGTCAAAGTCAATTTTCAAATTCAAATTAGGTTTTTACAAACACTTTTAAATCGTCAAAGTTATGAAATACTATTTTTTAAGCCATCTGATAATGCAAAAGACATAAGAACAATTAATTACTTTCTTATTATTATTTTTTATTTAATTAAAATTATTTTTAAAGAATCTGATGGAATCTTTTCACGATTGTTTTTAGCAAGATTTAAACCAATTTTTCGTAAATTACGAAAAACATGTTATAATTTATGAAGAACCCTTTAGATAAAATATGTGCAGGAAAGGGAAAATACTTCCCTCTCAACCTGAACAATTTCTGATGTCCGGGTTTTTCAAAGAACAACGGATCGCAGTAGCGGCATTGACTAAGTTTTTATTGTAATTCAAATTTATTAATACACAATATAAACATGTTGGATGTCACGTGGCTAGTTACCAGACAAGTCTGCACTAATATTCTAAATTGAACATGATGCATTAATAAAGAAAAATAAAGAAACATGTATCTTTATTGCGGCTAAAGAACATTTTACGATGTATAATTAATTAATTTATTAAGTATAAACAATTTTCTTGTCATTTCACTATTAAATTTATATAACTATTAATCTTTTTTTTTACTAAATAAGTAATAAAAATTAAAGATTTAAAGATGAGTTGTCTATCTCCGATACAAAATTACATAGAAAGCATAAAAGCCGTGTTTGAGAACGAGATTCCAAACAAATTTGATAGACGCAAACACTACTCATTTAATTTTAAGAATAGTTACAATCGAATTGGAAATACACAAAACAAGCAAAATAAATTAAATGACCACTAAGTTTTTCCAATAGATTTAAATCTTAGCTACAAAGCTCTTAGGAGACAAAACGATTCCGCTCTACAGTTTTTGTATTCTGGGACTGCTAATTGAATTAAAGTTTTTTCCCTGTCTATTGTCATTGTTTTGCCTCTGTCTTGTATATTTATTTTACATACAAAGCGCTGGCTTTAAGTCGAATGAATAGAGAATTAATAGACCATTTAACTAGCTTTTGTTCTTGTATTTTACTGAGTTATTCGTTCTGGTTTATTTTTTATTTTGGTTTTGACTTTGTGATTATCTTACGGATTGAACATGTTCCTATGTATGAAAGCAAATGCTGGATGGAGTTTTGATTGTAGTTGATGAAAGAGTTCATCTCCACGGTCTTGTAAATTTGCTAAGGATGTGAGAATAGGCATTAGTGTTTAGTTCTGTGCCTCTAGTGAAAAGGGGATAAAGTCGAAAAATACTACTTTACAGGAGACACAAAAAACCGTTACATCTTCAAATTATTCGAATTTTTGTTTATTGTTCTTTAACAACTATACTTACAATTAACTTTAAATGCCATCTTAATATTTGAAAAATCCTCTCTCACGGGGTAATATTGTTACTTCTCTGAAGTAAACGGTTTAAAAAAATGTGACTTATAGCCGAGGATATAACTGAATTAATTCTCTTTTTTATCTATAATACCTATACTACCAAGGGATTTAATTGAATTTATACACCTTTTACCTTTATTGTAAAATTAAAAACGGACACGCTGTTCGGTTAATTTGAAATTGTCTCCTTTTTAAAGGTCGCGGTAGGGACCACGTTGTGACCTGGTGTCCCAAATTTATAAATTTGCGCCCCTTGGATCGACGCAACTATGTGCGAACGCGTAGATGGTGCTATCGGTGCCTTGGTACGGACTACGCGGTCGCTCAGTGTCCCTCCTCGGACACTGTGTGAAGTGATTGTGGTGGTACCCACCACTCAATTTTTGGCGTCCTGCCGTCTTCGGGACAAGCCACGGACAGACCGGTAAGGTTGTCCCCCTCCTCTCCTGGTGAGAGGGGAGTTTTTGAGGGGAACCCTCCCTGGATGGTAGTTCAAGTGCGATCCTCACGAGCTTCGCTGCCAAGCAGTGTACCGGCCTCGAAGCCTGTCACGGCCGGGGCCGCTTCTCCTCCCCATCGGAACTCTAATCGGACCAGGAGGGTTAATTTCACAGACACAAGCCCCGTGCGGAGGGTGAGTGGGAGGATGTCGCCCCCCTTTGTTTACTGGCCGCGATTGGTGCGGCATCATCCACCCTTTCAACGAAGGCGACCGGTAAATCCGACTTATAGTGTCGCTTCCTCCGCCAACATTTGATTGCCGCAGATTTCATCTTCCTCCGCGTGAGTTGAGTCCTACCCATCTTTCCATGATTCTGGCTCACAGGGGTGTATAGTGTCAGAATGGTTAGTGGAGCAATAAGAGTTAAGACTCAATCCGGGGGCTGACCTTGTGCGAGGAATTGGTGAAATTTCGGTGTTATGTTTGTTAAGACAGGTTTCGTTCGTTGTCTTTCCCCTTAATTACCCTTGCCCGCGTATTTTACTTCCGTCCATTGTTTTTATAAATAGTTTAGGTAATCACCCTCAGATCAACTTACCTCCAGGTATTGTGCAACAGACTTTAGAATTGCCCCTTGCTGATTCTAGCTTCCATATTCTGGGACCATAGATATGATCTTAGGTGCTGATATCCTGGGAATGTTGACCTTACGGGCAGGGAAATTTCTTTAGCCTGGTGGACTGGTCGCGGTATTGATTGACCTGGGACATTTTATAATGGGACCAGCACAACCACTAGTGCCTGTACGTTTGCCGGATCCTATTACTTGTGTGGGTCTCTCTCTCGTTGAAGCGATTCAACGGTGTTAGGAAGTAGAAGAGCCCCCAAGTGCATCTCGTCAGAACCCTGGAGACCAGGACTGTGAAGCGTGTTTGTGAACAACACAGCCAGGCTCAAATCCGGTCATTTTCTGACAATATTGTTTTTCGTCCCGGCTCGCCTCCTTTGGGCACACTCCAGGAAGCTTGCCGAAACTAGACTAGTATCCATGGAGAGACTTATGACCCGAAGTCCGGAATTTAAGCAAAAACACACTTGCATGGGGTTATAGGTGAGACGGTGCTAAACTTTGACGAGTTGGCTACCGTGTTTTGTAAAATTGAGGCTGTACTCAATTCACGGCCTCTTTTTCCGTTCTCATCAGATCCAAATCGGAGGCTTTTTCTCCGGGCCATTTTCTGATTGGTGTTGGCCGATTTTTTAGTATTTAATATAACCACCATTATTTTCAATTACAGCAAGCAAGCGCCGCCGCATAGATACGACTATATTAGAACAGATATCTGTTCCTCTAATATTATTCCAAATTTCTAAACAGTGAGCCTCTAATGACTGTGTAGTTCTTTCATTTCCCATGTCCCATCTTTACACCATCAAACCCCATAGGTTTTCTATGGGATTTAAATCTGGTGATTTTGCAGGCCAAGGAATAACATTAATGTGAGTAAACCAATCCTGCAATATATGCGCTCGATGCATAAGACAGTTATCATGCAAAAACTGTATTTGTGGCATATCAGCTAATGGATAAACACACCGCGCTGTTGGCAACATGATCTCGTCTAACACTTCCACATAATGTGAAGCTCTAGCGCGCCCTGCTATCGAGATTAATTCACCTGGACCAGCCGCAGTCATCTACCCCCACATATTTAGTGATATCTGTCCAGATTCCATATTTGGGACAACATTGTGTTCTGCATAACGGGTTCCATTTCTGCGCCACAAATGAAGCCTCCCGTTTTCAGATGATACGAACGACTTCTCATCGCTGAATAATGTGTGCTCCCAGTCAAAATCTAAACTCTACTCACTTGCAAACAACAATCTATTTTGTTTATGGGTATTAGTTAAATATGGTTTTTTACCTAGCTTTCTATGATATAATCCTTCAATATGCAGAGCTCGACGAACTGTGTGTGAAGATGTATGAAACATGTGTCCAAACACAGCAGTCGGTATGAAACCATTGTTCTCGTATTGTTCCACCGTGAATCTTCATTGAATCAATGTGCCGCGGGCGTCCACTTCGAGGTCGAGTTGATAAACTCCTCTCCTCTTTGTTGCGCTTTACGGTAATCCACTGAAAATCAAATAGCCAGATTAAAATAAACATTTTTCAAACTACAGAAATTATGAATAATTTTTTTCAGAAATTTACTTACAATAAATTGTGGTATTAAAAAATTATGATATAACATTAACATCAAATAAAATACTTACGGTAAAACCAGTCTCATTGCAAATTTGAGATATATTGTAACCCATATTATGTAGTTCTATAATACGCATCCTCTCTTGAACAAAATATTCAAATACCATATGTCATTAAACTATGGAATTAACTAAAATATACTATTTTTGCAGTGTCAATATCGGTCAATTGTCTTATTTTCTTGATCGCTTACACATACAGCTAAGTTTTTTGGCTAGGCTATGAATATAAGGACCCCATTGAAGTTTTAAATCCAGCGTTATGCTAAGACAGACTGTTGAATTAACAAGTTCTGATTGCTTGCCATTAATATTAATACATGTCTGGATCTGACTAACATTTGGTAATGTAAATTTTACACATTTGGTTTTCTTCTCATTAAATTCAAATTTCAAATTCAATATAATTTATTCAGTTTAGGCTACAATAATTGAGCACTTATGAATGTCACTACGCCATCGGTTCGTAAGTCTACAGGGCGGGAGACCTTGTACTGAGAAGAACCGGCAAGAAACTCAGCAAGGGCATTTCTTTTCTCCCTTTCTCTTACAGCGTCATCATAACATGTCTGCCGTCTCTTAACTTTAAAAAGTAAAGTTTACATCATATGGGAGATCATTAATGTAAATAAGAAATAGAAAAGGACCTTAAATTGAGCCCTGAGAGACTCCCATAGCGACTACTGTTCCCGGAGATCTTTTACCGTTGACATCTATTTTCTGTACTCTGCTACACACGTTGGCGGTCAAAGCTCGAGAGCTTTGCAACTATTACCATAGTGATGTAGCTGCCCGATAAGATTTTCATGTTGGACACAGTCAAATCCCTTAGATAAATCACGAAACACTCTAAAAGCATCATGTGAATCCTCCCAAGCGTTAAATATATTTTTTAATAGTGCCACTCCTGCATCGGTTATAGAACGGCCTTCATAAATCCAAACTGTTGACTACTAAGTAGGTCATTAATGGCTTTACATTTGACAAAGAATGATTTTTTCATAAACTTTACGGAGTATAGGTAGTATTAAAATTGGCCGAAAATTATTAGGATCTGTTGAACAACCTGATTTAAAAAAAAGAGAGGTATAACTTTGCTAACTTTCATCTCATCAGGAAACACATCACTATCAACAAAACTATTAAAAAATATGGCTTATACTCTGTAGTAATAGTGTTGAGAACAGTATTGTACATATCATTTGGGTTGCCATTATGAAGTAAATTCGGAAGTTTAAGCAAGTAAAGTTTAGATTTAAATAATTCAATCCGTTTAGTTGTTATTGGTATTAATTTAATTTCCTTTTTAGTAATGCTATTTTTGTTTTCTAAAACCACTAACTGTCCACAATAATCTGATTCTAGATTGCTTATAAATTGATTCTTAAATAAATTTTATGTTAGTAAATATATTGTCGATGTAAATAGTTAGACGTTATGTAATAGTAGTTAAAAGTTAGAGGAAAGGGGCAAAACATTACTAATTAAAAAAGTTAGAGGGGAGGTGGAGACAAAATTGATAGTTAAAAGTTAGAGGGTAGGGTGGACAAAAAATTTATAGTTAAAAGTTAGAGAAGAAGGGATTAAAATTAAAAGTTGAAGGTTAGAGGGTAGGGAAACACAAATTTATAGTCGAAAGTTAGAGGAGAGGAGGACAAAAATGACGCATATGCTGTAAGCGAGCTGTTCTGTTTCATTTGATAGCGCGGGTATATAATTTTTTATATCAAGCCGCCTTTGGTCCTTTTTTCGTGGGTCCATGGACTCGTGATGTAAAGGGCTCAACTCAAAATGGTGGAACCATATTTTTTTTTAAAAATCGCGATCACTATACTCTGCTTATGCCAGATATCAATTGGGGGGTCAATAGGGGGGACAATCCGGAGGGTTGGGATTTTTTTTTGTATTGTCATCGGTCTTTAATAATTGTGCAAAGTTTTCAGATGAATTAGACGTCTCGATGTGGGTCTTCTTCTTTCGTATTGATGGCCCTTTAAATACTTGATGCCAAGTAGGCAGTAAGGTTGACAGCCCTGGGCGTAGCATTTCGCAGGTTGCGCTCAGAGCAGGAATGCGGGCTTGCGGGGCATTGTTGCACAGTAGGTGCCCCATAGATTGTGGCGCTGTTAACAGTCGCATTGGGTTTCGGATTAAGTGCCTTCCATGTGGGCCATGGTTCTTTGTGGCCGGCCGATAGTACTTCTGAGGCTCACTCATATATGTCAGGTGGTGGGCATTGGTTTTGCCACAGTGAAATGCGCTTTTTGGAAGGGTTGTCTAACAGGGGGCTGGTGTTCCGCATAACGCTCTTGTGGCTCTTAAGACGGGCAGGCGGCGGATGACGATTGTGTGGTGTGTGGCTTGGGTCGCACTTCTGCTTTCGCTTTTCGACGGCACAAGCCACCTCTTCCCGGACCTCAAGGGGGGTCGGCTTGAGGAATCGGTGATGGTGTGGTAGGCATAGTTAAGTGCGACGGGCACTAGTCTGGCATGCGCAGAGCGGTGCCACACTGGACAGGCGTACACGCTAGCAGAGATGTACAGGCGCTGTCCAGTAGTACGCAAAGTATGCGGTGAAGCTCCCCAGTTTGTTAACGTTAGTTTGCGTAGGAAGTTGTCGCGGGAGCTGACCTTCATTTGAGTTTTGGCGCAGCGTATCTTGTACGTCAGAGCCCTGTCCAGCGTGGCACCCAAGTATCGGGGGTGGGGGCAGTGTTTGATCGCCGCTCCATCCCACGTCACGTGTAGAGTTCTCTACACATGATGGTTACACAAGTGGAACACGCAGGTCTGTGTCTAGCTTGGGTTAGGGTTGAGGCAATTGGCTTTATACTTCTGGCCTGGGTCCTTCAAAGCATTCGAAAGAGTCTCCTCTATTTTTCGAAGAACCGAATCTGCACAACCAGAGCAAGGTCGTCTACGTAAAGGAAGCGCTGCGTCTCAGGTGGGCTAGGCTGGTCGTCGTTGTATATGTTGAAGAGAGTCGGAGCTAGCACGATACCTTGAGGAAGGCCATTCCTTTGACATCGCCAGCGACTTCTTTGCGAATGGAAATGAACTTGAAGACGACGGTTGTGGAGCAGCTCGCTCAGGATCCGAACAAAACCAGTATCCCTTGTGACGTTTGCAACTTTAGACAGAAGGCGCCTGATGTTGACTGTGTCATAGGCCGCAGATAGGTCGACAAACGCCACGCCGGTGACCACGCCAGGTTCGAAACCGTCCTCAATGTGCTGCGTGGGCTTAAGTACTTGGCTCGTACACGACTTCCCGGGAACCCAGCCTGTTCTTAATGATCTTGATGTGGGTGAAAATTGCAGTGAAAGATTCCGTTACATGTATACATACAGGAAAAGCTAATAAAAGTGTGTTAAAAGGCTCCTGACCGCTCTTTTCATTGATAATGTCAACCTATTTTTAGAAATATTTTTTGGCTCTCTTACACTTACGTATTTTACGTGTGTAATGTAAAAATTGCCAATCCAATTATTGACAAGCAGCGTGTAGGCTTTTATGTACCATTTTTCATTTTATTTGTTCTGTTGACTTGAATTTTACCATCACACATTTACAGTTTGTAAGTTTGCCTTGACTTATTTTTTAAATAATTTCAAGATAGTATGAAAGATAACATATTTTAGTAGACACTGTAAACCTGTTAATCATAATGTAGAATCCTAGTAGGTTATTTTTTTTATTAGATCCTAACTTTAACTTTTTTTTCTTTGAGTTAAATCACAGGTACCTACAGTACTTTGTTACTAGTTTCTTGTAATTTTTTTTTTCGATATTTTGTGTATACTTTAGTTTTTCTTATAATTATTTAGCTGGTAAGCAGTGTTTTACTGGGTGTATATTTATAATTATTTTTAGTAGCATTACTTGAATATTTTATTAGGTATTTTATTTATTTCATATATAATAATTACTATTTTAGTATATTTTAACTTATATTATTATGATTGATGACTTAAGTGATGATGAATCCTTTTACTCTGCTGTCGATCTTAGGATGCTTGAGAGGGAATTACAAGGACTAAAATCTTCTTTTACCGCGTGTCATATTAATGCGCAAAGCGTTCCTTCGCACTATTCTGATCTGTTGGAAACCTTCAGCTCTAAATATATTCATGCTGTTTTAGTTTCATAAATTTGGTTTAAGCCTAACCTTGACACCGCTCATTTCGCCTAACCAGGCTTTGTTTTAATTCGGAACGATCGTTTAGTTAAACGTAGAGGAGGAGTAGCAATATACTTACGCAGTAATATACCTTACAAAATTCTCGCCACTTCTCCTTCTCAGTACTCTGCCCCAATATATTTTTATTGAAATTAATCTTAATGGAGTCAAGGCCGTTCTTGGAGTTGTATACTGCCCCCCTTCAATTGACTACTTTTCTGATTTAGATTCCGTGTTCTCCTCTTTAAGTACGGCATACACACATCATGTAATCATGGGCGACTTTAACAACAATTTACTTAATATATCTACACGACGTTCAAAATTATTAGATATCATTGAATCAGCTTGTTTTACACCTCTTCCTCTGCAACCAACCAGTGTTCATGTTATGGTGTAACATGAACACTGCTGACACTTTCTTGGATATGATCTTGACCTCCTCAGTTGAACGCATTGCCAAATTTGGGCAATTTGTGGCACCAGGATTTTCAAATCATGATTTGGTGTATGCCTCATATAAAATAAAACCTTTTAAATGTAAACCAGACATTGTCTTTGTACGTTATTAAGTTAGTAGCGGACACTACGTGGGTAGACATATTATTTTTGTCGTTGCCGATTTGTTTCTAGGGGTGCTTGGGCTGACAAGGTTGTTTGGTGTTTTTATTGAGCTATTAAGTTAGATGCGGTCACTACATAGGTAGCCATTGTTGTTTGTCGTTGTCGATGTTACTGCTTGTGTTGATAAGGTTGTTTGGTGTTTTTATTAAATTTTTTTGCTGAAAATAATATACAGGCCAATATTAATATTCAAGGGAGGATACGTACTATAGAACTATATAATATGGGTTACAATAAATCTCAAATTTGAAATGAGACTGGTTAGTATTTTATTTGATGTTAATATCATAATTCTTATATCAAAATATTATACTGTAAAAAAAAAATTAAAATATAATTCAGTAGTTTGAAAAATGTTTATTTTGATCTTGCTATTTGGTTTTTAGTGGATTACCGTAAAGCGTTGGATCTCACGCAACCAAGAGGAGGGGAATTAATCAGCTCGACCTCGAAGTGGACGTCTGCGGCACATTGGTGCGACTCAAAGAAGATTTATGGTGGAACAATGGTTTCATACCGACTGCTGTGTTTGGGAACATGTTTAATACACACTGTTTATCGAGCTCTGCATATTGAAAGATTGCACCATAGAAAGCCAACTAAAAACCCTTTTTAACTAATACCCATAAACAAATAGATTGTTGTTTGCAAGGGAGTATTTAGATTTTGACTGGGAGCACATTCACCGATGAGAAGTCGTTTGTATCATCTGAAAACGGGAGGCTTTATTTGTGGCGCAGAAATGGAACCCGTTATGCAGAACAAAATGTTGTTCCAAATATGGAATCTGGACGGATATCACTTAACATGTGGGTGTGGATGACTGCAGCTGGTCCATAGAAAACCTATGGGGTTTGATGGTGCAAAGATGGGACATGCGAAATGAAAGAACTACGGAGTCATTAGGGCTCACTGTGTAGAAATTTGGGACAATATTGAGGAACCGATCTGTTATAATATAGTCGGATCTATGCGGCGGCGCTTGCTTGCTGTAATTGAAAATAATGGAGGTTATATTAAATAGGCGAGTCGGACTCAAGCACGAAGGGTTCCGTACCAGTATCTATAAAAACGGCAAAAAAATTACGTTTCTTGTATCGGAGCCCCCCTTAAATTTTTGTTTTATTTTAATTTAATTATTATTTTATTTTCATTACAAAACGAATACTTAAGCTATAACCATAGGAAATTTATAAATAGAAAAAAGAGACATTTATCAAAAACATTATTTATGATTTATAAAATTCTACTAATAACCATTTTTATTTGATTGCATATGTGTTAATTCTTGCAAACAAAACAAAAAGTTCTCATACCAACTGGTCCTTTTCAGAGAGAACTAGATGTCAAAACATAAAAAAAAAAAAAATTCCTAACAAAAATACTCAATACGGAAATAGCGTAATTTGAACCATAGGCTCGACGATTTAAGTCGCAGCGCCTATTAATCACACCAGTGGGCAGATAACATTTAATTCGAAATAAACGAAATAAGAATTCAAAAGATATAAGAACGGTTGAAATAAATTGGTTAGTATAAAGAAAACTAAACCTAATTTTGTCGATTTAAGGTTAATATTATTGACACTTCTGATAATTTTAATGTGTGAGTGCGAGATTTACAGACTGGCTCCACGCAATTTTATCCTTAACACTATGTATGGACTATTGCAAATGACCGTAGCTTACACAGCTATTTTGCACTAAAAAGTAAGTGTATAATATAAAAATAAAAGTCCCGAAGAAGTTATTTACCTTTAATTTTAAAATTCATATCAAAGATATTTTTTTGGAGTACGAGGTATAACTAAACATATGGACATACCCAGGATAAAATGTCTAGAAGAACTTGGAAGAGAATTAGAAATGAAGTTGTATGTAAGGCATACGTAAAATAAAGCTAAAAATAAAGGAAGGATAAATAAAACTAAAACAATCTACGGCAAAGTACTTGTAACTAAGAATTTGGTAAAATGTTTATAAGGTATACCTACAATATCCAAAGATATATCTCATCAGGAAACATTGCGCCCTAATTCGACCGCATAGTACGTAACGTAACGTAAACAGCGGCCGAAAATACATAAAAAATATTACGTGACTAGGAAACACAGTGTACTACTCAATTACAGAGATTTTTTGTATCCGGAAATGAATTTAAATGATATTACAAAACAACACTTTTTAAAATTTAAATATGCCAAGATATTATTATTCATGTTGAGAGTTATTGAGATAATATAGAAAAACAGAATATGGCGATATTTTGTTATGTGGGTAACCTTAAAAATCTATTTTGGCATTGTCATACTGTTCGCATCAATTCCTTAGTTTAGTGAATGTTCCAAGTAGACATAGCTGCTTATAAAATTCTATGTATTATGTGTTCTACATACGATGTCTAGGATAATATTGAAAATTTCAATAGAAACAAAATTTTAGTGTTATTTTCTACAACTCTGAATAAAAAATTCTTACAAACGCAGTTCTTATAAATTGTAACCACTGTTGTCGTCACTACTCTATACTCTCTGGGGAACAACACAACGAATGTGACTTTGCTGTATGAAGATTCATGCCTCACTTACTCTTAGTTTATCTTTTATTTTGTGATTCTGTAGAACGTGTACAGTAAATATGAAATATTTGTCACGCAGTTTATTGAACTATAATCTATATATTATAAAAGAAAATAATCAAAATAAAAATATGTTAACATGTATCGAAGTCATATATCTATTAAAAAAACGCCTTTTAAAAAGCAAAAATAGCTAAAGAATGACTCAAAAAGCACCCCGACCTGAAAAGCCTTACATTTTTTTTTGTTGGCAACATTGAATTTGATTTTTTTATCTGTCAACAAAATAAAGCGTTTAATTTGTTTCCGGCCGCTTAAGCATAAATTCTTGTACAATTTCACATGTTAAATACGAATCCAGGCTTGAAATTTTTTTCATCAGCTACAGTTTTAAAATTAGATAAAATAGTGCAACATGATTTTAGTTATATTTACGATTTACTTTTGGCATCGACCTTTTTCTTTTTATTATATATCGTCACAATAAAGTTTAAATGTGCTTCAACATTATTTTAAAAATAGACTTCAATGATGTTTCATTGCAAAGTCATAAGCATTTCATATTTTTTTATCGCTCTTAGTACTGTGGAGCATAAAGTAGTTTGTATGGAAAAGAAAACATTTTGGTAAAAATTAAGAACTTCGGTAAAAAAAAGAAACTTTACCAATTTAACACATTAAGAAATATAATATAGTCTACTATATTATATTCAAAAACAAAATATTGAAAACGACCAAAATCGTCAATGTTTGACAATTAGATCCTATTAATCATAAAATATGAGTTACCAAAAACTTTTCCTGGTGTTTATCATAAAATAGAGACTAAAATACGTGCAAAATAAGGTATATTCTGGGAGAAACAAAATCCTGGTTAGCTTGCTATATCATTGAGGTTATGTTTGTCCAGGAAAAAAATCACTAGAAAGGTAGAGTTTTGTTTGTAGACTCACACTATTCTTCGGAAACTTGTGTGTGTGATGTTCCTTTTGCTAGGACATAGACATTTATAAAGAACGACGGCGATATGATTTTCCTGGATTTGGAATCATAGCAACAACATTTGCCTGGCTCCGGCTACTTCGAGGGCCCTGGATGTCCTTAAAGTGGCCAGAGCCTTTTGATGTCTGCTGTTGAACCTGTTTCTTCAAATTTCTCATATTACTAACAGTGTTCATTTGGCGCATTGTGATGTCTAAGAATAGTATGAAGTTTTCAAGCAGTCACCGCGAAACTTTCACCATTACCGTTATGAGTGTTCTCAATCAAATCTGTTCCTGACTGGTTATTTCCATGACAGTACTAAACAAATACTTACCTGAAACTAAAAAATAATAACGTCAATACCTCATTGATTACAGATTACAAAAAATACAAAAAAGTGGCAGGCTTTATAAATTCGGCGTTCTTTTTAAGACATCCTATATTACGCATGAAGTCCGATAGACTTCAATCTATATTTCAGTTTTTTTGAGAATCTGGTGATAAGTTCATACGTGATAAAAATTTCACTGTTGCCATTTTTCAGATGAATTATTTTTAAACAGGAAATTAAAATAAATATTATATTTGAAATTCCCAAAGTCGGTGTAATTAGTCAGGATAATCTCTTCATACGGGCAAGAGAAAATATAAATCAAAGGTTTTAAGTTGAAGACGATATTACGGCCCATTGAAGCGAGTCCTGTGGGACGGGTGACTAGAGACTTGTTCGTGTTGACTTTGACTTTACTTTAGCTATTTCAATTGTGAAACAAGTGAGCTAAGCAAGCGAGTTCTTAGAGTCGATTGGAGAACGAATCGCCATTTAAATGTTTATTTGTATATAAAAGTCAAAAGATTAATCTAGAGCCAGGACTTAAACTTGCAACAATCCTTATAGTCTGTGTAAGTGTTCTATCAATTGTGCTATCGAGGCACAAGTCTTGCGAATTATTTCTTTAAACGCAGAAAGATTATTTCTATGTATATGAATATTTCTAAGATTGAATTAGGACTTTATAAGAATTTGGTAGGCGAGTAGATAATACAACTTTTAAGTATTTAAAGATTTATATTGTCAACTTGATAAGCTTTATACCAAATTATTAATAAATACCAAACTTTTTACTACTACTAATAATACTTGAGAATGTCAATAAAATTTTTGACGACTTCATTGAATTACACAGTTTTTCAAGTATTTTTGAATCGCGAGGTTCACGCAACGAACGCTCAGCCTCGGCAATGAACGCAATGAAAGCTCTTCCTCGGCTAGAAACGTGTGGGCACCGCGCAATTCTATGTGTTGTGGTTGAGTGGCGGAAACCACTATTTCTACTTTGCAATATTTTACGCAATATTTATCAAGTTATTAGGATTTACTTACTGCTAACTTTATTTAGCAGTTTCGTCAACGTTTTTAATTGTTTCTCTTTTAACGTTTACCTAAATACAAGAAGATTATTTTATTAATATGATATATTTTAAAGTAACGAAATGAAGTAGAATTATTTCACACAACGACTGCGCGCTGTCGGAACATTTTACTTATCTCACTGAGGCAGATAAAGGATTTGGATCTTTGGATAATGCGCTTGAGCGAATTGTTACTGACCCGAATATCCTTTAGTAAAAAGGACTAATTCTATACGTATTCCCATCATTGCGTATTTTAAAAAGGTTTTATAATAAAACTATAGACTACCTTACCTTATGTAAAAACCAGGACCTTTTTGCCTTAACTTTTATATTCTCCGCTGCAGGCTTCCCTTGTATAAGGAGGATTATATAATTTTTGTTTATCAAGGTCAATTGTTTACGAAGAGAGTACAAAAAATATTTGATTGCTGTCAGTGATGCAGTGGCGGGTGCGTTGTGCGATTCGTAGGTACGTATACGAACAGGTGTAGTTACGGAAAAACACAACGATGCTCTTATTACCTGTGACTGTGAATGTAAAGTTAAGTTGCTGTTACGAACTGATAGGGATGTATGAATTGCTTAGTTCTTTGCTGGCCTATGAAACCCTATTTATAAAAATACCGTTTTTTTTTTACCGTTCAAAAACTTAAGTCCCGTTACAAGGTACAAGACGCTTATACATATTTTTGATGTATGAAAACTTTACTCAATTTACCAAAAGCTTTTAAGAAATTTACTTTTCACTTTGAATAATATTCGCTTAGACACATTATAAAAGCTTTAGACTTTTAACAATCTCGTCACATCAGTGTCGACGGAGATATATGATATTAAATATTCTAAGAACTTTATAATATTTTTATAGTTATGAAAAGCTCCGCTTATCCTCATATAAATAAAATTTTCGTGTCACGTTGTTTGTCCGCGATGAACTCCATCTCCGACAGATGAAACCACCACGATGATAATTACATCTAGCTGTATCTACATTGTTTGACGACGATGCTCATCGGAAAACACTAGTCCATAATTCGTCCGCACTGTAACGTAAACAGTAGCCAAAACTACATAAAAATATTATGTGACCAGGAAACGCAGTTTAACGGTAGATCGCAGAGTAAATTGCATGTATATTCGGAGACTAGCGTTTTCCCGCGGCTCTATCCGCGCTGACTTTCGTAATCACCGTGCCCCCCCCCCCCCCTCTGTAGCAACTCTCCGTGATTGTAGTTAGAAAGTTTGCAACATCGAGCTGTAGATGTATCCATAGGAATTGCGTTATTATTACGTAAACTTTTAATTTTTTTGTAAGCTTATTCATCATAGCAATAATAAGTTGTTTTAGCGTTTAGGAGTTGCAAATATACTAACTCACACTTACCTACATTCACAAGGTTTTGCATTTGTTATGTGGGATTTAGCAGATTGGATGCAATATAAAATACAAAAATAAATACAAATGTTTGCGTTTGCACTCGAAAATACCAGCTTGGCTCTTTGATTGGCTTGGGGAGTGAGAATTGTCGACGATGCCAAACTCACAAGCCATATAGAACCCTTTGGTCTGAGGAAAGACTTTGCCTTCATGCGTAAGTCCTACCGCTTGTATAATGGGATGTGTTCTGAGGATTGTTCGAAATAATGCCCACGGCTACTTTCTAATATATGACCGCTCGCTGTCGGCGCAATTCTCAAACATGCATACATTTTTGCAAACATGCTACAATATGCGACCATATCATGCTTTGGGATAAATCGTACTTGCAGTACATTATGAGAGAGCTGCCCACAAGATTGGAATGATAATTGCAGTTTTCCATATTTCAGGAAAGTTGCCGGCAGTTAGACATAAATTAAATATTAAATGCAAAGGTTTACAAATAGAATCTGCAGTTTTTAAGAAGAAATAGGGAGGTAAGAGTACCTATAGATAGAAATCTGAGCCAGCTCCTTTATTTGCATCCAGTTTTTTGAGCTTTATAAGAATATTGTCCATTTGTGAAGTCACGCGGATAATGTGTGTATTTGAGAATTTTGAATGTTGTGAGACATTGTGACTAAATGAGGTAATACTAGGAGGCTCCTACACAGAACTGAAAAATATGGCAAACAAATTGCAAACATCTTCCCGTGATTGAGACTGATCTTGTTTATAGAGGACATTTTGAGGTATGCTTTCGTTGTAATTGCGATTCGAAACGTAGTTCCAAAATATTTAATATAGATTTGACACTTTTTCTAAATTATTAATATATTAAATGTAGCATTTTTTGCTCTCTAATTTAAATCTATTTCATAATAATGAAAAAGTTTCATAGTCACTGATTTTTTTAAAATTTTTCTATAACAACCAAGCTTTTTTTATATGTATAAGCCGTTTGGAAAACCATATCGAAAATTTCGAAGCGTTAGGTTTTTTCATAGGAATGTGCTGTTTTATCATGCCGTAAAGGGTTTTGAAAAAGATATTCACGGCTTCGTCAATTTATAAGTTAAGTTAAGATATCCTGTATCCCAGTCAATACTGTTAATAGCTGAATTAACTGTGTCATAGTCGGCAAAATGACCCATCAATTCTGGATATGAATTCTATGGAGATGGTAGAGATAGTATTCAAGGTGTTGTTCAGTTTAGCAACACATTGCGAGCCATTTTGTTGTCACGATAATTCAGGTAAATTAAATTTTCCTAGTATGTAGTAATTTTCGGCATTTTTAGTTAAAAGATAAGTCTGGATATCGTCGTAAAAGAAAGTGTAGGTATCTAAAGACATATCAGAAGGTATGTACACGGCATAATAAACAAAACTTGAAGATGGTTTAGCATCCACAGATACCTCTATCATTATCAATTCTAGAAGGAGGCAGGCCGAAGACGCAAGACGGTCAATATAATTAGTTTTTTGAATAAACGTGTACGTTATTATGTTATTGTTTTAATTAACACACATGTGTGAGAAAAGCACTATGCGAGCCTTGGCCACAACTGAGCATAACCGGATTCTCGCTATGCTGCACTTGCGGGCCCCGGCAGTAATATAATATTAGGTACAGTTATTTATATACTTAAGAGAATACGGTACGGAGCGCCTCTCCGCGTGGTTCATACAAACGAATTTCTCACTTATTTTTCACAATTGCTGATCAAACACCACGAAATTTTGTAGGTCTGCAGTATGCCAGTTTTCTATCAAATTTAATAGTTCAAAAGTTATACAGGATTCTAGTTTTTCATACAAATGGCTTGAAAACGATATGTAGTTCATAAAAAACGTTTTATAAGATTTTGAAAATACCACAGACATAGCAATTTGGCTTGGGATTATGGCTTAGAAATTTCACAGTGATTGATCAGTAAATGACAAAAACAAGTGAGAAATTTGCTTGTATGAAGCCCGCTGCAAGGCGCCGCGCATTGTATCCTCTTAAGAATGTCATCCGTAGTTATTAAATTCTGCTGAGAAAACAATGTTGAATTGTAAATGTTACCACTGTAGCTGCAGTTACTCTGTACTCTGTGCTTTCCACTGTCCCTGGAAACGACGTCGAGAGGAATGTGATTTGTGATGTGATGATGGAAGATACATGCCTTGAACATGTATTAGAAAGTATTATAGTACGCGCCATGTTAGTTGAACTAAAATGGCGGCCGTCTGCGCAGGTACAGTACGAACAAATGTACTAATGAACCAAAAATGTATTACTGCGCAGGTTCAACTTACGTGGCGCGATTTATACCTACTTACATTTTACATCGCTAATAACTGGTTACAATATTAATAGGTAAAACAATAAAAACATAAATATTTTTTCAAGAATTATCAACAATTGTTGTTTTGTTCAAGAAGTACATTTTTGACTGGTATAAATAAGTACTTAAGGAAAAAAGTACTTTAAACATGTAATACTAGTAGCAATCAGAAAGGTTTTAGTTACTTAAGTACCTGTATTTTAAATAATACTAGTGACCCGGCCCGGCTTCGCATGGATGCAAGAGGGAATATGTGCATTTTTTAGGATGTAATTATTATAAAACCAATTGCATGTTTTTTTTTTTTTTTTTTTTTTTATACCACTAAGGTGGCAAACAAGCTTACGGCCCGCCTGATGGTAAGCGGTCACCGTAGCCTATGGACGCTTGCAACACCAGGGGTATCACTTGCGCGTTGCCGACCCTTCAGAAATCTAATAACTTCTTTCTTGAAGAACTCCATACTGTAGTCCTTGCAGAAAACCTTGGCAGGGAGCTCATTCCACAACTTAAGCGTTCGCGGGAGGAAGTTTCTCTGAAACCGCACTGTACGCGACCATTTAGGTTCTAAAGTGTGAGAATGAATTCCCTGCCGATGGCGAGCGGTGCGATGGTAGAAAGTAGCCGTGGGCATCATTTCGAACAATTCCTCAGAACACAATCCATTGTACAAGCGGTAGAACACACACAGTGAGGCAAAGTCTCTCCTCAGACTTAAGGGCTCGATACCGCAAGTGAGTTTGTAATCGTCGACAATTCTCACAGCCCGTCGTTGAACCGAGTCAAAAGGGCCAAGCTGGTATCCGGGTGCACCTGCCCAGAGATGGCAGCAGTACTCCATATGGGGCCGAACTTGCGACTTGTAAAGTAACAACCTTTGCCCCGACGTGAAGTACTGCTTCGCTCTGTTGAGTACACCAAGTTTTTGGGACGCCAGCTTTACCTTATCTTGTAAATGATCTCGGAACTGAACATCACTGGAGATGTCGACACCAAGGATCCCAATGCTCTTGGAGATGGAGAGGGGAGTGTTCTGGAATTGTGGGACCACAGTGAATGGAGTTTTCTTAGCGGTGAACGCGCACACTTGTGTCTTTGTAGGGTTGAATCGGACCAAGTTTACCCGTCCCCAGTCAGAGACCTGGGACAGTGTGGCCTCGATTTGAGACACAAGTTCTCCGCGGTTTTCCTCCACAACGGAACGAGGGATGTTTGCACGACCCGTGTAAAAAGCGTCTCCAGTACTGTCATCTGCATAGCAATGTATGTTGTTGATGTCCAACATGTCATTGATATGCAGTAGAAACAGCGTAGGAGACAGCACAGAGCCTTGCGGGACACCAGCATTAATGTCCATGCTATCAGAGCAACTACCGTCAACTACGGTTTGTATGCGTCTGCCGGACAAAAAGCTAGCCACCCATTTGCACAAACCCTCGGGCACTCCGTAAGATGGCAACTTCGATAGAAGACCGCGGTGCCAGACCCGATCGAACGCCTTCGCTATGTCCAGGCTACATGCCAATGCCTCCCCCTGACTCTCAATGGCTAGTGCCCATCGGTGTGTGAGATACACTAGAAGGTCACCAGTCGAGCGACCGTGGCGAAAGCCATATTGACGGTCACTGACCAGATCGTGTACTTCTAGGTATCTTAGAAGCTGTGTGTTGATCACACGCTCCATCACCTTAGAGAGGAGAGAGGTAATAGCGATAGGCCTGTAATTCGATGGATCTGATCTATCGCCCTTTTTGGGCACCGGGTGCACATTCGCAGTCTTCCATGTAGACGGAAATTGCCTAGTGTGGTAGGAAAGCGCGAAGAGGCGCGTGAGTACAGGGTTACACTGCTTAAGCACCACTGCTGGTATACCGTCTGGCCCACTCGACTTATGAACGTCTAGAGAAAGCAACGCCCGCCTGACCTCCCGCTGCGTTATGGAGATTTCCGGCATGGACTTACCGCACCACGGTATAGTAGGTGGTACAGCGCCTTCATCGTTCATATTCGAGTTCGAGGCAAAGAGACTGCCCAGTAGATCGGCTTTCTCTTTAGCACTATGGGCCAAGTCACCATCGGTCTTTCGCAGTGGTGGTAACGACGACTGGCAGAAGTTCCCTTCGGCAGCTTTGGCAAGCGACCAGAAAGCACGACTCCCAGAAGGATAGCTCGCAAGTCGCCCACCTATTTTGCCGATGAATTGGAATTTTGCTCTGGCAGTTGCTTTCTTACTGAACCTCGAGGCAGCATTTAATTTGCGTTTTATCTCAGAAATATTCGGATCCTTATTATAACGAGCCGTGGTCCAAGCCTCATATGCATTTTGCTTAAAAATTTTAGCTTTTCTGCAAGACCTATTAAACCACGGTCGTTTTTTGACGCCGGCAGCTACTCGCGGGTTAGGAATATAGCATTCCATACCAGCAAGGATTGTCTCAGAGACTGCGGCTGCGCAGACGTCAGGATCTTCTGAGTTAAAGCAGATCTGCCTCCACGGGTACGATGCGTAAAATTCACGCAATCCATCCCAGTCTGCCGCCTTATAGTGCCACACACGACGCCAGTTAGTTAGCCCAGAAGGATCAGGTTGTGTGCATGACACTTGAGTCCGAACGAGACAGTGGTCCGAGGAGCCAAGAGGCGCATCCACTGAGACGGAATACCCGTCCGGACGAGTAGTCAGCAGAAGGTCCAGTAAGGAGCTCGTATGTTCCTCTATATCTGGTATTCTCGTTGGAGAAAGTACCAGCTGAGAGAATCCATAGGTCAGAGCAAATTCATGAGCAGATATCCCAGCATAGTTATTGGTTCGAGAACTGAGCCACTCGCGATGGTGGGCGTTAAAGTCTCCCAAAATAACTAGTTCTGCTGTGGGATATTGCTCTAGAACTTTGTCAGTCGTCAAACTCAGGTGCGTGAAGAGTCGAGTTACGTCCGTGTCACCGCTATGAGACCTGTATAGGCACGCATAGATACGAGTGTGGCCGCCGTAATCTACGCGCACCCACAATATCGACAGGTCCCTGTCTTCAAGGCTATGAAGGCGGCGACAGCAGATATCCTCCCGGACGAACATACATACACCAGCACGACTCATAAAATTGTGTTCGAGTTTGTAGCCGGGATAATGAAGGTATGATGTGTCGGCCGGGCAGGATATCTGCGTCTCCGTTAGAAAAAGAATGGTCGGCTGCGCAGTTTCGAGATGGTGGTGGACTGCGTTAAGATTTGCGTGAATACCCCTGATGTTGCAAAAATCCACATTATATGTGGATGGAGTAGCCGCTGTGCAAACTCTTTTCTTTTTCTGTCTTCTGGCCATAATATATATAAAAAAAAGTTACTAAGACTAAGGATGAGGATTCACTGCACAGACAGCATAGAGGACAAAGGGTGCGGTTCTAAGACTGCCGAAGCTCGCCACAGATGATACGGTTGCTGGCACGGCGGGCGGAAGGGCCCCTGATCCCCCTCTGTTGTAGTAGCCGGGTCCACTCCGGTCTCCTTCTCCGGCACGACTACCACTTCAGATACTTTACACAGGCTGGCGAATCAGCCTCCCAGGGCGGAGATTAAGTGATCCCTGGGTTCGGGATCCCGTTCAACCTGCGGGCGGCCAGCGGTCAGCCGTTTCATCAGGTCTCCCTGACCGCCGAACCAGCACGCCGCGTCTACGCCGAGTATGACAGCAACAAGCACCGCCGGTCCTCCGCTGTCCGCGCAGCGAATCCTCAAAGAGCTCTGGCAACCTTACTCACCGCCAGGAACACAACACTACTCAATGTTGTCATGCTTAGTGTAGGGTTCCGCTATCGTTACTAAGATTGTTATTTGAAATCACGAAAAACCTTAATTTCGATTGACTATTATAAAAATCGGCCAAGTGCGAGTCGGACTCGCGCACGAAGGGTTCCGTACCATTATCTATAAAAATGGCAAAAAATCAAGGTTTGTTTTATGGGAGCCCCCTTAAATATTTGTTTTATTTTAATTTAATTATTGATTTTTAAAGTGACTATATAACTAAATATTCTGTGCATATTTTAACCCCTCGCACGCGCAAGGTCCCATTACGGGGTTTAGGCGTATGAAGCACCTCATCAACTAAATAACCGGACGCGCGAAGCGTCTACCTGTTGCCGATATCAATATGGAGTAAAAAAAAATATTATAATTATTATAAATTGTTGTATGGGAGTCCCCTTAAATATTTATTTTATTTTATTTTTTATTATTTGTTGTTATAGCGACAACAGAAGTACATCTTCTGTGAAAATTTCAACGGTCTAACTATCACGGTTCATGAGATACAGCCTGGTGACAGACGGACGGACGGACAGCGGAGCCTTAGTAATAGGGTTCCTAATTACTCTTAGGGTACGGAACCCTAAAAAATGATAAAAATATTTTATTCATTATATTTATATTATTTGTAATCAATATTTTTTTTATTATAAGACTGGCTATACAGCGTGACAACGCTGCCTCTATTTTGGGCACACTGCCTCATGAGGGCTCTATGGGGGATTTTTTTTTATCTTTAGTTCATATTTCTTATTGTGATTTAGATGTAAGCATTAATATGATTCGTTTATATAAAGATAAAATACATATTACCATAAATCATATAATACAAGTATAATTTTTTGTATTGTTTTCAATTCATAATCTCTTAAAGATATTAAAAAGGAGAATGTAATATGTATTATTTCCGTCAGTTCCTTAGCTCCGTGACTGTCACATTCGTGGCAATAAGCGTCAGGATGTGACACTTTATTATATTACCTATGTGACAGGTCCAATTTGATAAAGAAAAAAGAATTCTTTTTGGTCTTATGTATGGCTCAACTCCGTATTTTTATATATTTTTCGTTTATTAAGTATTAATGCAAATATAAAAAAAAACATGGTATATCTGAACACCTCGACAGTAAATTTAAACCAAACAATACCCGTCCTTTAACTAATTCCATGTAACTAATATCTTGGTAATTATAGGTACTTCTATTTTTATGCTTTTTACGCTATTTATGCGTTAAATTAACGAGTATTCAAACAAACTTCCAGTCCTATTTTACCGCCTTACGGGATAAATTTAGCAAAATCCTTAGTAGAGTTTTACGAAAAGCAAGGAACCCACATGCCAAATTCCAAGTTTCTAAACCCAGCGGTTTGGACTGTGCGTTGATATTTTGCTAAATCAGTCAGTCAGTTACTTTTATTACTAATTAAACATTCCGTTAAAATAAAGTCTTAATTTTAAAAGCAGCCCAGCACACTGTTAATAATTAAATTTGTATTTTAAAATAAATTGCAGTAGTTAGTTATCCAGTTTCTTCATTAGAATTATTCATTAGAGTTATCAGAGCGATTCGGTCCAGTAGTTATTGAGTAATCGAAAGCCAAAATATGACTACATACATACATATGTACACACACACACACACGCACACACACCCGCACGTCACATCACTCTAAAAATGATTGCAAATGATTCTCCAAGTCTTAAAACGTAAAGAAGACACAAAATTTTCGATTTAGATTTTCGGACCTATTCCAATAACTTCTCAAGAGAAGTTAAAAATAAATATGTATTTGATAATACTTTGGAGGACTACTGAAGTGTACGTTCTTGTCTATGTGTATGCAGTTTGCAATACATTATTAGAAACATAGCACTTTATATTTGTAATGTACTGTTCGTTTTAAATACTACCGTGACAATTTGTGACATTCAGCACAGCTCATGGCGACTAACGATTAAATGGAGTAGGTATTAATAATAAAGTCCAAAATATTCAAGTTTGTTTTGTTGTGTTAAGTCAAAACCACCTGCCGTTGTGATTTTACTGTAAATATATACCATGTTTTCCATCTCAATTTAAACGCGCTCTGGATTTATTCAGGAATTTAAATAAAACTGATAATAATATAAAACAGAGACTTCAATTTTTTATACATTTTTATCGTCTCTTTAATACCAATTGCATCATAAATTAAGTTGCTTTAATAGAATGACAAATATCTTATAAATAATGGCGTGTTTTTATTGTTAATTAATATTTAACGTAGTCAATTTATAGGTTAGTCCACCAAAATAATGGCGACGTTATATTAAAGCTTATGCTCTCACGTAAGTCATCTGTTACATTTTGAGTGATACAAATTTTTTAGTCAAGAGCATTAGCAGTGTAATAATAGACTCAAGTAACTACTTTCACTATAGCCAAGCCAATACAACCGGGTAAACATTTTAGATACAGATTCGATTAGGGTTTTTCAATTAAATAATCAAAACTGCAAAATAAATTAACACTGCAGCTTATAACCAAATAACAATGTGTTGTTCGACACTTTTAGTATTTACTTTACAACTTACAACTTCATAAATGAGTTGTTGGACACTTGTAACATTAACTTTGCAGCTTAAACTCACATAAATGTGTTGTTCGACTCTTTTAACATTAACTTTACAACTTATACTCACATAAAGGAGTTGTTCAACACTTTTAGCATCATGTGTTACTACTTGGCAAACTCTTTTTTACAACCTATGTCTGCACCTTACAGGCAATTTAACACCTGAATACTTATAAGACACTTCATGGCAACAGCTAAACAATAATAAGTGTTATAAAATCAATTTAGATTCTACAACAGGTTTAAGCAATACCCTATATATACTATATACATACCAGATATATACCATATATATACCTTAAATATACTTGCTGTGATTAGAACTACTCTAACTCTAAAAGCTGTTTAACATATTACATTAAAGTTCTAGAATAACTATTGGAGTTCAATTTAATGTTATAACTACTCTATATAGTTTTCAGTTATAATTGAGACCATTATTACTCAATTGAACAGATTTAAGTTACAATTAAGCCTGCAACTGACGCTATGATGTTACTTGGGTGATGATTAGTCGTACAGTGTACTATCGGTGACAGATAGAAGTTGTTTAAAAAACGGGGCTCACGTGCGCGTTCTTAATAGGGATATCGAAAGTTTTTTTTAATATACGTTAGGGGCTGACGAAGAGATTGTTCACTTGTTTAGTTGGAAGAAGAAGTAAACAAATTATGCTCGGCATAGTGGGATTATCTAAAGTCCGAAGAAAGGAGTAGGACTCGATATTACTGTTCAACTTAATCCGGCAACTTGTTCTGCTATGGAAAAGGTCAAACAACTGACTCAAGTGAGAACACAAGTCAAGGGATTTAGTTTTTAGAATCACGAATAATATTTTCTGAAGTGATACAGGGTTAAGATTATGTATGTCAACATTGACAAAGCAAAACTGGACATTAGATCTTGCGAGGAGTTGAAAATGGTAAGGTTTGATTCCATTCTCAAGAATTGGTGTCAATTCTCAGCCGTCGAACGTGTACGAAAGCATTGATACGAGTACATAAAGCAACAGAAGTGTGCCAGGTTCATAGCAAGCAAAAGTCGTTGTTATATGTGCTTACCTCTTTGAGAAAAAGCAATGATATTGTTATTATATAACACCCTCTTTGCCACACTAACCGCAATTTCAGTTTGAGAACTCCTTTCCAATAACAAATTAAATTTATTTTCATTAGTTTTTATCTAAGATTGTAATTTTGAATCGATAACATAGAAAAACAGAAACAAAAGGACTTTTCTCATTATGAATTCAGCTATATTTTTACCCATTTTCTAACACCATGCCGAATTCAGTTGAACTTACTAAACCTAAATTTTTGACTTTCCTGAATTTCCTCAATATATCTCGCTCGTACAAGGAAACCGTAAATTTCAACGAAAGATGCAACATAGACAGCAATAACTTGCATCGACGCAATAACTGTAAACATCTGAGAGGCGTGGCGCAGAGCATTACTCAGGGCACAGACGTGGCATTAGGCCAAGACGACGAGTGGTTTGCAGTTTGTGAATTTAATTTTTATAAACCATTAACTCTACCAATACAATGCTAAAATCTTTTTATTTTATTTTTTCATAATTTGAGTAAAGAAGCGATTTTTAAAGTATTTTTGTAAGTAAATTAAAATTACAGTTTTAGTCCAATATTACTTCCCACAGAAGCACCAATATACACTTTGAATGCCTAGTACACATGGTACTGCAATTACAGCAAGGGCCTCTTGCTTTAGTGGATCGGTTCAAGTCAACTTTTCAATCTTGAACTGCTGAAAGGGTACATAATCCAGAACAATATCAAATTATCGGAAAGGTTTTAAAAGTCTGATATAACATCTTCCTGGTGGGGAGGAGGCCTCATTTGAAGTTTTATTATTGTGTTTTATTAACTGTCTTCTATTAGGCCTTATTTTTAAAAACCTATCCTAATCCTATCAGCATATGAAATTAAGGCCTTTATCTATATGTATAAAAGGCCTGACTGACTCATTACCGCCCAGTCAAAACCGCTAAGTAGAGAAATTTGAAATTTCGAGAATGAGTTTGTTAGATATTGAAGGTGCCGTTAAAGAACGGGATTTGCGAAATTCGACTTATAAAGGGGTGAAACAGAGGTTGGAAGTTTGCATGAAAAACCATAATTTTTTAAAGTTAAATTTATAAAACTTTGTATTATATCTTCTGAGTAAAAATCAAGAATTATATTCTTCACTGTTTTAGCAAAATAAACATGTGGATAAAATAGGGGATAAAACTTTGTATGGGAATCCGGTTATTTTTGTAAATAAAACCTAGAAAATTTGTATATAAACTTTGAATGACCTGTTTCAATATTTTTCAAAATTCTACCCCTAAGTGGGTGAAATAAGTCAGGAAAGTTTATGTGGGAAAAATATTTTTATAGTCAAATGAACTCTTAACTTGGTAAGAATGCTCATGAACACACTTGATGAAGAGCATGTTTGCAATTTTTTTTTAAATTCAGCCCCTAAGGGGGGACAGGAGGTAACAAAGTTTGTATGAGATAATTTTTTCTTTGCTTAATTGACTTCAAAAAAAGTTAATAAACAAGGAATTTTTGAGGTGTTACAAAATTTAACATTCAAGAGAAAAAAGGGATTGGCAAAGTTTGTTTGCAATTGGTAAATTTTATTTTTAGAGTTCAACTTACAACAAACTTCGTACAAATGCTCTAAAATATAAATCAAAAAACTTGGTTTGGTGTATTCTTCAAATTCAACCTCTTCAGGAATGCCAAAATTTGTAATCAATATTTTTTTGATAATAAATGCTTTGATCTTCTTAAACGCGATAAATAAGGTACATATTTCTTAATTTCCATCCTTATGGGCATAAAATATTTTGCTAACTTTGTATGGGATTGGGAAATATTATTCTTACAGTCAAATAAGCACGAAACTTGGTATCAATGCTTTTCACCACACTAAAATATAACACGTATTTCGGGCTTTTCAAAATTCAGCCCTTAAGGTGAGAAAAAGGACTAGAAAGTTTGTATTAGATAAATTTTTTCTATAATTAATTTATTTGGAATTTGGTATATTTTATGCTTTTAATGAACACCGCGTTTAAGGGGTTTTTCAAACTTAAACCTCTAACAGGAGAAAGGGTATGGCTTACTTTGTATGGGATTGGAAAATATTATTTTTATAGTCGAATTTACAAGGAACTTGGTACTAATGCTTCCTAGCACATTAAATTATAAGACGCAACTCGACGATTTTTGAATTCAAACCACACAGAATTTTTAAAGTATATATTTGACTTGGAAACAGTTTATTTTTGATCAAATTTGCTTTATTTATTTATTTATTTTATTTGCTTCAAACTCAGTACATTTAATTTTTAAACACAAATAATAAACACGGTGTTTCGCGGGTCGTCAAATTTCAACCACTAAGGAAATAAAAAGTTTTACATTTTGTATAGGATTTTTACAGTCAAATTATCACGAGAATTGGCATCATTGCTTTCCGACACAAAAGTAAAACACGCATTACGGCCTCCTTTCAAATTCAGTGAATATTTTATAGTGAAATTTCATTCAGGATTCATGTAAATGTTCTACAACAAAATAAGCAAAACATGTATTAATAGGATTTAAAATTAAAGGCCTTGAAAGGTAAAAGGGAAGGACAGAGTTTGTTAGGAAAATAATATTAAATACTAAAATGCAGTACTAATGCTGTTTCACACCAAATAAAGCAAGTGACGGGAAATAGGGGATGAGAACGTTTGTTTAGTGTTTAATATTTCTACAGTCAATTTAATAACAACTTGGTATAGATGCTTCGTAACACAACCAACAAACGACGTGTTTCGGGGCTTCAGACAGCTTAAATCCAGTGGGAGAAAGGGGAATCGCAAATTTTTATATGGGAAGTAATATTTTTAGTGTGAAATCACTTGCAACTATTCTTAAACATAATAAAAAAGCATGTTTTTTGGTGTTTTCAAAAATGGATTCCTCTAAACGCTTAGAGAAAGGGTGTAGCAACGTTTTAACTGGAAATAATATTTTTATATTCTAATTCATTTTATATTCAAATAAATTTAGATTTCAGTATGAAGCTCCCTTAAGAATTAGAATATTTCAGTGTTTTTCAAAATTTAACCACTCAGGGGGACAGAGGTTGAAAAAAATGTACAGGATATAATAATATTTCTAATGTCAATTTATAAAATTGGGTATACATACTTCTTGACACAATAAATTAATAAACTACATGATTCAGGGTTTCAGAAAACTTGACCATCAACAGGAGAAAAGGAATTTTTACACGGGAAATAATATTTTCATGGCAAAATTTACATGCAACTGTTCTTCAACACAATTATAAATGCATGTAATTCAGGGTTCTCCTAAGGGTGGGGCAGGAAATAACATTTTTATGTTTATTTACTTGAAATTCAGTTAAAATCTCTTCAAAAAATAAAAAAAAGCATGTAAGAAAAAGGGACCTTATGAAAGTTGGTATGAGATAAAATATTTCTAAGTAAAACTTGAAACTAGGTATATCTATATGCTTCTTAACATACATAATCTTGGTTTTCGGGTTTTCTAAGAATTTAACAACTATGGGAGAAATGGGGAAGGAAAGTTTGTTTGGAAATATTTTTTTGTTTAAATTTCGTATACAGCCTTGGTTTACATGATCTTCAAACCAATAATGAAACAAGTGCTTCGGGGTAATAATTCAACCCTAATGGGAAATGAGATGGTGTAATTTTTAAATTGTATAGTCAATTTTTTGTACTCGATTTACATGGTCGTCTCGTTACTACTTTATGTCTCGAGTTTTATATTATTTTTATGATCAAATTTACGTTGAACTCGTATTGGGACATGTTTTTTAACACAGATAATGCAAAATGTGTTTTGGGTTTTTTAAAAATTCAAACAAAAGGTAAGAAAGGGGATGGCAAAGTTTGTGTGGACGAGAGTACTGACTCATCATCACCGAGTTCAAATAGCTGCGGATAGAAATTAAGCTAAAGGCTAAGTGTGTGAGCCGTGCGTAAATGCGTAGCCAATAATAACTGGACCCTCAAGCGTTTCGCAACCTTTTTGCACGGAAACGCGTAGGCTTTTATAGCAACTTGATATGGAACTTACATTGGAGTGATTTTTCAAAATTCACCCTTAAGCGCGTGAAAGGGTGTGGTAAATTTTGTATTGAATTATAAATTTCAAGAAGTGGTTAATGTTATTAAAGGTTTTGTGGGCACTTTTAAAATACAAACTTAGGAGGTGAAAGATGCTAAACTTTTCAGTATGTTGATTAAATAACTGTTCAAATCTTTGAGTCTTTGCAAGCGAAGTCGCGGGTGGAAAGCTAGTTTTATATTCATAAGCGAAAACGACTGATCATTGGCTTGGTTGCAAACGACTTCTTCTCCCCAGGATCACTGATTCAGGGACGAATCAAACTTATCGCACCAGCCAAGGGGAAGGGCAGAAAAATGTCTGACTGTTCAGTCAGTAGTATATAAAAAAAATCTGTATCGACACAACGCAGAATTATCTACAACTTGACACCTATTGCTGGATAAAGATCTTCTTTATAGTTTTCAAAAATAAATAGGTCTGATCTGTTTGCATCCTTCGACACGGCCGCTTGATGGTAAGCGGTCACCGTGGCCTATGGACGCTTGTAACACCATGGTGTAACAGATTTTTTCTGCTACAGAGTTTATTTTTATTTCGCAAAACTAGTGTATGGTTACTAAAATATTTACTTCAAATTTAACCAAAGTACAAAACGTTGTACTTATTAAAATAAATACTTCTCAGTATTTTGAACGGACAGTGCTCTCATTGTACCCTTTGTTTTAAAAAATTGAGTCGGGAGTGTTTATTTCTCATTGTTCCCAGAGGTATGAAGTGTATACGAACTTATGTTTATATTAAGATTGGTGCCCACGTGTGGGGTCCGTTCCTGTTCTATTAAACACTTGCATAACACTTATATGATACGATGATGTGAACGAAACGCTGCGCTAACGAACATAGTGATGAATTTACCATGTTAAAGTTTTCTTTAATTTTGTTGTCAAATAGATTGTTATGAGAACTAGGTAACCTAGACTTTCTAAGTCTGGCTATTATTATTTTTTTCAGCTGGTTTTATTTTTGTGGGAAAATTTTGTAGAAAAATTTTCTTTTATGTTAAGGAGACAATGTGAATTTTGTGAAACGTTTGAGTGTTATGTGTGTACCTATTTATTGTTAAACTTTACTTTTAAAATTAACGTAACTGAAAGCCTACAAAAATAAACTAGATTTTAATAAGCTAAATAATACTTATAGTAAATGTATCTCAATTTTGACTGAGTTGTTACACAAACAATTTAATCTACAGCTCAGCCTAATTTTTTTCTTTTAAGTTTATACCTCTTCATCAACTATCTCTATAAGAGTTGGATTTTGATCAGAGATTTATAATTGTCACTAAAAATTACATAAAACTTTTTTTTTTTTTATTTTATTACATAAAATTACTTAAAACTACACTTCACAACATCAGTTTCACACGCCAAATCTGTGTGTTCAATGGAGTTTAAGTTGGAAGGGGAATCTAGAAAGATTTTCGCTGACGGTCCTTCGCTACAGATTCACGGCATACTATATCTGGACTAAGTCTAGATAAACACATATCAAACATTGAGGATACACTCTAGAAATGGTTTTTGGTATTTTTGGACCTGTAGTTTATTTAGCATCGACTACGTAGACGAGGAGGTCTAATTATATCAAGGCAAACTAATTTCTAGAACTCACTTAATCTGCAACCAAAAAATTTTAGACTATCTAAAATAAATCTTAAAACAAAGATTCCTGCAGGATTGATTGGTTGTAAGAAAGTTGATTTGAGACTAGTATGTGCCTAAGGAAAAGTAAATGAGAGATTTAGATGCTTAAACTTATTTCCAGTATGGAGGGATGGTTTGAATATCTAGAATTTTTAAGTGCTGCTAGCTGGTTCTGATGGGGAGGTCTTGTCTTCTGACTTCCGAAAGGGTTTGGTAATATGGAGTGCTGGTGTGACCAAACAAGTTTCGGTTAGGGTAAAAACTTCTATATCTAGTTATAACTAGATATATCTTAATATATAAATCGCTTAGATCTTATTTCATGACCACAATAATAAGAACACAAGATGGTTTTGGCGCTCGCCGGTTCCTGTTTCGACGTGATGACCTCGTATTATGTTAAATATCCTTAATTTAAAATATCAAATCACAACAATTCTTTCCCTAAACTATACAGGTACCTTTAATTTTTTTTAACGCGTCGCGAGTTTTACAATTTACTTTTATGGACATTGAAAGTGAATTAAAAAAAAACATTAAATAGTGTGAAGGCTGCAGTGTTATTCTCGCGGAAACCCTTATGTTTACCACTTCCTGATGACGGCCGAGGATAGCAAGACTTATCTATTCCTGACAGTATCCGAGGTTCCAGCTGAAGGAGGACTACAATTCTTTAGAGGGAGGTAACAACCACGTCGAATCTCAGTAAGTGGATACTACTTAGTCATACAAGAATAAGTTTAAGATTTTTTTTTAGGTATATCATTATTATATTAGGTACCTATGTGTTTTTCTTTAAGTGATTTTTTTTATCTTGAAAATTTAAAGTTAGTAAGCATCGAAAGTACTTTACATAAAAAAAACACACACAGGGAGGCAAAGTCTCTCCTCAGACTTAAGGGGTCGATACGGCAAGTGAGTTTGGGATCGTCGACAATTCTCACAGCCCGTCGTTGAACCGAGTCAAAAGGGCCACGATTACATAGTGGGCTGCCTTTTGCCTTTTCAGCATACTGATTTCTAATTTTCTCGTTATAAATTGATCGCTCATGGCTTAACCCATAGTCGGCCATATCGGAGGAAGTATGTCGAGCTAGTGGCTACTCGACTTTTCAAGCCACCCATAAGGCCTCTGCGACTGCTGCCATTTGACAAACACAGCCTGCGGTTTAACGTGCCCTCCGAAACACGCAGGAGCTACAAAAACTGCGTTACTAGGTGGTTACCAATTCAGGTACTGGACACGCCTGACGTTGCTTAACTTCACTAATCGTTTCCGATAGACGAATGCAACACAGCGTCGAGCTTCTTATGAATAAACTTTCCGTATCCGTCCTCTTCGTTATCTTCGTGTGAAATATATCACATATCTATATACGAGATATAAAAAGTAATAATTTAACGAGTCCCTGACATGTGTCAGTACATTAATACTATTATATTAACAACAAGGTCACTAAATGTCAGCAGTAGATACCTACCTACTTGTTATTGTGACTGACACAAGCGACGCCTCTTATTACATTTTCAGGGCTTTGCTGTGAAATTAAACGTTAATTACTGAGAGGGTTGTTGAAAACTTTTGTTTCTGAGTCACATAGAGGTTGTCTAGTGTTAGTTGTGATGAACTCTTCATTGCAATTATGTTAATTAGCATAGACTTTAGTAATCAGTAATTTACGATATCGATTTCGAAAAATAACTTTTGCAGCTCATAAGACTCATAAGAGTCATAACGTCAAAGAATATGTTATTTCAAAATATATTTTTATGACAATTGCTGTATTCAACATTAATATTCATAATTATTATATCATTGATACCTAGGTTGAGGATGGATAGGTGCCGTAATCGCCTTTATTATTTAGTCGATTAAGTTGTCCATCTACATTTTGATTTGTTGAAATAACGATTATAGTAACTATTATAATTTAAAAATACACAATAATTATTAAGTCTGGCACTAATTAAAAGGAAACCGTTTCACTCGTCATTATTTACTTACTTAAATAAAGTATACACAACACCGCCATAGGGTAATAGTAACAAAGTGAAAGCTACATTTATATCAATTCACAAGCAGAGTTGTGCAATTTTCATAAAAAATTTCAACAATTTTAAAATTTTCGGAAAACACGGGGTCAAATTTGGGGTCAAAAATATTTTGGTAGGTACTTGATAAATCATAACATTGTTTTATTTTAGAACCTAAATATTTTTCGTCTTAAACTTGAAATTATCGAAACCAAAAAAAATTTTTTCCAAAATTACAATGGGTAAAATTTGCTCATCCCTAATGGAGGTAATACAAATTGTCCACTTACAGCCACTGCATGCTAGTAATTTAGCACTAAGGCAATCTGCTATGACCGTAGCTTGGTAAATATGGTGAATATGCCATGATGGAGTAGCAGTAACTAGATAAAATAGCATTTGTGACGATTGGAGGTAATTTTATAAAAGCAATTTATGCGTCATTGTTCACTTAGAGCAACCGCACACTGGCGATTACGCAGTAAGGCGACCCCCTAAATTGACAGCTACGTAAATTTACACCACTATTCTACTAAACATAATAAGTAATGGAATAAAAAAATTTATGTCTTTTTTAATTATTTATAAATAAAATGAATATACAAATGCTTACACTTAAACACAACTAAGATTTACAAAAATGATTTTGTTTAAGTGACAGCCTAAATATTTCATCTCGAGCTCTTTGTTAATGAACCATTACTAGCGGTAAAGGCTTTACCGCTGAAGTATGACGGAACCATCTACGTTTTTGCCTCACAAAGCAATTAAGAGCCATTAGGAGAGCAAAGTGGTTGCATTTAGCGGACTACATTAATTATTACTGAATTTGAACACATCAAACTTTCATATTAAATAAAAGAAGACATATAATTTGTGTTAATAATTAAATTAAATCTATGAACTGTAATTAGAAGAATAAATTCTGTTAACATATTTGGCAGGCATACTCCTTTAAGTTGGTAAGAATCAACCGATACCAATATTGTTATGACGTGTCGTACATACATTGATCCTTTACATGCTAAGTTAATATCTTTGTATTTCGAATTCAATTTAAGATCATAGGAGCAATGTAGATATATTTACTGTATTGAATTAAACAGCTGGTATAATAAACCTTTCTGTTGTGCTTTACTGGGAGTTTTATAATGGTCATTTTGTCTATATTGCCCGCCTTAACATCCTAGCGTCTATAGGGTACACGATCCTCACAGATATCGTATAGTACAAGAAAATGTATATGCTTGTTGTGCCTAGTAGTGTTGTAACACCACGTATTATATGCAAAAAGCGCATAAGTCACAGTGGGCCAGCCAAAGTATATAGAAACAAAGATGAGACTAGACTTTGGAATCTGAATATACAATCAAACAATATTTATTAAGGTGGGTTTCTGGTAGCACTTTTGAATCGTCAATACAGTGTAAACAATATTACACCTCAAACCTAGATTCAACTTACAGACTTTCTGTTTTGAAATAGCGTACAGTCAAAAAGTTGGAAAAAATGCAATTGGAATAATATCCACTATATCATAATCTCCATGTTATATTTCAGTATAGTTATATAGTATAGTATAGTATATATAAGCAACGAATGATAAATATAAATATTGCTTTAAAATTTGGTAACTAAAAATTAAAACACTATTTAATAACTATCCTCATACGGTATTTACATAGTCGTTATTTGTAAATTAGTAACATTTCCGCGACCACAACCGGCAGTTTGGAGAGATTTGGGAGCGAGATATTGTAGCAGAATTGTCTGGTTGCTGCAATTTCGTTCCACAAAACGAAATTATCAACTTATTTAGTTGTAAAATAAAGTGATATTGCTGCCATATCTACGTGAGTTATAGTACTTTCACAGGTTTTTGATCTTAATGGTTTTGAAACTTAGGAAGAAATTGCATATACAATTTTACGTACGCTTTTATAATGTCATCTTTTGTTAGATTATTACCAATTTTTCTTTAAAATTTTTTATCGCACTGCTATTCCGCATTTATTACAGCAGTAGGGCCTCTATTTTTTAAGAAAAAGATACAGTCTAAACAATCATTAATGACATATGACTCTATTTTAATGTGGTAATGTTCATGAAATTAAAGATGCACCTAAATTTATAACCACATTACCAACATGTAAAATTATGATCAATAATTTGAATGGTTTTGCTATTTTATTGCACTAGGTCCATAAATGTATGTTTATTGCCTTTCTAAGAATATCAAATATATACTCGTACATAATACTTGTTAAGCATAGCTTTTATCACGGGCTCTGAGCGCGGCGACCGAATCAAGAAATTCCGTAACGAAAAAAACCTAACTACGGCACATTGTGACTATACGGATAATCTATTAAAGGCGAAAAAAAATTGAATTTTATATATTTTTGGATGACAATCATAAGTTTAGGAGTTTTATTAATAGGTTATGAGAGTCGAAACACGATTGAATAAACTTGACTCAATACAATAAAATTGCAAAGTTTCCTCTAAATCTTCATTTTTAGAGAGATACTTCTACGGGGAAAACAGTTATTTAACTTTTTTTAATGAAATTTCTCATACGTGTTCCATAATAAATATTAGACGATTATGGTTTTATTTTATTGCGAAAGAGTGTTTTTGTAGTAAAAAATACATAATACATAAATTTCATAAATAACGTCGCGTGGGCCGGCCATTACGCGGCTCTCGTCTTCCATCAGTCGGCCGCAGCGCCTCGTCGAGAGCACCTGTGTACAACTTTGTTGCGCTCACCGCGGTGCCGCCAACGAAAATTTTTTAAACGATAATAACTTCTCATTTATTCAATAAATAAATCGATCACCACGCTCAAAAAGTGTAACTTGAATTAATATTAAAAAAAACTTGAATTAAAAAAAATCAAAGAAAACAAATACTGCAAAAATAAAAAATAAATAAATAATTATTATTGCATAAATTGATAAAAAATGCTATGCAATAGCTTTACCGCTGCAGACCCCGAGTGCCCAAGTTGTTTTTAATTAATTGTGCTCCTCCTTTATATATTTCTGTCTAAAATAAAATAGCTCTGAAACAGCAAATTAATTTTTAAAATCAGATTTCGGTGTCAGTGATTAGTTTTATTTAGAATAATTTTTTACCTTGAAGGTGCTAAAGACTTCATTGATGGATTTCGTACGCTTTGTGGAGCCAAGAACGTTTTTGCCTCTAAAGGCAATTAGGAACCATTAGGAACGAGGAAAGTAGGCCCCATTAAGTGGACTTCACTTAACACTGAAATTAATTATGTATAATTTACAGGTTTCTATAAAAAAACAGTTGTCCGCGCTAATACGATAAAAAATAAATTAAATTAATTTGTTTTGTGTCCAAGTGCTTTAAGTGTCAAACCTATTTCAGATACTTAAGGCAGTACCATAAACTTAACCATTATTATTTAGGGTTCCGTACCTAAAGCGGGCCAACGGATCCTTATTACTAAGCCTATACTGTCTCTCTATCCGACCGTTAAACGGCTCTATCTTTTAGACCGAAATAGATAGTGTCCTGAAATTTATACAGAATATATGATGTCAAAATCCCCATTATCTAATAGATAACAAATAGTCAAAAAGAAAAAAAATTGAAGATCTATCGTAAAAACAGAACAACATACAAACTTAAAGCTTACAATAAAGAATTGTATGAACTCTAACGTATAACAACAAATAATAAAAACCGGCCAAGTTTGAGACGGTCGACGGACGGTCCATGAGTATCTTAAATTACCCTTACAGCGCCATCTAGCATTATTAAGAGGAAAAGTAACATATTGGTTTGTTGAAAATGATAATCTAAGTTAAGTAACGTTGGGATTGGACAGTAATTGGATAGGTGACCGCTTTGTTTCTGTTAGTGTTCTTAAATTACGTAAATTGCATGTAGCATGTTAATAAAATCGGTAAAGTTCGAGTTGGACTAGTGCACTAGAAAATAAGCCCCCAATATATAACATCACGGAGCAAAAAAGCTTAGGCACTTTTCAACTACCACATAGCAACACAATACAATAGCATCACAGTAAATTTTTCTCAAAGTTTTAATTTTCCTATAATGCTGATTGATTGTTTTGTCTCTGAGTTCTGAGCTTCCCTGAAAATTAGCTAGTAATCGGAATTATGTTTGCAAGATTTGACCCAGATGAACAGATGAAACTTTTTTTTTTATACCACTAAGGTGGCAAACAAGCACACAGTCCGCGATGATGATGATGATGATGATGATGGTAAGCGGTCACCGTGGCCTATGGACGCTTGCAACACCAGGGGTATCACTCGCGCGTTGCCGACCCTTCATAA
The DNA here is from genome assembly GCA_946406115.1 of Apoda limacodes. NCBI lineage: Eukaryota > Metazoa > Arthropoda > Insecta > Lepidoptera > Limacodidae > Apoda > Apoda limacodes. Next base: position 26,728,377 of record OX291555.1, on the reverse strand, counting down.
ATCCAATAACTTCTTTCTTGAAGAACCCCATACTGAAATCCTTAGAGAAAACCTTGGCAGAGAGCTCATTCCACAACCCAAGCGTTCGCGGGAGAAAGTTTCTCTGAAACCGCACTGTACGCAACCATTTTGTTATTAAAGTATGAGAATGAATTCCCTGCCTATGGCGAACGGTGCGATGGTAGAAAGTAGCCGTGGGCTATCGGACCAAGTTTACCCGTCCCCAGTCAGAGACCTTGGACAGTGTGGTCTCGATTTAAGACACAAGTTCTCTGCGGTTTTCCTCCACAACGGAACGGGGGATGTTTGTACGACCCGTGTAATAAGTGTCTCCAGTACTGTCATCTGCATAGCAATGTATGTTGTCGATGGATAACATGTCATTGATTTGCAGTAGAAAGAGTGTAGGAAACAGCACAGAGCTTTGCAGCATTAATGTCCATGCTATCAGAGCAACTACCGTCAACTACGATTCGAATGCGTCTGCCGGACAAAAAGCTAGCCACCCATTTGCACAAACCCTCGGGCACTCCGTAAGATGGCAACTTCGATAGAAGACCCCGGTGCCTGACCCGATCGAACGCCTTCGCTATGTCCAGGCTACATGCCAATGCCTCCCCCTGACTCTCAATGTCTAGTGCCCATCGGTGTGTGAGATACACTAGAAGGTTACTAGTCGAGTGACCGCGGCGAAAGCCATATTGACGTTCCACGGTTTCTTATACGCGGTCTCTTCTATAGGAGACTATAAACTAATATAAGCTTTGTAAAAATAATACTTTTAACAATAATTCTTCAACACTTAAGTGCTTAAGCTATTTATACAAAATTATCGAGCATTCATACTATTTCCAATCATGTTTTTTTAGTTGGAAAACTCGTCAATCATTGTTTGCTTTTCAAATCAAACAGAATTCGAAAATATATTTTTTTCTAAAAAATAAATGTTTAAACGAAGAAACAAATTATTGTGTAAACTTATGCACCTTGTACATACTTAGTTTTCCTAATATTAAATTTATAAGTCTTGAAATGTGTTAGATTTTGAAATAAATGGAGTTTTTATAAGCATGATGATTACACATACACACACATGCATATTCACACATGTTTCATATACATACACATAAAGATTACACATAAAATGTTGTTTGAATTATATTGTTCCAGTAATTGTAAAAAATCAGCCAAGTGCGAGTCGGACTCGCGCACGAAGGGTTCAGTACCATTATCTATAAAAACGGCAAAATTTAATTTGTTTTATTTTAATTTAATTATTTGTTTTTGAAGTGACTATATAACTAAATATTCTGTAAATATCTAAAGCGGATACCTGTTGCCGTTATGAATATCGAGCAAAAAAACAAGGTTGGTTGTATGTGAATTCCCTAAAACACGGTGACAGACGGATGGACGGACGGACAGCGGAGTCTTAGTAATAGGGTTCCGCTAATAACCTTTTGGGTAGGGAAACCCTAAAAATCATTAATTCAAGATATGAGTCCTTCATCCACAAAAATCTACCACGTAAAAACCTATTCCCGTAAAAAATGTATGTAATTGCGATGGTTAGTTTCTATTCAGGACATGGTATATCAGTGCTTCTGTTTTTTTTGAAGTGAAAACTTCTTTAGCGGCGTTGTGCACTTTTTTTGTGATGGGTAAAAAATGTTAAACTCGCATCAGGATCACGTGACCTGATCGAAAATTCGTAAGACGGAGGGAGAGTAGGAGAGAGAGTATCCCCCTCTCTTTCTACCGTGCGGCGAAGTTCTAAAGTGTTAAATATTTAATGTAATATTAATTGTCATGTTTGTGTACGATAGGGCAATAAATGAATATTGTATTTTACCACATAAATGATAGTACTTTTATACTGATAATTAAAGCAATTCGTGCAAAATTATTCCCTAACCATTCCAAAATATCAAAAATTATATTCAAGTTTTCACTTCTGCCGGCACTCCCGGAGTGCAACCCGTTTTTTTTTTTTAAATCTGCCAATTCATTTGTTCATGATTAAATAACAAATACCCAAACATTTGCACTTAGGCCTCTAATAGGGTTTTATTTTATTCGTAGCTTGATTTAGAGATTAAAAATATCTACTTGATGGATATATACAATAACCGGTTGTGTCGGTTACTTGAAATAATTGAATGAGTTACACTCGACGCTTTGGATACTTTGAGTAAACGAAACATCTATTCTTTACGTTAATTTTCTACATTTTGCTTATTGTTTTTATTTAATTTGTTACAAATCAATAAGTCATCGAATAATACTTGCTCACTTGCAACACAAAATTTTTACTCAAGAAATCAAACTGAAAAGTTTAAAGCTGGTACAACAACAACTTCAACATTCAATTATTACATTCTTCAAGTTTATTTTTGTTTATTTAAAAGAAAATGTTTCATCTTTTTCAAAGTCTATGGAAAGCAATCAAGACAACAAATACTTAAGAGTTCTTTTGGCGTAAAATTACTTCGAAAACATTTCTCTAAACGCTGTTCCTTCCATTTAGGATTTTTTTATATTTTCACAGCATTATTACTTCCGAAAGGAGTTGTTTCTTTTTATGTGTGTTTTAAATATTAAATGAACCAAATAATTTTGTTCATAACTTTCTTGCTTTAATGAAATGAAGGCAAACCTTTTTTTTATTAATTTTCAAAAAAAGAAAATTTTCGATTGTTTATAGAACCAAATTTTTACTGAGCTTAACGATATATGCATAAATAACATATTATGAGAGCTCCGCAAAAAAAACAAACAAAACAGCAAACCAGTTCACACTTTTTTTGAGTTAATGGACAGATGTTGCAATTGTAAGTCTGTGTCAAGCAGCCGAGCGTATAGTCCCAATTAAAGACCCTCCTAGACATAGAAAACTGGACAGAACATTTCCTAGCCAGCTGTGAAAAAAAATGATCCCAAAAGTGTGACAGAGATAAAGCGAACGTGATGTGTCTTGTCTATGAGAAAAAACGCCACAGGTTAACTCTGACTCTTTCTAAAGTGTGGACAATTTTGTGAGGCTATTCCATAGTCCATAGGACAGATTAGAGAATTCAAATTCTATGAGATCTTATTGACGACAAAAAAAATAAACAATCAAAATTTCTGGGCTGCGTTCGGTTACTTCGTTTTCCAACACCATTGTGTGGTTTTGTGTGGGTACATGATTATAAGCTAAGAATGTATAAGTTAGGCGTGTCATTTTGCATATGCACACGCATAGGCGTAGCCAGCTTTTGGATTAAGGGGGCAGGCTTGGTTTGGGGGGGGCAGACCTGATAGAAAATGTCATTTTAATATAGTAAACATTTTGAGCCAATTCCTTTAGGTAATGGGCACCTAGGGGGGGGGGCAGCTGCCCCCCTGCCTGTACCTCGCTACGCCCGTGTGCACACGTCACATTGATAATTGTGACGTCAAACAGTATACTCGTACTTGACGTTAGTATATTTATGGTGTAATGGCATAAGTGTTTTCGAACGACTAAACTAAACACAACAAGACAACAAAGATTAATAACTCAATAATGACAATTTCCTCGAACATCTCAGATAAGTTAGTGAGTAAAAGTGCCAGTTGATTCATTACTATTTACGTTCTGAAAACCTTAAAAGGAGGTTAACTTAATTTATCTAGTATTTACTTCCAAGCTTTACTTTGTTAGTACATAATTAAAGCATGAGAAGTTATTTGAATAAGATAAGAGCCACCGATAATTTAATGGCGTTCCAATAAGTCTTTGAAAATATGTTTCAATGAACATGGATTGAATAATTAGGTGCTTTAATTTTATTCAATTTGAAGTTTTTGTTAGACATTTGCTTTTACGAAGTTGGGAGTTTGATAGATTGAGTCAATATTAAACACTACAGCGGGCTGTTATGACTTAAGTGGCAAATTCAAACTTGAATTGATAACGAAATATGGCCAAGTTTTAGTCGGAAAAGGGCACCGAGGGTTTTACGTAATTGACAAACACAAACAAAAACAAAAAGTGTGGCGCTGAGCGGTCACCCATCTAATTATTGACCAAGCCCGACGTTGCTTAACTTTGAATATCATTTCCAACAAAAAATGTGTTACTGTTTCGCTTAATAATATCTAGATGGTGCTGTAACGGTGATTTTAGATGGTAAATGGCTCGGACCCGTCTCACACTTGGCCGGTTTTTATTATTCGCATTGTATATTAAAAGCTTTATAGCTCACACACACACACTATGATCACTTCAAGATTATATGTGTTACTGTTTTTACAATAGAGAAACTAGATTATTAAGTTTTTACCCTATCCTGTACCGCCAAGCGCCGCGCCAGAATTTGAACGTAAATATTGTTATAAATTTAGTTAGTGCTAGACTTTGCCAGCGTTTAAAAGATCCCGCGGAAATAACTATAACCGAGCTCAAACGAACTATAGCTAAAGCTACAGCTTGCTATAACAAACGTCAATAAAAAAATATATTTATCCCCCACTTTACGTGTAGGGAAGATACCCTTAAAAAATATTGATTTTAATTTTAGGTATACCCATGCCAAATTACAGCTGTCTAGTACAATGGTCTCGGAGCTAAGCCACGTACAAACAGACAAACGGACAGACCGACATGGCGAAACTATAAATCAGGGTTCCTTGTTGCCTAGGGAACCCTAAAAATTAAAACTCATAAAAATCCGCGCGGCACGTTCTATTCCATGAATTTTGTAGTTGCTGTATTTTGTATGAAAACAGTTAGCTTTCCATTTTTCTTAACTCAGTAAGCATCAAATCATTACAAGGGCCTCAATTTAACAAAAAAAACTACTTACTTATAATATAATATATTATATTATAGGTAGGGCACTGCAAGTACTCGCTCGAATAAGCCACCCGAACAACTAAGCAGGGCATAGCGAGTACTTGCTCGAATGAGCGGCCCGAACTGGGGAAGTACCTCCACCTTACAGAAAACCGCGGCCATAATAACACTAACATTGAGTAGTGTTGTGTTCCTGGCGGTGAGTAAGGTTGCCAGAGCTCTTTGAGGATTCGCTGCACGGACAGCGGAGGACCGGCGGTGCTTGTTGCTGTCATACTCGGCATAGACGCGGCGTGCTGGTTCGGCGGTCAGGGAGACCTGATGAAACGGCTGACCGCTGGCCGCCCGCAGGTTGAACGGGATCCCGAACCCAGGGATCACTTAATCTCCGCCCTGGGAGGCTGATTCGCCAGCCTGTGTAAAGTATCTGAAGTGGTAGTCGTGCCGGAGAAGGAGACCGGAGTGGACCCGGCTACTACAACAGAGGGGGATCAGGGGCCCTTCCGCCCGCCGTGCCAGCAACCGTATCATCTGTGGCGAGCTTCGGCAGTCTTAGAACCGCACCCTTTGCCCTCTATGCTGTCTGTGCAGTGAATCCTCATCCTTAGTCTTAGTAACTTTTTTTTATATATATTATGGCCAGAAGACAGAAAAAGAAAAGAGTTTGCACAGCGGCTACTCCATCCACATATAATGTGGATTTTTGCAACATCAGGGGTATTCACGCAAATCTTAACGCAGTCCACCACCATCTCGAAACTGCGCAGCCGACCATTCTTTTTCTAACGGAGACGCAGATATCCTGCCCGGCCGACACATCATACCTTCATTATCCCGGCTACAAACTCGAACACAATTTTATGAGTCGTGCCGGTGTATGTATGTTCGTCCGGGAGGATATCTGCTGTCGCCGCCTTCATAGCCTTGAAGACAGGGACCTGTCGATATTGTGGGTGCGCGTAGATTACGGCGGCCACACTCGTATCTATGCGTGCCTATACAGGTCTCATAGCGGTGACACGGACGTAACTCGACTCTTCACGCACCTGAGTTTGACGACTGACAAAGTTCTAGAGCAATATCCCACAGCAGAACTAGTTATTTTGGGAGACTTTAACGCCCACCATCGCGAGTGGCTCAGTTCTCGAACCAATAACTATGCTGGGATATCTGCTCATGAATTTGCTCTGACCTATGGATTCTCTCAGCTGGTACTTTCTCCAACGAGAATACCAGATATAGAGGAACATACGAGCTCCTTACTGGACCTTCTGCTGACTACTCGTCCGGACGGGTACTCCGTCTCAGTGGATGCGCCTCTTGGCTCCTCGGACCACTGTCTCGTTCGGACTCAAGTGTCATGCACACAACCTGATCCTTCTGGGCCAACTAACTGGCGTCGTGTGTGGCACTATAAGTCGGCAGACTGGGATGGATTGCGTGAATTTTACGCATCGTACCCGTGGAGGCAGATCTGCTTTAACTCAGAAGATCCTGACGTCTGCGCAGCCGCAGTCACTGAGACAATCCTTGCTGGTATGGAATGCTATATTCCTAACCCGCGAGTAGCTGCCGGCGTCAAAAAACGACCGTGGTTTAATAGGTCTTGCAGAAAAGCTAAAATTCTTAAGCAAAATGCATATGAGGCTTGGACCACGGCTCGTTATAATAAGGATCCGAATATTTCTGAGTTAAAACGCAAATTAAATGCTGCCTCGAGGTTCAGTAAGAAAGCAACTGCCAGAGCAAAATTCCAATTCATCGGCAAAATAGGTGGGCGACTTGCGAGCTATCCTTCTGGGAGTCGTGCTTTCTGGTCGCTTGCCAAAGCTGCCGAAGGGAACTTCTGCCAGTCGTCGTTACCACCACTGCGAAAGACCGATGGTGACTTGGCCCATAGTGCTAAAGAGAAAGCCGATCTACTGGGCAGTCTCTTTGCCTCGAACTCGAATATGAACGATGAAGGCGCTGTACCACCTACTATACCGTGGTGCGGTAAGTCCATGCCGGAAATCTCCATAACGCAGCGGGAGGTCAGGCGGGCGTTGCTTTCTCTAGACGTTCATAAGTCGAGTGGGCCAGACGGTATCCCAGCAGTGGTGCTTAAGCAGTGTGCTCCTGAGTTATGTCCTGTACTCACGCGCCTCTTCGCGCTTTCCTACCACACTAGGCAATTTCCGTCTACATGGAAGACTGCGAATGTGCACCCGGTGCCCAAAAAGGGCGATAGATCAGATCCATCGAATTACAGGCCTATCGCTATTACCTCTCTCCTCTCTAAGGTGATGGAGCGTGTGATCAACACACAGCTTCTAAGATACCTAGAAGTACACGATCTGGTCAGTGACCGTCAATATGGCTTTCGCCACGGTCGCTCGACTGGTGACCTTCTAGTGTATCTCACACACCGATGGGCACTAGCCATTGAGAGTCAGGGGGAGGCATTGGCATGTAGCCTGGACATAGCGAAGGCGTTCGATCGGGTCTGGCACCGCGGTCTTCTATCGAAGTTGCCATCTTACGGAGTGCCCGAGGGTTTGTGCAAATGGGTGGCTAGCTTTTTGTCCGGCAGACGCATACGAACTGTAGTTGACGGTAGTTGCTCTGATAGCATGGACATTAATGCTGGTGTCCCGCAAGGCTCTGTGCTGTCTCCTACGCTGTTTCTACTGCATATCAATGACATGTTGGACATCAACAACATACATTGCTATGCAGATGACAGTACTGGAGACGCTTTTTACACGGGTCGTGCAAACATCCCTCGTTCCCTTGTGGAGGAAAACCGCGGAGAACTTGTGTCTCAAATCGAGACCACACTGTCCCAGGTCTCTGACTGGGGACGGGTAAACTTGGTCCGATTCAACCCTACAAAGACACAAGTGTGCGCGTTCACCGCTAAGAAAACTCCATTCACTGTGGTCCCACAATTCCAGAACACTCCCCTCTCCATCTCCAAGAGCATTGGGATCCTTGGTGTCGACATCTCCAGCGATGTTCAGTTCCGAGATCATTTACAAGATAAGGTAAAGCTGGCGTCCAAAAAACTTGGTGTACTCAACAGAGCGAAGCAGTACTTCACGTCGGGGCAAAGGTTGTTACTTTACAAGTCGCAAGTTCGGCCCCATATGGAGTACTGCTGCCATCTCTGGGCAGGTGCACCCGGATACCAGCTTGACCCTTTTGACTCGGTTCAACGACGGGCTGTGAGAATTGTCGACGATCCCAAACTCACTTGCGGTATCGAGCCCTTAAGTCTGAGGAGAGACTTTGCCTCACTGTGTGTGTTCTACCGCTTGTACAATGGGTTGTGTTCTGAGGAATTGTTCGAAATGATGCCCACGGCTACTTTCTACCATCGCACCGCTCGCCATCGGCAGGGAATTCATTCTCACACTTTAGAACCTAAATGGTCGCGTACAGTGCGGTTTCAGAGAAACTTCCTCCCGCGAACGCTTAAGTTGTGGAATGAGCTCCCTGCCAAGGTTTTCTGCAAGGACTACAGTATGGAGTTCTTCAAGAAAGAAGTTATTGGATTTCTGAAGGGTCGGCAACGCGCAAGTGATACCCCTGGTGTTGCAAGCGTCCATAGGCTACGGTGACCGCTTACCATCAGGCGGGCCGTAAGCTTGTTTGCCACCTTAGTGGTATAAAAAAAAAAAAAAAAAAAAAAAAAAAATTCAAAAAAATCGATAAAAACTTGTAACAGTTTAAAAGGAGACTTAATCTATCAATCTTAGAGCACTTCCAAGCTTGACTTTGGTAAGTAATGAAATCAGTGTCAAAAGTGATTGGATAAGGCTTTGGCTCTTTCAAAAGCTAATGGAACTCCAATAAATGATTGGAACTAATATTTTAATCAACATTGATTGGAAAATGCGAAGCTCGATATTTTATTTAAGTTGAAGCTCTAAGTAGAGATTGAGTGTGACAAAGTTAGAAGTTTATTGAATTAAGTTTGTTGCCTTTTAAGTAAAATTCTACTAATGTACGGTTGTAAGTTTGTTTGTTACTCAATTACGTCGTAACAAAGCATCCAATTGAGCCGAAATTTGGCACAGAGATAGTTGTAGAGACTTTTTACTTACTACATTTTATCCCACCACCATTATAAAGTTCTCACGGGAACATCTGTCCATTTAAATAAAACCAAAAAGACAGCTATAGCTATATATAACAAAGTTTTATAATCAATTAGTTACTGTGGGAATCCCACGCCAATAACCAAAACTTAGGGCGGGCGGAACCGCGGGTGCTACTATAAAAAGTTTCAACATGAGTTCTTATATGCTTTAATTTTTAATTTTTATTAGAGCTTTTATTTTTGTAATTTTTGGAGTAAAATTCAAGTAACAGTGATATGAGTGCCCACTTTGTGTAATATAAAACCAGGTATGGTGGCACATTCTTCCGAAAAACTAACTAATATAAAGTTTACATACACGATTGACAATTAAAAAAAGTAAAGTTTGGTTACTACTCCGTTAAAAATGATAAAAAGAAATATGTTCTATTGAATTTATAGACAAAATAACAAAAATACTCTATTTTAAGAAAAAAGTTACTTTATTTGTGATAACAGTGAAACGTTTAGGTTGTGGAAAGAGCTCCCTGCCAAGGTTTTCTCTAAGGACTAAAGCAATGGGTGCCTCAAGATAGAAGTTATTAGACAGTAGGGGCGGGAACGCGCGAATGATGCCCCAGCTGTTGCAAGCGTCCATTGGTTGCGGTAACCGCTTACCATCAGGAGGACCATAAGTTTTTTTGCCACCTTAATGGTGTAAAAAAAACAAATTTAAAACAAAGAAATCACCGCGTACAACCAACTATATCTAATTTAATGCCTGTGATAATGAAACACGTTCCAACTATTTAATTTTGTTGTGTAAATCTAAAAGCTCCCGGTACTATTTGAAGGTATTATTTGAAGGGCACTTTCAAGATTTCCTTTGGTAATATAATTTATTAGAAAAGTGCTCTGATCAGGTTTTACTCTTCGCTAAGTTAATGGAATTCCAATAAATCGAAGAAAGTACATTTTAATGAGCATTTATAGTTATAAAAAAAACTATTTTTTTTTGATTTCACACAATAGCGTTGTAAAAAAACTATTTTGGTAAAAAATATTTCACGGAAATAGAATTTTTCATTATATGTTAACTAGATTCTGAGGTTTTTTACGACCCTTTCTATTGAAAAAAGTAAAATTGTAATCAGCTGCGGAAAAATTATGCTTAAAACATGTTTAAACAATATTAAACATGTGGAATGAGCTTCTTTACAAGGTTTTCTCTAAGAACTATATATAGGGTTCTTTAAGAAAGACGTTATTACATTTTTGAAGGGTCGGCAACGCGCGAGAGATGCCCCAGGTATTGCAAGCGTTCATAGGCTGCGGAGATCGCTTACCAAGTAAAAGAAACAATATTATATTGTTGAAGATACGGACTAGCTACAAGATAAATTATAACACGATGAATAAGTGGAATAGTTCAAAATGGTTGAAGGAGTAGTTTTTTGGTTATGCAAAAGCCCAATAGTCAACTTTTGTTGTAAAATTAGGTGGGCTGAAAAGTTCGTAGGCTGACACATAGATGGCGCTACTAGTATTAAATCCATATGATTTTAAGTTAGCCCTAACCTTCAAAAGGCTCGTGTATAAATTTGATAGCTGTCGTACTATTAGTTTGTGAGTTAAAGCATTTGAATGAAGTATCTTTTGTAAGTTTGAAAAATGTATAAAAAGGAATATTGTGAGTTAATATAGCATTGCTTTTTGGCAAAAAAAATACTATTTAAGCTAAGACTTCACTTGATAAACATTATACGGGCTTTGCACCAGGGTAATCAACCACTTAAAAAGCGAAATGAGCACTGAGGATAATGCACGCAGTGGACGCCCAAAAGAGGCTGATATTGACGAAAAAAGTCCACAAAACAAGTTCGAATAACCGTTGAGTAAAGTTAATTGAGATAGCTGAGACCCTAAACATATCAAAGGAACGTGTTGAATATACGTCATGAATGAAAATTGGGTATGCGAAAGCTCTGTTCAAAGTGGGTGCCGCGCGAGATCACAATCGACCAATAACCACAACGAATTAATGATTCTGAGCAGTAATTGGAGCTATTTGATCGCAATAAACCCGAATTTTTGCGTCGATATGTAACAATGGATGAAACATGGCTCCATCATTTTACAACGAAGTCCAATCGACATTCAGCCGAGTGGACTGCACGTGATGAAGCGACTCCAAAGCGTGGAAAGACGCAAAAGTCGGCTGGCAAGGTTATGGCATCAGTATTTTGGGATGTGCATGGTATAATATTCATCAACTATCTTAAAAAGGGAAAACCATAAACAATGACTATTACGTAGCGTTATTGGAGTGTTGGAAGGACTAAATCTCGGAAAAACGGCCCCATTTGAAGAAGAAGAAAGTGCCGGTTCATCGAGACATTGCTACGTGTTTCAAATCAATGAAATCGCATACAAAATTGCATAAATTGGGCATCGAATTGCTTCCGCATCCACTGTACTCTCCAGATCTGGCCCCCAGCAACTTTTCCTGTTCTCAGACCTCAAGAAAATGATTGCTGGACGGAAAATTTGCGCCGATGTAGAGGTAATCGCCGAAACTAAAGCCTACATTTAGGCTAAAGACAAATATATAAAATATTAAATGGTATCGAAAAATTGTATGATCACAACTAGGTTGAATACTAAAATCAAATTCATCAAGATTTTTTCAATGCTAGTGTACGAACTTTTCAGCCAATTGCGTCCATGAGTTACGGTCAACATGCTTCAGACAACACAGTATGTTGACAAGTTGATCAAAGCACTCCCAGCGAGAGTAAATACATGTATTTATGGTAAGCTTAAATCAATAGCGGAAGTGTGTTACTGAGAGTTACTAACCTGTCTTCATTTTTTTTTCCAAAAAAAATAAACAGATGCGGCATTGTCTTTTTTTTCCAAAATTTTCTTTGAATTGTTTCTACACACAATACACCTTAATAAAAAACCAATGTGTGAATAATTGAATTCGCAAAACATGTCAAAAATGTATGTACATGTGTAATCTGCATGCAACAGACGGAGGCGTGGCCTTGGCAAACGACAGGGGCGTGAAATTCGTATTTTATAGTTGTTTCCTTATTGCTATAGTATGGCACAGACCGACGCGCCACTTACCAAGAACCGTGTTGCTCACAAAACGTTACGTCTTGAAAGTGCAAAAGTGTACCGACCCTTTAATTTTAACCTCATCTTTTTTTTTAATTCACTCAATTTAATCGTTGATACATTTCACCAGGTCTGCTTCTACTACCCTCGCTTTGTTTAGTGAATTTCCTTTCGTTGACATGCCAAACCACGTCGACCGAATTAAATTATTTTAAAATTGAAGACCAGCATAAGTCGATTTATATACGACTATATCTTTCCACGCCTATAGCACAATCCGTGCCACACATATAGCACAACCCATCCTACACCCATAGCACATCCACACAATGAATATTAAGGCTATACACAGTCCACAATACGCACTGCATGAGCCCGCGTGATGGACTTTGGCCCAAATCGGCCTCGCGCAAAGTAAATGTAGGCCAGTTTCCAACAGCGGGGACCTATAGAGAATGATCACGACTACGATATAGTGTTATATCACACCTTCAAAGCCTCTTTAGTTATTTGTAGTTAGAAAGTTACATTACATATTGTGTTAGACAATGTATTGTCTGGTCCACGTCCATACTTAGTACCGCCACGTCAGACTGGTCCAGTAATGCCCGCTATACAGCTCGAAGTATCTGTTACTTTGTATGAACGTCGACTACAGTGCAGAATCACTCTAAAACTACACAATGGGGCATCAAAAGTATTTAGTGCTTTGTGAACGTTAAGATGTTAATTACACTAATGTACAATTTTGTACTATATAAAATCTACTAGTATATGCAATTTAGAAGGTTTCTAATGGGAGTTATAAGGTTACTACATATATAGTGTAGCAAACACCTTTACCGTAGATTAATTGACAATTTAACTTTTAAAGGTAATGTTAAAAAATGGCGGATCTGCAATGCTTTATTGATACAAGTATTATTTTATCATTGTTTTTCTCATGAATTTTTTTTTTGTCTGTTATTTCTTTATATCTATTATTGTATAAAAAAAACCAGTAACGACCAGTTTTCTTTTTATTCGACTTCAAATAAGGAGGTCCCCGTCGAACATAGAAGGGTTTTTTTTTTATGTCCACCGATTTCTTCATCAATTGTGAACCAATTTCGAAAATTCTTTTTTATTCGAAAGAGTACGTTCCTGATCGGTATCCCATATCAATAAAGTGGATTTAAAACTTAAAATTTTGTAGAAAAATAATTTATATCAAATTTGAACTGGTGAAATGCGCCTTTTATATTGAGGATTGTATACAATTTTGAAACAAGTATGGATGTTTTTAATGAACAAGGAAAAACGCAATTCGTCGGATAAATGTTTTGTTGAAAAAAAAAAATTGTTTATTTTTTAAATTCTTCGTAGCTCAAACGAATTCAATAATAAAAAAAAATACCTACAAAATTTCTTGTTAATTTTTTTTTGTGATTACTTAAATTTCTAGTACTGTTACCTCAACTGGTCCCATACAAACTTTTGATCCTTATAAGAATCAAGATCGAACAGCTCGGAAAAAATATTTTGTAAAAATCACATTTTTTTTTGCTGACAGTTACAATTTATTAAATTCTGTAAAAGTCAGTCAAAATATCTTAAACATTCATAGACAGCCTTCTCAGACCGTTTTCTTGTTGATATCACTCAAACCCAATTTTTTTTTATTCCAATTAGGTTTTTGCAAACACTTTTGAATCGTCAAAGGTATTAAATACTATTTTTATATTTAAACCCTAGAGCCCTCCTTCCGCTTCACCATATGGATTTCTACCGAGAAGAATCCGGCAAATAACGCGATAGTTACTCTTTCAAAAAAATGATTGAATTAACATATAACTAGTATAATCATAAAAAAATCATCAAAGAAAAAAATTATAATAACAACACAATATTTAAACAACACTTGCAAACATTTTATATTATTTCTATTTTTATTTGGTTTACTATAAAATGCCTCCTGTAACCTGTAACGATTATTGAAACTGCCCTGACTGATCCCTCTCAAAATTTCTTTCCGTATGAGGTAAAGACTAGCCAAAAGTAGATATGCTTTAACATTCACAGACCGTTTCAGTTTAATATCGTGTCGATTTTACTGCAGTACCAGTTGTTAGCAAGGTACAGCCCACATTGTATTAGACAATGTAATTTTAGTTCCACAGTTACCGCTGCCAGTCTCGTATTCATTGTCCTGTAATGAAAAATTGGTAAAATATTTTTTTTATAATAGTGATGAGTTTTTTTAGTCGTCTACTCCATATTGTGGAGTTTCCTTTGATCGTTCGTTTAAAAATATTGCGAGTGTGAGATAACCATTTTTTGATTCAGCCCAGTGGGGACTGCCAGCTAAATGGAAAATAATATAGGAATAACATATATAACGAAATTAAGAGGATAATTACCATATATTACCATAGCTAAGTAGGCTTTACAACATAATGAGTAATAGTTGATGAACATGAAGTGAACACATACTTAGATTCAAACATATCTATCTTCATTACTTTATTTATTGTGTTTATATTTATGTGTACATATTATATAACCACTTATTTGATGTATCTGTTTAAGTATTCATATCAGTATGTATATATATTTTATCTATCTAGTAAGTAGTAGGTATATATGTATATTGTAATATTCTTTATTCTTCCTTATTATTTCACGTATGATCTTTTATGTATTACCTACCTCTTCCTGTCAATATAACTCTTCCCAAAGGTTGCCTGTTAGAGATCGCTTTTTAGCCATAAGGCCGCCTTATTGTGCTATTTCTTTCATTGTTTGTTTTTTGTGTATTTTTAAATTTTGCAATAAAGAATATTGTATTGTATCGTGTGTATTAGATGAAGTTGGTACTTGTGTAAAAAGTTTATAAATGAAGTAACATTGTAGAAAAATAAAATGATAACCTTCTGAATACTAATACTTACTCAATTAATAACAATATTAACTTTTAAACCCGGGCGCGGCACTTGGCATGCAGGATACGAACTTAATAATCAAGTTGCTCTAACGTAAAACCAGTAACACATGCAAGTTTTAATCAGCAGCAGTGATCATAATGTGTGTAAGCTCTAAAGTATAACAACAAATAATAAAATCTAGCCAAGTCTGAGACGGGCTCGAGCCATTTACCATCTTAAATCACCGTTACAGCGCCATCTAGCTATTATTAAACAAAACAGTAACACATTTGTTTGTTGGAAACGATATTCAAAGTTAAGCAGCGTCAGACTTGGTCTGTAATTGGGTGGGTGACCGATTAGCTGTACACTTTTGTTTTTGTTTGTGTTTGAAAATTACGTAAATGGTGGTAGGTAGGTAGCTCGATGCGCGAGTCCAACTCACACTTGGCCGGTTTTTACTTTTTATTATTCTTTCTAATGTCTTGTAGAATAACCTAAAAATCGTAAAGAATATACAAATTTTCCAAATTTATGACTGAATATATATTTAAAGATGATTTCAACAGAAAATATACAAATACGAGTTTATAAAACCGCTGAATGCACTAAACAATTGACTAACAATCAATGCAATGCCTAAATCAACAGTGATTTGGAAGGTTAATTTTCAGGGAAGCTTCTTATGTTCATGTACATGGGAACAAAAAGAAAGGAACTTTGAAATTAGTACCTTTTCACACATTCCAGCTATCGCCGGATGACCGATAGCGATGTGTATAGACATGTATGGGAGCTTTCATACACGGAGAAAAAACTTTAGTAGCTGCAAGTAAATAATACTAATAGCCACTAAAATATTAGTAATTCCGAGGACAAGTAAATTACACTGACGGTTACCAATGAGTTTTACTTATTGTATTTATTAACAAAAATAAAACTAGTCTTGTTGAAATAACAGTGTTGTATACTAAAATCAAGAAAAATTTAATAGAATGCAAAAAACGTATAACATGCTTACAATCAGCGTTTAATTATACCGATAAGAGTAGATGGTCCTGATGGAGCTCTGTGATGCGGAGCGTACTGTTATATATACTCCCTGTATATAGTAAGGCTTACCACCCTATTTCCGCGTCAGCACTTTTGCCATGGGTAGGATTCTCTTTGTTCTAAGTGACAGTCCGACTCTAGCTTTCAGATCGGTTACACTTGCCACATAATAATTTCATTTTATGTACTTTGAGTTCTTTTTATTATATTATATTCTTTTGTGAAATAAATCTTTTTTAAAAAAAAGTCTGAATCCGAAAATATCCGTATAACAAATTAGATGGCAGCGTTAAGGGATACAAAGTATCCTCGGTCCGTCTCCGTTTTGTGAATAAACAATAAAGTGCAAATCAGTGGAACTCAAGTGTGTAAGTGTTATCCAAATTAGTGTTGAACTCGGGCGAACAGTAAATATAAAACTCTAGTTCTTGTTCTACTTCATCTCGCTCCTCAAAATCGTCTCGTTCCTGAAAATTAAGACCCATTGTTCCTGAAAAGAAAAGTCGTCAAGTTCCTGAAAATAAATATATCATATTATTCCTAAAATCTAAGAAAAAAACCGTCTCGTTCTGAAAAAATAAATATACATATATATCAACTCGTTCCTGAAAATTACTGGACATAACTGAAAGATTAACGTCGTGTTGCTCCTCCTCAAAGTGCAATATTTTCCGTAGTGCTTAAAAGATTTTACAAGTTTCCGTGTTTTAGATCTTGTTCTAGATATTTTAACATAATAACTATCCGTATCCTTTCCTTTGTTCATAATTTGTGTCACTGTCATTGTACATTCAATTCTAAGAAGCTGTTCCTCACTCATTGCACCTGTGCTTTATCAATAGTGTAGGGCTGCGCATCGTGTTACTTAGCGGGCCGCCTATTACACCGAATCATAACAGTTACAACTTTTAAGATAATATTTGATTTTATTATTTATTTTAAGTGGTTCTATTTTATTATATTACTATGGCAAGTAAAGATGGTTCAACGAAATCTGAAAGAGGAGAAACCGTACATATTGGAGTCGTCTTTAGATTCATTAAACCATTTGACGGCTCTCTCGATAAATTAAATTCATTTTTAGCAAACTGTGAAAACGCCATATGCTTGGCATCATTCACACAAAAATAAATTTTATTTAAATACATAATTTCACAATAAGAAGGAAAAGCGGAAGCGGCTGTAGCAATAAAAAAATACGATGACTGGGATCAGCTCAGTGACGTTCTTTAAACACAGTTTGGGGAAAGAAAACATTACGCACATTTGTTAACTGATTTGAAGGAATGTCGTCAATCATTGAATGAAACGGTTACTCAGTACTCATTCCGTCGAGAAACCTGTGTATCTCAGCTCTTAATGGAGGTCACACTCTAGCAAAAAGAAATCCGAACTAGCCGGCCGGATTGCTTCAATGGAAGATCTGGCCCTTCACACGTTTTTACTAGGCCTTAAGCCTAACATTTCTAATTTAGTCCGAGGTAAATCGCCTAGCAATTTAAACGGAGCCATTAACTTAGCCAAATCTGAAGAGAAGATACAGATGCTGATGTACAAGCGTAACATGCTCAGAAATCTCTCAGCACCATCACGCGACCTGCAAAAACCCAATAACCCATTTAGACCAGTTATACATCACATGAATAACAAGCCTCAAATGCCAAACCAAAATCCCGAATTTTGTCGATATTGCAAAAATCAAGGTCACACGATAGAAAATTGTAGGAAACGCGAATACAACAACCGATTTAAAACCACACAACTTCATCAACCCTTCATCAAACACCGCAAGGCCGCAAGCTAGAATCCATTTTGTAAATAACAATGATGACTACAACTATTTTGAACCCCAACCATCAACTTCCCATGATACTAACTATAACGAGTACTTTGACGAATACGACCATAACACACAAACAAACAATTACGACGATTCATATAATGAGAAAAGTGATTTACACGAATAACGGGCTCACGACAGTGTCTCGTGAGACCCAAGTGTCTGTCCTTAACACAACCTGTACTAAAAATGACACCCTTTCAAGACTTCAAGATACCCAACGCCTAAAATACACTCACTCCTCTGAATCCAAGGACCACAAGGGTAACCAGCCCCGAATAAGCGTCCACTCCTCTGAATCGAAGGACCACTTAGGTAACCAGCCCCGAATAAGTGTCCACTCTTCTAAATCCAAGGACCACATGTGTAACCAGTCCCGAATGAGTGTCCAATCCTCTGAATCCAAGGACCACAAGGGTAACCAGCCCCGAATAAGAATTCAATCCTCTGAATCCAAGGACCACAAGGGTAACCAGCCCCAAATAGGTGTCCAATCCTCTGTATCCAAGAACCACAGGGGTAGCCAGCCCCAAACAAGTATCCATTCTTCTAAATCCGTAGACCACCAGGGTAACAAGCCCCAAATAGGGGTCCACTCCTCTGCATCGCGAAATCTGAAAATTAATCAACTTCATACCTCGAAATCTAATGTATCCTAAAAAATCCTTACTCATTTAAAACTGACAAATAGCCTACTCCAACGCAACGCATAACTGATGATAAAGTAAATGAAATTACATGTGACCTAACTAAAAATCCTTATCATGTTACACTCCAATTATCTATATCCAAAGAACCGCTTACCTTTTAGTTGACACTGGCTCCTCCATCTGTCTTATGAAAAAATCCTCAATCCAATCGTTTCAAACCCTGAAAATTAAAAGCAATACGATAAAATTAAAAGGCATAGACAATATAATATAAACCTTCTCTTTAACAAAGAACATACCCCATTTACATTTCATATCGTAGAAGAAATCAATCTTAGCTATGACGGTATTATTGGAAATGACTTCCTTACCCACTATCACTGCAACATTGATTACAATCATAATATCCTTAATACAACAAAAACAAAATAAAATAAAATTTTACCGACCTATATATATGATACCTCCTTGTTCTGAAATAATAGTAGAATGCTCAGGAAAAATCCCGAAATAGAAGAAGGTGTCATTTTTGATCAACACATAAACGACAAACTTCTTTTAGCGAATTGTCTAGTTAAAGTAAAAGATAACAATAGAGTTAAACTTACGGTCTTAAACACTTCCGAAGATGCCGTCCCTTTAAATTCCAACCTTCAACTTACCTTACATCCTTTTTATTCTAACAGCTTTCAGACATCTCAATCCAATAAATCGTGCTTGAACAGAACTCAAGAAGTCTTGCAACTCCTTCGTGTCTCTCATCTTAACTCCGAAGAATCTGACCCACTTTACGATATATGCAGCACGTTCTCTGATATATTCCATTTGCCTAGTGATCGACTAACCTCTACAGATGCTATTACACGAAGTTCGTACTACTTCCGATCAACCCATTAATGTAAAATCCTATCGATTTCCTGAAGTTCACAAGAAAGAAGTCCGATCCCAAATCCAAGAAATTTTAGATCAAGATATCATTCAGCCATCTATCTCACCCTGGTCTTCTCCTATGTGGATTGTTCCTAAAAAGATAGATGCGTCTGGAGGAAAAAAATGGCGGATAGTTATAGACTATCGCAGACTTAACGATATCACCATTGGTGAGACCTATCCAATTCCCAATATCACGGAAATTCTAGACCAATTAGGCAAATCAAAATACTTCTCCACGCTTGACCTTGCCTCAGGTTTTCATTAGATTAAGATCCCAAGATTCTTCTAAGACCGCTTTCAGCGTCCCGCAGGGTCATTTTGAGAATGCCTTTTGGGCTCAAAAATGCGCCTTCAACCTTTCAGAGGTTAATGAACAACGTCCTCACCGGCCTCCAAGAAGAGCGGTGTTTCGTTTACTTAGATGACATCGTCATATACTCCCATGACCTTTCACAGCACATTCAAAATCTCTCGGCAGTTTTTCAAAAACTTCGTATTTTTAACCTCAAGTTACAACCAGACAAATGTAAATTCTTACGGAAAGAAGTTGGCTACTTAGGCCATGTTATAACTGAAAAGGGTGTGAAACCTGATCCAAACAAAACTAAATCCTGTGTCCTAAAGATATAAAATCCTTCCTTGGCCTGATATCCTATTACCGACGCTTTGTCCCTGAATTTGCTAAGCTATCTAAACCTTTGACAACACTTTTAAAGAAAGACACCCCATTTATCTGTCTCAAACATAAACTTGTCACTGCACCCGTCCTTACTTATCCTGATTTCACCAAACCTTTCACATTAACCTACGACGCCTCTAACTATGCCATTTCCGCTATCCTATCCCAAGGTCCTGTAGGCAAGGACCATCCTGTAGCCTATGCTTCTAGAACATGATGAAAAATGAAGTTTCCTATAATACAACAGAGAAAGAGCTATTAGCAATTATATTCGGTTGTAAAACATTTAGACCTTACCTGTTTGGCCGCTGATTCTTCATAGTAACCGACCACCGTCTTCTTAAATGGTTATTTAATGGTACTGACCCTTGAGTATTGAACTAGAGGAATAAGAGTATGAGATTTTATATAGAAAAGGCAAATTAAATTCAGCAGCCGACGCACTCTCACGCTATCCCAGTTACCCTGAAAATCCTATCTATCCCATTAATCCCATCAGTGATGAAAACTAACTTATAGACTTTGGTCCTCTAGACTTTAGCCCATTCGATAACCAAGACGTTGACTTTAGTCCTTTAACTATTCCCTCGCCGATTCCCGTAGAAGCTGAAATTCCGCCTAACATTCCAATCCCAGTAACACCTGAAACGCAAGAAACTTCCGTCCCGGCAACACCTGAAATCCAAGAAGTACCTCAACCATCCACTAGCTTCCAAAAGTTGAATCCAAATCAGAGACCAGGCCCTATACTTAACCAACTAACCGACTCTTACATTCAATTTCTAAAAAACTTTGCAACGACACCACTCAACATGTCTATAATAGAACATAATGACAATCTGCTTTAAACTTCACATAAGATCCTTGTAATCCCAAGATCTTTAAACCTTGATGAATCTATACCCTACGTCAAAGAAGCTCTATCCAACTACCCAGAATCCCAATCTTTCATTTAGTCAGAAAAATTCTACATTCATTTAAATCCTTCTTTCACAATGGGAAATCCTATTACTTTCTTTTTACTAAAGTACATAATTTTGCCGACTTTAGTTACAGTGACATATACATGTACACCGCAATACAATTTATTATCCTAGTCCAAGTGAAATCCCAAAGATACTTAAAGAAAACCATGATATCCCTGTCGCAAGACACCTTGGTTGCAACAGAATGTTCAATAGGATCAGTGAACAATA
The DNA here is from genome assembly GCA_946406115.1 of Apoda limacodes. Taxonomy (NCBI): domain Eukaryota; kingdom Metazoa; phylum Arthropoda; class Insecta; order Lepidoptera; family Limacodidae; genus Apoda; species Apoda limacodes. Next base: position 26,707,115 of record OX291555.1, on the reverse strand, counting down.
TAAATGGAAAAATATGCGCAGTGATATTGAAAATATATAAAAAACCGCTAATCCTGTCAAATAAACAAAGCCCTGCGAAAAATAAATAGAGCACTTATGCAGATAACAAGTACTTCTTGCACTCTCTTTGAAAGGATATCCTTAGATATAGTAGGTCCACTTCCAGAATCCGGTCCAGCCAAATTAAAATTCATTCTGATCCTTCAAGACGACTTGACTAAATACTCGACTGCTTATCCAATTAGAAATGCCACAGCTGAAGAGACAAGTGAGTGCTTAGTCCATTTTATATCTCTGTTTGGCATTCCAAAAACTATCCTTACAGATCAGGGAACAAATTTTACAGTTGATCTTTTTAAACAAACATGCAATTTTTTAAAGATTTAACAGCTATGGTCTTCCCCGTATCACCCGCAAACTTAAGGAGCCCTTGAAAGGTCCCATTCTACATTAAAAAAATATCTGAAATCATACGTTTGTGAAAATCAAGACAATTGGCCAAGATATGTTTTTACAGCAATGCTAGCATATAACACCTCTATACATACCACCGCAAATTCCACACCTTATGAGCTAATATTCGGTCACAAACCATTTCTCCCAAATTCCATCCACGAAAACAAATCGGATACCACGTATCCCAACTACGTGAAAATGTTACAACATCGTCTGAAATACACCAGAGAAAAGGCCATAGAAAACAGCCAAAAATCTTAAACATCTTCTAAAACCTATTATGACTCACGCTCACGTCCAGTTAGTTACCAAGCCGGTGACTATGTTTTCTTAAAGAATCATCTCCGATTACGAAAAGCCTAATCTCCGATATGGAAGGGCTCTTATAAAGTAATTAAAATAAATGGTAGAAATAGCCTTATCCTATTAATAAATAGACGGCACGTGACTTATCATTTTGATGAAGTCAAACTCGCGCGATGCCGTGACTCTTAACTGTCTACAACACTTATTTAGGTATATACGTATACATTTACATAATATTTACGATAACCGCATACAAAGTTATAATTAGATATAAAATATTAATAGTGAAAGTAGTAGATTTAAATCGTTTATTAATTAATATAAGTGATTTATAATTTTATTCCAGCGGTCTCACTATGGCACAGGAGCAATTCATTGAGCCTCTAACACATAGCCCTGGGATTTATTTTGACCCTATTGGATCACCAAAAATAACCGACGGCTATCTTAGCGTAGTAATCCCAATAGATATATCATTCATTAAACCACACTCCGACAACCTGTTCGGTGTGATATAAACCCTTCAACGCTTATGTCAACAAAGTGATACGTACAGCGACATTGAGTGCAGTAATATGATTCAACTTTTGTTAATTAGATATAAAGATATACTACGAGAGTTTGAATCAATCTCACATCTGACTGCAGGTCACTCTCGAAGGTCAGCCTGGTTTGGTGGCGTAGGTACCGTATTTAAAAATCTCTTCGGTACAATGAATGAGGATGACCCTATAAGATACAGCAGGGCTATCCAAATTGTTGAAAATGACGAAACTAAACTGCCAAAATTAGTTAAAGATAGTATACTAATAACGAATTCGACCTTATCGTCCTTTAAAGGATTAATAAGTAAAATAAATTTTAATGAGCAGCAATTGGGTAGCACTGTGGAGAGATTGTCTCGTGACATCCAAAATTTGACTATGATTACAGATAATTTAGTAATAAGATCTAAACTTAGTGAATAGTTTAATATTCTAGAAGGTAGCTTGTTAACTTTATCTTTTAAGTTGGAAGACATTGTAATGTTTAGTAAATCTAACACTCTGTACCCCTCAATTATAACACCAAAACAACTTTTTGAAGAATTAGCCCAAATTGACAAATTTTTGCCTAGTTTTAGGCAATTCCCCTTAAGTCTATCTTTAGAAAATATACACTTGTTACTAAGTATATCCACATTGTCTAGTTATTACAGTGATAATTGTTTTTGTAATGAATATGCCACTAGTGTCTCCTGCAGAATATGATTTTTATAATTGTGTTCCTTTTCCAGCTACATTTCCAACAGAAAATAACATATATACCACCATTATACCTTCAACTAAATACATAGGCATAACTAGAGATAAGTCCTTTTATTGTAAGTTTAATAGTTTAAATAACTGCAAAATTTTATATAACCGATTTTATATATGGGAGTCTTTAGACACCTACCCTAGCTCTACAACCCCGATCTGCGAATCGGAAATTATATTCAAAGCATTAAATTCTGTACCATCTGTATGTGAAACAAAATTCTTTAAGGGTGATATTCAAATTTGGCAAACTTTACTAAATAACTAGTGGCTTTACGTAATTAGCGAAAAATCAAAACTATCCATTGACTGTCATAAAACTGGCAGTAACGAAATTGCTGTTTATGGTTCAGGTATACTGAACCTCCCTGCTACTTGTATAACCTATTTGAAAGACCTGAAATTAGTACCTAAATAAACAAAGGTCATTAATATTCAACTAGTTAAGGTCAACTTTAAAATCATAAATGACTCTTGTTGCAATTCAATTAAATTACGATTACGATATATGCAGCACGTTCTCTGATATATTCCATTTGCCTAGTGATCGACTAACCTCTACAGATGCTATTACACGAAGTTCGTACTACTTCCGATCAACCCATTAATGTAAAATCCTATCGATTTCCTGAAGTTCACAAGAAAGAAGTCCGATCCCAAATCCAAGAAATTTTAGATCAAGATATCATTCAGCCATCTATCTCACCCTGGTCTTCTCCTATGTGGATTGTTCCTAAAAAGATAGATGCGTCTGGAGGAAAGAAATGGCGGATAGTTATAGACTATCGCAGACTTAACGATATCACCATTGGTGAGACCTATCCAATTCCCAATATCACGGAAATTCTAGACCAATTAGGCAAATCAAAATACTTCTCCACGCTTGACCTTGCCTCAGGTTTTCATTAGATTAAGATCCCAAGATTCTTCTAAGACCGCTTTCAGCGTCCCGCAGGGTCATTTTGAGAATGCCTTTTGGGCTCAAAAATGCGCCTTCAACCTTTCAGAGGTTAATGAACAACGTCCTCACCGGCCTCCAAGAAGAGCGGTGTTTCGTTTACTTAGATGACATCGTCATATACTCCCATGACCTTTCACAGCACATTCAAAATCTCTCGGCAGTTTTTCAAAAACTTCGTATTTTTAACCTCAAGTTACAACCAGACAAATGTAAATTCTTACGGAAAGAAGTTGGCTACTTAGGCCATGTTATAACTGAAAAGGGTGTGAAACCTGATCCAAACAAAACTAAATCCTGTGTCCTAAAGATATAAAATCCTTCCTTGGCCTGATATCCTATTACCGACGCTTTGTCCCTGAATTTGCTAAGCTATCTAAACCTTTGACAACACTTTTAAAGAAAGACACCCCATTTATCTGTCTCAAACATAAACTTGTCACTGCACCCGTCCTTACTTATCCTGATTTCACCAAACCTTTCACATTAACCTACGACGCCTCTAACTATGCCATTTCCGCTATCCTATCCCAAGGTCCTGTAGGCAAGGACCATCCTGTAGCCTATGCTTCTAGAACATGATGAAAAATGAAGTTTCCTATAATACAACAGAGAAAGAGCTATTAGCAATTATATTCGGTTGTAAAACATTTAGACCTTACCTGTTTGGCCGCTGATTCTTCATAGTAACCGACCACCGTCTTCTTAAATGGTTATTTAATGGTACTGACCCTTGAGTATTGAACTAGAGGAATAAGAGTATGAGATTTTATATAGAAAAGGCAAATTAAATTCAGCAGCCGACGCACTCTCACGCTATCCCAGTTACCCTGAAAATCCTATCTATCCCATTAATCCCATCAGTGATGAAAACTAACTTATAGACTTTGGTCCTCTAGACTTTAGCCCATTCGATAACCAAGACGTTGACTTTAGTCCTTTAACTATTCCCTCGCCGATTCCCGTAGAAGCTGAAATTCCGCCTAACATTCCAATCCCAGTAACACCTGAAACGCAAGAAACTTCCGTCCCGGCAACACCTGAAATCCAAGAAGTACCTCAACCATCCACTAGCTTCCAAAAGTTGAATCCAAATCAGAGACCAGGCCCTATACTTAACCAACTAACCGACTCTTACATTCAATTTCTAAAAAACTTTGCAACGACACCACTCAACATGTCTATAATAGAACATAATGACAATCTGCTTTAAACTTCACATAAGATCCTTGTAATCCCAAGATCTTTAAACCTTGATGAATCTATACCCTACGTCAAAGAAGCTCTATCCAACTACCCAGAATCCCAATCTTTCATTTAGTCAGAAAAATTCTACATTCATTTAAATCCTTCTTTCACAATGGGAAATCCTATTACTTTCTTTTTACTAAAGTACATAATTTTGCCGACTTTAGTTACAGTGACATATACATGTACACCGCAATACAATTTATTATCCTAGTCCAAGTGAAATCCCAAAGATACTTAAAGAAAACCATGATATCCCTGTCGCAAGACACCTTGGTTGCAACAGAATGTTCAATAGGATCAGTGAACAATATAAATGGAAAAATATGCGCAGTGATATTGAAAATATATAAAAAACCGCTAATCCTGTCAAATAAACAAAGCCCTGCGAAAAATAAATAGAGCACCTATGCAGATAACAAGTACTTCTTGCACTCTCTTTGAAAGGATATCCTTAGATATAGTAGGTCCACTTCCAGAATCCGGTCCAGCCAAATTAAAATTCATTCTGATCCTTCAAGACGACTTGACTAAATACTCGACTGCTTATCCAATTAGAAATGCCACAGCTGAAGAGACAAGTGAGTGCTTAGTCCATTTTATATCTCTGTTTGGCATTCCAAAAACTATCCTTACAGATCAGGGAACAAATTTTACAGTTGATCTTTTTAAACAAACATGCAATTTTTTAAAGATTTAACAGCTATGGTCTTCCCCGTATCACCCGCAAACTTAAGGAGCCCTTGAAAGGTCCCATTCTACATTAAAAAAATATCTGAAATCATACGTTTGTGAAAATCAAGACAATTGGCCAAGATATGTTTTTTACAGCAATGCTAGCATATAACACCTCTATACATACCACCGCAAATTCCACACCTTATGAGCTAATATTCGGTCACAAACCATTTCTCCCAAATTCCATCCACGAAAACAAATCGGATACCACGTATCCCAACTACGTGAAAATGTTACAACATCGTCTGAAATACACCAGAGAAAAGGCCATAGAAAACAGCCAAAAATCTTAAACATCTTCTAAAACCTATTATGACTCACGCTCACGTCCAGTTAGTTACCAAGCCGGTGACTATGTTTTCTTAAAGAATCATCTCCGATTACGAAAAGCCTAATCTCCGATATGGAAGGGCTCTTATAAAGTAATTAAAATAAATGGTAGAAATAGCCTTATCCTATTAATAAATAGACGGCACGTGACTTATCATTTTGATGAAGTCAAACTCGCGCGATGCCGTGACTCTTAACTGTCTACAACACTTATTTAGGTATATACGTATACATTTACATAATATTTACGATAACCGCATACAAAGTTATAATTAGATATAAAATATTAATAGTGAAAGTAGTAGATTTAAATCGTTTATTAATTAATATAAGTGATTTATAATTTTATTCCAGCGGTCTCACTATGGCACAGGAGCAATTCATTGAGCCTCTAACACATAGCCCTGGGATTTATTTTGACCCTATTGGATCACCAAAAATAACCGACGGCTATCTTAGCGTAGTAATCCCAATAGATATATCATTCATTAAACCACACTCCGACAACCTGTTCGGTGTGATATAAACCCTTCAACGCTTATGTCAACAAAGTGATACGTACAGCGACATTGAGTGCAGTAATATGATTCAACTTTTGTTAATTAGATATAAAGATATACTACGAGAGTTTGAATCAATCTCACATCTGACTGCAGGTCACTCTCGAAGGTCAGCCTGGTTTGGTGGCGTAGGTACCGTATTTAAAAATCTCTTCGGTACAATGAATGAGGATGACCCTATAAGATACAGCAGGGCTATCCAAATTGTTGAAAATGACGAAACTAAACTGCCAAAATTAGTTAAAGATAGTATACTAATAACGAATTCGACCTTATCGTCCTTTAAAGGATTAATAAGTAAAATAAATTTTAATGAGCAGCAATTGGGTAGCACTGTGGAGAGATTGTCTCGTGACATCCAAAATTTGACTATGATTACAGATAATTTAGTAATAAGATCTAAACTTAGTGAATAGTTTAATATTCTAGAAGGTAGCTTGTTAACTTTATCTTTTAAGTTGGAAGACATTGTAATGTTTAGTAAATCTAACACTCTGTACCCCTCAATTATAACACCAAAACAACTTTTTGAAGAATTAGCCCAAATTGACAAATTTTTGCCTAGTTTTAGGCAATTCCCCTTAAGTCTATCTTTAGAAAATATACACTTGTTACTAAGTATATCCACATTGTCTAGTTATTACAGTGATAATTGTTTTTGTAATGAATATGCCACTAGTGTCTCCTGCAGAATATGATTTTTATAATTGTGTTCCTTTTCCAGCTACATTTCCAACAGAAAATAACATATATACCACCATTATACCTTCAACTAAATACATAGGCATAACTAGAGATAAGTCCTTTTATTGTAAGTTTAATAGTTTAAATAACTGCAAAATTTTATATAACCGATTTTATATATGGGAGTCTTTAGACACCTACCCTAGCTCTACAACCCCGATCTGCGAATCGGAAATTATATTCAAAGCATTAAATTCTGTACCATCTGTATGTGAAACAAAATTCTTTAAGGGTGATATTCAAATTTGGCAAACTTTACTAAATAACTAGTGGCTTTACGTAATTAGCGAAAAATCAAAACTATCCATTGACTGTCATAAAACTGGCAGTAACGAAATTGCTGTTTATGGTTCAGGTATACTGAACCTCCCTGCTACTTGTATAACCTATTTGAAAGACCTGAAATTAGTACCTAAATAAACAAAGGTCATTAATATTCAACTAGTTAAGGTCAACTTTAAAATCATAAATGACTCTTGTTGCAATTCAATTAAATTCCAGAAAAAAAAATAAGAAACCCCCACCTTTAATTTGAGTTACGCTAACCTAGACACCCTGTTATCAGAACATATATTTCAATGTCTAAACCGCAAATTGTCTTAAATAGTGAATATTACTAATATGTTACTAATATTATATCTATCATAGTTATTATAATTATACTGTATTACTTATACAAATTCTGTAAATCTGGCACGTGTTACCCTCTAATGAAAAAACCCTTTAAACAGATAGAACCAGCCATAGAATTATCTCATGCAACAGAACCCTCTGTGTCTCCACAACCTCAGTTCAGAAGATCTCTGCCGTAAACTTCACCCTTCAGGTGGAAGTTTAGTCTCGACCCAAGGGGCTGTTATATACTCCTTGTATATAGTAAGGCTTACCACCCTATTTCCGCGTCAGCACTTTTTCCATGGATAGGATTCTCTTTTTTCTAAGTGGCAGTTCGACTCTAGCTTCCAGATCGGTAACACTTGCCACATAATAATTTCATTTTATGTACTTTGAGTTCTTTGTGAAATAAATCATTTCTTTTTAAAATTTTGAATCCGAAAATCGTATGGTTGTTAAAAACTGGTCAGTGTACCTGGTAGACGATGGAAGGGCTGTGGCGGATAGGGCGTCACAATTTGTTCAGCGCAAGTTACAATTTGTGGAGCAGCGGCATAGGGGAATCCCCCGCCAGGAGAGGAGTTATGCCTGGAGAACGCCTTGTCATACTTGCATGGTATGTCGGTATATATGCGAACTATCGAAAAAACTTTGATAGCACGATGTAAGACGCGTGACGTCAACCGTAATTCGTAGCAGTACGATATGATGTTTGTTATTAGTAAACTTCACTAATTCTTAGAAAAAGTGTTTTATCTTCCTACTTTAATAAAGCTTTTTGTAATCTTTAGTAAGCTTTATTTGTTGATATTAATTAGCCTACTCATAAATTCGAGAAAAGTTTTATAGTATTTGTAAAATTCTGTTATCCGAAGTTATTAATTACGGAAATGAATAAAACTATTTTGTTGTTATTGTATAATGGAATAAATAAAATGTACTTAAATTTATATTGTTTTGTGATTTCCAGAAAAAAATTAAAATTAATCAAATTTAGTATTAACGGATTTTAATAAACAGTTTTTTAATTCGAACATTGTTTTTTCTCCGTGTACGTGCCGGTGTAACTATTCGGGACCTACATACATTTTGCCACCGTTCAACGTGTGAAAAGACACTGGGTTCAAATTTGTGTTATTTAATAACGCAAATTTAGCACCCCTTATAATTAAACCCTCTTTATACTTAACAAAAGCATAATTTATATTTGATTGATCTTTTGCCTGCTTTTGTTATCTTTTGTTATTGATTTTATTGAATTCAGTAAAACTTTGGAACTGAAACCAATTTAAATAATTACGACACAACTGTGTTCCGTTTTACTACACAATTCATTCATTACTGCATATTCAGGGCTTTCATCAATTTTGCTCTTCGATGGATAAATCATTTCGAACATCAATATACCTTCGCAGTACGCAGTATTTGGTTCTTTTTGTTTTATTACTAATCATGTTTTACAAAGTGTATTCTTGTAGTTTTTCAACATATGTATATAATGAAGAAATATAGCTGACTAAATGTTATTAGGTGTTTTTTTTTTTTCATTCAATGACATCATTAAAAATTTAACAGAGCAAACACTAAATTCCCTGCGAAAAAACTTATATTCGACTACCAGGGCCTTACGACGCAAATTCCACACTTTGATCAATTTAATCTTTTGAAGCCTTAAAAAGTAAAAAAAAAGCAACTTTCTCTTTACTTTCCACGCAGTGTTGCGCCATTTGTCTTTGTCTTGGGTCTAGTTGTTTTCCTTCTGGATGTAATGTACTAACAAAACATTCATGCAATTCATCCCACATAAGACTCGAAACAACTTTTACAATACCTACATAATTTATAAGTTTTCGTTCAAAATAAATAAATATACTTGAAAGGTTTGACCGTCAATTTAATAATGTAGGTAGTTTATTAGTCATGGATTACTTGGGTTATTAAAGTATCCTCAAAGGCTATCACAATTATCACAGTCGCTACTAAGAATATTCCAGTTCATCAGAAGTGCACAAGCTATATTGAGTTATTTGTCAGAAGGGAACAATTTATACTGATTTCCTATTGAAAGGCCATTGATTGTCCTTACGGTTTTCTTTTTCATTCCATTATGACATTTGTAAAAGATGAAAATGTAAAAGGCGGAACCTAACTAAAAAAAAAGTAGAATGCACTAGTAAACTCATTTAAAAGTTAGAAGTCTAAATATTTAACTACGAGTATGTTTAGTTCAAACAATTTGTAATGATTTACAAAGTCATAAGCAACTTGCATTGACTAACGAAGTAAAAAACAACTTGTAGTTACTTACGAAATTCAAAAAACAACTTACAGTAACTTACAAAGTCATATTACATCAATCTAACAAATAATTAAGATTTTAAAACGAATTAACAAATATACAAATATACTATATATATGTACGAAGAAATAATCTTACATACAATGTAAATCAATATGTGTTCTCTTAACATATCTCCGACAGTAATTGACTGGTTTCATGGTTACTTGCGTGGACGTCGACAGTGCATTAAGGTTGAGGACTCCTATTCCACCCGGTGTAACACATCTGCTGGCGTCCCACAAGGTGGCGTGTTGTCTCCTCTCCTCTTTGCGATTTTTATTAACTCTGTTACGTCTCAAATATCTTCTCTCTACCATCTTTATGCAGACGATCTCCAAATTTATGCTCATGCTTCTGTAGAAGAGCTTGATAAAATTGTTGGTGCAATAAACCTAGTCCTAGCTTGCATAGCTGATTGGAGCGATAGTTATGGTCCTAAACTAAATCCTTGCAAAACGCAAGCAATAGTTATGGATAGCTCAAGACTAATTGCTAAAATTAATAAATAAAATGTACTTAAATTTATATTGTTTGATGCTTGATTGTTGATGCTTGATGACCTACCAAAAATCCACCTCAACGGAGTACTTGTACCTTATAGTAATAGCGTGAAAAACTTAGGTATTATAATTGATCAGTCTTTGACCTGGAGACCTCAGATTAAAGAAATCAGCAAAAATATGTTTGCTACATCAAAATCCTTACAAAGGTTGCGTAACTTTTTACCCATCTCCACAAACATTGGTCTTGCCAAATCTTTACACTTTCCATGATTATGCTGATGCTAGCTATCCTGATCTTAGTGAGTAGCAATTTACTACACTTGAGCGACTTCAAAAATTTATGTATTAGATTTATATTTGGCCCACGCAAATTTGATCACATTTCCGAGTTCCGATCAAAGCTCAAGTGGCTCCCAATTTGTCTTCGCAAGAATACACATATTTTATTCCTTCAGTACAACGTCCTGTTCAATCCGTCAACACCTCATTATCTCAAAAATCAATTTCAATTCCATGGTTCTGCAATAACTCGGGATTCGACTAATTTATTATTAAAAACGCCAACACACCATTCACACTCATACAGCAACTCTTTTGTTGTGAAAGCAATTAGACTTTGGAACTCTTTACCATTGCAAATACGACAAGCTCATTGAGTCTTTTCAAAAAACTTACATTTTCAAATTTTTTTAAATCTTAAGCTGTTCGCTTATATATGTCTTTGTATATATTTAATTTATTTTTATATAGGAATGTATGTATATGTATCTATATATTTTTATACACTTTTTATTTCTAAAGTATTGTATATTTATTTATAATATGTATGTACTGATAAATTTTTAAGTCTCGTCCTTGACACACCTTACTCAATTTTCTTGTTTCTATAATTTCCCTACCCAAAGTTACCTTAGTTAGCGATAAGACCGCCTTATTGTACTTTTTTTTTTCAACATTTTATAGATGTAAATGTATGTCTTACTGTGCAATAAAGAATATTATTATTATTTTTATATTATTATTTTCATAGCAAAGATAAATATATATAAAATAAATATTTTTGGACATTACACACAGCGCCGTCTAGCCCCAAAATAAGCAAAACTTGTGTTATGGGTACCAGACAACGGATATGAATACCTTTAACTATTTTTTATATATAACTTTTTTTTTGTAAATACATACACATCATACATAAGTACACCCAGACTCAAGACAAACACAAATGTTTATCACATAAATGTTTGTCCAGTGCGGGAATCGAACCCACACCCTCTGCACGGCAGTCCATCACACTACCAACTAGGCTGCGAGGGAGTTTGCTTTGATGCAGCCAAAAGTTAACCTCGAGCCAGGACTTGAACCTGCAACAATCCTTACAGTCCTTCTAAGTACGCCATCAATCGAGCTATCGAGGCACAATTCTGGCGAATTTAAAAATGAATATACGGCCTTCTTAATTTATAATGTATGCCAAGTCATAAATTTTTATAGTACTTATGTACCTTGAGTTTAACCGCAGACTGACAGATATACCGACTGACAGACATAGCGAAACTATAAGGGTTCCTTGTTGACTATGGAACTCTAAAAATGTACTTTAACAGAAATTAAAATTCAATTCAATTAAAAATGAGTTGTAGTGCGCGGCGGTGACTGGTGTCACGGGCTAGCGTTCTTGGCGAGGTGTGGGACTCAGTGCTATGTTAGCACAATTGCTTGTATAGCGATGTCGTCCATGTAAGTACCACCACCTACCACAATTAAGGTAAGCAATAGTTAAGGTTTTTATTTGTAGTTTGGGGTTGCACTTTACCTGTCACCAATGACAAAAAAGAATACCAAACAACACGTAAAATTAATATAAACGTTGAAAAAATAAATTATTAGTTCTAAATTACTGTAGAAGTAAGATTTTGAAATAAAAATGAAAAAATTTATGTAATGGAAATTAAAAATATCCATTGTTGCCACCACCAATAGCTAACAGTCAAGTGCAAATCAGTTTTAGCAGAACATCGAAATAGGATTTAAAAATTAAAATTTAACAGAATAGGATTTAATAAATGTTTTTTTTTGTGTAAACAAATTGTCGTTCGTAATTTTAAGCTGTGTATAAATTTCGATTTAGATGAGATGAATCTGTTGTGGGTCACGACGTATTACTACACAAAATACGTAGAACGACGTCCTTAGAGAAACAGTGATGTGACGAAATAGTGTCGATAAATGTCAACGATATTAATGTACTCGTGTACTTCGATCATAAATATCTATAGGTAGGTAGGTAGGAAGGTTATATATTTCTCATCATCATCATCATCATAGGAAGGTAATATAAATTACATTATGTCATTAAAATAATAATACATAATCAATTCACAAAAAGATCGTCAAGTATAAAAATTAAAATCACAATGGAAAATAAAGGCTTAGAAATATTCTAAGATAAAACGTCAACGATGAAAAATAAACATATAAATAGAATCAATATTCAGTCAAAGATTTAAAAAAGTCAAAATTAAAAACAAACATAAATAAAAATCAATCAAATCAATAAAATGTCAAAACAAAAACAAATATTAAAAATGTCAAACTTTTAATATTTTCTTTTTTTTTCTTTTAGCCGGCGACCAAATTTCTGATCCGAGAGTTCGTTTTTTAGGTCGACGGGGAGGTGCTCATAATAAGCTGGGCCTATGACTCGCGGATTTTTACCCAGCAATGCTAGTCGTCGTGGCACACGTTGTAGACGCCCTGTTTGACGAGTCACTCTGCCTTGAACACTGATGCGTTTACAGGTGTTTATGTTGCGTCGAGTGTACATTATAATATAAAACACATATTGAGAATAATGTGTCATTTTACCACATTTTTTAAATAGTTCTCTGCATGAATGGCGAGGTTTTACACCCGCCAGTGTGCGAAGAGCTCTCTTTTGTATAATGAACACTCGATTGGAGTCTGTCGAGTTGCCCCATAGAATAATGCCATATGACAGAAGGGAGTGAAAGTAGGCAAAATATATTTGTAGTAGTGCAACGTCAGATACGAGTGGTTTCATCTTTCGTAGTGCAAATACTGCACTACTCAGCTTTTCACACAACGTTGACACATGGTGTTTCCAGTTTAGTCTAGTGTCTATGTAAACCCGAGAAATCTACAGGACTCGCATTGTGGCATCGGACTCTGTACTTGTGGAGTTGAAGTGGGGTTTCCTGTCGAGAATATCATAACATTGGACTTTGTGACATTGAGGACGAGGCCGTTTGCCAAGAACCACGCGTTGAGCTGAGCGCACGCGTTTGCTATCTTGTTTTCGAGCTGTTCGTACGTGCGTGCACTCACCACCACTGTTGTTTCATCGGCGAACAGCACCGTCAGGCCTTCGGTAACTGAAGTCATTCATAAAGAGCGTAAATAGAGAGTTTCCGAGGGCCGATCCCTGTGGTATACCAATCTCCACTTTGTCCGCATTTGACTTTATGGTTTTGCCGTCTATTTCGATTTGAATCGCTTGATGTCTATTAGTTAAAAATGGCCTGAACAGTTCGTGCGTTTTGTTTTTCAGGACATAATGTTTAATTTTTTCTAATAACAACTCAAAGTTTATAACATCAAACGCTTGTGAGATCACAGAATATCCCTGCCACCTTGTACTTGTCGTCCAGAGCCGTTGCAATGCAGTCGTAGATTTTATGCGCCGCTTCTGTGGTAGACCTATTTTGTCTGTAGGCAAATTGTCATTCAGTCAGTAGGTCGTTAGTTTCAAGATGTTGCATTAAGCAATTTGATAAAATCGATTCAATAATTTTTGATATGTTTGGTACTATTGTTAAAGGTGTATAAAAGTCTACAGAATCCCTCTCCCCTTTTCCTTTGTCGACTGGACACACTCGTGTGCTCTTAAGTACGTCTGGGTATATACCGGATGAAAAAAATGTGTTGATTAGTTCAACCAGTATTATTTCCTAAAAGAGTAAAAAACTAAAGTGAGCACTAAGAAAGAATTTGAAAAAAAGCTCCTGGACGCTAAATGCAATTTATTAAATGGTATTTGGCCTTTAGGTTGAAAACTACCGTTTGTATTAGAATTCCTATATTTTTTAGGTTTTACCATAAACAGTTAAAATCTTTCTCTTTAAAGTCTAAGAAAACCACCTAGATGAAGTAACGGGAATAAGCGTCAATATTTATAATACACTAGCTGTCCCGGCGAACGTTGTTACGCTGCCGTCCCTCTGTACCCGGCGAAAGTTGGTTTTTACCTATAGTGCCCGAGTCCGGCTCGCACTTGACATATCGAGATAAAAACTATCCTATCTTTTAAGTTGGATCAAATAACAGATATTTACGAAGTTTGATCAAAATCGGTTTAGTAGTTTAGGAGTCCATTGAGGACAAACATTGTGACACGAGATTTATATATATTAAGATTGTGGCTAATAAATAACTAATCTGCCAGTCTAAAAGTCCGGTGTCCCTAATATTACCTACAAATAAATAACGGCCTGCTTTTAAACATTTTTTGTCATATTACTTTAAATTTGGTTTACTACTTATGGGAGATATAAAGGTAATTTATTGCAGATCCACTACATCAGAAGCGTGTTACTGCGATAGGCCCTCCCCTGTCACGTGTCACGCAGGACTAAAGTGGCGAATATGTCGTTGCTACATTGTGACCAAAAGAAAAACTACCACACAAATTTCGCTCGCGGAAAAACTGTTTCTATGGACCGGAACTACAAATACCGCTCCTTTGGCCATGAAGAAATAACAAACGAAATTTTGTTGTTATGTATTAGTTAGAATTTGTATAGCATTTGGAAAAGATTTTTTTTTGTGAATGTTTACTGATGTAGAGCTTCCCAACACTACGGGCCGCAGGTAATGCGTTGTTAAATGACAGCCATAATCTGGACGAGAACCCTCGCCATTCGAATAATGAGGGTAAAATGGTGACTATACCATACCCTTGCGCTGATTATACTTTTCAGACCTTGTATATAAAAAAGTGTTGGTTTGAACTAAATTACGTTGTAAAACTTCTTTATATTACTAATGTTCTGGAGGCAGGTACCACAAAAGAAAACAACGAATCCTTAAGAAATCAAAATCGAATTTATTGAAACGGGAATAAAAACAAATCTCAAAGCATGAATAGTTTATCAGATTGAAGTCTACAAGATACACATGTTGAGACATCATGGTTGGTTGACTATTATTAGAGAATTTTTCATAATGCTTTAGTCCTGAGGTATGGGGGTACCTAACGCTGACGCTTAATTTCGTTTGGATTTTGGCATCTAATAAACCCCTTGTTACACATTTTTTGCCACAAACTCATGTAGTATTTTTAAGTAATTTTACAAAATGTAATTGCAATGTAAGTATTTAAAATAATTGGTTTTTATTCAAGAGAATTTAGATTGTCTTACTATTGGAATTGGGATCGACATCAATAGTCAGACCTCTGTTTGGAAATAAAATAGAAAACATGTCTGACACTTAAAAAAGACTACTGGGTCTGGATTCTTCTTTAAATGTTACAGATAGTAACTAATTGAGTAATCGGCAATCGAGAAACCAGGTATTTGTACAGATCAGAACATACAGTTTCTAACACTGGGTACGCCGAACATAACGCAAAGGACAAGCTTTGAATACCAGGATATAAACACATAGGTATATATTTTTTTTGTCATATTATAAATAGAAAATACTACACAAACTCCAGACAATCACAAATATTTGTCCTCTACTGGAATCAAACCCACGCTCTCCTATCAGCAGGAACGAATTATCTACCCACCGAGCTACGGGGCCGCTTTTACTTGAAAAATACTATAAATTACTAACTTATCTATTTCATGTACCTACATAAAGAAATCCATACCGAAATTTTAAATGAAAAAGTAACTCTGTCTGTCTGTCTGTTACCTCTTCATGCTTAAACCGTTGTATGGATTAAGGTGAAATATGACATGTAGACAGTTTGAGTCCCAGGAAAGGACATAGGTAACTTCAAAACGTCAAGTGCGAGTTGATATTTTTTTCTATAATTGAGGAGTTGCCGTTGAAATCCTACACCGATAACCGAATTCAGGGGCGTCCCATTAATTTCAAATTTCAATAAACATTAATTATTTAGTCAGTAAATGAACTATTGCAGCATGGTTCATGTACTGACGGTCTAATCTCTCAGCGAATACTTTAAGGATACTGCTCGGGCCGCCACGAACCCTGCGCACCAGGGATGTGCACCGCTTACACATGGTTGTATAAAAACAATCCATGCGGTATTCGGCAAACATCCCTGATGTACTGCAAAATCGAGGCAGCCCCAGCAGCTAGGCGCTGTACTGTTTTTTTGCATAGTCGGCTCACAGGCTGCTCATGTACAAAGACGTACAAAATGCTCTAAATAGTGTATTTTTGACCTACTCCGAACAACGAGCAAACCTGCGAGCAACCATATTTGCCTTTACAGAGAGCGCCCTCCGTTCCCTTTCTATGTCATCGTCATTTTAGGTTTTTTGAAGTGAAAACTTCTTTAGCGGCGTTGTGCACTTTTTTTGGTATGGGTAAAAAATGATAAACTCGCGTCAGGTCACGTGTCCTGATCGTGAAAATTAGTAAGACGGATGGAGAGTAGACAGCTGGCGCGGTGTATGAGAGGGAGTATCCCCCTCTCTTTCTACGGCGCGGCGAAAATGTATGCCTGCGCCTGCTGTATAGTTTAGGCGGCGCAGGGCGCTTGCGCGAATGGTCGTGTGTGTTTATGTTACAGCGTGCTACGCGCATCCATAGATGGTGACAGCTGATGGCTCGACCGTCTGTGTAGTGGCCATACTGCTGTGTATTCGTAAAATTCGTGTATATAAAGTGTTTAAAATATGGAAATTTGAAAAAAGTGCATCTTTGTCTTTGTAAAATACGGAAACCGTAATGCCACGCCTATTATAATTTTTATTTTTAGTATTCGCGATTATGAGTAGTACAGGGAGGATGGATATGGAATTTTAATTCTATGACAGATTGCGATGTCAAATATACTACGTCAAAAAAGTAAATAAACAAACATTATTATTTCTTGACAATGTCAAAGACATGTCTTGTGACATATTTGAGTGTTAAGCGCGAATCGTGTGTAAAGGTTTTCACTTCTGCCGGCACTCCCGGAGTGCAACTCGTTCTTTTTTTTTTTTTTTTTTTAAACCACTAAGGTGGCAAACAAGCTTACGGTCCGTAGCCTATGGACGCTTGCAACACCAGGGGTATCACTTGCGCGTTGCCCTTCAGAAATCTTATAACTTCTTTCTTGAAGAACACCATACTGTAGTCCTTGCAGAAAACCTTGGCAGGGAGCTCATTCCACAACTTAAGCGTTCGCGGGAGAAAATTTCTCTGAAACCGCACTGTACGCGACCATTTAGGTTCTAAAGTGTGAGAATGAAGTCCCTGCCATGAAAGTTGACTACTTTCTTTTGACGTTTGAGCTCCTGAAATATGAAGTTGGCGTCTTCTATAGATACGTCAAGTTACTCAAAGAGATAATATGCTGATGTGAATTTTGCCTTTACAGCTTGATTTCAAATATAAGTTACTCAATAAAAAAATACACTCAAGCATATATTCCAAAATGTTCACTTATATTTTTTGTGTATTTTTAATAGAGGCTTACACACTTACCTTTATGTTATTGCTTTGGCAGCAAACATTGTTCTTATAATAGGTTAACGACCTTTAACAAGTTGCGTGATGCATTTGTTAAAATGACTAAGTTTAGACGGTCATCTTTTGATAGTCATTAGGTCATAAGCCTATATAGTTCATAAATTTTGGATTACAATGTTTTACACAGTGATATATTATTGTGATATACATAGTAATATGTCACTGAGTAATACATTGTAATATGTAACTAGAAAATAGTCAACATTGATTGCGGTTTAAATTGTCTTTAATAATATGTTGCAAGCTCCGCCAACCCACATAATTTCATCGAAATCTCATTATTACTATGTATTATTATTATATTATATAGTGGTACCTATTACTTTGCATTACATAGTAATACACAGTGACATCTTACTATGTATTACATAGTAATGCATATTCATATATTATCATGCTTTTTGAGAAGGTTTTGGTAAGGGTAAAACGTGGAACTTCTAAAAATCAGTAAATTAACTGTTATAAAAGAATTCTTCGGAGAATTATTAAGTTGTTATTACTGCCTATTAATTCGTTTTAAAACGTTAAAAAATTACCGCTTGTTTTAAAAATAAGCATAAAGTGATCAAAACAAGACCTTAAAAAAATTAAATGAAGCTCTGTCTAATTAACTTTTGACTACTTTAAGATATAAGTTTCAAGTTATGACTGTCCAATCATAATCATTACTAACTTGATTCCTGCAATCTAAATTGTCTAGCAACCTAAACCAGCATAAGCAGACTTTTAAAAATATCGTATATTAAAACATGTTACTGGTAATTCACATGTATTTCACATTAATAATGTTATTTATTCGAAGTCACAAATATTTTACAAGATAAAGTAAGATTTATAACTGTAATAATTTATACATCAAATACACGAGTGGCATCGCTTTAAGAAAAAGCTCGTGTGTCAGCGCTTAATGTGAAATATTGTGCTTTCTCATGTGAACGTATGTGCCATCTTGTAGACGTTGGGATTTGATTTGAATATGTTATGAGTCGAATTCGTGGAGACTGAAGTCATTCTAACTAATAAAAAAACGGCAAAGTGCGTATCACAAACAACCATTTAGCTGGCAGGGGGTCACTTGAGTCAAACAACGGCCCTTGCCTAAAATTGGCACCTTTTTTTTGGTAGCGAATACGAATAAAACTTTTTTGTTTTAATAGTTTATATTTTAGTGAACAATAGTTGCTATAGCACCTCAGCCTGTATCCATCACGATACAGAGGTGATTTTTGTGGGTCACTTTTTGTAACATTTTATGTAAATTACATAAAAAAATAAAGTGTAATATCACAATTAAACGTATTTTGTTACACACATTATGTAAATCCTTTTTTTTTATTATTTTATATCCCTAAAGTGGCAAACAAGCTAACGGTCTGCCTGATATGATATGGTAAGCGGTCACCGCGACTATGGATGCTTTTAACACCTGGGGCAGCACTCGCGCGTTGCCGACTCTTCAAAAATCTAACTTCTTTCTTGAAGAATCCCATACTTTAGTCCTTAGAGAAAACCTCGGCAGGGAGCTCATTCCACAAACTAAGCTTTGCGGTTGGAAAATTCTCTGGGACCGCACTGTAAGTGACCAATAAGGTTGTAAGATATGAGGATGAATTCTCTGCCTATAGCGAGAGGTGTGATGATAGGAAGGCGTCATGTTAAACGATTTCTCAGAACACGATCCATTATACTAGTGGTAGAACACATTCATGGAGGCAAAGTCTCTCTTCTGACTTAAAAGTTCGATACGGCTTGTGAGTTTAGGATCCTCAACGATTCTCACAGCCCGTCGTTGAACCGAGTCAAATGGGGCCAAGCAGGTATCCGGGTACACCCGCCTAGAGATCGCAGCAGTACTCCATACCTATCTGGGCGGGTGATTGTAAATATGGGCACGAACAGTGCGGTTTCAGAAGAAAGCTTAGATCGCGGAATGAGCTCGCCTCGCCTCGCTGCTAAGGTTTTCTCTAAGGACTACAATATGGGGTTCATCAAGAAAGAAGTTGTTAGATTTTTAAAACGATTGGCAAGACGCGAGTGACACCTCCGGTGTTTCAAGCGTCCATATGCTGTAGTGACCGCTTACCATCAGGCTTTTACATTTATGTAATGTAGTATTGGGTGCGCCCGGATACCAGGTTGGCCCTTTTGACTCGGTTCAACGACGCGCTAAGAGAATCGCCAAGGATTTCAAAACTCACAAGCCGTATCGAACTCTTAAGTCAGAGGAAAGACTTTGCCTCCATGTGTGTGTTCTACCGCTTGTATAAAGGGACATCTTCTGAGGAATTGTTTGAAATGTTGCCCACGTCTACTTTCTATCATCACATATTTCGCCATCGGCAGGGAATTCATCCTCACACCTTAGAACCTAAACGGTTACTCACAGTGCGGTTTCTGCAAACGCTCGGCGGGTCGATTCTGTAAAAGATTGTTAACCATTTTTGAAAGAAATAAGATATACGTTGCGGTTTTGCGACAATCGATGAATTTCATACGTCATTTCAAATGCGCAATGTATATCTTATTTCTCTGGATGAACGAGAATTGTTAGCTGTCATTTTACGGAATCGAGCCGCAGGTCGCAGAATGAGCTATTTGCAAAGGTTTTCTCTAGGGACAACAGTAAGGACTTCAAGAAAAGTGATTAGATTTTTGAGGAGTCGGCGAATGCCGGTGTTGCCAGCGTCCATAGGTTGCGGTGACCGCTTATCATCAGGTGGACCGTTAGCTTGTTTGCTACCTTAGTGGCATAAAAAACTATTAATTTTGGTTTTTTTTTTGTAATGAAGTTATTGTTTTATTATTTTTTTATATCTAAAAATAAGCTATTGTTTATATCAAGCTGCAAAAGTATTCTGCAGAGTGAATATAATAATAGCAGCTATAGATTTTACGATGTTTCATAATAATTCGACCACAGCGCCACCTATTGCCTCCAGATTATATGTTTGTTTTTGTTTTTCTGCAAAAAACCAAGATATATTGCGCAGATGGGTAACTTAACCTAAGTTAATTATAGATTATTAAAAACTTGACTACAGCTCCACCTATCAAATATTAATAAAGCTATATAAACCACTGTTAATGCAGAAGCAAAAAATATATCTACTGTGTAAATATGACCTAAATCGGACAATTAGTTCAAGAGTTACCCTTTAAAACAATACTTCCAGGATTATTTATCTACACATCTATATTTGCTACGTATATATTATATATCATAATATTCATATACTTTATGGGTGTAACAAAATGCGTTTAATTGTGATATTTCTTATTATTTATTTATCGAATTTGAATAAAATGTTACAAAAAGTGACCCACATAAATCATATCTATCTCGAGATGGATACACTTTGGAGCTGCGGTGCAAAATAGCAACTTTTGTTTACTAACATATGTACTATTAAAATTAAAAAGTCGCATTCGTATATGCTACTAAAAAAAAAAGGCGCCAACCTTCAAACAATTTTAGGCATTCCCCTTTAGCCGGGTTCCTGAATCAAAAGATAGTCCTTACAAACCAGAAATATTTTTAAAGGACCTATCCAACGACACCCTATACTATGGGATTGACGAGAACAAATCATCCCCAGTTTGCGTGTAGAGGTAGCTACAATTTGTTTTTATTTTAAAATTTTATTTTACCACTTTGCCGGTCTCATTAATATGTATACCCATAACAAAATTACAGATTTCCAATACTAATAGTCTCTGAGCTAAGGCGCGGGGAGACAGACAGACAGACGGACGGACATAGCGAAATTTAAGTATATTTTATAGTATTTTCTTGTCTGATTTTGTCAGAAAAATAAGTCGAATGTGAATATGTCGAATGACGGAGAAGAACGTCTATATGATACCCATAGAATTTCATTTTTAGAGTTTGTAGTACCAAAACCATTCGCTACTCATAAATAGTGGCCTGTTGCGTAACGTGATAGTTTTTTTTTCTAACGACAACTATTAAATGTGTTTATAATTTTTTTATTAATAAAGCTCTGAGACAGTAAATCAGTATTTATTTTATAATATTTAATTTGATAAATACTTATATATTTTTAAAAAACTTGTGTATTTATTATCAATTCATCATTGTAAGACAATGTGTTTTACAGAAGATTCACAACAATATTTATAGTACTCTCATTATTGTTAGCAAGTTAGAAGTCAGTTTACAACTGCACAGTGAACCCGGTGTCTATAGCTTTGCTAGCATTCCAATGTTAACTGCGCGCTCGCAGTATGAAACGGCAGGACTTACTGAATTTCTTCGTGCCTTAAATTAGAAATTATGTGCGTTCCTTAGTTTATTTAATTATTTATTGATCCCTTTCTTTAATAAATAGGTAATGTCAGTGTCTTTTTTTTTAGTAGTTTATCATTTTCTACAATCAAGTGGTAAAAATAATTTCTCATCCTTGATCTAGATCCTCATGTCTCCTAAGTATATACTGTTATAGAAGTCATGGCAAATATTACAAACATGATGCCAAATTAAAAACACATTTCCGCATTTAATATTATGATTTATACTGTCTTAAATTAGCATATCGTGATTGCTATAAAGTCGTATAAGTTTATAATTAACTTTTATAATCAGTAAATTGTCAAACGAAGTCGTGTCATTTTGAACAAGAGTGAGACGAAGCCAAATAAATATTTATCTACAAAATCTAAATATTAAATGTGTCCTTGTCGTAAGTCACTAAGGAAAGTGATAATTTATTAAAGTTTTACACATGACGGAAGAAACAAAAAGGAAGGCAGGCATCCTCGCATTTACTTAAGCCGTGTTCAAACAGAGGGCGCGCGACTCTGTAATCCTTAAGCCAATAATCCGACTTGCGGGAATTTTCCTACATATGGCCATGGAGGACATGAATGTTAATAAAAATAATGGTAATAAAATATAAATATTGGTTTGTTCGTCATAAACGTAAGTTTAAATGAAATGAAGGTGAAGTTAAAGTGATGTTGAGACCGAATATGTTTCACGTTTAATGTACTTGATCGCTATCTTTTGAAATACAATTTATTAATTGTTTTGACTGAAAGAGAACTTAAGTTTGATGAGTAAAAGCCGTAATAAAATGTATGTAATTCTGTGAAGTGTAATTTTTGCTTTTGAAATAGAATTATTTTCATTCATTAGATATCAAATTTATTAAAAACACACACAGATGTGTTTATAAAAACACAAACACACACGGAAAGGAAGAAAGAGAAAGAATAAGAACAGTAGATAGATATGGAGGGAACAACTTATAATAATTAAATATATATGAAAAAATTCATGATACAACAACCACTCCCTAATACCTGAATATTATAGCTTTTTTATTTACTTTTTTAATAGTGACCCGTGCACTAAATTACAGCATATTATATAGAAGTTTTGGTCGCTGTTTTTGTGGCCACAAAAACACAGTTTAATCTTTCTTAGCCCTTTACACCGGATGCGCATAAAAACAGAATCTCTTATAAATTGCTCTTTTGTGTCGACAGCGTGGGGTTTTTGTCATATTATGATTATGAAGGAAAAATTTTAAGCATGATAAGTAAAAATCACTTTCTAATTTTTAGGTAATTTTGCGTAGGTGTATTAAAATTTTCTAAGCAGTATTCCTTGCTTGCGTTTTATTATTTAAAAAAAAAAATACTTTTTGAATTTAATAACTATTTTATTATTTTTGTTAATATTCTATAATTGTAAAGTTATACTTTACATATCTTAGGGAAATGAGTGAGTGTAGGTTGGGACGTTAAGTTTGCCCATTTGTATGGTTTATTCGTATGAAATTGTATGAAACCTTGCTCACAAAAAAAAAAGTTTTCCGATTTATTCTAAAGTAATTAGGTTATTGCAAGGTTATTAAAATAGCTTCCTTACTAAATAATGGATTACCATTGCGTGAACGTTTTCACTCGAATGTAGATTTTTAAATATGAATTAAAATATGGTAACAACTCCTAGTGACTTATAAAGCACCAGTACATCCATCTTATAAACACATAATCTTCATAGAATTAAGAAATACAACATGAATAAATATACATACATAAAAATAATCTTTCTCCGTTTGAATCCCTGAAGGCTAGAGTCTTAGAAGAAAATATATTATACACCACAAAACTACATTGGTATTAAAATATGCTGTATTTTATCTTTTTGATCCAAGATAATTTTCGTCTAATTTATATAGTATCTAAAATAAGTTTTTTTTTTTTTTTTAATACCACTAAGGTGGCAAACAAGCCTACGGTCCGCCTGATGGTAAGCGGTCACCGTAGCCTATGGACGCTTGCAACACCAGGGGCATCACTCGCGCGTTGCCGACCCTTCAGAAATCTAATAACTTCTTTTTTGAAGAACCCCATACTGTAGTCCTTAGAGAAAACCTTGGCAGGGAGCTCATTCCACAACCCAAGCGTTCGCGGGAGGAAGTTTCTCTGAAACCGCACTGTACGCGACCATTTTGGTTCCAAAGTGTGAGAATGAATTCCCTGTCGATGGCGAGCGGTGCGATGGTAGAAAGTAGCCGTGGGCATCATTTCGAACAATTCCTCAGAACACAATCCATTGTACAAGTGGTAGAACACACACAGGGAGTCAAAGTCTCTCCTCAGACTTAAGGGCTCGATACCGCAAGTGAGTTTGGAATCGTCGACAATTCTCACAGCCCGTCGTTGAACCGAGTCAAAAGGGCCAAGCTGGTATCCGGGTGCACCTGCCCAGAGATGGCAGCAGTACTCCATATGGGGCCGGACTTGCGACTTGTAAAGTAGCAACCTTTGCCCTGACGTGAAGTACTGCTTCGCTCTGTTGAGTACACCAAGTTTTTTGGACGCCAGCTTTACCTTGTCTAGCAAATGATCTCGGAACTGAACATCGCTGGAGATGTCAACGCCAAGGATCCCAATGCTCTTGGAGATGGAGAGGGGAGTGTTCTGGAATTGTGGGACTACAGTGAATGGGGTTTTCTTAGCGGTGAACGCGCAGACTTGTGTCTTTGAAGGGTTGAATCGGACCAAGTTTTCCCGCCCCCAGTCAGAGACCTTGGACAGACCGATCTCGATTTGAGACACAAGTTCTTCACGCTTTTCCTCCACAACGGAACGTGGGATGCTTGCACGGCCCGTGTAATAAGCGTCTCCAGTACTGTCATCTGCATAGCAATGTATGTTGTTGATGTCCAACATATCATTGATGTGCAGTAGGAACAGCGTAGGAGACAGCACAGAGCCTTGCGGGACACCAGCATTAATGTCCATGCTATCAGAGCAACTACCGTCAACTACGGCTCGTATGCTTCTAATAGTAATTCTAATAGTAATAAGTAATCAGACCTAGTTCTTAGTTTGAGCTAGTGATAAATTAAATAAATGTATTATTTTTTTCAGACACATCCACAATCCACACTGGGCCCGCGTGTGGACTTTAGCCCAAATAGCCCTCGCTTATGACAGTAGGCCGTACCCCAACAGTGGGGACGTATGAAGGCTGGCAAGCAAGGTACTATCTTACTTACAGTGTTTTATTGAGAAATATAAACGTTCCTTATGAATGGCCCTTTTGATCTAAATTAATAAATATAGGGCATTTTAAGGGTTCCGTATGCCATGGCACAAACGGAACCCTTATAGATTCGTCATGTCTCTCCGTCCGTAAGTCACAGCCACTTTTTTCGAAACTATAAGAACTATACTGTTGAAACTTAGTAAGTAGATGTATTCTGTGAACCGCAGTAAGATTTTCACACAAAAATAGAAAAAAAAACAATAAATTTTTGGGGTTACCATACTTAGAAACTCAAAAATTTTTTTTTCATCAATGCCATACGTGTGGATAGGTCTTCAAAAATGATATTGAGGTTTCTAAAATATTTTTTTTCAAAACTAAATTGTTTGCGCGAACGATACTTCCAAAGTGGTAAAATGTGTCCCCCCCCATAACTTCTAAAATAAGAGAATGATAAAACAAAAAAAAACATATGATGTACATTACCATGCAAACTTCCACTAAAATTGGTTTGAAAGAGATCTAGTGAGTAGTTTTTTTTAATAAGTCAAATCGTAAAAATATACTTGTTTGTATTTGTAGATTACATAAATAATGGTAGGTACGGAACCCTCGGCGCGCGAGTCCAACTCGCACTTGGCCAGTTTTTTTTTTATTTATTTTACCGGTTAGGATCCCGACTCAAAGGAGCGATTAATCCAAAATTGAACCAAAAAAATTTAAATGTAGATCTACTTATTTAAGAAAATAAGATGATATTGTCCTTAAATCAAATTACCATCATCAATAATTTAAGATCCCTTCTCTCCAATGGCCCTTATACTTTTCATCCTGTATAGATATTAATTAATACACTTGTTAAAATAGATTAATAATAATAATAAATAAAAATAAAAATAATATTTTGAACTTATTTAAAGATATTTAAAATTTTAGTTACAGAAAATAATATTAATAATTTCGGTAGAATATTTTAATGTTTTCAATTTTGGTAAAATACATTAATATTTAACCGAAATTATAAATTTTCTGTAAGTATATGCTTGTTTACGAACGCCAGAAATCTCTACACAAACACAAATTAACGGTATCGCTATCAATTTTGCCAAGTACTTAAGACTTAATATATGTTGGCGTCGGCAGTAGAGCTAAGTAAAGACGTGCACTTAATTTGGAGCAGGTGTTAAGTTGAACCCAACTTATGCAACTTGCGTGATTTACGTTCAAGCTTTTCTGAGTTATTGTAAAACAATTTACTGTTATATTGCTTTGTATATAACTCATGTTTTTGAAATGTGGATGAGGTTTTTGCTTAGATTTTATTTTTGAAATATACCTTACCTTAAATCTTTGGAATTGTAAATTATTTTTTGCATTATATGCTCACCATGCAGTTGTTTTCGATATAATTATATTCTATTGACTACAAAAAGGATTATGTAAGTAGTCAATAAGATTGAAGTTATCTGTTTGATTGTTTTTTTTTTTCATTTTAAGGTACATTGCTATGTATTATGTAATCAGCAACACGCCAGTTAGTTAGTTAGTCGAAAAAAGTCAAAAAAAAGAAAAAAGTAGCTTTTGATGAATGGCAAGTGAGCAGATTGTAAAATATTAGCAAATATAAGCAGGAGATTGCTCAGTAATTGATCGCAACGTGGCTCAATGGGTAGAGAAAGAGCCGACTACTAAACCAAGGGGCGTGGATTTAAATCCCGCACAAGACAAACTTTTATGTGATGAAAATTTGTGTTGGGTGGTTTATATGTATAATATGTATTTATTAAAGAAGGTATGTATTGTATTTGTATCCCGCTTTCTGGTATCCATCGTAAGCTTAGCTTAGTTTGGGATCAGATATGGCGCTGTGTTTAATGAACGAAAATATTTATTATTAAATAAAACTACACACTATGGTATGTGATATGTTTTCACGATAAAACAAAGATACTTGTAACCCTCGAAAAGCCGAACAACTGTAATAATTCCGAAATAATTAAAAAACTGTAATAGTGCCAAAACTCCGTTTTGAGTCGTCATAAAAAATACTATTTTTAAGTTAAGTGGTAAGTACACATTAAAATTTTGTTGCGTTATGTGTTAAGTACTGTAAATATGTTCTCGTAAATAAAACGAATACATTTTTTACATTTTCGTTAATTCTGATTTACAAGGACGTTTAGTATTTCATTAGGAAAGCTGAAATGTATACATGCATGGAACACAGAAGAATCGGATTTCAACGTTTACATACTCGTTGGTCCTGTTCAAACAGAGGGCGCGAGCGTTGTATAAATTGTTGTAATAACTTTTTCACATATTGCCGTAGAGCAAGCATTAAGGTGACACTAAATATGGCGCATATAAAAATCTAAAAATGATAATGTTTTTTTTTATAATTACTATATAAAAATTATGTCAATTAGTTGCTTCATTGCGACCTTCATTAACAAACATACTTTTCCATTTACCTTTTTTTATTACCTCGCAGCCTGGTTGGTAGTCTGACCAGCTGCTGTGCAAAGGGTGTCGGTTCGATTCCCGCACTGGACAAACATTAATGTCTTAATATAAACATTTGTGTTTGTCTTGAGTCTGGGTGTATTTATGTATGATATGTATGTATTTACAAAAAAAAAGTAATGTTTATGTATTTGTATCCGCTGTCTGGTACCCATAACACTAGCTTTGCTTACTTTGGACGTTAAATAGTGTAGGTGAGCGCTGATGTACATCGTAAGGGGCCGCCTCATTAATCTACCTTCAGGTCGCAAGTCCTGAACACTTAGGCCGACTTGCGGAAGATTCAGGGTTAAATAAACAACTAGCTAAATAACTAAACCTGGGTCCATTGTATAACTAGATAACTCGTCAATTGTTTTGCAAAAGCAAAAAGTTAACTATTCCACAGAAGTGACAACATAACAATAATAAATATACATCCTGTTATAAACCGCCTAAATGAGAAATTCCTACATAAACAAATATGGGTTTCGCTTTCACTTGTTAGAAACAATAAATCTATCTCTTTTACAATCTCTGTTATTCTTTTACAATGAACTTTCAAAGATAATATTTAATTATGGGCGCGTTCGTTCTGGGATGCAGAATCATTATTTTCATTACTTTTCCCACCTGTCCTCCGTTCGTTTAGCATTGGTGGCAAAAATATCAAAATTTTAGTATCATCTGTAACAAACTGTCATGCGTTCGTTTACGATATTTTTGTTTTTTTCGTCAGTTTTGCCACCGAAAAATAAAACTTTACCATTACTTAAACCATTTCTGGAGATGCGGTTTTTGTGTTTATCTGGCAAACTGCCTATACATATTCATTGTTTATGGTAGGGTGTGTGTGTTTTATCGTAGTTTGTGTATGTCAACCGTTTGTTTTGCAAGTTTTGTATCCAAAAATTTTGTTAGTAACGTTTCAAAGCTACACGAACGGTAGGTGTCGGTGGCAAAACTGGCGTTATCAAAAGTGTGAAAATTATCATTTGTGGGAACTCTTAATCCCAGAACGAGCGCGCCCTTTGTCGTCCTTCGCCTCCTTCGTGCTGCCATCCAGCCGATCGCCAGATGTTTATGGAGGATATTTTAGGAATGGAAGATGCTTTTAAAATTGTGTTATTCCATGTTTTGCATTATGTGCGTACGTAGGTACTCAGTCTGTCGGTTTATTCACTACATATTTATTTTATTTTAATTATGCAAGTGGAAAGTGTTAATAATGGACCTACTAAAGATCTTTCGTTGTCTTAACGCGTTCGTTCTTGCTCTAATTTTTTCTACTGTGGAGTCTTTGGCTATATGTATTTGCTAAATATAAAAAAAAACCAGGCACCTAGAATGCCTGCGGGCAGCAGAAGCAAAAATAATGAACCTCGGAATTCAGTGTTACATTTAATTATTGTCTGAGAACAGAAGGTAAAAGTTTGGTTGTCTCTCATACTTTTAAAATACCTAAACACTTCGGTTTTGAATAGTTCTATTAAAATGGTTTAGGTAAATGTATTCTTTAGGAAATAAAATGATATCTTAACAGTTTGCATCATCTATTTTCACACTACCTAATCCTGATAGAAAGTGTTGATTTATCATTAGGTAAAAAATAGCAATAGTTTTTTTTATTTACCTGCTTTGATGTGGGTCACTTGCGAAAATTAATAATAACAATTTGATATGTAAATGTAACATTATGTATAAATTTTAGGTCACTTTATCGACTAATTTTCAAGTTCTAAGTATAAAGATATTAAACATTTTAAGAAAGAAGAATAATATTCACATGGAAAATTTAATAAAACCATCACCTCCTGCCTTCACCTTTTTTTGGCTTTTCTCATTTCCTCTCAACAACTGTGTTTATTACAGACAAATGCCCGACTTTGCAACCACTGATAAAATGGACTTAGAACTTCTGTAGCATAAGAAAAATTCACGATACTAACTACGCCGTTAATGACAACCATGGGCTGGATATACTCAACATAGCGTTTCTACAAAACATTAGCCTAAGTTTGCGCCCCATAGAAGTACTGAATGAACTTTGCTTTAACAATCTCTTGATATTATGTCCCTTGGGCCCCAGGTCTACGAAGCTACTGTGACAGACTAATAAACGGGGACAAATTCAAGAAAGCTCTTAAAATAATCAGCTTACTACAGCTAGATGTCATAGCTGCTCTCATTAGATCTCTAATTGATGTGGTCATCGAATCTGTCACCCAACAGTCACTCGCAAGCTACTATTAGAGGTAAGCGGCGGGAGAGCGCATCTTAATTTGACCTCACTGTCTTCCTCGCGGATTAGTGCTAAGCACGACGACGCTAAGTTTTTTCTGAGCAGTCCGCCTTTTAGTGGTCGTCACAGGGATTAATTTAATCTTTGGAAGGAAGGCATGGCGCTCAGGGTGTTGACTTCAATAGCTTTATAGCTCCAGTTAATCTGGAGGCCAGACTACATCCCTTACATCGGGTTTTCGTAACTGCTCTTTCTTTAATACGCCTTTGTCGGATAGTAGTCAGAGGGACATATAATAACGTGAAGAAATTCAAAGCAAAATGCGTCTAGCTAACAGAAACCTAGGCTTACGTTATGTGAACGCGCTACATTGTAATAAGTTGCCTTAGTCTTTATGGGAAGTGAGGCACACCTAAGAGACGATGATCAGCTGATGGCTGGTCATGGCTTTACGGCATTGATAGCCCGTCGCGGCTATTTCGTGGTACTTATATCCACCAAGTAGCCCCAAAACACATTCCGACTAATGCCTGATTCAAATAATGCATTTGCCTTTTCCCTCCCCTCCTTTTTTTTCTCTTTCTCACCCTCTCGTCTCAAACAGTTGAACCAAACATAAAACAAACGGTATATCAGCAGCAAAAAAATAAACAATTTTCCTCTTTACAGCTAAAATACTAGAGATACAATAGCAATATGTATGAGCTTTTTTATAGGATATTTAATAATCTCTAGTTTTTATTTACACATTTTTTCTCTATCAGCAAAAATTGCCGTATACTTATCTCGGCAAAAACTAAAAAAGGGTACAGTTTTTCCAAGATGGCGGCGCGAGCGCAACAGCTATCGATGGGGACTTTTAGTATGTTCAACGAAAGGTCTTAATCTCCGCAGTACACCAAAATTCAAAACTCTACCAATTAATGTTTTTTTAGCCCAAAAATGTATCTAATTTGACTGGCCTATTAATACACATGACTTTTAATGTATGAGGATGATGACTGTGTACAACGCACTTCAGCGCAACGCAGCTTTTTTTTTGTACTGTTAGTAGCCACAAAATATGTATAAAGAGAAATAGCGCGGGTAATACCCTTGGTACATTTGTTGCTTTACAACTCAAATACGGCTGAAATAATTAATTTAAAAATTTGAATTTTTTTATATCTACCCACACTAATATTATAAGGAAAAAGTGAGTTTGATTGTTTTTTTGTTTGTCCTTCCATCGTGTAGCAACAGAATATCCAACTGAGCTGAAATTTGGTACAAAGATAGTTGAAGAAAAGGTACCAGACTGATGATATTCTTTATACCAAAAAATTCAAAAGTTCCCGCAGGAATAATCATTACTGAATTCTAGGTGGACGAGCTATATTTGTATAGCAAACTTTCCTAATATATTCAAGAAGTCGGTGTAGATATCCCACGCCGATATCGGAATTTAATGCGAGTGACGCCACGGGAAAAAGCTAGTTTTTTATATAAAATATAAAAAAAATTTCGTCAAAAACAGATTTCCGATTTTCTTTATTGTCAAATCACAAAGTCAATGAACATTAGCGTCCCTTTATTCTGATTGGTGTTTCTATAACTTAAAAATATATCTTTAAAACATCGATGTTACTGACGCATTAAATTAATTTAACTACCCCCAATAAATTAGATTACCCCCAGTTTAGGAGAGGTAGGGCACAACAAGTACTCGCTTGAATTAGCCGCCCAAACATTAAAAGCATGGTATAGCGAGTATTCGCCCGAATGAGCGGCCCGAACTGGGGAAGAACCTCTACCTTACAGAAAACCGCGGCCACAATTACGCTAACATTGAGTAGTGTTGTGTTCCTGGCGGTGAGTAAGCTTGCCAGAGCTGTTGAGGATTCGCTGCGCGGACAGCGGAGGACCGGCGACGCTCGTTGCTGTCATTGCTCGGCGTAAACGCGGCGTGCTAGTACCGCGTTCAGGGAGATTTGACGAAACGGCTGACCGCAGCCTGAACCGGTTCCTGAACCCAGGGATTACTTAATCTCCGCCCAACATGTGCAACGTCTCTGAAGTAGTAGTCGTGCCGGAGAAGGAGACCGGGGTAGAATCTATTACTAAAACAGAGTAAGATCGCAGTCGCTTCCACCCACCGTGCCAGCAACCCTATTATCTATGCCGAGCTTCGGCAGTTCTAGTACCGCTGCTTTTGTCCTCTAAGCTATCTGTGCAGTGATCCCTTTTATTTTTTAAGAAAAAAAAATGGCAAGACGTAAAAGAAAAAGTGTTTTTTCAGCGGCCTCTACATCCACATATAATGTAGATTCTTGCAACATTAGGGATATTCACGTCAATCTTAACGCAGTCCACCACCATCTTGAGACTGCACAGCCGATACATCATACCCACACTATACCGGCTACAAATTCGAGCACAATTTTGAAAGTCGTGCCGGTGCATGTATGTTCGTCTGGGAGGATATCTGCCGTCGCCGAATTTATAACTTCGAAAAGAGGGACCTGTGGATATTATGGGTGTGCGTAAATTACGGCGGCCACACTCGTATTTTGCGTGCCTTTACAGATCGCATAGTAGTGACAAGGACGTAGCTGGATTCTTTTCGCACCTGAGTTTGACGACTGCAAAAGTTCTAGAGCAATATCTTACAGAAAACTAGTTATTTTGAGAGTTAAACGCCCATAATCGTTATCACTTAGTTCTCGATCAATGCCTACGCAGGGTTATTTGCTCATGAATCTGCTCTGATTCTCTCCGCTGGTACTTTCTCCAACGAGAATACTCTGGTATTTATCTGTAAATAGGACCATACGAGCTCTTTACTGGACTTTCTGCTAACTGGGTAGTCCGGACGGATATCCCGTCTCATTGGATGCGCCTTTTTGCTCTTTGGATCACTGTCTTGTTCGGACTCATGTGTCATGCACAAAACTCGATCTATCTGTACCAAATAATTGGCGTCATATGCGGCATTATAAGTCGGCAGACTGGAATGGATTGCGTGAATTTTATGCATCGTACCCGTAGAGGCAGCTTTGCTTTAGCTCAGAAGGTTGTGACGTCTGCCCAGCCGCAGCCACTGAGACAATTCTCGCTGGTATGGAATGTTTTATTCCTAACCCGCAAGTAGCTGCCGCTATTAAAAAACGGCCGTGGTTTAATCGGTCTTGCATGGAAGCTAAAATTCTTAAGCAAACTGCGTATGCGGCAAGTATAGAAATTAAATGCTGCGTCTAGGTTTTGAAAGTAAGCAACTGCCAGAACTTAATTCCAGTTCATCGACAAAATAGGTGGGCAACTTGCGAGCTATATCTCTAGGAGTCATGCTTTCTGATCGCTTGCTCAAGCTGTGGAAAGGAACTTTTGTCAGTTGTCATTACCATCACTGCGAAAAACTGACGGTGACTTGGCCCATAGTGCTAAAGAAAAAGCCAATCTACTGGACAGTCTCTTTGCCTCCAACTAAAATATAAACGCCGAAGGCGCTGTACCATCTCTACTCTACCGTGGTGCGGGAAGACCATGAAGGAAATCTCAATAACACAGCGAGAGGACCGGCGGGTGTTGCTTTCTCTAGACGTTCATATGTCGACGGACGACCAGACGGTATACCAGCAGTGGTGCTTATGCAGTATGCTCCTCAGTTGTCCTGTATTCACGCGCTTTTTCGGGCTTTGGTACAACACTAGAAGGGCGATAGATCAGATACATCGAATTACAGGCACATTGCTATTCCCTGTCTTCCGTCCAAGGTGATGCAGTGTGTGATTAGCTTCTAAATTACCTAGAAAATACGACCAGGTCAGCGACCGTCAATATGGCTTTTGCTACGGTCGCTTGACTGGTGACCTTCTAGTGTATCTCACACACCGATGGGCACTAGCCATTGAGAGTCAGGGGGAGGCATTGACATGTAGCCTAGACATAGCGAAGGCGTTCGATCGGGTCTAGCACCGGGGTCTTCTATCGAAGTTGCCATCTTACGGAGTGCCCGAGGGTTTGTGCAAATGGGTGGCTAGCTTTTTGTCCGGCAGACGCATACGAACCGTAGTTGACGGTAGTTGCTCTGATAGCATGGACATTAATGCTGGTGTCCCGCAAGGCTCTGTGCTGTCTCCTACGCTGTTTCAACTGCATATCAACGAAAAAGCGTGGATAACTTGTGTCTCACATCGATACCACTCTGTTTAAGGTCTCTGACTGGAGATGAGAAAAATTGGTCTGATTCAACCCCACAAAGACACAAGTCTGCGGATTCACCGCTAAGAAAAACTCATTCACTGTGGTCCCACAATTCCACAACACTCCTCTTTTCATCTCCAAGAGCATTGGGATTCTTGATGTTGACATCTTCAGCGATGTTCAGACCCAAGATCTTTTTCAAGACAAGGTGAAGCTGGCAAAGAAGCAGTACTTCACGTCGGGGCCAAGGTCGCTGCTTTAAAAGTCGCAAGTTCGGCCACATATGGAGTACTGCTGCCTTCTCTGAGCGGGTGCACCTGGTTACCAGCTTGGCCCCTTTGCCTCGGTTCCACGACGGGCTGTGAGAATTGTCGACGATCCCAAAGTCACTTGCCGTATCAAGCCTTTAAGTCTGAGAAGAATCTTTGCCTCCCTGTATGTGTTCTACCGTTTGTACAATGAGATGGGTTCTGACAAAATGGTCGCGTGCGTTGCGGTTTCAGAAAAACTTCCTCCCGCAAACGCTAAGATTGTGGAATGAGCTCCCTGCCAAGTTTTCTCTAAGGACTACAGTCTGGGGTTCTTCAAAAAAGAAGTTATTAGATTTTTGAAGGGTCGGCAACGCGCGAGTGGTACCCCTGGTGTTGCAACCGCCAATATGCTACGGAGACTGCTTACCATCGGGCGGACCGTAAGATTGTTTGCCACCTTAGTGGTATAAATAAAAAAAAACAGTCGATAGTGGTTCAGTAGTCTCTTTCAAAATAAATAGAACATAAATAGCTTACCAATTGTCGAGTAAGAATAATCCACTTAAAAGTATAACCAGTTCCATTTCTAACTTTCTCAAACTTTTTGAAAGATTTTCCAGCTATTTTACAATTCAAAAAGTTTCTAGTTGGTTCGAGATAATTTCCTTTTGTTGGTATCGGAAAATTCATCCTCGAATTTAAAATATTCAGTTTATGAAATTGCGATAAATTATTTATATGCCGTGAAGGATTTTTGAGTTTTAGCTTCCTACTTCAGAAGAAGTAGAACGTTCTATTTACATACACTGACTTCAAAACCTGACTAAAAAGTGAAAAAAAAAACATTACGCAGACGGAAAATTGAGTGTCAAGTAATTTTCCTTTCATTAAAGTCAGATGCCAATAAAAATCTCTGATATCTTTACTTGAAATTGTTGTTCCAGTTCAAAGAGAAGAAAGCTTAGTGTTTTATCCGCGTAGTTTATTTTTCACCTTTTAGTGGGGTTAGTGGGGTTAATTAGGAATGGCAAATGTAGTTAAAGTAGTATTTAAGTTATAAGATACTGTAAAGGTTTTCTTCTCTTTTTTTTTTTTTTTTTTTTACTACTAAGGTGGCAAACAAGCTTACGGTCCGCCTGATGGTAAGCGGTCACCGTAGCCTATGGACGCTTGCAACACCAGGGGTATCACTTGCGCGTTGCCGACCCTTCAGAAATCTAATAACTCCTTTCTTGAAGAACTCCATACTGTAGTCCTTGCAGAAGACCTTGGCAGGGAGCTCATTCCACAACTTATGCGTTCGCGGGAGGAAGTTTCTCTGAAATCGCACTGGACGCGACCATTTAGGTTCTAAAGTTTGAGAATGAATTCCCTGCCGATGGCGGTGGTGCGATGGTAGAAAGTAGCCGTGGGCATCATTTCGAACAAATCCTCAGAACACAACCCATTGTACAAAGCAGTAGAACACACAGAGTGAGGCAAAGTCTCTCCTCAGACTTAAGGGCTCGATACCGCAAGTGAGTTTGGAATCGTCGACAATTCTCACAGCCCGTCGTTGAACCGAGTCAAAAGGGCCAAGCTGGTATCCGGGTGCACCTGCCCAGAGATGGCAGCAGTGCTCCATATGGGGCCGAACTTGCGACTTGTAAAGTAACAACCTTTGCCCCGACGTGAAGTACTTCTTCGCTCTGTTGAGTACACCAAGTTTTTTGGACGCCAGCTTCACCTTATCTTGTAAATGATCTCGGAACTGAACATCGCTGGAGATTTCGACACTAAGGATTCCAATGCTCTTGGAGATGGAGAGGTGAGTGTTCTGGAATTGTGGGACTACATTGAATGAAGTTTTCTTAGCGTTGAACGCGCATACTTGTGTCTTTGTAGGGTTGAATCGGACCAAGTTTACCCGTCCCCAGTCAGAGACCTGGGACAGTGTGGTCTCGATTTGAGACACAAGTTCTCCACGGTTTTCCTCCACAAAGGAACGAGGGATGTTTGCACAACCCGTGTAAAAAGCGTCTCCAGTACTGTCATCTGCATAGCAATGTATGTTGTTGATGTCCAACATGTCATTGATATGCAGTAGAAACAGCGTAGGAGACAGCAGAGAGCCTTGCGGGACACCAGCATTAATGTCCATGCTATCAGAGCCACTACCGGCAACTACGGTTCGTATGCGTCTGCCGGACAAAAAGCTAGCCACCCATTTGCACAAATCGGGCACTCCGTAAGATGGCAACTTCGATAGAAGACCCCGGTGCCAGACCCGATCGAACGCCTTCGCTATGTCCAGGCTACATGCCAATGTCTCCCCCTGACTCTCAATGGCTAGTGCCCATCGGTGTGTGAGATAAACTAGAAGGTCACCAGTCGAGCGACCGTGGCGAAAACCATATTGACGGTCACTGACCAGATCGTGTACTTCTAGGTATCTTAGAAGCTGTGTGTTGATCACACGCTCCATCACCTTAGAGAGGAGAGAGGTAATAGCGATAGGCCTGTAATTCGATGGATTTGAACTATCACCCTTTTTGGGCACCGGGTGAACATTCGCATTCTTCCATGTAGACGGAAATTGCCTAGTGTGGTAGGAAAGCGCGAAGAGGCGCGTGAGTACAGGACATAACTCAGGAGCACACTGCTTAAGCACCACTGCTTGTGTACCGTCTGGCCCACTCGACTTATGAACGTCTAGAGAAAGCAACGCCCGCCGGACCTCCCGCTGCGTTATGCAGATTTCCGGCATGGTCTTACCGCACCACGGTATAGTTGGTGGTACAGTGCCTTCATCGTTCATGTTCGAGTTCGAGGCAAAAAGACTGCCCAGTAGATCGGCTTTCTCTTTAGCACTATGGGCCAAGTCCCCATCGGTATTTCGCAGTTGTGGTAATGACGACTGGCAAAAGTTCCTTTCGGCAGTTTGGCAAGCGACCAGAAAGCACGACTCCCAGAAGGATAGCTCGCACGTCGCTCACCTATTTTGCCGATGAATTGGAATTTTGCTCTGGCAGTTGCTTTCTTACTGAACCTCGAGGCAGCATTTAATTTGCGTTTTTACTCAGAAATATTCGGATCCTTATTATTACAAGCCGTGGTGCAAGCCTCATATACATTTTGCTTAAGAATTTTAGCTATCCTGCAAGACCTATTAAACCACGGTCGTTTTTTGACGCCGGCAGCTACTCGCGGGTTAGGAATATAGCATTCCATACCAGCAAGGATTGTCTCAGTGACTGCGGCTGCGCAGACGTAAGGATCTTCTGAGTTAAAGCAGATCTGCCTCCACGGGTACGATGCGTAAAATTCTCGCAATCCATCCCAGTCTGCCGACTTATAGTGCCACACACGACGCCAATTAGTTGGCCCAGAAGGATCGGGTTGTGTGCATGACACTTGAGTCCGAACGAGACAGTGGTCCGAGGAGCCAAAAGGCGTATCCACTGAGACGGAGTATCCGTCCGGACGAGTAGTCAGCAGATTGTCCAGTAAGGAGCTCGCATGTTCCTCTTTATCTGGTATTCTCGTTGGAGAAAGTACCAGCTGAGAGAATCCATAGGTCAGAGCAAATATATGAGCAGATATCCCAGCAACAGAGAGTTCGCATGGTGTTTAAAAAATAATATAATAAAATAAATGTTACAAGGCTGCTAAGTTCCTCCACTTAATAAGTACAATAAACGCTAAAACTATGTTAATTTAATATATAACAATAACTATTCTGTCTTTGAAATTAGATCTAAGTTCTCTAAACAGTAGTTTTTAAGTAAACTTTTATATTGTTGTTTATTTAAATATTTGTTAATTATATTTTCAGGAAGACTATTCAATATTTTAGGTAGTATGTGACGACATATTCTGGTTCCATAAATCTTATTAAATTTGGGCAAGATGAATTTTTTAGAATTTGGTATTTTTCTTAAGTGACTTTTCCGTTTATAAGCGCAAAGCTGGTTTATGTTTGTTATTTCTTCTTTCATTATATCCATTTTTATTTTACATTGTATTGGTAGGATTTTACAATATTTAAATTGCTCTTTATAATTATCATTGTATTTATGTTTTACATGTCGAGGCACAATAGTTTTTAATAGTCTAACTTGTAATTTATAAATCTTATCAATATATGTTTTGTATGTGCGTCCGTAACTAGATAAACCGTAACTGATTACAGAGTCTGCTAATGCTAGATATAATAAGCGCAAGGTTTTATACGCCATTTTATACTTAAGCGTATGCAGTTTACTAAGTATAGCTCTTAATTTTTTGCAAACGAGATCTATGTGGTGCCCCCAGTTGAGTCGGTTGTCAATTACAAGTCCCACGTACATGTGCTCCTTCACTATATCCAACTTAATACACCCGCTATTATGGCTGCAGACCAATTCGTTATGCATGCATTCACGGACATGCGCTATTATATTTGGCTTGTAGTTGTCCCTATTATGAGACGACTTTATACACATAAATTTTGTTTTTTGAGCGTTTATGACAAAGGCCCACATCATGCGCCCAGTGGCACATTCAATCAAAGTTTTCCTGTAATTTTTGTTCCGCAAGTTTTATCCCTGTCAGCAACCATAAGGCAAGTGTTCTTCTGGTACACTCCTGTGTATGGAGCTAAGGTTCCAATCCCGATTATCAAGTTCCTGTAGTCTCTTACCAATTACTGAAAGTGATTTGAGTCTCTAAATGTATGTGGTCTCAAGAAATTAGTTTTAAAAGAAAAAACCCAAATGATGTATTTGTCAATCTTTTAGTTTAGTCAAACTTAATAGAATTATATTCACTGATGGTTTAAAAATTATTTACCGTGATGTGTTTGAGAGGTGTTATTCATATATAATATATATAGTAATCTAAATCTGTTACTTCACAATTTTAAGTGGTATAATTTAATGCAGGAGTCATGATATCGAAGAATGGATAGGTATAATACTACCTATAGATTTTATGATTTCTCGACGAATACAATATAATGTGTTTATTTTACAAACACATTTTTATGTAGTAGCTGTATATTTCTCTAGTTAAATAATTCAGTATTAAAACTGTCATGTAGTGTTAAGTTTTTCAGATATAACGTCTGAAAATTTGCATGGTTAAGTTTTAATTAAGATGTTTTAGTAATCTTAATTATTTGTCTTTCAGGTTAATAATTTAAGGTAAAACACATTAAACAAAATAACATAACAAATTTACATACCTTCCATCAATCACATGACATTCATGTATAATAATTGAATACAACGACAAATTGTTATAGATTATAATTTGTAGTATTTTTATAGCTATTATTATTGGATTGATTACAATTTGGATCATCTATGGCTCTTATATTTTTAAGACCACATCTGTAACAGACGATGTTATTAGATGTGCATTAACTAAGTTCGTGGTACACGGCATCGAACACAAAATGGCAGACGATTTTCATGGACCGCTGCAATTTTCCTTGGCGATTCGTTACGCACCGGATTGAAATTTTGGTTTACTGCAGGTTAAACTGCAGGTTCAAGCTGAACCGTAGATTTTGGTTCGTAATTTTTGCACGATTTGAAATTAACAAACGGTTTCGCTCATAACTCCTTCTGTCTCCAATTTTCATATTTATTACCTTTGTTTTACGCAAAGGGCATTTTTGAAGAACGACTAGGTTTATTATAGTCAAAATCTGAAAAAAGTCACTTCACCGTTTTCTGGCTCTTTTAAATTTCTATTTTTGTCAATAAATTGATCGTATTTCTTGCAAATGATAATTAAATTATCAATCGATAATACATGTGTTTGTACCACAAAAAGGGAATAACATGGTATAATTGTTCAAAGTAAAATTTCTTATTGATAACCCACGAAAAGCGATATAATTAGCTTATTGAACATTCCAGCCATTATTGATGTATAAATAACTATATTTTCGTCCACTCATTGAGTACGTTTGTTTATATTTTTCAGTAGTTTATATTCATAGTCGAAACTACCGAAATCTTCAATTAATCTACTACAAAGTTCATCTCAGTCATTTAATTTCGTTTTAATTAATCTAAACCAGTGTAAAGTGTCGTCAGAAAAGGGATTTAAACGTTCTAGTTAGCAGTAACTCTTTTCTAATATTCCTAGAAAGCCTAAACTCTTCTAGTTTTTGTAAGAACGGCTCAGGACATGATTTCCCATTATAATTGAATCTTTTTAGCTCTAGTGTGGAGCTTCTATCAAAAGAAATTGTGATAACTTTTTCTTAACGCCTGCATCTTCTAACTATTCTCGATATATCTAAACCATTAGAATCCTCATTAAGTTTTTGGGATACCTGTTTAATTTCAGGTAAACTACCAACTTCTGACCTATTTTCATCAGATAATTCTGAAATTTCATGTAACGAATTATATTCGAGTTCAGTAACTTGTAAAATTTTACTATTCCATAATTTTTCAAATTTTTGGATCTCGTTTTTTATTATAGTTAGTTCAGGACTTAAGCTTAACTCGTCCGTAATAACCTAAAATGCACATGAGTTAAAAACGCTTCTAAAAGTTGAATTTTTTGCTTGTTTATACATGTGTCATGCAATTTTTGATTTATAAACGCTAATGTAACCTTAACGCCTTCGATATCCTCTTTAGGACCTTAAATTGACTGACTAACTGCACTGACTGACTAATTGCAATATTTGTCGTTACAGACCTATTAATGTTTCTGCTGGTTTTTCAAACCTCACTAGTGTTCATATTTGATATAATCATATACCTATTCGTTTGTACAAAATAAATAGTATTTAATTGTTTTTATTTCATTATTTTATTTAATTTTTGTCACACTCCGGGAAAAAAATAGTAAAAATTCCGTAACGATGGTTTTACTACTTTGAGACTGTATCATATGCTAGAACTCTTCAGGTCAAAAATTTGAACCAATTCTTTATTTAGCAACTACCGCCTCTAGCACCGTGAAGATTCCAGATCCGCTAGTTAATTATAACACAATTCAAAAATATGGGAACTTTTCCACTAATTAATTGGGAGACTTCCCTGTAAACAAAAAATGTTAATATACTTGTCTCTAAGATGTTTTACTTGCAAACCCACGTATGTCAAGTACTGCGTTAGATATAATCGACGGAGACAATCTTAGAAACAAAAATAAAATTATTATTTGTGGGGACTTTATTTATTCATTAGTTTTATTTTTTTATTATTTATTTTGTTTCTCATTAATTAGTATTTTAACTGGTGGACCTATATTAATATATAAAACAATATATATTAGAAATTCGTTACTAATCAAACAATTACTCCTTGGTATTAAGTTTATATGGTTTTTTCACATTAAACCTTTTATTTGTTTAAATTAGAAAGAAAAAAAATATTTAATTGCCAAAAGGTGTCCGAAAATTTCATGTATAACATGAGAACGTTGCTATTATGAGCTTTTTAAATATTGAAAATAACTTAATTATCGTTAAAAATTTTATATATTTAAAAAAAACCTATTGCGTGTCGTGACATCACAAAAACTACAATAAATTATATTTATCCAATAAAAGATTTTTGTGGGTAAGTTCATTAAATTTTTGATTCGTTCCCACTTTTTACAAGTATATTTGACTATTTTCTATATAACTGCCATAATTAATGTTATTCGGTAATTACCACAAATTGCCGAATTTCTGAGTTTTTGTCGTCGGTATCAGAATAAAACTTTTGATGCCAAAATGTAATCTCACCTATTTTATAACATCAATGATGTAATATACGTGATAATGACGAAATTCACTATTTCTATATATACTGCATCCAACAAATATAAGAAATATAATTTCATATCTAAGATGAATTTGAGTTGAGTCCAGATCCTTCAATACTTACTTAGTTGTTTCCCTTGCAAATCTTACAACTAGGATATTAATATCCGTCGGTGATATAACGGGAAAATCACAGTTAACAGAATCCTTTGAATAACGTGTTATTAAATTAAAACTCGATGCGAGATTTGGTGGATCGAGTTTATCCCAAATAAAAATAAGTTAGTACCTGATTGTAGACTTTGTAGATCATTCTACCAACTATTAATAAAATTAAC
Organism: Apoda limacodes; assembly: GCA_946406115.1. Taxonomy (NCBI): domain Eukaryota; kingdom Metazoa; phylum Arthropoda; class Insecta; order Lepidoptera; family Limacodidae; genus Apoda; species Apoda limacodes. The sequence goes on along the minus strand of OX291555.1, from coordinate 26,664,503 downwards.
TTTCCAACTTGGCTTTCTGTCTTTTTAATTTTTATCACCATTTTATAACTTTAAAACATACTCCCCAATCACGTCTTTTCGTGATCAATCATCCCAAAAACTGTTCCTTAACATCTTTTTCATTTTCTAAAATTGTCAAAGTAAAAACGATATGTCAAAGTCAAATATCTTTAGCATTTATTGTATGGATATAGAAATTACAATTAGGAAGTAATAACGCAAAAGGAGAACTAAAGATATTTACAGATTAAAAATACATATCTAAACAAATCATTTTCTGCACCGGGCCAGCTGGCGTTTTATAAAGATGTAAATGTGTTTGTTCGTTTTTATGTAGGAAATTAACTTAGCAAATACTGTACCGATACTATAATGCTTTTATATGTTAAATTCACTTTATATCAATATTTAAGTCGAAAAGAAAAAGAAGGACAGAAAAGGATTTAGAATACCTATCTCGCGCAAGTGTTTCTACAAGAATAAGTTTTCGGCAGGCAAAATGCAAAATCATACACACAAATAACATCGCCCACCTTTTGGCAGTCGGTAGAAAAACCTAGTTCTTTGTAAAATGTAAAAGTTTTTACGCTAAAATCAACGACGAACACGTGCGATTTGCTTCTGCTACACGACTTCAATTTTCTTGTAACGATCACAGACGAGTTCGCGCGATACACAGTTACTTGGCGATGCACTTTGCAGCTCGAGGAAACTCGTTTACTTACAAACTATTTAGACACATGAAACTTAGAACTTAAGAATTTATTTTCTTTATTAACATCCAAATAAATAAATGACTTATAATCCTATTTTGGAGGTGTTTAAATTCTTTCGATAGTTGTCATATCATATCAATGAATGTTAAATAAAATTTTACTGAATGAATTAGTGTTTCAATGTATGTGATTGTGGGTTACTTCTTTGCGCTCTATGTATCCATGATAATCAGAGATGAAATTTCAAATTTTCTTTTTATGTGAATCTTCAATTAATGTATGAACTATTTATTCCTCATCCATTCTGGATTATCATAGAAATCTAAGACGTAAATGTTTACCGTCAAATTATTGTTGTTTAATTTCTGAAGATCAAAGATCTCGTGGGTTTTTGAAAAAAATGATAGTTTTTCACTGTTAACGGTTTTACCTACTATGATATTCTCATACAAATTATAATCCCCTTTTTCACCTCTAGGGGATGATATTCAAAACGATATCATACTTCATCTTAATGCATTTAGCTTCAAAATGACGGATTGCCATACAAACTTTCAAACCCTATTTTAACCTTTCAGGGAATGAAATTATGCAAAATCCTTTTTTATTCCTTGCCTACGTTGTAACAAAACCTCTGTGCAAAATTTCAAGTTTAAGACAGAAAATATAAGAATCCTCATACTTATTTACATTCCCTATTTTGCCCTCTATGGGATGATTTTCTAAAAACGGTAACACATGTAAAACTTAGTTTTAAAATGTAAGGCTAAATATTAGGTTTCAAGCATTTAACTTAAAAAAATGACGGATTTCCATAGAAACTTTCAACCCCTACTTTACCCTCTTAGGGGATGAGTTTTACAAAATCCCTTCTTAGTCCTTGCCTATGTAATGACTGGAACCTTTGTACAAAATTTCAAGGCTCTAGACCCAATAGTTTCGGCTGAGCGTTGATATACTTATCAGTATAGTTAGGTATTTAGTTTTATAATTAAATTATAAGACATAATTAGTTTTGTAATTTATTCTAATGCTATGTTTATATGGGAACAGTATGTATTCTAGTATGAAAGTTCTTTAGAAGCAAGTAGTGTATATATATCTGCCTATTAAGGAAGTTGTAACAATAAATAATAGCTAGTTATTAAAATCATACAGTCATATCTGCAGCACACACCCTCATCACCTTCTTCCCAGATGTCTGTTGATAGTCTTTACTATCTGCAAATTATTTAAAATTATTAGTTTTCCTATTGTTTGTATTGTATTGTCTTTGTTATTCGTATATTACCATAAAAAATTGTAGGCTTTAATGTTCGTTAAATTATATTAGTTATTATTATCATAATTGTAGTTATTATTGTCAAGTTTATTCGTTGTTCATTATTATAACTATAATCTTTTTTTTTACCGTTTAAATAGTATCAATATTTTAAAAGGTAAGTGCATAAGGTAAACTATATTTAAGTATGGAACAATGTTTTGTTTGTAGACGCTTTGGGTATAAACCTGTTAGTCTATAAAAATATAAATGTAAATAAATAAATAAAAAACACGACAGAAATTTGATTTTAATGAACGAAGCCTATGTTCATTGTTTTATTAGTCTTTACGGCCGAAGCGTGCATATTGTTATATGTTAGATAGCTACATGTAAATTTTATGTTCCGCATATTTTTAAACTAACTTATTTACTTAAAAAGTGATTATTTAAATATAATACTACGGCGATTCAATAAAAAAAATGTGAAATAAAACATATATTATCTTTCGTTTAAAAAAATGAATTATAGCATATCTCTGTCCGTTGTCTGTCTGTCTGTCAAGCTCTTTTTGCCAGAAACGTATGGAGGTATCAAGATTAATCAACAAATTCCCCCGTTTCCTAATTCCTATAGCCTTATAGCTGTAAAAAAAATAAGTTTTCAAATCGAGATGTTAAAAAAGTTGTGAAGAATTTCTGGCAGATAAAAATAATTTAAAACCTTGAAATAAAATAAAAATAAATGAAAGTACTTCCTGTTGATCTAGAACCATGAAATTAAGAAAATCAACTAGGTATAATTTTGTCCCGTACAATCCAGTTTACAGTAAAGAAAGTCCGGCAGGGTAATTTAAATTCTGCTCGAATTTTGGCATCAAATAAATCACTTATAATATATTTTTTGTTACAAAATCATAAAGTCATAATCATTATAAATATTACTAATTATCAAATTCAAATAGCAATAACAGTAATGAAAAATATTAGCTTTTATTCGACATAATAAAAGAATGCCAACTGATTGGCAACAAGTATTAAGAATTATACATAAACCCTTGTAAAGGCACAAAGAGACACAAACAAATAGTGGCATTGTAATTGCAAACGAATATAAATTGTATCTTTACTTTCTTCAATGTAAATGTTTTGTTCAGCCGACTCTCATACAAACAGGGGCTATTCAAAAAAGATGAGTAATAACGTTTTTAACAGTCGGCAACGCGCGAATAAACCCCTTGCGTTTGCAAACAGTCAGAGGCTAGCTAGCAAGCTTGTATGGCACCTTGGTGGTATAGAAAAAGGAAAAATAACACTTAACCTATAGGTGTGTTTGATAAAAACTGATTGTAAGTTGAATCAGTAGTACAACGTTTGATTTCAACGGTATCCAATTAAGGAAATGTTACAAAACACCTACTGAATTTCATTTTAACGGTATCCAACTTACCAAGTATTATAAAATTACTACTAAATTCAATTTAATGGTAACCAAATCTATCGACTGTTAAGAAATAACTATTGAATTTTGTGTATCACCGCTAATAAAATTAACAGTTCTTTGCTTTACTAGTAGTGGAGGGTAGCAGAGCGAACCGATAGGTAGGTACAGATAGTTTACTACATAGCTAGTATTAAATTAAAAGATATTTTAGTAACTAGTAACTACTAAATTAATTTAGCAAATATATATAAGTAAGTATTCTTGTTAGTAGATACTCATAGGTACTGGGTAAAAAGTTATTGATTGGAGGTACAGATCATATGAACATATCTTATAAAAAACCGGCCAAGTGTGAGACGGACTCGTGCACGAAGGGTTCTGGACCATCTATAAAAACCTAATCTAAAAAAATCACGTTTGTTGTATGAGAGCCACCCTTAAATATTTGTTTTATTTTACTTAAATTATTTGTTCTTAAAGTAAATATATTACTGAATATTCTGTTAATATTACAACAGTCTACCTATTGACGTTATCAATATCGTGCGAAAACGAGCAACAAAATCACGTTTGTTGTATGGAAGTACCCTATAAATATTTATTCAATTCTATTTTCATAAATACTAACTATGACAGTTTATGAGATACAGACGGACGGAAACGAAATCTTAGTAAAAGGCTCCCATTTTGCACCCTTTGGATACCGAACCCTAAAAACAAAGGGGAAAATCTATATCGCAGAATGGAGGCTCGTGAAAGTTGACATTTTCAGACCATTTTCGTTACGAACTCTATAGAGAAAACTATCAGGAATTAGAATCTTCTGTTTTCTGTTTTGAACCAACGAATTAGTTTGTTGGGTTTGGATTAAAACTGTTAAAATACGAAAACCCTTAGTTCCCGAGCCCAACTTGCCCCGGACCTTTTTTCCTTTAAGGTTCATTGTACTATTTTATCAAATTCTGAACTCGAATTAGTGTACTACACTCAGAACCTCAGTCAGAACCTGCGTAGCTAAAGACGCCAAAAAATGTAATGGAAAAATTAATGACTAACTAAATTACCTTGCAGGATCACTTGAGTAAATTCTTATTATAGCTAACTGTCCAAGAAACACCAAAATGTAGAGCCACCGGGCGAAGGTAATTTACTCATTATACGAGTCGAAATAGCCTGTCCAGGATAACTACATTATGTCTGAGCCAGTGAAGGCCGAAAGTTCCGTGAGCACTTACAATACTAGTAATTGCTTTTCGTTTCCACTTGCAAGGCTTATTATTCCGCTTAGTGCGTCCCATTCTTTAATTATTAATTTAGTATATATTAGTTAAACGTGTCGAGTGTTCTAACTAGATTTTTTTTCAATTCTAGACAAATCCTTAAGACTGAAAAAATGTAATACTCAGCCAGAGAATTATTTATGGTCGTTCGCTGTCGTTTCGAAATCTATGAATGTTAAGGTGACGCCTTTCATTAAAAGTTTTAATTAGGAAAATTAATGAAATTTTTATCTTTTATTGAATCCTAAAACCAATCAGATTTTAAATTAAACTAGTTAATTCCTTTTGAAGTATTTATTATATTCAAGTTTTTCACTTCTAATCTTATTATTTATAAAATTGACAACATCATGTGTTTAAAATACATTAACACTAGATTTTTCATTTCTCTATTAAAACAATCGACTTATTTCATAAGTTGTTATTTTAGAAGATTTCACAATGTTATTCAAAAGCTAGAGGGAAGGGCATTTTTTTTTATTTTGGGGGAAATACTTTGCAAATTTATATATGTGTATGTTAAAGAGAAATATGTACTTTTAAAGACATCTATCAATACTCCACACAGTTAGATACTCTTTAAAATAATAGTTTTAGTTCAATGTATTGATAGCTACACTTAAATAATAAAAAATCCATTTCAATTATAGTATGTATGTAAGATCCTTACGGCCCGGTCGAAGTGTGCCATAGACAAGAGACAGATATACGCGAACTTAAAACAGCTACACTGGAAGTACTAGACTAGCAATACCGAGACCACACTTATAAAGACTGGCGGAACCGAGAGCACATTTTCTCGGTAGCAGCTAAGCAATTCGGATTAACCAGCGGATCTTGTACTCCCGCTTTGATGGCGGGTTGGAACTTCAATCAGCAGAGCCTGGAACGAACACCTCAAGTAACCAGTAAGTGAAGTTTTCAGGCATCCATGTGTCGTGATATACAGATAATTTTGTTGGTTAGGTTTGAAAATGCCGAGGGGCTGTAAGGGGCAGTAAGGTGCCGATTGCACAGGACCAAGATTTTGGGCACTATGTGATATTGGTTCGGGTCGTGGACGGGTAGGAGGCCACGATTGCAGAGTCTATAGTATGTTAGCTCGGATCGTGGTCACGATCTAGGTGATAAGGAGCCTCAGGACACTGGCTTCAATTGTGGCCCAGAAGGAGGGAGCCGCCGGCTAAGCTGAGGGCTGGTTCCCAAGGCGTGCGCGATTTGGGAGCCTGCTGTCCTTACAACCGGTGAAGAAGGACGTCCTAATATCACGTATATATCTTTGGTGCTGTAGAGGCTTACCTGAGATCTATACAACTCACACCTTTACATAACCGTATTATGCACATGAAAGAACTTAAGTAACTTTGTTAGGCGCGGTGACACGATCACTCAACCCGGTCCCTCTCGTTTAGCAGTGAGTTATTGATATGGTAGATATGTGTAAAATGATTTGATTGGAAACTTAAAGCTATTGATTTAGGTATGTATATAACCTATATAGGTGCCTATAAGCCAAGGCGATGATCTGCCCTGCTGTATTATATTTAGAGATGGATGTGTGACCGGGGTGGGAACTGCTGCAACCGCATCAGAGGAGCCAGAGATAGAGTGATATAAGCCGCGAAGCAGATGAAAAAAGGTGAGTATACCCTAGACACCGCTGCTCAGGATAAGTTCTTACTATACTTACTTACAAAGACGAAATCATAAGACTGTGGACAGACGGAAATGACGTACAGGACGGATATAACAAATTTCCGTTCCGTTTTTGCCACTTGACTACAGAACTCGATAAATTGTTTTAAACAGCTACCATGTTAACACTTCAGATGTTTTTCTTATATACTCGTACTATTTATGATAAAAACTATTAAGATAACGATCAAGATTAGTGAAAACATATAAAAGGCACTTTTTAAATAAACTTTGACCGTGTACCTTTCTAATTAGAATAACTCTTTTCATTGTTCGCCACTCGTTAGTGTAGTTGCACACTGCACGGGATTAAATAATTACCGGACAAATTACTAGTACATAATTTATTAACTAAATCTCTGCTTGGTAGTTAAAAGACCTGTCTAGGTAGGCTTACGTTTTTAGTAATTTATTAAGTTAGAAGTTGGAAGCAAAATAAACGTGTAAGTAAACTAATATATTGTTTGGGTACTAAAGTTCTGTTAAGAAATAGATATAATTGTCGGCATTACCTTTAATATGGTAGAGGAGACCGAGAAGAATTGTAACAATTTTTACACATTAGGACATATCTTAGTCAGAAGCAATGTTGTCTAAATGGATCCTGTATCTCAACATATATCCTTGTACTATATTAATCTAATGAAAAATAAGAGAAATAGTTAGGGTCCATGAGAAAAATAATAAAAACCAAGACAACTACTGTCACAACTATACTGACCCTAGTACCGAGAAGAGTTGTGACATACGTCAAGATGAGTTGTGACCGATATGAATTAACAAATATTAAGAATCAGCTTTAACCTTAATGTCTGCATTGGTTAATAGCAGGAAAACTATGAATTAAAATATAAAAAAATACAAGTCATACTGCTATATTATATGTGTGTATTTTATACTATTTTTGTAGTATTATATACATATTTTACACCGCTATATGTGTAACAAACAATGGCAATTCATTTAAATTTTAACCGATTCTCAAAAATATTAACATTAGACCTCCAGTAACATTAATAAAATATGACACTTTGGATGGAATAAATGTAATGGAATTTAAATTTATACAAAACTAGCTGACTGGGCAGACGTTGTCCTGCATCCGACTGCAGCACCGTCGCCCGAGCTGATTTGTGAATCTTAACCATCCAGGGCGCCGCCCAAACGCATACAAAATAATTCATTCAAATCGGTCCAGCTGTTTAGGAGGAGTATTGTGACATACACACGTACTTAAGTTGTGGCTTGAAGGTTCGGCAACTCACAAGTGATACCCTTGGTGTTGCAAGCGTCCATAGGCTACGGTGACCGAATAACATCAAGCTAGTTTGCCACCTAAAAAAAAAAAAACTTACAGTAGAATTATATATATAAAAATTAATCCTTAGTTATTCCGAAAAACAGTTATGCCATATTTATTTTCTAGTGTAAGCTTTATAAGACTAAACCTTACATTAAATTCACAAGACCCACTTCACATGAGGCTTGTTGTTGCCGCTGAACTGAAGAGGCACTCGTTCTTTACACTAAAAAGCATTTTATTTATAAAAGAAACACAACGGTTGTGAGAGCTTTTCGAATAGAATAGAACTTTGAAAACGGTAATCTAGGAAAAGTCAGGAAATTTCTTGAGTCTTTAGGAGTAAGGAAAACGAAACTTTCTTCTATTTCAAAAACTACTTATATCAATCTCCTTAATCAATAGTTTATTTCTAAAGTTGACTTTGACTATGACTATGAATTAAAATTAATAGTTGAAAAATAATATATAAATTTAACCAGAAAACCGATATCAACACAAATTTAACTGTAAAAAATGTTGGCGGAAAGTGGCGGAGTTAGTGATTTAACCCTCCGATGAACATTTAACTCGGTGGTTGACCCGCGTCCAGTGGTAGCGCAAGACAAATATGACTTTGACTCAGGTTAACCTGGCGTGGCGCTAACCCTGAGGAGTGCAAGTGGCCCTTAGCTATCTAGTTCCCACTTTACAAAACAAATGGATTTAGCATCCGTATATCAAAATTAAGAGTTCCTTTTGGTGGGCATGACAAAATAATCATATATCATATAACTATTTAGTACATGTATCCTTTAGTTCTAATATTCGAGTATTTGCTTTATTTAGGTGTTTTTTACAGACTTAAGAAATGGTGAACACTCAAAGTGGGCATTATTTATGATCGTAGATTTGGTTTAATTTATTTTTTTGTTGATTAATTTCTTTTATGCATATTTCGTATGCTATTGTTTGCTATTTTATTTTGACGTTCCTCCAAAAAAACTGGGTTTACTACTTATTTAACACAACGGTGTTCGGGTCTTACTTTCACTATTCACGATCACGTTTGGCCAAATAAAGGCTGTTCGAAGTTGCCTAGCACATTAGATTATTTTATTATTAAATTTAAATGTTAGATTTAATTATTGTGGTGGGCGTTACAATATCCCCGAAAGGGAGCAACCAGTGGCTGGTCACATGCCAAAAATGCTTTCCGTCTCATAATAAGAAAGAAACGTTTTTTTTCACCAATCACTTCAGTTCAGTCCTGCTACTACTACAAAATAATTTGTATTAAAATGAAACCCACCAATAGCAGAATAATATGCCCTTTTGAATTTCATATAAAATATAAAAAGTTAATCAGGCCTCAACTTGCAATATAATTAGTGCAAGCTGTGTTTTAAATAAAATAAAGCTCATCACTAGACACGAAACCAATTTCATGAAATTAAACTCGCAAAACGCGAGTTTAACTTTAATTTAAATTCATTCAAAATGATTAAACAGTCATCACCAGTACAGAGCAAGTCATCAGAATTACTTTTTGGTGAATAAACATGTTGTGTAATTGAAAACCTGTAGCAACCCTGATGAAAGTCCTAATTGGAAATTTTGTGCATATGTTTAACCATATACACAATAATACATTTTAAATTATTGCTGGTAGAAATGTACTCATGTCTCCTGTATAATTACATATAAATTAAATTTGGGGCTGATTATGATTACCCATATTTTTGAGCTAATTTGTCTTTTGTTTATAAAAACCCAAAATACCAATTTTAAGTCTGACTGGGTTCAAAGACGGTGGTTAACGATTCCAAACTCACTAACAATATTGAACTCTAAAATCTAAACAGACCTTGTCTTTCTGTTCTCCTGCTAGTATAAACCTTGAGAACCGCTCTGCACAGTCGGTTATCACATCAAGTGAAATCGTGTGCAAAAAATGCTGGTTCTTGATATTTCGTAATATTCCCCGTAGCGCGCTGCATGCCAACATTTCCCGTAGCGCGCTACATACCAATATCCAGTAGCGCGCTACATAACAACATTCACCGTAGCGCGCTACATAATAACATGGCCAGCTAATTGCTACTAAATTTTATAGTTCTCTAATTTAAAATTTTGATGTAAATATTTTACTTGTTTATAATCTATTTTATCATCATAATTTGACGCATTAGTAAACCCTAAAATGTCCATGATATATAGTAGTTAAATAAGAAAAAAGAATGGACGAAGAGTGTGATTAGTAAAGGCCTATTTTCATGAGTAGACTGATTGAAACAAGTTATATACGCACCTGCAGTGTGCTCCTTCCTACTATCCGTTGTTAGCTACGCCTATTGTCTAGCAATATCCGTTACGGAGCTCATATCCGCATCGTGTCTGGTAGCAGCTATACAATGGAGCGGACATCGAGCTATTGACAAGAGCTAGCTCACTTATTACTGACAACCCGCTCAAAAATTTGGCAGTTCAAAAGTGACAGATAATTTGCTACGAGTCTTATATGCTAATTGTCGGCTCCGTGACTCAATGGGTAATATCTTGATTGCTGTATTGAGGGGCATGAGTTTGACTCCCGCTCATAACAAACATTTATTATTGTGTTTGTCTTGAGACGGGGGGTTGTCTTACCATACTAATATTATAAATGCGAAAGTAACTCTGTATGTTTGTCTGTTTATTACCTCTTCACGCTTAAACCTCTGTACCGATTAAGATAAATTTTGGCATGGCGATAGTTTGAATACCAAGAAAGGACAAAGGCTACTTGAAAACGTCACGTGTGAATCGGTTTTTTTCTTTAATTAAGAAGTTGCCGTTGCCGAGAGAATGGCAGGAAGATAGTTTGATCCCCGGGGAAGTTTTCATATCTATGGGAAGGACATAGGCTACTTGAAAACGTCAAAAGTTAGTCAGTTTTTTTTATAATTGTGGAGATACCATTGAAAACCTACACCGATAACCGAATTTATGGCGAAGAAACCGCGGGTAAAAGCATATTATACACTATATGTATGTGTTTGTCTGGTATCAATAGCACAAGCAACAGACGGCGCTGTGAGTAATGTCTTAAAATATCTATATATTTATTTATTATTTAATCATCCGGTGCCAGATTGGTTCATACTTACGCCTAAGTAGCGCACGTTTGTGAGACAAATAATTAATGCGGGTGATGTTTATATTAACTTTAAAAAAAAATGTGGTTTCTGAAATAACTCTAAAGACTAGGGACTTATGTGCTCCTAGTACAATTTTTTTAATAGTTATCAGAATTAATTCAAATCTCATTACTGCCCGCTGTAAAAGCATTATTTATTCTTAATACCAAACGCAGCATAACCGGGCGATCGTCAGTATGCGGGCTAAGGCATAGCCAAGGCACGCATCACAGAGTCCTGTTATGCTTAGTTGTGGCAAAGATTGTATAGTGCTTTTCTCAAACATAGGTGAAAAAAAACTAATTATTTGACAATAATAAAAATAGTTTAGGTAATTTTGCCGCCAATTCACCGTGTTCAATTGTCGGATTTTTTTTATTCCTTTTTTTTATTAATTTAATGGCGCATTCTTTTTGTTGTGCCAGTTCGAATTTTAAATTAAACTTGATGAGCTATCTCTTTAGATACAATTTTCAGGTTTAAAAAAGTTCGTTCCATTTTCAAATTTCATATTTGACCGCTCACGCGGACGGATAAAACTTTGCAGGCTCTCTTATACTGTACTGCAAGTACGATTTATCCCAAAGAAGTTTGTGCAATATATGGTTGCATGTCGTTGCATGTTTGAGAAAAAGTTTCTCGCAGAAAAGACATACATTTTCCTGCTTAATGCAGAGCCAAACAACTTTTTTAAATGGACGGGATGAAAAAGATATTTTTACCACGAACCTCGCTGACACGATTTTCATAATCCTCACAAAAAAGTATCCCAGCGAGTATAATCTTGAGTTACGACCTGTAATAAATTTCAAGTGATGAGGCTGTAGGTGGCTCACAATAATCTAGCTCAGTCGTGACAAAGAATAGCTTTTTTATGATTTCTAATTTTTTTTAAATTTCTATGAATTTAAGTTGCTTCAATATCATTAGCCCGCATATCAATCCTATAAATCTTGCAACCGTTTCTCTCTGTGAGCTTTTAGCATGAGTTGATCTTCTTTTATAAAACTATTTAATAAAACTCCAATACTGATTATTTGATTGACTAAACCTTATTTTTTCAGAAATAAAATTATTTTTCATTTTGAATTTTAAAAAAACTTAATATGCGATGGGAATAAGGGATTCAAATAAATAAATAACATAAGAATTTTCAGTTCTTACTAAACCCAATTTATGGATTTGACTTTACTGATTTCCGTATCGAATTGTTTTGCTTTGCTTGCCTTTCTTTAATCTAAAAAAAATCCTCGTAAGATTTTTTCAGTTACTAAGTACTAACTAAAACTAAATTTAAATAAAAAGCTATTTATAGGGAACCAAGTTTATGTTGTAACAAAATCCAATTTTGTTTCCCTTACAACTTAATATTGATATCAAAAATTTCGTAAACCTCTATTTATTACGTCAAAATGTTGCCTTTCCTACAACATTTGCTTATTTCTTTTGCTTAAGCAAGTATATAGCAGCCAAGTAGCGTCGCCATTAGATATTAAAATACGAGCAGTTTTATGTTATTTTTAACATTAAGATTCTCAAAATTCACTTTCTTGGAAAAGAAATTAGAAATATCTAAATATTTAATGACGACGCTAGTTAGCTATTATACACCCCTTATTTACTTACTGACAACACAATGAAAAGTGACTGATTTTGATCAAGTGTCAATATTCCGTGGATTAATTGAATTTTAATCAATTAACGATATTGTGCTTTTAGCGAACTTAATCTGTGACGCGGTACTTTTAATTTTATTCAATTCAGGTTTTTGATTAAAACTAATTGAAGTTTTATTAATCAAATCTGATAAAGATATTGTAGAACCTTTTGAAAGCTTATTTTCTAGAAAATGACAATTATTTAGAAAATATATTAGGCGTCAAAGTATTTTATCAATGAGGATTGTCATTCTTAAATTTATGAACGTGAAAGTCAATTTTTTTTGTAATATGTGTTATTATGTGTTATTTTGATGGATTTCTCTAAAAAATAATACTAATAATAAATAACAAATATAAAAAAAATCAGTACTTACCGTGTATTTTTGTTGTTTCTAGTAAAAACGAAAATTTGGGCAAACTTCAAGCTTAAAGTAATTATAGTGTAAAGTATGATGACATATAATGATCTGACAAGCGTGAGTCCGGCTTCAGACTTGATATGTTTCATATTTCAGTTTAAGAGTTTTAGTATTCCGTACTCGATCTACGATACGATAGTAAACATATATTATATTATATAAACATAATTATAGTTCCCAATTTTCGTGTAGGCTTTAGATTTCTTTTCAAATTCTCACATGCAATTGAAGCCTGTATAAACTTAAATACTAGATTTTGCCCGCGGCTCCACCCGCTCTAAATTCAGTTATCGGTGTTGGATTTGAACGACAACTCCTTAATTATAAAAAAAAAAACGAGTCACACCTGACGATTTCAAGTAGCCTTTATCCTTTTCCGGGACTAAAACGATCTCAATGCCAAATTTCATCTTCCCGTATATTCCAATTTCATCTTAATCGCTTTACCGGTTTCAGTGTGAACAGGTAACAGACAGACAGAGTTACTTTCGCATTTATAATATTTATATTGATCTGTGACATTCGCGCTACAGTTTCTGATTTAATATAATTTAAGTGAATAAACATGACTAAATTATAAGAGGTTCTTCGTTAAATTTTACCGATTCATTATGCTTGAATGGCAACACAACGTCAAGTATTCAGTTAATTATACTTGTAAATTATTCAAGCATTTGTCAAGGAAATTAATAATATAACTTAAAATCCTGGCTTTCAAACTGTCATCGACTATTGGAACATCGTCACTGAAGACCTGTGGTTGAGACAGAGTCCATCAATTGAAGCTAATTTTCGTTACTAATTTTACTCAAACATTAATTGAATTTCAAATTTTCTTACTCATTTTCAGGAAACTTTTAAAGACACTTATGGTAAGGGATATATAATATACTTGCTGTGCTTCCCAGTTTCACTATTGAACTTATGAATGAATACAGGAAAAAATTTAAAACCAAGCTAAGATAGTGCTAGAATAAATCCGAACAAACAAAAATGGATATTCTGACTGCCCGACACACCTCAAAAAATTTTGGCAAATTCTGGAAGAATACGAATAAATTAAATCCGAAGCCGTGTCGCTGGTGGTCTCTACTGAGAAAGCTGATGCTCCCGGTACACATATTGTATTTACAGCCGAAAAAGTGGCATCTATCATTAATAACATGAATAAAGAAAAATCCCCGGGGCATGTGAATAATATTAGTTATGCTGATGACATGGTGCTGCTGAGCCCTTCAGTCAGAGCCTTGAGGACGCTTATTGATATTTGCGAAGTCTATGCGTCGTCACGACATAGAAACTACACTGAGCTACCACAAGTAGTACTAAGTGGAAATCCCTTGCAAAGGGTCACAGAGTTTAAATACCTGGGCCATTAGGTCAAGGAAGATCTTAGTGACAATACTGATAAAGAAAGAGAGCGGAGAGCGTTGGCTGTGAGGTGTAATATGTTGGCTCGCAGGTTTGCACGATGCACTGAACAGGTGAAAATAACATTATTTTAAGCTTACTGTCAGTCTCTACACGAGCAGCCTGTGGGTCAACTATACACAAAAGTCTTACAACGCTCTATGCATACAATACAACAATGGTTTTGGTATGTTGTTGGGGCTGCCCCGCCACTGTAGCGCTTCAGTAATGTTAGCCAAGGCCCGTGTGGACGGCTTCCACGCCGTAAAAAAGTAGCCTCCCTGATGCAACGCGTGCGTTGCAGCGCCAACAACAAGATATGCTGACAACTGACTGTCCCTGATTGAAACAATGCGTAGCAATGCATTTGAAAATCAACAGTGCCGCAGTCGGGCAAAGAGTCGGGCAAATTAATTTAAAATTAAAAACAAAAAAAATGTAATATTGAAATTTTTGTATTTATTTATATAACACTCTGTATGGATTAACGATGTCAGAGAATAAAGATTTATTTATTTATTATTTATTATAAATCATAACAATGTGTTATTTTAGAACCTTAATGTTTTTCGTCTCAAACTTAAAATAATCAAAACCAAGAAAAATCGTTCCAAAATTACAATGGTTAAAATTTGCCCACCCCTAATGGAGGTAATACAAATTGTCCACCGCATGCTAGTAATTTTAGCACTAAGGCAAACTGATACGTCTGCAGATTAGTAAATATAATAAATATGCCATGATGGCGTTGCAGTAACTAGGTAAAATCACCATTTGTGACGATTGGAGGTAATTTTATCACAGCAATTTATGCGTCATTGTTCACTTAGAGCAACCGCACACTGGCGATTACGCAGTAAGGCGATCCCCTAAAATAACAGCTACGTAATTTTAAACCACCATTGAACTAAACATAATTAGTAATGGAATTAAAAGTAGTAATGAATGAAATGAAAAAATGAATATACAAATGCTTACTTAAACACAAACAAGCTTTACAAACTATTTTTTTCAAACGAGTTTGATTTAATCGTGATTTGAGTGTTAGCCTTATTATTTCTCGAGCTCTTTGTTAATGAGCCATTTCTAGCGGTAAAGGCTTTACCGCAGAAGTATGACGGAACTATCTACGTTTTTGCCTCACAAAGCAATTAAGAGCCATTAGGAGAGCAAGTTGGTTGCATTTAGCGGACTACATTAATTATTACTGAATTTGAACACATCAAACTTTCATATTAAATAAAAGAAAACATATAATTTGTGTTAATAATTAAATTAAATCTGTGAACAATAATTAGAAGCATAATTTTTATTAACATATTTGACAGGAATACTCCTCAAAGTTGGTATAAATTAACCGATTCCAATATTGTCATGACTTTCATACATTGCTCCTTTACATTGTAAGTTTGTATTTCAAATTCAATTTGAGATTTAACATAAAGCATAGGAGCAATGTAGATATTTTTACTGTATTGAATTAAACAGCTGGTGCAACTAACTTTACTGGGAGTTTCATAATGGTCATTCTTTCTAAATTGCCCGCCTTAACGCCCCAGCGTCTATAGGCTACACGATCTACGATGGTCAGAAGACACACGCTCACATAGATATCGTATAGTATAAGAAAATCTATATGCTTGTTGTGCCTTTTGAATCGTCAATACAGTGTAAACAATGTTACACCTCAAACCTAGATTCAACTTACAGACTTTCTGTTTTAAAATAGCGTACAGTCAAAAAGTTGGAAAAAATGCAATTGGAATAATAACCGCTATAACATAATCTCCATGTTATCTTTTAGTATAGTTATAAAGTATTATTATATATTATAGTATATATTAGCAATGAAGTATACAATGATAAATATTGCTTTAAAATTTGGTAACTGCAAATTAAAACAGTATTAAATAATTATCCTCATACAGTATTTACATAGTCGTTATTTGTAAATTAGTAACATTTCCGCGACCACAACCGGCAGTTTGGAGAGATTTGGGAGCGAGATATTGTAGCAGTATTGTCTGGTTGCTGCAATTTTGTTCCACAAAACGAAATTGTCAACTTATTTAGTTGTAAAATAAAGTGATATTGCTGCCATATCTACGTGAGTTATAGTACTTTCACAGGTTTGTGATCTTAATGGGTTTGAAACTTAGGAAGAAATTGCATACACAATTTTACATACGCTTTTATAATGTCATCTTTTGCTAGATTATATCCAATTTTTCTTCAAAAATTTTTATGGCACTGCTATTCCGCATTTATTACTGCAGTAGAGCCTCTTTTTCTTCAGAAGAAAATACAGTCTAAACAAGCATTGATGTCATATGACTTTATCTTAATATGGTAATGTTCATGAAATTAAACATGCACCTAAATGTACACAACATTACCAACATGTAAAATTATGATCAATAATTTGACTGGTATTGCTATTTTCTGGTATTGGTATTGCACTAGGTCCATATATGTATGTTTATTGCCTTTTTAAGAATATTAAATATGAACTCGTACTTATTACTTGTTTTTGTTTTGTTCATTTCTGTATATCGCGCTAGCATGTCCTATATCTTAAAGTTCTATAAAATTGTCGCATAATTCAGCTGTCATGTTTTTCATATTAACCGACTAGTATCTTACTCTTGTATCGTAGTACAGTCTACAAGGGTTGTGCTGAAGAACACTTTGCCTCAGCGAAGCCGAGAAAGATGAGCAGAAACAAAAAATTGTTGTTAAGGGCACAGTTAGATTTGATACAAAAATCTATACTTAATACATGTACCAAGTGCATGTATTGCATAGTCTAGCAGGTAGAAGAAATAAATCGACACTTTGCTATAGTACTTTAGCCCTACACCAGCTACCTAGCACCGCCATAGGATATTATTTTATTCCGCTTCGCACGAAGCATATTTCATAAATGTACTACTTAGAAGTCATAAAACTAGTCGTAAGTGCTATATTTAACACGTTGTGTATGATTGTGTTAACTTCAGTGGCCATTTTTAGCAGAAATATCAAGTACATCTCACAGAAGTATTTACGGAACAATACAAAACGTTTTTAACACCGCATACATAATAATCAAAATAGCATTATGACAGGTTTTCCAATTTCTATATTGTTTATTTTTGTAATAATCTTTGTACGAAGTGAAAAAAAAAGTATCTAATGCCGGCGCAGGTTAGCTGCTATATGCACTTTAATATCAGTACAACCTTTGGGTGGCCTAAATGTTAACGGATAGCTGTAAATGCAGTTAATTTTTTATACATTTCACGCTTTAACGATTATCGAAGTACACTTTTTTAGTAACGAATTAATGATTGACGTATATAACTATTTTATTAATTGTGCCCCTCCTGTATATATTGCTATCTAAAATAAGATAGCTCTGAAATAGCAAAATATTTTTAAAATCAGTTTTCGGAGTCAGTGATTATAAACAAATATAACTGTATAAACTTATTTAGTTTTATTTAGAGTTATTTTTTACCTTGAAGGTACTAATGATACGTAAAATAAAGACTTTAGTGATGGATTTCGTACGCCTTGTGGAGCCAACAACGTTTTTGCCTCTAAAAGCAATTAGGAACCATTAGGAAAGAGGAAAGTAGGCCCCATTAAGTGGACTTCACTTAACAACACTGATATTAATTATGTATTATTTATAGGTTTCTATAAAAAACTGTTGTCCGCGCTAATACGGTAAAACATAAATTAAATTAATTTGTTTTGTGTCCAATTGCTGTAAGTGTCAAACCTATTTGAGATACTTAAGGCAATCTTAACCATTATTCTATAGGGTTCTGTGCCTAAAGCGTGTCAACGGAGCCTTATTACTAAGCCTTTACTGTATCTATCCGACCATTAAAGGGGTCTATCTTTTAGATAGAAGAATATCGATAGAAGAGAAATAGATAGAATCCTGAAATTTTAACAGAATATATGATATAAAAATCCCCAACATCTAAATAGTAAAAAAAAAAAATCGAGGGTCTATCGTTAAAACAGAAATACATACAAAATTTAAGCTTACAATCAAAAATTGTTTAAACTCTAACGTATAACAATAAATAATAAAAACCGGCCAAGTTTGAGACGGTTTCGCACCGTAGTACCGAGTATCTTAAATTACCCTTATCGCCATCTAGCATTATTAAGTGAATATAATATAATACAATACAATAGCATCACAGCAAATGTTTCTAAAAGTATTAATTTTCCTGAAATGATGATTGGTTGTTTTGTCTCTGAATTCTGAGCTTCCCTGAAAATTAGCTAGTTATCGGGAAGTGACCGAAATTAAGTTTGCAAAATTTGACCCAAACAGATAAAACTAATATCATCATCATATTAGCTTATACTGGCCCATGCCTTTTCTATGGCGCGCCATTTTTCCCGGTCGTCTGCCTTCCACATCCAGCCACCCTTTTAAGGTCATCGGTCTACCGGGCTGGAGGGCGTCCCACGGTTCGCTTTCGTATACGCGGTCTCCTCTCTAGGAGACTCTAAACCAATATAAGCTTTGTAAAAATAATAATTCTTCAACACTTAAGTGCTTAAGCTATATATACAAAATTATCGAGCATTTGTAGTATTTCCAATCATAGTTTTTAGTTCGAAAACGCGTCAATCATTGTTTGCGTTTCAAATCAAACAGAACGGAGCGGAAAAGGAAAATGTTGTTTTTCTCGAACGATGATAGGATTTAAATTTAAGCTTTCAATAAAGTTATTTCTGTTGAGTGGCAGATATTGGATTTTTTTTGTATTTAATATATTGAATAAATTTTGTCTTCATTTTGAAAGCTGATATTGTATTTTAGAAAATATATTTCTTTCTAAAAAATAAATGTTGAAACAAAGAAACAAATTATTGTGTAAACTTTTGCGCGTTGTACATATTTGGTTTCCTTAATATTAAATTTATAAATCCTTGAAATGGTTTAGATTTTGAAATAAATGGTGTTTTTATAAGCATGATGGTTTCACATACATATACATACACATAAAGATTACACATACAATTCTGTCTAAGTTATATTGTTCCAGTAATTGTAAAAAAAGGATGTAGAGTATATTTTTATTTTAAAACGCTAGCAAAATTAAAAAATCATTAATTCAAGATATGAGTCCTTCATATCCATAAAAATCTAACGCGTAAAAACCTATTTCCGTGAAAAATGTATGTAATTGCGATGGCTAGTTCTATTCAGAGCATGGTATATCAATGCTTCTGTGTTATTTAAATCTGCCAATTCATTTGTTCATGATTAAATAACAAATACCCAAATATTTTAACTAAGGCCTTTAATAGAGTTATATTTTATTCGTAGCTTGATCTAGATATTAAATATATCTACTTGATGGATATGTACTGTAACCGGATGTGTCAGTTCAGCTACTGTCACCAGGTATCGGTTATATTAGACGCTTTGGTTACTTCGATACGAAAACATCTATTTTTATGTTAATTTTCTATATTTTGCTTATCTTTTTTATTTTCTATAAAATATTTTTTTAAAAATCTAAAGGTTTCAAAAGTTTAAAAAAATCATCATATTTGATGACTCGCTCACTTGCAACATAAAAATTATACTCAAGAAATCAAACTGAAAAGTTTAAAGCTGTTAATTACAACAACTTCAACATTCAATTATAACATTCTTCAAGTTTGTTATTGTTTATTTTAAAGAAAATGTTTCATCTTTTTCGAGGTCTATAGAATCAAGACAACAAATACTTAAGAGTTCTTTTGGCGTAAAATTACTTCGAAAACATTTCTCTAAACGCTGTTCCTTCCATTTAGGATTTTTTATATTTTCACAGCATTATTACTTCCGAAAGGAGTTGTTTCTTTTTATGTGTGTTTTAAATATTAAATGAAATAAATAATTTTGTTCATAACTTTCGCTTTAATAAAATGAAGACAAACATTTTTGAATAATTTTTAAATAAGAAAATTTTGGATTGTTTATAGAAGAAAATTTTTACTGAGCTTAACGATATATGCATTAATAACATATTATGAGAGCTCCGAAAAAAAAAAAACAAAACAGCAAACCAGTTCACACTTTTTTTGAGTTAATGGACAGATGTTGCAATTGTAAGTCTGTGTCAAGCAGCCGAGCGTATAGTCCTAATTATAAACTCTCCTAGAAATGGACTAGACATAACATTTCCTAGCCAGCTGTGAAAAAAAAAATGATATCAAAAGTGTGACAGAGACGAAGCGAACGTGATGTGTCTTGTCTATGAGAAAAAACGCCACAGGTTAACTCTGACTCTTTCTAAAGTGTGGACAATTTTGTGAGGCTATTCCATAGTCCATAGGACAGATTACAGAATTCGAAGTCTATGAGATCTTAGTGACGACGCTGATGTCGATAAAAAAATAAACAAATAAAATTTCTGTGCTGCGTTCGGAAACTTCACTTTCATCACTACGGTGTGGTTTTGTGTAGATACATAATTGTAACCTACGAATATCCGAGTTAGGCGTGTCATTTTGTATATGCACACGTCACATTGATAATTGTGACGTCAAACAGTATAGGCGTACTTGCCGTCAGTATATTTATAGTGTCATGGCATTAATGTTTTCGAACGACTAAACTAAACACACATAAATACTAACATATGTTTTATGACCCGAACAGCGTCAAGGCATTCAACATGACGTCATTACTTTCAACATCTCAGATAAGTTAGTGAGCCTGTAAAAGTGGCAGTTGATTTTAAAGTTGATTCATTACTATTTACGTTCTGAAAACCTCAAAAGGAGGTTAACTTGGATTAACTAGTATTTACTTCCAAGCTTTACTTTGTTAGTACATAATTAAAGTATGAGAAGTTATTTGAATAAGATAAGAGCCTCCGATAAGCTAATTGCGTTCCAATAAGTCTTTGAAAATATGTTTCAACGAACATTGATTGATTAATAATACTTTAATTTTATTCAATTTGAAGATTTTGTTAGACATTTGCTTTTACGAAGTTGGGAGATTGATAGATTGAGTCCAAATTATACACTATAGCGGGCTGTTGTGACTTAAGTGGCAAATTCAAACTTAAATTGATAAAGAAATACGGTCAAGTGCTAGTCCGACACTCGCACCGAGGATTCCGTACTAACCATCATTTACGTAATTAACAAACACAAACCAAAACAAAACGTGTGCCGCTGAGCGATCACCCATCTAATTACCGACCAAGTCCTATGTTTTTTATCTTTGAAAATCATTTCCAACAAACAAATGAAAAATGTGTTACTGTCTCGCTTAATAACAGCTGTAACGGTGATTTAAGATGGTAAATGGCTCTGACCCGTCTTACACTTGGCCGGTTTTTATTATTTGCATTGTATATTATAAGCTTTATAGCTCACACACACTATGATCACTCCAAGATTATATGTGTTACTGTTTTTACGATAGAGAAACGAGATTATTAAGTTTGTACCCCATCCTGTACCGCCGAGCGCCACGCCCGAATTCAAACGTAAATATTGTTATTAATTTAGTTGGTATTAAAATTCAGAATGTTATCATTAATTATATAAAATAATAATGTTATTAATTAAAATTAAATATTTATTTCATGATTTCAGTCATAAAACCAACAAAATCAATTTAGCTAGCAGTAGGGTAGATGAAAAAAAAAATATTATCCCCACTTTACGTGGAGGGGAGGTACCCTAAAAATTATTTATTTTAATTTTAGGTATACCCATGCCAAATTACAGCTGTCTAGTACTAATGGTCTTAGAGCTAAGCCGCGGAAAAACAAACGACAGACCGACATGGCGAAACTATAAATAAGGGTTCCTAACCCTAAAAAATTAAACTCATAAAAATCCGCGGGGCACGTTCTATTCCATGAATTTTGTAGTTGCTGTATTTGGTTGTTGCTCAATTACGTTGTAACAAAGCATCCAATTGAGCCGAAATTTGGCACAGAGATAGTTGTAGAGACTTAGGCTACATTTTATCCCACCACCATTATAAAGTTCTCACGGGAACCAAAACGACAGCTAAAGCTAGATATAACAAAGTTTTATAATCAAGTAGTTACCGTGGAAATCCGCCAATAACCAAACTTAGGGCGGGCGGAACCGCGGGTGCTACTATAAAAAGTTTCAACATGAGTTCTTATATGCTTTAATTTTTAATTTTTATTAGAGCTTTTATTTTTGTTATTTTTGGAGTAAAATTCAAGTAACAGTGATATGAGTGCCCACTTTGTGTAATATAAAACCAGGTATGGTGGCACATTCTTCCTAAAAACTAACTAATATAAAGTTTACATACACGATTGACAATTAAAAAAAGTAAAGTTTAGTTACTACCCCTTTAAAAATAATAAAAAATCTAGAAAGACGTTCTATTAAATTTATAGACAAAATAAAAACAATACTCTACTTTAAGAAAAAAGTTACTTTATTTGTGATAACAGAGAAACTTCCTCCCGCAAACGTTAAGGTTGTGGAAAGAGCTCCATGCCAAGGTTTTCCCTAAGGACTAAAGCAATGGGTGCTTCAAGGAAGAAGTTATTAAACAGTAGGGGCCAGTAAATGAACGCGCGAATGATGCCCCAGCTGTTGCAAGCGTCCATAGGCCACAAGTTTTTTTGCCACCTTAATGGTATAAATAATGGTAAAAAAACTAATTAAAAACAAAGAATTCACCGCGTACTACCAACTATATCTAATTGATTGATTTGATTGATTGAAATGGGTGAGATTATCAAACACGTTCCGACTATTTAATTTTGTTGTGAAACTCTAAAAGCTCTCGGTACTGACTTGAATTTTTTTTCCTTTGGTAATATAATTTATTAGAAAATTGTCCGATAAGGTTCTACTCTTCGATAAGATAATGGAATTCCAATAAACCGACGAAAGTACATTTTAATTAATATTTAAATTTAAAAAAAAAAACTAAATCGATTTTGATTTTACACAATCGCGTAGTAGATAACATAAAAAAACTATTTTTGTTAAAATTATTTCATGCAAATTGAATTTTTTATTATATGTTAACTAGATTCTGAGGATTTGTTATGACCCTTTCTATTGAAAAAGGTAAAATTGTAATAAGCTGTGGAAAAATTTTGCTTAAATCATGTTTAAACAATATCAAACATGTTGAATGAGCTTCTTATAAGATTTTCTCTAAGGACTATATAAAGGGTTCTTTAAGAAAGACGTTATTAAATTTTTGAAGGGTAGACCCCAGGTATTGCAAGCGTTCATAGGCTGCGGAGATCGCTTACCATCAGGCGGATCGCGAGCTTGTTTGCCAACTTAGCGTTAAAGAAACAATATTATATTGTTGAAGATACGGAATAGCTACAAGATATTATAGTATGAGTGGAATAGTTCAAAATGGTTGGTGGAGTAGTTTTATGGTGACGCTAATGCCCAATGGTCAACTTTTGTTGAACAATATATTAGGTGGGCTGAAAAGTTCGTAGGCTAACAAATAGATGGCGCTACTAGTATTTAATCCACAATTTTAAGTTAGACCTAACCTTCAAATGGCACGTGTATAAATTTGATAGCTGTCGGACTATTAGTTTCTGAGTTATATGTGCATTTTGAGTGAAGCACCTTTTGTTAGTTAGAAAAATGGATAAAAAGGAATATTGTGTGTTAATATAGCATTGCTTTTTGGCAAAAAAAAAATACTATTTAAGCTAAGGCTTCACTTGATAAATGTTATACGGGCTTTGCATGAGGGGAATCAACCATGTAAAAGTGGTTTGCGAAGTTTAAACGAGGCGAAATGAGCACCGAGGACGATGCACGCAGTGGACGCCCCAAAGAGGCTGTTATTGACGAAAAATACACAAAATAAGTTCGAATAACCGTTAAGTAAAGTAAACTGAGATATCTGAAACCCTAAAAATATCAATAGAACGTGTTGAATATATATAATTAATGAAAATTGGGTATGCGAAAGCTCTGTTCAAAGTGAGTGCCGCGCGAGATCACAATCGATCAAAAAAAACAACGAATCGATGATTCTGAGCAGTAATTGGAGCTATTTAATCGCAATAAACCCAAATTTTTGCGTCGATATGTGACAATGGATGAAACATGGCTCCGTCATTTCACACCGAAGTCCAATCGACATTCTGCCGAATGGACTGCACGTGATGAAGCGACTCCAAAGCGTGGAAAGACGCAAAAGTCGGCTGGCAAGGTAATGGCATCAGTATTTTAGGATGTGCGTGGTATAATATTCATCAACTATCTAAAAAACCAAAAAATAAAACCAATAATATGGGAAAAACCATAATCAGTGACTACTAATACGTAGCGTTATTAGAGTGTTTGAAGGACAAAATCTCGGAAAAACAGCCCTGTTTGAAGAAGAAGAAAGTGCTGTTTTATCGAATCAATGCACCGTGTTTGAATAAATGGAAACGATAGCAAAATTGCATGAATTGGGCTTCGAATTGCTTTCGCATCCACCGTATTCTCCAGATCTGGCCCTGGGCGACTTTTCCTGTTCTCAGACCTCACGATTTTTTTTTTATACCACTCAGGTGGCAAACATGCACACGGTCCGCCTGATGGTAAGCGGTCACCGTGGCCTATGAACGCTTGCAACACCAGAAGTTCACTCGCGCGTTGCTGACCCTTCAAAACTCCAATAACTGAACCCCATACTGTAGTTCTTAGAGAAAACCTTGGCAGGGAGCTCATTCCACAACCCAAGCGTTCGCGGGAGGAACGCTTTCTCTGAAACCGCACTATACGCGACCATTTCGGTTCTAAAGTGTAAGAATGAATTCCCTGCCGATGGCGAGCGGTGCGATAGTAAAAAGTAGCCGTGGGCATCATTTCAAACAATTCCTCAGAACACATCCCATTATACAAGCGGTAGAACACACACAGGGAGGCAAAGTCTCTCCTCAGACTTAAAGGTCCGATACGGCAAGTGATTTTGGGATCGTCGACAATTCTCACAGCCCGTCGTTGAACCGAGTCAAAAGGTCCAAGCTGGTAACCGGGTGCATCCGCCCTGAGATGGCAGCAGTACTCCATATGGCGCCGAACTTGCGACATGTAAAGCTGCAACCTTTGCCCCGACGTGAAGTACTGCCTCGCTCTGTTGAGTACACCAAGTTTTTTGAACGCCAGCTTCACCTTATCTTGTAAATGATCTCGGAACTGAACATCCCAATGCTCTTGGAGATGGAGAGGGGAGTGTTCTGGAATTGTGGGACTACAGTGAATGGGGTTTTCTTAGCGGTTAACGCGCAGACTTCTTTCTTTGTAGGGTTGAATCGGACCAAGTTTACCCGTCCACAGTCAGAGACCTTGGACAGTGTGGTCTCGATTTGAGACACAAGTTTTCCGCGGTTTTCCTTCACAACGGAACGAGCGATGTTTGCGCGACCCGTGTAATATGCGTCTCCAGTACTGTCATCTGCATAGCAATGTATGTTGTTGATGTCCAACATGTCATTGACATGCAGTAGAAACAACGTAGGAGACAGCACGGAGCCTTGCGGAACACCAGCATTAATGTCCATGCTATCAGAGCAACTACCGTTAACTACGGTTCGTATGCGTCTGCCGGACAAAAGCTAGCCACCTATTTGCACAAACCCTCGGGCACTCCGTAAGATGGCAACTTCGATAGAAGACCCCGGTGCCAGACCAGACTCGTGGAATGCTCGCTGGACAGAAATTTTGCGCTTATGTAGAGGTAATCGCCGAAACTAAAGCCTATTTTTAACCTAAAGACAAATGTATAAAATATTAAATGGCATTGAAACATTTTATAAATAGGTTAAATAATAAAATCAAATTCTATCAAGATTTTTTTTTGGTAGTCTACGACCTTTTCAGTCAATTGCGTCAATGAGTTACGGTCAACATGCTTCAGAGAACACAGTTTGTTGACAAGTTGATCAAAGCACTCCCAGCGAGTGTTAATACACGTATTCATGGTAAGATTAAATCAATAGCGGAAGTATGTTACTGAGAGTTACTAACCTGTCTTTATCTTTTGTTCCAAAAAAAAAAACATATGTGGCATTGTCTTTGAATTGTTTCAACACACAATACACCTTAATAAATAACCATTGTGAGAATAATTGAATTCGCAAAACGTGTCAAAAATGTATATACATGTGTAATCTGCATGCAGGAGACGGCGGCGTGGCTTTGGCATACGACAGGGGCGTGAAATTCGTATGTTATAGTTGTTTCCTTATTGCTATAGTATAGCACAGACCGACGCAACACTTACCCAAGAACCGTGTTGCTCACAAAACGTTACGTCTAGAAAGTGCATATATTCTGGTGGGTCTAATCAAAGTTACTGACCATTTAGCAAAACTGTACCGACACTTTAATCTTGACCTCATCTTTTTTAAATTAACTCAATTTAATTGGTGATACAGTTCACCAGATCTATTTCTACTACCTTCGCTTTGTTTAGTGATTTTTTTTTCATTGATATTCCAAACCACGTAAACCACGTAAATTATTTTTAAAATTGAAGAACGGCATAAGTCGATTTATATAAGATATACTCATCTTTCATAATCCATTACACACCCATAGCATAACCCGTTCCACACCTATACACAACCCTTTCCACGCCCATAGCACAATCCGTGCAACACCTGTAGCACAACCCATCCTACATCCATAGCACATCCACACAATGAATATTTAGGCTATACACAGCCCACAATACGCACTGCATGAGCCCGCGTGCTGGACTTTGGCCCAAATCGGCCTCGCCCAAAGTGAATATAGGCCGGTTTCAAACAGTGGGGACCTATAAAGTATAATCTCGACTACTTTATAGTTTTATATCACACCGTCAAGGCCTCTACTTAGTTATTTGTAGTTAGAAAGTTACATTACATATTGTGTTAGACAATGTATTGTCAGGTCCACGTCTACCGTTAGTACCGCCACGTCAGACTGATCTGGTAATGCCCGCTATACAGCTCGAAGTATCTGTTACTTTGTATGAACGTCGACTACAGTCCAGAATCAGTCTAAAACTACACAATGGGGCATTAACAGTATTTAGTGCTTTGTGAATGTTGAAATGTTAATTACACTAATGTACAAAGTTGTACTTTGTAAAATCTACTAGTATATGGAATTTAGAAGGTTTCTAATGTGATCGTTTATATGCTTTGAGGTGACAACATATATAGGGTAGCAACTTTGACCGTGGATTAATTGACAATTTATCTCTTATAATATATTATAATGTCAAACAATGGCTTTATTAATACAAGTATTATTTTATCATTGTTATGCTCATGAATATTGTTTTTTTTTCATTATTTTTTTATATTATTGAATAAGAAAACCCAGAAACGACCAGTTTTCTTTTTAACTGACTTCAAAGAAGGAGGTCTCCGTCGAACATAGTAGGTTATATTTTTTTTATGTGTGTCCACCGATTTCTCCATCAATTGTAAACCGATTTCAAAAATTCTTTTTTATTCCAAAGAGACCGTTACCGACGGTGATCTCATATTCATGAAGTGGACTTATAACTTAAAATTTTGTAGAAAAAAAAATATTTATATCAATTTTGATCTGGTGAAACGCGCCTTTTATGTTGATAATTGTATAATATTTTGTCACAAGTATGGATGTTTTTAGTGTACGAGAAAAAAAAGCCCGGATGTATTTTTTAATTTTTAGTTGCTTTATATTAAACAAATTTTAGTTTGTTTTTCAAAGTCAATAATTAAAAAAATACCTATAAAATGTATTGTTAATTTTTTTGTGATTCCTTAAATTTCTAGTACTGTCACCTCAACTGGTCCCATACAAACTTTTAATCCTTATTAGAATCTAGATCGATCAGCTCGGAAAAATATTTTTTATTAAAATTACCTTTTATTTTGCAGACAGAACATTTTAATGAATTCTGTAAAAGTCAGTTTAAATATGTCAAACAGTCATAGACAGCCTTCTAAGACTGTTTTCTTGTAGATATTACTCAAACTCAAACTCGATTTTTTTTATTCAAATTAGGTTTTTGCAAACACTTTTAAATGTTCAAAGTTATTAAACACTATTTTTATTTTTTGAACCCTAAATCCCTCCCTTCGCTTCACAATATGGATTTCTACCGAGAAGAATCAGGCAAGAAACGCGATAGTTACTCTTTTCAAAAAAATCATTGAGTTAAGATATAACTAGTATAATACATCATAAATAATATCATCAAAGCAAAAAGTTATAATAATAACAACACAATATTTAAACAACACTTTTAAACATTTTATATTATTTTTATTTGGTTTACCTATGCCTCCTGTACCGGTACCTGTAACGATTATGGAAGCTGCCCTGACTGACCCTTTTAAAAATTCTTTCCTCCCTATGTTTTAACATTCACAGACCGTTTTAGTTTAATAGCATGACATAGTCGCTTTTACTGCAGTACCAGTTGTTAGCAAGGTACAGCTCACATTGTATTAGACAATGTAATTTTAGTTCCACAGTTACCGCTGCCAGTCTCGTATTCATTGTCCTATAATATTCGCTTTACAGCTCGAAATATCCATTACTTTGTCAGGAACATCGACAATAGTGTGCGGAGTATCAGTTTAAAGCCAAACACACAAAGGGGCCGCTGGTTGTCCAGCGCTTTGTGTACATTGAGATGTTAATTTCACCTACACAGCGTAAAACGTTGGAATTATTGGTATTTCTGTAACATTAAAAAATTGTTACACAAATTAAATTTGAACATTAAAAACATAGGAACGCTTGATGTACGTTATAGGGTACCGTACTTAACAATGAACCCTTATATAGTTTCGCCATGTCCGTCCGTCTGTCTGTCTGTCCGCGGCTTAGCTTAGAGACCATTAGTACTAGGAATCTGTAATTTAACATGAATAATACATATTAATTAGGCCGACAAACTGGTAAAACAAAATTAGAAAAAAATAATTTTCTAAGGGTACCTCCTATGGGGATGAGTTTTTTTTCTCGTCTACCCTATAGTGTGGAGTTCGTTGGATAGTTCGTTAAAAATATTGAGGGTGTGCGAAAACCATTTTTCGATTCAGCTATTTGCGTTTGCGAAATATTGTTAGTAAAATTTTTGTAAATGGCTGTTCTGACTACCAAGCAATGAAGAATCTAAATC
The DNA here is from genome assembly GCA_946406115.1 of Apoda limacodes. NCBI lineage: Eukaryota > Metazoa > Arthropoda > Insecta > Lepidoptera > Limacodidae > Apoda > Apoda limacodes. The sequence goes on along the minus strand of OX291555.1, from coordinate 26,634,999 downwards.
AACAGTGATATGGAAGATTACTTTTCAGGGAAGTTTCTTTTGGTCGTGTACCTGGGAACAATAGGAAAGGAATATTGAAATTAGTGCCTTTTTAACAACGGTCACTTTTAGCAGAAATGCCAACTACAACTCACAGATATTATTTAGAAACTATGTAAAACCTTATAAAAATAGCTTATGACTAGTTTTCTATTTGCAACATTTGGATTTTAGAAATTCGTTTTCTACGAACAGAACATTGAGGATATTTAATAGCGGCGCTATTAGGCTGTAAGAGGGCCCTTAACTATTCGTGACCTACATAAATTTTCCTACTGAGCAACGTGTGAAAAGATACGGGGTTCAAATTTGAGTTATTTAATAAGGCAATTTTAGAACCCCTTTTAATAAAACTTAACAAAAGCATAATTTATATTTAATTTGTTATGATGCCTAATTTTGTTACCTTTTGTTATTGATTTTATTGAATTTAGTAAAATCTTTGCCCCTGGTTTGATACCAGTTTAAATAATTACTACACACTGTGATTCATTCGTTACTGCATATTCAGGGCTTTCATCAATTTTACTCTTCGATGGATAAATAATTTCGAACATCAACATACCTACGCAGTACGCAGTAAATGGTTATTTTTGTTTTATTACTAATTTTGTTTTTGTTGTTGTTGTTCCAGTTTTTAATAGCAATGAAAAATAAAGAATGCAGATTTGTAGAGTTGCGCCGTGGATTAGGCCCCTGGTGACCGAGTCTGGAACGTACATACACATTCGGTCCCTGCACAGGCCAAACACTATGCAAAGAACATTTGTGTTTATCTTGGGTCTGGTTGTTTTCCTTCTGGATGTTATATACTAACATAACATGCATGAAATTCATCCCAAACAAGACTTGAAAGAACTTTTAGAATACCTACACATTTTATAGGTTTTCGTTCAAACTCAAACTAAAACCGGGATGCAACGTAGGTCATTGCATGAAATTCGACTTTTTCACACTTGTTGTGCAATCTACTATTATATTAGTTCAAATATTGTAAATAAATATACTTCTCCCAAGTATATTTGATAAGTTTGACCATCAATTTAATATTGTAGGTATTTTAGTATTCATGGATAAATTGGGTAATCAAAGTATCCTCAAAGGCTATCACAATTATCACAGTCGGTACTAAGAACATTCCAGTTCATCACAAGTGCACAAGCTTGATTGAGTTATTTGATAGAAGGGAACAATTTCAACTAATCTACTAATGATTATCCTCACAGTTTTCTTTTAATTCCATTAAGACAGTTGTAACAGATGAATATGTAAAGGGCGGGATCTAACTAAACAAACAGTAGAATATACTACTAAACACATTAAGAAGTTAGTAGTCTAAATATTTACCCACGAGTATGTTAGTTAAAACAATTTTTAATAATTTACAAAGTCAAAAACAACTTGCAGTAACTTACAAAGTCATATTACATCAATCTTACTAATTAAGATTTTCAAACGAATTAATGAATAAACTATACATAGGCACGAAGAAATAATCTTACATACATAGAAATAATCATGTTTCGTTTGAGAGTCTCTGAAGGTTAGAGTTTTTAAAGAAAATATATCGTACATGCCATATCTATGGCTAGATCATCAATGTAAATAAATATTTTCATAGAAAAGATGCAGCCAAAAGATTAACCTCGAGCCAGGATTTGAACTTGTAACAATCCTTACAATTCGTCTAAGTACGCCACCAATTGAGCTATCGCGGCACAATTATAATGGTCATTCTTTCTAAATTGCCTCTAAATCTATATGCTTGTTGTACGTAGTAGTGTTGTAACATCACGTATTATATGCAAAAAGCGCATAAGTCACAGTGGGCCAGCCAAAGCATATAGAAACAAATATGAGACTAGTAATTTTTCGCCTACGGATTATTGTTCATTTATTTATCCCAATAGTACTAAAATTTTTTTATTCCTTAATATTCATATTTAATATGTTAAAATGATTTTTATTGTTACCGTGTCCGAATGACAAATCGCGAGCGGAAGCCAGACTACCCGCTTTTAGCGCTATTTTCAGGGCTCCGTAAAAATTATAAATATTATAGACAGTTCCAGGGAGGCAGGTCTTTTTTTTAGGAAATTTCCTCTTCTTTTCAGATCTTTTTTCAAATTTCGAATATCTTTGATAGTTTTCGAGATATTAAAAAAAAACCAAACCCCTACTTTTTTTTAAATTGTTTATAACTTTTGCAATTTTAATCGGCCCCTTTTGGAACTTTTTCTTAAACTTTCTACATAATATTCCGAATCGAATGACACCTTGATCGTAATTTTCGGAGACTATACAAAAATTTCACCTAAAAAGGTACATGTTGACCAGACTATAGACTTTGGAATCTGACTATACAAATCAAACGATATTTATTCAAGTAGGTTTTTAATAGCACTTTTGAATCGGCAATACAGTGTGAACAATGTTACACCTCAAAACTAGATTCAACTTACAGACTTTCTGTTTTTAAATAGCGTACAGTAAAAAAGTAGGAAAAAATGCAATTGGAATAATAACCACTATAACATAATCTCCATGTTATCTTTCACTATAGTTATCTGGAACCAAAACCGACCCTGGAAATTACCGGCCAATTTCTGTTCTTCCAGTACTATCCAAAATATTTAAAAAAATTATTTTTATTTCGATTGGAGCATTTTATAAGTTCAAATAATATCCTTTATCACAAACAATATGGTTTTAGGGCTAAATCTAATACGCTGTCAGCTACAATTGATTTGATAACTAAAATCAACTCAATATGGATAAAAGACAAATAGCTCTTGGTGTCTTTATAGACCTGAAGAAGGCCTTTGATACAGTGTGTCATACCATATTATTTGATAAACTATGTGAAATAGGAATTACAAGAACTGTCTATAATATCCTTAAATCATATTTATCAAATCGCTACCAAATAGTTAAAACTAAATCTACTGAAAGTAGCCCGAAATTAATTACATTTGGAGTACCCCAAGGCTCGATTTTAGGACCGCTGCTTTTTCTTATATACATTAATGGAATCCACAAAATAGGTCTTAAAGGAGACCTTACTATTTACGCAGACGGCACCATTTTACAAGATGCGCAAAATGATTTAAATATTTTTAATTTATGGTTTTAATCAAATCTCTTAACCATAAATATATCTTAAACTAACTATATAATACTATCTGCTAAAAATAAAAAAATACCAAACTTCGAACCACTAACAACTAATAACCAACAAATTAGCAGAGTTGATAAAGAAAAATATCTTGGTCTAGTATTAGACAAAAGCCTAAAAACTAAACTTATCTCACTTACTGGTGCTTTGCGAAGGATTGTCAAATGTTTTCCAACACAAGTACGCTATACTATATATAATACACTTATCAAACCACATATTGACTATCTTATAGAAATCTGGGGCACAGCTGCCAAAACTAATAAAGTTATACTACAGACTGCACAAAATAAATTAATAAAAATATTGTTTCAGTTTGATTTGTATACACCTTCTAGAGAAATATACAAACGAACAAAAATAATGAACATCACACAAACATACATGTACTACACCTGCATCCTGGTTCACAAAATTCTAAAGAAAGATATACACACAAAAATTAATTTAAAAAAAAACAACAATCGCATCATTACGTGTTAAGACGAGCAAATGACAAAACTATACTCACCACGTACCAACCATGGTAAAAAAGTCTTATGTTTGAAGGTGCCCAAATGTATAATCTGTTACCTAAGTTCATTAAAGAAGCGAAATCTATGTTAACCTTTAAAAAACTACTTAAATTCTATATAATTAATAAACAAGATACAACTTAAAACAGATTTCGTATAGTTATTAACTATGTAAAATAAAAAGTAAAAACACTACATCTAAAATTTTATGTACAAACTACGCTCAACTAAGGACACATCTAGTAACACAAATTCTGTATACGCACGTAACACACAGTCACAGTCACTTCAACCTTGTCCGGACAGACTATGAATTGAATGTATTGAAGGTACCCTCCACCTACTAACTTAAATATTTACGTATGTTAACTAATCTTATAACTTTCCCATGTAAGTGAATTAATTTATTCTTATGAGAAATAAAGTATCTTAAACCTAATATAGTATTATTATATATTATAGTATATATTAGCAACGAAGTAAACAATAAAAAATATAAATATTGCTTTAAAATTTGGTAACTGTAAATTAAAACAGTATTAAATAACTATCCTCATACAGTATTTACATAGTCGTTATTTGTAAATTAGTAACATTTCCGCGACCACAACCGGCAGTTTGGAGAGATTTGGGAGCGAGATATTTTGCAGTATTGTCTGGTTGCTGCAATTTCGTTCCACAAAACAAAATTATCAACTTATTTGGTTGTTAAATAAAGCGATATTGCTGCCATATCTACGTGAGTAATACTTGTACTTTCACAGGTTTGTGATCTTAATGGTTTTTAACTTAGGGAGAAACTGCAGATACAATTTTACGTACGCTTTTATAATGTTAACAGTAAATGCTGTTATAATATATCCAATTTTTTTTTAAAAAGGGTGGAAAACAAATCGAAAATCTTTTCTCCTATCTGCAAAGAGACATAAATAAATAAATCAACACTTTGCTATAGTACTTTAGCCCTACAGCAGCTAACTAGCGACGCCATAGGATATTATTTAATTCCGCTTCGCACGAAGCATATTTCAAAAATGTATTACTTAGAAGTCATAAAACTAGTCGTAAGTGCTGTATTTAACACGTTGTGTATGATTGTGTTAACTTTAGCTAACTAAGTGCCCATTTTTAACAGAAATATCAAGTACATCTCACAGAAGTATTTAAGGAACAATACAAAACGTTTTTAACACCGCATACATAATAATAAAAATAGCATTATGACAGGTTTTCAAATTTCTATGTTGTTTATTTTTACAACAGGTGCACTTTAATATCAGTACAACCTTTGGGTGGCCTAATTGTTAACAGATAACTGTATATTCAGTTAATTTTTTATACATTTCACGCTTTAACAATTATCGAACTACACTTTTTAGTAACGAATTAATGATTGACGAATATAACTTTTTAATTAATTGTGCCCCTCCTGTATATATTGCTATCTAAAATAAAATAACTCTGAAATAGCAAATTAATTTTTAAAATCAGTTTTCGGAGTCAGCGATTATAAACAAATATAACTGTAAAAGTTAAAAGTTTGTCACATAATTTGTATAAACAAAGGATACAGTTTGGGATGTTGAATAACCAGTTTTATTAGATCCATGAACCGCGTGAATGCATAGAAAAAAAACTCCAGAGCCGATAGCTGGTATAGAGGATTTCCAGAAAGCGTTTGCGGGAACGAAGTTGCTGCAGTCTGCGAGAGAGTTCTCTAGAATACAGTCGTGGAGTTTCATTTTTTTTATACAATACAGTCACCTAGCAGGAGTGTTGGCGATTGATCATGATATTTGAATTTTTATAAAGGAGTCAGCCAAAGAGTGCATTAGAGTATAGTCGTGGTGAAGTCAACGAGAACCAGTGTTTTTAGTTACAAGTGATATATCAATTTACTTTTAATTTTGCATTTAATTTAATTTAATTTAATTAATTTAAAATTTAACTTTACAATTGTGCACTTTAACAAGTAAAATCTTAATGGTTGGAGCTCTTCATACAATTGGTAAACAGTATCATTTTTTTTTTAATTGTTATCATATATTTCTTCTTTTAACTTTTAGATTTTTATTTAATTCACTTTTTTTTTCGGATAACTTAGTTTAATAGGATGTATGTATTAAAGACGAATGCATGCGATATGTATATCTAAAGGAATTTTCATTAGCGTATGTCCGGGAACGACGGGTCTAATTAATAAAAACTACATATATATGTATATATATATAGCTAATTTATTTATTCAGATGCTGATATAACATGAGACGAGAGGTAGTCCTCTTTCGACTTCCTGCATGTTGTCTGTATTTTTCTCTTATTTCTCAACTGGTTTTATAAATTAGGAACTTTAGGCCTGAAACAAATTTTAAGTTTCAGGTAGGGTTTTCTTTCCTTTTTATACAGTTGTAGAAGTAAATTTCGACAGTGACAGCAAACATCAGACAACGACTGTTATATTTTTGATTTATCAATTAGTTGGAGTAGGGGGCGAGCTTTTGAAATCGAATTTATTTACAAAAGTGTTTTGTGATTGGTTGAATGTGTGTAAAATTGTTATGTTATTGATTACAACCACTTAAGCATTTAATTTGAAGCTTCATTAAGTGATTTTCAAACGAAATGTTTGAAAAGCATACTACTACATGAAAATATTTAAAAACTACATTATCCTGTCAAGAGCTCAACAACTATTTAAAAATGTGTTTATTAGTAAATACATTATCGCCGAGAGACCATTAAATCTATAGGTATTTTTATACCTAACTATTCTTCGAAGTCGTGACTTCTAAATTTAGTCAAATCACCGAATTTCATGAAGTAACGGATAGAGATCAATCCGTATAATTAATACCACCTTAGAAACACATTAAATTAAATAATTTTAACAATGAGAGAATACAATTCTCTTGAACACAAGTTTGAGAGGAAAGTTTAATATCTCAGTTTAACTTTTAAAAATATTTTTTTTTGATTACATACATTTAGGGACTCAAAGCACCCGCAGTATCTGTCGGCGTCCCTAGGGAACTAGGTAGAGCAGGGGTGGACTCATTTCTAATGTCGGAGCATATTAGAAATTACTTCACAACATAGCTTCATCACCTAACTATGCAAAACGTCATTTTCGAGTTTATAGCTTCGGGAAATGATGTATGACGGTTCTGGGAGACTCTTGTAGGAATCCTTTGACCTCGTCAGCGTGTTGGAATCCAGTTTATGCTAGGCGTCATATAATTGTTTCCTACGTGGCTATAGAATTGGAAATGTTCGTCACGAACGGACGTTAGACTAGGTAAATACAAAAAATATTAAGATATTCTATGTCTTAGGAGTCTAGTATGACTTAGAGACCTAGGATGTCTGCAGACTTTAGGAGAGAAGTATGATTGTGTAATCGGTATTATTTTAGGGGGAGATTGTACAATCTATGTCTGAGTCTCAGTGTGATACCTGTGAGATGATCTGGAAATCTGATTAGATGGTTCGCAACTTATATTAAAGATTTCAGGAATCAGATTATATCAGGTTGCTTAGATATTCTTAATTTTCATGAGGAAGATTGTATCTCTGGTTTTCTCTTATCTTATATTTGTTTAAAGTTCCAGATTTAAGTAAATATATTATATTTAATATATTTTATAAACATAATTCTACACATACACTTATCATTACATAAGATTTTATACACATACGTTGGCAATCACACATAATCACAAAATTAAGGCGATGTATGATGTATATAAGGAGAGATGTATTGTGTATCGGAATTCCTAATGAGATTTTGAATGATAGAGAATATGTTTTGATAATTAGATTTTCTTTTCAGCCATGAATATTATAATAAAATAGTGTCTTCATTTATTAATTATTCTGATAAATCTGTTTGAGTTGCTGTCTGTAAATGTTCAACGGGAGTCGACAAAGGGATGCAGACGTCATGTACCTATGGGACTGGAGATACTTCAGGACTATAATGCTGAAATTCATGAAAGCTGAGTATAATTAATTACTATTTGAACTTTTCACTTGTATGGCATTACTTTAATTCTATTCTATCATATAAATATATTGTAAGGGATTATTTATTTTAATTACATTGATTAAATAATTAGGTATTTTATTGTACTTAAGTAATGCCCAATTTCAGTGAAGTTCTAAAATACGAGAACTAAACACAAACTCACTGAAAAATTGATTAAGGCTATTTTGTTTTCTTATGAGAAAAGTGCAATTAACTTAGATTACTGTTTCAATTACTTATGTACTTTAAAGTTAATTTATTTCAATGTGTATTAATCTAATTTTCTTTCAGCGTCCTTTTTTTTTGTTATGGCTTTTAATCAGCCCATCATAAATCGCTAATAGCTAAAATTAGTATTTTAACTTTTATCTTTTCTGTTTTTTTATAAGTGTTTTATTTTTTTTTGTTACGTAGTAAATAGAGTCACTGGACAGCCTTTATTTGTAGAGATTCTAAATAGATTGCGGTTTTTCTATTTAAAATTCTCGAGGAGAGGGCAACAGATATGGTTGATCAAATTATCTTAATTAATTTGATAATTACAAAAAAGCAGAATTAATTATATCTGTTTGGAGAAAAGGACAAGGGGTCCAATTAATTAAGAATGTTTTTTTTATTAAATCTTCATATTTGTAATTTTATTTATTGATTCATAATTTCATATTTCTTTTATAATATAGAGAATTTACTAAATACCTATTCATAGACTCAATTTTTTAAAATCACTTTAATATTGTTTTAAATTTTTTTTTTTAAAAAAAGGGAAAACTAAATTTCAAAAATTTATATTGTTAATTATTATGAATCCATTATATACACACTTTTATTTTCGAATTCCATGTGGTAATAAATGTGGTGTGAACATGAACGACAAGCGGGAACCTACGAGCATATTCCAGTTTCGCATTGGTGAGCCTGGACGGATTAAAACGTAGCTAAATTACATCTATTTCATAACAAATTTTATAACTTCAAAGGTTTAATAAAAATTATATTTTTATAAAGTTTCTCTTCTTTTTCACGGGGGAGGGGGGGATATTTTACACAACGTTGGGGATGGACGGTAATTGGAGAGGCGACGACTGTGTTCGTGAATTACGTAAATTTATATGCATGTTATTAAAATCGGTCGAGATCAAGTTGCGCACTAGTTTATAAAAAATCATCTTAAAAGCAGAAAATAAGACCCCATTCTATAACATCACAAAAAAAAGCGTAGGTACTTGTCAACTACCATACAGCAATACAATAGCGTCACTGCAATTGTTTCTAAAAGTGTTTTAATTTTCCTGTAATGCTGATTGATTGTTTTGTCTCTGAGTTCTGAGCTTCCCTTAAAAAAACTAGTAATCGGGAAGTGATCGAAATTAAGTTTGCAAAATTAGACCCAAACAGATGAACCTATATCATCATCATATTAACGTATACTGGCCCATGCTGGATATAAGCCTCTTCTATGGCGCGCCATTTTTCCCGGTCCTCTGCCTTCCACATTCAGCCACCACCAGCCACGGGCTAAAGGGGGGCCCCGGTTCGCTTTTTTATCCGCGGTCTCCTCTCTAATACTTTTAACAATAATTCTTCAACACATAAGTGCTTAAGCTATTTATACAAAATTATAGAGCATTCGTAGTATTTCGAATCATATTTTTTTGTTCGAAAGCTCGTCAATCATTGCTTGCTTTTCAAATCAAACAGAACGGAAAAGGAAAATGTTTTTCTCGAACGGTGATAGAATTTAAAATTAAGCTTCCAATAAAGTAATTTCTGTTGAGTGGCAGATATTGGAAATTTTTTGTATTTAGGATATTAAATAAATTTTGCCTCCGTTTAGAAAGCTGATATTGTATTTTCGAAAATATACTTCTTTCTAAAAATAAATGTTTAAACAAAGAAATAAATTATTGTGTAAGCTTTTGCGCCTTGTACATATTTGGTTTCCTTAATTTTAAATTTATAAATCCTTGAAATGGTTTAGATTTTGAAATATATGGTGTTTTTATAAGCATGATATTATTAAATTAAATAATTATTTTATTTAAAAACGCTAGAAAAATTAAAAAATCATTAATTCACGTTATAAGACTCTTTTTCACAAAAATCTTACGCGTTAAAACGCATGTGTTTAGTTTCTATACAGGACATGGTTTATCAGTGCTTCAATATTTTTTAAATCTGCCATTTCATTTGTTAATGATTAAATAACAAATACCCAAACATTTTCACTAAGTCCTTTAATAGAGTTATATTTTATTCGTAGCTTGATCTAGAGATTAAAAATATCTCCTGGATGGATATATACTGTAACAGGTTGTATAGTCAAGTAACCGGATGTGTCAGTTCAGCTACTGTAAGTAACCAGGTAACGGTTATATTAGACGCTTTGGTTACTTCGAGTAAACGAAACATCTATTCTTTACGTTAATTTTCTATATTTTGCTTATCTGTTTCGTTTTCAATAAAAAAAAATGTTATAAATCAATAAGTCATCGAATAATACTCTCTCACTTGCAACATAAAAACTATACTCAAGAAATCAAACTGAAAAGTTTAAAGCTGGTACTTACAACAATTTCAATATTCAATTATAAAATTCTTCAAGTTGGTTTTAGTTTATTTTAAAGAAAATGTTTTATCTTTTTTGAGGTCTATGGAAAGCAATCAACACAACAAATACTTAAGAGTTCTTTTGGCGTAAAATTACTTCGAAAACATTTCTCTAAACGCTGTTCCTTCCATTTAGGATTTTTTTATATTTGCACAGCATTATTACTACCGAAAGGAATTGTTTCTTTTTATGTGTGTTGTAAATATTAAATGAAACAAATAATTTTGTTCATAACTTTCTTGCTTTAATTAAATGAAGGCAAGCCTTTTTTAATAATTTTCAAAAATTAAAAATTTTGGTTTGTTTAAAGTAGCAATTTTTTACCGAGCTCAAAAAAAAATGATCGCAAAAGTGTGAGAGAGACGAAGCGAACGTAATGTGTCTTGTCTATGAGAAAACACGCCACAGGTTAACTCTGACTATTTCTAAAGTGTGGACAATTTTGTTAGGCTATTCCGCAGTCCATAGAACAGATTACAGAATTCAAAGGCTACGAGATCTTAGTAACGACGCTGATATCGATAAAAAAATAAACAAACTATTTCTGGGCTGCATTCGGTGACTTCGTTTTCCGACACCGTTGTGTGGTTTTGTGTGGGTACATAATTGTAGCCTAAGAATATCCGAGTTTTTTTTTTTTCTGACTGTCTATGGAGTTGGCTGTTGCAGCCATTACTGCTTCATCGGCCTTTTTGGGGAGCCTCGGCTTGGGTTTTCGCTCTCGCGGGCCTCCCTTCAACCGGCGTGAGCCACGAACCCTAAGGTGAGTCACCACCAGGAGGGGAGGAAGCGCCCCGGCACTCTTTGATACCTCGTGTATCCTTGCGGGCACCGACGAACCTGGGGACGTCGGCGACGTGTTAGGGGGAGGCCCTATTAGGGGAGATCCTAGAGACTAATCTCGCTATCCGGACAGCGAGATCGTCATCTGGGGCCTTTAGAACGTGCCGAGGCCGCCTAACTGTAGTTTTACGACCATGCCGAGGTCGGTCGGGGGGATGAGTCCGAGTTAGGCGTGTCATTTTGTATATGCACACGTCACATTGATAATTGTGACGTCAAACAGTATGTCATCAGTCATGGCATAAGTGTTTTCTAACGACTGAACTAAACACACAAAAACACCAACATAGGTTTTATTATCTGAACAGTCCCTAGGCATTCAACATGACGTCATTACTTTCAACATCTCAGATAAGTTACTGAGTCTGTACAAGTGCCAGGTAATTTTGAAGTTAATTCACTACTATTGACGTTCTGAAAACCTCAAAAAGAGGCTAACTTGCTTTGTCTAGTTTTTACTTCCAAGCTTTACTTTATAAGTAAGTACATAATCAAAGTATGAAAAGTGTTTGAATAAGATTAGAGCCTTTGATAAGCTAATGGCGTTCCAATACGTCTTTGAAATTATGTTTAAATTAACATTGATTGAATAATAATGGACTTTAATATTATTCAATTTGAAGTTTTTGTTAGACATTTACTTTTACGAAGTTGGGAGTTTGATAGATTGAGTCAGAATTAAACACTACAGCGGGCTATTATGACTTAAGTGGCAAATTCAAACTTAAATTGATAAAAAAATATGGCCAAGTGCTAGTCGGACTCGCGCACCTAAGGTTCCGTACCTGCCACCATTTACGTAATTTACAAACACAAACAAAAACAAAGTGGGCCGCTGAGCGGTCACCCATCTAATAATCTGTATTTCATTCATCTGTATATTAAAAGCTTTATAGCTCACACACACTTAGATCACTCCCAGATTATATGTGTTACTGTTTTTACGATATCTTGTACCGCCAAGCGCCAAGCCAGAATTTGAACGCAAATATTGTTATCAATTTAGTTAGTAATAAAATTCAAACTGTTTTCATTAAATATATAAAATAAACATATTAATTTATTAAAATTAAATATGTTTTTCATGATTTTAGTCATAAAACTAACAACATCAATTTAGCTAGCAGTATGGGTATAAAAGGGAAGATAAATATAATATATATTTATCCGCACTTTACGTGTAGGGGAGGTAAACTAAAATTTTTTATTATAATTTTAGGTATAACCATGCCAAATTACAGCTGTCTAGTACTTATGGTCTAAGTGCCAAGCCGCGGACAAACAGACAAACGAACCAACCGACATGGCGAAACTATAAATAAGGGGTTCCTTGTTGACAAGGGAACCCTAAAAAATTGAACTTATAAAATTTCGTGGGGCACGTTCTATTCCATGAGTTTTGTAGTTGCTGTATTTTGTATGAAAACAGTTTGCTTTACATTTTTTAACTCAGTTAGCATCAAATCATTGCAAGGGACTCAATTTAACAAAACAAAACTACTTACTTATAATATTCAATACAAATCGATAAAAACTTTTTACCAGTTTAAAAGCAGACTAAAACTATCAATCTTAGAGCACTTTCAAGCTTGACTTTGGTAAGTAATGAAATCAGTGTCAAAAGTGATTGGATAAGGCTTTGGCTCTTTCAAAAGCTAATGGAACTCCAATAAATGATTGGAAATAATATTTTAATCAACATTGATTGGAAAATGCGAAGCTCAATATTTAATTTAAGTTGAAGCTCTAAGTAGAGATTGAGTGTGACAAAGTTAGCAGTTTATTGAATTAAGTTTGTTGCCTTTTAAGTAAAATTCTACTAATGGACGGTTGTAAGTTTGTTTGTTACTCAATTACGTCGTAACAAAGCATCCAATTGAGCCGAAATTTGGTACAGAGATAGTTCAAGAGACTTAGGCTACTTTTTATCCCACTACCATTATAAAGTTCTCACGGGAACATCTGTCCATTTAATTAAACCAAAACGACAGCTATAGCTAGATATAACAAAGTTTTATAATCAAGTATTTACCGTGAGAATCCCACGCCAATAACCAAACTTAGGGCGGGCGGAACCGCGGGTGCTACTATAAAAAGTTTCAACATGAGTTCTTATATGCTTTAATTTTTAATTTTTATTAGAGCTTTTATTTTTGTTATTTTTGGAGTAAAATTAAAGTAACAGTGATATGAGTGCCCACTTTGTGTTATATAAAACCAGGTATGGTGGCACATTCTTCCTAAAAACTAACTAATATAAAGTTTACATACACGATTGACAATTAAAAAAAGTAAAGTTTAGTTACTACCCCTTTAAAAATAATAAAAAATCTAGAAAGACGTTCTATTAAATTTATAGACAAAATAAAAACAATACTCTACTTTAAGAAAAAAGTTACTTTATTTGTGATAACAGAGAAACTTCCTCCCGCAAACGTTAAGGTTGTGGAAAGAGCTCCATGCCAAGGTTTTCCCTAAGGACTAAAGCAATGGGTGCTTCAAGGAAGAAGTTATTAAACAGTAGGGGCCAGTAAATGAACGCGCGAATGATGCCCCAGCTGTTGCAAGCGTCCATAGGCCACAAGTTTTTTTGCCACCTTAATGGTATAAATAATGGTAAAAAAACTAATTAAAAACAAAGAATTCACCGCGTACTACCAACTATATCTAATTGATTGATTTGATTGATTGAAATGGGTGAGATTATCAAACACGTTCCGACTATTTAATTTTGTTGTGAAACTCTAAAAGCTCTCGGTACTGACTTGAATTTTTTTTCCTTTGGTAATATAATTTATTAGAAAATTGTCCGATAAGGTTCTACTCTTCGATAAGATAATGGAATTCCAATAAACCGACGAAAGTACATTTTAATTAATATTTAAATTTAAAAAAAAAAACTAAATCGATTTTGATTTTACACAATCGCGTAGTAGATAACATAAAAAAACTATTTTTGTTAAAATTATTTCATGCAAATTGAATTTTTTATTATATGTTAACTAGATTCTGAGGATTTGTTATGACCCTTTCTATTGAAAAAGGTAAAATTGTAATAAGCTGTGGAAAAATTTTGCTTAAATCATGTTTAAACAATATCAAACATGTTGAATGAGCTTCTTATAAGATTTTCTCTAAGGACTATATAAAGGGTTCTTTAAGAAAGACGTTATTAAATTTTTGAAGGGTAGACCCCAGGTATTGCAAGCGTTCATAGGCTGCGGAGATCGCTTACCATCAGGCGGATCGCGAGCTTGTTTGCCAACTTAGCGTTAAAGAAACAATATTATATTGTTGAAGATACGGAATAGCTACAAGATATTATAGTATGAGTGGAATAGTTCAAAATGGTTGGTGGAGTAGTTTTATGGTGACGCTAATGCCCAATGGTCAACTTTTGTTGAACAATATATTAGGTGGGCTGAAAAGTTCGTAGGCTAACAAATAGATGGCGCTACTAGTATTTAATCCACAATTTTAAGTTAGACCTAACCTTCAAATGGCACGTGTATAAATTTGATAGCTGTCGGACTATTAGTTTCTGAGTTATATGTGCATTTTGAGTGAAGCACCTTTTGTTAGTTAGAAAAATGGATAAAAAGGAATATTGTGTGTTAATATAGCATTGCTTTTTGGCAAAAAAAAAATACTATTTAAGCTAAGGCTTCACTTGATAAATGTTATACGGGCTTTGCATGAGGGGAATCAACCATGTAAAAGTGGTTTGCGAAGTTTAAACGAGGCGAAATGAGCACCGAGGACGATGCACGCAGTGGACGCCCCAAAGAGGCTGTTATTGACGAAAAATACACAAAATAAGTTCGAATAACCGTTAAGTAAAGTAAACTGAGATATCTGAAACCCTAAAAATATCAATAGAACGTGTTGAATATATATAATTAATGAAAATTGGGTATGCGAAAGCTCTGTTCAAAGTGAGTGCCGCGCGAGATCACAATCGATCAAAAAAAACAACGAATCGATGATTCTGAGCAGTAATTGGAGCTATTTAATCGCAATAAACCCAAATTTTTGCGTCGATATGTGACAATGGATGAAACATGGCTCCGTGATTTCACACCGAAGTCCAATCGACATTCTGCCGAATGGACTGCACGTGATGAAGCGACTCCAAAGCGTGGAAAGACGCAAAAGTCGGCTGGCAAGGTAATGGCATCAGTATTTTAGGATGTGCGTGGTATAATATTCATCAACTATCTAAAAAACCAAAAAATAAAACCAATAATATGGGAAAAACCATAATCAGTGACTACTAATACGTAGCGTTATTAGAGTGTTTGAAGGACAAAATCTCGGAAAAACGGCCCTGTTTGAAGAAGAAGAAAGTGCTGTTTTATCGAATCAATGCACCGTGTTTGAATAAATGGAAACGATAGCAAAATTGCATGAATTGGGCTTCGAATTGCTTTCGCATCCACCGTATTCTCCAGATCTGGCCCTGGGCGACTTTTCCTGTTCTCAGACCTCACGATTTTTTTTTTATACCACTCAGGTGGCAAACATGCACACGGTCCGCCTGATGGTAAGCGGTCACCGTGGCCTATGAACGCTTGCAACACCAGAAGTTCACTCGCGCGTTGCTGACCCTTCAAAACTCCAATAACTGAACCCCATACTGTAGTTCTTAGAGAAAACCTTGGCAGGGAGCTCATTCCACAACCCAAGCGTTCGCGGGAGGAACGCTTTCTCTGAAACCGCACTATACGCGACCATTTCGGTTCTAAAGTGTAAGAATGAATTCCCTGCCGATGGCGAGCGGTGCGATAGTAAAAAGTAGCCGTGGGCATCATTTCAAACAATTCCTCAGAACACATCCCATTATACAAGCGGTAGAACACACACAGGGAGGCAAAGTCTCTCCTCAGACTTAAAGGTCCGATACGGCAAGTGATTTTGGGATCGTCGACAATTCTCACAGCCCGTCGTTGAACCGAGTCAAAAGGTCCAAGCTGGTAACCGGGTGCATCCGCCCTGAGATGGCAGCAGTACTCCATATGGCGCCGAACTTGCGACATGTAAAGCTGCAACCTTTGCCCCGACGTGAAGTACTGCCTCGCTCTGTTGAGTACACCAAGTTTTTTGAACGCCAGCTTCACCTTATCTTGTAAATGATCTCGGAACTGAACATCCCAATGCTCTTGGAGATGGAGAGGGGAGTGTTCTGGAATTGTGGGACTACAGTGAATGGGGTTTTCTTAGCGGTGAACGCGCAGACTTCTTTCTTTGTAGGGTTGAATCGGACCAAGTTTACCCGTCCACAGTCAGAGACCTTGGACAGTGTGGTCTCGATTTGAGACACAAGTTTTCCGCGGTTTTCCTTCACAACGGAACGAGGGATGTTTGCGCGACCCGTGTAATATGCGTCTCCAGTACTGTCATCTGCATAGCAATGTATGTTGTTGATGTCCAACATGTCATTGACATGCAGTAGAAACAACGTAGGAGACAGCACGGAGCCTTGCGGAACACCAGCATTAATGTCCATGCTATCAGAGCAACTACCGTTAACTACGGTTCGTATGCGTCTGCCGGACAAAAGCTAGCCACCTATTTGCACAAACCCTCGGGCACTCCGTAAGATGGCAACTTCGATAGAAGACCCCGGTGCCAGACCAGACTCGTGGAATGCTCGCTGGACAGAAATTTTGCGCTTATGTAGAGGTAATCGCCGAAACTAAAGCCTATTTTTAACCTAAAGACAAATGTATAAAATATTAAATGGCATTGAAACATTTTATAAATAGGTTAAATAATAAAATCAAATTCTATCAAGATTTTTTTTTGGTAGTCTACGACCTTTTCAGTCAATTGCGTCAATGAGTTACGGTCAACATGCTTCAGAGAACACAGTTTGTTGACAAGTTGATCAAAGCACTCCCAGCGAGTGTTAATACACGTATTCATGGTAAGATTAAATCAATAGCGGAAGTATGTTACTGAGAGTTACTAACCTGTCTTTATCTTTTGTTCCAAAAAAAAAAACATATGTGGCATTGTCTTTGAATTGTTTCAACACACAATACACCTTAATAAATAACCATTGTGAGAATAATTGAATTCGCAAAACGTGTCAAAAATGTATATACATGTGTAATCTGCATGCAGGAGACGGCGGCGTGGCTTTGGCATACGACAGGGGCGTGAAATTCGTATGTTATAGTTGTTTCCTTATTGCTATAGTATAGCACAGACCGACGCAACACTTACCCAAGAACCGTGTTGCTCACAAAACGTTACGTCTAGAAAGTGCATATATTCTGGTGGGTCTAATCAAAGTTACTGACCATTTAGCAAAACTGTACCGACACTTTAATCTTGACCTCATCTTTTTTAAATTAACTCAATTTAATTGGTGATACAGTTCACCAGATCTATTTCTACTACCTTCGCTTTGTTTAGTGATTTTTTTTTCATTGATATTCCAAACCACGTAAACCACGTAAATTATTTTTAAAATTGAAGAACGGCATAAGTCGATTTATATAAGATATACTCATCTTTCATAATCCATTACACACCCATAGCATAACCCGTTCCACACCTATACACAACCCTTTCCACGCCCATAGCACAATCCGTGCAACACCTGTAGCACAACCCATCCTACATCCATAGCACATCCACACAATGAATATTTAGGCTATACACAGCCCACAATACGCACTGCATGAGCCCGCGTGCTGGACTTTGGCCCAAATCGGCCTCGCCCAAAGTGAATATAGGCCGGTTTCAAACAGTGGGGACCTATAAAGTATAATCTCGACTACTTTATAGTTTTATATCACACCGTCAAGGCCTCTACTTAGTTATTTGTAGTTAGAAAGTTACATTACATATTGTGTTAGACAATGTATTGTCAGGTCCACGTCTACCGTTAGTACCGCCACGTCAGACTGATCTGGTAATGCCCGCTATACAGCTCGAAGTATCTGTTACTTTGTATGAACGTCGACTACAGTCCAGAATCAGTCTAAAACTACACAATGGGGCATTAACAGTATTTAGTGCTTTGTGAATGTTGAAATGTTAATTACACTAATGTACAAAGTTGTACTTTGTAAAATCTACTAGTATATGGAATTTAGAAGGTTTCTAATGTGATCGTTTATATGCTTTGAGGTGACAACATATATAGGGTAGCAACTTTGACCGTGGATTAATTGACAATTTATCTCTTATAATATATTATAATGTCAAACAATGGCTTTATTAATACAAGTATTATTTTATCATTGTTATGCTCATGAATATTGTTTTTTTTTCATTATTTTTTTATATTATTGAATAAGAAAACCCAGAAACGACCAGTTTTCTTTTTAACTGACTTCAAAGAAGGAGGTCTCCGTCGAACATAGTAGGTTATATTTTTTTTATGTGTGTCCACCGATTTCTCCATCAATTGTAAACCGATTTCAAAAATTCTTTTTTATTCCAAAGAGACCGTTACCGACGGTGATCTCATATTCATGAAGTGGACTTATAACTTAAAATTTTGTAGAAAAAAAAATATTTATATCAATTTTGATCTGGTGAAACGCGCCTTTTATGTTGATAATTGTATAATATTTTGTCACAAGTATGGATGTTTTTAGTGTACGAGAAAAAAAAGCCCGGATGTATTTTTTAATTTTTAGTTGCTTTATATTAAACAAATTTTAGTTTGTTTTTCAAAGTCAATAATTAAAAAAATACCTATAAAATGTATTGTTAATTTTTTTGTGATTCCTTAAATTTCTAGTACTGTCACCTCAACTGGTCCCATACAAACTTTTAATCCTTATTAGAATCTAGATCGATCAGCTCGGAAAAATATTTTTTATTAAAATTACCTTTTATTTTGCAGACAGAACATTTTAATGAATTCTGTAAAAGTCAGTTTAAATATGTCAAACAGTCATAGACAGCCTTCTAAGACTGTTTTCTTGTAGATATTACTCAAACTCAAACTCGATTTTTTTTATTCAAATTAGGTTTTTGCAAACACTTTTAAATGTTCAAAGTTATTAAACACTATTTTTATTTTTTGAACCCTAAATCCCTCCCTTCGCTTCACAATATGGATTTCTACCGAGAAGAATCAGGCAAGAAACGCGATAGTTACTCTTTTCAAAAAAATCATTGAGTTAAGATATAACTAGTATAATACATCATAAATAATATCATCAAAGCAAAAAGTTATAATAATAACAACACAATATTTAAACAACACTTTTAAACATTTTATATTATTTTTATTTGGTTTACCTATGCCTCCTGTACCGGTACCTGTAACGATTATGGAAGCTGCCCTGACTGACCCTTTTAAAAATTCTTTCCTCCCTATGTTTTAACATTCACAGACCGTTTTAGTTTAATAGCATGACATAGTCGCTTTTACTGCAGTACCAGTTGTTAGCAAGGTACAGCTCACATTGTATTAGACAATGTAATTTTAGTTCCACAGTTACCGCTGCCAGTCTCGTATTCATTGTCCTATAATATTCGCTTTACAGCTCGAAATATCCATTACTTTGTCAGGAACATCGACAATAGTGTGCGGAGTATCAGTTTAAAGCCAAACACACAAAGGGGCCGCTGGTTGTCCAGCGCTTTGTGTACATTGAGATGTTAATTTCACCTACACAGCGTAAAACGTTGGAATTATTGGTATTTCTGTAACATTAAAAAATTGTTACACAAATTAAATTTGAACATTAAAAACATAGGAACGCTT
The DNA here is from genome assembly GCA_946406115.1 of Apoda limacodes. Lineage (NCBI taxonomy): Eukaryota > Metazoa > Arthropoda > Insecta > Lepidoptera > Limacodidae > Apoda > Apoda limacodes. The sequence goes on along the minus strand of OX291555.1, from coordinate 26,615,061 downwards.
GATGTACGTTATAGGGTACCGTACTTAACAATGAACCCTTATATAGTTTCGCCATGTCCGTCCGTCTGTCTGTCTGTCCGCGGCTTAGCTTAGAGACCATTAGTACTAGGAATCTGTAATTTAACATGAATAATACATATTAATTAGGCCGACAAACTGGTAAAACAAAATTAGAAAAAAATAATTTTCTAAGGGTACCTCCTATGGGGATGAGTTTTTTTTCTCGTCTACCCTATAGTGTGGAGTTCGTTGGATAGTTCGTTAAAAATATTGAGGGTGTGCGAAAACCATTTTTCGATTCAGCTATTTGCGTTTGCGAAATATTGTTAGTAAAATTTTTGTAAATGGCTGTTCTGACTACCAAGCAATGAAGAATCTAAATCAACAGTGATATGGAAGATTACTTTTCAGGGAAGTTTCTTTTGGTCGTGTACCTGGGAACAATAGGAAAGGAATATTGAAATTAGTGCCTTTTTAACAACGGTCACTTTTAGCAGAAATGCCAACTACAACTCACAGATATTATTTAGAAACTATGTAAAACCTTATAAAAATAGCTTATGACTAGTTTTCTATTTGCAACATTTGGATTTTAGAAATTCGTTTTCTACGAACAGAACATTGAGGATATTTAATAGCGGCGCTATTAGGCTGTAAGAGGGCCCTTAACTATTCGTGACCTACATAAATTTTCCTACTGAGCAACGTGTGAAAAGATACGGGGTTCAAATTTGAGTTATTTAATAAGGCAATTTTAGAACCCCTTTTAATAAAACTTAACAAAAGCATAATTTATATTTAATTTGTTATGATGCCTAATTTTGTTACCTTTTGTTATTGATTTTATTGAATTTAGTAAAATCTTTGCCCCTGGTTTGATACCAGTTTAAATAATTACTACACACTGTGATTCATTCGTTACTGCATATTCAGGGCTTTCATCAATTTTACTCTTCGATGGATAAATAATTTCGAACATCAACATACCTACGCAGTACGCAGTAAATGGTTATTTTTGTTTTATTACTAATTTTGTTTTTGTTGTTGTTGTTCCAGTTTTTAATAGCAATGAAAAATAAAGAATGCAGATTTGTAGAGTTGCGCCGTGGATTAGGCCCCTGGTGACCGAGTCTGGAACGTACATACACATTCGGTCCCTGCACAGGCCAAACACTAGGCAAAGAACATTTGTGTTTATCTTGGGTCTGGTTGTTTTCCTTCTGGATGTTATATACTAACATAACATGCATGAAATTCATCCCAAACAAGACTTGAAAGAACTTTTAGAATACCTACACATTTTATAGGTTTTCGTTCAAACTCAAACTAAAACCGGGATGCAACGTAGGTCATTGCATGAAATTCGACTTTTTCACACTTGTTGTGCAATCTACTATTATATTAGTTCAAATATTGTAAATAAATATACTTCTCCCAAGTATATTTGATAAGTTTGACCATCAATTTAATATTGTAGGTATTTTAGTATTCATGGATAAATTGGGTAATCAAAGTATCCTCAAAGGCTATCACAATTATCACAGTCGGTACTAAGAACATTCCAGTTCATCACAAGTGCACAAGCTTGATTGAGTTATTTGATAGAAGGGAACAATTTCAACTAATCTACTAATGATTATCCTCACAGTTTTCTTTTAATTCCATTAAGACAGTTGTAACAGATGAATATGTAAAGGGCGGGATCTAACTAAACAAACAGTAGAATATACTACTAAACACATTAAGAAGTTAGTAGTCTAAATATTTACCCACGAGTATGTTAGTTAAAACAATTTTTAATAATTTACAAAGTCAAAAACAACTTGCAGTAACTTACAAAGTCATATTACATCAATCTTACTAATTAAGATTTTCAAACGAATTAATGAATAAACTATACATAGGCACGAAGAAATAATCTTACATACATAGAAATAATCATGTTTCGTTTGAGAGTCTCTGAAGGTTAGAGTTTTTAAAGAAAATATATCGTACATGCCATATCTATGGCTAGATCATCAATGTAAATAAATATTTTCATAGAAAAGATGCAGCCAAAAGATTAACCTCGAGCCAGGATTTGAACTTGTAACAATCCTTACAATTCGTCTAAGTACGCCACCAATTGAGCTATCGCGGCACAATTATAATGGTCATTCTTTCTAAATTGCCTCTAAATCTATATGCTTGTTGTACGTAGTAGTGTTGTAACATCACGTATTATATGCAAAAAGCGCATAAGTCACAGTGGGCCAGCCAAAGCATATAGAAACAAATATGAGACTAGTAATTTTTCGCCTACGGATTATTGTTCATTTATTTATCCCAATAGTACTAAAATTTTTTTATTCCTTAATATTCATATTTAATATGTTAAAATGATTTTTATTGTTACCGTGTCCGAATGACAAATCGCGAGCGGAAGCCAGACTACCCGCTTTTAGCGCTATTTTCAGGGCTCCGTAAAAATTATAAATATTATAGACAGTTCCAGGGAGGCAGGTCTTTTTTTTAGGAAATTTCCTCTTCTTTTCAGATCTTTTTTCAAATTTCGAATATCTTTGATAGTTTTCGAGATATTAAAAAAAAACCAAACCCCTACTTTTTTTTAAATTGTTTATAACTTTTGCAATTTTAATCGGCCCCTTTTGGAACTTTTTCTTAAACTTTCTACATAATATTCCGAATCGAATGACACCTTGATCGTAATTTTCGGAGACTATACAAAAATTTCACCTAAAAAGGTACATGTTGACCAGACTATAGACTTTGGAATCTGACTATACAAATCAAACGATATTTATTCAAGTAGGTTTTTAATAGCACTTTTGAATCGGCAATACAGTGTGAACAATGTTACACCTCAAAACTAGATTCAACTTACAGACTTTCTGTTTTTAAATAGCGTACAGTAAAAAAGTAGGAAAAAATGCAATTGGAATAATAACCACTATAACATAATCTCCATGTTATCTTTCACTATAGTTATCTGGAACCAAAACCGACCCTGGAAATTACCGGCCAATTTCTGTTCTTCCAGTACTATCCAAAATATTTAAAAAAATTATTTTTATTTCGATTGGAGCATTTTATAAGTTCAAATAATATCCTTTATCACAAACAATATGGTTTTAGGGCTAAATCTAATACGCTGTCAGCTACAATTGATTTGATAACTAAAATCAACTCAATATGGATAAAAGACAAATAGCTCTTGGTGTCTTTATAGACCTGAAGAAGGCCTTTGATACAGTGTGTCATACCATATTATTTGATAAACTATGTGAAATAGGAATTACAAGAACTGTCTATAATATCCTTAAATCATATTTATCAAATCGCTACCAAATAGTTAAAACTAAATCTACTGAAAGTAGCCCGAAATTAATTACATTTGGAGTACCCCAAGGCTCGATTTTAGGACCGCTGCTTTTTCTTATATACATTAATGGAATCCACAAAATAGGTCTTAAAGGAGACCTTACTATTTACGCAGACGGCACCATTTTACAAGATGCGCAAAATGATTTAAATATTTTTAATTTATGGTTTTAATCAAATCTCTTAACCATAAATATATCTTAAACTAACTATATAATACTATCTGCTAAAAATAAAAAAATACCAAACTTCGAACCACTAACAACTAATAACCAACAAATTAGCAGAGTTGATAAAGAAAAATATCTTGGTCTAGTATTAGACAAAAGCCTAAAAACTAAACTTATCTCACTTACTGGTGCTTTGCGAAGGATTGTCAAATGTTTTCCAACACAAGTACGCTATACTATATATAATACACTTATCAAACCACATATTGACTATCTTATAGAAATCTGGGGCACAGCTGCCAAAACTAATAAAGTTATACTACAGACTGCACAAAATAAATTAATAAAAATATTGTTTCAGTTTGATTTGTATACACCTTCTAGAGAAATATACAAACGAACAAAAATAATGAACATCACACAAACATACATGTACTACACCTGCATCCTGGTTCACAAAATTCTAAAGAAAGATATACACACAAAAATTAATTTAAAAAAAAACAACAATCGCATCATTACGTGTTAAGACGAGCAAATGACAAAACTATACTCACCACGTACCAACCATGGTAAAAAAGTCTTATGTTTGAAGGTGCCCAAATGTATAATCTGTTACCTAAGTTCATTAAAGAAGCGAAATCTATGTTAACCTTTAAAAAACTACTTAAATTCTATATAATTAATAAACAAGATACAACTTAAAACAGATTTCGTATAGTTATTAACTATGTAAAATAAAAAGTAAAAACACTACATCTAAAATTTTATGTACAAACTACGCTCAACTAAGGACACATCTAGTAACACAAATTCTGTATACGCACGTAACACACAGTCACAGTCACTTCAACCTTGTCCGGACAGACTATGAATTGAATGTATTGAAGGTACCCTCCACCTACTAACTTAAATATTTACGTATGTTAACTAATCTTATAACTTTCCCATGTAAGTGAATTAATTTATTCTTATGAGAAATAAAGTATCTTAAACCTAATATAGTATTATTATATATTATAGTATATATTAGCAACGAAGTAAACAATAAAAAATATAAATATTGCTTTAAAATTTGGTAACTGTAAATTAAAACAGTATTAAATAACTATCCTCATACAGTATTTACATAGTCGTTATTTGTAAATTAGTAACATTTCCGCGACCACAACCGGCAGTTTGGAGAGATTTGGGAGCGAGATATTTTGCAGTATTGTCTGGTTGCTGCAATTTCGTTCCACAAAACAAAATTATCAACTTATTTGGTTGTTAAATAAAGCGATATTGCTGCCATATCTACGTGAGTAATACTTGTACTTTCACAGGTTTGTGATCTTAATGGTTTTTAACTTAGGGAGAAACTGCAGATACAATTTTACGTACGCTTTTATAATGTTAACAGTAAATGCTGTTATAATATATCCAATTTTTTTTTAAAAAGGGTGGAAAACAAATCGAAAATCTTTTCTCCTATCTGCAAAGAGACATAAATAAATAAATCAACACTTTGCTATAGTACTTTAGCCCTACAGCAGCTAACTAGCGACGCCATAGGATATTATTTAATTCCGCTTCGCACGAAGCATATTTCAAAAATGTATTACTTAGAAGTCATAAAACTAGTCGTAAGTGCTGTATTTAACACGTTGTGTATGATTGTGTTAACTTTAGCTAACTAAGTGCCCATTTTTAACAGAAATATCAAGTACATCTCACAGAAGTATTTAAGGAACAATACAAAACGTTTTTAACACCGCATACATAATAATAAAAATAGCATTATGACAGGTTTTCAAATTTCTATGTTGTTTATTTTTACAACAGGTGCACTTTAATATCAGTACAACCTTTGGGTGGCCTAATTGTTAACAGATAACTGTATATTCAGTTAATTTTTTATACATTTCACGCTTTAACAATTATCGAACTACACTTTTTAGTAACGAATTAATGATTGACGAATATAACTTTTTAATTAATTGTGCCCCTCCTGTATATATTGCTATCTAAAATAAAATAACTCTGAAATAGCAAATTAATTTTTAAAATCAGTTTTCGGAGTCAGCGATTATAAACAAATATAACTGTAAAAGTTAAAAGTTTGTCACATAATTTGTATAAACAAAGGATACAGTTTGGGATGTTGAATAACCAGTTTTATTAGATCCATGAACCGCGTGAATGCATAGAAAAAAAACTCCAGAGCCGATAGCTGGTATAGAGGATTTCCAGAAAGCGTTTGCGGGAACGAAGTTGCTGCAGTCTGCGAGAGAGTTCTCTAGAATACAGTCGTGGAGTTTCATTTTTTTTATACAATACAGTCACCTAGCAGGAGTGTTGGCGATTGATCATGATATTTGAATTTTTATAAAGGAGTCAGCCAAAGAGTGCATTAGAGTATAGTCGTGGTGAAGTCAACGAGAACCAGTGTTTTTAGTTACAAGTGATATATCAATTTACTTTTAATTTAGCATTTAATTCAATTTAATTTAATTAATTTAAAATTTAACTTTACAATTGTGCACTTTAACAAGTAAAATCTTAATGGTTGGAGCTCTTCATACAATTGGTAAACAGTATCATTTTTTTTTTAATTGTTATCATATATTTCTTCTTTTAACTTTTAGATTTTTATTTAATTCACTTTTTTTTTCGGATAACTTAGTTTAATAGGATGTATGTATTAAAGACGAATGCATGCGATATGTATATCTAAAGGAATTTTCATTAGCGTATGTCCGGGAACGACGGGTCTAATTAATAAAAACTACATATATATGTATATATATATAGCTAATTTATTTATTCAGATGCTGATATAACATGAGACGAGAGGTAGTCCTCTTTCGACTTCCTGCATGTTGTCTGTATTTTTCTCTTATTTCTCAACTGGTTTTATAAATTAGGAACTTTAGGCCTGAAACAAATTTTAAGTTTCAGGTAGGGTTTTCTTTCCTTTTTATACAGTTGTAGAAGTAAATTTCGACAGTGACAGCAAACATCAGACAACGACTGTTATATTTTTGATTTATCAATTAGTTGGAGTAGGGGGCGAGCTTTTGAAATCGAATTTATTTACAAAAGTGTTTTGTGATTGGTTGAATGTGTGTAAAATTGTTATGTTATTGATTACAACCACTTAAGCATTTAATTTGAAGCTTCATTAAGTGATTTTCAAACGAAATGTTTGAAAAGCATACTACTACATGAAAATATTTAAAAACTACATTATCCTGTCAAGAGCTCAACAACTATTTAAAAATGTGTTTATTAGTAAATACATTATCGCCGAGAGACCATTAAATCTATAGGTATTTTTATACCTAACTATTCTTCGAAGTCGTGACTTCTAAATTTAGTCAAATCACCGAATTTCATGAAGTAACGGATAGAGATCAATCCGTATAATTAATACCACCTTAGAAACACATTAAATTAAATAATTTTAACAATGAGAGAATACAATTCTCTTGAACACAAGTTTGAGAGGAAAGTTTAATATCTCAGTTTAACTTTTAAAAATATTTTTTTTTGATTACATACATTTAGGGACTCAAAGCACCCGCAGTATCTGTCGGCGTCCCTAGGGAACTAGGTAGAGCAGGGGTGGACTCATTTCTAATGTCGGAGCATATTAGAAATTACTTCACAACATAGCTTCATCACCTAACTATGCAAAACGTCATTTTCGAGTTTATAGCTTCGGGAAATGATGTATGACGGTTCTGGGAGACTCTTGTAGGAATCCTTTGACCTCGTCAGCGTGTTGGAATCCAGTTTATGCTAGGCGTCATATAATTGTTTCCTACGTGGCTATAGAATTGGAAATGTTCGTCACGAACGGACGTTAGACTAGGTAAATACAAAAAATATTAAGATATTCTATGTCTTAGGAGTCTAGTATGACTTAGAGACCTAGGATGTCTGCAGACTTTAGGAGAGAAGTATGATTGTGTAATCGGTATTATTTTAGGGGGAGATTGTACAATCTATGTCTGAGTCTCAGTGTGATACCTGTGAGATGATCTGGAAATCTGATTAGATGGTTCGCAACTTATATTAAAGATTTCAGGAATCAGATTATATCAGGTTGCTTAGATATTCTTAATTTTCATGAGGAAGATTGTATCTCTGGTTTTCTCTTATCTTATATTTGTTTAAAGTTCCAGATTTAAGTAAATATATTATATTTAATATATTTTATAAACATAATTCTACACATACACTTATCATTACATAAGATTTTATACACATACGTTGGCAATCACACATAATCACAAAATTAAGGCGATGTATGATGTATATAAGGAGAGATGTATTGTGTATCGGAATTCCTAATGAGATTTTGAATGATAGAGAATATGTTTTGATAATTAGATTTTCTTTTCAGCCATGAATATTATAATAAAATAGTGTCTTCATTTATTAATTATTCTGATAAATCTGTTTGAGTTGCTGTCTGTAAATGTTCAACGGGAGTCGACAAAGGGATGCAGACGTCATGTACCTATGGGACTGGAGATACTTCAGGACTATAATGCTGAAATTCATGAAAGCTGAGTATAATTAATTACTATTTGAACTTTTCACTTGTATGGCATTACTTTAATTCTATTCTATCATATAAATATATTGTAAGGGATTATTTATTTTAATTACATTGATTAAATAATTAGGTATTTTATTGTACTTAAGTAATGCCCAATTTCAGTGAAGTTCTAAAATACGAGAACTAAACACAAACTCACTGAAAAATTGATTAAGGCTATTTTGTTTTCTTATGAGAAAAGTGCAATTAACTTAGATTACTGTTTCAATTACTTATGTACTTTAAAGTTAATTTATTTCAATGTGTATTAATGTAATTTTCTTTCAGCGTCCTTTTTTTTTGTTATGGCTTTTAATCAGCCCATCATAAATCGCTAATAGCTAAAATTAGTATTTTAACTTTTATCTTTTCTGTTTTTTTATAAGTGTTTTATTTTTTTTTGTTACGTAGTAAATAGAGTCACTGGACAGCCTTTATTTGTAGAGATTCTAAATAGATTGCGGTTTTTCTATTTAAAATTCTCGAGGAGAGGGCAACAGATATGGTTGATCAAATTATCTTAATTAATTTGATAATTACAAAAAAGCAGAATTAATTATATCTGTTTGGAGAAAAGGACAAGGGGTCCAATTAATTAAGAATGTTTTTTTTATTAAATCTTCATATTTGTAATTTTATTTATTGATTCATAATTTCATATTTCTTTTATAATATAGAGAATTTACTAAATACCTATTCATAGACTCAATTTTTTAAAATCACTTTAATATTGTTTTAAATTTTTTTTTTTAAAAAAAGGGAAAACTAAATTTCAAAAATTTATATTGTTAATTATTATGAATCCATTATATACACACTTTTATTTTCGAATTCCATGTGGTAATAAATGTGGTGTGAACATGAACGACAAGCGGGAACCTACGAGCATATTCCAGTTTCGCATTGGTGAGCCTGGACGGATTAAAACGTAGCTAAATTACATCTATTTCATAACAAATTTTATAACTTCAAAGGTTTAATAAAAATTATATTTTTATAAAGTTTCTCTTCTTTTTCACGGGGGAGGGGGGGATATTTTACACAACGTTGGGGATGGACGGTAATTGGAGAGGCGACGACTGTGTTCGTGAATTACGTAAATTTATATGCATGTTATTAAAATCGGTCGAGATCAAGTTGCGCACTAGTTTATAAAAAATCATCTTAAAAGCAGAAAATAAGACCCCATTCTATAACATCACAAAAAAAAGCGTAGGTACTTGTCAACTACCATACAGCAATACAATAGCGTCACTGCAATTGTTTCTAAAAGTGTTTTAATTTTCCTGTAATGCTGATTGATTGTTTTGTCTCTGAGTTCTGAGCTTCCCTTAAAAAAACTAGTAATCGGGAAGTGATCGAAATTAAGTTTGCAAAATTAGACCCAAACAGATGAACCTATATCATCATCATATTAACGTATACTGGCCCATGCTGGATATAAGCCTCTTCTATGGCGCGCCATTTTTCCCGGTCCTCTGCCTTCCACATTCAGCCACCACCAGCCACGGGCTAAAGGGGGGCCCCGGTTCGCTTTTTTATCCGCGGTCTCCTCTCTAATACTTTTAACAATAATTCTTCAACACATAAGTGCTTAAGCTATTTATACAAAATTATAGAGCATTCGTAGTATTTCGAATCATATTTTTTTGTTCGAAAGCTCGTCAATCATTGCTTGCTTTTCAAATCAAACAGAACGGAAAAGGAAAATGTTTTTCTCGAACGGTGATAGAATTTAAAATTAAGCTTCCAATAAAGTAATTTCTGTTGAGTGGCAGATATTGGAAATTTTTTGTATTTAGGATATTAAATAAATTTTGCCTCCGTTTAGAAAGCTGATATTGTATTTTCGAAAATATACTTCTTTCTAAAAATAAATGTTTAAACAAAGAAATAAATTATTGTGTAAGCTTTTGCGCCTTGTACATATTTGGTTTCCTTAATTTTAAATTTATAAATCCTTGAAATGGTTTAGATTTTGAAATATATGGTGTTTTTATAAGCATGATATTATTAAATTAAATAATTATTTTATTTAAAAACGCTAGAAAAATTAAAAAATCATTAATTCACGTTATAAGACTCTTTTTCACAAAAATCTTACGCGTTAAAACGCATGTGTTTAGTTTCTATACAGGACATGGTTTATCAGTGCTTCAATATTTTTTAAATCTGCCATTTCATTTGTTAATGATTAAATAACAAATACCCAAACATTTTCACTAAGTCCTTTAATAGAGTTATATTTTATTCGTAGCTTGATCTAGAGATTAAAAATATCTCCTGGATGGATATATACTGTAACAGGTTGTATAGTCAAGTAACCGGATGTGTCAGTTCAGCTACTGTAAGTAACCAGGTAACGGTTATATTAGACGCTTTGGTTACTTCGAGTAAACGAAACATCTATTCTTTACGTTAATTTTCTATATTTTGCTTATCTGTTTCGTTTTCAATAAAAAAAAATGTTATAAATCAATAAGTCATCGAATAATACTCTCTCACTTGCAACATAAAAACTATACTCAAGAAATCAAACTGAAAAGTTTAAAGCTGGTACTTACAACAATTTCAATATTCAATTATAAAATTCTTCAAGTTGGTTTTAGTTTATTTTAAAGAAAATGTTTTATCTTTTTTGAGGTCTATGGAAAGCAATCAACACAACAAATACTTAAGAGTTCTTTTGGCGTAAAATTACTTCGAAAACATTTCTCTAAACGCTGTTCCTTCCATTTAGGATTTTTTTATATTTGCACAGCATTATTACTACCGAAAGGAATTGTTTCTTTTTATGTGTGTTGTAAATATTAAATGAAACAAATAATTTTGTTCATAACTTTCTTGCTTTAATTAAATGAAGGCAAGCCTTTTTTAATAATTTTCAAAAATTAAAAATTTTGGTTTGTTTAAAGTAGCAATTTTTTACCGAGCTCAAAAAAAAATGATCGCAAAAGTGTGAGAGAGACGAAGCGAACGTAATGTGTCTTGTCTATGAGAAAACACGCCACAGGTTAACTCTGACTATTTCTAAAGTGTGGACAATTTTGTTAGGCTATTCCGCAGTCCATAGAACAGATTACAGAATTCAAAGGCTACGAGATCTTAGTAACGACGCTGATATCGATAAAAAAATAAACAAACTATTTCTGGGCTGCATTCGGTGACTTCGTTTTCCGACACCGTTGTGTGGTTTTGTGTGGGTACATAATTGTAGCCTAAGAATATCCGAGTTTTTTTTTTTTCTGACTGTCTATGGAGTTGGCTGTTGCAGCCATTACTGCTTCATCGGCCTTTTTGGGGAGCCTCGGCTTGGGTTTTCGCTCTCGCGGGCCTCCCTTCAACCGGCGTGAGCCACGAACCCTAAGGTGAGTCACCACCAGGACGAACCTGGGGACGTCGGCGACGTGTTAGGGGGAGGCCCTATTAGGGGAGATCCTAGAGACTAATCTCGCTATCCGGACAGCGAGATCGTCATCTGGGGCCTTTAGAACGTGCCGAGGCCGCCTAACTGTAGTTTTACGACCATGCCGAGGTCGGTCGGGGGGATGAGTCCGAGTTAGGCGTGTCATTTTGTATATGCACACGTCACATTGATAATTGTGACGTCAAACAGTATGTCATCAGTCATGGCATAAGTGTTTTCTAACGACTGAACTAAACACACAAAAACACCAACATAGGTTTTATTATCTGAACAGTCCCTAGGCATTCAACATGACGTCATTACTTTCAACATCTCAGATAAGTTACTGAGTCTGTACAAGTGCCAGGTAATTTTGAAGTTAATTCACTACTATTGACGTTCTGAAAACCTCAAAAAGAGGCTAACTTGCTTTGTCTAGTTTTTACTTCCAAGCTTTACTTTATAAGTAAGTACATAATCAAAGTATGAAAAGTGTTTGAATAAGATTAGAGCCTTTGATAAGCTAATGGCGTTCCAATACGTCTTTGAAATTATGTTTAAATTAACATTGATTGAATAATAATGGACTTTAATATTATTCAATTTGAAGTTTTTGTTAGACATTTACTTTTACGAAGTTGGGAGTTTGATAGATTGAGTCAGAATTAAACACTACAGCGGGCTATTATGACTTAAGTGGCAAATTCAAACTTAAATTGATAAAAAAATATGGCCAAGTGCTAGTCGGACTCGCGCACCTAAGGTTCCGTACCTGCCACCATTTACGTAATTTACAAACACAAACAAAAACAAAGTGGGCCGCTGAGCGGTCACCCATCTAATAATCTGTATTTCATTCATCTGTATATTAAAAGCTTTATAGCTCACACACACTTAGATCACTCCCAGATTATATGTGTTACTGTTTTTACGATATCTTGTACCGCCAAGCGCCAAGCCAGAATTTGAACGCAAATATTGTTATCAATTTAGTTAGTAATAAAATTCAAACTGTTTTCATTAAATATATAAAATAAACATATTAATTTATTAAAATTAAATATGTTTTTCATGATTTTAGTCATAAAACTAACAACATCAATTTAGCTAGCAGTATGGGTATAAAAGGGAAGATAAATATAATATATATTTATCCGCACTTTACGTGTAGGGGAGGTAAACTAAAATTTTTTATTATAATTTTAGGTATAACCATGCCAAATTACAGCTGTCTAGTACTTATGGTCTAAGTGCCAAGCCGCGGACAAACAGACAAACGAACCAACCGACATGGCGAAACTATAAATAAGGGGTTCCTTGTTGACAAGGGAACCCTAAAAAATTGAACTTATAAAATTTCGTGGGGCACGTTCTATTCCATGAGTTTTGTAGTTGCTGTATTTTGTATGAAAACAGTTTGCTTTACATTTTTTAACTCAGTTAGCATCAAATCATTGCAAGGGACTCAATTTAACAAAACAAAACTACTTACTTATAATATTCAATACAAATCGATAAAAACTTTTTACCAGTTTAAAAGCAGACTAAAACTATCAATCTTAGAGCACTTTCAAGCTTGACTTTGGTAAGTAATGAAATCAGTGTCAAAAGTGATTGGATAAGGCTTTGGCTCTTTCAAAAGCTAATGGAACTCCAATAAATGATTGGAAATAATATTTTAATCAACATTGATTGGAAAATGCGAAGCTCAATATTTAATTTAAGTTGAAGCTCTAAGTAGAGATTGAGTGTGACAAAGTTAGCAGTTTATTGAATTAAGTTTGTTGCCTTTTAAGTAAAATTCTACTAATGGACGGTTGTAAGTTTGTTTGTTACTCAATTACGTCGTAACAAAGCATCCAATTGAGCCGAAATTTGGTACAGAGATAGTTCAAGAGACTTAGGCTACTTTTTATCCCACTACCATTATAAAGTTCTCACGGGAACATCTGTCCATTTAATTAAACCAAAACGACAGCTATAGCTAGATATAACAAAGTTTTATAATCAAGTATTTACCGTGAGAATCCCACGCCAATAACCAAACTTAGGGCGGGCGGAACCGCGGGTGCTACTATAAAAAGTTTCAACATGAGTTCTTATATGCTTTAATTTTTAATTTTTATTAGAGCTTTTATTTTTGTTATTTTTGGAGTAAAATTCAAGTAACAGTGATATGAGTGCCCACTTTGTGTTATATAAAACCAGGTATGGTGGCACATTCTTCCGAAAAACTAACTAATATAAAGTTTACATACACGATTGACAATTAAAAAAAGTAAAGTTTAGTTACTACTCCGTTAAAAATAATAAAATATCTAGAAATATGTTCTATTAAATTTATAGACAAAATAACAAGAATACTCTATTTTAAGAAAAAAGTTACTTTATTTGTGATAACAGTGAAAAGTTTAGGTTGTGGAAAGAGCTCCCTGTCAAGGTTTTCTCTAAGAATTAAGCAATGGGTACTTCAAGATAGAAGTTATTAGACAGTATGGGGGGGAACGCGCGAATAATGCCCCAGCTGTTGCAAGCTCCATAGACTGCGGTAACCGCTTACCATCAGGCGAACCACAAGTTTTTTTGCTACCTTAATGGTATAAATAATGGTAGAAAAAAACAAATTTAATCACCGCGTACAACCAACTTTATCTAATTGAATTGAAATGGCTGTGATAATCAAACACGTTCCAACTATTTAATTTTGTTGTGTAACTCTAAAAGCTCCCGGTACTGACTTGACATTTTATTAAATCCTTAAAATCTGGAAAGCTCAATTTATTATTTGAAGGGCACTTCCAAGATTTTCTTTGGTTATATAATTTATTAGAAAATTAGAAAAGTCGACGAAAGTACATTTGAATTTATAAGAAAAACTAATTTTTTTTATTTGATTTTACACAATAGCGTTGTAGATAACGTAAAAAACCATTCTGTTAAAAAAAAAATATTATATGTTCTAGACTAGAACTAGATTCTGAGGTTTTTTACGACCCTTTCTATTGAAAAAGGTGAAATTGTAATAAGCTGCGGAAAAATTATGCTTAAATCATGTTTAAACAATATAAAACATGTAGAATGAGCTTCTTTACAAGGTTTTCTCTAAGAACTATATATAGGGTTCTTTAAGAAAGACGTTATTTATTTTTATTTTTATACGTTATTATACGTATTTATATATTTATATGTATATATATATGCGTTCATAGGCTGCGGTGATCGCTTATCAAGTAAAAGAAACAATATTATATTGTTGAAGATACGGACTAGCTACAAGATAAATTATAGTATGACGAGTAAGTGGAATTTGAAGGAGAAGTTTTATGGTTACGCTAAAGCCCAATGATCAACTTTTGTTGAAAAATATATTAGGTGGCTGAAAAGTTTGTAGACTGACACATAGATGGCGCTACTAGTATTAAATCCATATGATTTTAAGTTAGCCCTAACCTTCAAAAGGCACGTGTATAAATTTGATAGCTGTAGTACTATTAGTTTGTGAGTTAAAGCATTTTGAATGAAGCATCTTTTGTAAGTTTCAAAAATGGATAAAAAGGAATATCGTGTGTTAATAAAGCATTGCTTTTTGGCAAAAACAATACTATTTAAGCTAAGACTTCACTTGATAAACATTATACGGGCTTTGCACCAGGGTAATGAACCATTTAAAAAGCGAAATGAGCACCGATGATAATGCACGCAGTGGACGCCCCAAAGAGGCTGATATTGACGAAAAAAGTCCACAAAACAAGTTCGGATAACCGTTGAGTAAAATAAAGGAACGTGTTGAATATACGTCATGAATGAAAATTGGGTATGCGAAAGCTCTGTTCAAAGTGGGTGCCGCGCGAGATCACAATCGACCAATAACCACAACGAATTGATGATTCTGATCAGTAATTGGAGCTATTTGATCGCAATAAACCCGAATTTTTGCGTCGATATGTGACAATGGATGAAACATGGCTCCATCATTTTACAACGAAGTCCAATCGACATTCAGCCGAGTGGACTGCACGTGATGAACTGACTCCAAAGCGTGGAAAGACGCAAAAGTCGGCTGGCAAGGTTATGGCATCAGTATTTTGGGATATGCATGGTATAATATTCATCAACTACCTTAAAAAGGGAAAACCATAAACAATGACTATTACGTAGCGTTATTGGAGTGTTGGAAGGACGAAATCTCGGAAAAACGGCCCCATTTGAAGAAGAAGAAAGTGCTGTTTCATCGAGACAATGCAACGTGTTTTAAATCAATGAAATCGCATACAAAATTACATGAATTGGGCATCGAATTGCTTCCGCATCCACTGTACTCTCCAGATCTGGCCCCCAGCAACTTTTCCTGTTCTCAGACCTCAAGAAAATGATTGCTGGACGGAAAATTTTGCACCGATTTTTAGGCTAAAGACTAATATATAAAATATTAAATGGTATCGAAAAATTGTATGACCACAACTAGGTTGAATAATAAAATCAAATTCATCAAGATTTTTTCTATGCTAGCCTACGAACTTTTCAGCCAATTGCGTCAATGAGTTACGGTCAACATGCTTCAGACAACACAGTATGTTGACAAGTTGATCAAAGCACTCCCAGCGAGAGTAAATACACGTATTTATGGTAAGCTTAAATCATTAGCGGAAGTGTGTTACTGAGAGTTACTAACCTGTCTTCATTTTTTTTTACAAACAAAATAAACAGATGTGGCATTGTTTTTACACACAATACACCTTAATAAAAAACCATTGTGTGAACAATTGAATTCGCAAAACGTGTCAAAAATGTATAATCTGCATGCAACAGACGGAGGCGTGGCCTTGGCATACGACAGGGGCGTGAAATTCGTATTTTATAGTTGTTTCCTTATTGCTATAGTATGGCACAGACCGACGCGCCACTTATCAAGAACCGTGTTGCTCACAAAACGTTACAAACTTCGGAGTAAATAAAATATTGAATGAAAATAAAACTTAATAAATTTAATTATAAACCCTTAATAATATCAAAACTTAAGCTAATTAGTTCTTAACACTTAAATCTATTTTATATATCTATATCTAAACAATATAACAATTTATGCTAAAATACAAGAATAAATTTAATAATACTCACTAACAAATAAATAATACACATTAAACATAGAATAAATCTTTTAAAACTTATAAAGGACAAATAAATAAATTCTATTAGTAGATATCTAATCACCTAATCGTCATCGCCCAGCTACCTCTGAACCGGTTTGGCGAGTTTCGTGCGCGCGACGCTCGGTCTAGCTGCCTCGAGCACACTCACACCTTACCAGCCATCGGCAAGATATGCGACTTACATTTTGTACTAAAGATAAGATTTTCTACCTTATACTAAATTTCTTCTAAAAGTAGTTCTAAATACTTACTAGTGAAAAACCCCAAAACTATAGGGTTTTTTTCAACTCTACTAACAAATCCGGTGAATACAACCACTGGTAATTCCTGTTGATGCCTGCAGTCTACCGGCAGGCGACTTCTGAGCTTACCCTGCTGCCGCCGCCTTGGTGAACTTCGAACCGCAGGAAAGCCTATCGTTCTACACTTAAGTAGACAATTCGCGATGCAATTTGAAGACCATTGTTAGTCAGAAAAAGAACCCCGACCTTTCTAATTCTATATAATCATTATTATAACTTAACTTTATTAATATAATTGTTTAATTCTAAATTCATTTTTTTTTATGATGTCACCCTAGCTCAACGTGACAACGTCTAGAAAGTGCAAAAGTGTACCGACCCTTTAATTTTGACAATATCTTATTTTTTAATTAACTCAATGTAATCTTTGATACATTTCACCAGGTCTGCTTCTACTACCCCCGCTTTGTTTAGTGAATTTCCTTTCATTGACATGCCAAACCACGTCGACCGAATAAAATTATTTTAAAATTGAAGACCATAATAAGTCGATTTATATACGACTATATTTTTCCACGCCTATAGCACAATCCGTGCCACACATATAGCACAGCCCATCCTACACCCATAGCACATCCACACGATGAATATTTAGGCTGTACACAGTCCACAATACGCACTGCATGAGCCCGCGTGATGGACTTTGGCCCAAATCGGCCTCGCGCAAAGTGATTGTAGGCCGGTTTCCAACAGCGGGGACCTATAGAGAATGATCACGACTACGATATAGTGTTATATCACACATTCAAAGCCTCTATTTAGTTATTTGTAGTTTGAAAGTTACATTACATATTGTGTTAGACAATGTTTTGTCTGGTCCACGTCCATACTTAGTACCGCCACGTCAGACTGGTCCAGTAATGCCCGCTATACAGCTCGAAGTATCTGTTACTTTGTATGAACGTCGACTACAGTGCAGAATCAGTCTAAAACTACACAATGGGGCATCAAAAGTATTTAGTGCTTTGTGAACGTTAAGATGTTAATTACACTTATGTACAATGTTGTACTATGTAAAATCTACTAGTATATGCAATTTAGAAGGTTTCTAATGGGATCGTTTATATGCTATAAGGTTACTATATATATAATGAAGCAAACACCTTTACCGTGGATTAATTGACAATTTATCTCTTATAGGTAATGTCAAACAATGGCGGATCTGCAATGCTTTATTAATACAAGTATTATTTTATCCATTGTTATTCTCATGAATTTTTTTTTTCTTTTATTTCTTTATATCTATTATTGTATAAAAAAACCAGTAACGACCAGTTTTCTTTTTAATCGACTTCAAATAAGGAGGTCCCCGTCGAACATAGAAGGGTATTTTTTTTATGTATGTCCACCGATTTCTCCATCAATTGTGAACCAATTTCGAAAATTCATTTTTATTCGAAAGAGTACGTTCCTAATGGGTATCCCATATTAATGAAGTGGATTTAAAACTTAAAATTTTGTAGAAAAAAAAATTATATCAAATTTGAACTGGTGAAATGCGCCTTTTATATTGAGAATTGTTTAAAATTTTGATACAAGCATGGATGTTTTTAGTGAACGAGGAAAAACGTAATTCGTCGGATAAATATTTTGTTGTAAAAATTGTTTATTTTTTAAATTTTTAGTTGCTTTATATCAAATGAATTCAATAATTTAAAAAAATACCTACAAAATTTCTTGTTATTTTTTTTGTGGTTACTTAAACTCAACTGGTCCCATACAAACTTTTGATCCTTATAAGAATCAAGATCGAACAGCTCGAAAAAAATATTTTGTAAAAATCCCCTTTTTTTTGCCGACAGTTACAATTTATTAAATTCTGTTAAAATCAGTCAAAATATCTTAAACATTCATAGACAGCCTTCTCAGACCGTTTTCTTGTTGATATCACTCAAACCAAATTTTTTTTTTATTCTAATTAGGTTTTTGCAAACACTTTTAAATCGTCAAAGGTACTATTTTTAATTTTTTGAACCCTAAAGCCCTCCTTCCGCTTCACAATATGAATTTCTATCGAGAAGAATCCGGCAAGAAACGCGATAGTTACTCTTTCAAAAAAATGATTGAATTAACATATAACTAGTATAATCATAAAAAAATCATCAAAGAAAAAAATTATATTTAAACAACACTTGCAAACATTTTATATTATTTCTATTTTTATTTGGTTTACTATAAAATGCCTCCTGTAACCTGTAACTATTATTGAAACTGCCCTGACTGATCCCTCTCAAAATTTCTTTTCGTATGAGGTAAAAACTAGCAAAAAGTAGATATGCTTTAGCATTCACAGACCGTTTCAGTTTAATATCGTGTCGCTTTTACTGCAGTACCAGTTGATAGCAAGGTACAGCCCACATTGTATTAGACAATGTAATTTTAGTTCCACAGTTACCGCTGCCAGTCTCGTATTCATTGTCCTGTAATATCCGCTTTACAGCTCGAAATATCCATTACTTTGTCAGGAACATAGACAATAGTGTGCGGAGTATCAGTTTAAAGCCAAACACACAAAGGGGCCGCTGGTTGTCCAGCACTTTATGTACATTGAGATGTTAATTTCACCTACACAGCGTAAAACGTTGGAATTATTGGTATTTCTGTAACTAAAATTTGAACATTAAAAACATAGAATGAACCCTTATATAGTTGTATGTCCGTTCATTTGTCTGTCCGCGGCTTAGCTTAGAGACCATTAGTATTAGTAATTTGTTATTTAACATGGATATGCAAATTAATTGAATGACAAATTGGTAAAATATTTTTTTTATAATAGTGATGAGTTTTTTTAGTCGTCTACTCCAAATTGTGGGGTTTCGTTTGATCGTTCGTTTAAAAATATTGCGAGTGTGAGATAACCATTTTTTGATTCAGCTTTACGTTTGCGAAATATTGTTAGCAAATTTTTGTTAGTGCCCAGTGGGGACTGCCAGCTAAATGGAAAATAATATAGGAATAACATATATAACGAAATTAAGAGGATAATTACCATAGCTAAGTAGGCTTTACAACATAATGAGTAATAGTTGATGAACATGAAGTGAACACATACTTAGATTCAAACATATCTATCTTCATTACTTTATTTATTGTATTTATATTTATGTGTACATATTATATAACCACTTATTTTATGTATCTGTTTAAGTATGTATATATATTTTATCTATCTAGTAAGTACATAGGTATATACCTATGTATATTGTAATATTCTTTATTCTTCCTTATTATTTCACGTATGATCCTTTATGTATTACCTACCTCTTCCTGTCATTATAACTCTTCCCAAAGGTTGCCTGGGAGAGATCGGTTTTTAGCGATAGGGCCGCCTTATTGTGCTATTTCTTTCATTGTGCAATAAAGAATATTGTATAACACATGCAAGCTTTGATCAGCAGCAGTGATCATAATGTGTGTAAGTTCTAAAGTATAACAACAAATAATAAAATCTAGCCAAGTCTGAGACGGGTTCGAGCCATTTACCATCTTAAATCACCGTTACAGCGCCATCTAGCTATTATTAAACAAAACAGTAACACATTTGTTTGTCAGAAACGATATTCAAAGTTAAGCAGCGTCAGACTTGGTCTGTAATTGGATGGGTGACCGATTAGCTGCACACTTTTTGTTTTTATTTGTGTTTGAAAATTACGTAAATGGTGGTAGGTAGGTAGCTCGATGCGCGAGTCCGACTCACACTTTTATTATTCTTTCTAATGTTTTGTAGAATGAACTAAAAATTGTAAAGAATATACAAATTTTCAAAATATATGACTGAATATATATTTTCAACAGAAAATATACAAATACGAGTTTATAAAACCGCTGATTGTACTAAACAATTGACTGACAATCAGTGCAATGCCTAAATCAACAGTGATTTGGAAGGTTAATTTTCAGGGAAGCTTCTTATGTTCGTGTACATGGGAACAAAAAGCTACGAATTTTGAAATTAGTACCTTTTCACACATTCCAGCTATCGCCAGATGACCGATAGCGATGTGTATAGACATGTATTGGAGCTTTCATACACGGAGAAAAAACTTTAGTAGCTGCAAGTAAATAATACTAATAACCACTAAAATATTAGTAATTCCGAGCACAAGTAAATTACACTGACGGTTACCAATGAGTTTTACTTATTGTATTTATGAACAGAAAAAAAATTAGTCTTTACTAGTTGTAATAACAGTGTTGTTTACTAAAAACAAGAAAAAATTTATAGAATGCAAAAAACGTATAACATGCTTACAATCAGCGTTTAATTATACCGATAAGAGAAGATGGTCTTGATGGAGCCTGGTGATGCGGAGCGTACGTTTGTTAATAACTGGTCAGTGCACCTGGTAGAAGATGGAAGGGCTGTGGCGGATAGGGCGTCACAATCTGTTCAGTTACAATTTGTGAAGCGGCGGCATAGGGGAATCCCCCGCCAGGAGAGGAGTTATGCCTGGAGAACGACTTGTCATACTTGTGTTCCGGTATGTCGGTATATATGCGAACTATCGAAAAAACTTAGATAGCGCGATGTAAGACGCGTGACGTCAACCTTAATTCGTAGCAGTACGATATGATGTTTGTTATTAGTAAACTTCATTAATTCTTAGAAAAAGTGTTTTATCTTTACTTTATTACGAAAGCTTTTTTGTAAGCTTTAGTAAGCTTTATTTGTGGATATTAATTAGCCTACTCATAAATTCCATTGACCGTCAATTTAATAATGTAGGTATTTTATGAGTCATGGATAACTTGGGTTATAAAAATTCCTTAAAGGCTATCACGATTATCACAGTCGCTACTAAGAACATTCCAGTTCATCACAAGTGCACAAGCTTAATTGAGTTATTTGTCAGAAGGGAACAATTTAAACTGATTTCCAATTGAAGGGCCATTGATTGTCCTCACGGTTTTCTTTTTCATTCTATTATGACGTTTGTAATAGATGAAAATGTAAAAGGAATGAACTAGTAAACATATTAAAAAGTTAAAAGTATAAATATTTACCTACGAGTATGTTTAGTTAAAACAATTGGGATGATTTACAAAGTCATAAGCAACTTGCAGTGACTAACAAAGTAAAAAACAATTTGTAGTTACTTACAAATTCAAAAACAACTTGCAGTAACTTACAAAGTCATATTACATCAATCTTACAAATAATTAAGATTTTAAAACGAATTAACAAATATATAAATATACTATACATAGGTACGAAGAAATAATCTTACAAACATAGAAATAATCTTGCATACATAGAAATAATCTTACATACATAGAAATAATCTCTTCTGTTTGAGACTCTCTGAAGGTTAGAGTTTTTAAACAAAATATATCATACATGCCATATCTATGGTTAGATCATCAATGTAAATCAATATTTTCATAGCAAAGATGCAGCCAAAAGATTAACCTCGAGCCAGGACTTGAACCTGCAACAATCCTTACAGTCCTTCTAAGTACGCCATCAATCGAGCTATCGAGGTACAATTCTGGCGAATTTAATAATGAATATACGGCCTTATCTATATATAATGTAATAAATATAATGTATGCCAAGTCATAGATTTATAGTACTAATGTACCCTGAGTTTAGCCGCAGACTGACAGGTAGACCGACTGACAGACACAGCGAAACTATAAGGGTTCCGTGTTGACTATGGAACTCTAAAAATGAACTTTAACAGAAATTAAAACTAGTTACATATTAGCTATTTTACAACGTATTGTCTATTCTATTTTAGCTTTTAATTGAAGATTTTTAAAAATGAGTTGTAGTGCGCGGCGGTGACTGGTGTCACGGGCTAGCGTTCTTGGCGAGGTGTGGGACTCAGTGCTATGTTAGCACAATTGCTTTTATAGCGATGTCCTCCATGTAGGTACCACAACCTACCACAATTAAGGTAAGCAATAGTTAAGGTTTTTTTTGTAGTTTGGGGTTGCACTTTACCTGTCACCACTGACAAAAAAGAACACCAAACAACAGGTAAAATTAATATATAAACGTTGAAAAAATAAATTATTAGTTTTAAATTACTGTAGAAGTAAAATTTTGAAATAGAAATAAAAATTTGTAGGAAATGGAAATTAAAAATATCCATTGTTGCTATCACCAATAGCTAGCAGACAAGTGCAAATCGGTTTTAGCAGAACACCGAACTAGGATTTAAAAATTAAAATTTAACAGAATAGGATTTAATAAATGTTTTTTTTTGTGTAAACAAATTGTCGTCCGTAATTTTAAGCTGTGTATAAATTTCGATTTAGATGAGATGAATCTGTTGTGGGTCACGACGTATTACTACACAGAATACGTAGAACGACGTCCTTAGAGAAACAGTGATGTGACGAAATAGTATCGAGAAATGTCAACGATATTAATCTCGTGTAAATACAAAAGAATAAACTGGTCAGCTGACCATATATCAACGCATAACCTAGACTACTGCGTCTAGAAGCTTGAAATTTTGCATAAAGGTTCATATTATAACGAGAGTCAGCACTAAGAATGGTTTTTGCAAAATTCATTCCCTAAAACAGTAAAAAACTAAAGTGAGCACCAAGAAAGAATTTGAAAAAAGTTCCTTGACGCTAAATGCAATTTATTAAATGGTATTTGGCCTTTAGGTTGAAAACTAAGACTGACCTGTGACCGTTTGTATTAGAATTCCTATATTTTTTAGGTTTTACCATAAACAGTTAAAATCTTTCTCTTTAAATTCTAATAAACCCACCTGGATGTCAATATTTATAATACAATATTTGTGGCTTATAAATAATTAATCTGCCAGTCTAAAAGTCCGGTGTCCCTAATGTTACCTACAAATAAATAACGCCCTGCTTTTAAACATTTTTTGTTATATTACTTTTAATTTGGTTTACTACTTATGGGAGATATAAAGGTAATTTAGTGCAGATCCACTACATCAGAAGTAGTGTTACTGCGATAGGCCCTCCCCTGTCACGTGTCACGCAGGACTAAAGTGGTTGGTTAAAACAGGCTGTCCTATCGTATGTATCGTGTGTGTGTTTAGACTATGATAGCCACCTTAGGGGGAAAAAACCTTGACGTTCTACAGACATATAGAGAAAAATTTCTTGCAGTAAAGTTGTGGCGAATATGTCGTTGCTACATTGTGACCAAAAGAAAAAGTACCCCACAAATTCCGCTCGCGGAAAAACTGTTCCTATGGACCGGAACTACAAATTGGTATTAAAGGCGCTTATAGGCTACCGTTCCTTTGGCCCTGAAGAAATAACAAATTAAATTTTGTTGTTATGTATTAGTTAGAATTAGTATAGCATTTGGAAAAGCAAATTTTTTTTTGTGAATATTTACTGATGTAGAGCTTGCCAACACTACGGGCCGCAGGTAATGCGTTGTGAAATGACAGCCATAATCTGGACGAGAACCCTCGCCATTCGAATAATGAGGGTAAAATGGTGACTATACCATACCCTTGCGCTGATTATACTTTTCAGACTTTGCATACATACGTATATAAAAAAGTGTTGGTTTGAACTAAATTACGTTGTAAAACTTATTTATATTACTAATGTTCTGGAGGCAGGTACTTCAAAAGAAAACAACGAATCCTTAAGAGAGCAAAAGCATTTTTATTGAAAGGAGAATAAAAACAAATCTCAAAGCATAAATAGTTTATTAGATTGAAGTCTACAAGAGACATATGTTGAAACATAATGGTTGGTTGACTATAATTAGAGAATTTTTCATAATGCTTTAGTCCTGAGGGATGGGGGTACCTTACTCTGACGTTTAATTTCGTAGGGATTTTGGCATCTAATAAACCCCTTTGTTACACATTTTTTGCTACAAACTCATGTAGTATTTTAAAGTAATTTTACGAAATGTAATTGCAATTTTAGCATTTAAAATGATTGGTTTTTATTCAAGAAAATTTAGATTGCCGTACGATTGGAATTGGGATTGACATCAATAGTAAGACCTCTGTTTGGATATTGTCTGTCTGAATATGTCTGAATCTTAAACAAGAATACTGGGTATGGATTCTTCTTTAAATGTTACATATAACTAATTGAGTAATCGGCAATCGAGAAACCAGATATTTGTACAGATCAGAACATACAGTTTTTACCACAGAACATAAAGCAAAGCACAAGCTTTGAATACCAGACAACGGATATAAACAAATAGGTATATATTTTTTTTCGTAACATTATACATAGAAAATACTACACAGACTCCAGACAAACACAAATATTTGTTCTCTGCTGGAATCAAACCCACGCTCTCAATTTAGCAGGCAGGAATTATCTGTCCACTGACTTACGAAGCCACTTTAGAAATACTTTAAATAACTAACTTACTATTTAACGTACCTACATAAAGCAAATCCATACCGGAATTATAAATGAAAAAGTAACTCTGTCTGTCTGTCTCTTACCTCTTCTTAAACCGATGTTTGGATTAAGATGAAATATTACATGTAGACAGTCTGAGTCCCAGGAAAGGACATAGGCAACTTAAAAACGTCAAGTGCAAGTTGATTTTTTTCTATAATTGAGGAGTTGCCGTTGAAATCCTACACCGATAACCGAATTCAGGGCGGGTGGAACCGCGGGCAAAAGCTAGTATAACATAACCACCGCTTACACATGGTTATTAAAAACAATCAACGCGGTATTCAGCAAACATTCATGATGCAGTGCACAATCGAGGCAGCCCCAGCAGCACCCTGAACGCATTATTGTATTGCACTCTCAAGGCGCTGTACTGTTTTTTGCATAGTCGGCCCACAGGCTACTCGTGTAGAAGGACGTACAAAATGCTCTAAATAGTGTAATTTTGACCTTCTCCCAACAACGAGAAAACCTGCGATCAACCACATTTGTCCTTACAGAGAGCGCCCTCCGTTCCCTTTCCATGTCATCGTCATCTTTTAGGTTGCAGACATAATTTTGTAATCATTAATGCATTAGATAAAGCGCTTTGAATAAGTAAAAGCTTGTGACAAGCGCTACGCGTGTTATCGTCAGAAGTAACGAGACTGTACATGAAAATAAGTTATGTTGGTCCCATTACGGGGTTTAGCCGTATGAAGCACCTCATTAACTAAATAACCGGACGCGCGAAGCGTCTTCCTGTTGCCAATATTAATACATTTGTTGTATGGGAGCCCCCTTAAATATTTATTTTATTCTATTTTTATTATTTGTTGTTATAGCGGCAACAGAAATACATCTTCTGTGAAAATTTCAACTGTCTAACCATCACAGTTCATGAGATACAGCCTGGTGTATACAGGCTAAAAATACACTAAAGCATATATTTCAAAATGTACACATATATATTTTGTGTGTGTTTTTAATGGAGGCACTTACCTCTATATTATTGGTTTTACAACAAATATTGTACTTATAATAGATATACGAGTTGCGTGATGCATTTGCTAAAATTACTAAGTTTAGACGGTCGTCTTTTGATAATCATTATGTCATAAGCATAGATAGTTCATTTATTTAAGATATTTTTTTTTATACCACTAAGGTGGCAAACAAGCTTACGGTCCGCCTGATGGTAAGCGGTCACCGTAGCCTATGGACGCTTGCAACACCAGAGGTATCACTTGCCCGTTTCCGACCCTTCAGAAATCTAATAACATCTTTCTTGAAGAACTCCATACTGTAGTCCTTGCAGAAAACCTTGGCAGGGAGCTCATTCCACAACTTTAGCGTTCGCAGGAGGAAGTTTCTCTGAAACCGCACTGTACGCGACCATTTTGGTTCTAAAGTGTGAGAATGAATTACCTGCCGATGGCGAGCGTTGCGATGGTAGAAAGTAGCCGTGGGCATCATTTCGAACAATTCCTCGAACAAAACCCATTGTACAAGCGGTAGTACCGCCCAGACATGGCAGCAGTACTCCATATGGGGCCGAACTTGCGACTTGTAAAGTAACAACCTTTCCCCGACGTGAAGTACTGCTTCGCTCTGTTGAGTACACCAAGTTTTTTGGACGCCAGCTTCACCTTATCTTGTAAATGATCTCGGAACTGAACATCGCCGGAGATGTCGACCCAACCAAGGATCCCAATGCTCTTGGAGATGGAGAGGGGAGTGTTCTGGAATTGTAGGACTACAGTATAGAGTTTTCTTAGCGGTGAACGCGCATACTTGTGTCTTTGTAGGGTTGAATCGGACCAAGTTAACCCATCTCCAGTCAGAGACCTTGGACAGTGTGGTCTCGATTTGAGACAAAATTTCTCCGCGTTTTTCCTCCACAACGGAACGGGGGATGTTTGCGCGACCCGTGTAATATGCGTCTCCAGTACTGTCATCTGCATAGCAATGTATGTTGTTGATGTCCAATATGTCATTGACATGCAGTAGAAACAACGTAGGAGACAGCACGGAGCCTTGCGGAACACCAGCATTAATGTCCATGCTATCAGAGCAACTACCGTCAACTACGGTTTGTATGCATCTGCCGGACAAAAAGCTAGCCACCCATTTGCACAAAACCTCGGGCACTCCGTAAGATGGCAACTTCCATAGAAGACCCCGGTGCCAGACCCGATCGAACGCCTTCGCTATGTCCAGGCTAAATGCCAATGCCTCCCCCTGACTCTCAATGGTTAGTGCCCCTCGGTGTGTGAGATACACTAGAAGGTCACCAGTCGAGCGACCGTGGCGAAAGCCATATTGACGGTCTCTGACCAAGTCATGTACTTCTAGGTATCTTAGAAGCTGTGTGTTGATCACACGCTCCATCAACTTGGAGAGGAGAGAGGTAATAGCGATAGGCCTGTAATTCGATGGATCTGATCTATCGCCCTTTTTGGGCACCAGGTGCACATTCGCAGTCTTCCATGTAGGCAGAAATTGCCTAGTGTGGTAGGAAAGTGCGAAGAGGCGCGTGAGTTCAGGACATAACTCAGGAGCACACTGCTTAAGCACCACTGCTGGTATACCGTCTGGCCCACTCGACTTATGAACGTCTAGATAAAGCAACGCCCGCCGGACCTCCCGCTGCGTTATGGAGATTCCCGGCATGGTCTTACCGCAACACGGTATAGTAGGTGTTTAGGCTGCGAGTGGTAAATTGAATCCTCTTGTGATAACAATGGTTTATTAAAAATTTATTGTAATTATTTTTATAGGTATGTAAATATTGTATCGATGTAAATGTCCGTCTTACAATGTGGCTTGCGGACGACTGCCGACGCATGTGGTGTGAGACCGTGACCTTGGTAGACCACTCACTTTCAATCTTTAGGGATCCGTAACATCCTCCACCCCATTGGAAGCTGTGCTTTCAAGAGTCTCTGTATTAACTGGGAGCACGCAAACTTTTGTCAGAGCGCGACGAATGATTTCTTTGTTAGTGGCTATATCAGCAACTCTGCAGAAACCATCTTTTTCGGGAAAAAGTTTGTCGATGCATCCAAGGATCCACTTCATAGGCGGCAGCTGATCGTCTTTGATTACTACCATGTCTCCAATTTTAACCTTTTGATGACTGGACTGGCGCCATTTCACTCGCTGTTGTAATTCAGAAAGAAATTCTTGCGACCATCTCGTCCAGAAGTGTTGCCTCATGCGTTCCAGGAGTTGGTAGCGATTATCGGAGATTGTTTTGATGGCCGGTGATGGTAGCGATGACAATGGACGACCGATGAGAAAGTGCCCTGGGGTCAATGGAATAAAATCCGATGGATCAGATGACATCGGTGTCAGTGGACGCGAATTCAATATTGCCTCAATTTTTGTAAAAAGCGTAGAAAGTTCCTCAAATGTTAGGTTAGAACTACCTGTGATGCGCTTTAGGTGGAATTTTGCCGATTTAACTCCAGCTTCCCAGACTCCGCCAAAATTTGGCGCGTAAGCATGACTAAATATAAATTCGATACCTTCCCCCACTCCAAATTCAGTGACAGATTCGTTTGCAGATTTAAGCATTCTGCTCAATTCGTTATTTGCCCCTACGTAGTTTTTACCGTTCTCACAGTATATTAAGCACGGTTTCCCTCGTCTAGAAATGAATCTACGTAAGCAAAAAAAAACGTGTTTGTACTTAGCTCACTGACGACTTTAAGGTGTAAGGCCTTGGTGAAGAAACAAACAAATAGGCACAAATAGCATTTAGTTGTCCTTGCACCTTTTTTCGGTTGGTTGGATTCGGGAAGGTACCCATTATAGGTTGAATCGTTTTACCTTTCATTTTACACAATTAATTGAACTATAAACTAAAAAAATTTAGCCAGTCTAAATACCATAATGTTATAAAAAAATTAAATTATCTCAAAACATTAGGGAAAAATTTACAATATACAAAGGAAGGTTACCTCAAGCTTTTATTCTGGTGTACCTATTTATTTTACTAATTTAAAAAAAATACGTTTGAAACAATCTAGTACTCTTTATAACACTTCGCGACACTTTAATATCAGCATATTAAGAAAAAAAAACTGCGCTAGCTTGGCAAACCTACACAGAAAAGTAGTCACGATAATACAATTCAAACTTGAATAAACTATTACGAATACAGTTTACATTCACCATACCAACTGTCACCTTGGTATAGCCAATTTTCGCCGCGCGAATAATTTCAGATACACAACATGACTAATAGACTAATATAATCCCAGTAATTCAACACTTTAGAAGTTTTCATCTGCCCTACAAGATCCAATCATGTATGGCAGATGCTGATGAGATCTGTTTGGTGGCTTACTCTACTCGGTACTTGAACTATGACAATCGCTCAAATATCGAGACTCCAAGACTACTACAAATCAACTGTGTGATTTGCTCTTTGATAGGAAGTCTACTACCCCCTCACCAAAGCTCGTGTATGGGTGTAAGTTCCCTTCACTTTTGCCATACCAAAAAAATATGCACTCATTACGCGCTATTGCAAAATTATTTACTCCAATTGTAAGTATGATCTAAAACTAGGTTTATCGCAGATTATTTACTCCTAAAGTTACAAAAAAAATTACATTCAAGTCTAAGCCAAAAGCTCACGAACAAAACTATTTGAATGCAAATACAATATAAATACAAAAGTAACCTACATTAAAATTTTAGAAAAAAAAACATTGATTATATTAACATATTAACAATGACCAAGATAAAAGTTCCTGTAATTCTAAATAGTTTGTATTGATTAATTTAATGTGTAATTAAGTTAGGAATAAGGCACCTATGTTGATTAAATTTATTTAACCAAGAGTCAAATCTGGAGATAACCAACCACGACAAAACTAAGCAACGTAAAATTAATTTCCTTGACAATATCTACTCAATTAAGAGTCAAAACTAAATAAATAACTCCAAAATAATTTTTAATGTAAAATGAATTCGCGCACCTCAATCTACTGAAATCTTGGTTATTAATTTAGGTTTATCATGAATAAACTCAAAAAAATTGGGAAATAAAGTGTCCGCTTTAATTCTGTAAAATTTTATTTCACTTAAAGTAATAGAATTGGATATTTAAATTTAGGACCTGACTACCTAAGTGATTCCTTATCCGAAAAGTCTTTAATTTTCCGCAGTAAAATTAACCTATAAAATATATATAAGAATTTTATCACTAAGACCTGTCATTCGGTACTAACTTGACACATTTATCGTAAATTTTTTTTTTGTTTTTCACAACAGCAAAGCAACTAAAAAACTAACAACTAATAAAATCAAATCAATCTTCATCAATCTTGTATTAAACAATAAGAGTTTCTCATAAAATCCTAGCGACATGAAAAGGGAAACTATAAATCTACACACAGACACAAAAACTTAAGATTTTGTTTGTAACACAATACGAATGATACATAAATAAAGGAAGCGCCTGTGCAAAGCCGAAGGAGGTAGCTAGTATTACCAGTCAACTATTTTAAAGATTTAAGACTACTTTAAAATCTCATAGTGAACAAAATGCTTTTT
This sequence comes from Apoda limacodes, assembly GCA_946406115.1. Classification (NCBI taxonomy): domain Eukaryota; kingdom Metazoa; phylum Arthropoda; class Insecta; order Lepidoptera; family Limacodidae; genus Apoda; species Apoda limacodes. The sequence continues at coordinate 26,584,138 of OX291555.1, read as the reverse complement.
ATACTCAGGAGAACCAAGAGAAAAAACTTAAAAAACAAAATACGCCTATAGGTACTATTCCAAAAGACTTCACAAAATATCCCTCCATGTGTGTACGATAGGTAACTTCAACTTTTACCAGAAGAAATTAATATTCTAAATACAATGATAACAATCAAAGGTGCAACCTGTGTATACTTATATATTTAACTACGTAATATTAACGTTTACATTACTATATATACCAAATAAAATAATCACAAAATTAAGAAATCGAGTTCTGTCAGAATATTAAACTAGTTTTTCGTAGACACAAACATCACAAGTTGCACCGCTAATAATCATAATGAGAATGATATACAGCGGTGACGTAATAACCTACGGGACCTTACGTGTCAGATACTGAAAGAAAGTCACATAATTTTGTATAAACTGAGGTTAAAACTACCAAGCTATAATAATTTGAAACGGAGTAAAAGAACGGAACGGAAATTTAAAACGGATAAGTCTTGCAAAACTCCAATCAAAAGAAATACCCGAGTTTAATACTTGACAAAATTAACATGGAAAGAACACTTTTTATATGTTATACATATAAAATTATAAACTCTTGTAAAATCTAAGCGAGGGTAAGCTAACCTGATAGGATTGTGGACAGCACGGTAAAATCCAAACAAATACTCGAAAACAAAATAATAAAAACCCTATACTATTATGATTACTTAACGTCTTCCAAAACACTAAAAGAAACTAAACTCATGAACATTCCACAACTACAAACTTTAGAACAACTGTATATCTGCAAAACAATTCACAAACTTACTTACTCAAATATCACTTTTTTAACCAAAATGGGGCAACACAGACACACAACACTCGTCGGGATAATCCCTTAGTTCTACCGAAAATAATAACAAATTTGGGTAAAATGCTTGACATTTGCGGGAGCTTAACCATACAACAGACTCATAAAAGTAGCGACTACACTTCACATTTTTAAAACGAACAAAATTAAATGATAACACGTTAGTAATAATTACCACAGTTAGCAAGAAAGTAAACAGTAGCATGGAACTGGAACAATTATGTCACTACCCACACCGGGTATAAAAAATATTCAATCATTCCTTTTTTCATGTAAATGAGAGATATGTATTTTATTGAGTTTTAAATTTACCCGACAATTAATGTAACTAAATGAATTATTATACCTACCTTTTATTAAAACATTACCCTTCCTTCATACATTTACTGCATTTGCACAAATGTAAATACTATTTAATGAAATTTTATTTTACTACTCAGAAAAGAACTACGCCCCTAATAACTTAATACTGTAGTAGTAACTTTTAATTGCAGTCCCCGCTATGTAAAATTGATAGAATTTAGGACTAGGTAAATTAACTAAATTATTTAGTGCTTACAAAACAGATGAATAAACACAATTATATATAAATAAATCGCGCCCCCGATACCGTTGATAGCTAGAAATACCTTCTAACCGTTGATAGCTAGAAATACCTTCTAAGAAACTACGCAGCCGATATCATCAACGAGGAATCAAAAGAATCTAATCATTAAAAATAATAGTAGAGTCATCCGGGAAGTCTTTCAACGACATTCAGTTAGTGGGACTGGTTATCCATGACGATTAATTGTCAATTTTGTTGAGATTTCGTCAAAGTCCTTTTGTTGTAACTGCCGATGTAGAAAAAATGTACCGGCAAATTAGAGTTGACAAGTCTCAACGAAATTTACAATTGATCGTGTAGAGAGACAACGAAACCGAGCCGTTTAGGGGTACCGCAACTGAACACCGTAACTTACGGTACTTCATCAGCTCCTTTTTTGAGCACAAAATGTTTGTTAGAGTTAGCACACGAATGTGTTGACACACCCGAGGTTGAAAATGTTATTAAGCATGATTTTTACGTTGACGACCTTGTTACAGGCGAATTCGGATCAATTTTTACGTGACGTTACTAAAAAGCTTTCTGAAGCCTATTTTCCTTTGCGTAAATTCAGAACTAATGCTCCAAATATCTTAAATCTTAAAGAGTAAACCGTTTTGGGACTCAAATGACATCCACAAACCGATGTACTTACATTTTCAACAGCACTGGAAAATGAACCAAAGGTTACTAAACGTAACATATTAGCCACATCTTCCAAGATCTTCGACCCCTTGGGTTTACTTAGGCAATTACGATTATTCCAAAAATTATAGTGCAAAAACTGTGGCTCTCAAAATGTGATTGGAAATATATCATTCCAGACAACATTAAGACTCAATGGCAGGAATTTGTCAACAACTTATACTCTCTTTCCACTTTTGAAGTTCCCAGGCACATAGTCTGCACAGCTCCAGTTAATGTGGGAATTCATTGTTTTACTGACGCATCGCAATCTGCGTACGCCTCATGTCTGCACATGAAATCTGTAAATAAAACAGGCATTATACAGACTTACCTCTAATGTGCCATAGCCAACGTGGCACCCTTGAAGCTAGAACTTGTGACGATACCATATTGATGCCTTAAAATTTTTGTGATACAATGTTTTTATTCAAGTTTTAGCGCGAAGATTTTCATAAGTAAACAATTATCAATGAACGTACTACCTATAGCAAAATGCATCTTTAAATTAGAATGGCGCGTTCCAATATACAAGTTCAATAATTTTATACATTAGATGAGAAGTTATGATTTATTTTATAAAAGGTTTAAAGTTAATAATAATATAAGTACAAATGACTAAAATGTAAAATATTAAGTTATGAACTACGAATCATAGACATCAACACAAAATTAATTGTTAAATGTAATCTAACTTCCGATTTATGTATTCGAACTCTAGACATAATAAAGTTGCGTGAAATTTTGAACCTGCGGCGCGAGAATGAATGTTTTAAAGCTAACTGTAATTGGGTGCTTGTTTGGAACTAAAGTGATTGGAGAATGTTTTAAAACAAGCGTTGATTAGTCTGTTTGGTAGTCTTAAGAGCGCTGATTGGGAGTTTTATAATGTTGAATATAACCGCGAAAGTTTAAGTTACTTAGAATTTTTTTAATATTGAAAACGCCCGCGAGACTTACCTGAGTCAGTCGTTTAACAACCATTAGGGTAGCTTCGTACAATAAAAATGATTAAAAGGTGATAAAAAGCTAACCAGCCAAAATAGTTAAACCCTACTAACGCTGCTAAGGATGGACATGGATTACACATAGTAATTACTGTATCTCTTGGCAGACCTAGCTCTTTAGTGGGCTATATAATTATTATGGCTGGTACAATCTTTGTTCCCACTTCTACTTTTATAGAAGATTTATCTTTACCTAGTTGAAAATGTCCTGGAAACAAGGTCCGTTAATAAACACCTTCCTACTGAGGTTATTGAGATTTCTTTCTACCATAAATTTCTGACCGGCAAAAGCGAGCCCGTCATTTTGATGTTTTAACATTAATTTAGATATTTTTAAAACACATCCTAAAGAATTTCACAACGAACACAATATTTTTACTGTCAATTCTAATATAAAAGTATTTACTAACCAGTAATGTAGGCACGATCTAGCTGTATAACTCCACGTGGTTCCTAGCTTCTAATGCCCCACAAGCGTAGACTATGGACTATTGATCGGGCAGCGTTTCGACAATTTAAACTACGGCAATTGATTGTAATATATGTATAGGACCACGCACTTTTATCACCACTAACCCCTCTCTCATAACTTTCTCAACCCACATTTCAATCCCCTCCATCATATTTTTTATTCCGGACGGATGTCCGGCCTCAATTAATTTTTAACAAAGAAAAGAATATCTTTTAAGTATAATTCTAGTTATGTTGGTTGGGGTACTATTATAGAGTCCTAGATTAATATGAACGGTCTAGATAAACGGCCTTATTACCCTAAATTAATAGGATCATAATAGAATATTAATATTATGTTCTTAATGTTCGTAAAGTTCTAACAAACCCCGGGTGATTTCAAATAAACTAGCCAGTCATACCATTATACGGAATACGTGAAAACCAAGACAACTACCTTTTAATAATTTTTATTGTACGAGGCTACCCTAATGGTTGTTAAACGACTGACTCAGGTAAGTTTCGCGGGCGTTTTCAATATTAAAAAAATTCTAAGTAACTTAAACTTTCGCGGTTATATTCAACATTATAAAACTCCCAATCAGCGCTCTTAAGACTACCAAACAGACTAATCAACGCTTGTTTTAAAACATTCTCCAATCACTTTAGTTCCAAACAAGCACCCAATTACAGTTAGCTTTAAAACATTCATTCTCGCGCCGCAGGTTCAAAATTTCACGCAACTTTATTATGTCTAGAGTTCGAATACATAAATCGGAAGTTAGATTACATTTAACAATTAATTTTGTGTTGATGTCTATGATTCGTAGTTCATAACTTAATATTTTACATTTTAGTCATTTGTACTTATATTATTATTAACTTTAAACCTTTTATAAAATAAATCATAACTTCTCATCTAATGTATAAAATTATTGAACTTGTATATTGGAACGCGCCATTCTAATTTAAAGATGCATTTTGCTATAGGTAGTACGTTCATTGATAATTGTTTACTTATGAAAATCTTCGCGCTAAAACTTGAATAAAAACATTGTATCACAAAAATTTTAAGGCATCAATATGGTATCGTCACAAGTTCTAGCTTCAAGGGTGCCACGTTGGCTATGGCACATTAGAGGTGAGTCTGTATAATGCCTGTTTTATTTACAGATTTCATGTGCAGACATGAGGTGTACGCAGATTGCGATGCGTCAGTAAAACAATGAATTCCCACATTAACTGGAGCTGTGCAGACTATGTGCCTGGGAACTTCAAAAGTGGAAAGAGAGTATAAGTTGTTGACAAATTCCTGCCATTGAGTCTTAATGTTGTCTGGAATGATATATTTCCAATCACATTTTGAGAGCCACAGTTTTTGCACTATAATTTTTGAAATAATCGTAATTGCCTAAGTAAACCCAAGGGGTCGAAGATCTTGGAAGATGTGGCTAAAATGTTACGTTTAGTAACCTTTGGTTCATTTTCCAGTGCCGTTGAAAATGTAAGTACATCGGTTTGTGGATGTCATTTGAGTCCCAAAACGGTTTACTCTTTAAGATTTAAGATATTTGGAGCATTAGTTCTGAATTTACGTAAAGGAAAATGGGCTTCAGAAAGCTTTTTAGTAACGTCACGTAAAAATTGATCCGAATTCGCCTGTAACAAGGTCGTCAACGTAAAAATCATGCTTAATAACATTTTCAACCTCGGGTGTGTCAGCACATTCGTGTGCTAACTCTAACAAACATTTTGTGCTCAAAAAAGGAGCTGATGAAGTACCGTAAGTTTCGGTGTTCAGTTGCGGTACCCCTAAACGGCTCGGTTTCGTTGTCTCTCTACACGATCAATTGTAAATTTCGTTGAGACTTGTCAACTATAATTTGCCGGTACATTTTTTCTACATCGGCAGTTACAACAAAAGGACTTTGACGAAATCTCAACAAAATTGACAATTAATCGTCATGGATAACCAGTCCCACTAACTGAATGTCGTTGAAAGACTTCCCGGATGTAGTTTTGCACGAAGCATCAAACACTACTCGCAAACGGGTAGTTTCACTGTTTATACGTATTACAGCGTGGTGGGGTCAGTAGTATACAAAGGGAGGACGAGGAATCGGTGAAAGATGACCAAGCTGCTCGTACTCATGAATAAATGAACTGTATTCTTCTTTTAGAAGAGGAGATTTGTTTAATTTTTGTTCTAAATTAAAAACTCTTCGACGCGCTATGTTGTATGAGTCACCCAAGGCCAGTTCAGGTGAGTCTGTTAATGGAATTTTTACTAAAAAACTACCATCACTTTGTCGCATTGTGTTTTCTAAAAAATGACTTTCACTTAACTCCTCAGATTTAGACAGGAGAGGTTTATTAAGACAGGGTAAGTCTTCTAATTCCCAAAATTTAGTTAGTGTATTTTCAATACTTTGAGAAAAATTGCAAATAATATTTTTTGTATTTTTAAGTGAGCTTTTACCACCAACAGGACCAGATATTAACCACCCCAATTTAGAACTTTGCAATTTAGGCTTATGACGCCCCAATTTGATTAATTTTGGGTTAATAATATCCCAAAACACGTCTGCTCCTAGTAAAATATCGATATCAGAAGGACAAAAGAAACTGGGGTCAGCCAATTGAATATTATTTGGTAAGCTTAGTTGCGATGGATCAATGTTCACACTTAGAAGTTTGCTTGTAATTTGAGGTATAACCAGACATGAAACATTAATATAAAATTTATTAATTCGCGATTTTATATTTAACTGACAATATTTTGCTGTATTTATAACAGTATTATTTATTCGAGAAACAGTTACTGTATTTTTATTTAAATAAGCTAAATTTATTTTATTTTGCAGGTTTTTGAAGTGAAAACTTCTTAAGCGGCGTTGTGCACTTTTTTTGGTATGGGTAAAAAATGATAAACTCGCGTCAGGTCACGTGTTCTAATCGTGGAAATTCGTAAGACGGAAACCGTAATGCCACGCCTATTATAATTTTTATTGAAGTGAAAACTTCTTTAGCGGCGTTGTGCACTTTTTTGGTATGGGTAAAAAATGATAAACTCGCGTCAGGTCACGTGTCCTAATCGTGGAAATTCGTAAGACGGAAACCGTAATGCCACGCCTATTATAATTTTTATTTTTAGTATTCGCGATTATGAGTAGTACAGGGAGGTTGGATATGGAATTTTAATTCTATGACAGATTGCGATGTCAAATATACTACGTCAAAAAAGTAAATAAACAAACATTATTATTTCTTGACAATGTCAAAGACATGTCTTGTGACATATTTGAGTGTTAAGCACGTATCGTGTGTAAAGGTTTTCACTTCTGCCTGCACTCCCGGAGTGCAACTCGTTTTTTTTGTTATGAAAGACGTTTGGCTGCCACTGTCCAGCAGCGCCTTAACAAGGGAAGTATTATTTAAATGATCAATTACCTCGACCAGGGTGGTGCACAGTAGCACCTGACTCGACACAACAGCGGACAGCGACACTGAAGGAGTACTTCCGCTTCTACTTGCTTCAGGAGTTAAAGGTAAGTTTAAATTTGTTACGTTGTTACTTTGTTTATTTTCCGTAGATTTGTGTTACAAAGTATTATGTTTTATTTTGCAAATTTTACAAGGACCTCGAAAACAGCGGATAACATGGTGGCCAGGCCGTAGACAATTAGGACAAAGCTTATGCTTAGTGACTTCGCTTAACCTCAAATCTACATTCAAGCCTTTGAATTTTTCACAATCATGTACAAAATGAAGTCGATTGCATATGACGCAAGGTTTAATTGAACTATTTAAATTACTTGACGATACAAAAGATTTCGTTTGTTAAAATGGACGTTGAGGTTTTACCTCCGATTTGCTAAATTGTATATTTTCTAAAACATCCGGTCGGTTTCGGAGATATTGGTAAAAATCTTTTAGAGTGGGAGAAGTTGACAATGTGTTTCGATGTTCCTCCCATTTGCGACCTGTGGCTCCATCTAGTTTGGAAGCCATCATAAAAATAATAATAGTGTCCCAATGCTCTGTGGGTTCCTTCAATAGATTTAAAGCACGCAGATTTTTTGTAAAATAATCAATCATATAACGCAGTGATTTATATGATTCCTTTGTGATAGGTTCAAAATGGAATATCGATTTTAAATGATTATTTACTAAAAGTCTTTTGTTGTCGTACCTTTCACAAAGAAGTTGCCATGCTAAAATGTAATTTTCAGAAGTAAATTCAACTGATTTGATTACCAATGCGGCACTGTTTTCTAATGTAGACCGAAGGTAATGAAATTTATTTATTTCTGGAATAGCTTTAATTTTATTAATTAATGAATCGAAAATGTCTCGAAACTCGAGCCACTTCAAATAATTTCCATCAAAATTTGGAAGATTTATAATTGGTAATTTAACATTAAAGTTTGACATGAAGAACTGCTGCACTCGGATTTATTATCGATAAGTTTGACATGATTAGAATTTAGTCTCATGACTTTGTGCTGCATTTGCAATAGTGAGTTGTGCAATCGAAATTAATTTACAAAATATTTCCTCAAAATATTCTCTTTCCTCAAGTTCAAATTCAGATTCAGGGTCCAACGCTTCAATTTTACCTTGAAGGTCGTCAAACTGAACAAACAACGACTGAAATCGGTCTATTTTCAATTGTAATTCAGTAACTTGTGATTTTAAAAAGTGTAATTCTGGCTTTAATGCTACTCCGTGTTTGTTTAAGTTTTTTTAAATCCTCCGACATTATTAAAGTTGACCTACGTAAGGGCAAATAACAATAAATGAACAGTTGCTATTAATAAAGGTACAAAAATTACCGTAATCTCGTCACAAACCTAGAGCGGGGCAAGGTCCGGCCGATGACGTCAGGACAACGCCACGCCACCTCGTGCCGGCACAGTAGGTATAAACTCACGTGCCGCGTGAACCTCGGGGCGAGCAGGAGTCCCGGCAGCTGGAATGTGATGGCGCAAAATTTTGCAGGATAATAGTTCAACAACCTGAGTAAGGGGCAGGGTTTGGCGGGAAATATGTCTAAGTTAGCTAGCAGAATTGATGAGAAATGGTCTTGCAAATGAACTTGACTTAAGACTTTGTAATTAGTTTTGTACTTAATCAATTTATAAGTAATTATGTGCTTTTTATAAAGTAAGTAAAACTTTTTGTGCAATATCGTCTTCGTTAAAAAGTTAATTAACAAAGGAAGTTGGATGAAAATTAGTTAGATTGATTTTGTTAACAAGCAAATGAGTGTAAAAGTATCATAGGAAAAATAATAAATCGTAGCTATGCTAATGCTCTGACCAAAATGAAAAAGTAATACTAAATTACTAAACGACCAACTATAGTTGCAATAGCAAGTATGGCTCGTATTTCATAGAAAGCAATAACGTAGCAGAGGTTGTTTTATTTTTCTAAAACTTAGGTAGACGTAGCTATACTCAAGCTATGCATGAAGTTAGCATACCTATAAACATATTAAAATTGAAATTAGGATGAAAAAATAGTTAAGCAGGTAGGTTACGTTTAAGTATGTATTACTTAAGCGACATCTACAACGTAAATTAAATCTTCTTGTGATAACAATGGTTTATTAAACATTTATTATAATTATTTTTATAGGTATGTAAATATTGTATCGATGTAAATGTCCGTCTTACAATGTAGCTTGCGGACGACTGCCGATGCGTGTGGTGTGAGACCGTGACCTTGGTAGACCACTCACTATCGATCTTTAGGGATCCGTAACAGTAGGTGGTACAGCGCCTTCATCGTTCATGTTCGAGTTCGAGGCAAAGAGACTGCCCAGTAGATCGGCTTTCTCTTTAGCACTATGGGCCAAGTAACCATCGGTCTTTCGCAGTGGTAGTAACGACGACTGGCAAAAGTTCCCTTCGGCAGCTTTGGCAAGCGACCAGAAAGCACAACTCCCAGAAGGATAGCTTGCAAGTCGCCCACCTATTTTGCCGATGAATTGGAATTTTGTTCTGGCAGTTGCTATCTTACTGAACCTCGAGGCATCATTTAATTTGCGTTTTAACTCAGAAATATTCGGATCCTTATTATTACGAGCCCTGGTCCAAGCCTTATATGCAGTTTGCTTAAGAATTTTAGCTTTTCTGCAAGACCTATTAAACCACGGTCGTTTTTTGACAACTTTTACAACATATTACACAGTGACATATTATTGTGATATACATAGTTATATATCACTGTGTAATACAAAGTAATATGTCGCTAGAAAGTAGTCAACTTTGATTGCGGTTTAAATTGTCCTTATTTATATGTTGCAAGTTACGCCAACTCACATAATTTGAATCTCATAATTACACAGTGACATATTATTATGTATTTTGCGAAGGTTTTGGGACGGGTAAAACGTGGATCTTCTAAAAATCAGTAAATTAACTGTTATAAAAGAATTCTTCCGGGAATTATTGAAACGTTATTACTGACTATTAATTCGGAGATAACCTCTTGTTTTAAAACTATTCAAAAAGTTATCAAAACAAGAACTTTAAAATTTTTAATGAAAGTCTGTCTAATAAACTATTGACTATTTTAAGATTAAAGTATCTATGTTACTGGTAATTCACATGTATTTCACATTAATAATGTTATTTATTCGAAGTCACAAATGTTTTACAAGATAAAGTAAGATTTATAACTGTAATAATTTATACATCAAATACACGAGTGGCATCGCTTTAAGAAAAAGCTCGTGTGTCAGCGCTTAATGTGAAATATTGTGCTTTCTCATGTGAACGTATGTGCCATCTTGTAGACGTTGGGATTTGATTTGAATATGTTATGAGTCGAATTCGTGGAGACTGAAGTCATCATAACTAATAAAAAAAACGGCAAAATGCGTGTTGTACACAAACAACCATATAGCTGGCAGGGGGTGGGGACACTTGAGTCAAACAAAATTTTGCCTGGTTTCTGAATCAAAAGATAGTCCTTACAAATCAGCAATATTATGCGATTGACGAGAACAAATCATCCCCAGTTTGCGTGTAGAGGTAGCTACAATTTGTTTTTATGTTTTAAAATTTTACTTTACCACTTTGTCGGTCTCATTAATATGTAAAACCATGATAAAATTACAGATTTCCAATACTAATACTCTCTGAGCTAAGGCGCGGAGAGACAGACAGACGGACGGACGGACATAGCGAAATTTAAGTATATTTTATTGTATGTTCCTGTCTGATTTTGTCTGAGGGACAAGTCGAATGTAAATATGTTGAATGACGGAGAAGGACGTCTATATGTTACCCATAGAATTAATTTTTTTTAATTTGTAGTACCAAAATCATTCGCTACTCATAAGTAGTGGCCGGTTGCGTAACGTGATAGTTTTTTTTTCTAACGACAACTTTTAAATCTGTTTATTATTTTTTATTATTAAAGCTCTGGGATAGTACATCAGTAATTATTTTGTTATATTTAATTTGATAAATACTTATATATTTTAAAAAAACTTGTGATTTTATTATCAATTCATAATTTTTAGGACAATGTGTTTTACAGAAGATTCACAACAATATTTATAGTACTATCATTATTGTTAGCAAGTTAGCAGTGAGTTAACAACTGCACAGTGAAGGCGGTATCTGTAACTTTGTTAGCATTCAAATGTAAACTGTGAGCTCGCAGTATGAAACGGAAGGACTTACTGGATTTCTTCGTGCCTAAAATTAGAAATTATGTACGTTGCTTAGTTTATTTAATTATTTATTGATCCTTTTCTTTAATGAATAATGTCAGTGTTTTTTTTTAGTAGTTCATCTTTTCCTTAAATCAAGTTGTAAAAATAAATTCCCATCTTTGATCTAGATCCTCATGTTAAATATAACAAACATAAAGCCAAGTTATAAACACATTTCCACATTTAATATTGTGATTTATACTTTCTTAAATTAGCATATCGTAATTGCTATAAGGTCGTATAAGTTCATAATCACCTTTTATAATCAGTACAAAGTCATTTTGAACAAGAATGAGACGAATCCAAATAAATATTACTACTACTACTATATCTATATACTATATTACTACTACTATATCTACAAAATCTAAATTTTAAATGTGTCCTTGTCGTAAGTCACTAAGGAAAGTGATAATTTATTAAAGTTTTACACATGACGGAAAAAACAAGAAGGAAGGCAGGCATCCTCGCATTTACTTAAGCCGTGTTCAAACGAAGGGCGCGCGACTCTGTAATCCTTAAGCATATAATCCTACTTGCGGGAATTTTCCTACATATAGCCATGGAGGACAATGTGAATTAAAATAATGGTAATAGTATATAAATATTGGTTTGTTCGTCGTAAACGTAAGTTTAAATGAAATGAAGGTGAAGTCAAAGTGACGTTGAGACCGAATATGTTTCACATTTAATGTACTTCACCTATTCACTATCCTTTTAAATACAATTTATTTATTATTTTGACTGATAGAGATCTTTAACTTTAATCAGTATCAGCCATAATAATAGGTAGGGAATTTTTGCTTCAAATAAACAAATTGGAATAGAAATATTTACTAATGATATCAAATTTACTTAAAACACACACACTCACAGTTGTGTTTATATATACATAAACACATGCGCGTACACAAATTTACACACGGAAAGGAATAAAGAAAAAGAATAAGAACATATCTATATATGGAAAGAAAAACTTATAAAAAATAACTAAAGTAAAAATTTTCATGATACAAAAACCATTTCCTATTATTTGAATATTATATTTTTTTTTTAATTTTCTTTAATAGTGACCCTTGCGCTAAATTACAGCATATTATACAGAAGTTTTGATCGCTGTTTTTGTGGCCACAAATACACAGTTTAATCTTTCTTAGCCCTTTACACCGGATGAGCATAAAAACAGAATCTCTTATAAATTGCTCTTTTGTGTCGACAGCGTGGGGTTTTTGTCATATTATGATTATGAAGGAAAATTTTTAAGCATGATAAGTAAAAATCACTTTTTAACTTTGAGGTAACTTTGCGTAGGTATATTAAAATTTTCTAAGCAGTATTCATTGTAAGCGGTTTATTTTTATAAAAAAAAATACTTTTTGTATTTTATAACTATTTTATTGTTTTTGTTAATATTCTATAATTGTAAAGTTATATTTTACATATCTAAGGGAAGTGAGTGAGTGTAGGTTGGGATGTTAAGTTTACCTTATTGTATGGTTTATTCCATCTTGTATCCGAGCACACGTACTCGTACTAAATGAAACCTTGCTTACAAAAAAAAAGTTTTCTGATTTATTGTAAAGTAATTAGGTTATTGCAAGGTTATTAAAATAGCTTCTTTACTAAATAATGGATTACCATTGCGTTTACGTTCTCGCTTTAAGTTTTTTGGGTAATAATCATTATTTTAAAGTCAGAAGCAAATCTGCATACCACGCTAAGCTAATCGGTTTCAATAAGCCCGTTTTATTCATTTTTATTCCCCTTTGTTCGCATATATTAAAAAAAAAGAAAGTTTTTACTGTTTATTATTTTACCTACAAAAATTACTTTAAAGAGAACGTGCCGTAAATATTGATGTTTGCAAATTTCACTGAAACAAAATTTCTTTATTATCTAAAATTAATAGTAAAATCTTCGAATGTAGATTTTTAAATTGAATTAAAATATGGTAACAACTCCTAGTGACTTATAAAGCTCTAGTACATCCATCTTACAAACACTAAACTTCATAGAATTAAGAAATATAATATGAATAAATGTACATACATAAAAATAATCCTTCTTCATTTATTACTCCCTGAAGGTTAGAGTCTAAGAATAAAATATATTTTACACTATTGGTATTAAAATATGCTGTATTTTATCTTTTTGATCCAAGATAATTTTCGTCTAATTTATATAGTATCTAAAATAAGTTATAAGCCGAATAGGACCACCTTACTCTCCGAAGTCTTAGTTTTTGTCCAACAAAGCCTGATCTTCATTGACCAGAAATAAGGACTTTCCCAAGCTGTTCCAGGAAGGTACAACAGCGCCCTCAGTCCACAGATCTCTCTCCCGGAAGAGATATCTGTATTCTTACACGGTCCTATTCAGGTAGAAGTCTCCAGACTTTACTCTAAAATGAATCTACATTCAAAAATGACATCCGCTCAGCAAACAAAATAAAACAAGATTTCCAAATTCTAATCACGGATATATAGTAATCTTACGCTATCGATATTAGTGCGACCGATGATGGTTGTAAAGGAACAGTTGTATTAGTCGCACCCTATATCTCTGTTGATTATGTGGACCACAAAAGTTAATTAATTGGGTACTAAACAATAAAATATTAAGATAACAATTTAGATTGTTATAAAGATCTAAGTGCAAGGGCTAATTGTAATTTACATCAGTACGTTTAAAGTTAAAACTCTATACCAAATTAAATAATATTTCAATTATATTTCGTACGTTTCATTCTTCAGATATAATCAACACGTGTAGTACTTCCATTGTACTCGCAACTTCGCACTTATTTAATTTTGTGGGGATTTTGAGAATACCACCCATTTGCTCTAGCGTCGCCATTACCGATAGCCTCATTCTTTTATTGTGCGCGGCAACAAGCACTCACTTCTCGAATAGTTTTTATTGGAATCTTTACAATATTCTTTTATCTTCATTGCTAAAATTTAAAAATGCCTAAGTATTGTGCAGATAGTAAAATATCATATTATGAACAAAAAATTAAAAAACTAAAGGAATGTTCAAATAGAAAACGAAAGCGTGTGATAGTGTATTCGTCTTCGTCGGATTCCGAAGAAAACCAGAGTAAGTCGAATGTTTTTTCGTGTTTCTTTCGTTTCTTGTGAGTACCGTTTTTACTTAAATTGCAATATGAGCAAATATGCGATATAGGTATATACATGGTAAATAAAATACCAAAATTGGCATCTCTAAGCTAGCCTAGAGGATATCACGTTGGGGGTATCACGAAGGTATAGCATGATGCGTAAAATTAACCTAGAAGTTAATTGCTGGTTAGCATAAAATACCTAGATTGGCATCTCTAAGCTAGCCTGGAGGGTATCACATTGAGGGTATCACGAAGGTATAGCATGATGCGTTATTTAAACTTAAAAGTTAATTGGGGGTTAAAACTAGGGTATAACAAAAACTTGTTGATTTAATAAAAAAAAAATGTATAAATAATCGTTTCAGTTAACGGAACCACACAAAACGATGACAGTACAAAAGAAATTCACGATGTCGATAAAACCACTGAGCAGTCCGCTTCAGTGACGCAATCGGAACTATTACAAAACCACACCCCGGAGCTTGATCCGGAACTTTTGTCAGCACTAGGTGACCCCACGGACGAACATTCAACTTATGGTGAAAATATTCACCACACCTTGGCTGTACGTTGGATTCCTATATTAAAAAGAGGACTAACTACGGATGTTAAAGAAAAATTATTAAAAGAGTATAAGATACCTGATAACTGTAAATATTTTAAGGCGCCTACTTTAAATCCCGAAGTTAAGGCAGCGGTATCAGAAGTCACCATAAATCGCGATAATAATATACGCAATAAACAGGACCAGTTAGGCCTCAGCCTTACCACAATTAACATCGCCATTACTGAGCTTGTCCTCGGAGGTGACAAAGTCCAAGATATTAAATACTTTCCGATGGCTGTAGGATTCTTACAGACCTACATTACACAGACACTCAAATAAGAACAAAACTTATAGTTCCATCTTTAGATAAAACATTTGCTAAAGGAGCACGAAAGAGATGAGACGCTCTTTGGAGAAAAGCTCTCCGATACCATAAGGGCATCGAAAGCCATAGGACGACATGGTTCGCTGATCAAAAAACAGAGAGCTTTCTCTGTGCCCACTTCCACACCTGAAGCATCGATCGAGGTCACAGCTGCAGGGAAACGGGACAGGCTCTCCTCGTTATCCCTCGGCAACTAGGGGGGGGGGGGGGGGGTGCGCGGAGGGCCTTCACGAGCAGCGCAGCCATACCAACGACCAGCGCCGGCACAAGCAGCCACTCGGCCCCGCGCTGCTTACAACCAGAGCAAGCACACGCAGGACGCCTACAGTATTTTTATGATTGTTGGAGAAACATCACCAATAATAAAACAGTATTAGGTTGGATTAAAAACGGTTACAATATACCGTTTTCGGAACATGTTTTCCAACTCAAAGTACCTCCAATACCTTTACAACAGAGAAAAACCTGAACATGTTCGTAGCTATCGAAAACTTAGTAGAACTAACTAGGTGCGATATCTGAGTGTGAGTGACAAGAAGATCAATTTATCTCTAAAATATTTTTAGCCCCCAAATCCAACGGTAGCAAAAGATTTATTTCTAATTTGAAATCGCTAAACACTTTCGTTACTCAAAATCATTTTAAAATGGAGTACCGGACTGCATGCAAATTAATTCCTCACAATGGTTTTATGGCTACGATAGACATAAAAGGGTCTTATCTTTTGGTACCCATCAATCCATCACAAAGAAAATATTTACGGTTTCAATTTCAGAACCAAAATAATAAAACAATTAATTACGAATTAACCGCTATGCCCTATGGCTTGTCTTCGGCACCAAGAACTTGTACAAAAATAATGAAGGAAGTTGTGACCCACCTCAGATATCGCGGCTTCTTATCTGTCATATATCTAGACGATTTATTATGTATTGGGCGAACATATAATGAATGTTTACAAAACGTAATTCATACTATAAAATTATTACAATGCTTAGGGTTCGTAATAAACTTTGAAAAAAGATCCTTACAGCCTTCACAACAAGTGAAATTCTTAGGATTTATTTATAACACTATCGAAATCGATAAGCGAGTTAAAGTATCAACATTAATTGAAAAATTTAAGTCCTTACCACGTTGTACTATTAAAGAATTCGCGCGACTAATCGGCATCCTTACGTCTGCGTGCCCAGCGGTTAAATATGGTTGGGCTTATACAAAAATTCTCGAAAGACAAAAATATTTAGCATTAGGAAAATATGATGCATATGACGCAAAATTTCGTCCATCGCCTGAAATTTTACAGGATTTAGAGTGGTGGTCAAAGATGTACATAGCTGTTCCTCTTAAACCACGTAGGTTCACATAAGAAATTTTTACCGACGCATCCAGATCTGGCTGGGGCGCTTTTTGAAATAATAAAAGAGTAAATGGCAATTGGAAGTCTACTGAACTGCTTTTTCATATAAATTATTTAGAGTTATTGGCTGTCTTTTTTGGCCTTAAATGTTTTGCACTTGACAAACATGACTGTTCTGTTTTGCTACGCGTAAACAATACTACAGCGTTAAGTTACATAAACCGTATGGGTGGCATACAGTATCCCCACCTAAATAAATTGACAAAAGACATTTGGCATTGGTGCGAGGAGCGCAATATATGGTTAACTGCATCGTATATTAAAAGCAAAGATAATAAAGAAGCTGATAGTAAAGTTAACAAAGATATAGAACTCATACTAACTAACAAAGCATTTAAGAAAGTTACTAAAAAATTAGGTGAACCAGATATTGATTTATTCGCTGCTCGCACCAATGCCAAATGTCAACGATACGTGTCGTGGAGACCAGACCCGGACCCGGACGCCGTAGCAATCGATTCATACACAATCTCGTGGAACAGAATATATTTTTATGCATTTCTGCCATTTTTTAAAATGTCTAGAGAAAATAAAAATAGACAAGGGCGAAGGCATACTTATATTTCCCTATTGGCCTTCTCAGGCCTGGTGCCCCCTATTACAAAAAATGCTTACTTCAGATATTATTTTTATAAATTCGGAATATAATCTTATATGGCCTTCTTGTAGGAACCCACAATTCAGAAGAGTTATCCTGGGTGCAGCGAAGCTCTCAGGAATGCATTCATAAAACGAGGTGTCCCTGCGGCTTCCTTGAATATAATGATGGCATCCCTTGCCAAAAATACATTACAACAATACAGTGTCTCGTACAAATATTGGTGGCAATTTTGTTCAACAAATGATACGGATCCTTACAAGTTTTGCATACCCTCAGTATTGCCATTCCTAACGGAACAATTTAACAAAGGCGCAGCTTACGGTTCTCTAAAGAGTCACCGCTCCGCATTAAGTTTACTTTTCGGTAATGAGTTAGGTTCTCATGAACAAATCCAACGATTGTTAAGAGGTGTATAAATTAAGACCTAACGTTCCTAAATATGCAGTTACCTGGGACCCACAGATAGTTTTACAACACATCGCCCAATGGGGCCCAAATTTAGATCTACCATTAGAAAAATTATCAAAAAAACTTGTAACACTATTAGCTTTATGTACCGTTCACAGAGCGCAAACGCTAACTAGCATTAAAATTAAAAATATTAACGTCGGCCCAAACGGTATAAAAATTATAATATCCGACATCATCAAAACGTCCGCCGCTGGACGCGATCAAACAATTTTATTCCTGCCTTACTTTAATGAGAATATTAATATTTTCCCAGCGACTGTTTGAAAAGATTATTTAACAGTTATGAAAAATGTAAGACTTGATTCAATAGAGAACCTCTTGATAACGTACAAGCGATCTTACAAGGCCACTTGTAGCCAAACCATCAGCCGATGGATCAAACAGACGCTAGCAGAAAGCGGCGTAGACGTGGCGGTGTTCAGCGCGCACAGCACGCGGCACGCCGCCACGTCCGCAGCGCACGCTCACGGTGTGTCGCTTGACGTTATCAGGAGGACAGCAGGTTGGTCGCGATCGACGGAGACCTTTGCAAAGTTTTATAATCGTCCAGTGATTGATACCGCTTATTTTGCAAGATCTGTCTGTTTCTCCAATCGCTTGTAGAACAAGTCAATTAGTTTGATTTGCACTTGAAACAAATACCTATTAATCACTTACAATTATTTAATGTATTAAAATTAGGTAAATATTGTTTGTTAAAACTGATTAACCCTTATCGAGTAAATTAATGATACTGATAAAACGCAAAATTCATTTAATTCATTTAATCCATAGTTACATACAAAATTTTCTACTCTAAACTTTTACATGTGTTGATTATATCTGAAGAATGAAACGTACGAATACATAGCTTTGGGCCTCTTGCTGTCTCGACTTGCGATGTTTCTGACACTCGCGATCTGGTTGGGATTTATAACGACGGATACTCTCAGAGGTTAAACATGAACCGCCTTTTCGCCACCCGCGCTGCTAGCTATGCTAAAACAGACTCGAGGAACTTATTTATATTTACACGACTCTATTGTGTTTACAATAGGGTCACGATTCATTTAACTATCCCCGTCTTGCCTGCCGACAACAAAATAATTCCCTTTGTTTAACTTTCTACGAACCTCAGTGAAGGACTCGAAGTCAAGTAGTTATTAAATTCTTTTTTTAACGAATAGTATCGGAATTCTCTAATACTTTATTTATTTCCTAAGTTTAGTGTTCTGTCCTGGTAGCAAACACTGACATTGATAATGTTTGGACAAATCCTTAATAACAACACATAAAAATGGTTTACATGCACTTTTTAGGTACCAACTTATTATTAGCTTAACACGCTTATAGCTAGGTTATCAACAAAGTTTATTCTCACGCATATCTTACAACCATAAATAATACAACAATATATAATACTAGTGATTTTGTGTCAAGTATGTATTACAAGAGCGCTCTTAACGTTATCGTGTAGTGTTGTAGCTAATGAAAAAATGAATTGCTGTTCGTTGGTCTCGCTAAAACTCTAGAACGGCTGGACCGATTTGGATAATTCTTATTTTGTTGTATTTGTTATTGCTAAGGCAAGGTTTGTAAGTAGTAAGTTTGTAAAGTGAAAGGTCAAGTGCGAGTCGGACTCGCGCACTAAGGAAAACTCGAAGGCGACTAGACCAATTCGGGTAATTTTTTTTTGTTGTATTTGTTAGTGTTAGGGCAAGGGTTTTATGAAAAAAAAAACAGTCAAGTGCGAGTCGGTCTCGCGCACTAAGGAAAACTCGAAGACGGCTGAACCAATTCGGGTAATTTTTTTTGTTGTGTTTATTAGTGTAAGGCAAGTTTTTTATGAAATAAAAAAACGGTCAAGTGCGAGTCGGACTCGCCCACTAAGGAAAACTCGAAGACGGCTTAACCAATTCGGGTAATTTTTTTTGTTGTGTTTATTAGTGTAAGGCAAGTTTTTTATGAAATAAAAAAACGGTCAAGTGCGAGTCCGACTCGCGCACTAAGGAAAACTGAAGACGACTGGACCAAATCGGGTAATTTTTTTTTGTTGTATTTGTTAGTGTTAGGGCAAGGGTTTTATGAAAAAAAAAACAGTCAAGTGCGAGTCGGTCTCGCGCACTAAGGAAATCTCGAAGATGGCTGAACCAATTCGGGTATTTTTTTTTGTTGTGTTTATTAGTGTAAGGCAAGTTTTTTATGAAATAAAAAAACGGTCAAGTGCGAGTCGGACTCGCCCACTAAGGAGAACTCGAAGACGGCTAAACCAATTCGGGTAATTTTTTTTGTTGTGTTTATTAGTGTAAGGCAAGTTTTTTATGAAAAAAAAAAAAGGTAAAAAACGCGTTCGCGTATTCATTAAAAGTCCTATGAGAAAAAATAGTCTTGAAACGCGTCCCCTAGAGGCGCTCCTTCATTACCATACATGTATTTCGTTGCCGCGAACGCGATAGTAACGTTAAAAACTCACACTAGGCACAGTGATGGTGCTACAGCGCATCAACTTTAAGGCAGAACAACGTCTGCCGGGCCAGCTAGTATATATATATATATATATATAAGGTACATAAGTAAGTATATGCTAAGCACGTTTCCAAGCAAGCAGTTGGTTTTCAATACTAGTTAAAATTAAACCTATTATTAATTTCTACATTAAATAAAATTCTAAACACGCTACTGAATTGCATCTTTCTTAGAAATTCTCAATTTCTATTCTATTGTTTCAACACGTGCAGGGCTAAGAGCAAAACTCCCACGAACGGCTTTTTACGATAGCTATTTGTTTTAAGTTTTTACATTGGTGCAATGTGCATTTTTGAGAATGGCTCTGACTGGTGATTAAGTTGTAAAATTTATTGACGTTCCAACACGCCGCCCATGGCTAGTGGTTTTCTAAATTTTTACCTTTTGTAAGTTTTAAATAACCGCTAACAATTAATGAACATTAAAAAAAAAATAAGTATTATACGGTCCGTTACAGTATATGCTTGTTTATGAACGCCAGAAATCTCTACACAAACACAAATTAACGGTATCGCTATCAATTTTGCCGACCGTACTTAAGACTTAATGTTGGCGTCGGCAGTAGAGCTAAGTAAAGACGTGCACTTAATTTGGAGCAGGTGTTAAGTTGAACCCAACTTGTGCAACTTGCGTGATTTACGTTCAAGCTTTTCTGAGTTAGGCTACCATAGCTTTTTAAGTTTTATAAGTTGCTAATAAGGTAGTAAAAACAATTTAATTGTTATTTTGCTTTATATGTAACTTATGTTTTTGAAATGTGGATGAGGTTCTTACTTAGATTTTGTTGTTGAAATAAATCTTACCTTACATCTTTGGCATTGAAAATAATATTTTGCATTACATGTTCACCATGCGGTTGTTTTCGATATAAATTTTATTCTATTGACTATAAAAAGGATTATGTAATTAGTCAATAAGATTGAAGTTATCTGTTTTTTTGTTTTCTTTTCATTTTAAAGTACATTGCTATTTATTCTGTAATTAGCAACACTAAAATAAAAAAGTAAAAAAGTAGCTTTTGATGAATGGCAAGTGAGCAGATTGATAAAAATTTTAGCAAATATAAGCAGGTGATTGCTCAGTTATTGATCACAACGTGGCTCAATGGGTAAAGATCCAACTGCTGAACCAAGGGGCGTGGGTTTAAATCCCGCACAAGACAAACATTTATGTGATGAACATTTGTGTGTTATGGTTGCACCAACAACAAACCAACAGTTGTGGTTTATATGTTAGTATGTATTTATAAAAGAAGGTATGTATTGTATTTGTATCCCGCTGTCTGGTATCCATAGTAAGCTTTGCGTAGTTTGGGATCAGATATGGCGCTGTGTTTATTAGCCGAAAATATTTTTTATTAAGTAAAAGTAAACACTATGAGTGTTTTGGCAGTTTTCTTGTAAAGTATAATTAAAAGCTTATTGGTATTAAGGAATAGTTTACACGATAAAAAAAAAGATACTTTTAACCCTCGATAGGCTGAACATCTGTAATATTTCCGAAATTATTTTCCTCTAGTTTTAAACCCCTCCCTCGTTCCATTAACATTTCAATGCTAACAAAGCCAAGAGATCGGATCCACTGTGCGGTTGTTCCGACACTTTGCTTACATTACTGCAGGGTACATAGGCGACCGAGCTTCGCTCAGAATTTTTTATTGAGAAATCGTTTTTTTTCAAAAATTGCATTTTAACAATAAAAACAACTATATAGGTACACTTAAAAACTACGAGTCTATCGAAATTCAAAATTTCATTCAAATCGTTAGAGGTGTTCCCGAGATACACAATATAAATAATTGCTCAGAAAAAACACCATAAATCATCATCAATTATTAACAAACATACATTACACATTAATTTGGCAAAAAACTAATAAAGATCAATCAAAATTATGGAAATAAAAGCATATTTCAATTAAAAACATATTTCAGAATCCAACCCACACACATGTATGGGTAAAATCGGATTTGATTCTTTTATGATGATAAGGTGAATACAGATGCTTCCGAAATCACATAAATATAAAAGTTGTGGTATCAAAACAAAAATGAAAACTCTCAAACCCTGGCTGCACGAGTCCAATTTTGAAATATAAAACAAAGATTTTTTAATACTTTTGTTGTATTTATAATAAAAATATTTATAATAAAATTATCTTATACGTACTGCCTTTATATTGCATGTGTGTGCGTGCACTGACACAGTCATTTGTATCTGCCATTTTACTTCTACCGTTATAAGTTGCTCTAATCTCTTAATCACTCGCGATCCGCCCCAACTTCTCATAGGTGAATAGAAAATATGCACACCTTTAGAAAATAATATTGTATCAATTCAATTATTGTATTAAATCACAAACCCTTGTTTTCGTGGGCTTTATTCCACAAAGTAGATATTTAACATTAGCAAAGAATATATAAATAACGAAAAGAAGTGACCCTTTTTTTTTAACATTACACACAGTGCCGTCTGGCCCCAAAGTAGCGACGCGAGATAATATAATACTGTCTACCAGCTGTCTCATATTAATTTAAACTTATTCTTATGTTACTCCTAGATACTTAAGTTTCAATGCATGTAGTGTTAACCTATAAGTAGTTGTGCATTTAGCAAGATGTTATACTTATAGTATGGATAATGTAGTTTACTATGTTTTTTTTTATGTTACAACTGTTGGTTGACCATACATAAATAAAATAAAAAACATCGATTAATTCTATGATAATAAATTTTATATTGAAGATATTTATATATATATATATATATATTTATGTGTATTTATTTATTTTAAATATACAAGAAAGAAGATAGTAGATATACCCCTGGTGTAGCAAGCATCCATGCGCCACGGTGACCGCTTGCCATCAAGCGGAGCGTCAGCGTGTTTGCCAAGATGGTGATATAAAATAAAAAAAATTAGAATGTATTATACCTACACATAAACATTAGGAATAAGTTGTTTTAATGCTACTGAAAACCGCATCAAATTACTTTAAGTATATGGAAGAACTAAGCGGACAAACAGTAAGATGCGAAATGCGACTTTATATTTATATAGAGATATGCCAAAACTCCGTTTTGAGTCCTCATAACATACACCATTTTTTATTTGTTTGGCAACAACAAAATTTGAAAGTTTTAAGTGCACATTTAAATTTTGTTGCGTTATGTGTTCAGTACTGTAAATATATTCTCGTAAATAAAACAAATACATTTTTTAAATTTTCGTTAATTCTGATTTACAAGGACGTTTAGTATTTCATTAGGAAAGCTGAAATGTATACATGCATGGAACACAGAAGAATCGGATTTCAACGTTTACATACTCGTAGGTCCTGTTCAAACAGAGGGCGCGCGCGTTGTATAAATTGTTGTTATAACTTTTTTACATATTGCCGTAGCGCAAGCATTGAGGTGACACTAAATATGGTGCATTTAAAAATCTAGAAATGAAAATGGTTTTTTTTATAATTACTATTTAATAGTTATGTCAATTAGTTGCTTCATTGCGACGTCAAGGAAAAAGATACAAAGAAATAAATTAACAAACACACTTTACCATTTACCTTTTTTTACTACTTCGCAGCCTAGTTGGTAGTCTGGCCAGCTGCTGTGCAGAGGGTGTGAGTTCGATTCCCGTACTGGGAAAACATTTATGTCATAATACAAACATTTGTGTTTGTCTTGAGTCTGGGTGTATTTATGTATGATATGTATGTATTTACAAAAAAAAGTAATGTTTATGTATTTGTATCCGTTGTTTGGTACCCGTAATATAAGCTTTTCTTACTTTGGGACCACGGCGCTATGTGTGATGTCCAAAAATATTTATTATTATTATTGATTTGTCTCTAAGGATTTGAAGTCAAAGTTGGCTTGGTAATTGTGTTATACGATTTCGTTGCAAAATAAAAAAAACCAAGAGTCGATTTTAAAAAAAAGGAACGCACTTGTCAATTTTTTGCTAATATAAATCTAAAGAGTACATTTTTGGCTTTTTCATTTTATATACTTATGTTAGGTCGTATTTAGTAAAACCGGCTTTTAAGGCCACAAGTAGGTACAGAAAAGAACTAAAACCTACAATGCTCAAAGTGTTACTAAATTATGTTTTGTGTACGAAACAATAACTACGTACTAAATAAATACAGTTTTTTTCCGGAGCTACGATTATTGTTTGGAAAAAATGGGTTAAAGATCATAGGCCTTTTACAGGGCTTAGTCAGGTTTTATGGAGAATTTTAAAGATAGCAACCAGTGGCTGGTCACACGCCAAAAACACTTTCCGTCTCATAATAAGAAGGAAAACGTTTTTAAAGTGAAAACTTCTTTAGGAGCGTTGTGCACTTTTTTTTGGTATGGGTAAAAAATGTTAAACTCGCGTCAGGTCACGTATCCTGTCGAAAATTCACAGAAAATTCGTAAGGCGGAATTCGCATCAGATTTATTTACAGTAGGTTAGTTTTTGTGATGGCTAAAAAATGATAAACTCTATAGGACGAATAAAAAGTAAGAGGAAATTGGGTTGTTGAGATGAAAGTGCGGGTTACACATGTTAAAATTTTATATCCAGGTTGTATGTTTTTGAAGGAAAACTTCAGAAAAGGACAATTCAAAGAAAATTCGAAAGAAGGAACGCGCGTCACATTTATTTACATTAGGTTAGTTTTTATTTTTAGTATATGGCGATTATGAGTAGTACAGGGTGGTTGGATATGGAATTTTAATTCTATGACAGATTGAGATGTCAAATATTTTACGTCCAAAAAGTAAATAAACAAACTTATTTTGTAAACAAAAATTGTTTATTTGTAATAATGAAAGTGCGGATTACACATGTTAAAATGTAATACGATACGATTGAGATAGAAGTTATTGTAGAGCATAGCTTACGTTACACTGAATAAAAGGTATATTTATGTGTTGACGTGTCAAAAGATGATTTTATAGAAAAATGAATAAACAATCTTTGTTTAGGTTGTGTCAAAGAAAATAGTCGAAGGTTAGAGGAGTTACAGACTTGTGATAGGATAGAGAGCCAGCCCCACAGTAATAGTGCTTACATTATTGAGAAATTTAGGCAGGATATTGCTCAAAAATATACAATGGGTCAAGACATGTCTTGTGACATATTTGAGTGCTAAGCGCGAATTGTGTGTTAAGGACATTGGTTCTGTACAATTAAATATTACGTATGAGTTGTCTTGTAACATATTTGAATGTTAAGTGCGAATCGTGTGTAAAGGAAATTGGTTCCCTATATTGAAATATGACGTATGTGTAGTAAATATGGGATTTTAATTCTATGACAGATTGAGATGTCAAATATCGCTTAAACGTCCAAAAAGTAAATAAACAAACATTATTATTTATAATAAATAGATACGCATACGAAGTGATGGGAAGTAAATTGCTGGTATGTTTTCACTTCTGCCGGCAGTCCCGGAGTGCAACCCGATTTTTTTTCACCAATTACTTTCGTTCAGTCCTTCTATTACTACAAAATTGCTTCTGATATAGAATGTGCGGACTAAAGTGGCTTTTTGCCACATTAGTCGCAAATCACGACTACAGAGTAATAAGTATTAAAATTAAACCTGCCAAACAGAATAATATCCCCTTTTTGCATTTCATATAGACTATGAAAAGTTAATCAGGCCTCAACTTGCAATATAATTGGTGCAAGCTGTGTTGTAAATAAAATTAAAGCTCATCACTAGACACGAAACCAATTTCATCAAATTAAACTCGCAGCGCGCAAGTTTAACTCTAATTTAAATTCATTCAAAATGATTAAACAGTCATCATCAGTACACAGCAAGTCATCAGAATTACTTTTTGGTGAATAAACATGTTGTGTAATTGAAAACCTGTAGCAACCCCGATGAAAGTCCTAATTGGAAATGTTCTGCATATGTTTACCCATTTACACAATTAATACATGTTTAATTATTGCTGGTAGTAATGCACTCATGTCTCCTGTACAATTTCATAAAAAAAATTTGGGCCTGATTATGATTACCTACATTTTTGAGCTTATTTGGTTTTCGTTTATTAAATCCAATATATCAATTTTAAGTATGACTCGGTTCAAAGACGAGTTGTTAACGATCCCAAACTCACTAACAATATTGAACTATTCAATCTAAACAGACCTTGTCTTTCTGTTCTCCTGCTAGTATAAACCTTGAGAACCTCTCTGCTCAGTCCGTTATCACATCACGTGAAATCGTGAGCAAAAAAAAAGCTGGTTCTTCATATTTGGTAATATTCCCTGTAGCGCGCTGCAAACAATCAGTTCCCGTAACGCACTACATACCCATATCAACATTCACCGTAGCGCGCTACATACCGACGTTCTCCGTAGCGCGCTACATACCGACACAGTAGCGCGCTACATTCGAACATTCTCCGTATTGCTCTACATAATAACATGACCAGCTAATTGCTACTACATTTTATAGTTATTAACTAAAAAACTACTTTGACCTATGTATGTATGTCGGTACTAGTAGCTGAATAATTTTGTATCCATTTTAATGTGAATATTTTACTTGTTCATAATCTATTTTATCATAATTTGACGCATTAGTAAAACCTAAAATGTCCATGATATATAGTAGTTATATAAGAAAAAAGATTGGCCAAACAGTGTGACTAGTAAAGGCCTATCTCCATCAGTAGACTGATTGAAACAAGGTATATACGCACCTGCAGTGAGCTCCTTTCTACTATCCGTTGTTAGCTACGCCTATGGTCTAGCAATATCCGTTACAGAGCTCGCAATATCCGTGTCTGTTAACAACTTTATAATGGAGCGGACATCCAGCTGTTTCAGCTCGACAAGAGCTAGCTCACTAATTACTGACAACCCGCTCAAATTTTTGGCAGTTCCAAAGTGACAGATTAATTGCTACGAGTCTTATTTGCTAATAATCGGCTCCGTGGCTAAGTGGTTAATATCTCGATTGCTGAATTGAGGGGCGTGAATTTTACTCCCGCTCAATACAAACATTTCTTATTGTGTTTGTCTTGAGACTGGGGGTTGTCTAACTATACCGTTATAAATGCGAAAGTAACTCTGTCTGTCTGTTTAATAACTCTTCACGCTTAAACTACTGTACCAATTAAGATAAAATTTGGCATGGTGATAGTTTGAATACCGAGAAAGAACATAGGCTACTTGAAAACGTCAAGTGTGACTCAGGTTTTTTTCCTTTAACGAAGAAACCGCGGGCAAAAGCTAGTGTATAATATGTATGTGTTTGTCTGGTATCCATAGCACAAGCGACAGACGGCGCTGTGTGTAATGTCTTAAAATATCTATATATTTGTTTATTATTTAATCATCCGGTGCTAGATTGGTTTATACTTACGCCTAAGTAGCGCACGTTTGTGACACATATGATTTAGGTGGGTGATGCTGATAATAACTTTAAAAAAAATGTGGTTTACGAAATAACTCTAAGGACTAGGGACTTACTCTACTCCTCCTACTACATATTTTTTTATTTTTATCAGAACTTAATCAAACCTCATTACTGCCCGCTGTAAAAGCATTATTATTACTTATTCTTAAGGTAGTAGTACATTACTGCAGCGGCCCGTAAACGAAGCATAACCGGGCGATCGTCAGTATGCGGGCTAAGGCATAGGCAAGGAACGCATCACAGAGTCCGGTTATGCTTAGTTGTGGCCAAGCTTGTATAGTGCTTTTCTCAAACAGGGATGTCAAAAACTAATCATATTGACAATAATAAAAATAGTTAAGGTAATTTTGCCGCCAATTCGCCGCGTTCAAATGTCGGATCCTTTTTTTATTTTTTTTTCAATAATTTAATGGTGCATTTGTTTTGTTGTGCCAGTCCGAAATTTAAATTAAACTTGATGAGTTATCTCTTTAGATACCATTTTCCGGCTTAAAAAGTTCGTTCCATTTTTAAATTTCATATTAGACTGCTCGAGCGGACGGATAAAGCATTGCAGGTATTCTGATACTGTTCTGCAAGTACGATCTATCCCAAAGAAGCTTGTGCAAGATATGGTCGAATACGTAGCACGTTTGAGAAAAAGGTTCTCACAGAAAAGACATACATTTTCCTGCTTAATGCAGAGCCAAACAATTTAAATGGACGGGATAAAAAAAATATTTTTCTTACGAACCTCACTGACACGATTTCCATAATCCTCACAAAAAAGTATCCCAGCGAGTATTATCTTGAGTTACGACCTGTAATAAATTTCAAGTGACGAGGCTGTAGGTGGCTCAAAATAATCTAGCTCAGTCGTTACAAAGAATAGCTTTTTTATGATGTCTAACTTTATGATAAAATATTATTACCTTGCAAATCCGCTAAAAACAATTCAGTAGCACTCACGTGCACAATTACACCATCCACATGTAGTAGTGCACCTCCCTCCCTCCCTCCTTCCTTCCTTAAGTGGAGGATGCCAACTTCATCACAACACCACCACCAAATTCGATAATGTTTCCAATTCTCTATTGTTACGTATGTTTTTTTTTTAAAATACCACTAAGGTGGTCAAACAAGCTTACGGTCCGCCTGATGGTAAGCGGTCACCGTAGCCTATGGACGCTTGCAACACCAGGGGTATCACTTGAGCGTTGCCGAACCTTCAGAAATCTAATAACTTATTTCTTGTCAATCGTCGACAATTCTCACAGCCCGTCGTTGAACCGAGTCAAAAGGGCCAAGCTGGTATCCGGGTGCACCAGCCCAGAGATGGCAGCAGTACTCCATATGGGGCCGAACTTGCGACTTGTAAAGTAACAACCTTTGCCCCGACGTGAAGTACTGCTTCGCTCTGTTGAGTACACCAATAAGCGTCTCCAGTACTGTCATCTGCATAGCAATGTATGTTGTTGATGTCCAACATGTCATGGATATGCAGTAGAAACAGCGTAGGAGACAGCACAGAGCCTTGCGGGACACCAGCATTAATGACCTTGCTATCAGAGCAACTACCGTCAATCACGGTTCGTATGCGTCTGCCGGACAAAAAGCTAGCCACCCATTTACACAAACCCTCGGGCACTCCGTAAGATGGCAACTTCGATAGAAGACCCCGGTGCCAGAACCGATCGAACGCCTTCGCTATGTCCAGGCTACATGCCAATGCCTCCCCCTGACTCTCAATGGCTAGTGCCCATCGGTGTGTGAGATACACTAGAAGGTCACCAGTCGAGCGACCGTGGCGAAAGCCATATTGTCGGTGACTGACCAGATCGTGTACTTCTAGGTATCTTAAAAGCTGTGTGTTGATCACACGCTCCATCACCTTAGAGAGGAGAGAGGTAATAGCGATAGGCCTGTCATTCGATGGATCTGATCTATTACCCTTTTCGGGCACCGGGTGCACATTCGCAGTCTTCCATGAAGACGGAAATTGCCTAGTGTGGTAGGAAAGCGCGAAGAGGCGCGTGAGTACAGGACATAACTCAGGAGCACACTGCTTAAGCACCACTGCTGGTTTACTGTCTGGCCACTCGACTTATGAACGTCTAGAGAAAGCAACGCCCGCCGGACCTCCCGCTGCGTTATGGAGATTTCCGGCGTGGTCTTACCGCACGACGGTATAGTAGGCGGTACAGCGCCTTCATCGTTCATGTTCGAGTTCGAGGCAAAGAGACTGCCCAGTAGATCGGCTTTCTCTTTAGAACTATGGGCCAAGTCACCATCGGTCTTTCGCAGTGGTGGTAACGACGAATGGCAAAAGTTCCCTTCGGCAGCTTTGGCAAGCGACCAGAAAGCACGACTCCCAGAAGGATTGCTCGCAAGTCGCCCTGTTTTGCTATTTTGCCGATGAATTGGAATTTTGCTCTGGCAGTTGCTATCTTACTGAACCTCGAGTCAGCATTTAATTTACTTTTTAACTCAGAAATATTCGGATCCTTATTATTACGAACCGTGGTCCAAGCCTCATATGCATTTTGCTCAAGAATTTTAGCTTTTCTGCAAGACCTATTAAACCACGGTCTGTTTTTGACGCCGGCAGCTACTCGCGGGTTAGGAATATAGCATTCCATTCCAGCAAGGATTGTCTCAGTGACTGTGGCTTCGCAGACGTCAGGATCTTCTGAGTTAAAGCAGATCTGCCTCCACGGGTACGATGCGTAAAATTCTCGCAATCTATCCCAGTCTTCCGACTTATAGTGCCACACACGACGCCAATTGGTTGGCCCAGACGGATCGGGTTGTGTGCATGACACTTGAGTCCGAACGAGACAGTGGTCCGAGGAGCCAAGAGGCGCATCCACTGAGACGGAGTATCCGTCCGGACGAGTAGTCAGCAGAAGGTCCAGTAAGGAGCTCGTATGTTCCTCTATATCTGGTATTCTCGTTGAAGAAAGTACCAGCTGAGAGAATCCATAGGTCAGAGCAAATTCATGAGCAGATATCCCAGCATAGTTATTGGTTCGAGAACTGAGCCACTCGCGATGGTGGGCGTTAAAGTCTCCCAAAATAACTAGTTCTGTTGTGGGATATTGCTCTAGAACTTTGTCAATCGTCAAACTCAGGTGCGTGAAGAGTCGAGTTACGTCCGTGTCACCGCTATGAGACCTGTATAGGTACGCATAGATACGAGTATGGCCGCCGTAATCTACGCGCACCCACAATATCGACAGGTCCCTGTCTTCAAGGCTATGAAGGCGGCGACAGCAGATATCCTCCCGGACGAACATACATACACCGGCACGACTCATAAAATTGTGTTCAAGTTTGTAGCCGGAATAGTGAAGGTATGATGTGTCGGCCGGGCAGGATATTTGCGTCTCCGTTAGAAAAAGAATAGTCGGCTGCGCAGTCTCGAGATGGTGGTGGACTGCGTTAAGATTTGCGTGAATACCCCTGATGTTGCAAAAATCCACATTATATGTGGATGGCGTAGCCGCTGTACAAACTCTTTTTCGTTTTCGTTTTCGTTCTCATGGCCATAATATATAAAAAAAGTTACTAAGACTATGGATGAGGATTGACTGCACAGACAGCTTAAGGACAAAAGGTGCGGTTCTAAGACTGCCGAAGCTCGCCACAGATGATACGGTTGCTTGCACGGCGGGCGGAAGGGCCCCTGATCCCCCTCTATTGTAGTAGCCGGGTCCACTCCGGTCTCCTTCTCCGGCACGACTACCACTTCAGATAGATCACTTCAAATAATAACAACAACCGATCAGGTGATTAGGACGGTTGCGGGGAGTAGTAGGGGTTGTTTATATAAGGGCAACAACAGCTGTTTTACGTCATTTGGTGAAGGTATAGCGCACGAACAACTTGCGGCTCCTGAAGATGCCTCGTGTTGAGGCGAAACACGTGTCGAGTTTTTTTATCAATTTGGTGGTGGTGTTGTGATGCAGTTCGCATCGTCCTAAAGAGGGAGGGAGGAAGTACACTCCCAAATGTGGATGGTGTACTTTTGCACGTGAGTGCTACTGAATTGTTTTTAGCGGATTTGCAAGGTAATAATATTTTATCATAATAATGAATTTCCGCAAAGTAACGCCTGATTCTATCAATAATTTCTAACTTTTTTTAATTTAATGATTTTTTTGAGTTGCGCAATTTCATGAGCCCTCATATTAATTCTATAAACCTTACAATAACTTCTCTCTGTACGCTTTTTAGCATGAGTATTTAATAAAACTCCAACTCTGATTTATTTATTGACTAAACCTTATTTTTTTTTAATTTGCTTTTTTCGCGGGAGTAAGTTTCTCTAAAACAGTTACTGTACGTGACCATTTAGGTTCAAAAATATTTGCACCGGTTTTACTTATAAAAGAAGATGAGTATTAAAAAGAATTGATGAAAATCTTTCCTAATCGGGATTCGTATAGGCCTTTGTCATGTTCGAAAATAACAATATAAAAGAAACTGGTGTGTATGCTTTTTTAAACAAAAGTTAATTCTATAAGTGTTTTTTCATGTCCTTTTTCTAGCGAAAAGTTTTTTTTTATTACGTGTTATTTGTCGGTACAACCCTTAAAGGAGGGCTGAGCAGTTTTTCTAAAAAGTCTAGTAGTTAATTATCGCAATTTTACTAATTTAAGATATTAATTTAGTTGAGGTAACGATACTAAAACGTTTCTTTTTTGTGCCAACCAATTTTCCGTGACCACAAAGAGGCACAAACCAAGTTGAATCATCACCACCCAAAACGGTACGTTTACGTTTTCTATTAAAATACGATAGTTCCTAAGACGCCAGACGCCCGACGGGCAATTCCATCAAACACACTGCCGACACATATTTCGTTCAGAAAAACTGTCATTCATAAGATGATGGAAAACCTTAGAAATAATATAAAAATTTGATATTGGACGGGAATAAGGGTTTCAAATAAATAAATAACAAAAGAACTTTCAGTTCTTATCCAACCCATTTTATGGAAATGACTTTAAACTATACTGATGTCCGTTGTGACGATACCATATTTATGCCTTAACATTTTTATAATGTTATGTTTTATTCAAGTTTTACCGCGAAAATTTGCATTAGTAAACAATTATTAATAAATCTCTCTCTCTCTCTCTCTTTAAATTAGAATGGCGCGGTCAACTATACAAGTTCAGTAATTATATACATTAGCTGAGAAGTTATGATTTATTTTATAAGAGGTAACAAAATATAAGTACAAGTGACTCAAATGTAAAATATTAAATTATACACTTACGAATCATAAGCATCAACACAAAATTAGACAAAATGAAGTTTTGAACCCGCGGCGCGAGAATGAATGTTTTAAATCAAACGTTAATTGGTGGTTTGTTTGTGGTGTGTGTGGTGGTGGAAGTTTAAGCGAAATAGAAATGGCATTACTTCATATGCCCTTCAAAGGTAGATTTATAACTTTTATCCGAATGAAATTTTATTCAAAAAGTAGCAAAAATTAGGGTTCCTTCTCGTAGGGATCACAGAAAAATCATATTACATTTTAGTACCTGTGTCCTTTAGTTCTGATATTTAAATATTTGCTTTGTTAAGGTGTATTTGTACAGAATTTAGAAATGGTGAAACTCAAACTGGGCGTTATTTAGTATCGTAGATTTAGCTATATTTATTTTCTTGATTCTTTTACGCTTATTTGTATACTATTGTTTGCTATATTACTCTGAAGTACCTCTTAACAACTGGGTTTACTACTTATTTCACACAACGGTTTTCGGGTCCTACCACTTTTGACGATCATGCTTGGCCAAATAAAATAATTATCCGATCAAAAACATAAATGTGAAATGAGAGCCAAGTTTAATATTATGATATATGCCTTGGATGTTGACTTCAACGACAAAAGAAGTGAGATCTAAATGGGTGCAAAGTTCAACGGCCAGTCCTGAAATTTATTTTTAACAATATAAAATATTTCTTCTCATAACTTAGGATAATATATTGTAGCCTAAGGTCTGAGTTGGCTAGTTCTCTAGTCTCACGCAACCTATTTGTTTGTTGTACATTACTATACTTAAACAAAGAATATGCAATCGAATGGAATAGGCAGCTTCCATCGGGAGGCATTGGAATAATTCGGTGTAAGGTAAGTGTGTTACCCACCCGTAATTCTGTTGTACGACTGATTGTGCAAAATACGTAATAAAAAGATAATTATTTAAGACGATTACGGAACAAATTACCTGTTATCTATTGAATTCTCAAGAAAAACATTTTTTTACCAATAAGTTCTCATTCTCAGACTCATACATACCTACTTATAACTCTTACAACTACACTAAGATTATTATTAATTTAAACTATTGCCTATACGATACGTACTTACTAAAAGGATTATAATAATAATATAACCACAAATATATAAGTATTTTTTAAGAAAACCTATGAATTTCGTAGCATAAATCGCAACCTTATAGGTCAGATATCGAGAGATAACCGGCCAGCAAAACAGCGCTAGCGCTTATGAGCGCGGCTACCACTCGCTCGGACACGTTCGCGTCAAGGTACGCGCTCCCACCCCGGTGCTTATATATTAACGTGAAAACCTTTAAATCCACATAAAGACCGGCTGTCATAAGTTTTGATTGCTGATTGCTGATTCTTACATTACAGTTTTTATAAGTATAAGTTAAGTGTTCCCAATAGAGTCAAACCTTGAAGCGGTTGTGCGGCGTCGAATCGACCGCGGTAACCTTATTTTCGGTTATAAATTCGTATATTATCATCACTCATGTTTGCCAATATTAGTAGCCTCTCAAAGGTTCATTGTGAACTCAAAACAATAGATTATTCCTTTCAGTGCGCATTGCTCAATCTAAATAATATCTTTCGTATTATGCTGCGTAGGTTTTGCAAAGTAAACGCGCACCTGACGTCTTTGAAGATTCGCTTCGTAAAAGTGCTTTAATATAAATTTTTAAAGTTTTTCTGGCAAATTTTTTTTTTATTCTATCTAAAGGGAATGTGTTTAAGTACATTGTTATTCAAATAATTTAATAATTTGTCTTTTTAATTCTTTAAAACCTTGACGGTCATTAAGGCTACGCGCCGTTATAAATGACCGCGCGCACGCTCAAAGGTTAAGTGAGAAATTATAATAAAATGATAACAATTTACCAGTTTCTGATTTATTCCTTTGTATTTACCTAATTACCTATCTGCATGCCAAATTTGAACTTTCTAGGTCATCTGGAACTGGGTTATAGTTTTGATCTATAGGTCAGTCAGTGATAAAAATGACGATTTTTGAACGTAAAATCTAAATAACCGTTTGAGATATACTTATGAAATTTGGAGCACATATGTATCTCACAAGTTTCAATATATGAGCCAAATTTTACACCTTAATGTGAAATAGTTTTTGAGTTATGACCCCAAAAGTAGCTACAAATGGTTCGTGTAATATTACACACGGTGCTGCTCGCCAGTTCTGTTACTTGATCTTGGCTTGACACGCTGCCGCGTGTCAATATTTATACACATCAATATTTATATAGATTTATTTACTTTCTGACGTTTGAATGATAGGGAGGAGCTGCGAACTTTGCCAAGAACATTTTAATATCTTAATATATCTATATTTTTGTTGAAGTAAGGGGGGAGGCGTCACACCGTATCAAATTGCTATGCCTTTATTTAATCTGAAAAAAATCTTAAGGTTTTTTTTTTTAGTTAGTAAGTTCTTACTTAAACTAAATTTAAATAAAACAATCTATTTATAGGAAACCAAGTTTCTGTTGTAACAAAATCCAATCTTGTAAACCTTCATTTATTTCGTCAAAATGTTGGAAATACCCTTTGCTACAACATTTGCTTAGTAATTTTTGCTTAAACAAGTATATAGCAACTAAATATATAAATAAGTATTTAGATATTTCTAGTTTTCTCTTCGTTCTAAAAATACTAGTAGTTTTATGTTATTTTTAACATTTAACTTCTCGAAATTAGCTTTCTTTGAAGAGAAAATTAGAAATATCTAAATATTTAATGACTAGCGCTAGTTTAATTACTTACTGACAACAAAATGACAAGTAACTAATTTTGATCAAGTGTCAATATTCCGTGGATTCATTGAATTTCAATCAATTAACGATATTGTGCTTTTAGCGAACTTAATTTGTGAAGCGGAACTTTTAATTTAATTCAATTCAGGTTTTTGATTAAAAGTAATTGAACTTTTTGATACCCTATTGGAAAACATTTTCTAAAAAAATGACATTTATTTAGAAAATATATTAAGCGTCAAAGTATTTTATCAATGAATATTGTCAGTGTTAAATTTATGAACCTGAAAGCCTATTTTTTTGCAATATGTGTTATTATGTGTTATTGTGATGAATTTCCCAAAAAAATTATAATGATAATAAATAACGTATATAAAAAAAATAAGTAACGTGCATTATTGTTGCTTCAAGTTAAAACGAAAATTTAGGCAAACTTCAAGCTTAAAGTAATTATAGTGTAAGGTTTATAAAAGTAAGACGACATATAATGACCTTACAAGCGTGAATCCGACTTAAGACTTGGGCGTTTTTTTTTATACCACCATGGTGGCAAGAAATCTTATGACCTGACTCATGGTGACATAAGACATTTATTATTACATACATATCATACATAAATTCATCCAGACTCAAGACAAATATAGTTTATTACATAAATGTTTGACCAATGAGGGAATCGAACCCACACCCTCTGCACAGCCCACACTACCAACTAGGTTGCGAAGGAGTTGTCTCAATGAAATGGTTGAGATCGTAAATAGGTTTAGTTAGGTGTTCTTATTCCTTTGATGTAAGACACAGTCCCGTGTATTCATGTTTCATATATCAGTTTAAGAGTTTTAGTATTCCGTACTCGATCTACGATACGATAGTAAAACATATATTATATTATATAAACATTTATATTCCATCTCCGATTTTCCTGTAGGATTTAGGTTTCTTTTCACATTCTCACATGCAATTGAAGCCTGTATAAACTTATATATTAGCTTTTGTCCACGGCTTCACCCGCTCTAAATTCGGTTATCGGGGTTGAATTTCAACGGCAACTCCTCAATTTCAAGAAGCCATTGTCCTTTTCCGGGACTAAACTGATCTCCATGCCAAATTTCATCTTAATCGCTACAGCGGTTTCAGTGTGAAGAGGTAACAGACAGACAGAGTTACTTTCCTATTTATAATATTGATATGGATCTGTGGTGACCTTCGCGCCATAGTTTCTGATTAAAATAGTTTAGTGAATAAACATGACTAAATTATAAGCGGTTCATTGTTAACTTTTACTTATTCATTACGCTAGAATGACAACGCAACGTCAAGTTTAAAATTAAGTTAATTATACTTGTTAATTATACAATCATTTGCCAAGGAAATTATTAATATAACTTAGAATCTTGGCTTTCAAACTGTCATCGGCTATTGGAACATCGTCAGTGAAGACCTCTGGTTGAGACAGAGTCCATCAATTGAAGCTAATTTTCCTTATTAATTTTAGTCAAACATTGATTGAATCTCAAATTTTCTTACTCATTTCCAGGAAACTTTTACAGAGACGGATTGTAAGGGGTGCTGTGCTTCCCAGTTTAAAAAAATCTATTTTTACAGGAACCGTCGATCGGCATAAAAATATTCTATGCTTGAATCCAGCATATGGTCTATCTATTACCAGG
This sequence comes from Apoda limacodes, assembly GCA_946406115.1. Taxonomy (NCBI): domain Eukaryota; kingdom Metazoa; phylum Arthropoda; class Insecta; order Lepidoptera; family Limacodidae; genus Apoda; species Apoda limacodes. The sequence goes on along the minus strand of OX291555.1, from coordinate 26,546,641 downwards.
TTTGTCTACACACGTAACGATTTGACTGAGCATTTCAAATTGAAAACGGATCGTGTGTAGCTTCCTTAAAACACGCATTATGAAGAAGAAAATATTGTACCTTTCACACCATCGTGTTTATAGTGAGAGTGCACCGTTATGTGGACGATTTACTTGAGATGTGTGAATTGATAGCGCTCGGGAAGTGTGTTGCAGCTCGCACAATAACGCTAAAGTGAGGTATTGTATGACTGCAGGTACTCTATGTTTATGTGTATAGTTCTAAGAGATAGAGTAAGCTCTGCTTTCCATACAAGGGTATGGCCACACAATAAGATATAGTACTAATGGCCGCCAAAAATACAACTTTTCAGGAACTTTAAAGGATGCTCAACTTAATTTAATTCTTTGATGAATTTTAATTTCATTTACAGGGCAGTTTTTTGGTGAAATGCAAAATAAATTTTAACACATACTGATATCTGAAACAGACAAGATTTTCCCTTATTTCTTTTACAATAAAGTTAGGTCGCTTCGAGGAATAGGTCTAAGTGCTCCGGTGTGCAGCTGTGAATAAAATAATATTATAGCTGCCGTACTATTGAACGTATTGACTACTTATTAAAATTTTATATACTTATTAATTGGATAGGGACCGCTTAGCGGCACATTTTTTGCTTTAGTTTGTGTTTGTAAATAACGTAAATAATCACACTTGGCTGGTTTCAACAAATGTTTCTCCTGATCCAACTAAAATTTAATGAATCTATTCTTCGAGATATGGTTCAAACCCTGAAAAACTTTAAAACACGTTTAGTGAACTTTTGTTCGATAAAAACCCTTCTTACTGTTTTTTAAAGTTTTGGCAAAGAAATCTTCAAAGTTCTTAGTGCTATAGGTTTACAACCTTGCTTAAGCATAGCTGTGATAGTTCTTTGAACCCTGAGAAAAAGCATTTTTTGAAATCAATACGTAGTATATTATATTCTCTTTGATATCAATGATGTATAATAACTATTAATTTATTTCGTGTATTTCAATGAAAATTTCAGTGAGTTGAGATGTAGCTGCACTACTTACGCACGCTGAGTTACATATCGTGTCATCTTTGTTTTGACTCGAGTTTACTGTCAAGTAGTACTGCCTCTTAAAGCAAATCAATTGTTTCAAAAATCAGGCAAGACGTAATTTACAAACACAAATAAAAACAAAATGACTGACCAAGCCCGACGTTGCTAAGCTTTAAATATAGTTTTTAACAATAAGCAAGTGTAAATATTTCATAAATAATCTTAACCATTTTCGCTGATATTGTAACGGTGTTGCTTAGAGCCTGGCTCACACTTGGCCGGTTTTTATTATTTTTTTGTGATACTTGAGAGCTTTCTCTGTAATCACGGCAAGTTTGAAGCTTGTATGCATTACTGTTTTTATAACAGAGCAAAACGAAAACGTTTTCGTTGTTTACCCTAATTTTTTTATGTTTGAAACTTTTATTATTTGTTAAGTTATCTGTAATTATAACATATTCTGAGAAAATTTTAAGCATCTATCTACTTTGGTGTTAAAGATAGATTCCGTGTCTGGTCGGACAAATACAGAAGGCGTAGGCTTAGTTATACGGCTCTTTTGGCACTCTTTGATTACGAAACGAGTTATTCTTGGATCTTCAAATAACTCATAATTCAAGTAAAATATTTTATATTTTTTGAACTAATTCATTGTTTACCTATAATTGTGCATAATTATAAATTGTGCATGAGTATAAAAAATCGTTTAAATTATTATTATATCATCTAAGTAACCGAATAAAATAAAATTTCCATTACGTTCAGGATTTCAGATATTTACTAAAAAAACATTTCAATTTAACAATAAATAATAATTTTATTGAAAACAAAAGCAACTGATTCTGATCCAATGTCAATCACTCACGAGCCACTGAACTTTGACTAATTATTGTAATTGTGCTTTTGTTGTTGTCAACTAACAACACGGAACTTTCTATTCCATTCAGTCAAGCTTTTTTGAGTAACATTAATTTTAATATTGTTTAAGATTAATTAAAAAATCTCCAACATTTTATGAAAAACAAATGGTAAACATATGTTCAATGAAATGACAAAACTAAACTAATGCGTGTCGAAACACCCATTATAAAGGGTCTAGCCGTTATTAATTCACATTATTACCTCAACCTGTAGATACTCACTACTGGACGTAGGTATCTTACCTACATTTCCATAACGAACAAAAATATTTGTAGACGAGCAACTATAGAGTGTATCCTGTATGGCAGAGGTTCGAGCCTGGCGTGCACCAAAGAGTCTTTTTCTTAATTTCTCAAGTACATTTACATTTTAATATGTACATTTTTACATGTTACAAATACATTTTATTATTTGCACCACAGGCTTTTTGCTGAGGAAAACATCGTGAGAAAACCTGCATCCGTCAAGAAAAGAAAGACGTATGTGAAATCCAGAATCCGCACTGGGACCGCGTGTGGACTATGGGCCAAACGACCCTCGGCGAGGGTAGGCCGTGCCCCAACAGTGGCCACGTATGAGGCTGATAAGGAAACAATGGGCATGCAAAGTAATCTTTACATAAACAATGCCACCACCATCTACGCAAAATAATTAGAAACCTACCTTTATCCTAATGATTTCAGCCTGTGAAGGTTAGGTATACTTATAATACTGTGGATAATATAACATCAATTAACGAAATCTCTGGTTTTGGACGAATACCTAATGAGCGCTTTCTACACACAATAAAATATATGACAGTATGAGATGGAATCGTCTCAAATGTGCGTCACCTTTATGTTTTCATGGCTTTATATTATACGATATGATTAATACGATATGTGAAGACTTGAAAGCGAGTAACAAACAAATATCAGCCAACTATTGCATTGCAGGCGTTTATCATAAAAATATTGGTTATATGAAATGTTTCTGCGTTGTTCAATTTTGTATACAAGTTCTCTGCAGTCAAACATGAATTCATATATATCATTTTGAAAAATTCGCAATAAGCTAAATTCTACTTCATATGAAACATTTTTACGTAACATCAGACTTGAAAGACGAGGAAATTTTTTGGAACAATAAATTATTATGTCAGAGTTATATCAGTGTCTAAAACTGCTAGATTCATGCTTTCTCAAAATATGACAAACTAGCTTCTGCCAGCGGCTTCGCCCGCCGTTAATTTCGTTAGTTGCGTAGGTTCTTACGGCAACTCCTTAATTATTTGTTATTATTATTACCTTACAAGTCGCAAGTTCAGCCCCATATGGAGCTGCCATCTCTGGGCGGGTGCACCTGGATACCAGCTTGGCCCTTTTTACTCGGTTCAACGACGAGTTGTGAGAATTGTCGACGATTCCAAACTCACTTGCAGTATCGAGCCCTTAAGTCTGAGCAGGGACTTTGCTTCCCTGTGTGTGTTCTACCGCTTGTACAATGGGTTGTGTTCTGAGGAATTGTTCGAAATGATGCCCACGGCTACTTTCTACCAGCGCACCGCTCGCCATTGGCAGGGAATTCATACTCACACTTTAGAACCTAAATGGTCGCGTACAGTGCGGTTTCAGAGAAACTTCCTCCCGCGAATGCTTAAGTTGTGGAATGAGCTCCCTGCCAAGGTTTTCTCCAAAGACTGAACGGTCGGCAACGCGCGAGTGATGCCCCCGTGTTGCAAGCGTCCATAGGCTACGGTGACCGCTTACTATCAGGCGGATCGTAAGCTTGTTTGCCACATTAGCGGTATAAAAAAAAAATCTTTCCTCTTTCATGGCATAATACATTCGTGTCTATGCAACCATGGAAATACAAATTCAAAATTTCAACCCAACAGCAGCGCCACCTAACGGGTCCAATTGTATTTTTAAATCATCCAGGAAACCATCGAAATACCCATATACAATTTCAACCCAATCGGTTCAGTCGCTTAGAAGTTATGTGAAAAAGATAAGTACGGAAGAATAATTCTAACTAACCGTTGTCCTATTACCCGTTTTCCCGTAGGAATGAAGCATTTTTCCGCAGTAAAAAGTAGCCTATGTTCATCAGGGATAATGTCGGCTTCTAATAGTAAATGAATTTTTCAAATCGTTCCAGTAGTTTCGGAGCCTATTCAATACAAACAAACAAACAATCAAATCTTTCCTCTTTATAATATTAGTATAGATAAGCAGCAAAACATCACGATAAAGAAACAGACTTTCGTATGAAGCTTGTGACTCCCTCCTGCTGAATCAAGGGACGTTGTTTCGATTTTCGCACAAGACAAACATTTATGTGATGAACGTGTTTGATTTGAGAATGGGTGTTTTCCATTTATCATATGTATGTATTTACAAAAAAAAAATATGGATGTAGTTTTAGTTGCCTGGTATCCATTTTTAATAAGTTTGGAACCAGATAGCGCCGTGTGTAATATCCAAAAATATCTATTTATTATTATTTGAAATATAATATATGTTAGGATTTGCCTGTTTTATTACGAGTACCTGGGCAACTGAGCTTTGCTCGGTATTTTTTTTTAATCTTTTGTTTTTCAAATATCGGGTTTATACAAAATACACAGCAATAAGGCAAACTGAATAAGCAATTCACTATCTAAGTACAAAAATTTCATCGAAATAGTTAATACTATATGCAAGATACGCAAGAATTGCTCGTTTAAATATATAAAATAATTCCTCCCAGTGAAGTTTGTTAAATTTACAAAGGAATATAAAAGGTGTTACAGTTTGCAGTGTAAACGGAAGGATGTATTGTATCTTTCATGTTGTTGTCCGAAGTAGTAAGGCTGCAGCGTAACGTTGCGTTACGTTATGTTACGCGGACGATTTATTGAGACGTGTGAGATAGCGCGCCGCCTGCACGGGAAACGTGTCGTGGCACGGACGATAACGCTAAAGTGATGTATTGTTTGAGTTATTTGCATCGCTTAGTTTAAAGTTAACTATTGTTATACTGCTAGTGTGAAATGAAAAATTTAAACTAAAAAAATATTTTATTAAATTAACTTAACTATTATTAAACTCGAGCTATTCTCTAACAATTTCTATTTTAGTCTCACGTCGAACGAAACAGACTTCTTAACGATGGGGAAGAAAGTTCTTCGTGGATTGAAAGACGCATCGTGGGACGGCCCCATAGCAGGTGGGTAGACGACCTTGTTGTGGAGACATATCGGGGAGTCCTATGTTTAGTGGTAGACGTCTTTCGGCTGAAACGATGACCATCTTTGTAGCCCAGCAGTGTATTTCAGCTAAAATAGAATAATGTGACGGAGTTTTACATTTGGACTTAAGAGTTAATCAAAGGTCTTTTTTACGCGAATGTATTAACAAGTTAACGAACTTTTTGTCTTAAAATGACTAAATGGTCACGTATAGAAGGTGTTTAAAAGGAACTTCCTCCAGCGAACACTTGAGTTGTAGAATTAGCTCACTGCTAAGTTTTTCTCTATGATGTTCTGCAAGAAAGAAGATATTAGATTTTTAAACGTTTGGTGACTCGCGAGTAATGGCTCCGATGTTGCAAGCGTCAGCTAATTTGTAACTAAGGTATAAAGAAACCTACATTAGAACAATAATTAATTCCATACATATAAGATTTTTTGTTTGTGTTGGTGAAATAGAGAATAGTTATTTCTATCCACGCGAAAAAATTAAACGAACGAAATATTTACAGTTTATATGTACTGAACTTTCATTGTGTACCGCTTTTTAAAAAAAATCAAAGTAGCTGCGAATGTTAGGGCCCAAATCTTCAAAGCCCTTTAAAAAAAGCGTGTTGGGGAGTGACCTGGAAAATATAAGAAATAGAAAATACCGTTCTTTTATAGACAACCAAAACAATATTATATTTCATTGAATGAACTAGAATTTAACTTATTGCCAATTGTGCAAAATGATATTCATATGTAACTGCAGAAAACTTGTGTATAAAATTGAGCACAAAGTATTTTATGTTTCAAAGAACTTTGTGATAAATTCTTACAATGCAATAGTTGCCTCATATTTGTTTGGGAGTTGTATTTAAACTTATACATACACGTTGTTTAAATCAAGATTCATTGGTAAATTAACATACTTAATGTAAGAAATTCTGTGTTTATTATTGAAGCAACCACAGCTTCATTTTAACTGGTAAACTTCTTTAAGACCGCGACTTTCCACAAACCTGTCTTCTATCCTAGATCCTGTCTTATTATTTAGAAAGTTATTTTCTTAAATATTTATAGGTAATTTTTTTATTATAAAATTCGTAGTAGGGGAGAGTGTGCATGAAAGAGCCAGGCTTTGAAAGAACCGATGTGATTTTTCATCACTCATCGATATTCTACCAAAGTTTAATTTTACTCCTTAAATGACAACACTGGATAGCTGTCACCCACAAACATTTCACAGTTCTACAACAGCAAATGGCCTCACAGGACTGTTACTAAAATTCAGAAGCCAAAAAGTAAGTTTCTTTGTGTTTATTCCAGTTTTTTTTTTCAAAAAGGGTATTGCATAAGTTGACAAAAAAGATATGCAGTATTGGCGTCCATATATTTGCCCTTGTTTTGCACAAATAATATCAAATCGTCGTTCTGGTATAGTACCTTTTTTTTTAGGTTATATTTTTAACAGCGTCATGTTTTGAAAGAACCGGCTTGGGCAAATGTATCGTGTGGCCTCAAAGGGGTAATTAATTTCTTCTGCCAAAAATGTTTTAAATGCTAATTGTTTTTGTTTTTAAGTTATAGAGTATACGGATAAGGGTTCGACTTTATGTTTTCAGACAATTTTTTATTTAGTTATTTAAGTTTTGACTAAGATTGTCTTAGTCAATTTTTTATTTAGTTTAATTATTATTGAGACTAGATAAAAATTGTGATTTCATAGAATTACCAAAGTGAGTTTAGTATTAATCTGATTTTAAATACTTAACATAATTTAATTGATAATAAACCGTTTAGTACCTCAATACTCTTTCATTGACCTGCTGCTATAAAGAGCTGATATCGTTTTTTTTTTAAACTATTTTTTAGATAGATTATAATAATCAAACCTTACAGTTTTGCTATGTCTATCCGTCTGGCTGACTGTCCGCGGCTTAGGTTAGACACTTTTACAATCGGTAAGCTATAATTAGTTTTACGCCAAAAAAGAGGTAAAATAAAATCTTGAAAAACTGTTTTCTGTATGATTTTTTTTGCCATATCTTTAATTTGTTCCATTGAATAGGTCGTTCAGAAATATTGCTAGTGTTTAAATTTTTGTACGATTCATGGATCTGTTTGCGGAACATTAAGCTTTATAATGTTAATAGATATGAGATATAAACGTGGTAGTTATGATGAAGGTAAACGAAAAACTGGGCTGGGCCAAACAAGGTAACGAGTAAGAGTCGATTAACCTTTAAAACATACTTATGACGGGCAACTACGGAACCCTACGCTGCGTGTGGCCCGACACAAACATGGCCGGGTTCGTAATTTCCTAAACAAAGAAATACAAAAGGCTGTACGATATAAATAAAAAAAAAATACAAGAAAAGCTGGATTTAAAGCGCAAAAAATTGTGCGTGTTAGCTCCGACGCATGAATGGACTGGAGATCATTTGGGAAACAGATAATAATAAAATCATAAAAGCTTAATTAATTCATTAATTATTTTTAAATAATTGTTTTTTTTTAATGATAAGGTTTCATTTAAATAAAATATTCAGACATACAACTTAGTTCAGACATTGAGCTTATTTATATAAAGCTATAAGAAAAGGAGCTGAGAGTGTTACCGCTGGAAAAAGCTAGTAAAATATCTATTAAAAATACTATGAGTGAGAGTGGTAACTCGGCTATTTTGATGGTTGGCTGCTTTGATAAAAGTGATTGTCTCTCTGTGTAATGCCCAGATTATTATTATTTAGTCGAAAGTAGGTCCAAAAAAGCAATTACCTTTAAAAATATTATATTTTATTTGGAACCCCGGGACAGTAAACTAATGACCATAAAACGTTTCTTACTATCTCTACAAAACATGATGTGTATAGCATTTTATCGTTTCTATTTTCCTGTCATGGATCTAATATATGACCCATGTTGAGAGAGAAATTGAAACTCTTTCTAAACTAAGAAAAATAAACTACCAGCAAATCTGTATCTTACTTGTATTTTCAGAAACTTTTGAATTAATAAATATTTGATTAAAGTCGTTGGCATGTTCTGCGATGTTATAAACGATAACAGGTACATATTAGACATAATATCCTATCAAATATCACATTTTGCTGAGACAGTTGAGTATTTCGCTAAAATCTTAAGTACGATGTTTATTATAAACTGATTCTATTGCATGCTAATACGACGAGCAACTTCCCTTGAGAATATTTTTGGCGTCATTTAGTAAAAAAAAAACGTTTTTTTTTATAATAACTGCTTAACTAATTTTGCTCAAACTCTTTTCAGATCTAAGTCAATATCGTGCCGTATCGATTGATATTGTCAAGAGACAAATTGCTCCATCGGTTCTTGTGATATCGAAGGGCAAAAAAAGCTACATACATACATACACACATACACACACATAGAAATCACTCTAAAAATTATGGAAAACGATTTTCTAGGTCTCAGAACGTAAATAAAACGCAAATTTAGTGATTTAGATTTTCGGACCTATTATAATAATTTCCCTTAAGAGAAGTTAATAAAATCCATGTAGAGATTTTAACTAAATTAAGATAGCTTACAAACTTGTCAAATAAGCATATTAAATAATGACTATAATGCATGGAATTTTATTTGTAAACATTTACTTAAAATAATTCTATAATTATGATCTACACTTATATTATAAAGAGCTATCTACAGTTTGTAAGTTTGGATGTAGCAGGTAGTCTCCAAAACTTCTGAACCGATTTCAAAAAATCTTTCACCAATACTTAGAATGGACTTTCCGGGTTGTCGCTAATAAAGGCCTCTGACTTGGCTTGGTGACTGCTGTCATATGACAACAACCAGGACCCACAGTTAAACATGCACTCAGAAGCACCGAGGAGCTAAAAAATATGTCACTAGAGGGGTTACCCATGCAATGACTAACCTCGCCCAATGTTGCTAATCTCCGCAAACAGTCGAATGTTATTTAGCTTCTATCTTATTTTCTGTGCTTATTCTCTGGTTCACGTAAATAAAGCCACGGGCGCAGACTAGTGAAGCAAAAGTAATACGTCTGGAAGCAGGTACAGTGACAGTCAAGTTATGATCTTATCCGTAACTTGATATTCGTATCTGCCGCAGCTCAGAGCATCTAGTCTTTTTTGTTATATTTTACTTGTACGTGGATGGACATGTTAGACGAGCCGTGACGGGTGATAAATTGTTACTCATTTACAATACAAAAATATCTTGCAGGTTTTCACATATAAGTGCTTGATACACTTATACTTAGGCTTATAAGTAATGTTTTTTACACGTAAGCAGAATTAAGCAGAATAAAAACGGAACCTTATGGTTCTATCATGTCTGTCAATGCGTCCATCCGTACCTCACTATTAAAATTGAAAATAAACATTAAATATTTTTTTAACGTTAGCTCTCCATTAAATTGAACTGGGAAGTTTTTTTTTGTAACTACGCATTGTTCTAGGGTATCTTTAAATAGGTCTTGAAATATGCATTTGAGGTTTGTAATTAACTTTTTCTCTAAGACGTACAGTAGCTTGCCAAAGTCTATATAGGATCGAACCAAAAATAGTATGCCGATCATAACATATTAAGACATAAATATTAAAAGTCGTTTCTCTTATACTAGCTGAATAATATGCACAATTTCACACTATTCATTTAACCAAGCTTAGGTCTGAGTGCGATGTGCTTCGAATCTAAAGGTATTTGTTTCTTAAATTAAGTAAAGATTTTAAACTATTCAAATATTTATTATACTGACGGTAAACATTTTGGATTATGGAACAGAAATTTTTCCATCACTATAATATGGTCTGTAACTAAAAATATTAGTTAAACTCAGCAAACGGCAGCTTTTTGATGCTTCATGATATAATAAAATGTCATAATCAACAATACCAAATAAAAAGTTTATACCTCTGTAAATATATTTTCTTATTTATATCATTAGTGAGTTATTTTACGTCACATAGTTTTCTGTTAAGTTAATAAGTAAATCAAGATGGTCTACAATTAAAACAATAATAATCAACTGCTAACTAGTTCTTATTACATTCTGCTTCTGTTATTAAAGGGTATTACAATTGAACTTGCACTTAAATGAGTCCCGCCTGCTTGTAGTTAAATATTTGGTTAAGTACTATATTATCATGAAGTCAAAATAGGTTACAAAGCAACAAAAAGGATGTGGTTCAATTTTTTTAAAATTAGATATCGATCAAAAACAAAATAGTAGTTATAGTTTGATTTGAACCTTCATCGCTACGCCTTGTCTACACAACGCACGAAAAAATAAGATGATCTTGTAAAGCCAAATAAACAATAGATTAATATATGAAACCACATTGCAAACTAGGTAGACATTTACAACACACCAAAATATATGAGGACAGTTTTAGTAAACTCTAATATATAATGAGGTAAATAAAATACGAAATCAGAATTTAATTTTCTTGGTTTAAGGTTGACATTGAGAGCTTATGATAATGTGAATGTAAGTAAGTGGACCACCGTTTAGCCTTTAAGCTACGCGTAACTATGTATTTATGCGACTGACTGTTCATTTTGCGAGATAAGAGACCTTCGAAAATAAAAACGGCCCCAACCCTTAACTTTTAAACTGCCTGTTTTAGAAATCTGAAAATAAACATCTTACATTATTATGTTAATTGACGGTTCCCGTTAAAAAGGTTGCCAAAGCCATTTTTGCCAAATGGGAATTTGCTTAGAAATTTGTATGCAAATTCTCAATTATACATTGTAGGTACTATAATATATTATAAATTCTTTTTAAGTAACAAAATAGATGTAACAGAGAATCACATTATAAAAGAAGCTACAATATCAAAATCACAATTGCTACAAAGTATCGCCGTGGGGTGAAAAGTAACAAAAGATTTTGTGACACAGTTGTATTATAAAGTTAGCTTAGTTTTCTAAAGCTCCGCATTTGAATCACAATACATACCTAACTCTGTAATGATATTATAGTGGTATTTGTAGTTCAAAGCAAATTTTATTACAATAGTATTATATTTTCTCTTGCTTATAGCAATTTTGTTACATGGACTAATCTTCATAATGTGTGGTTTTCTTTCTTGCCTACAGTTGTTGGCTGCAGATAGGCTTAATTAACTACATGCAGAATAACTTTTGCGGTGGTACTCCACTCCAAAAAGTTTTGAAGGTTCATCACTAGACCATTTCTTCAAAGATTTTTATCAAAGCTTAATGATTGATTTGTAAGTTTTCTATACATATAGTACCAAGGTGGCGAGTAAGTTTGAAGTACTAGAGTGTATGTCTTTATATATATATAAATGTATATCTTGACAGCTCGATTCGAGCTCTAATCCCTGAGGTAACAAGTGGCTCGATACACATTCACATTATAATTCGAAAGGCGGCCTTACCACGGCCGCTGTAGGGGGCGCCCTAGGCGCAGGAGCGGAGTAGCTGTACTCGTCATATAACAGGACAGGTTATAGTAGTAGTATCTTGTTACCGAATGCACCGGCTAGGTGCTCAGGAGGTAGAAGTTTAGGTAGAGGGACTTCAGAGGCAAGTAAAGAAAATACTTTTCATAGGTAAGGCAGGTTGTAATGTATACTCTTTCATTTTTATCATAACAACTTTTAATAGACAGTATTAACCTAATCACATAAGGTGATTCTTAACCCTTAATATATCTTTATAAAAACTATCAATAAAATTGATCAGCTTTTTACAACTACCTAACTAAATAGAAAGATATAGAAAATGCAAGCCTTCCTACACAGAGTTCAAAGTGTACAGTTTTCAAGCATTTATTAAAGATAGCAATACAAATAGTTTCTTCTGCCTAGAGCCCGATCAGCGATCTTGCACGTCGAGAACACCCCGCAGGTTATCCGATCCCTTTATTTGATATCTCCACGGCGGTAATGGACCTAAGAGTGGATGCCTGGAATCTTCCATCGTTTCGTACATCATCCGGTCCTTTACCGGAGAAGGACCACCTGAACGATCGTAACATTATAGTCACATGTACATGAGATAAAATATTATAATATTAATCTTCATACATTAAATTAGGAAATAAATACTTTTTTATGGTTAGTCGGCTACCTTATGAGATGTGTTGTATATTTCTCATTTATTCCTGTAAATAGAAACTTAAGCAAATAGCTGATTATATGTTACCTATTATAACAACAATATTTACCTTTCTAATATCAACTTACTTATAAATATAATTTATAGGTATAACTATTATAATATTCTATCCAATATTTTTAGAAAGATTCTGTAGAGGTCGCAGTAGGTCTCTACCTAGGTTATGATATTGAAGTCCAAGGAAGTTTGGCTTAACTCAAAGTATTTCAAAACCTTAAAAATATTACAAGAAACAATTTTTACAATACACATAAAAGTAATGAACTGCACGTTCCCAATTTCCTAAATTTTTAAGTTAGGCATTAGCTAGAAGTGTAAGTACAAATAAAAGCTCCAGTAGCTCCAGCTTTGTGTACTTCAAGCTAAGCTGTTTTATGAATGCAATTACGGTTTTAATAGTAAGATAATGTGAAAACTTTGTAACAAAGTATGCGCGTACTTGAAATCCCAACCAGCTTAGATTAAATTTTACTGTTTCTACTCCTTTTCTTAGATTAATGAATGCACTAATCGTAAGATTTTAATAACTAATATAAAAGTTGTATTCTGTATGTAATCGAGGCTAAAACATTTTATTAAAATTTAAAATTTATTCAATAGCCCTCAGCGTTTCCACGACTCATAGGTAACTGTTTTTTGAGAATTTGATTACATACAACCACACAGAAGAACTCTTGTCTCTGGGAAACTTAAGAAGAGTGGAACATACAATTATTGACCTTGATTTGTTGAAACAGATCATTTTATTGATGCAATTCGGAGCTCGTGTCAAACGCATGACATGTCAGTGCAGGGACAAGGCGGCAGTATTGGCAAAATCTGTATGTACCTATTATATAATTGCCGATTGTGTAAAGATTCATCTTTATGATCTGTTACAGTTTTATTCTTATTTATCAATCCTTTGTAACCTTATCCAATTCAGAAGTCAGATCATGAATCATTCCATTGTAATAATTTTTCTGTGGTCATGAAAACAACAGCAACGCTGCTGTATGAAATATGCGACATTTCCTTCCGTTCTCTCTTCAAAGTGATTTATATACTTTTTATTTAAAATTTGTGTTGAGAATTAAAAAACTAGCCATGAAATGTGTATAAATTACGAACGGAAAAGACTTGTTACACGAACATACATTTTTTATGAAATAGAAAGGTTTGTAGGTACGTTTGTGCTTTATACTAATGAAGGATCTCAAGGTCCAGTCGCTATTTGAAATCAGATAGACTGAAGATAAAATAAGTATCTTTAGGCGTGGCCAGTACCTAGTAATTTTTTCAAAGCCCCTTCGGACTTGGGAGGGCACGTTCAGCTGTTGATCCTGGTTGTGTTTTTGTTTGATGGCAAAAGTCGTTAAGCCAAGTCAGATATCTTATGGAGAGCCCGGTCGGTGACATAAAAACTCTAGCAATCGAGTGGAGCTAGAAAACTGTCCACCAAATTATCAATATTTAATATCAAAATAATATAGTCTCAAAAAGTATAAATATTTAGCCTTCCTTCCGTCAGCAGTTAATGTTAATTTATATGATTTTTTTATGCTTATTTCCAATAAATATCGTCAGATGACACCCTAGTTAGGCGAAATATTTTTATTTTCGTATTTTTTATAAATAATTGTATGTAAAAAATATATATTCATATTTTAAAAGTAAAATAAAAGGTCTCAAAAAGTAGGATTACCTTGAAAAAGGCTAATAATTTAACAAACATAATAATAGTTGATTACGCTCTGTTGTTGTTTTTTTTTCAAGACCTTTATTGTAATTTTTTTTTAGCTTTTGCATAAATGTCTATGTTTGTTTTTAACTTTTGTGTAGTCGGGTTTAAGTTTTTAAGCTTTTAAATTTTTCTATTCCCAAGAAGAATATCTTATTAAATGTAGTTAGAAATAGTTTAATATTGACAACAACAACGCTTGAAATGAATTTTTCGCAAGTGTATGATCAAGTAAGCAATGAAAAATTGCATATAAATCATGCAGAAATCCCGCAGTGACAAAGTGCTTGAGCCTGATGTATGGGAGATAAAATTGTGTGGCGGCGGCAGCGAACTAACTGGGTATAAGTCAAACAAATACCGCACGCGTGATGGTACTTTGTCAAAATATAATTGGTTATTTGCGAATTCTTTTAAGTTTTATTTAGTTTTTCAAGTGAGTGTCAGTGTGGTCTGTTCGAAATTTTCAAATGTCAAATTTAATTGGATTTATTGGCGGGATATCGGATGGTGTGGTTGAGTTTTAGCTTGTTAATTATTTTAGACAGACGACATTTTTTGAATATTGAAGCAGTGTTTGAAAATTCTTGGGGAAGAAAAATTGCTAACAATTAGCATGTACACGTATTAAATACCACGCTTATGCCTAGTCTTATATTAGAATTAGATATATCTTCCAACAGACATCCGAGTTTCAAAAAAGCCAAAGAAATTCCAGTTGTTGAAAAGCTGTTTAGGTTTTTTTGAAACTTTTCGTAAAGATTGATGTAATTTTTTTTCTGTCAATAATAAAATCTGTCACCATCCTTAGACTCTGACCGAAAGTGCACATTTTAAAAACATAATATTAATACGCGATAAAAGACAAAAAAAGAAAAAAAAACCGGATCCGAAAACAGAATAAAATAAGAACTAAACTACAATTACCCAGCAATCTCTAGAACCAACCACCTAATGCTCAATTTTTTTTTAAACCACTAAGGTGGCAAACTAGATTGCGTTAGAGTACAAACATACCTATCTAGTTTATCCATACTGTGCATCATTGTGCGAGCCGAATCGACCATGGCGGATTTTTAATCAGTAAACAACAATTTAGATTGAAACATGTAACTAAAATTGTATGAAACTACAAAAAAAATGAATAAGTCACTGACACAAATTCAGACGTGATTTTCTACGAGTATGTTTCTTTAGCAAATTCAAATAAATTCTGTAATTTAAAGTTCCTCGCATTCGCAACGGTAACGAAACTGACTTCATTTTCGGCGCCCAGAGCGGTTACTCATAATTTATTACAGTACGCCCACAGGCAGTAACTCAAGATTATTCGCTGGTATCTCTTCATACATGTGTGAATGTGAAATGTGTATCGTTGTCTGTCATAGTTCTATATTTATTTATATTTTGTTCAAACTAAAACGAATGGTGATATTCAAGAACATTATTATTTGGGCATTAAATATAAAATCAAATAAAACTAACATATAAATATAAAAGTAAAGGATTTAAATCTTTTTATAATCTTAGCAATGTGGTAAAGTTGTTATTGGATATTTATCAATTTTATTTAATTAATTAATTTTCGATATGAAAAGTTAATAAAGATAATCATGCGCACGCGTTTTATACGACATTTTTTATCACCTTTGCGAGGACAGACTTGTATTGTTATAAATTTTTAATTACTGAAAGTATAATTATCAAAATGTTACTAAACAGTTTTTGTTGGTATCTTTACTGTTTGTGTTATGGGTATGGGTTCTTTTACTTTCTTGAGCAAATGTCAGAGATGAGGACATATTTTCATAGCAGTTAGATGAATGTTGTAAATATAAGCGGTCATTATTAGGGGCAGGAGACACTAAATTATTATTGTCACGAGAAGAGTATAGAAACGCGGCTCATGAAAAAACTTCTATTTTTGTGGAGCATAGGTAGTATTGAAATAGGCCGAAAATTATTAGGAGCTGTTGAACTACCTGATTTAAAAAGAGGTATAACTTTGCTAAGTTTCATCTCATCAGGAAACACACCACTATCAACACAACTATTAAAAATTATGGCTAAGGGTTGTGCTATAACATGAATTATTGAATTTATAATTTTTACAGAAAGTCCCCAAAGGTCTGTGGTGTTTTTAATTTCTAATGTTTTAAATGTATTAATGATATCCGTAGGACTAATGTTTTTAAATACAAAGGGAACGTTACATTCAGGAACACTAGTTTTTAATATTTTTTCTGCTAAGATTGGACTTGAGTTTTATCCTCGAAACGAGGAAACGGGGAAAGACCTATCGCTATACCACCGGCAGGTTAATGTTCGAGCCACAAATGCTAAGGAAGATGCGGCTATAAAAGCAGCTCACCAAATGGAGCCATTTGTTAATACCCAGAGCACTGCTTATCAATATCACATAAGTATCATTATCTATTAGCTAATTATACACTCAAGCAATTGATGAGTCGGTCAGTCAGTGTTGCACTTTTATCGGTATATAGATGCGCTATAAGCGCTAGAAAAACATATTTTACTGAACCAAGTCGTCGGTTTTATATAAAAAAAACAGACATGACCCGGTACTTGGGGTGCTTATTTTGTGATTTCAAGGGAACTGATGTAAAAAATCCATTGTTTAGCCTTTACGTATTATTTCTTATGAACCACCATTTACCATTGCCGCACGTTTGTGGATATCGCGTGACACACAACTCATACGCGCACGGTAATGGTAACTGTAATGGATTTAAACACCGTTACAATAATAGGTTGTAGTAGTAAAACAATCACGTCGGTCAGTGTAAAAAAGCTTTCGTTATTTTATGATGTTACTAGCTATGCCCGGGGTTCCATCCGTACTAAATTCAGTTATCGAGCTAAATCTGATTTCTTGCTCGTCCCAGGGTAACAATATATTATTCCAGGACAAAAAGTAGCATATATGTTAATCCAGGGTGTCCCCTACCTCAGTACCAAATTTTATCAAAATTGGTCCAGCAGTTTAAGCGTGAATAAGAAGCAAACATACAAACATATTTACGAACTTTCGCCTTTATAATATTAAAGTGTGATTTATTATCTAGGTAAAAAGTAACAGGCAGCAATTTTTTATGGCAGAAAAAAATAGTGGCTTTGAGCACAACAAGTCGCCTGTTGGTTGAAGCTCCTGGCGACATCGATAGACGTGCTTATTTACCGTCTCTAAGTAACTGAACTTACGGCGGAGCCCGATTGAGACCGAAAAATCAAAAAATCTCAGAATTCTACTTACGGATAAAAAATGTAATCTTAAATTGTCGGGCAGACAGAAGCAGGGTTTCGGCACCGTAAGCCGGCGAAAAAGATTATGCTAACAAAAGATTACGCTAACAAAAGCGCATATTGAAGCAAAAGTGAGCTTTTACTTGGAATATTATAATTTTGACTGCGTTAATAACACCGTCATATTTGTTGACGAGAAAACTTTTCAATCGCATAAGGACTGCAGAAAACTTTTATGGAGACGAAACAATGTCAATGTTATTTCTGTCCTCCTTCAATATTTTTAATTTCTGTCGTCCTTAACAGATTAAAAATGTTTGTCTTCCTTTTAATGTTGTTTATGACTGTGTTATGATTCCCAGTCAAAATTATAATTATTACCTGCAGGTTATTTTAGCTAAAATTGCTTTTTTGCTATCTTAATAATTAAAAGTAATGAATTATGGCCACAATTATACGAGTAAGGTAATTTTATTTTGTACTAATAAACTAACCAAAATACTAAGACTTTTGTAAACTCGATACCTAAAGTTTTGAATATTTTACTTTCATATAATACCGTAGGCATATTGACATTTTAAGAGACAGCATATTATCACTAATTAGAGATTAAATTGAATAAGGGTTTTAGTATTCGGACGTCTGATGTAAGAGTATAATTATTACTCAGTAGCCGTTGAATTTTTTGGATTTTTGGTGTGACATGAAATAAAAATGGTTTAAAACTATATAATAAAGACAAGACGAGTTCCTGCGTTTGGGCAATAAAGATGTTAGGCTTGGGTAAATAGTTTTAATTTATGATTATTATTTTTTTCATATAGGTTCCTGTGATCTATATTACCTATTTGTGGAATTGTTGTAGTTAAAAAAGTCTGTTATATTTAAAAAGTTTAAAGATTGTTTGATAGAAAATACTTTATATAAAAAATTAGCCAAGTGCCAGTCAGACTCGTGCACGAAGGGTTCCTTAAATATTTGTTTTATTTTAATTTAATTATTTATTTTTAAAGTGTATACAAAATTGAATATTTTGTGAATATTTCAAGCGTCTACCTGTTGCCGTTATCAATATCGAGCAAAAACGAGCATAATATCACGTTAGTAGTATGGGAGCCCTCTTAAATATTTATTTTATTCTGATTTTTTTATATTTGTTGTTATAGCGACAACAAAAATACATCTTCTGTGAAAATTTCAACTGTCTAACTATCACGGTTCATGAGATACAGCCTGGTGACAGACGGACGGACGGACAGCGGAGTCTTAGTAATAGGGTTCCGCTAATTACCATTTGGGTATGGATTTTTTTTTTTTTATTGTTGTTATTTTTAGTTTTTCCTCATTATTATATTTTATTTAAATTGTCTTGTTGATGTTGAATAATTAAATGATGTCACTATGAATTCTGATATTTTATTTTAATTTTACTAAAAGGTCATTCTCGATCTAATTTCCAAATTATTTCAATAAGTCAAGGCCGAGGAAAGACATGTGCACAGTCGTGAGATAAAATCAGTAGATTAAGTTGATGTTTGTTAATGATTGTATATATCTGAGGAATTGCTAAAAACTATGCACACGTCCGGTCTTCCCTCTAACATCGCATCACTAGCCAGCTTGAGGGAGTCCATCGTCACACCTTTAAGCCTAGTTAGTCACGGACAAGGGTCAGCAACACGCGAGTAATGCCCCTGGAGTAGCAAGTGTCCATAGGGTGCGGTGACTGCTTAACATGAGGCGATCCGTATGCTTATTTGTCATCTAAATATTTAAAAAAAAGAACTAAACGAATGAATATATCAACCCACACTTCCCACTTTTGGACCGTCAATACCTACTTACTAAGAAGAATGTTTAAGCTTACGCACTAGGCACCCAAACGGGCCTAGTGTACGTTAATAAATAGTGGACACTGGGTGCAAAATAGGCTAAAAAGCCAATTCTATAATACCAACGAAGTGCAGGTAAGTAAAGGATACTAAAAATTAATCACGATGTCACACACATTGAGACGTTTTTTTTCCATACTTCATAAATATTTTTTACCGAAATTACAACATTATTACTATTACAGTATCTCCCAAATCCTACTTTTGGATGGGAGGGACAAATATAACGGCGTAACAAAAAGCAAAACCAAATAGAACAATATATTAAATCATATATGACCGAGTAGAATTTTCTAGAAGATTGTTATAAAATAAGAAAAAAAAAATAAGTAAATAAAGGTTTTCAAGGGCGATCACCTTTTCTTTTTGTTATCTTAGGTAATAAAAATTTTGACTCAATAATTATTATTTTTTTCTAGCTACTGGCTACTGTTGTTGGCCACATATGGCCTTGTGCCACTTTTACTGCGGTGCTGCTTGTACTCTGCTGCGAAAAGTGTGGGCGGTTTGCACAAAGGGGTCCTGGACAAGAATCTCGGCTTGGGCAACCGCTCTTAAAAACTAAATCTGACTAAACTTTCGGAAAAGCAAAGGCGTTCTGAAGAGAAGAAACGGCAAGAAACTCTTCAGCCCTAGCCTGTTATTATTTAAATCTAACTAGTCAAAGCGCCCGGGAATATTAGTGAACCTAGTATAACCGGTATGCCGCGCTTGAGTGTGTGTTTGATAGACTGTCTAGTGTTCCGTCGCCGCCGGCTGTGACGTATTCTGTATATGTTTGTGTAAACTGTGTTCGCGGATGCGGGCGCGGAAGGCGCTTGAGCTGGGAGCCTGCTGGTGATTTCATCATCTGAATCTATCAATACGTGTCTCGGATATCTAAACGGTTCTAAGGCCCCTCTAATGGGGGGGGGTAGTTACCTGACTGCCTAATTAGGGGATTGGGGTGGAGGGCTTTGATGAAGGCTTTAATAGTTGGGAGTTCGAAATCGCTGTGGAGATCGATATTACGCATATAGTACGGGGCGCCAACTGCGCGTCGCATTATTATTATTATTCATTTATTTCAGATTATCTCCATTTGTTGTTAGTATTTATACAATCTTAGAAGTATGTTAGTAGTCAAATTACAGATTACAAATAAATATTATTCTGTACTAGACAAAGCCTATTAGTTTATCTAGCACTGAATATTGCTGGCCTGGAACAAACATGTAATAAGTTCCAGTGTCTTAAAATTGGACACTGAAACCTTTCAGCTATCGGATTCAGAAGAGAATTGGGGCTGCCCCGGACTCTGTGTAGTAGGGAGGCTACTCTTTTGCGCAAAATAGCAGGAAAGCTGTCTATTCGCGCTTCCGCCATCATTCCTGAAGCACTGCAGTACCGAGGCAGCCCCAAAAGCATCCTCAAAGCGTTGTTATACTGAACACGTAGGGCACTATACGACTTACGCGTATAGTCAATCCACAGGCTGCACGTATAGATGGTTTGACAGTACGCCTTAAACAGTGTTAGTTTCACTTCCTTACTACACCGGGAAAACCTACAGGCAACCATATTCGCTCTAGTCGCCAGCGCCCTACGTTCACGATCCATGTCAGCATCATCGGACGTATCCTCAGAAACCCAGAGTCCCAGATATTTCAATTGAGTCACCCTAACTAAATTTGTACCCCCTAACTGTACCGAAGGTATCTCAGTGTAGGTCTTTTTGCCTGCTTTAAAAATAAGCATTTCGCTTTTTTTGGCATTGTATCTAAAACTGTGTCACTGCATATGTCTCACATATTTTAATTAGTTTCCTAAGAGCCCTGATCGAAGGGCTCAGCAGCACCATATCATCGGCGTAACTAATATTATTGTAACAAGTTCCTCCTATGTAGCAGCCGACTCCACTACTGCTAAGCTCAACAATCAGACCGTTCATGTACAGATTAAATCGCGTAGGAGAACTTAGCCCCCCCTGCCTCACTCCACATTCCAACCTGTAAACGTCCCATAGTGAAGCTTCCCACTTTACATGATAAGTTTGATTGTCATACCAATACCTAAAAAGGTTTATCAAGTTTTTCGGTAAAGTCGTTTCACTAGCACACTTATTCCACAGAATATCATAGTTTACCAGGTCAAACGCCTTAGATAGATCTAGAAAACATGCAAGTATAGGAGTCTTCCTACTAGTATAATATCTGACGGCATGCTTGAGGCACAGAATAGCAGTTTCAGTAGATAGCCCAGGGCAAAACCCAAACTGGTTGTCATGAAGGTCTTTATGCATTTTAAGCTGTCTCTTAAGCAAGCCGTCAAGGACCTTTGCTATGATTGTCGCCAGTGAAATTGGCCGATAGTTCCTCTTATCTGACACATCACCCGTATTATTTTTAAGTATTGGCACAACAATCGTCTTAATTAAGTCCTCAGGTAGATAAGCATGAGCAATACATAAAGAAAACAGCAAATTTAGAACTCTAGGTAGGTGTGCACCCGCAAATCTCAGGTGCTCGATAGTAAGGTCGTCATGACCCGGTGACTTCCCACGTGACATAGAATGTATCACCTTACTTACGTCTTTAGCCTTAAAATACATAGGTACTTTTTGCCCTACCTCTTCCTCGAGCACCGAGGACCGCGATCCCAAGATTCTACTTTAAAATGTGCTTTAAATAAATTGGATATTTGTTCAGGTTCATAGACTCCCTCTATGCTCGTGGGGACACTTGGTTTTGGGTTCAGAGTATCTGTCTCTTTCCAAAACTGTTTGAAGTCTTTTATGCTATGATGTGTGGCCAATATGTCCATCTGTATTTGTTTTTCATTATCATGGCACAACTTTAATTTTTGTTTAAAAATACGCCTTTTATTTTTCATGTCCTATCGGTTGCCTACCACTACTAACCCACTTTAGAAAGGCCGATCTAGCATCCCCATGAGCTTTCTTGACATATTTATTCCATCCAGTAATACGTTTTTGATTGACCCCCCTTTTACATTCATAGGTATTTTTTGCTGCCTCTCTAAGGATAATTACAATTTGTTTATACATAATATTAATGATATTTTTATGTTCTGTATTCGCACAAGTCTTATCACAACAGTCTCTCATCTCCGCCGGAAACTCAATTAGCCGTAATTTATCATGACACAGCTTACTGTACCAATCTAATTGATGCTGTGTTTTTTCCCCCCATCTGACTTGGTTTTTAAGTGACAGTTTCACAGGTGAGAAGAACTTTTTTCTTATGATACAATTAAGGTCTCTCATTACCTCGCGTGACGTGTCCACTGCAGATTTGCTGGTATAACCGAAGTCCGGGTGAATTGCGCCAATAAAATTCACGTCATGGGGTAAAAGCCACGTTTCTTGGAGTGCTATATTGTCAGCCGATTGACATAATAATCTTACCCCGTCAACAGATCTATTTACTGATTTGCAATTGTATGTGAACAATTGCAGTATTTGTTTATTATTTTTATTACTATACATCTTTATTCGTATTATTATCTACTTCTGTGACTTTATTTTTATTCTGACCCTTCGGATATAATGTATTTCTTTGTTTAAATGCTATAAATTTGCGAAAAGAGATCCCTTCTGGCCATAACATATCGTCCATAAAAACGTCCAATTTATGTCTCGGAACTAATACCTTGTAGGCGTTATATTCCCTTTCCTGTTTCGTAGTTATTTTTTCTAGCGACACATGTACTTTTGTTTTTTCATATATGTAATTTACTATATCAGAACGGGAGGATTCTTTGTAAACATTATTTATAAACAACGGTAACTTAATATCCGCCGCCTTAAACTTTCCTTCAGGTTCTAGGCTTGCTTTCCCCTTCATACCTATTAACCTATTTCTATATCTTCTCCTTTGCGCTACTACCCATCCTTCGTCACGCGGCGGAATTTTTCAATCTCCCACTGCAGCAGCGGTCGCGCTATACGGTTGTTTACATGCGCTGGCGCTAGGGTCGTTACCGGCTGGCGATCTTATCTGACTAGTTAGCGCAACAGGTGTTAGTGCAGCAGGTGTTGACCTCGAAACCTCGGTTCCGACCTCTATGTCGTTAAGCGCACGTGCGGTTGATATTAATGCATGCTGGAGTGAGGGTGCCGGAACCGCAGTACGGGTACGGGCCTCCACGTGCCTCCGGTCAACGTATTGCTTAGGCTGCTCATTAATTGTCATGTAATTACTTTGCGACAATTCTGCATCCACCCTCACTTATTGCGGCGTCGACGATTCGTCTGGAATATGAGGCAATCCAAAGGGTCCACTATCACAATATGAATCTAATAGGTTTGCTCCTCTGCGTTTATTGATATAATTATAGTCCATATTGTTTAGTAATGAGGCCTGTTGCATGTCTTTTTTCAACTGAGATAATTGTTCCGTCGTAGCATCCGTTTCTTTGACAAACTTTAAATCGTTTTGCATTATAAGTAGCTCTTTAAGTAGCTTCGTTACATCTACATGGTCGAATGTTACCGGAGGTAATTTTTGCAAGTCCCTAGCGACAAAAATCGGAATTTATTCCGGGTCAACTTCTTTAATAAATCCAATTATATCCTCAATCTCTCTATGTGTCTTGCCCTCTCCTCTTCTTTCAAATTTCTTCCTCTTTCTTTATCCAAAAAAGAAGTTAGACACACCCTTGCTATGCTTTCTTCATCCATAACGTCAGCCTTATGACTATGTTACACATGGAACACTTTACAGTTTTCGATGTCATTTTATCGTATTACGTAGGTACGTGATACAACAGCACTTTGACGCTCTGCATACGTCCGCACGCACTGAGCAAGCGTCACTCACTTTTTTTTATTAAGTGATTTTGTATGACTAGCAAGGAAGTATTATTTGTGTGACCAAACGCTACGCTCGCAAATGTGAGTATGGGCCGTATACAGGTTTTGTAAACCGTCACCATATTTCTAAGAGATATTTTTCTGTACTTGCTTAACATTGGCTTAAGGCGACCGAGAACGAAGGCTGCTCCTTCTCTTACTCTTTTGAGGTGGGCTCTGAAATTAAGACGAGACGAGGTATTTGAACTTTTTTTACCCACGGAATGAGTTGGCCATATAGGTGGACTGGAGTTAGTTGCCTAGTGGCCTTTATCGATTTTTTACCCCGGGCGTAGTGCACTGCTGCACTTTTCTCAGGGTTAACTTCGATTCTCCACCTCCGGAACCAATCGCCTAAGGCGTTGGCTGCAGATTGGAGGGCCAGGCTTATTCGACGGACGTGTTGGTGAGAAGAGTAGAGCGCCGTATCGCCCGCTAAGAGCGCCACATTGGCGTTCGAGGCACGAGGGATATCGTTTGTAAATAATGAATAAAGTGGGTTTTTTTTTTCTGAATTGACTATGCAGTTGGCTGTTGCAGCCATTACTGCTTCACCGGGCTTTTTGGGGCGAGACTCTGAGAAGGAGCCTCAGCCCATATAGCGCCCAAAGCTCAAGGGCTCCCCGCGGGGGAAGCCTCGGCTTGGGTTGTCGCTCTCGGGGGCGTCCCTTCGACCGGCGTGAGTCTCGAACTCGAAGGTGAGTCACTGCCAGGAGGGGAGTTCCCCGTTACGCGGGTACGGTTGCGATTGAGTGGGGGCGAGAAGCGCCCCGGCTTTCTTTGATACCTCGTGTATCCTTGTGGGCGCCGACGAACCCGGGGATGTCGGCGTCGTGTTTGGAGGGAGGCCCTGTTCGGGGAGGTCGTAGAGACTAATCTCGCTATCCGGACAGCGAGATCGTCATCTGGGGCCGTTAGTACGTGCCGAGGCCGCCTAACTATAGTTTTACGACCGTGCCCGGGTCGATCAGGGGGATGATACGTTGTGGATTGCACAATTAATCGATTCGGGTGATTTTGCGTACGCTCGAAAAAGCGGACTGTCAAGTCTTTGAAATATTAAGGAATCGTGGGGAGTTCGAAGTCTCTGTGTAGGTCCGCATTGCGAACGTACCAAGAGGCCCCAGAGGCCGCTCTGAGAAAGCGGTTTTGGAGGGTCTGAAGTTTGTGGAAATTGCGCTTGGATAACGCAAAGACTACGCTAGCATAAGCTAGTATGGGGCGGATACAAGTTGTGTAAAGATTCAGCTTATTTCTAAGCGACATCTTACTGTACTTGCCTATCATGGGATAAAGACGACCGAGGACAAAAGCGGCTCGGTCTCTGACTATATTGGTGTGAGCGTGGAAGTTCAAACGACTATCCATGGTCACACCGAGATATTTGGTCTTATTTTGCCAGGGAATGGCACGACCGAAGAGAGAGAGGGGGGGGGGGGGGGTGGCCGCGGAGGGCAGCCTACGGTAAAGAGGACGGCAGAGCTTTTGTCGGGATTCACCTCGATTCTCCATTTCCGAAACCATTCGCCTAGGGCGGTGATAGCGGTTTGGAGTCTCTTAGTGATTCGACTCACTTGCCTATCAGTGGTATAGAGAGCGGTATCGTCCGCAAAGAGGGCTAGATGGGTACCTATCGTTTTAGGGATGTCGTTGGTGTACAGAAGGTATAAGATCGGGGCGAGCACGAACCCTTGCGGGACTCTTGCTTCTATGGGACGGAGGGAAGAGAGAGTGCCTTCAGCTTTGTAGCGAAAGCTACGATTCGACAAATAGTCTCGTATGATGAGCACGAGATGATCTGGCAACTGAAAGTTGTACAGTTTAAAAATTAAACCGTTGTGCCAGACTTTGTCGAAAGCTTTCGCTACATCGAAGAAAACAGCGGCCGTGTGGCGGGTCTTACCTAATGCTGGTTGGAAGCCAGTGAGAATATGTTCCGTTATGCGGAGGACTTGATGGACGCATGAGTTTTTGGCACGGAAGCCGAACTGCTCGTCTATTAAAATGCCTCCGGAGACTATAGCGTTCCGTAGGCGAGCGAGGAGGAGGCGTTCATAGAGTTTACCAAGGGCCTTTAGTAAACTTATAGGGCTATAGGAGGACGGCTTGGTACAAGCTTTGCCTGGCTTATGGATGCCTATAACAATTGCATCTTTCCATTGAGAAGGAAAGATGCAATGTTCGATAGCAGCGTTAAAGATCGCTACTAGGAGGCAGAGAAGGGGAAGAGTGAGGCGCTTTAGGATCGAACGGCTGTGTGCTTGAGGCACATTGGGCTTGGAGGCTAGACGCTAGGCAATCCGCTTTTTCGTCGTCATTGAACGCGGGAACGTTGTTGGGACGAGTTAACGGAGGGAGAGAGTTGGCGGTGTCGGATTTTAGAGTTCTGGCTAAGTGCCAATAAGCTTGGTGAGAAGGAGAAATGTGCTCCATCAGATCACCGAAACGTTGGGCGCGGAGCTCAGCTACAGCGGTTCTCATTTCGCGATTATAAGACTTCTTATAATGTTTTGTGGGTGGCACTAACTTCATTTTGCAACACTTCGTAAAATACTAACCCCTACAATTTTTTTTTTAATGCAGCACAAGATTTCGAGTACATGGCAGGTGAACTATTTTGATAACTACTTATGAAGCATGGCTGTGCATTGTGTTTTTCTTAATGGAAAATAAATTATATACCGCTGCCAGTCCAGAGTAAATAATTATTTAACAGAGAACACGCAACGTAACGATTTTTTGATTTATACTTTTACTACGCTAACTGATTATAAAAAATATGCCTGTGTGTGTGTCACTTGTGCGTGGGGCCCGTAGGATTTGCTACTCCTGCTCATCGAGCCCTGCTATCACCGCTGCAAGAATTCAACACAAATTGCATCCAAAAACATTTATATAAAATTGCATAATTTTTTCATGTAATGTTTCATAATAATAAGTTAATAATAAGTATATTTACACAATAAAAAACTATTTTCCTTGTAGGGACTAGTTTAGTTTTAAGAAAATGTCATAACAATAAGTGTAAAATTGTATTAAGTTAGGTAAAAGTAGAGTAGGTTTGTTTCATTTCCCCTCTTTACTATTTGTTGATATCAAAAATAATATTGTGTGAGTACCGACATGTTGTCGACTTTGTATGCACGACTATCCCCAAAACAGCGGGAAATTTAGTTTAATATATGTATGTAAAACATATGGCATTTGTTGTGCAAAAATGTACAGAACTACTGTGTAAAGTTCTATATAGACCGTATGTACGGTTATGAAGTTACAGGTGAAAATAGTTAGCGTGTTGAGTATTGTACATTCTTTCTCCCTCACTCCTATGATAATAGACTGCGGAAGAGATACAAAAGTGATGGGTCTATGGGTAAAACAGAGAAAGACTGTCTAAAACTTTACCTGGCTAGGGTCATTAAGTCCTTAGGCTATGCCTAAAATAAGCATTACAGGTTAAAAGCACACCTTTGCCCCTACACGTAGGTATCTGTACCGTTACGATAAGTAGTATGGTTAGGGCGCAAATTACGTGTAAACTTATGAAATACAATAGCTTATAACTTAGCAACCGGGTTAGCAATAGGATAAAGATAAATGCATCACTAGATACCCTTCATAGGCATCTACCGAGATAAATAGGTTTCATACAGGTAACTTTAAGCCCTGAAGTACAGGAGCACAAGGAAAATCCTGAAAACTTGTATCACACATTTTTTCATGATTTAACATACTGACAGACACCAAAAACACGGAAAGGTATGTCCGAATTTTAGGTCCATTTTTTGACATATAGCACAAAGTTTGTAGTCATCTAGTGTAGGCAGAAAGCCCTGAGAGCTAGAATTCCAGCTCTTCTCTCACTACGGCCTAACCGTAGACGATGGAACATACCACTATATGTCGTTGGAACCGCCTCCGAAAGCTCTATCTTAGGACACCTAAATCGTCATTATAGCTCCTACCGTTTGGCTATAAAACCTAAAAATGTAAAACAGCGTTATTTTATAGTGTGACTGTGATGGCAATAGCCGATAGAGACCCCAACTGTCAGTAGCGATTTATAGCTAGGTAGATATACCTACACTTTCGATATATGTCTATATCAACTACTATATGTTGTCTTTCACTAAGTTTTTGTGTGGGCTAGATTTTCAGTCGCCACAATAAGTACAATAAGTTAAGTACTAAATCTAGAAGGTTCTATGGAACAACCTCTCCCTCTGATGGGGTTTTTTATTTTTATTATAAATATAGAACGAAATTTGTATTTTCATTCAGTCAATCAAGAAGCTTCAAAAGGTATCCATCAGATACTAATATATAATGTTTAAGGTGAAATAATGTGAATATGTGTTAGAATTTTAGCTAGAATATAAGAATTAGAAGCGTATGTTAAATAAAATCGGTCTGTTGTGTGCATATACGCGTTTTAATATCTCAAGCGCCTAAGAAGAAACTCCTTGTCACGGGCAAAACCTTGTGCCACAGATATCGAAGGGTCTGTCCGCACAAGCCCTGACACGGCACTTCACGATCACGATGCACAGAGAGCTAAAAATTGTTTTTTACTGACATAGGAACTGACTTTTTTAATGAACATATTTTTGCTTGATGAAGACTTATGTTTACTATTATTAGTTTCATATAAAACAAGTATATTAATTTTGCTTTTAAACAAACAATTTACATTTATTTTCCAAAAAAGATATAGGGAACTAATATGAAAAAACTGGATATCTGTGGATCCGCTAGCAATTCCGTATTATCTTTGTAAATGGTTGTATTACCAATTTTAGAAGTACTTTATTAAACGTGAACTCTTGTGATTTTTTTTGGTTACACAACTCCAAAAAACGATCTTGCTCTAAAATTAGAGGTAGATAACGTTATGTTTAAAAGATAACATGTTTATAAAACATTTTTAATAGAAATGAATGATTTTTAAAAAACATTTTTAATAGAAATTACTAATTAAAATCTCGAGTGTTTAAATTATAATAGAGAATGGTAGCTTGATGCCTAGCTAACGGGTGCTAAAATGCAACACACAATCTTTTGCGCTCTATAACCAGGCCATCAAATGAGAGTAGCAGTCTACTAACCTTTACATTAAGAAAAAAAAATATAATAACTAATTTATGTATACCATGCTTCTTCTTTACCTGTGAAGATATACGTGTAATTTATTTTGTTTGGGGAACGAATTTTATACAAAACTAGCTACTGCCAGCGGCTTCGCCCGCGCTAAATTTCGTTATCGGCGTAAGTTCTAAAGCCAGCTCCTCAATTATAGAAAAAAAAACAAACTATCAAATATTTCCTCCGTAATGACATAATAAATTGTGTCTGTGAAACCATCGAAATACCCATCCCAATCTGTCTAGCCGTTTAGAAGTTATGTAAAAAGGTAAGTACGGAAGGACAATTCATACTACCCGTTGTCCTATTACCCGCTTTCTCGTAGGAATGAAGCATTTTCCCGCGGCAAAAAGTAGCCTATATTTATCAGGGATAATGTCGGCTTCTAATAATAAAAAAAATTTTGAAATAGGTCCAGTAGCTTTGGAGCCTATTCAATACAAACATACATATTACTCACTGTGATAGTATTTACCCGTTAGCAGTTATCTCCTTTCCTGGATCACTTATAAGAGGTTCAAACATATTCTTAAGTTTAAATCAATAATGGAGGCCATCAAGCAATCAATGTCAGAGATGTCAAAACTTTTCCACAAAAAAATGGCTAAATTTGAGAAAGATAAAACAACCACTTCAAGTGTTAGTACTGAATTTTCACCATTAAAAAGTTTCATTAATGAATCACTGCAAAGCCTACACTGGCAAATTGATTTTGTGGCACAAGAACTTGACAACAAGGAGATGCGCAGCCGTCAGAAGATTCTTCTGTTTCATGGCGTTGAGGAGAAGAAAAATGAAGACACTGCTGCTACAGTACAACAAGTATTAATTAGCAAGCTTGGTTCCAAGATTACTCAATATTCTATTGACGAAATTAAACGCTGCCATCGAATCGGCCGTGTATCCAGCGATAAACCCAGACCTATTGTCATAAAATTCAAGAGTCTCGATATGAGAGACAAAGTTTGGTTTGCCAAAACTAATCTCAAAGGCTCTGGTATTACTTTTTCTGAGTTTTTGACGAATCTCGTCACAATATATTTATGGCAGCGTGTCTGCAGTTTGGCGTGACTAAGTGCTGGACGAGAAGCGGAAATATAATAGTGATAGGTCCAGACGGTAAGAAACACAGTGTGCGATCGTTGACAGATATGAAACAAGTTCCCATCGCAGAATAAACTTCGTTAAAAGTAAATCCACCTTCTGAAGCCAGCAATACAGGTACAGGAAGATCATCTAGCAGAGCTAGGAGAACTGAAGAAATAGTGTATTTCAATACATTGTATTTTGCTCTGGATCTATGTAGGTGTGCAAGCAGTCATCATCTGAGCTGTCCTTTAGTACCAATCTTGGTAATTT
This sequence comes from Apoda limacodes, assembly GCA_946406115.1. NCBI lineage: Eukaryota > Metazoa > Arthropoda > Insecta > Lepidoptera > Limacodidae > Apoda > Apoda limacodes. Next base: position 26,516,082 of record OX291555.1, on the reverse strand, counting down.
TTTAACATTCTGCAACACAACATTCTTATATGAAAAAAATTGTAATGGACAGGGAAAAATCCCTTTATACACAGATACTATTCAGAAATTGGTGCAAAACGCTAATTTTACCTTAAAAAATATTTAACGTAATATTTTACACCATACAAATACACCATTACAGAACGTAAACAAAAGAGTTAGGCCAATTCAGACAAATTAATAACAGGAAACAACATTTTTTTTTTTTATGAAAATATTGCCAGCCTAAAAAAAGTACTCCCAATTTGGCCTTCAGGAAAAGCAGGACGTGAGTAAAGGTTGAGAAAAAAATAGCGAAGCTGAAAAAAAATGCCTATTTTAAAAAATCGTTTTGCGGTGCTCGTTGTCATAAAACGTAACGAGGGAAGCAAAAAAATATGAAAATAGTGTTTGTGTAGGATATAAAGTAGTTTGATGTTGTAGATAGAAAGTGTGGCCATACCTAATGAGTTAGTTTAAAAATAGGGAAAATGTTGAATAGTAGGTATGAATAGAAATTGTTAAGTTTGAGAGTGATGACATAAATAATTAAATAAGGAGTTAATAATAAAGGATTTATAACTTTTTAGAAACTTTACAGCTTCTCAGTGATAAACAGTACGCATACAGAAAAAACCGATCATGTGTAGCGGTCATACGTGAATTAATCTTTAAAATTATGCATTCCAAAGAGTCAGCAAATCACGTCGCAATTCTTCTATGCGACATGACACGGGCTTTCGATTTATGTGATCACAACGTTCTTGTTGATAAATTAAACCACAAAGGTATAAGAGGTCCTGCGTTAAAACTGATGTCAAATTTTTTTAGCAAATCGACAACAAGTTGTATCACTTCACAACGGACAAACACGATCCAGCAAAGGGAGCATAAATCTTGGCGTTCCTCAGGGATCTTCTCTGGCAAATTTATGCTTCCTTATACAAGTAACCGATCCCCCTCAAGCAGTAAGCGGAGATCTATATTTGTTCGCAGATGACTCTTGTGACATTGTAACGTCCTCATCAGCTGAAGATCTTGAACAACAAACTTTTGTAAACATTTCTAAAATACAAGTCATGCACTTCCACTTGGGCGGTAAACTACCGAGACCCTTGTTAGTACAGACAGAAGACGAACAACTGTGCCACACACAACATGCAAATTTCTTAGGATTAACTTTAGACGCTGCACTAAAATGAGAAAGCCACATAGATAAACTATGCCGAAAACTATCCGGTGCCTGTTTCGCCTTGAGAAGGCTGGCATAAGTACTGCCTCCTAAGCAACTGAGAACCTGCTACTTCTTCTTTTTTCATTCTAAGTTATGCTATGGTCTTGAATTCAAGTCACTTAAGTCACAACGCGCTTTCATTCTACAAAAACGCGCTTTACGAATAATAACACACAATCCACCTGACACACCAGCCAGAAACATTTTCAAAGAACAAAGCATAATGACATTGACCTCTCAATACATTTTTGACATAGCAAAATTTATTCGACATAATCCTAATTTATTTCCTGACAATTCTACTGACAGACGATATAAAACAAGACAGAGCAAAAATCTAAAAACCGTACAAGGCAGACTCACAAAAACAAGCAAAACCATGTACGCAATGGGCCCAAAAATTTATAACAAAATCCCTCAGGACATAAAAAATATAACATCTGACACAATTGTCTTTTCTGGATAAAAAAATGGCTTATTAAAAACGCATTTAATAACATAAAAGAATTTATTTAAATAACAATTAAAATGTATTAATGAAAACTTATAATAATGAAATATTTGTAACATTTGACATATAATTTTATTATGAATAAATGAGTATGAGTAAGAGTATGAGTATGAACAAAATTGTGGTTTATAAATCTATTCCGTTTACATATTTCCGTAAATTTTGTATACAAATAATATATTACATGGATTAATTTGGAAATTAAATTTTACATAGATATGTTATCACCTTATATTTTTTATTATTTTATTTTGCAACAAATCTTTCAATGTCATTCAAATGTTCTCAAGATTGTACCAGTCCAAAGTGAGGGCAATCTTGCCAGCGCACCGTACCGCTTTATTTAGGGGAAATTTCAGGTTTGCTGCGTCCAAGTGCTGGAATGACCTCCCTTCTCCGATTCGTAATGCAGCTAGTAAAGTTATTTTTAAGCGCAAGTTTATTGCAAAATACATGATAGATATCCAGCACATTGTATGTGTATAGGGATGGTAGAAATATCTAGTTTTATTCTAATTTTGTTATTTAAATCTCTGTATTATTTTAATTCTTATATAATTTATTTTTATTATTAATTCTTACAATAAGTGAATGAAAATGTATGTTTTATTTACGCTTTTCATAGTTTTTTTTCCTTTTGTTACACTTTTTTGTTTCTTATAAAATATATATTATATGATACTCCTGTTTTATGCTTGTTGGATTTGTATACATACACTTCGAAAATGGTCCTGACAGAAAATCAGTTTGTGAGCTTATGGCTCACATTAATGCTGCGTCAAAGGCCATTTCATTGGTACGGAGACACCCTCCATTTTTGTTTACTTTTTATGTTTAGTGATCTATTATTTTAAATTTGTGTTTGAATTGTTAATTATTTATGTGTGTTGTCTTTTTATCAATGAATAAACGTTTTTCTTTCTTTCTTTCAAAACATCATCGTCAATCACTGACGACGTTCAGGCTTCAACTCAAAGCTTCGACTGAACGTCGCTGCCGATTGGACAGATTACACAGACTGTGTGCGGTGTGTATTAATAAACTGTAGATTGGATCAAGCCTGCAGCTGCAGCGTCATACCGATAAGAAGATAGGCGGCATAGTGTAAAGCCTAAATAAGAGGGTTCCATATGTAAGGGAGGTCGAAAGTACAGTGTAGTCAGATATTTAAACATACAATTTAATTGCGGCATCAAATTCACGAATCTCCAAAGTTAAGCGGCCGTGACTCAGACACGGCCCGCCCCCCATTTTTTTTATGTCATAGCATTAAAAAAACGGCGAAGACTTTGCCAACTCTTTGGTGTATCAATATCATAGGTGTTAGCCTTAAACTAAACGTGTGTTCTACGTTTACTCCTAGTCTCCTAGCCTAGCCTCCGCTAGATTGCTTCTACTGCAGGATCGTTAGAAGCCTCCTTAAGGCTTCCTCTCCTAGGAGAGGGACCTGTGCGAATGAAGCGGGGCGTGTAACGGCTGACGAGGCGGCATAATCATAACACGGTACATTTGCCCACGATGCTAAATTCGAAATATTTGCATAATGCGATTACCTACTCATTATTCTACTTTTCGTATATCTCTTTTTGCGCAGCAACTTGTTTGAAACACAATTTAAATTCCACTTGTTTTTCGATATTTAACCATGAAACTAACGACCGTTCCAAAAGTCTTTGACTATTAAGATTATCAAAATTTTTATATAAAAAGGCGTTTCGAATTTAGCTACCTTGCATGATCACCTCCTCCTGTCAACTGCGAAGACTGTATAAGGTAAGTTTAGTATAACGCTAATAATGTAATGATGTTACAATAGATTCTGTCTATCTTCATATAAATATACCTCAAAGTCGGGGTTTTAGTTGATTTAGCAAACATTTACAATGTTCTTCTAACTAGAATTTCTTTATATTTTGATTCTTAATATTATAAACAAATTAAAGATACCGTCATGCGTATAAGTACGGCACCATCATATACCAGCTTATTCAGGGAACAAATAGAAACAATTAATTAAGTAAGCTGACTTAAAAACCTCATTTGTGCCTACCATTTATTGACGACGTCTTCGTTATCTACTGGTACTGGTACTCTTTCTAACTTGAAACTTTTATAAGTTGCTTAAAACATTGTTTTTATCAAAACTCATACATTATCTGATGAATAAATAATGTTTTGGATGTCTATTTTGAATTAAGCCTTACATGGATACTGAAAATACCGACTTGACATGTCCAGCAGAAATCTCGACAAACAATGTGCAATGTCCATTTTGCTCCAAATATTTTAAACGAAATGGACATAAACGTCATATACACATAGTTGCCAATCGCTTACACAACCAAAAATCCATACTGATATACAGACATCGCACCTAAAGGAGGCTTTTGGATCACCTTTTCTTAATAGGATAGGTTTGAAGGCAGATATATGGTAAAGACGATGGGACAAAGTATGTTCTCTTCATGGTCAGCTATATGATCTTCCTTCAATCACTACCAGTAGAAAATTTATTCATACATAAGCTGATAAAATTGAATTCTTGAGCAAGTTTGAATTTTCTTCAGAACGTGCATTAGTCTTCATTGCCGTAATATTACAAAGAGAAAAAAATGTAACAAAAGCTAAAGATATAACCAGATTACTTGATCGTCGTCTGAAATTGTGGATTGAGGAAAAGTTTGAAGTTCTCATTACAGAATCCATAAAAGCAGATAATTCTCTTCGAAATTTATATAGTTATAAGCAAGATATTAATGATCAGATAAGAAACGCCTTATTTTAAACGAAATTTTAAAATGAAAAATACATGAAGCAGTAAATTGGCTATTAACAAAAGATACAAGCCAAATTCTTTGTCCTAATGATGAAGTAGATGTATCAGGAAAAATTGTCTATGACATTTTGAATGAAAAGCACCCCATTGTTACATGGTGGTGCTGGACTAACTGGCTCGACATCTGAAAACTGGAAAGATTACCTTTTACGATTTGGCGAAACAAGCTTACATTTAGAAATGAAAATGTACCTTGGAACCAAATACAAGCACTCATGTCAAGCCGGCTTGTTGCTCTAGACAAATGTCTAGGAGTGAGACCAATAGGCATTGGTGAATGCCAACGCAGAATATTATCAAAATGCATGATTGAAGCTACTGGTTCTGAAGTCACTGAAGTTTGTGCTCAATTGCAACTCTGCAGTGGATTAAGCAGTGGTATAGAAGAAGCCATTCATGCTAGAAATGACATATTTCAGGAAGAATGCCAACCAGGCCGAAATTGGGGAATGCTCCTTGTTGACGCAAATAATGCCTTTAACAATGTAAATAGACAACTAGCCCTCTGGCAAGCAAAAATACATTGGCTACATCGTGCTCGTTTTTTATATAACACATATAATGGCCATGCAGAGCTCGTGATGCGTGACTCTAATATGATAATATATAGCAAAGAAGGGGTGACTCAAGGAGACGCTCTGGCCATGCCATAATATGCTCTTGCAACACTTATATCATTAAACAACTTAAAAATGAACAAAATATAAATCAATGTTGGTATGCAGATGATTCATCAGCCCAAGGTAAACTAGAAAACTTACGTCAATGGTGGGATAAATTAAGTAATAAGGGACCAGCCTATGGATATTTGCCCCAAGGTAAGAAATCATTTCTTATTGTATCTGAGGCAGATATACAATTAGCAAACCATATTTTCAAGGGAACAAACTTATCAATCGTAACTGGATCACGCTTCTTAGGTGGTTACATTGGTAAAGGAAAGGAAGATTTTATTAAAAAATATATAACAAAATGGATCTCGGTGGTAAAAAGTTAACACAATTCTGCAAAGATGCACCTCAGGCTGCTTATACGGCCCTCGCAAAAGCAGTTCGATTTCAATGGTCATTCTTACTAAGAGTTTTTAATAATGTCAATAAATATTTTGAACCATTATCACACACAATACAAAAAAATTCTTGCCGACCTTGCTTGGAGGAGATGTTACACTAATTGAAGCAAACTTATTTTTGTTACCTATTAACAAAGGTGGTTTAGCTATATCTGATCCTTTTAATATGATTAGCTTAAACTACGAAACATCCAAAAAAGGTTGTAAAATTCTTGCATCTGCTCTAAAAGAGAAAAAACATTTAGACCTAAATCTACATCACAAATCCTTGAGGGATGCACTTAAAATAAGCTACAAGGAGAAAGACACCTTTGATAACAAACTTCTTGAAACTATTCTTGCCAAACTCTCACCTATTAATAAAGATCTATTTCAAAAACAATGAAAACTAAATCATTTAACTGGCTTTCTGTTATACCGACTAGGAAAGACCATTTTGATTTATCTCCAATGGAATTTAGAGATACTTTGGCATTCCAATACCATCGAGTGCCAGTTTCCATGCCAAAACTGTGTGATGGCTGCGGTTATAACGACTTCAATGTAGATCATGCACTATGTTGCAAAACTCGAGGTCTAATCACAAGGCGTCACAATGAAATAAGAGACCTATTTTGTGAAATTTGCCAACATGCATGGGGAAATGTAGTTAAAGAACCAATCATAAACGAAGGAGACAATGGACTGCGAGGAGACTTTGCCTGTCGTGGTGTATGGAATGCTCAGAGGGAGGCATTATTTGATATACGTGTTGTTGACACCGACGCTCCTTCTTAAATTTCACATACCATTGCTTCAGCCCTTAGATCTGCTGAAAAAGAAAAACAAAGCAAATATTTTAATGCCTGTCATATGCGACATGCAACTTTCACCCCTCTTGTAACTTCAGTTGACGGAGTGTTTGCTCCACAAATGTCTTCATTTACAAAACACCTCGGCGAAGCCATTGCTCACCGTTGGGATCGGTCATTAAGCACAGTGATGGGATGACTAAGGGCTAGAATAACAGTATCTATAGTACGAGCTACCAGACTGTGCATTCGTGGCACTCGTCACAAATGATTTTTAGCCTATATTTATTTATTTGAGTTATTAGGATATTTAATTTTTTAAATGTAAAATATCTTAATTTATTAATAAAATTTATGTTAATTGATTACCTCATCTTTTAGAGTTTAGGTAGGGTGGTTCATTTATTAATTTTTTGGATTTTGTTTAAGATTAATAATTAAACTGACGATTTAAAAGAGCTGTTTAAGTGTATTTAAAAAGAAAAAGTTTGAGTTTGAGTTGAATCTAATAAAATATTTTCGATATTATATGACTTATAATACTTCACTTCTAATTTCGTTTTATCATATTTTATATTTTCTCACTTCATTCTTCAGATATGATATTAATATATTTTGCCCATTCAATACATACCATTGCGACACTCTTCTGCGAAAGGTGTGGTCAGATATGTTATGAACGTGTGCCTGAAATCGCTTCTTCCCCACTGCTCAACTAAATTGCTCAGCTGCATTATTGCAGTGGGTAATACCCTCTGATCAACTAAAACTGCACAACTATATTTATAGATAGAAAAATCTCCAAATATCATAATTAACTCGCAAACGCGCAGTTGAGTCTACGTGACCCGTGACATTTCGAAATGCTTTTTTTTCTAGAAATAATTGTGCGTGGTAGCTATAGTAGTAGCGCATTTACGCTATTTTAAATAAATCTGACAACAAGAATGAAATCAAATGAAATGAAAGAAATGAGACGAAATATCTGAAAGTAAAGGGGAAGAAGAAGAACTAACTGAAAATTATCGTTTACAAAACACAGCACTACCAGACATTCAAATATTTAATAGTACAATCGTAAACAAAAATACTTATTATACGAATTGTGCCAGGCTTGATTTGTGCCCTGTGGGTCTCCTAATTGTTCTTGGTTTAGGCGGTTATCGATGATGAAAAATTAGTCTCGTTACCGTAAAGTTCGCACGGTAGAGAATAAGTTCTTTACTAAGTTTTTTCTTAATTTTTCACATTGTTTATTATTTTTTTAATAATTATTTATTTTGAATGACAGTTCGTTTGTCAAAAGGTCTATATTTTCGTAACTGTTGATATGAGACTAGCAGTTTCCTTACAGTAATGATAGATCTCATCAAGATTTTTATTTCTGATGACAGCTGTCAAACTAGAAAGAGTTATATCTCCCTAATTATTGATCTTGGACCAGCAGTTTTGTTACAGAAATAATAGATCTCATAAAGATTTTATGACAGCTGTCAAACTAGAAGGAGTTATGTCTCCGTAACTATTTATCTTAGACCAGCAGTTTTGTTACAGAAATGATAGATCTCATCAAGATTTTTATTTCTGATGACAGTTGTCAACTTAGAAAGAGTTATATCTCCGTAACTATTGATCTTAGACCAGCAGTTTTGTTACAGAAATAGTAGGTCTCATCAAGATCTTTATTTAGGATGGCAGCTGTCAAACTATAAAGGGCTATATCTCGTAAAATATTGATAGTAAACAAGTAGTTTCTCTACAAAAGTGACAGATCTAACATCTAAGTAACATTGTCATTAAAAATTTGAAAGAAGAAAACAGGGATGATAATTCAGGCATAAACCTGAGACTTTTAAAAAAAAAATGTCATTTTTATAAATTTGTTAGATAGGATTTCTGTAAGAAAACTACTAGTCTACAATCGATAGTTACGGAGGTAGTTAGATATTAGTTCTTTCTAGTTTGACAGCTGTCACTCCAAATAAATATCTTGTTGAGATCTAACATTTCTGTAAAGTATATGTTAGTCTAAGATAAATAGTTACGAAGATCTAGATCTAGACAGCTGTTATCTAAAATAAAGATCTTGGTGAGATCTATCATTTCTGTGTGGAAACTGCTCGTCTAAGATCAATAGTTACGGAGATGTAGCCCTTTCTGTTTTGACAGCTGTCATCATAAATAAAGATGTTGATGAGATTTATCATTTCTAAAAGGAAACTGTTAGTCTAAGATCAATAGTTACGAAGATATAGCTCTTTCTAGATTGACAGCTGTCATCATTAATAAAGATGTTGATGAGATCTATCATTTCTGTAAGGAAACTGCTAGTTTAAGATCGATAGTTACGGAGTTATAGGCCTACGTCGTTTCACAACAAAATGGGATCTGGATGATATCGATAATTTTACTAATTTGAAAGCTGTCATTCACATTAACATTTACAAAAACTAAAAAAAAATTAAAACGGGGGACTATAGATGCTCGAGATTTCCCAACTTGTTATGCCGTTCAGTTAGTTGGTGGGGAGAAGCGATCTTTTCGACGTAAATCTTGTTCGATTGTACGGAACTCCTAATCGCACTTGGCTAGTTTTTTTTGTAGTTTTGCTCTCGAGTGTACTATAAAACATTTGAACGATGGCATCGTAGTGTCATCATTTGTAAACAGCACTACCAGTAGTGCTGCTGTTAGTGCTGTTTACAATAAACGGAAATTATCTATTTATGCAGTAATAAACCAAACAATGAAACTAATCAATAATATAACATTTACAATGAGTGACAATAACAATGTCAATTTAAAAAAGAAAGTATAAAAGAGGTCTTAACAAAGTTGAGCAGTAAGTTATATGATTGATTTTATAACAAGATGACCCACTGATTAACTACGTTGACCAAAAAATAGTTGAGCTATAGAGAACAAAATGTTTGGTAATACAAACTATGTCCTACTGCTCTACTAGTTGAGCAGTGTGGAAGAAGCGCCCGAAATATCCTCGTTTCACCGACGGTATTCCGTCACACAAACATGATAAGCGGCATATTTCCGTACCGGGAACATACGGCACAAACCAAAGTCGATATAACTTTACATTATTTTGTAATCGTAACAATATTGGTTGCCCCTTACAAGGAATTGAACCCGAAACATTTGTCATGGCGGCGAGCTATACCACTGAGGCAGTCGGTCCTCTAATTAAGGAAATAATCATGAGATTAACTAAATTAAGTACCTAGTTTAAGGACATTAAAGCATAAAAATAAAGTAGTTTCGACAATGTGGTACGTTGGGCACATGACAATGGGATCATTATCAATTTAAATAAAACTAAATGCATGGCCATATTATCACCCTAAAATAAAAACAAAAATATAACTATTAATATAAAAGGACACACATAATTAGCTGTCAGTGCACGAGTCTCGAGAATGTGGTCACTTATAAATATTTAGGAATAACTGTGTTGACAGGCATTTCAGTTGGAACGTACAGGTAGATATAGTTTGCAACAAACTTCGGTCCATCCTTTGTAAATTACAAAACTTAAAATATGTAGTTAGTAGAAGTGTTATGCGTGTACTGTATTACGCGTTAGCGGATGCAGAAATATCATACGGACTGGTCGCGTACGGTGTAACATTTCCCGTTCATCTAAATAAAATCAAGATGTTGCAAAATAAATTACTAAAACTCCTAGTAGAAAAATACTGTAAAAACATCACTTGAAGGGGACTACAATAAACTGTTTAGAATATGCAACACGTTGCCAGTTGAACTAAAATTTATAAAGAATATTGTAATTGAACAATATTGCAGCAATAAGTATAAGCAGGTAAGGGAATTTACCTATTCTACACGATTATCAAATAAACGACATAGCGAAGGCGTTCGATCGGGTCTGGCACCGGGGTCTTCTATCGAAGTTGCACATCTTACGGAGTGCCCGAGGGTTTGTGCAAATGGGTGGCTAGCTTTTTGTCCGGCAGACGCATACGAGCCGTAGTTGACGGTAGTTGCTCTGATAGCATGGACATTAATGCTGGTGTCCCGCAAGGCTCTGTGCTGTCTCCTACGCTGTTTCTACTGGATATCAATGATATGTTGGACATCAATAACATACATTGCTATGCAGATGACAGTACTGGAGACGCTTATTAAACGGGCCGTGGAAGCATCCCACGTTCCGTTGTGGAGGAAAAGCGTGAATAACTTGTGTCTCAAATCGATATCGGTATGTCCAAGGTCTCTGACTGGGGGCGGAAAAATTTGGTCCGATTCAACCCTTCTAAGACACAAGTATGCGCGTTCACCGCTAAGAAAACCCTATTGACTGTAGTCCCATAATTCCAGAACACTCCCCTCTCCATCTCCAAGAGCTTTGGTATCCTTGGCGTTGACATCTCCAGCGATGTTCAGATCATTTGCTAGACAAGGTAACTGGCGTCCAAAAAACTTGGTATACTCAACAGAGCGAAGCAGTACTTCACGTCGCTGCTTTACAAGTCGCAAGTCCGGCCCCATATGGAGTACTGCTGCCATCTCTGGGCGGGTGCACCCGGATACCAGCTTAGCCCTTTGGACTCGGTTCAACGACGGGCTGTGAGAATTGTCGACGATCCCAAACTCACTTGCGGTATCGAGCCCTTAAGTCTGAGGAGAGACTTTGCCTCCCTGTGTGTGACTAACTTCCTCCCGCGAATGCTTGGGTTGTAGAATGAGCTCCCTGCAAAGGTTTTCTCTAAGGACTACAGCATGGGGTTCATCAAAAAAGAAGTTATTAGATTTCTGAAGGGTCGGCAACGCGCGAGTGATGCCCCTGGTGTTGCAAGCGTCCATAGGCTACGGTGACCGCTTACCATCAGGCGGACCGTAGGCTTGTTTGCCACCTTAGTGGTATGAAAAAAAAAAAAAAAAAGCACACTGCTTAAGCACCACTGCTGGTATACCGTCTGGCCCACTTGAATTATGAACGTCTTGGGAAAACAACGCCCGCCGGACCTCTCGCTGTGTTATAGAGATTTCCGGCATGGTCTTACCTCACCACGGTAAAGTACGTGGTACAGCGCCTTCGTCGTACATCTTTCTCTTTTGCACTATGGGCCAAGTCACCATCGGTCTTTTGCAGTGGTGGTAACGACGACTGGCAGAAGTTCCCCTCGGCAGCTTTAGCAAGCGACCAGAAAGCACGACTCCCAGAAGGATAGCTCGCAAGTCGCCCACCTATTTTGCCGATGAATTGGAATTTTGCTCTAGCAGTTGCTTTCTTACTGAACCTCGAGGTTGTTGGGGTTATGGACCTGTTTATTTAAAGCAGTAGATATAGCAATAGCAAAATAACAATATAGGTCCAACACCTCCACTTCAATGCATACTCCTTAAAATATTATACTACTTAGTTGATCCAAGCCACTTCACAAATTTCTCAAATTTGCCTTTTTTCAAGGGTTTGGTAAGTATATCAGCTAGCATGTCCTTAGAAGGTTAGTATTGAACTTTCAATTTTTTTCATCAATCAATTCCCTTAAAAAGTGGTGACGCACATCAATGTGTTTAGTTTTAGAACTTATCAGCCTATTTTTAATTAAATTTATAGTGCTCATGTTATCGCAAAATACCTTAAAATGGAGAACATTTATATCTTGTATCTCTTTAATTAATTGTCTGAACCATATGACTTCTTGAGCAGTACTAGATAGAGCAATGTATTCAGCTTCTGTTGTTGAAAGAGCAACAGTTTTTTGTTTCTTGCTGAACCAATTTATTGCACCACCATATAGGGTTGAACAACTTCCTGAAACCGAGTGTCTATCTATTGGATTATTTCCCCAATCTGCATCTGAGTAAAATAATAGCTCATTTGTCTTCTTACCATCATATTCTAATTTGAAATCTATTGTCCCTTTAAGATATCTAAAAATTCTCTTAACTGCCTTCCAATGGCACATTTTATGACTGTTATTGTATCTGCTTAGTACATTTACACTGTAGGTTATATCAGGTCTTGATATTAGTGAAAGATACAAGAGACTTCCTATAGCTTCTTGATAAGGTACATTAATTTGAGTTGTTTCATCTTCCTCATTCAAATTTGCACCCAGTTCCATAGGTGTGGTGACAGAATTACAGTCTTCCATACCAAACTTTTTAATAATAAATTCAATGTATTCCTTTTGGTCAATCCATATTTTTTTTTTCTGAAAATCTCTAGCTATGTTCATACCAAGACATTTTTTAACCTCACCTAAATCTTTCATTACCAAATTTTCTTTTAGGTTAACTTTTAATCTGTTTACTAGATAATCATCATTATAAAAAATGATAAAGTCATCAACATAAATTGACACCACAATCAGATTTGTTTTAGTTCTTTTGTAGTAAATACAAGGATCTGCTTGTGATTGTTCTAATCCAAAATCTTTAAAAGCTTTATCTAACTTCTAATTCCAACAACGGCCACTTTGTTTCAAACCATAGATTGATTTCTTTAATTTCCAAAAAATATTTTCGTCACCGGAATTCTGTAACTCCTTTGGAGGTTTGACATATATTTCCTTATCAATCTCTCCATACAGATATGCAGTAGTTACATCCATTTGATCAATGTATAGATTACTTCCTGCGGCTAAAGCAAATAAAAGTCGCAATGATGCATATTTAACAACTGGAGAAAATGTTTCTTGGTAATCTATACCATATCGTTGCGAACAATCCTTTATAACCAATCTGACCTTATGTTAATTATAATTAAATCTTCAAATAATAAAGTGGACTGTATGCGAATTAAAATAAAAGAAAATAAAATAAAAGGGAATTTGGAAATTAAAGGAGAGTGCACTAACCTTCAGTTAATCCTTCAGGGCGTAGATACACTTTCATATGCGAGCGATCAGCTGTACTGAGATATTTGAGTAGGTAAACACACGCGGCGAGTATCGATCATATGGTTGCTGTCATTGTACTGATGACGATGGCAAATTTTTATGCTTGCGGTCTTCAAGACGGCTCATGCCCTCTGTCGCGATGTAGGTGCACCACAAGGATAGGTCAGGTGGGTACTAGAATCGCAGTCCATTTCTAATCAATTGTACATGTGTACGTAATGTTAATATTAAGTTAGAGATGGCGTTAACATTTCCACCCGGCCTTAAAGGGTCACCTTTAAATAAACTATCATAATTATACATACCATACAATCATAAAATATTAGAATATATAATTTGCGTATAAAAATGAATAGCGATAAATTAACTTATATTAAATTTAATCAAATAAATAAATGTATTTATAACAATAATCATATAGTAATTTATACCTATTATTATATTCTACTGAGTTGGAAGCGGACATAAGCGTTCAACCGGTCTAAGGTATGTACTCTTAGCAGTCTTAACAGAGACTACGCGGATAACTCCATCTTTAGAAGGGTGAACCTTCTCGACAATCGCCAAAGGCCAAGCTAGAGGAGGCACGTTATCGGTAATAATAACTACCACTGTTCCCGGAACTATGGGGACACTGGGGGTGTTCCACTTCTCTCTAACTTGAAGTCCCTGCAAATATTCGATTCTCCATCGCTCCCAAAACGACTGTACGAGTTTGTCTAGAAGCGAGTGTCTATTGAGCAAACTGAGATTTTCAGTTTGTATTAAAGGGGCAGGCAGAGAACACAAAGGCGAGGTATGCAAGAAATGACTTGGTGTTAAGGCTGTCGGCTCGGCAGGGTCCGAGCTAAGAACTGTGAGCGGTCTTGACTTCAGTAGACATTCTATCTGAACTACAATCGTAATTAGCTCCTCGTACGACAGGAGCTGTTGTCCAATGACCTTAAACAAATGGTTTTTAATAATTTTGACCATACTCTCCCAACAACCGCCAAAATGCGGTGCGTTTGGGCAATTGAATTTCCAATTTATGCGATTTTCCGTTAGTTCCTCTTCAAATCGCGAGCGATATTCTTTATTTAAAAATTTGTATAAATCGCGTAAATAAGCACTACTGCCTTGAAAGTTACTACCGTTATCAGAGAAAAGGCACTCTACGGGACCGCGGCGTGCGAGAAATCTTTTTAGTGCAGCCAAGAAACTCACCGTACTAAGATCTGTAGCTACCTCAATGTGGACAGCGCGAGTAGTAAGGCATGTGAACACACAGAAATAGCACTTTTGGCTGTGCGTTCCGCGGCGACGAATCGGAGTGTATAAAATAGGGCCGGCATAATCGCAACCCGTATGAGTGAACGGTTTTATAACCTGCCTAGCGCGAGTGTTAGGTAAGTCAGCCATTAGCGGATAAGCGGGACGAGGTGACATCCGGAAGCACCTAACACATCGGTACACTCTTTGCCGTATTATACGGCGAGCAGACAATATCCAAAACTTCTGTCTTAATAAAGACATTAAGTGTTCTGGCCCGGCGTGTAAATACTTTTTATGGTAATAATCGATCAGTATATTAATGATATGGTCATGACGCGGTAATATTATTGGGTGTTTATTATTAAACGATAACTCGGAGTTATTAAGGCGGCCACCGACTCTAATCAGTCCTTCGTGTAAAAAAGGACGCAATTTATTTATTGTAACAGAACATAATTTTTCTGTTTTTAAATTAATGATTTCTTCTGCGAAATACTTATTTTGTAAAACAATAAGTAATTTATTTTCAGCGAATTCTAAGTCACTGACAGTGACAGAGGCAGATACACGATTGGGCAAAAGTTTTAGAAATCTGTACATATAAACAATAACCCGCAAAAGCTTACTCCAGGAAGACATGCGTTGAGCGAGGTCATAAATAATAGAATCATTCTCTGGAGTAATAACTGAGTGAGAAAATAGCTTTTGTTCCGGTATATCACCAGTAATTGGAGTGATAGCTTCATCGATTGGCCACTCTGAAGGATCCATAGAGGCCCATGAGGGTCCACGAAGCCACAGAGGGTGTGATAATAATTTCAGAGGGGTTATCCCGCGAGATAAGCTATCAGCTGGGTTCAGCAAACCAGGAACAAAGTGGTAACATTCAGACGGAATATTTTCAGCTATTTGCACGACTCGATTTGCAACAAATTGTTGCCAACGGTGCGGAGAACTTTGATCCAGTAAAGCGCGACCTTTGAATCAATGTAAGCGTAAACATTTGGCGAAAAGCGGTTACTATAATTGTTTAAAATTGTGCGTAGTAATTTTGACAATAAAACGGCTCCACAGAGCTCTAGTCGAGCAATAGTTAGCGGCGGTGAAGGAGCCACTTTCGATTTAGCACAAACCAGACGCACAGTGTTTTCTCCCGTGGCAGATTTAACATGTATATAAACTACTGCCCCGTAAGCGTTCTCGCTTGCATCTGAGAACCCGAGTAAAGTGACAGTGCTGCCATCTGAAATGCCTAAATGCCGCGGAATTTGAAAGGAATTAAGTACTGGGAGCTCGTCACAAAACGATTTCCACCTTTTTACGATATGTGGAGGAGGTACGTCATCCCAGTCAACCTTTAATTGCCAAAGTTGTTTAATTATTAGTTTGGCGTATAATATAGAGGGGGCGATAAAGCCTATGATATCCCACAATTTAGCTATTGTCGACAATATTGAACGCTTAGTATATTCAATACTGTCTTGCGGCGAAAATTTAAAATAAAAATGGTCAGTGTCTGTAGACCAGTGTAAACCTAATATTTTATATTGAGCGGACTTATCAAATTCAACTTCTCTTGGAAGTTTATGTGACACGGGAATGCTCTCTAAAACGGTTGGTGAGTTACTATTCCACTTGACCAAGTCCCATTGAGCTTCTTCGAATAAATCTATCAGCTCCTTGGAAGCGGTGACTTCTTCTTCTTCAGTCTTTACGGAAAATGCAATATCATCCATGTAAAGAGAAGTTGAAGCAATCTCGCTCGCAGAATGGTATTTAGAGCCGTCATCAGCGATTAGCTGTTGAACGGTGCGCAATGCATGAAAGGGACTAGATTTGACGCCGAAACAAACCCTATTTACGGTCCACTGGACCAGTGCGTCATTAGGACTAAAGCGGTACAAAATACGTTGATAGTGACGATCAGAATCCTTTACAATAATCTGCAAAAACTGCTGACGACAGTCAGCGGTCATAGCGACAGCATAAAGTCGAAAATTCAAAATTATTTGAAAAAGGTTGCCTTGAAGATTAGATCCAGTATGTAATACATCGTTCAATGAACGACCCGATGTTGTTTTACAACTAGCATCCAAGACAATGCGTAAGCGAGTAGAATTTTTGTCCTCTCGGATGACACCGTGGTGCAGGATAACGTATAGCGGGAGCAAAGTGCTCTCGGAGTCATCTGGAGGCGCGGGGGTTATGTAACCCTTTTCAATGTACTCTTTAATTACATCATCATAAGAAGCTCTTAGTGTAGGAGAAGCTTCGAGCTTGCGTTCGAGACACATAAAGCGTTTGCGAGCGATTTCAAGCGAATCGCCAAGCGAAAAAACGTCATCACAGAATGGCAAACGTACAATATATCGACCACTGTCCGGATCACGTTCAGTAGTCGCACGGTAAAATTCTTCACACTCAACGTCATCAGAGTGTTGAATAATCACATGTGGAGGCTCCTCAAGCTCCCAAAATCTTTTAATTAATTTTTCAACAGGCTCTTGGACTACACAGCATGTGGCTAGAAAACCTGTGCGGTGCGGCGATAAAGTCGGTACGGACCCCATAATGATATAGCCCAATACCGTTTCTATAGCGGGAGGTGCTGACAGGTTACCTTCTACTATGTTAGGTAACAATAAATGCGGGAAAAGCGATGCACCAATTAAAGCGTCAATTTTACTAGGAGTCGCAAACGTATGATCGGCGAGCGGGAGTTTTTCTAAATGAGGAAGAGCGGAAACATCAATCAAAGCGGTTGGTAAGTTTTCAGTAATTCGTTCAACAACCATGGTTGAAATACTAAATTTTACCTTAGAATTAAAACGAGAACTAAACTCGAAACATACTGAACAATCACTAAAATTTTCTGAGCCACCGAAACCCCTTACTGCAATACGCGGTATTTGTTGTTGCTGTAAACCTAAGCGTTCGCAACATTCCTTCGTAATAAAATTTGCTTGCGACGCTGTGTCAAGCAAAATTCTTAAAGAATGTTCATTATTAAAACGGTCGCGCGCAGTGACAACAGCCGTAGCAAGTAGAACTGTAGCACTGTACGATACATCTACGAGCGGCGTAGCATTCGCAGTCGTAGCGCGTGGCGTAGCACCAGCCGTCGAACATAGTATGACGTCAGAACGCGACCGAGGGACAGGCGCGGAAAGTATAGGTAATGACTCAGCAGATGCTATACAATTACACAGCGGCGGCGGCGGTGCAGCCGAGGTAGTTGTGGAGGTAGTTTGTGCGTGAGTAAAATTGTTCGTTTCTCGGTTGAAATGTAATAACGTGTGATGTTTTAACTTACAAGCGCGGCAACTCGAATTAGAGTTGCATGACGAAGCCCTGTGTCTAATGCTTAAACAGTTGACACAAGCATTACACTCTTTGACAGTTTTGAACCTGTCCTCCGGTGTCATTTTGTTAAATGCGGGACATTTAAACAAGTGTTGATGTACAATATTTGTACATAAACATTTTTGAGCGTTAACAGCGGCGGAGGGAGACTCGATCGCCACGTAAGCCTGATGTTTGGTGCCGAGGTTGTAGCTATATTGTTTACGCGGCGGTCGTTCGACCTTTTATTGTTGCTACTCATCGAAAAATAACCGGTTGAGGACGTGCGCTGTAATATTTTAGACTGGGTTTGAACAAATTCAATTAAGTCATTGAAAGTAGGAGTTCCTGAGGATTTGTTGTTCATTTCAAATGTACGAACTGTCTCAGGGTCTAGTTTTTTAAGCGCAACGTGTAATATTATCAAATCGGCGAGATCATCAACATTTAAATTTTTTAAGGCACGGACTGCATTAATAAATCTATCGGAAAACATATCAAAATTGTTAGGGGACGCGTTGGTTAAAGGTTTAAAGTCAAACATTTGATTTAAGTACGTGGAGGCTAGCATGCGTTTATCTTCATATTTATCAACGAGCGTTTGCCAAATCAGCTGGTAATTGTCCGCGCTCGGTGTGACGCCGACGCAGGCAGACTGCGCTTTGCCCGATAATTTTCCCAATAAATAATATAATTTCTCAGCATTTGAGAGCGATGGGTTATCATGTATAGTGGACTTAAAATTAGCATAAAATAATGGCCAAGAGCGAATATCACCAGAAAAACTAACTAGCTCGATAGGCGGTAAAGAAGGTTTACTTCTCTGAGGAATATCAGAATGTTGAGGATTGGTTTCGTTATGCTTATCAATTACAAATTTTATTTGACAATATAATTCTTCAAATGAAATAAGGCTCTTAAAATTTGGTGTAGCCTTTGGGTAAACCTTTAGCATACGCGAATTATATTCGTCTAGTACCTTCATATATTTAGAATGAAACGTTTCCTTATTTAAAGTTTTTGACGAATCATAAATATTTTGCAAGTATTCAAAAAGAACACTGCGTTTTGCTTCCAACATCAGTAAGGAAACATCCTCAGTTTCCTCAATATCTTTATTTTGAGGTTTAGACATTGTGCGTATTTAATAGGCAAGTTGACAAAATTAAAATATTAATATTTATTTAAGGTAGCGGTAGGTATGCGTGCGAGTAACTTGATAAAACGGCGTGGTTGCTTCAACGGTCTTCACTTTCAAACGTTTAAAACTAAACGTGGCGTGTCAGCAAAAGGCGTGAGTACTTATAACCGCAATAGAAGCAATTTGTTTTCACCAATTTATTCACATATAAATAATGAAATGTACAATGTATATGAATATTTCGAATGTCGATATAATTACATATAATTAAGGTAATTACATATAAATGTATAGGTATATTTTAGATGTAAAATACGCAACGCAATGTTGCAGCGCGGAATAAAACACTTATTAGATAAATAAAGGCGACCTAATAAGGGCGGGTAAATTATCCGAGATCGTATGGACCAAAATGTTAATTATAATTAAATCTTCAAATAATAAAGTGGACTGTATGCGAATTAAAATAAAAGAAAATAAAATAAAAGGGAATTTGGAAATTAAAGGAGAGTGCACTAACCTTCAGGGCGTAGATACACTTTCATATGCGAGCGATCAGCTGTACTGAGATATTTGAGTAGGTAAACACACGCGGCGAGTATCGATCATATGGTTGCTGTCATTGTACTGATGACGATGGCAAATTTTTATGCTTGCGGTCTTCAAGACGGCTCATGCCCTCTGTCGCGATGTAAGTGCACCACAAGGATAGGTCAGGTGGGTACTAGAATCGCAGTCCATTTCTAATCAATTGTACATGTGTACGTAATGTTAATATTAAGTTAGAGATGGCGTTAACACCTTATATCTAAAATTTTTGTATGACTCTTTTATTTTAAATACCCATTTAGTTTTTAATAGCTTTCCGTTTGATGGCATTTCACTGGTTTCTACATATGTCTCATTTCTTAGCAATGCCTGGTGTTCTTCCTTTATTGCTTTCCTCCACTTTTCTGCATCTTCCCCAGATAATGCCTCATCTGCTGTCTGTGGTTCATCTATCGAGTTTTGCACATAGTATGTTACATAGTCTTCGTATAATTTGGGTTTAGGTATACGACTTGATCGTCTCAGGCTTTGATCATTATGTATAATTTCATCTTGTATTTCAACTTCAGGTGAATTAATCTCAATTGAAAAATCATTTTCCTCAGCTTGAACATTCGTATTTATTTCATTTCTCGATGTTGACACATTTGCATTTTCTATTGCTTCATTAATTATTGTTGTGCGGTAAAACTTCATCTATTTCTTCAAAACTACTCTCATAATCATCTGAAGTCACACTAGCTACATCTTCATCCATAGTGTTACATTGTCCTCTGTTATTAGATACTGATGTATGTAAATCTTGTATTGTATTAATATTATGATCAGTGTTTAAATAGTTTATTTCATTATCCAAATCACATTTAGCAAATTTATAAGTGTTTAACATTGTCAAACCTCGGCAAAGGTGCTACAAGATCGTAGCCATTATTATTCAATTCTTGCTCCATATCTTTGTACATTTGGCCTAGTGGTTAGTCGGTGATTTTTGCATTTAGAATGCGACCGCTGATGCAGTAAAGTTAAATCCTGCAAAATTATTAGCAGTATCAATATCCCATATCTTCAATATGTACCTATCACTAAACATTAAAAAGAAAGTATGGGGTTCTTCAAGAATATAGTGATTAGATTTTTAAGTGTCAACAACAAGCGAGTAATGTTCTAGTGTTACAAGGCTTTGGTGACTGCTTAATATTAGGTGGACCGTATGCTTGTTTGCAGCAAATTTTACTAATAAAAAAGTTATTTTTACCGTTGAAGAATTATATTTTAGTTTAAAAATACGAAGCAATTTTAGAACATAATTCATACTCATATTATAAATGCGAAAGTAACTCTGTCTGTTGGTGTCTGTCTGTCTATATGTTACCTCTTTACGCTTTTACCATTGTACGGATTAAGATGAAATATGTCATGGATATAGTCAAAGTCTCGGGAAAGGACGTGGACTACTTGAAAACGTCAAGTGTGAATCGGTTTTTTTTCTACTTATAATTCTTCTTAACGTGTGTTTGTCACCTAACTCCTACACTGAGAAAAATGTACCCTTCGTTTTATGAGGGATTCTTAACAAATCATCAGGAATACCTCACAAAAAACGACTCAGCGTCCAAACATATATATTAACAGGAAACTGATATACTGTCATATAAAGTAAATGATGAAACTTAAGTACTGTACGGATACCGCTAAAGCATATTGCATGTAACTGTATCATGCATGAACTGAAGAATTATCAGGAAATAATGTTTTTATAGCCAGTTGAATAGTAAGTTGTCGAAAATTAAGGTATATATTAAAAAAAATATGAACACTTCATCACAACTGTTCCTGATAATTCTTACTGATAGGATATATAAAATGCAGGGGTATCTAACGTATAATTTTTAAGAACGTACAACATTACGACACGGCACTATATTTTTTAAGGAAACTTCTTGTTAATATCGCATCATGTAACTTTGTAACTACATTATCTAGTCAAATTAACACGATATTCATGTTTTATTCATGGTTCGTCACCAAATTTCATCCGTAGAAGACACACTGTTTATTGTTTTTAGGCTTCATTAAAAATATATGGGATAATGAGTTGAAATATCAGAACGTAATAGTGAATTGTCATGACGTCATCATAAAAGTTTACCGATAATTTAACGTGACGAGGTATAATTGTTTAAACTGTAAAGGCATCAAAACTCTTTATGACAAACTAGATAATATACAAGAATATGATAAACTATTACTATTACTGAAAAATCCGCTGTAAGACCTATAATTTATTACGATACCGATGCAATTGAACATCTTAACGACATTTTTGCATGAATCGAAATTGCCATTTTTCTCAGTGTAAACTAAAAGGCTGAGACGATTCGGGTGAAATTTTGTCTAATTATTTCAATAAGTTCCTGGATAGTTTAAAAACATTATTGGACCTGGTAGGTGGAGCTGCAGTCGGTGTGTCACTAATCTTCTCCTAAACGGTAAAGATGAATGTACGACAATAATTTCAACATTCGCTGCATTGAATGCGACTCCATTATTATCATATCCCACAACTTCAATCATTGTGAAATTTGTGGCTTGGAAACAACACATTATATAGAACGGACAGGACCAGACTGTCCAAGTTCTCTGACTGTGGATGGTAAAACTTGGCCCGATTCAATCCTACAAAGACACAAGTTTGCGCATTCAGAGCTGAATTTTAATAGGTTATTTTAAGACAGTAAACTTCCTATAGATTTTCTATACTTAATCTAAAGTTAAAGTCAATTTTTTTTATTCAAATTAGAATTTTACAAACACCTTTGAATCGTCAAAGTTATGAAATACTATTTTTTGAAACCGGTTTACAATGTCGTTGATTTCTACCGAGAAGAATCCGGCAAGAAACTCGATAGTTACTCTTTTAAAAATAAATCATAAAAATTACAACTACAATCAATGTTTTAAATAAAAATTATAAGCCGTACAATTTTATAATATTTCCTTTCCAATTTGGTTTGGTCCAACTCAACTCGCATAACAGTAATATTTACAAATAAAGATCCTTTTTTAAGCACTCAATCAGATCTTTAAAAAAACAAAAACTTCATGTGTAAAACAACAAACAATTGCGGAAAACGAACGGGTCGGTGGGTGGTACCAACTTACATTAACGTTAAGCGTAGGTACGCGACGATGGGTAGTACCAACTTTTATTATTGTTAAGTGTACGCCACAATGGGTGGTACCAATATATATAAACGTTAAACTTACGCGACGGTGGGTGGTAAGAACTTATACTAACTTTAAGCGTACGCGACGAAACAAATCTGTCGCACAATCTGTTACAACTTAGTAAAAAAAACCTACGCTACATAGTTGGCATAATAACAGGTCACTGCCCGCTAAACAAACACTTTTTCAATATCGGCGTTACCAACAGTCCTCTATGCAGGGGCTGCATGGAAGCCGAGGAGACTCCTTCTCACTTGGTTCTAAATTGCAAAAGCGTGAGCGACCAACGGACAAGGCTCCTTAAGAATCTACAAACCATGAGAGAGACGCTGAATAACATCAGATGCCTCCTTGATTTCTGGACGGAGCTGGGATGGTATGCGTAACCAATGAAATGAACCGGTTACCAACGTACAATTAAATACAAGGCCCTATCATGAGGCTAAGTGCGGAAAACATAAGTCCAACTAACTAAGCATACGCGACGGTGGGTATTGTTAACTTATATTAATGTAAAACGTAAGAACGCGACGGTAGGTGGTAACAACTTATATTACCGTTAAACGCCGTAATTTTTTTCATGTAACCTGTCTATCTCCGAAGTTTCCTTAATTTACGTAACATTTTGATTTTCTTTAAAATGACAAAAATTTAAGAGCTCGAAATATTAGGAGAAATACAATATAAATATTATGCAAAGAAATTATCTTTCTTCGTTTATATCTCCCTGAAGGTTAGAGTCTTAGAAGAAAATATATTATACATGCCACATCTATGGCTATATCTTTTTGTGATTATTTCTATATATGTATATTTATATTGTATTTCTTACTTCTATGAAGATTTTATGTGTTTATAGGATTGATGTACTAGGACTTTATAAGTCACTAGGAGTTATTTATGAAACTTAGTATTTGACGTTCTGGGTAAAAATCAAGAATGATTTATTTCAATGCTTCGCAAATCTTCCTGCAGCTGCGCAGTAAGTAATATAGGGGATGAAATTTTGTATAGGAATCTGGTTATTTTTGCAAATAAAACCATGACAATTTGTATGTACACTTTTTTTTGCAAAAAAAGAATGATGTGTTTCATTATTTTTCGGAATTTAACCCTTAAATGGGTAAAAAGGGGTGGCCAAGTTTGTAAGGCAAAAAATAGTTAAATTAACTTTAAACTTTGTAATAATCACGACTACTAGAACACAATTAAAGATGTACATGTACATGTTTCAACTAATGTAGCAAAGTTTGTATGAGATGAAACATTTCTCTTTCTCAATTTACTTCATAATTGGTATAAACCCATTTTTAAACAGCTAATGAACAAGAATTTTTTGATGTGTTAAAAATTAAACCTACAAGAGGAATATATTATTTTTACAGTCAAATTTAATGAAGAGGGAGATGAGGTCAGAAAACTAATTTCTGTCATACTAACGACTTTTTTTAGGGTTTCAAAAAACCTAACCCCAAGGGAGGAAGGGAATGGCAAATTTTTTAGGGCCAAATTCATTTGCAACTTACAACTATTCTTCAACACAATAAGAAAAGCATGTGTTTCACAGTTATTGTGCCGCGTTGTCGGTAGAGAAATCTAGAGTGCGACCCTTAAGTGTAGTTCTGGGCAATGTCTCGGAAAATTAGTGATCCTCCTAGGATTCACCTTATCTTGGGCCTCTGGGTTATCTTCTAAAGCGCTTAAATAGTGTACCAGTTTGGAACCTGTCTGTTGCAGCGATGAAGTGTATAATGTTAAAGTTGGCTTCTTCTAACGTGAGTACAGTTGCTATAAAATTTGTAGGTACGTATTGTAGGTTTTATTGGATTGTCTACTTATCCATGGTGTTATCCCTTATCTGTAAAAAGTTAGACCATTTCAGAGATACAGATGGATGGTCTCTTTTACTTTTACCACAATTCGCCCAATTAAGTTTAGATCCGTAACATGACTGCGACAAATATTTTTCACCCTTGACATCCTTTCAAATTATTAAATCTTATAGTCCAACAAAGAGAATTCACTCAGTGACCGCGGACGTAATATGACAAAAACATAACTTTTACCCGTGACTTTTATAAATAAAACTAAAAACTTACACCTAATTACCTAACATGCTACAAATCCCTTAAGGGAGAAAGTCGGTTAGAAAATTTGTACAGGATATTATATTTCTGTTACCAAATTATTAAAATTGGGTATATTTATGCTTCTCAACACAATTAATTAACGATACGATTTAGGGTTTCTAAAAACTTTAACCCCAACAGAAGAAAAGGGGTTGGCAATTTTTTACGTGGAAAATGATATATTTATGGTTAAATTTACTAGCAACTGTTTTTCAACACAATTAAAAAGACATCTTTTACGGAATTTTTAAAAATGGATTCCCTTAGGGTAGAAAGTGTGTGGCAAAATATAGGAAATAATATTGAAGTGAAAACTTCTTTAGCGGCGTTGTGCACTTTTTTTTCGGGTCACGTGTTCTGATCGAAAATTCGTAAGACGGAACTCGCTTTAGGTTTATTTACAATGTCAAATGTACTACGTCAAATAAGTAAACAAACAAACACTATTATTTGTGATGGGTAAAAAATTATAAACGCGCGTCAAGCTGATCGAAAATTCGTCAGACGCAAACCATAATGCCACGCCATAAAAAATCGCAAGACGGAAACCATAATGCCACGCCTATTATAATTTTGAAGTTGAAACGTCGTTAGCGGCGTTATGCACTTTTTTATGATGGGTAAAAAATGTTAAACTCTATAGGACGAATAATAAGTAAGAGGTAATTGGGTTGATGAAAAGATGAAAGTGCGGATTACACATGTTAAAATTTTATATCCAAGTTGTATGTTTTTACTTTTGCTGGCACTCCCGGAGTGCAACCCGTCTTTTTTTTATGTTCATTTACGTGAAATTCAACCCCAAAGGGGAGAAATGTGATTGCAAAATTTGGTAAGGACTATAGTAAATTTTCTGTAGACAATTTACTTGAAAACTTACGTTACTATATGCTTCTCAAGACACTTTATAAGCGTATTTCAAGTTTTCTAAAACTTCAACCCGTAAGTGGAAAAAGCGAAAAAGATTTTGTGCTAAAAATAATATTTTTGTGGTCAAATTTACTTAAAACTTTGTGTTCATGTTGTTCATAACAATTAAAGCGAAATGTGTTTTGGGGTTTTGAAAAGGTAAGAAAGGGTGACAAAGTTTGTGTGAAAAAAATACTGACTCATTATCAAAGAGTCCAAATTGCTACGGGTAGAAATTTGAAATTTGGAGGAGCTATGATTATATTGGAGACATCGCTAACAATTTTTTTTTATTGCTAAGGGTGTAAGCAAACTTTTTTAACCGTGGCGGCAAAGATAAGGCTTTTAAAGCGACTTGATATTGAAGATTTCATGGAGAGTGATTTAAATAAAAGGGATTTTTAAAAATTCACACCTCTGAGCTTGAAAGGGCGTGGTAAATTTTATACTGATAGTCTTATTCTCTTTTATGATTATGATTTTTATGATTGTATTATTTCTCAATATATATTTCAATGTACTCTGCGCATATTACTCAGAAATTATCAATTTCGAAAACGGGTAACTTTAATTGTAAGTTTTGTAAATTTTATACTGATAGTCTTATGCTCTTTTATGATTATGATTTTTATGATTGTAGTATTTCTCAATCAATATTTTAATGTTCTCTGCGCATATTACTCAGAAATTATCAATTTCGAAAACGGGTTAATTTATTTGTAAGTTTTGTGGGCTGGAAAACTAAGAAGGTGAAAAGTGTTAATCTTTACAGTATGTTCATTTAAGAACTATGCAAATATTATAGTTTATGCAAGCGAAGCCGCGGGCGAAAAGCTAGTAAATTATATTTGACCTTGATTTTTAAAGGCTTATAATAGGTACATTTGTTTTTCTCAGTTAACCGGCAGTATCTGTGGAATTCCTATGGCACTGTAGTGCTAAGTAACTTGCATTGAGCACACACATACACACACTATACACATATATATAAACATATCTTTATATAGCTTTTTTTATTTTTTTTTATTGATGAGTGCCCGAAAACTTCTCTACTGCAGAATCAAGTCAAGATCTTTAATTTTTATCTACCGATGAACACTTAAGTGATATTCTTCTCCTGTGAGCGTAATCTGAATATATGTGATATTAATGCTCAAAGCATTCCGGCCCACTATTCAGATCTACTTACTACTTTCAATAACTATCGAATCCATGCGTGTCTTGTCTCTGAAACCTTTTTGAAGCCCACCCTGATGTCAACCTCGTATGCACTTCCAGGCTACGTGTTAATCCGGAATGACCGCACAGGCAAAGGCGAAGGTGGTGTGGCAATATATCTAAGATCAGATCTAAAGTTTAAAGTAATTCAACAATCCCGATCTAATTATTCTGCTTTAATGGAATCTATTTTCATAGAAATTAATATACGTTCCACCCAATTCTTTCTTGGTGTGGTATATGCACCCCCCACTATCAACTCTTTTGACCAACTAGAACAATTACTTGAAATACATTTACCTAGTTACGATCACTTTTTATTGATGGGTGACTTTAATACCTGCTTGTTACGAAATGACACAAGGTCTAATAAATTTAAAACTCTGTGTAACTCAACTAACACGAGTATCCTCAAACTAAGCCCCACCTTTCATGTCAATGATTCTCACACTCTACTAGATCTTATCCTCACTCTCCAACCCGAACGTATTCCTTACCATGGACAGATTGCTGCGCCTGGCTTTTCTCACCATGACCTAATATTTTCTTCATACAAACTCAAAACATCAAAACTTAAACCTAAAGTCATTTTTCAGCCTAACCTTAGCTCTATTGATCAAACCAAATTAGTCTCTGATGCTAGTTGTATCGACTGGAAACAAATCGAGTCTTTGGATTCTGTTGACAGTAAATTAGAATTATTCAATCGGTATATCACAGAACTATATGACAATCACGCGCCAATAAAGCCAGTACGCATGAAACGTTCCCCTGCCCCATGGCTTACAAATGAAATACGAGCTATTATGGCTCGTAAAGATCGTGTGAAACGTAAGCATAAAAAAATTCCTAGTCAAGAGAATTGGCAAGAATTTAAAGCAGCTAGAAATCATTGCAACAAGATGGTAAGGAACGCAAAACGCCGTTTTATACATTCTAATATTGAAAACTGTTCTCCCGATTTGTGGAAATTTCTACGATCTTTAGGTCTTGGGAAGTGTAGGAATGACTGAAACAATAACATAGACATAAATATGCTTAACCAACATTTCTAATCACCTACACATGTTGTCGACCCAAAAACCAGGGATTCTACTATCAACCAAATTTCTTCAATTCCGCTTCCAAATAATACCTCCTTTACATTTGAACCTGTCTCTGATTGTAATATAAAAAGATAATGCTTTCTCAAAAAACTAAAGCAGTGGGCAATGACGGCTTAGGTCGAGACCTGATATTGCCAATCCTTGATATAATTTTGCCTCATATTACCCATATTATTAACTCTTCTGTGTACACTGGTTGCTTTCCAACTTCATGGAAAATGGCACACATAATACCCATCCCCAAAAAAACTGACCCTACTGACTACGCACATTATAGACCTATATCAATTTTGCCCTTTTTGTCCAAAGTTTTAGAAAGAGTAGTAAATTACCAGTTCTCAATTTTCTTGAATCGCAAAAATCTTTTAAATAGATTCCAGTCTGGATTTCGTTCAGCTCATAGTACATCCTCGGCCCTAATTAATATCACTGATGACATTCGACGAGCCATGGACGACCGAAAACCGACACTTGTTCTTTTAGATTTCAGTAATGCATTCAATTACGTCAACCATGATATTCTCATGTCTATCATTTGCTCCCTAAATATATCACAATCAGCGGCACAATGGTTCCAATCGTATCTTCAGGGGCGTCAACAACGTGTACGAATAGACGAGTTTTACTCTGATTGGTGCAATGTTGATTCTGCCATACCTCAAGGCGGCGTGCTTTCTCCTTTATTATTCTCAGTGTTTATTAACACTTGTGTCTCAGTAATCAATTTCAGCCATTACCATCTTTATGCTGATGATCTTCAGCTCTACAGATCTTTTAGGGTAGACGAAGTTATAGAGTTTATAAATATGATGAATAAAAATCTTGAATCTGTAATACACTGGACTAAAAAATATAGCCTTTCTCTTAACCCTGCTAAAACACAAATGGTAGGTTTTAAAGCATTCCTAAAAAAAGTTGACCAAAAAAATGTACGACCTTTAAGTTTCAACGGGGTGCAACTAAATTTTTGCCAGCAGGTAAAAAATCTAGGCCTTATAATGGCAAATGATCTTTCTTGGTCACATCATGTCACCGAGGTAAGTAAAAAAATCTTTTCGACGATGCATTCCCTTAATAGAATGAAACACTTTTTACCTCAATCAGCTCAGGTTACGCTAGTTAACTCCCTGTTGCTTCCCATAATTGACTATGCAGATTTATGCTATCCAGACATAACTGAAGAACTACTTAACAAACTCGACCGCCTTCTCAACTTATGCATCCGTTATATTTTCGGCTTGCGTAAGTATGATCATGTCTCCCAATATCGTACACAGTTAAATTGGCTCAATATACGTTTTCGCCGAAATACTCATCTTCTGACATGTATTTATGGCATTCTTAATAATCCTTTATCCCTTAAATATGGATAGAACGATTTGAGTTATTGGGTTCCCAAGAGCGACCGGTACGGTTTTTCCGTTCCAATCTCCTCCGCACCCCTGCGCATAGTACGACATTTTATTCGGATTCGTTCAGGGTCACAACAGTTCGTTTGTGGAATAATTTATCAGTAAATATTCGTAATGCAAAGTCACTAAAGTCAAAGTCAAAGTCAAAGTCAAAATGGTTTATTCAAATAAGGATTTTACAATCACTTTTGAATTGTCAAAGTTATAAAATATTATTTTTTGAACCCTCCCACCTTTCCGTCGGTTCACAATGTTGTTGATTTCTACCGAGAAGAATCCGGCAAGAAACTCGATAGTTACTCTTTTAAAAACACTATCAATAAAACAAATAAACTAAAATATAATTAATATTTTAAATAAAAATTTTTAGTCGTACAATTTTATGTTATTTCCATTTTAATTTGGTTTACCTATGCATCCTGTAATTGAGCATCATCAGTCCCAAGGATTTTTATCATTTACATAGTCTGAAATATTGTAGTATGCCTTTTTACAAAGTACCTGCTTGATAAAAGATTTAAATTTACTTATTTATAGATTTTGAATTTTATTGGGAACTTTGTTGTAAAAGTGTATACATTGCCCCATAAAAGTGTTACTTATTTTGTGTAGACGTGTATCATGCACCAACAGCTTATTTTTACTTTTAGTATTTACTTTGTTTACGTAACGTCACTTTTCTTGCTGAAACTATTGATATGTACATATAAAAGATTTTCATATATCTACTGCGACACTAAAGTTAAAATTTTTACTTCCCTAAACCTATCCCTCAGAGATATCCTAGATCCTAATTTATAAATAGCACGAATTGCCCTTTTTTGTAACAAAAATATTGTATTTACATCAGCAGCGCTACCCCACAATAGGATACCATATGTCATTAAACTATGGAAATAGCTAAAATATACTATTTTTGTAGTGTCGACATCGGTCAATTGTCTTATTTTCTTGATCGCATACACAGCAGAGCTAAGTTTTTTGGCTAGGTTATGAATATGAGGACCCCATTGAAGTTTGGAGTCCAGCGTTATGCCAAGAAAGACTGTTGAATTAACAAGTTCTAATTGCTCGCCATTAATATTAATACATGTCTGTCTCTGACTAACATTTGGTAATGTAAATTTAACACATTTGGTTTTTTTTTCATTAAGTAACAAATTATTAGCGTTAAACCAATTTACAATTTTAGAAAGGGCATTACTTAATTCATTATAATATGTCTGTCGTCTCTTAACTTTAAAAAGCAAAGAGGTGTCATCAGCAAATAAGACAATGTCATGGTTTTTTACATTATATGGGAGATCATTAATATAAATAAGAAATAGAAAAGGACCTAAAATTGAGCCCTGAGGGACTCCCATAGTGACTGCTGATCCCGGAGATCTTTCACCGTTGACATCTATTTTCTGTACTCTCCTACTCATATAGGATGTCAAAAGGTCGAGAGCTTTGTCTCTAATACCATAGTGATGTAGCTTCCTGATGAGATTTTCATGTTGAACACAGTCAAATGCCTTAGATAAATCACAAAAGACTCCAAGGGCGTCATGCGAATCCTCCCAGGCGTTATATATATTTTTTAATAGTGCCACTCCTGCATCGGTTGTGGAACGGCCTTTCATAAAGCCAAACTGTTTACTACTAAGTAGCTCATTAATACAGAAATGGCTTAACATTTGACAAAGTATGATTTTTTCAAAAACTTTACTGAGTATAGGTAGTATTGAAATAGGCCGAAAATTATTAGGATCTGTTGAACTACCTGATTTAAAAAGAGGTATAACTTCGCTAAGTTTCATCTCATCAGGAAACACACCACTATCAACACAACTATTAAAAATTATGGCTAAGGGTTGTGCTATAACATGAATTATTGAATTTGTAGTTTTAATGATATCCGTAGGACTAATGTTTTTAAATACAAAGGGAACGTTACATTCAGGAACACTAGTTTTTAAAAATTTTACTGCTAAGATTGGACTTGAGTTTAGATGTTCAGTTGTTTTGAATGGTTGCTACCTCAGAATTTGTTTTAAAACTAGCATCATCTACAATCAACTCAAAGTCCTGACAAGAATTCCTAGCTTTACCAGTTTTATTATTTATTATTTTCCATGTAGTTTTTATTTTATTTGTTGAATTTTATACTTTATGTCTGAGGTGAATTGCTTTTGCAACAAGACAGACCTTTTTAAAGGTTTTTGAGTATTTTTTTAAATATTCCCTAAATATTTGGCTATTATTATATGTTTTTTCTTTATATAATTCATACAGTTTACGCCTACTTTTATGAATACCTGGGGTTGCCCATTCACTAAAACTAAAGCGACTGGAAATAAGTTTCTTTTTTGCAGTAAATATTTTATTATACTCTGTAGTAATAGTGTCAAGAACAGTATTGTACATATCATTTGGGTCGCCATTATAAAGCAAATCTGGAAGTTTATGCATTAAGTTAGATTTAAATGATTCAACCCGTTTAGTAGTTATTGGTATAAATTTAATTTCTTTTTTAGTAATACTATTCTTTCTTTCTAAAACCACTTACTGTCCACAATGATCTGACTATAGATTGCTTATAATTGATTTTTGAATTGGTTTTATGTCAGTAAATATATTGTCGATGCAAGTGGCAATTCTAGTTGGTTCACAAAACAAATTATTTAAATTAAAAGACTGAAATAAGGCAAGCAACCTGGTGCTTAATGAGCTATTTTACATAATATTTATATTGAAGTCTCCACAAACAATGATTTGTTTATTGGAATTGCTGATTTTATTCAGCACTTCTTCCATAACTAATTCAAAATTATCATAAATTGCACAAGGCGGCTTGTATACACTCACAAAAATGAGATGCTCAACTTCTATACAGGACAGCTCGGCAGTTCGCTCAACTGAGAGGCTCACAATGTCTTTACGTTCCTTAAACTTTAGCTGTTTATTAACTAAAATTAAAGAGCCACCATGGATAGCATTTACTCGGCTGAACGAACTTCCCACCTGGTGATTAGTGAAATTGAACATAAACTGATGGCTGCGTAGCCAGTGTTCAGTGATACATAAAATGTCAATCTTTTGGCAGTTTATGAACAATTCAATTTCTAGTTCTTTCTGAGACATTCCTTGTATATTCTGATGCACCAGGTTCAATGGAATATTATTTTTAGTATGACAAAGTTTATTTTTTTGTTTCTGTTTGCATAAAAC
Organism: Apoda limacodes; assembly: GCA_946406115.1. NCBI lineage: Eukaryota > Metazoa > Arthropoda > Insecta > Lepidoptera > Limacodidae > Apoda > Apoda limacodes. The sequence goes on along the minus strand of OX291555.1, from coordinate 26,483,253 downwards.
TTGAGTAGACATAGATTGTTTAATATAATCATTATTATATGTTGGAATTATATAATATGCCAAAGTGGTCCTTTGTTGTCTGAAAATTTAATTTAAATTATTACATGTCAAATTATTATACTGCTCAATAGAAGCAGGTTGTTTAGCTAAATGACTAGCTGAAATGTCAATTACACTATTATAATTGCACTGCTCAATAGAAGCAGGTTGTTTAGCCAAATACTTGGCTGAAATGTCAATTACACTACTATAATTACACTGCTCAATAAAAGCAGATTGTTTAGCCAAATAATTGGCTGTGGTATTAATATAAAATGATAGCGACAAGGCTAACACTCTGGTACAATGGTGTGTGAGATAATATTTATGTCTTGTCCTTATATAATTATGTCTAAAAATACTGTTAGTATCTATCACATGAAAGTTATTGTTATTGCTAGACATAGTATGCAAAGCTAAATTTAACTCACATCTAAGGTTGTTTTCCTCCTGTGGCAAACCCTTACAATAGGGAAATGTAAACATTACAATTTTTTTTACTTTAAGTGCGCTTATACTATTATAATATTGTCTTAATTCACTTTTATTTACATTACCCCTGTTACCGATAAATATTACTAAGTAGAGGATGGAGTGATTTTGTCAGACTTTATTAAACTTCTTATTATATTAACATAATAGGCATTTGGCATACAATTATGTAAAACCGGTTGTCCTATACTTGAGCTGATAAAGTGCCCAAAACCTTTTCCCATTTCATCGCAAACAAACATTACTATATTGTCATCAACATTACATTTTTGTGAAACACTAGTTGAGTGAGAACTGTTGTGAGCATATGAGTGTTGGTCTGATTCCAAACTGACACATATTGACGACTGAGGTGTTGGTAAAGGTAGTAACAAGGATGCACAATCTGGCTGTGAATCGCTGAGGCGTTTACAATTACACATACTGTGATTGAGTTGTAATGAGTCAAAACGCTCTGCATTATATTTACTCAATTCAATTAGCTCATTCATAGCCAGTGTGTGCTCCTCCATCTCTCTCAGAGACTCTTCATACTTGCAGGTCATCATCTGCAAGGATGTATGTAAATCTTTTATTTGCAAGTTGAGTAAATGTGTATCAGTTTTATGTTGTAGCCTACTGTTTTCTAATTACAACTTACATACTTCCAGATGTTCCACTAACTGTAATTTTTCTTTGCAGTAATTTACATTTCTACTAAATATTTTTTGCTTTTTGATAATTTTTTGATAATTTGAAGAATTTTTGTTTAATATTTCTAAGAGTTCTCTTTCGTTATCATCCCTTTCACTGTATAGCTGATCACACTTTTCCTTGGAAATCTTAAGTTCCTGCAAAGCCAGTTGAAGTTTGGACTCTTCCTGGCGAGCAGATGCCTTGCGAGTCATCATTTTAAGGCTGTTTGAGCGTAATAAATACAAAAGAGAGAGGTTAAAACTTACCAAGGAATAGCTTGACAACGTAACGAAAGAGATGGTTTGTTAACAATTTGCTTATTAATTGGTTACTTTACCTTATAACTGTGGTCTTTTATGAATACAATACTGATAAATAATAGTAAAACTCACAATTACAACTAAATAATATACAAAATATGATTGAAAAATTTGAACTTTATAACGGATGGATCGCAGTAACACTTGTAAAAAAAAATGTTATCTCGCACTTATTTATGTACATTTAAACCACTATTCTAAATATATAACTAGTTATTTGTAATGTTTTGCGTAAATTTATATTAATAAGGTACAATTTACTGAAAAACAATTAAATAAAATTACGACAACTTTTGGTCAGCTGTTACTTCATGGGTTGCCACAGGAAAAAAAAAACTAGAGAGCTTTAAAGCTTTACTGCATCGGTACTATATCAACATCCAAAACCTTTGTAAGGTTAGGTATTAGTGCTTTCTAGTGAACTATGCCTAAATATATATGCATTATATATACATATATGTATGTTTATTCATAAAATTATATATAATTTATCCACCTTCTTATTTACATATTATACTTTATGATATTATTCTTATATACTATCTTTTATCGCTAAATCATTTATCATTATTGAAGCTACTATGATCTATTACAACAAACACTACACAACCCCTTATCTACATTACCGATGGTTAACTAGTAGAAAATGCCTGAAGACATTTAGTTCGCCTATGTACAAAATTAGTGCAATAAAGAATTTTATTATTATTATTATTATGTCCTGACTTAAATAAATATATTTCTGTTGCAGGAGAAATGGGTCTGAAGTTTATTTGCTTTCTTGCCTTACCAGTTCTTGCGCACGCTGCAGGGTTCACCTACACTATTGAAGTAGCACCTGAAAAGTCTAAATCCAAAATAACAGTACGAGGCTTTGCACAGAAAGTCCTTAACGAAGATGATCGAAAACTGTTTAAACTAAGAAATAATGATATAAAAGATGCAGTAAAAGAAGCAGTTGGTCGTAGACCTTATAATGTGTATATTAATAATCCTACGCCATTTGGAGACTTCGAAGAACATAACTGGGATGAAGTCAAAAAAAATACTTCTGTTCTATCAGCATATGTTATAGGTGTTGATGCTGTTCCTGTTATTGTCACCACGCAAAGACTTAGAAATTATAGTGACAAGAAAGCAACTTACACATCTACAATACTTGTGGGAGTTGAAAGTACGGCGTCTAGTACCTGGAGCAAAGGAGGAGAGTTTACTGCAGGAGTGGAAGTCGAGTACAGTGTTCAATTCGTTACAGCCACGTTTTCTATGGAATATGCTGCAAATTGGGGAGAAGAAACGACTAAGTCAGAAGCGAATGTAATAAGCACTTCGTCTAGTGTTTCAACAGAACTGGAACCGGGTCAGACTGCTCTTGCAAGTTTAACGGCTACAAAAGGTACCATGAGGGCTAGGGTTGAATACGTTACAAGATTAATTGGTCAAGTTATGTGTCAGTTTCAGCCTAAGTTTCAAGGTGATCAACTTAAGGGCTACAATGTTGGTGACATAGTGTATGTAACAAAAGCACCCAGGTTTATACGTACAAAAGAAGATATATCTATAGGATTCTTTTCTGACACAGATGTCGATCTTAGAAAATTAGATGAATAAGTTTTACCTATAATAAACAAACTTCTAGAAATAAATTTATTCTAATAACCATTTTGAAAATTATTATTTCAAAAATAAATTTTGCATAAATCCAAAAAATATTTATGAAGCCTCAGCCGTCATACGTCCCACTACAGTGCCACAAGTCTTTCCTTGCTTAGAAGGCAACAATGTAGCTCCGCGCTGGTCAATTTGGCGGACATTGTCAAACTAGTGGCCACTCGGCTTTCAGAGTTTCTATAAGGCTTTGACTTAGTGTCATAGGGCAAAAGTGTCGACGGTTTAACGTATCCACCGAAGCACGTAGGAGCATTGAAAAATGTGCCACTATGCAGTGACAGAAGTACATTAAGGGTTTTCAGTTTTTCTTCTGAATTTTTAATGTTCAGTTCATAAACACCCTATATTTAAAATATTATAACAATCTGGCCGAGGATATATTCTCTATAGATTAAGAACACCCCATTTACTGGGTTCTGCAATTTTTTTTTTTTTTTTTATACCACTAACGTGGCAAACAAGCTAACGGTCCGCCTGATGGTAAGCGGTCACCGTAGCCTATGGACGCTTGCAACACCAGGGGTATCACTTGCGCGTTGCCGACCCTTCAGAAATCTAATAACTTCTTTCTTGAAGAACTCCATATTGTAGTCCTTGCAGAAAACCTTGGCCTTACTTAAGCGTTCGCGGGAGGAAGTTTCTCTGAAACCGCACTGTACGCGACCATTTAGGTTCTAAAGTGTGAGAATGAATTCCCTGCCGATGGCGAGCGGTGCGATGGTAGAAAGTTAGTAGTAGTTAATGTCCATGCTATCAGAGCAACTACCGTCAACTACGGTTCGTATGCGTCTGCCGGACAAAAAGCTAGCCACCCATTTGCACAAACCCTCGGGCACTCCATAAGATGGCAACTTCGATAGAAGACCCCGGTGCCAGACCCGATCGAACGCCTTCGCTATGTCCAGGCTACATGCCAATGCCTCCCCCTGGCTCTCAATGGCTTGTGCCCATCGGTGTGTGATATACACTAGAAGGTCACCAGTCGAGCGACCGTAGCGAAAGCCATATTGACGGTCACTGACCAGATCGTATACTTCTATGCAATTCCAGAACACATATTTTACTACCTCAAGAGCATTGGTATCTTCAGTAAGTGTGTCAAAATCTTCAGCAAAATCGAAATCCGAGATGGATTAGACGACAATCAAGTTACGTCCAAGAAACCTGGGGCAATCAACAGAGTGAAGCAATATTTCACCTAAAGACTTTTTTTTTATACCACTAAGGTGGCAAACAAGCTTGCGGACCGCCTGATGATAAGCGGTTATCGCAGCCTATGGACGCTTGCAACATCTGGTCCGTCACTCGAGCGTTGCCAACTCTTTAAAAATCTAATAAAATCTTTTTTGAAGAACCACATATGGTTTTCTTTAGGGAGCTTATTCCAGAACCTATGCGTTCGCGGGAGGAAGTTTCTTTGAAAACGCACTGTACGTAACCATTTAGTTAGTAAGGTGTGAGGATGAATTCCCTGTCGATGGCAAGCGGTGCGATAGTAGAAGTAACCGATGTCCTTCCCACGGACTCAAATTATCTCCAGCCCAAATTTTCCCACGGTTCTACCCGCCCTGAATTCGATTATCGGTGTAGGATTTCAACGACAACTCCATAATTATAGAAAACTCTTGACGTTTTCAAGCAGCCTATGTCAGACAAATAGACAGACGGAAAGAGTTACTTTCGCATTCATGATATTAGCATGGACTACTTGTCCCAAAAAGAACAGGTAAGACCACTGCAGTATCGACGATGTAAAGACGTGACGAAGCTTCCTTAATCCTGCCCAACCTAAAATTTTTACCTGCACTATAATATCATCGTCAGAAAATTGTAGGTGTGAGATTTACTCGCTGTTTACATTTATTTATGCCTTGTCCTTTTCATTTATCAAGACTTAAGGAAATCAGTGCGATTGGAAACAGTTTCGAGGACATGACATCCCCCGTTTCACTCCTTTTTATAGCTGGATACGTCATGTTTGACTGTTTTGTAGAACTGATTTCGTTGTCGAATCACACAGACATCTCAAACGAACGAACTCAGGGAAGTGTTTTTGTGGATCAGGAGTCAGGACTCACCTCAGTGTTACAATGAAGATGAAAAAACTATAATGTTCTCCGATAGAGTAGGTCATATTTTGAATACAGGTGAATTGTGAACTCAATAGCTGGCAGAAAATATGATAAAGAATGTACTATTATATTAATTGTAGACAATAGTTTTGGAGTTACAAAGCGGGACTTAATTAAATCATATGATTTACTCTCAAATTTAAGAGTCAAAAAAACTGTTACATGCACTTTTCCTTTTTCAAAAAGACTGTCACATACACAAAACCAACATCTCCATAAATTAAATAATGTCTTGTACAATTTGACATGTAAAAATGATTATTTTAATTTGTTTGACATAAATAAGTTTATATCCAGTTTTATATTGACTAAAGGTACATTGTATCTATCTAAGTATTGTAAGCAACGACTGGCTACTTTGTTACCATATAATATTTTTAACTCTTCTGTAGATATCTACTTGGAAAACACTGATAATGATAGTAGTGTTACTAATAGTGAGGTTGCTCTTAATTCTTCAAACTGACTTCAGTGACAAAGAGGACGTATAATGTACTTAAATTATTTCATCAAAATATTCAAGGCTTCCTTGGCAAAGAATTACAAATTGAATTATTTATTGAAAAAATCAATATAGACATCTTATGTATAATAGACACTGGTTCAAACCACATGAGATGTTGTTAAATATTAAAAAAGTTCAAGTTTCAAGTTGCTACAACAGACAAGACTATTTTTGAGGAGGTTCATTAATTCTAGTAAATAGTAAATTCAAAATAAGAGAACATAGAGATGTTGTTGCACTTTCAGTTGAAAAATTAATTGAATTGACTAGTGTAGAACTTGAAAAATATATAATTGTCTGTGTCTATAGGCCACCTTCTAAAAATTACTCTGTGTTTGGAAAAGTAACAGAGAATGTTTTAAAGCTAGTCACTAGACGCAAAAAAGGTTATAATATGTGGTGATTTTAACGTAGATTTACTTATAAAGTCCTTATTAAGTACTCGCTTAATTAGTCTATTTAAGTCATTTAACTTGGAAAGTCTCTTCCTAGAGCCTACAAGAATAACTGAAACAACTGCAACATGTTTAGATTACATATTCTGTAATTGTGAAAAGTGCTAGCTTTCCCATAACTTGTTCCGAATTAGACAAGGAGATTATATGTAGGCCAATCACTGTTCCTCGGATAAATAGTTTTTTAGAAAAATTAAAAATTATCTTGTCCGCTCTTGAGCCCAAAAAAGATGTTAACAATTTATATAAAAACTTTCTCTAGTCAGTGAATAAAACTTTAAATAACATTTTTAAAACTAAAACAATAAGATGCAGTTACAGGCTTCAATTTAACGATAGGGTTACAAAAGGAATTAAAATAAGCATAGATAGACTTTATGAATTATATTCACTAACATCGCGATTCAATCCTTAATGAACATGTCAAAGGTATTGAATTTTTTTTAAATCGGTCTGTCATGTTGCAAAGTCTAATCATATAAGCAGAAAAATTAATTCATCTGATAATTTGATTAAAACTGTTTGGAATTTGATCAATTATGAAACTGGTATATCAAAGGCTCGTGAACAGAACTTTAATATCAAAACAGACTCTGGTTTAATTGATAATCACGAAAAAGTTGCTCAAATATTTGAAAATTTCTTTGGTGAAATACCATCAAAAAATAACTGAATTCTTAACTTCATGTTGCCAAGCTGCTGAATCTTTTCTAAAGGACAGTGTTACTGAGTTTAATGTTAACTTTAAAGGAGAAGGAAACGATTACATACAATCTTGGGCCTGAATGTAAAGATATGAAAATGGTGTCAAAAATAGATTCAAAGTTAATAGTTCTTCGCTAAAAGTTCTGTGAGTTTTGACAATCTGAGAGCAGAGTTATCAGAGATTTAGTAAAAGTAAGGTTATGTTACAATCTTCAACAACAGCCGATTCCTGAGGGCGAAACACGGTGCTTGTAGCTCAGTGGCTTTCGTCTGTTAGAGACTATCGGAGACGATATGCGAAGTTAAGCAACATCGGGCGTGGTCAATACCTGGATGAGTGACCGCCTAGTGGCACACTTTTCTGAGCTCCTTCGTGCTTTGGAGAGCACGTGAAACAGTCGGTCCTGACTGTTGTCATATGACAGTTGAGTGGCCACTAGCTCGACAACGTCCGCCAATCCGCACTAGGCCAGCGCGGTGGACTATGGCATTAGCCCCCTGTTCGAGGGAGTCCTGTGCCCCTGCAGTGAGGCGTATAACGGCTGAAGGTACATACTAGGCAGGCACTACATAAAATAAAACCAACAAAAAATTATTTAGTATTTTATTCATCTTCTATTATAATTAAAACATCGTCCAGAAATTGTGCAGGTGGTACAATATTATCTTGGTACCTACCCAGCTAAGATACCATGTAATGCACATGACGTGAGCGCAGCAACCTACAGTACGTCTGCCTACAATGCAGTTACAATAATGCGTTTTAATAGCTTACCTTCCTCTACGAGAGCTGTCCACTAAAATTTATATAAAATAAGTTTTTCGACTTATATGTCGTGATAGTATGCAACCCCTAAGTAGCCAGGAAGTATTGGAAGACGACAGCTCTCGAAGGAGGCTACTGCTGACCTCCCTGCACACCTCTATAACAAAACCATCATTTCCTCTTACATGTTCACCATAGTAGGAACGTGCCTGCTTGATTTGGTATGTTCCTAAAGAAATCAGAATTAATTCGCTATCGGAGAGCTGTGGAAAATCATTTAGATTATAGTTCTGTACTGTGATAGTTTCAAAATTAGATCGACGCCTATTATAATTATTTCTTGTAATAAAATCTACTAATTCATTATCTGTAGTCATATACCTATCTTTTTCTTGTATTATTTCCACAGCATCTATTCGATCAACTATAGGAGGGTGAAATTTATTCAAAAGGGCAGCAGCCACCTCAAAATCTTTCATGAAACTTTTACTGGCTACATTGAAATAATTTTGCCGTAATAATTTGAAGTCACGTTTGAATCTGCCATTGACAACTTCAACCACCCAACGGCATATGGTGACTGCTCTTGATTTATTTGCCTCACTAGTTGATAGCTGCGTTCACCCTCCTCTAGCGAAGCAGGCACGTATGTCCTATATCCACATTGGTGCAACAAAGGTAATGAGTCACGAAAGCCTCTATCTAATATAAATGCATCACCTTGACGAAAATATTCGCGCAAAGGTTTCCCATTCGCAAATTCGTTTTTCATGATGTCAGCATCAGAAGTTGTGGCTGGGTATGGACCCGAAACATCAATAATATGCCCATCAGTGCAAACAATTAAAAATGGCTTTAACAGATTTCTGTACTTGTGCGTGCTATATGTTTTTTTTTGGTATAAATAATTGGAACTTTTTTCCACATAACAATATGTTCCATCAAAAATAATGATTGGTGTATCAACTCCTTCAAAGCTTCCAAACAATGAATTAGGTATTTCAAGATTTCTTTCTACCATTTGTTGTCTGTTTAAGTGGTTTAAACCAAGATTTCTAGGTACGAAATACTCTGTAAGTAATTTTCTTACTTGGTGTATCCACTTTTCTAAAGTTGGCCTAGACACTTTTAATAAAGATGCCAACCTTTCATTGGAGTCACCAGTTCTGAGTTTTATAAGATAGGCGGCCAGAGCTAAGGTTGCTTTTGGCATTACCAACAACTGGGGAACTTCAGCGATCATCTGATGGAACTGTGCTTTATTTAATCCAATCCACGTATGCACAACATGGTCATCCATGTCATTTATGTTTTCAAAATGAAGTAGTCCACTATCTACAACTTCTTTTTAGGACATCATGTCCTGAATATGTTTTGCAGTAAAAGACTGAACATAATTGGATCTCAAACTGTGAAGAAAATCCCATGCTTCAATAAACAAATGTAGATCAAAAAGACGGTTATTTTCAGGGATGTAATATTTATATTTATTAAGCAACATTTTTCTAGTAGAAAGTGGTACTCTGTATCTTTCTGTTCTCCAGCATCCTTCAATGAAGCACCTACTTTCAGTTTCAATAGCTCGCATGTATTGTGGCAAAACAATAGTAGGTTCCAGTTGGTTGCTTCCAACTCCTTCATTTGTAGACAAAGTAGGAATATCTTGTGCCTGTGGTAATACTTCTTGTAGGTCGTCTTGTTGGGACGAAGTTGATGGGCCTGAGATCATATGGATAGCAGCTCTGTCTGCAGCCACCCAACAAGCATGGCATATGTAACATGCTGCTTGTATCTGTAACAGACATACATAAACTAAATTGTAATCTATTAAGCTAATGAATGTTTTTTTTCACTTTTACCAAATACCAATACAAATATTACAATTAGCGCATTACATCCTACTCATTGTCTATAATATTATGTGACGAGTACCCTATGTGGTCCCCAAAACTCCAGCAACGAAGAGAAATTAGGACCAGGAGTATGGATCCCACATGTGTTTTTATTTTTTATCTAGTCTAGGCTGTATTGACATAGTTCTTGTAATACTGAACAAAACTAAACATCACGTGGGCAGAGAGCAGAGACTGCCACTGTTCATTATTTTTTTGTAATCTGTGGTAAAATATACTATCTCTGTGTAATCCTTTTGCTGATCAGTTTTTTTTTACCAAGTAATGAGTTAATCGAAAGAAAATCATGGCTAAAAGAGTTAATAATGATGTCAGACAATACCAAGGGCCAAAAACTTGATAACATATATGTAAAAAATGAGAAAGCTTTTCTGCCTTTATAATTATCATTAAGGATGGATGGAGGACTTAATACATTATTTTGTCAATCTAAGTCTATGGTCATGGGTACCTCATGTGAGTCCCAGATGTTTGGCTCTTGTAGCCATAAGAGGCACACGCTGTAAGTGTGACTATCATGCATATATGAATTATGTTTGTGTGTGTTTGTATAACTTACAGTTCGAGGTATAATCCACTCTTGTATCACATTATAAATCCTTGATTCACGGATTGAGTTGGTATTGAGTAGATGGCTGACTCGTGAAGCAAGAGAGCGTCCGCAGCGTAGACAAACGTTACGGTGGCCAAGTAGTCTTCTTTGGTCCACAGCATGTGGGTTTCGAGCCAAATCCCAGCATGCTTGACAAACACAGTCACTATTGTTTACCTGAAAATTGAAAATGTCGTCAAATCATACTTAAACTTACAATTAATTACATTACATACAATACCTGATTAGCCTTTGCGTGATATAAATACCCTAATTATAACGTATATTAAATAAATAATTCTTCGTCTTAAGTATAAACAATCTTCATATGCCTTCTAATAATTATAAAGTTGTTAGGATAGTAGCTGGTTAGATGAGGTTGTATTTACTTACAGACTGAGGTGCAAGCCATTGCCGAATCACTGACAGAATTGTTTCGTCGTCTAAGGGTCGTCGCCCTAGTGTATTGCAGTGACTAGTAGCTATCCCACAATTCACACAGCGATCCATGTTTCAACTATGTCGAAACCACAAGCCGGCGGTAAAATCCAAAATAACAATTCCAAGTCAAACGTGTGAGCGATCTTCAGTGTCCAGGGTGAAAGCAAGGGTCGTACAATGTAGGCAGGGTCACAATCCGTAAAAAACAAAGCAATGGTCGTTGAAAATGAAAAACAATCGGAGAAGCACTCAAAACGCATCGGAAAACACGAAACAAGTGAGCAAAATCAACAACAATAGCAGTAGTTATTTTTTATTTTATTTTATTTAATTTTTTTTTTTTTTTTTTTTTTTTATACCACTAAGGTGTCAAACAAGCTTACGGCCCGCCTGATGGTAAGCGGTCACCGTAGCCTATGGACGCTTGCAACACCAGGGGTATCACTTGCGCGTTGCCGACCCTTCAGAAATCTAATAACTTCTTTCTTGAAGAACTCCATACTGTAGTCCTTGCAGAAAACCTGGGCAGGGAGCTTATTCCACAACTTAAGCGTTCGCGGGAGGAAGTTTCTCTGAAACCGCACTGTACGCGACCATTTAGGTTCTAAAGTGTGAGAATGAATTCCCTGCCGATGGCGAGCGGTGCGATGGTAGAAAGTAGCCGTGGGCATCATTTCGAACAATTCCTCAGAACACAACCCATTGTACAAGCGGTAGAACACACACAGTGAGGCAAAGTCTCTCCTCAGACTTAAGGGCTCGATACCGCAAGTGAGTTTGGGATCGTCGACAATTCTCACAGCCCGTCGTTGAACCGAGTCAAAAGGGTCAAGCTGGTATCCGGGTGCACCTGCCCAGAGATGGCAGCAGTACTCCATATGGGGCCGAACTTGCGACTTGTAAAGTAACAACCTTTGCCCCGACGTGAAGTACTGCTTCGCTCTGTTGAGTACACCAAGTTTTTTGGACGCCAGCTTTACCTTATCTTGTAAATGATCTCGGAACTGAACATCGCTGGAGATGTCGACACCAAGGATCCCAATGCTCTTGGAGATGGAGAGGGGAGTGTTCTGGAATTGTGGGACCACAGTGAATGGAGTTTTCTTAGCGGTGAACGCGCACACTTGTGTCTTTGTAGGGTTGAATCGGACCAAGTTTACCCGTCCCCAGTCAGAGACCTGGGACAGTGTGGTCTCGATTTGAGACACAAGTTCTCCGCGGTTTTCCTCCACAACGGAACGAGGGATGTTTGCACGACCCGTGTAAAAAGTGTCTCCAGTACTGTCATCTGCATAGCAATGTATGTTGTTGATGTCCAACATGTCATTGATATGCAGTAGAAACAGCGTAGGAGACAGCACAGAGCCTTGCGAGACACCAGCATTAATGTCCATGCTATCAGAGCAACTACCGTCAACTACAGTTCGTATGCGTCTGCCGGACAAAAAGCTAGCCACCCATTTGCACAAACCCTCGGGCACTCCGTAAGATGGCAACTTCGATAGAAGACCGCGGTGCCAGACCCGATCGAACGCCTTCGCTATGTCCAGGCTACATGCCAATGCCTCCCCCTGACTCTCAATGGCTAGTGCCCATCGGTGTGTGAGATACACTAGAAGGTCACCAGTCGAGCGACCGTGGCGAAAGCCATATTGACGGTCACTGACCAGATCGTGTACTTCTAGGTATCGTAGAAGCTGTGTGTTGATCACACGCTCCATCACCTTAGAGAGGAGAGAGGTAATAGCGATAGGCCTGTAATTCGATGGATCTGATCTATCGCCCTTTTTGGGCACCGGGTGCACATTCGCAGTCTTCCATGTAGACGGAAATTGCCTAGTGTGGTAGGAAAGCGCGAAGAGGCGCGTGAGTACAGGACATAACTCAGGAGCACACTGCTTAAGCACCACTGCTGGTATACCGTCTGGCCCACTCGACTTATGAACGTCTAGAGAAAGCAACGCCCGCCTGACCTCCCGCTGCGTTATGGAGATTTCCGGCATGGACTTACCGCACCACGGTATAGTAGGTGGTACAGCGCCTTCATCGTTCATATTCGAGTTCGAGGCAAAGAGACTGCCCAGTAGATCGGCTTTCTCTTTAGCACTATGGGCCAAGTCACCATCGGTCTTTCGCAGTGGTGGTAACGACGACTGGCAGAAGTTCCCTTCGGCAGCTTTGGCAAGCGACCAGAAAGCACGACTCCCAGAAGGATAGCTCGCAATTCGCCCACCTATTTTGCCGATGAATTGGAATTTTGCTCTGGCAGTTGCTTTCTTACTGAACCTCGAGGCAGCATTTAATTTGCGTTTTAACTCAGAAATATTCGGATCCTTATTATAACGAGCCGTGGTCCAAGCCTCATATGCATTTTGCTTAAGAATTTTAGCTTTTCTGCAAGACCTATTAAACCACGGTCGTTTTTTGACGCCGGCAGCTACTCGCGGGTTAGGAATATAGCATTCCATACCAGCAAGGATTGTCTCAGTGACTGCGGCTGCGCAGACGTCAGGATCTTCTGAGTTAAAGCAGATCTGCCTCCACGGGTACGATGCGTAAAATTCACGCAATCCATCCCAGTCTGCCGACTTATAGTGCCACACACGACGCCAGTTAGTTGGCCCAGAAGAATCAGGTTGTGTGCATGACACTTGAGTCCGAACGAGACAGTGGTCCGAGGAGCCAAGAGGCGCATCCACTGAGACGGAGTACCCGTCCGGACGAGTAGTCAGCAGAAGGTCCAGTAAGGAGCTCGTATGTTCCTCTATATCTGGTATTCTCGTTGGAGAAAGTACCAGCTGAGAGAAACCATAGGTCAGAGCGAGCAGATATCCCAGCATAGTTATTGGTTCGAGAACCGAGCCACTCGCGATGGTGGGCGTTAAAGTCTCCCAAAATAACTAGTTCTGCTGTGGGATATTGCTCTAGAACTTTGTCAGTCGTCAAACTCAGGTGCGTGAAGAGTCGAGTTACGTCCGTGTCACCGCTATGAGACCTGTATAGGCACGCATAGATACGAGTGTGGCCGCCGTAATCTACGCGCACCCACAATATCGACAGGTCCCTGTCTTCAAGGCTATGACATAGACAACAATAAAACTTTTTATAATCGATAAATATATAAATAAATAAATATTCATGTATATTGGGTTTTCCATGGGTTTTCAGTAATTAATTATATAATATGACTGTACTTTACAAGAAGCTAATATATTTATATCAATATTATATAAGGTTCTTGGCACGATATTGTATATAACTATATTACTATATAATATCAATTAATCGACAATCCCATGAAAACTATTTTGTCATATTTCTCCGTTTCCAGATTGACAATCAAGCTGGTTTTTTATATTTTAAGATAAAAAAATATGACTAATTTTTTAGTTCATGTCTTAACTTATTACATTTTGGCCCACTACTTTTCGTCTCCTTTTTGATTCAAATCTTACGGCTTTATTTGATATACACGCACCTATTCGACCAGTTAGAATCAAACACCTACTAGCCCCATGGCTTACAGAGGAAATTCAGTTGTTGCAGGCAAAAAAATGCAGGGCGAAGGCAAACCTTAAAGCTCACTATACAGACGAGAATTTAGAAAATTATAAAATACTTAGAAATCACTGCAATAAGGTATGTAGGGATGCGTAAAGGCGGCACATCCATAGATCAATTGAAAACGAGGACACGTCTAGAGTCTGGAAATTTCTAAAATCATTAGGAGTTGGGAAAACTTGACCTGAGGCACCTTCTAATAACTTCGATATCAATCTTCTGAATCAGCACTTTTCGGCTTCTGCCAATATTGAAGGTAGTATGAAAAGCCAAACTCTAACAAGTCTTTCAATGATCCCAACTCCCGATTACCCTCTATTTATTTTCAATCAGTTTGCCGTCTGTGATGTTAAGAAGAGCGTACTGTCTATTGCATCCAGTGCAGTTGGTACTGACAGCATTAGTCGCAATATGATGATTCCTATCCTTGACATAATTGCTCTAGTTCTTACCCACATCTTTAATTCATCCATTATGACTGGTAAATTTCCTGAGTTGTGAAAACAGGCTAAAATAATTCCTTTACCAAAAAAGTCTAATCCCAATTCTTTCTCTGACTACCGTCCTATCTCCATATTACCCTTCCTATCTAAAGTTCTAGAACGTCTTGTTCATCAGCAGCTTAGTACGTTCCTTACGAAGAATGGCCTCCTTAATCCTTTCCACTCCGGTTTCCATCCTGGTCATAGTACGACTACTGCACTCACCAAGGTTATTGGAGATATATCATTGGGAATGGATCTTACTGAACTTATTGTCCTATCACTTCTAGATTTTAGCAACGCTTTTAACACCATTGACTTTGATATTTTATTTGGCAGACTGCGCTCTATTAACATATCTCCAGCGGCAATTGAATGGTTTGCATGACCGCCAGCAACGAATACAGGTTGAGGACTCTTTTTCTTCCTGGTGTGATATACGTGCTGGAGTGCCTCAGTGTCCACGCATTGTCTCCACTTCTTCTATTTTTATAAATTCAATATCTCAAGAAATTTCTTCTCCCTACCACCTTTATGCAGATGATTTACAAATCTATACTCAAGCACCTTTAACTGATCTTCATAAAGTCATCGAGATATAAATTCCGACTTAGACTACATAACACAATGGAGTAAACGGCATGGACTTACCATAAATAGGGATAAAACTCAAGTAATCATAATCGGAAGTCCAAACTTAATACCAAGAATTAATTTTTCTCAGCTATACCCAGTACAACTTGATGGTGTTATTATCTCCTATAGCGAAAAAGTTAAGAATCTTGGTATTATTATTGACCGTACTCTTTCTTGGACACCTCATTTACAAGAATTAAGTCGGAAGTTATACGCAAATGTAAGTTCGTTAAGACGTTAACGTAATTTTCTCCCTATTCCCACTAAAATTGCTGTTGCGCAGACATTACTTCATCCGATTCTCGATTACGCTGACGCCAGCTACTTTCTCACTGAGGACCAATTAAATAAACTTGAGCGTCTACAGAATCTATGTATACGTTTCATATTTGGACTTCGCAAATATGATCATGTTTCTTACATTCGCCAAGAGAATATACATGTTCTTACACTTCTGTACAGCGTTTTATTCAATCCGTCAGCGCCTGCATACCTTAAAGATCATTTCCAATTTATAGGCAGTTGTAATTCCAACCTTCGTCCCTCCACTCAACTCCTTTTAAAATCACCTGCTCATTCCACTAACTTTTACAACAAATCTTTTACTATTCAAGCCATCAAACTCTGGAATTCTCTGCCTTTATTAATTAGAAAAGCCCAATCTCCTAATAATTTTAAACGCTTTGTCAAATTTCATTTTACTGACATTAGCGGATCACTGTTAGTATAAAAGCATATAAAATTATATTTATTTGTATTATAGATACTTATATGTATTTATTTTATGTATATATGTATTGATATTGTATGTAGATATTAAAGTGTAGTTTAAGATATTCCTTTACTTGTAACTATTTAATTTTTATTTTGGTTCACCTACCTCTGATTAATTTTGTTATTATCCTCTGCCCTAAGGTTAGCTAGAAATCGCTTTTAAGCGATAAGACCGCCTTATTGTATACTTTTGTCTACTTTTATTCGCTTTATGTAAATGAAAACATGTTGGTGTTCAATAAAGTATTTATCTATCTATCTATCTATCTTACATACAAATCTTTCCTCTTTATAATATTAGTATAGATATATACTGAACTTATGTTATTTGACTGTTATACTTTTTAGTTTTTTAGCGTTTATATTTTACATTGTGTTTCTGGTATTTACAAACACACGTTGTTAACGTTTGTATTTGATTAATTTTTTTTTAAAGCAAATTACCTAAAATATATTAAACTCGGTATTAATGATGAAATGGGATATAAAAAAAGAAAACTTACAGATAAACTTTTAATAAAACTGACATTTTAAGCATAAGTTTATTCAAATGAAAGAGAGTGAGCAGTCGCTTCCAGCTAGCTATCACTTATCTCCGTAATAGTAGCGCCATTTGCTATCTGCGACGTCACCCGAGCTGCTGTCGTCTGTGAGGGTGTCGGTATCTTCATGACGAAGAAAAAGATACAAATTAAAATAGAAAACATTATTGATTCCGTTATTCAATTATAAACAATGTTATTAATTTGGTGTTTAAAAAAATTGTTTACTTAAACTAATCATTACACAACAATACTAATTTACATAATTTATGTTTCCAAAATCAAATTTCTTCTAATAAACAAAATGGAAGATAATCGTAACTGTCTTCTGACAGTAAATTGAATGAGAATTTAATATTTATCAATTGTAGAATGCTACAAACTTATAAAACATGGTATTATAATAGAAACAATAACGTACAAAAATTTCATAAATGAATGAAACTAACCGGTCTCCGTGGAGCTGGAGCTGCTGGATGTGGTGGTGGTGGTGGTGTCGTCAGCGGCGGTCTCGGAGGAGACCAGCACGAAGCCGACCTGGAGTTAGACGTCACAAGGATAATATCATCTGATAGTCTCAAGTACATCATTTTTATACCTTTGTGATCAAAATCCTCATATAAATATTATAAATGCGAAAGTAACTCCTTCTGTCTGTCTGTCTGTTACCTCTACACGCTAAAACTCCTGAACCGATTAAGTCGAAATTTGGCATTAAGCTAGTTTGAGTCCCGGGTAAGGACATAGACTACTTGGAAACGTCAAGTGTGAGTAAGTTTTGTTCTATAATTGAGGAGTTGCCGTTGAAACCCTACACTGAAAACTGAATTTAGGGTGTGTAGAACTGCGGGCAAATGATAGTGTTCTAATAAAGTACTTTGTGAAAACCATAAGGCATGACGTACTTATTTAAAAATGTGATTTTCTTAAGGTAAACTCTTGTCAAGATATATCTTTGACTATGCTGATGGTACAAACATTATTATATCTCTGGTGCCCTATGAAAAACCCTACAAAAACTACCCATCCCACCTTAAACTGCATTCTTAAATGGTTTTTTCATTATGCCCATATTAAACCCCATCAAGTAGGCATAGAAAAGTATAAGGATTTTTTTTCTTTCGTACCAGCATTAATTTAAAACGGAGAAGCTTTGTTTCTGTTTAGTGATTGATAAATAAAATGTATAGAGTATTTAATCGCTGGATGAAATATAAATTAACTATGCATAGGCCTTCTTCGAGAGCATATTAAACTCGCTTTTGTGCTAGATAAGTAGGTTCATGTGCATACACACAACCCTATAAAATCAAATAGGTATTGTAAGAGCTTTTAAGACCTTCTGTGGTCCTGGCGTTACATTTAAGTTCCACTACTTCCTCTAGCATACTGCACAGGCTCAGTAACTTTGATAAAATATTCATATTCATTCCGCGAGACAGTTATATGTATTACCGTTTAAGATTGGATAATATATTTGGTGAGACTCTATTTAGTACAGTTAACATGGAACAAGCCACGCTGCTAAAAGCGCGTAATGTTCAGTTAGTCTTTTAGCGTAGGGGTATCTATACTACTTAGACTCTCTTGTGTAACGTTGAAACGTTGATTTTTTTTTAACGAAACTGGCATACCTAAACAACAGCGCTATCTTTTGTGACTTTTAACTGCAGAAAATCAGACTTGAATGATTTTGTTAAATTCTGGGAATTTAACAGTCAGTGCCCTGTATGAATTTTATGAATTTCAGTTTATTAACTAACGTTTTAATGTATGATTCTTCCGAAGCTAAATTGAACTTTATAAGAATAGAAGAATTGTACTTAAGATTTTTATTATTCATAAAAAATATTGAAAGTTTTTTTAAATTTCGATAATAGAACAGACAAATAATTGGTTAAATAAACTCACCAGAAGGAAGATTAAGTACAATGAAGATTTCATATTGAAGTATTGAAGCTGCACGAACTAAAGATCGATCGGTGCATCTCCGTTATATACTAACTACAGGCCAGACGTTATTAAACATACACTTGAGTACACAGGAAACGAAAGAATGCAAAAATAAAAATAAAATATTTACTCAGTATACATACATTTTGAAGTGACAACAAGAAAACTAAATTTTCTAGAAGGTCTTTCAACAACGAGCAGCTGAGTGCATATTTCTTACAATACAAAATGCACATAAAAAGAAAAATCACGGAAGTTTACCTTCTACGTACTAGTTTACCGAAGTTTCAGCTGTACCTATTGGTATCAAGGACTTTGAGCGAGTTGACAAGCAGTTAAGTCTAATCAGTTGAACTGTAAAATGATATAGGTATGTACATACACAGTCACTATGTCTGTATGTTTTGTTTTTTTTTTATATGCCGTTCCTATTGAAAACCGAGGCCTTGCAAAAGTCCAAAAAATTGCCTCTTTTTATGACATATGTAGACGTGTGCTAATATGTTAAGTAATTTTTAAGAAAATAAAACATACACTGAATAATTCATTACCTTTTAGGTGAAGTATTTCCTATTAAATTTAATTGATATTTAGTAAAGGAAACTGGGGAATACGATACCCTGATTCTTAAGATTGTGCAGTTGACCCTATCGCACATTTGTGACTTCGACTTGGTCCTTACGCGACAGCAATAATTTTTCAAACACCTGTTTCTATTTTAGCTTGGTTGGGATATTTGCTATTAAGTATAATTCAAATAATGTTATAAATTTTTGTTTAGCTTCAGAAGAATGCGACATTAATATGTTAGGTAATGAACTGAAATTCATAAATTTTAAATTTCATACGTAAATTTGACTATAATATTAATATTATAAATCTAAAACTATTTATTTAAGAAAAAAAATTACAAAAGGATTGTCCATGTGGTAGGGTGCCAAGAAAGCTGGCTGCATTTCCTCGTTGGATGACTTGCTTATCCTCTGAGCTAGATATCGGGCAGCCCTTTTGTCACCCAAAGCGAGAATAATTGTATTTTTAATGCTTACGACCGCATTTTTGATTTAATTATGAGAAACTAAGTCTGTAATGAAGCTTCATGTGACTATTCGCTTACCACTGAAAATAATCATCATAGATCACTATTATTACATTTTAAACTAACAAACTTGCCTGCTTTGAGACACGCTGAAAACTTTTACTGTAATTATTACTTAGCAAAAAAGGATTAAATTAATAATGAATTAATGAACACAGATTGGTCAGTATTTTTTCATGATAGCTTGAATATTGAGGATTGTACCACAAAATTTTACAATTTATTAAATAGCTTAATTGATAGATTTGTTCCCCGTCGGAAGCAGCGTATTTCAATATCCGCAACTTGGCATACTAGAATCCAACAAGAAGTGTTAAAAGTAAAACGAAAATACCACAAATTGTGAAAACTTTATAAAAATCCTTTGGACTAAGAAAGCTTTAAAATTTTAAGAAATAGTGCAGATAAAATTGATTCTGTATTTTTTATGTCGTTTTCTAAACATAGAATTAATACTTATCCAAAATGTTCTGGTCTTACATTAAATCACTTTTTTCGAGTAACTTGCTTGCTCAAACAATGTATTACAAAGGACAGGGTGTTTTTGAAGGGGAGCAAATTTGTAAAATATTTAATGATCAGTTTCACTCTGTGTTTGAGAAGCTGAAATCCAATTTGGTCAACAATGATATTTTAAAGCCATTTTGTGATTCTGTAATTTATATCAATAGTATAGAAATTACTAAAATTACTAAGCCTAGTCAATATTCACAAGGGTGCTGGACCTGATGAAATACACCCCCTTCTCATAAAAAAAGGTTTTGAAAAATTGTTACGGAACAACTTTCTAGCGTTGAACGACGTCACATTGTCCCTAATCAGCATGGATTTGGTAAAGGTCGTTCTGTTGACAGTAATTTACTAACATTTTCTTATCATACTCTTAATGCTATGGACGATGTATGCCAAATAAATCTGTGTATACAGATTTTTCAAAGGCTTTCGACAAATTTTGTCATAATACCTTATTAATGAAGCTATGGCGACTTGGGATACACGAAGACCTTCTACGTTGCATGAAATCATATGTAGAAAATAAAAGTCAAGCTCTTGTACTATCTGGATACATATCCATAACATAAGTTCTGATGTGCTTCAAGGATCCCATCTGGATTCATTAATATTTATCAATATCTGAAAGTGCTGACGCAGAAATATGGTAGTAAGCCTTACTATATACAGCGATTATATATAACAAGACGATCTGTTTAGAGTTGCAGGAAGACGAGTAGCTTCCTGCAACTCTATATATGCAAAGAGCTTAAGGGCAGCCGTCGTCAATTTATACAGGGGAACCCTTCTACTGAGGTGGCTTCATATTTTTCACATAAGTCATTATTTACCAGGTTAAAAGTAATAAGCAGTAAAATAAAATAAACCAGGATCAGAATAATGTGGGTAAATTATTATTTTCAGTTTCTGACGAAATATAAGTAGTAAGTCAGATTTGGGTTGAGGGAATACAGTATATTTGCAATTCTCCTAATTCTATAGCTTTGTGTGCACAGAAGCTCGTATTTTCGAGAGTTTGCCCACCTGTTCCTTAACCCCAGTCTGTATAAAAGAGGTAAGTACGTTTATTTATATCAGAATAGTGGCAAACAGTCCACCTGATGGTTAGAGGCTACCGTAGGCTATAGGCGTTTGCAACACCAGGAGCATAACTCGCACGTTGACGATACTTTAAAAAAATCTAATAACTTCTTTCTCTAAGAGCCCTGTACTTTAGTCCTTAGAGAAAACCTTGACAGGGGGCTTATAAACTACCTAAGAGTCCGCAGGAGGAAGTTTTTCTGAAACAGCACTATACAAACACACGTACTTACATTTTGAGCTATTGATGCATAATAACAATGTAAGCTTTAAAACTATTTTATTAATCAAATTGTATTCAAATAATTAAACATTACGAACATAACGTAACCACAATTCAGTTTTCCATATCCGCAGAGTTCCCAGTAGACACTTCAATTTCCCAATTATTTCATTGAATTGTTTCTCGAAACTCGAAGCAACGCAATACAAATTCATTGTTAGTATTGAAGTGTTATTCCAGGTATACTCTTCATTTTCAACTGCATTTGGAAGTGTAAGCTTTTCTGAGGTTCTTCGTTTTTGATTTACCTATTGAATTAAGATTATTTCAATTATTTTTATTATTAAATTAAGTAATAAAAACAAGGATTCATAAGAATCAGATACAATTTCCCAGGTTATAACATGTTGTACATTAATTTTGGCAAATATTAAAGGCTATCTATATAATATCTCTTAACACTACTCCCAATAACTGTGTAAAATTCTAACGGGGCACACTGAGGGTTACTTAAGCCGGTTCAGACAGTGTTTTTGTTGTAACAATATCTATAGTATCAGAAGTAATCATTTATGGCGTCTAAATCTTCGAAATTGATTGGGGTAGAAGGTTTGCTAATACCAAGAGTTTT
Organism: Apoda limacodes; assembly: GCA_946406115.1. Classification (NCBI taxonomy): domain Eukaryota; kingdom Metazoa; phylum Arthropoda; class Insecta; order Lepidoptera; family Limacodidae; genus Apoda; species Apoda limacodes. The sequence continues at coordinate 26,461,053 of OX291555.1, read as the reverse complement.
TAGACATTTCCATAAGTGAGTAGGGTGAATATGATCAAGGGAATTTTGTATGTGGCATCTTTTTGCATCTCTAAATATCCTACTGCAGCGATTGCGAAGAGTTTTGTAGATGGTAGGATTTTGATTACTAGGAAATTTGTTGTAGATGTTTTTGGCTCTGTCCCATTTCCTCATGACTAATTTGATTTTTGAAGAGAGCCAGGCAGCGGAAGATACTTCTTTAATTGGAGCGTAAACATCGTACAGACTGAATTATTTATTTCTTTGGTGTCAATGTCATGCGCTGTAAAAATAGGAGACTAGTCAATCATTGCCGCATCACTTTTAAACTTTCCAGATCAATATTCTTAAACCTGCGGAGAAAAATGCATTTGGATATTTTCTTCGGAGGTCGTACCTTATATGAAAAGAAAATAAGATCGTCGTAGGAAAAGCACAAGGTAAGTTGGCCGTGTGTAGTAACTTTGTTAGTAGATAATACAATAATGATGTTCAGTAAAGAGGGAATGTTGTTAGGAGAGTGGTGAGTAGCGAGAAGTGGGAGGGAGTGCAACTTAAATGAAGATAAAAGAGAATTAATGTTTTGGCTTTTGTGTCATGTCTTGTGTTAAAAGACAAGTTTTAAAATCACCGAGTATAATAATATCATCATACGACGGGCTTAAATCGTTTAGAGTATTTTCAAAAGATGAAAGTAATCTAGAGGTACATGCAAATAAGGACTGTTACATACTACAACGATAAATAATGAGAGAGGAGAGGTGCTCCGCTGAATCTGAGTATATTTGAAAAGATAAACTAATGGTTTTACAATCAATATCCCTTAAAAAAATCACTTCGCCACCACCGTGTTTGCCAATGCGATCGTGACACGGAAGCTTGAAGCCAGGGAGAGAAAACTATGTTGAGAGTAACGAAGTTAAGAAAAGTTTCAGATATAAGAATGGCGTCAATACGTACGTTACTAAATGATCAGGATAGTGCGCTGGAGCACTCTGTGCATTAATGTAAAATATGTTTAATAAGTTTGGGTAATTCTTAAGAACTCGATCAAAATTATCATGTAAATTCGTTATCGTTGTCATAATCTGCGCTAAAATATTCATCAAAATAACACGAGAAGAAGCTATCGTCAGGAACATTCATACAAAATAACAGAAAATATTTGAGAGGCATTGGTGCATATTTCTTGACAGCTTCTGCTCCAACTTCTGCAACGTGCCGGAATAACCGGCTCGACGGATAACTACATGCCAGGTCGCAGCTACGGTGACCGACGCGTAACAACAGGAATTTATTATTAATTTTCCTTCCCCTGGTTTTTTTTTATCCCTTTAAAATTAAAATTCCCTCTTACAAGCTAGGCCCCTACTGACGATAGTACAGACGGACACTCACCGCTGCGTCGAGACGGTCGCAACACAGAAGGTCAGTACACTAAGGTATAAAAAATGAACTCTTAAGTATATACAGGCTACAAATAACAAAAATGGGTGGATAATCAATTCAAGTTATGAGTTCGAAGTCCATAACACATACGAAGTGCCCATCACACAACTGCTACAACACAGGCTGAGATGTATCACATTTTCATGAGACGAGCAGGATGTTATTTAGCATTGCGTTTGAGTCTGCTTTGAATTGTAGGCCCAACTGCATCCTTGCGCTTTGCTTATTTTATATTCCCTTCAAAGACCTTTAGGGAGTAATTTGTGAAATACGCTATTTCTACAAAAAGAAAAAAATTAAATTGTACGTATCTAATTTAAACAAACATCATAACATAAATTGTAAAAAAACTTCGATAATTTATTCCAAAGCTTTTCTTTTTGTAAGTTACAAAAGGATTGACAACTTTTGTTTTTACTCTTATCTCACAAGTAGGAGTTAAGTCAAAGTCGGAGCTTACATTTGAATACATGAAAACAAATTGCCGAAAAAGATGTCACAAAATGTAAAGATAAGAAATGTTGAGTCAACATCTAAAGAAAAATGTAAAGCGTTTGGTTTAATAAAATAAAATGTCATCGCAATGACAGATGGGACAAACATTTATTTTACTTAATAATATGTATAATACTTAATCTTAATCTATTTGAACAATTTGAAATACCAATATAATGTTGTAATGCTATTCAAAGAGCCATATTCGTAGTTTCACTGTGTTATAATGAGACGACTCAGAAAAAGGGGATTATTTATCATTTAGTACAAAAAATATTGCAGTCAACAAAATAATTGTAAATTCAACTAATTTCTAGTGACTGTATTAATTTGTAAATTTGAAATTTATTTTGTCGACTTTACAATTATTTTGGTGACGCTAAAAACTTTTTTTTGACATGACAATTAGGTTGTTGACTTTTAAATAAATACATTGTTGACATAATATTTTGACTTTACAAATCTATTTCTACTATATGTGATAACTACTCTGTATATTTCCGTTAAATGAAAAAAATCGTAAGGGGATTAGAGCAGACAACATAGCCCAAATTATCTAGCCGAAGTGGCTCTACGCAGGCCACATCGCTCGCTGAACCGATATAAATACACTCATGTGATTTAATTTTTATTAAAATAATGTTTTTTCAATTAGACAGGACACTTTTCACAAACTTCATTAGGACACTTCAGTTTAACAAAATATTGTTGACACAAAAATATAAACTCTTCTTTAAACCAACAAACAAGCAAACCTATGTGCGCCTATCTTAAGCTATGTATGTGGCAAAGTCCATCTCAAACGGCGTAAGAAATTTGATGTCAGACAGATAAACTGACCTTAGCACCGATAACATTAACACAAATTAAAATCCAATTATAATACTTACGGAAATACTATAAATAAACATATTTTTATGTATTTATTTTAATCTATAAGAGAGGTAGGGCACTGCAAGTACTCGCTCGAATAAGCCACCCGAACAACTAAAGCAGGGCATAGCGAGTACTTGTTCGAATGAGCGGCCCGAACTGGGGAAGTACCTCCACCTTACAGAAAACCGCGGCCATAATAACACTAACATTGAGTAGTGTTGTGTTCCTGGCGGTGAGTAAGGTTGCCAGAGCTCTTTGAGGATTCGCTGCGTGGACAGCGGAGGACCGGCGGTGCGTTGCTGTCATGCTCGGCGTAGACGCGGCGTGCTGGTTCGGCGGTCAGGGAAACCTAATGAAACGGCTGACCGCTGGCCGCCCGCAGGTTGAACGGGATCCCGAACCCAGGGAACACATAATCTCTGCCCTGGGAGGCTGATCCGCCAGCCTGTGTAAAGTATCTGAAGTGGTAGTCGTGCCGGAGAAGGAGACCGTAGTGGACCCGGCTACTACAGCAGAGGGGGATCAGGAGCCCTTCCGCCCGCCGTGCCAGTAACCGTATCATCTGTGGCGAGCTTCGGCAGTCTTAGGACCGCACCTTTTGTCCTCTAAGCTGTCTGTGCAGTAAATCCTCATCCTTAGTCTTAGTAACTTTTTTTTATATATTGTGATGTAATGCAATTATATATAGAATGTTTTGACTAATAAACAGTCAGTCACAAGTCAACTGTTGTCTTATTTAGACCTCCCGATGTCTCACATGACGTCACATGGCAACCGTGACAGTTGCTAACCGTGCAACACGATTAGCCAGTACAAAGTGAGCATTCGCCCTCGTGCCGACTTAATGCAATCGCGACACAAAAGATTCCATGAACTTTATGCTCATTGTGAACTTTTTAAAAAAAACATTACGTGCGAAGAAGAATATAACAATATTAGTTAGTGAAAATTAGTGTATGGAAATTTATTAAATAATTTGAGAAGAAATTATTAAAAAATATGAAGAGTATGAAGAATATAATTATAGAATAACGACAATTAAGAAGAATTCGCAATTTTTAATATGAAAATAAAAAAAAAATTAAGAAGAAATTTTTTTTTATCGAAATGGGAGGAAAAACATCTAAGGAGCCGACTAATCAAGAAACTAATAATTTGATACAAGTTACGAGTATGACAATTGTGATTACCGTTTTAGCATTGTTAATAATAATAATAGTTACTTCGTGGGAAAACATACGCACGCATGTTATGAAAAGTCGGTGAACAGACATGTGAATTGCGTCTTTAGCAAAGGCTTTCCTTCAGAAGAGGCCAGCCAGTTCCTGAAACTAGACAAGAAACATCAGTGGTGTTAGAAGTTTCCAGGAGCCGGGAGACGTTCGAGTCCGGGATGATTTGCAAAGCTGCTGGGAGTGTTCCAATCAATAGTGCAAATAGTGATTTCAAAAGACTATATCGCGTAACTCCGTAATCGCGTAATTCCGTAATTTCGTAACCGCGTAAAGCTAGCCAACGGGGCCAGCTTCGCTTAACGTGCACCGCGTCCTTAACAAGAGTGATGACCGCAACGGCCCACCAGCGCATAAGCAGCTGCAACTAGCTGTTTGCGCGACTCCACCTTTAAATTCTTCAAAACCTTTAAAAAAGGGAAGGTTAAATTGTAAGGTATAGTTTTAAATATATTTGTATCAATTTTGAATATGTAGACATTTATTTTTCAATTTTACTATTTTAATTTTGTACCTTTAACTAAATATTTTATTTTATTTAATTTTTCTGTGTGTTTATAATCTTTAATAAGAAGGAATATGAATATTTTTTGAGTAACTTAATGAATGGAGCAAAAGCTGTAGATGAGCTATATACAATACAAATAGGTTTGCGAAAATCAAATATCCAAAGCTTAAAGCTTATATGAGTATATACTTTGTTTAAAAGATGTAATAAAAACTTAGATTTTACATTATTAGAAAAAGTTAGGGTTTGTTAAAATAGAATTTTATGTCCTCGTCCTCTGAGAATTCGTCAGATAGAAAGTCGAATAATAATAACTTCAAAATGGAAAGCTTTAATTTAAAAACAGCGTCATCGCTTAACCCAATTTTAGATGAGAAACAAGACACGATATCTAAATTAATAGACTCATGTGAGTTTTATTTATCGTGCATCGAAAAGTCAGACGAAAAATTATTAATAAAATTTATTCTCAAAACGAGATTGAACGATTCTGCTAAATTAAAAATGCAGGATAATTACGAATCACTCAGTGATTAAATAGGGGACGTTAGGAAATATTTAATAACAAAAAAATCGGCAACTTCGCCACAAACGCAACTTAACAATGCGTACCAAAAGAACCAAAGCGTAGCCCAATATGGCACGCATCTTGAATCTCTATTTTCCGAATTAACGATTGCCCAATCGGACGATAATAAAGAAATATATAAAATTTTACAGCCTATAATTGAAAAGCTAGCACTTCAAAAATTTGCAGATGGATTAAGAAATAGGAGGCTAGGAACAATTATTTCAGCCCGAAACTATACACAGCTCAAGGACGCTGTCCGAGCTTCGGATGATGAGCAGCTAGCGTCAAGCTCATCTTTTAGGACGTCGAACGACGTCATGAATATGCGCCGAGGTCGAGGTCACGGAGCCCCGACCAGGTCAGCGCAACACCGATTTACCAACCAGCAGAGGGGTAAGTCGTATAATAGTTATAATAGGAACTTTTATAAAAATGCAGCATCATCTTGGAGAAGCCCAAATCAAGATTATATGCACAGGGGAAATAACCATTTCCCATCGCGTTCAAATTTCGCGAGACGCCCGCAGTTCGCGAGCTACCTAAGAGGCCAAGGACAGACACGAGGGATGTCAAATAGGACCTCTAATTGTCGTAGGCGTACCACGTACGCAATGGAAAAGAAAAACAAAACCAGCTTTTCTTGCATAAAATACTTTCTAATTTTCAGTCAGGATATCATTTAAACATAGATGTAAATGGGTACACTTATAAATGTCTTTTAGATACAGGTGCATCAATTAGTGTGGTACAGATTGATAAAAACATACAAAATTTTCCCATGTTCCGAGAATACACAAGTATTTCAGGTGTAGGAGGTATCATATACACTTTAGGCACAATAGAATTGCCACTTCAATGTATTAACAAATCCGCAAATTTTGTAACTCAAGACTTGTTTACCGTGCAGCACAAGTTCCATGTAGTCAAACGCTTACCATTCGCATACGATATTGTACTTGAAATGTACTTCTTAAAGTCATATTCAGAAAGTCTTAACTTTGAAACAAATGAAATTATTCTTAATAACAGAGGCATAAAGTGTACAGTACAGCTTAATACAAAACAAAGTTACGAAACACAAAGTACGAATGTATTGTTAATACCGGCCCGCACAGAGGGTACGTATTTCGTCGACATAGCAAAAAATAATCGCCAACGACGATCAGCTCAGTTTCTTTTACATTCTGCAGAACTTGAGCGTGGTGTGTTTTTCGCAAACGCGCTTGTTAGAGTACAAAGTAACAAAATACCTGTTCGCATCGTTAACACTACTGAGTGTGACGTAACATTAACAAATTTTAAACCATATATAACTTTAGCATCAGACTTTCATATTTTTAATTTCTCACAAACGAAAAAAGACTCTAAGAGGGTTCAACGAGTTTTAGAGTTGTTAGATACCAAATCTCTAAACAAGGAAGAAAAGTCTTCCTTAATCAAAATCATAGCCAAATTTCCAGATGTTTTCTTTTGAGAAGGTGACAAACTCACCACTACTAATATATACGAACATAAAATCCAATTGAAACCAGGCAGTCAGGAAATATTTAAAAAACCTTACAGGTTACCATATTCTCAAAAGTAAGAATTACAAAACCAAATCGATAAATTATTAGAGGAAGGTATAATAGAACCCACAAATAGTAATTACAGTAGTCCAGTTTTGCTAGTTCCGAAGAAATCAAGTACAGACGAGAAAAAATGGAGGTTGGTAATAGATTATAGAAAACTAAATGAATGTATCGTCAACGACCAATTCCCTTTACCGAATATTACCGAAGTTTTAGATGCACTTTCAGGTAGTGTTTATTTAAGTCATTTGGACCTTTATTCTGGTTTTCACCTATGCAATTTACATAAAGATAGTAGAAAATACACTAATTTTGAGTCTGGTTGGTATAGATTATGTCGCATGCCTCAAGGCCTCTCCTCCAGTCCTTCATCATTTTCCCGTATGATGAACATAGCTCTTTCAGAGTTAAATTTCGAAAAATGTCTAGTTTACCAAGATGACATTAATGTGATCGGATAATCACTAGCAGACCATAATAAAAACCTATTAGATGTTTTAACACGACTAAGAAAAGTAAAATTAAATTTGAACATAAAAAATTCGAATTCTTAAAAAAAGAACTATTATATTTAGGCCATGTCGTTTCCGAACAAGGTGTATCACCCGATCCAGAAAAAATTAAAGCTGTTATAAATTATCCGGTACCCAAAAACGCAGACGAGGTCAGAAGGTTCGTCGCGTTCACTAACTATTATAGAAAATTTATACCAAATTTTGCAGACATAACGGTACCTCTGAATAGATTAATTAAAAAGAACGTAAAATTTGAATGGTATGAACAGTGCCAAAAAACATTTGAAATTTTAAAGAATAAATTTATGTCACCACCTGTACTTCAGTACCCAAACTTCGACGAATCAAACGAATTCACAATAGAGTGAGACGCATCGGGATATGCGTTAGGTTGCGTTTTATCAAACAGAAATGGTAGTGCAATAGCCTACGCTAGTAGGACACTAAATAAAGGTAAAATTAATTATTCAGTTATTGAAAAAGAAATAAGTGCTATTGTATTTGGTGTCCGCCATTTTCAACCTTACTTATATGGAAGAAGGTTTAGGATAATTACAGACCATAGACCGTTAATTTATCTATGTGGAATGAAAGACCCATCTAGCATATTACTAAAATTTCGGCTTATGCTAGAAGAATACGATTTTTACGTGACCCACGTAAGTGGAAATAAAAATTCAGCTGCCGATGCGCTGAGTAGATTAAAATTATCAAGCGATGACTTGAAAAGAATGAGTGATAATACAGTAAATGTTATGTCGAGAGCGTAAAAGCGAAAGTTGGAATGTTAAAAATGACAGTACAGCTTCTCCGACCCTTGAACATACTCCAGACAACCGGCCAGTCCAGCCAAAGGTTGTGGATATATTCAAAAAGCCGAGAGAGCTAACAGAATTACGTTTTATCAGTATAAAAGTATTGTGAATGTTTAGGAAAAATAATTTAGTTAGTAGAGAAAATAAATATCTAGCGTATTTGCAAACTAAATCTTGTATATAAATAAAGCCAGAAACTCAAGGGCAAATATCTCCAGATGACTTTGTCGAGTATCTAGCCGAATTTTGCAAGGAAGAAGAAATAAAAGAAATATGCTATATAAGGGCAAATGAACCAGACGATATTTTCGTAAAAAAATAAATAACGCAATGAAAAATATAGAGAGTTTAACGTTATGCATTCTTAAAAATTGTAAGCGAATTACAGATAAAAACGATATTACAGTTATTTTAAACGATTTTCATTTACTACCAACTGCAGGTCACGCCGGGGTTAGACGCATGTTAAGCAATATAAAAATGACGCTATTTTTGGTCCAACATGGAAGCTGACGTTACTGATTACGTCAACAAATGTCAGATATCCCAAAAACAAAAATATAACAAAATTATCAAACAGCCAATGCAAATAACAACTACAGCTACATCAGCATTTGAGAAAGTATTTTTAGACTTAGTAGGTCCCTTGGACACAGATAATTCCGGTTATTCATATATTTTAACTCTACTGTGCGAACTTACAAAGTTAGTTTGTGCATTTCCACTAAAAACGAAAACTAGTTCAGTAATAGTTTCTAAAAGGTTTGGAGAAAACTTCATTTTAACATATGGCACACCGCGTGTCATCTGCTCCGACCGAGGTCAGGAATTCATGTCCAAAATTTTTATTGATGTTTGCAAATTACTCAAAATAGATAAATTACATTCCATCATTTATAGGCATGAATCTGTTGGTGCGTTAGAAGTAACCCATAAAAAATTAGCTTCATATTTACGTATTCAGACTGAAAATAATCCGTTTACTTGGCCAGAGTGGCTAAAATTCTGGTCATTTTCGTACAATATTACATGTCATAGCGAAACTCTGTACCCGCCATACGAACTAGTTTATGAAAAATTACCACATATTCCAAGCAATTTGTCAAATGGGCATGTAGATCCTCTGTATAATTTTGAAAAATATCCTTCTGAGCTTAAATATCGATTACAAATGTCGCAGAAAGATGCTAGAAATAATTTAATAAAGTCAAAAAATAAGCGTAAGACGTACTATGATAGGTACATAAATCCCGTAACTTATAAAGAAGGGGATCTAATTTTTATAAAAAATGAGGCTTATAAAAAATTAGATGTTTTATACGATGGACCTTTTAAAGTTATAAAAGACAAGGGCAATAATGTTAAAAATCTTAAAAAAGGGCAAAATCGAAGAAATACATAAAAACTGAACGAAACCGTATCAATTGCCTAGTTTAAGCTTAACATGGAATAATACACAGTATGTTCCGAGCTGTAAAAATAATGTTCATTTAACGAAAGCAAAGCCATGTTATAAAAATGTAACACGTACATATAAAAATATAAGTTTGTATAACAGGAATGGGTCGAGAGTCTCGTATTGTAATTCGACCTTCCAAGATAAGCGCGCCGCCAGGTTCTAACTATGGGTACATGCATGATAAATATTGACGTCATAGTTTACGTCAACGGGCTTATATTGTATTAAACATTTTGAAACTATAGAAATTAACTAAGAATAGTTTAAGTTAGATGTGCACGTAAGATTGATTTTTTTTTACTATTACGAAATATGTCTAGATACTAAGTAAAAATGTGTATGGCGAATAGGTACCCGTCTATATTGTGTTTTATTGTGTATTGTGACCATTTCTTATGATATAAAGAGGTTTTTACTAATTTGATTTAATTATACATATCTACTTTGTTTACATTATTTGAACGTTGTTTCTATTGTGTTTTTATAATTATTATTGTGTTAAACTACATTTTTGTGTTTTGATAATTTTCATGTATTTTAAAAATATTTTAACTAAATAACGAGAATTACTCGTACATTCTGTGCTTTATATTTGTCATTAATTAACTTGACTATTTGACCTAACTATTGACTTGGCCATTGACTAAACTTTACAACATAATTTACAAAAATATTACCTAACTTGTAATTATTTTGACTGTGTATATATATAATATATAGTATATAAGATAAATAAATAATAATAAAGGGGATAAATAAAAACCTTGTGATTGTTAGAATAACTCTTTATTTTCTAAATTGTATACGCACATATATAACAATTATGTTTTTTTATTTTGTCTACAAATTTTTGTTGTCTGTCAGTTGGTCTGATGTACAACTTAATTATTCTATTTGGTATTTTTTTTGTAAAAAATTTGAAAATTATAAATTTAATTTTTTTTTTCGGGAACCCCCGAAATGTGATGTAATGCCATATATATAATGTTTTGACTAATAAACAGTCAGTCACAAGTCAACTTTTGTCTTATTTAGACCTCCCGACGTCTCACATGACCTCACAATATAATGGCCATGAGAACGAAAAAGAAAAGAGTTTGTACAGCGGCTACTCCATCCACATATAATGTGGATTTTTGCAACATCAGGGGTATTCACGCAAATCTTAACGAAGTCCACCACCATCTCGAGACTGCGCAGCCGACCATTATTTTTCTAACGGAGACGCAGATATCCTGCCCAGCCGACCGGGGAGATATCTGCTGTCGCCGCCTTCATAGCCTTGAAGACAGGGACCTGTCGATATTGTGTGTGCGCGTAGATTACGGCGTAAGAATAAGGATCCGAATATTTCTGAGTTAAAACGCAAATTAATGCTGCCTCGAGGTTCAGTAAGAAAGCAAATGCCAGAGCAAAATTTCAATTCATCGGCAAAATAGGTGGGCGACTTGCGAGCTATCATTCTGGGAGTCGTGCTTTCTGGTCGCTTGCCAAAGCTGCCGAAGGGAACTTTTGCCAGTCGTCGTTACCACCACTGCGAAAGACCGATGGTGACTTGACCCATAGTGCTAAATAGAAAGCCGATCTACTGGGCAGTCTTTTTGCCTCGAACTCGAACATGAACAATGAAGGCGCTGTACCATCTACGATACCGTGGTGCGGTAAGACCATGCCGGAAATCTCCATAACGCAGCGGGAGGTCCGGCGGGCGTTGCTTCCTCTAGACGTTCATAAGTCGAGTGGGCCAGACGGTATACCAGCAATGGTACTTAAGCAGTGTGCTCCTGAGTTATGTCCTGTACTCACGCGCCTCTTCGCGCTTTCCTACCACACTAGGCAATTTCCGTCTTCATGAAAGACTGTGAATGTGCACCCGGTGCCCAAAAAGGGCGATAGATCAGATCCATCGAATTACAGGCTTATCGCTACTACCTCTCTCCTGTCCAAGGTGTTGGAGCGTGTGATCAACACACAGCTTCTAAGATACCTAGAAGGACACGACTTGGTCAGTGACCGTCAATATGGCTTTCGCCACGGTCGCTCGACTAGTGACCTTCTAGTGTATCTCACACACCGATGGGCACTAACCATTGAGAGTCAGGGGGAGGCATTGGCATGTAGCCTGGACATAGCGAAGGCGTTCGATCGGATCTGGCACCGGGGTCTTCTATCAAAGTTGCCATCTTACGGAGTGCCCGAGCGTTTGTGCAAAGGTCTGTGCTGTCTCCTACGCTGTTTCTACTGCATATCAATGACATGTTGGACATCAACAACATACATTGCTATGCAGATGACAGTACTGGAGACGCTGATTACACGGGTCGTGCAAACATCCCTCGTTCCGTTGTAGAGGAAAACCGCGGAGAACTTGTGTCTCAAATCGAGACCACACTGTCCAAGGTCTCTGACTGGAGACGGGTAAACTTGGTCCGATTCAACCCTACAAAGACACAAGTGTGCGCGTTCACCGCTAAGAAAACTCCATTCACTGTAGTCCCACAATTCCAGAACACTCCACTCTCCATCTCCAAGAGCATTGGGATCCTTGTTGTCGACATCTCCAGCGATGTTCAGTTGCGAGATCATTTACAAGATAAGGTGAAGCTGGCGTCCAAAGAACTTGGTGTACTCAACAGAGCGAAGCAATACTTCACGTCGGGGCAAAAGTTGTTACTTTAAAAGTCGCAAGTTCGGCCCCATATGGAGTACTGCTGCCATCTCTGGGCGGGTGCACCCGGATACCAGCTTGGCCCTTTTGACTCGGTTCAACGACGGGCTGTGAGAATTGTCGACGATTCCAAACTCACTTGCGGTATCGAGTCCTTAAGTCTGAGGAAAGACTTTGCCTCTCTGTGTCTGTTCTACCGCTTGTACAATGGGTTGTGTTCTGAGGAATTGTTCGAAATGATACCCACGGCTACTTTCTGCCATCACACCGCTCGCCATCGGCAGGGAATTCATTCTCACACTTTAAAACCTAAATGGTCGCTTACAGTGCGGTTTCAGAGAAACGTCCTCCCGCGAACGCTGAAGTTGTGGAATGAGCTCCCTGCCAAGGTTTTTTGCAAGGACTACAGTATGGTGTTTTTCAAGAAAGAAGTTATTAGATTTCTGAAGGGTCGGCAACGCACAAGTGATATCCCTGGTGTTGCAAGCGTCCATAGTCTACGGTGACCGCTTACTATCAGGCGGAGCGTAAGCTTGTTTGCCACCTTAGTGGTATAAAAAAATATTTATCGTTATTAAAAACTTACATCACAGACTCATATTTTGTTTCAAAAGTTAAAAACTCACTGCGAGTGCAGATGGAAGTTGCGCTGAACTTTCACCTTACCCGTTTAGATAAAAGGTGTGAATTTTCACGTCACCCATTGAGATTAAAATTGTGAATTGGTTGAAAATAAGTTATAAGTTTTAGGGGAAAAAAGTTTTTACTTACATTTGACTAAGAAATTGTTTTTAACAATAAAACATAAATGCGTATTACCTTGAAGATGTGACCTCGATATTGTATAAATATAAAAAAATTATTTAAGTAGTATCCGCCAAATTATGACTTTTGAAAGCAAATTTTTGATACTTTGAGTTACATTATTGCAATTTTCGTAGGGATCTCTGATTTTTGAAAATAAAATACAGCCTATGTTACTCGCTTTCTATAGGTGATTTTTAGGGTTCGGTACCCGAAGGGTAATTAACGGAACCCTATGACTAAGGCTCCGCTATCCGCCCGTCCGTTCGTCCGTCTGTCACCAGGCTGTATCTCATGAACCGTGATTAGACAGTTGAAATTTTCACAAAAGTTCACAAAAGATGTATTTCTGTTGCCGCTATAACATACAATAATAAAAAATGGAATACAATAAATATTTAAGGGGGCTCCCATACAACAAACATTATTTTTTTGCTCGAAATTGATTACGGCAACAGGTAGATGCTTAAAATATTCACGGAATATTTAGTTATATAGTCACTTTAAAAATAAATATTTAATTAAAATAAAAAAAATATTTAAGGGGGGCCTATACAACAAACGTGATATTTTTTGCCAGTTTTATAGACAATGGTACGGAACCCTTCGTGCGCGAGTCCAACTCGCACTTGGCCGATTTTTTTAAATCGATTTTAAAAGTTTTTAAGTTTATCGGTCATAAACAAACAAATAAAATCTTTCACCGCGGCAAAGGCTACTGCTTTATAAGTCACAGGTTCAGTCCCTAATGGAGTACTGCTGTCAAACCGGCTTGGCTGTTATGACTTGGTTCAACAAAAAGCTCAAGGAATTATCGACGATTCCAAACTCATAAGCTGAATCACACCCTTAAGTCTGGGGAGAAAGTTTGCCTGCCTGTGTTGTTCTACCACTTGTATAGTGGGCTTAGTTTTGGGGATTTTTCGAATTGGTGCTCACGACTACTTCTACCATCGCATCGATCGACATCACACCATAGAACCCTAATAGTCACGCGCAGAGCAGTTTCCGAGAAATTTCCTCATGCCTTCCTCCTTAGGTTGTGCAGTGAGCAATGAACAGTATGGGCTTCTGTTCATTATATATAATACAACTATATATAACTAATTCCTTGCATACAATTTATACACACACGAAAAACTGTCCCTATGGTGTCCTTGTGCTTAGTTAACATTAAGTAAAAGTGAAACTGATGACAACATTTTACTTAAAAGTGTAAAAGAGACCTTTTACAATTTGGTTATCAAATTAAAATTTAGGGAGGCTCACTTAAGTACAGTAGTTGCACAGTTACTCTTCTTGTCCATAGCTATTTCATTTGCTGTGAAAATTTTGACCCGAAGCATGCTCAATACACAGGACTTCAAATAGCATTAAAAGAATTAAAATATACAAAAGAGCTATGTAACAAACTTATTCAAGAAAGAGAAGATAGCGAAATTGAAATTCAAAATGTTATTAGCAAAACTACCACATTGAAAAATTCACTTGCTGAGCTAGACACACAATATGAGCATCTCCCGTAGATCAATTGCAATTAATTGTCAATTCATTTGATCAATGTCAACAAGAATATGAAAGTGCCTTAAACAAGGTTCAGGACACAGAGAGTGCCAAATCAGTAATCAAGCCAATGGTTACTATTGACCTAACATCCTTAAGTGACTGTGAAAGTTTGTTGTATCCATGTATTATAAAAGGAGCAAATAAAATAAATTAATTGAAGTGAGTAATTATAACTATGAACGATTTGAATCCTTAACACGTAAATCAACATGGAAGATAGAACTACAGAAACCCAGAAAAACAGTAGGCAATCAATCATGTGCATTGCAACCCTTGCAACCCCTGTCACCAAATAAAGAGCAGAGTCAAGCTAGTTTTGTGCATACTAGTATAACTTCTGTACATCCCTCTCAACTTCAGGAGAGTGTTTTGGTGGATCAGGACTCAACTCACTGTTACAATGAAGATGAAAAAACTATAATTTTCTGCGATAGAGTTGGTATAGGGTTAGGTCATATTTCGAATTATAAAGTGAACCATACTGTTCTAAACATATGTACCCCCAATACTACATACAGGCGAATTGTGAACTTAACAGCTGGCAGAAAATATGATAAAGAATGTACTATTATATTAATTGTAGACAATAGTTTTGGAGTTACAAAGCGGGACTTAATTAAATCATATGATTTACTCTCAAATTTAAGAGTAAAAAAAACTGTTACATGCACTTTTCCTTTTTCAAAAAGACTGTCACATACACGAAACCAACATCTCCATAAATTAAATAATGTCTTGTACAATTTGACATGTAAAAATGATTAATTTAATTTGTTTGACATAAATAAGTAATATCCAGTTTTATATTGACTAAAGGTACATTGTATCTATCTAAGTATTGTAAGCAACGACTGGCCAAACTAAAACATTATGGAGTTAGAAATAAATTTCACCTGCACTTATGGGGTGGAGAGAGGAATGACTTCGTTCTACGCGATAGCGAAACCTACGTTCCCTAAGGAAGTCTCGTAGGATGAGCACGAGACAATCTGTGACACCAAGATTGTAGAGCTTGTAGATCAAGCCGTTATGCCTGACTTTATCGAAAGCTTTCGCTACATCGAAGAAGAGGGCTCCTATGCTGAATGTTTAACGGGACCTATTGAGACCTTTCAGGATGTGCTGCGTTATGCGGTGCATTTGGATGACACACGAGTGGTTAGCTCGAAAACAGAATTGTTCGTCAATAAGAATGCCTTTACATTGAACGTAGTCTTGCAGGCGCGAAAGGAGGAGGCATTCATATAGCTTTCCCAAAGTATTTAAGAGACTAATGGGTCTATAAGACGTGGCTAGGTTACTTGGTTTTCCCGGCTTAGGGATTCCTATAACGTCTTTTCACGAATCAGGAAAGATGCAATTTGCCATGGCTGCATTGAAGGTGCTAACCAATAAAAGGAGGAGCTGTGCAGGGAGAATTTTTAAAAGCCTATTTGAGATGCCATCTGCATCTGGGGCCTTTTTGGGTTGTAAGTCTTTGATGATCTTTTGGACCTCAGAGACTGTTAAGGGCGGAAGTGATTCAAGCGGGTAAAGGGCCACACTCTGCTTTACTTCCCTTTTCGTCGTCGTCAAATGCGATTGTCGGATGATTTTAACGCTCTAGCCACTTGATAGTCGCTACGTTGGAGGGCGATATCTCTTTCACGAGACTGTCCCACTTTTCGTTTATAACAGCGGCTATTTTTGTCTTTACAGCGCGCTGTAGAGATCTGAGCGAGGCCCTGTTTTCTCGGACGGATAGTTGTCGTACCGCCAAGTAGCCGCATTCTTAGTTCTCAATAGCAACCTCACGTCCTCCGGCAGATTCCAGCGGAGATTGTTCTCCGCTGTAATCCACTTAGAGCAAACTGCTACAGCGGAATGGAGGTGGCTAGTAAGCGCTTCGACCGCTAAACTAACATCGTCAGTTGTGACGATCTATTGAGATGGGGCTAGTCTATTTTTTCTAGGTTTCACCAAGCCTTCGCCAGTCGACCACGCCCTTAACAGACGGATGACCATCGGTTGGGGACCCTAGTCGTAAGAGAATCGGCCTATGGTCAGATATGCGCTCGTGTAATACCTCTATAGAATGTAGCCTTAAGGTTACGTTTTTAAGAAGTGCTATGTCTAGTACGTGAGGTCTTTGTGTCACTCTATCTGAAAAGTGGGTGGGAGAAATGGGCGCAATAGTATCGAAATCTAACGGGTCGATTAGGGCCTCTAGTCGATTTCCGTTTGGCGATGTTGAATGCGAATTCCATCGCTTATGTTTACAGTTTGGGGCGCCTGCTACTATAATAGCGTTACCTAAATCAAACAACGTTTTAATATCGCTTTGGAGTCTCGCCATGGTTGGTGATAGATACAAAGAGGCCAGAACTATGGGACTGTGCCCTGTCATCGTCAAACGGACAACCGTCGCTTCTAAATTCGCTAATGGCAACGGGAATTCAATAATAATAACGCACGCACACTTATATATTCATTCATAATTTACAGTTGCGACGCTATGCTGTGGAAATACTTTGTAGGAGAGCAGCCAGTATGAGACGAAATAATAAATTACGACAATCTTTCTTTCACGACTTTTTCGTTGCGTTGCGACTTGGGTTCCATTAAGGTTAGGTTGAAGTGTCGCCTACTGTACGTACAATGTAACGTATATGAAATTCCCGAGATATTTTTTACTAGCTTTTACCCGTAACTCCGTAGACCTACGCAGCTATAGTCACATTTGATTAGGGGATACAGAAGTAGCAATAATAGCAACACAGCAACAAATAGTTGCAACATTTATCTATTTTGGCGGAAGTAGCTACCTATAGCCCTTCACTATGAGACGGCATACAATTTTGATGTAAGCGGTTGAACGCGGCACGCACACTGCGCATTTATATTCGACAGCTTCAGTTTCGCTCTATAGAATAAGAACTTTTCAACAAAACGAGAACCAACTTTAAAAAGATGCACTAAAAAAAGGTAGAAATAATTATTTAAAAAAATTTGTTCTAAATTACATTTAGAAAAAGTCGGTTCTTGTTTTTGTTAAAAAGTTTTTAAGTAGAGATGTGCCGACTATGACTTTGGCTGACTAGCCGATTAATCGGTTGTTAAGAGGCCGACTAGTCAGCAAATTAGTCGGCCATGCCGCTCACGGTTTCAGGGGTATTCAGCAATTTCTGTGACGCTTCGTTTACAGCAGTTGATTTGCATGCAAGTTGCAACTGCCACCTGCAAGCGTGTCGAACGAAACATGTTTTGTTTTGAGATAAGGCGGGTCGTAAGAGGTCTAAAGGAAAGACATTGTTCCTTATAAGTTGTATATAATTACTGTTGTCGGACAGATTGAATATAGATTGAATGCTCTGTTACAATATAGTTCCTTACTAATTTTTACTACAATAACTTAACTATACGTATTAGTTCGTGAGGGATAAGGGATTCTGGTAAACCACGTTCTATGATATAATCGCGATATGGCGATAAGTCAAGGAGTCAGTACCCATAGGATAATTAGCGGTACCCTATTATTAAGACTTTGCTGTCCATCCGTCCGTCCGTCCGTCATATTCACAGAATATTTAGTTATATTACATATATTTAACAATAAATGATTAAATTAAATTACAACAAATATTTAAGGTAATTCCCATACAACAATCGTGTTTTCTTTTGCTCTTTTTATAGATAATGGTACGGAACCATCATGCGCGAGTCCGACTCGCACTTGGCCGATTTTTGGCTTATGTGGTGTTTTTGTGTAATAAATAAAGAAAATTCTGTTATTGTTCATTAAAGAGAAAGAGCTCAATTAAAATCATGTCATGTCAAAAAGAAAGTCCCGTGTATGGATTATTTTAGACAATTTGTACAATGATTCCCGTGAAGTCAAGTGTAAGCATGCCAAATAGTTATTTCTCATGGTGGGCAGGGAAAACAGCAAACACTACGAGTATGAACAACCATGTCAAATACCGAATACATGATCAAATGTTCGACCACAGACAATTCCTCCCAGTCGCAGTCCTCCCAGTTACACTAAAAAACTACCCGAAGCGCTTAAAGTGTGCCTATAAAAATTTAAAGAGTGCTCTCGATTTCTCCAGGATCCTATCATTTTATCCTGACCTGATGTCCATGTTACCTTATTCACATTAATTAATGGAGATCATTAATTGTCATGTAAAAAACCATGAAATTTTCACATTTGCTGATTACACCTCTTTACTCTTTACTTAAAGTTAAGAGACGACAGACATGTTATGATCAATTGAATAATGCCATTTCCAAAATTGTAAATTGGTTTAACGCTTATAATGTGTTACTTTATGAGAAAAAAACTAAATGTATAAAATTTATAATGGCGAGCACTTAGAACTTGTTCATTCAACAGTCTCCAAACTTCAATGGGGTCCTCATATTCATAACCTAGCCAAGAAACTAAGCTGTGCTAAATAAGACAATTGATCGATGCCGACACTGCAAAAATAATATATTTTAGCTATTTCCATAGTATAATGACATCTGGTATCTTATTGTAGGGTAGCGCTGCTGATATAAATACAATATTTTTGAAAACGGGCAATTCGTGCTATTTACAAATTAAAATCTAGGTTATCTCTGAGGGATGGTTTAGGGAAGTTAATATTTTATCTTTAGCTTTGCAGTACATACATGAAAATCTTTTATATGTACATAAAACACGTCTACACAAAATAAGGAACTCTTGAATAGGGCAATGTTTACACTTTTACAACAAAGTTTCCAATAATATTCAAAAGCTATCAATAAGTAAATTTAAATGTTTTTTCAAACAACTACTTTGTAAAGAAGCATACTACAATATTTCAGACTATGTAAATTATAAAAATCGATGGGACTGAAGTTGCTTATTTACAGGATTCATAGTAAAACCAAATGAAAATGGAATTAATATAAAATATATACGGCTTAATATTTTTATTTAAAACATTGATAGTATTTGTAGTTTTTATGATTTTTTTTAAAAACAGTAACTATCGAGATTCTTCCCGGATTCTTCTCGGTAGAAATCAACAATATTGTGAACCGGGTTTCAAAAAATTGTATTTCATAACTTTGAAGATGCAAAAGTGTTTGTAAAAAAAATCCTAATTTAAATAAAAAAAATTGACTTTGACTTATGGGCTCACCTAGGAAGTATACCCTTTTAAACAAATAATAATTTTCCGAATTGGTCAAGGCATCTACGAGTAATCGAAATCATACATAAAAAATCACGAATTAAAAACTTCCTCCTTTTTTAAAGTCGGTTAAAAACTAGTCACTTAAATAGATGACAATATTTTCTAAACAACTCATGATATCTCTATATATGGTCACAGGAACATTGAAGCGTATTTAATTATTTATGAGTAACATAAAACCACTTTTAATATACTTAGTAATAACGTATGAAATTTCGTCGTTTATGTAAGTGACTAGTTATTTATGCTTGTTAGTGTACAAACATTTTGTCAACAAAATAAACCGCATTAAAAAAACGGTCGAGTTGAACTAATGTATCGCTTAATTAATATGGATCCATGCAAACGACGATGTTATGAGGTATCCATTTGTTGTATACTAAAACCTTCTCCAAAATGTAACAAATATAACATAAAAAACTCGAGATAATCGCGGACAAATATACATACAAACATACGGGTCAAACTGAGAAACTCCGTATTTTTGGAAGTCGGTTAAAAATGTAAGCGGTATCATCTGCTGCGGCAACATGGATACGTAGCTCAATGACGTCACCAACCAACTGTGGCCTCCTAGGAAGCGTCGCCCACATAGCTCTGTGACGTAGCTCAAAGTGCCGTCCGCTGTCATATTTGTTTTAATGAAAAAAAGGCTTCTAATAATGTTCTGTGGGTGGCACTAACTTCATTTTGCACCACTTCGTAAAATACAAACTCCTACAAAAAATATAATGCAGCACAAGATTTCGGGTACATGGCAGCTAAACTTTTTTTTAATAACTACTTATCAAGCATGGCTGTGCTGTGCTACCTTTAAACAAATAAATTAAATATAGGTTAATAATTGTCTGTCTGTCAAGAGTAAATAATTATTTAACAGAGACCACGCGAAGTAAAGCTTATGAGAAATATGTCTGTAAGTTCTGCCCAAGCACGGGGCTCACTTGTGCGAGAGGCCCGTAGGATTTGCTACTCATGCTAATCGAGCCCTGACACGGCACTTCACGATCACGAAGCACAGAGGGCTAAAAATTGATTTTAATAGACATAGGAACTGACTTTTTTAATGAACATCTTTTGCTTGATGATGACTTATGTTTACTATTATTAGTTTCATATAAAACTAGTATATTCATTCAGCTTTTAAACAAAGAACTTATATTTATTTTCCAAAAAAGATGTATGAAACTGATATGAAAAAACTGGATATCTCTGGATCCGCTAGCAATTCCGTAACATAGATATTACGGATTAGAAATGGTTGTATTACTAATTGTCAGTAGTTATTTTAGAAGTACTTTATTAAACGCTAACTCTTGTGATTTTTTTTAGTTACACAACTCCAAAAACGATCTTGCTTTAAAATTACAGGCAGATA
The DNA here is from genome assembly GCA_946406115.1 of Apoda limacodes. NCBI lineage: Eukaryota > Metazoa > Arthropoda > Insecta > Lepidoptera > Limacodidae > Apoda > Apoda limacodes. The sequence goes on along the minus strand of OX291555.1, from coordinate 26,439,936 downwards.
ACGCTATATTTAAAAGATAACATGTTTATAAAACATTTTTAATAGAAATTAATAATTAAAATCTCGAGTTTTTAAATAATAATAGAGAATGTTAGCTTGATGCCTAGCTAACTGGAGCTAAAACGCTAAAACCAGGCTATCAAATGAGAGTAGCAGTCTGCTGACCTTTACATTGAAAAAAAAACGAGTTCCACTCCGGGAGTGCCGGCAGAAGTGAAAACCTTTACACACGATTCGCGCTTAACACTCAAATATGTCACAAGACATGTCTTTGACATTGTCAAGAAATAATAATGTTTGTTTATTTACTTATTTGACGTAGTATATTTGACATCGCAATCTGTCATAGAATTAAAATTCCATATCCAACCTCCCTGTACTACTCATAATCGCGAATACTTAAAATAAAAATTATAATAGGCGTGGCATTACGGTTTCCGTCTTACGAATTTCCACGATTAGGACACGTGACCTGACGCAAGTTTATCTTTTTTACCCATACCAAAAAAAGTGCACAACGCCGCTAAAGAAGTTTTCACTTCAAAAAAATCATAATTACTAATTTATGTATACTATGCTCCTTCTTTACTTGTGAAGATATACGAGTGATTTTTTTTTGTTTGGGAAACGAATTTTATACAAAACTAGCTTCTGCCAACGGCTTCGTCCGCGCTAAATTTCGTTATCGGTGTAGGTCCTTACGGCAGCTCCTCAATTATAGAAAAAAAAAAAAACGAGTTGCACTCCGGGAGTGCCGGCAGAAGTGTGTTAATTCAATAGTCTTTCTTGGCATGAACTCCAAACTTCAATGGGGTCCTCATTTTCATAACCTAGCCAAAAAACTAGCCTCTGGTGTGTATGCGATCAAGAAAATAAGACAATGGACCGAAATCATAATTACTAATTTATGTATACTATGCTCCTTCTTTACTTGTGAAGATATACGAGTGATTTTTTTTTGTTTGGGGAACGAATTTTATACAAAACTAGCTTCTGCCAGCGGCTTCGTCCGCGCTAAATTTCGTTATCGGTGTAGGTCCTTACGGCAGCTCCTCAATTATAGAAAAAAAAAAAACGATTTGTATTCCGGGAGTGCCGGCAGAAGTGAAAACCTTTACACACGATTCGCGCTTAACACTCAAATATGTCACAAGACATGTCTTTGACATTGTCAAGAAATAATAATGTTTGTTTATTTACTTTTTTGACGTAGTATATTTGACATCGCAATCTGTCATAGAATTAAAATTCCATATCCAACCTCCCTGTACTACTCATAATCGCGAATACTAAAAATAAAAATTATAATAGGCGTGGCATTACGGTTTCCGTCTTACGAATTTCCACGATTAGGAAACGTGACCTGACGCGAGTTTATCATTTTTTACTCATACCAAAAAAAGTGCACAACGCCGCTAAAGAAGTTTTCACTTCAAAAAAACAAACTATCTAATATTTCCTCCTTAATGACATAATACATTCGTGTGTGTTAAACCATCAAAATACCCAACCCAATCTGTCAAGCCGTTTAAAAGTTATGTGAAAAAGATAAGTACGGAAGTACAATTCTTAGTACCCGTTGTCCTATTACCCGTTTCCTCGTAGGAATAAAACATTTTCCCGCGGTAAAAAGTAGCCTATGCTTATCAGGGATAATGTCGGCTTTAGTGGTAAAAGAATTTTTCAAATCGGTACAGAAGTTTCGGAGCCTATTCAATACAAACATACTTACTTACAAATCTTTCCTCTTTATAATATTAGTATTAGTATAGATATATACTGAACTTAACTTATATTATTTGACTGTTATACAATATAGCCATAATTTTCAGCTTTTTAGCGTTTATATTATACTTGTGTTTCTGGTTTTTACAAACACACGTTTTTAACGTTTGTATTTGATTAAATTTTTTTCAAGGCAAATTACCTGAAATAAATTAAACTTGGTATTAATGACGAAATGGGATATAAAAAAGAAAACATACTGATAAACTTTTAATAAAACTGACATTTTAAGCATAAGTTTATTCAAATGAAGGAGAGTGCTTCCAGCTAGCTATCACTTATCTCCGTAATAGTAGCGCCATTTGCTATCTGCGACGTCACCCGAGCTGCTGTCGTCTGTGAGGGTGTCGGTATCTTCATGACAAAGAAAAAGATACAAATTAAAATAGAAAAAATGATTGATTCCGTTATTCAATTATAAACAATGTTATTAATTTGGTGTTTAAAAAAATTGATTACTTAAACTAATTAAAATTGATTACTTAAACTAATTTAAATTGATTACTTAAACTAATTAAATTGATTAATTAAACTAATTAAAATTGATTACTTAAACTAATTAAAATTGATTACTTAAACTAATTAAAATTGATTACTTAAATTATTACTTAAATTATTACTTAAATTATTTTATTATTGATTACTTAAACTAATCATTACACAACAAAACTAATTTACATAATTGTTGTTTCCAAAATCAAATTTCTTCTAATAAACAAAATGGAAGAGAATTGTTACTGTCCCCTCACAGTAAATTGAATGAGAATTTAATATTTTTCAATTGTAGAATGCTACAAACTTATAAAACATGGTATTATAATAGAAACAATAACGTACAAAAATTTCATAAATGAATGAAACTAACCGGTCTCCGTGGAGCTGGAGCTGCTGGATGTGGTGGTGGTGGTGGTGTCGTCAGCTGCGGACTCGGAGGAGACCAGCACGAAGCCGACCTGGAGTTAGACGTCAAAAGGATAATATCATCTGATAGTCTCAAGTACATCATTTTTATACCTTTGTGATCAAAATCCTCATATAAATATTATAAATGCGAAAGTAACTCCTTCTGTCTGTCTGTCTGTTACCTCTACACGCTTAAACTCCTGAACTGATTAAGTCGAAATTTGGCATTAAGCTAGTTTGAGTCCCGGGTAAGGACATAGACTACTTGGAAACGTCAAGTGAGAGTCCGTTTTTGTTCTCTAATTGAGGAGTTGCCGTTGAAACACTTCTAACTGAATTAAAGGTGTGTAGAACTGCGGGCAAATGCTAGAGTTCTAATAAAGTACTTTGTGAAAACCATAAGGCATGACGTACTTATTTATAAAAGTGGTTTTCTTAAGGTAAACTCTTGTCAAGATATTTCTTTGACTATGCTGATGGTACAAACATTATTATATCTCTGGTGCCCTATGAAAAACCCTACAAAAACTACCCATCCCACCTTAAACTGCATTCTTAAATGGTTTTTTCATAATGCCCATATCAAAACCCTTTCAAGTAGGCATAGAAAAGTATAAGGATTTTTTTTCTTTCGTAGCAGCATTAATTTAAAACGCAGAAGCTTTGTTTCTGTTTAGTGATTGATAAATAAAATGTATAGAGTATTTAAACGCTGGATGAAATATAAATTAACTATGCATAGGCCTTCTTCGAGAGAATATTAAACTCGCTTTTGTGTCAGATAAGTAGGTTCATGTGCATACACACAACCCTATAAAATCAAATAGGTATTGTAAGAGCTTTTAAGACTTTCTGTGGTCCCGGCGTTACATTTAAGTCCCACTAGTTCCTCCAGCATACTGCACAGGCTCAGTAACTTTGATAAAATATTCATATTCATTCCGCGAGACAGTTATATGTATTACCGTTTAAGATTGGATAATATATTTGGTGAGACTCTATTTAGTGCAGTAAACATGGAACAAGCCACGTAGCTAAAAGCGTGTAATGTTCAGTTAGTCTTTTAGCGTAGCGGTATCTATATTTCTTAGACTCTCTTGTGTAACGTTGAAACGTTGATTTTTTTTTAACGAAACTGGCATACCTAAACAACAGCGCTATCTTTTGTGACTTTTAACTGCAACAAATCAGACTTGAAGGATTTTGTTAAATTCTGGGAATTTGACAGTCAGTGCCCTGTATGAATTTTATGAATTTCAGTTTATTAACTACCGTTTTAATGTATGATTCTTCCGAAGCTAGATTGAACTTTATAAGATTAGAAGAATTGTACTTAAGATTTTTATTATTCATAAAAAATATTGAAAGTTTTATTAAATTTCGATAGTAGAACAAACAAATATTTGGTTAAATAAACTCACCAGAAGGAAGATTAAGTACAATGAAGATTTCATGTTGAACTATTGAAGCTGCACGAACTAAAGATCGATCGGTGCATCTCCGTTATATACTAACTACAGGTCAGACGTTATTAAACATACACTTGAGTATACAGGAAACGAAAGAATGTAAAAATAAAAAATATTTACTCAGTATACATACATTTTGAAGTGACAACAAGAAAACTAAATTTTCTAGAAGGTCTTTCAACAACGAGCAGCTGAGTGCATATTTCTTACAATACAAAATGCACATAAAAAGAAAAATCACGGAAGTTTACCTTCTACGTACTAGTTTACCGAAGTTTCAGCTGTACCTATTGGTAGCAGTCAAGGACTTTGAGCGAGTTGACAAGCAGTTAAGTCTAATCAGTTGAACTGTAAAATGATATAGGTATGTACATACACAGTCACTATGTCTGTATGTTTTGTTTTTTTTTTATATGCCGTTCCTATTGAAAATCGGGGCCTTGCAAAAGTCCAAAAAATTGCCTCTTTTTATGACATATGTAGACGTGTGCTAAACGAATATGTTAAGTAATTTTTAAGAAAATAAAACATACACACACTGAATAATTCATTACCTTTTAGGTGAAGTATTTCCTATTAAATTTACTGGGGAATACAATACCTACCCTGATTCTTAAGATTGTGTAGTTGAGCCTATCGCACATTTGCGACTTCAACTTGGTCCTTACGCGACAGCAATAATTTTTCAAACACCTTTTTCTGTTTTAGCTTGGTTGGGATATTGGCTATTAAGTATCATTCAAATAATCTTATAAATTTCCGTTTAGCTTCAGAAGAATGCGACATTAATGTGTTAGGTAATGAACTGAAATTCATAAATTTTAAATTTCATACGTAAATTTGACTATAATATTAATATTATAAATCTAAAACTATTTATTTAAAAAAAAATACAAAAGGATTGTCCATGTGGCAGGGTGCCAAGAAAGCTGGCTGCATTTCCTCGTTGGATAACTTGCTTATCCTCTGAGCTAGATATCGGGCAGCCCTTTTGTCACCCAAAGCGAGAATAATTGTATTTTTAATGCTTACGACCGCATTTTTGATTTAATTATGAGTAACTAAGTCTGTAATGTAGCTTCATGTGACTATTCGCTTACCACTGAAAATAATCATCATAGATCACTATTATTAGATTTTAAACTAACAAACTTGCCTGCTTTGAGACAGGCTGAAAACTTTTACTGTAATTATTACTTGCAAAAAAGGATTAAATTAATAATGAATAAATGAACACAGATTGGTCTGTATTTTTTCACCATAGCTTGAATATTGAGGATTGTACCACAAAATTTTACAATTTATGAAATAGCTTAATTGATAGATTTGTTCCCCGTCGGAAGCAGCGTATTTCAATATCCGCAACTTGGCATACTAGAATCCAACAAGAAGTGTTAAAAGTAAAACGCAAATGCCACAAATTGTGAAAACTTTATAAAAATCCTTTGGACTAAGAAAGCTTTAAAATTTTAAGAAATAGTGCAGATAAAATTGAATCTGTATTTTTTATGTCGTTTTCTAAACATAGAATTAATACTCATCCAAAATGTTCTGGTCTTACATTAAATCACTTTTTTCGAGTAACTTGCTTGCTCAAACAATGTATTACAAAGGACAGGCTGTTTTTGAAGGGGAGCAAATTTGTAAAATATTTAATGATTAGTTTCAATCTGTGTTTGAGAAGCTGAAATCCAATTTTGTCAACAATGATATTTTAAAGCCATTTTGTGATTCTGTAATTTATATCAATAGTATAGAAATTACTAAAATTACTAAGCCTAGTCAATATTCACAAGGGTGCTGGACCTGATGAAATACACCCCTTCTCATAAAAAAAGGTTTTGAAAAATTGTTACGGAACAACTTTCTAGCGTTGCACGACGTCACATTGTCCCTAATCAGTCATAATCTTCATGGATTTGGTAAAGGTCGTTCTGTTGACAGTAATTTACTGACATTTTCTTATCATATTCTTAATGCTATGGACGATGTATGCCAAATAAATCTGTGTATACAAATTTTTCAAAGGCTTTCGACAAATTCATATATACTACATATTCATATATACGACAATCATAATACCTTATTAATGAAGCTATGGCGACTTGGGATACACGAAGACCTTCTACGTTGCATGAAATCATATGTAGAAATAAAAGTCAAGCTCTTGTACTGTCTGGATACATATCCATAACATAAGTTCTGATGTGCTTCAAGGATCCCATCTGGATTCATTAATATTTATCAATATCTGACGCAGAAATATGGTAGTTAGCCTTACTATGAAGACAGGGACCTGTCGATATTGTGGGTGCACGTAGATTACGGCGGCCACACTCGTATCTATGCGTGCCTATACAACTCGATCCATCGGGGCCAACCAATTGGCGTCGTGTGTGGCACTATAAGTCGGCAGACTGGAATGGATTGCGAGAATTTTACGCATCGTACCCGTGGAGTCAGATCTGCTTTAACTCAGAAGATCCTGACGTCTGCACAGCTGCAGTCACTGAGACAATCCTTGCTGGTATGGAATGCTATATTCCTAACCTGAGGTAGCTGCCGGCATCAAAAAACGGCCGTGGTTTAATAGGTCTTGCAAAAAAGCTAAAATTCTTGATCAAACTGCATACGAGGCTTGGACCACGGCTCGTTATAATAAGGATCCGAATATTTCTGAGTTAAAACGCAAATTAAATGCTGCCTCGAGGTTCAGTAAGAAAGCAACTGCCAGAGCAAAATTCCAATTCATCGGCAAAATAGGTGGGCGACTTGCGAGCTATCCTTCTGGGAGTCGTGCTTTCTGGTCGCTTGCCAAAGCTGTCGAAGGGAACTTTTGCTAGTCGTCGTTACCACCACTGCGAAAGACCGATGGTGACTTGGCCCATAGTGCTAAAGAGAAAGCCGATCTACTGGGCAGTCTCTTTGCCTCGAACTCGAACATGAACGATGAAGGCGCTGTACCACCTACGATACCGTGGTGCGGTAAGACCATGCCGGAAATCTCCATAAAGCAGCGGGAGGTCCGACGGGCGTTGCTTCCTCTAGACGTTCATAAGTCGAGTGGGCCAGACGGTATACCAGCAATGGTACTTAAGCAGTGTGCTCCTAAGTTATGTCCTGTACTTACGCGCCTCTTCGCGCTTTCCTACCACACTCAGCAATTTCCGTCTTTATGGAAGACTGCGAATGTGCACCCGGTGCCCAAAAAGAGCGATAGATTAGATCCATCGAATTACAGGCCTATCGCTACTACCTCTATCCTGTCCAAGGTGATGGAGCGTGTGATCAACACACAGCTTCTAAGATACCTAGAAGGACACGACTTGGTCAGTGACCGTCCATATGGCTTTCGCCACGGTCGCTCGACTGGTGACCTTATAGTGTATCTCACACACCGATGGGCACTAGCCATTAAGAGTCAGGGGGAGGCATTGGCATGTAGCCTGGACATAGCGAAGGCATTCGATCGGATCTGGCACTGGGATCTTCTATCGAAGTTGCCATCTTACGGAGTGCCCGAGGGATTGTGCAAAGGTCTGTGCTGTCTTCTACGCAGTTTCTACTGCATATCAATGACTTGTTGGACATCAACAACACACATTGCTATGCAGATGACAGTACTGGAGACGCTTTTTACACGGGTCGTGCAAACATCTCTCGTTCAGTTGTGGAGGAAAACCGCGGAGAACTTGTGTCTCAAATCAAGACCACACTGTCCAAGGTCTCTGACTGGGGACGGGTAAACTTGGTCAACCCTACAAAGACACAAGTGTGCGCGGTCACCGCTAAGAAAACTCCATTCACTGTAGTCCCACAATTCCAGAACACTCCACTCTCCATCTCCAAGAGCATTGAGATCCTTGGTGTCGACATCTCCAGCGATGTTCAGTTCCGAGATCATTTACAAGATAAGGTGAAGCTGGCGTCCAAAGAACTTGGTGTACTCAACAGAGCGAAGCAATACTTCACGTCGGGGCAAAAGTTGTTACTTTAAAAGTCGCAAGTTCGGCCCCATATGAAGTACTGCTGCCATCTCTGGGCGGGTGCACCCGGATACCAGCTTGGCCCTTTTGACTCGGTTCAACGACGGGCTGTGAGAATTGTCGACGATTCCAAACTCACTTGCGGTATCGAGCCCTTAAGTCTGAGCAGGGACTTTGCTTCCCTGTGTGTGTTCTACCGCTTGTACAATGAGTTGTGTTCTGAGGAATTGTTCGAAATGATGCCCACGGCTACTTTCTACCATCGCACCGCTCGCCATTGGTAGGTAATTCATTCTCACACTTTAGAACCTAAATGGTCGCGTACAGTGCGATTTCAGAGAAACTTCCTCCCGCGAACGCTTAAGTTGTGGAATGAGCTCCCTGCCAAGGTTTTCTCCAAAGACTACAACATGGAGTTTTTCAAGAAAGAAGTTATTAGATTTCTGAAGGATCGGCAACGCGCAAGTGATATCCCTGGTGTTGCAAGCGTCCATAGGCTACGGTGACCGCTTACCATCAGGCGGAGCGTAAGCTTGTTTGCCACCTTAGTGGTATAAAAAAAAAAAAATTATTGTTAATAAAAAACTTACATCACAGACTCATATTTTGTTTCAAAAGTTAAAAACTCACTGCGAGTGCAGATTGAAGTTGCGCTGAACTTTCACCTTACCCGTTTAGATAAAAAGTGTGAATTTTCACGTGACCCATTGAAATGAAAGGTGTTAATTGGTTGAAAATAAGTTATAAGTTTTAGGGGAAAAATTTTTTATTTACATTTGACTAAGAAATTGTTTTTAACAATAAAACATAAATGCGTATTACCTTGAAGATGTGACCTCGATATTGTATAAATATATAAAAAAATGTTTAAGTAGTATCCGCCAAATTATGACTTTTGACAGCAAATTTTTGATACTTTGAGTTACATTATTGCAATTTTCGTAGGGATCTCTGATTTTTGAAAATAAAATACAGCCTATGTTACTCGCTTTCTATAGGTGATTTTTAGGGTTCGGTACCCGAAGGGTAATAAGCGGAACCCTATTACTAAGTCTCCGCTGTCCATCCGTCCGTCCATCCGCCCGTCCGTTCGTCCGTCTGTCACCAGGCTGTATCTCATGAACCGTGATTAGACAGTTGAAATTTTCACAAAAGTTCACAAAAGATGTATTTCTGTTGCCGCTATAACAAAAAATAATAAAAAATAGAATTAAATAAATATTTAAGGGGGCTCCCATACAACAAACATTATTTTTTTGCTTGAAATTGATTACGGCAACAGGTAGATGCTTAAAATATTCACAGAATATTTAGTTATATAGTCACTTTAAAAATAAATATTTAATTAAAATAAAAAAAATATTTAAGGGGGGCCTATACAAAAAACGTGATATTTTTTGCCAGTTTTATAGACAATGGTAAATTTTGACCCGAAGCATACTTAATACACAGGACTTAGAAAATAGACTTAAAATAGCATTAAAAGAGTTAAAATATACAAAAGAGCTATGTAACAAACTTATTTAAGAAAGAGAAGATAGCGAAATTAAAATTCAAAATGTTATTAGCAAAACTACCACATTGAAAAATTCACTTGCTGAGCTAGACACACAATATGAGCATCTACGGGATCATCGAGATCAATTGCAATTAATTGTCAATTCATTTTATCAATGTCAACATGAATATGAAAGTGTCTTAAACAAGATTCAGGACTCAGAGAGTGCCAAATCAGTAATCAAGCCAATGGTCACTATTGACCTAACATCCTTAAGTGACTGTGAAAGTTTGTTGTATCCATGTATTATAAAAGGAGCAAATAAAATAAAAAAATACATAAAAACAAAACGGATTATACGTAGAACAAAACCCATGATAAAAAAAACAAAGCGTTTTTCAAATCTTTACTTAGAAAAGAAGTATTGCGAAGCAAATTGAAATATGAAACCGAGAACACTTTACTTTAGGTACAAATTGAAAAGCTACAAAAATCTTTAGAAACAGTTAGTAAAAGTTATAATTCTGCTAGATAAGAAATAAATGAGCATATATCGGCCATGAATAAATTAATTGAAGTGAGTAATTATAACTATGAACGATTTGAATCCTTAACACGTGAATCAACATGGAACATGGAAGAACTACAGAAACCCATGAGACAGTAGGCAATCAATCATGTGCATTGCAACCCTTGCAACCCTTGTCACCAAATAAAGAGCAGAGTCAAGCTAGTTTTGTGCATACTAGTATAACTCCTGTACATACCTCTTAACTTCAGGAGAGTGTTTTTGTGGATCAGGACTCATGTAACAGATTTTTTCTGCTACAGAGTTTATTTCGCAAAACGAGTGTATGGTTGTACTATATACTTAAAATATTTACTTCAATTTTAACCAAAGTACAAAACTTTGTACTTATTAAAATAAACACTTCTCAGTAATTTGAACAGACAGCACTCTCTTTGTACCCTTTGTTTTAAAAAATTGAGTCGGGAGTGTTTATTTCTCATTGTTCCCAGAGGTATGAAGTGTACACGAACTTATGTTTATATTAAGATTGGTGCCCTCGTGTGGGATTTGTTTCTGTTCTATTTCACACTTGCATAACGCTTATATGACAAAATGGTGTGAACCATACGCTACGCTAGCACACATAGTAATGAATTTACCATGTTAAAGCTATGTCTTTTCTACAAATTCAAACCTTATATAAATAGAGTTGTTTTTCTGTGCGGTGGTGTTGACCATGTCAGTGGTAAATATTGTTTATATTTGGAGGAACGGAGGAAAGAAGGGTACAGGGGTGTATTAAGCTAGGCGGCAGCTTAAAACAAGGCCTTATTGTTCTCAAAATATTTCCTTTGTTTGTAGACGAGTTAAGGGAGAGAAGGGGTGAGGCGTATAATAGCGGATAGACCAATTTATACTGGCTGTAAAGTTGGCAACGTTGGAATTACCACACGTATATGTCTTCTGTTTCAAATGTGTTGGATTGTAATGTTGTGATTGTAAGGACTACATTTGCTTACGTTTTCATGGTGACATGATTTTCTGGCGGGCTTTTATATAAACAAAGATCGCAGCCAGAATTTAATATTGAACTCGGAAACAAAGAATTTACTTGTATGATGTTTAGTATTTTTCCATGGCATTACAGTGGGGATTGACTCCAAAGGCTTTGTGGAAGATTGAGAAGAGAACTTCAGGGAGAGATTGTCAGACTGTCGTTGAGTTTGGACGTCTAGTATAATACGGAAAATTGTCGAGCTATCGCAGAGCTGGCACGTTGTGCGATTCGACAAATCAGCCTGTCCGTCAAGGCTTGAAAAGTGTCTTAATTTTTTATTATTTTAAAACAGTGAAAACTTAACAAATTGTGTAAGTTACATAGATTCAAAAAAAGGTTTAATTTTTTTTTCAGAGGTAGGATTTTTTTTTCTTTTTTTTATTTAGATTTACAAGAGCTCTAAAATCCCCGTTTTCCCGGGTAATTTTCTGAAACACAAGAATTTCGTCTTTCTTTGTCTAATTCTTCAGACAAGAAAGAATTTAGCTATTTTTATATAATACCAAGAACCATTTCCAGAATGTATCCTTAAGATCCTTAAGATACATTCTGGAAATGGTTCTTGGTATTTTTGGACCTGTAGTTCATTTAGCATCGACTACTTAAACGATGAGGTCTAATTATATCGAGGCAACCTAATTTCTAGAACTCACAAACAATTTGATCTACAGCTCAGCCTATTTTTCTTTAAGATTCTACCTTGTCTTCATCAACTATCTTTGTAAGAGTTGAATTTGAACTGAGTTAAATTTAAAATTGTCACTGAAAATCTACGAGTTACACAACTACATATCTAAACTACGAGAAATCTAAATTACTACTCAATTGTACGCCTCATAAGCGGAGCGGTGAGGTAGTGCTCTACTCTCGACATGTCAAAAAACCCAGTCTTTCGAAACTTAAATGACTTTTTTTTTTAATATAACACTTACAGGATAATATGAGTGCACTAATATGAAGTTAAATAATCTGTCTAGCACATATGATACATTTTATAAACAATTAATTTGTTTAATATAATAAATAATAACATTAAAACTAATCATTCTTGGACGTCCGTGAGTCTGTGTTTATGTGACCATGTATGTGGCAGAGAAATTGGTCGAAAAATTCATCTTACCGGAATACTTTTGTTTTTAATATATAAAGTATTACACTGTGCTGATTCCTAGTTAATATTAGCGTTCTAAGTACTGTCGTTTAATTATAATTTATAAAAAACTAATATACCACTGTATACTGTATATCTATATATATATATTTTATTTTTATTTTATAGTATATTTTTTCCTCACCTTATTTGTTATTTTATTTTAAAAAACTTGAGTTTTTGTTTTGGATTTTTTTTTTTAAATGTGAATGACCGCTATGAGGCGTGCACTTTTGGATTTTCCAATTTTATACTACGGAGGGGTGACAATTTATTTTCAGTTTCAAATAAACGAAAGAATCTAAATCAAAGACAAAGGTATTATAAAAGCCATTTATGAGCTCTGCGATGATGACATTTTGTCCAATCCGGATATATTTTTATTTGTCCTAGAAAATTGCTAAAGTACTAAATAACAATTTATTTTCAGTTTCAAATAAACGAAAGAATCTAAATCAAAGACAAAGGTATTATAAAAGCCGTTTATGAGCTCTGCAATAATGACATTTTGTCCAATCCGGATAGATTTTTATTTGTCCTAGAAAATTGCTAAAGTACTAAATTAAAACTACACTTCACAACATCAATTTCACACGCCAAAATCTGTGTGTTCAATGGAGTTTGAGTCGGAAGGGAGATCTAGACCAGATCTTCGCTAACGGTCCTTCGCTACAGATTCACGGCATACTATATCTGGACTAAGACTAGATAAACACATATCAAACATTGAGGATACACTCTGGAAATGGTTCTTGGTATTTTTGTACCTGTAGTTTATTTATCGTCGACTACTTAAACGAGGAGGTCTAATTATATCGAGGCAACCTAATTTCTAGAACACACTTAATCTACAACCAAATATTATAGATTACCTAAAATAAATCTTAAAACTAAGATTCATGCAGGATTGATTGGTTGTAAGAAAGTTGATTTGAGACTAGTATGTGCCTAAGGAAAAGTAAATGAGAGATTTGGACGCTTAAACTTATTTCCAGTATGGAGGGATGGTTTGATTGTCTAGATTTTTTTAGTGCTGCTAGCTGGTTTTGATGGGGAAGTCTTGTCTTCTGACTTCCGAAAGGGTTTGGTAATATGGAGTGCTGGTGTGACCAAACAAGTTTGGTTAGGGTAAAAACTTCTATATCTAGTTACAACTAGATATATCTTTGGTATATGAATCGCTTAGATCTTATTTTATGTCTAAAATCAGAGGAGCACAAGATGGTTTTGGCGTTCGCCGGTTCCTGTTTCGACGTGTTGACTTCGTATTATGTTAAATATCCTTAATTTAAAAAATATTTATATATGTCAAATATAACAATTCTTTCCCTAAACTATGCAGGTACCTTTAATTATTTTTTTTAACGCGTCGCGAGTGTTATAATTCACTTTTATGGACTTTGAAAGTGACAGTGACAAAAGACATAAAATAGTGTGAGAGGTACAGTGTCATTCAGGATTATCGAGAGTTGTCTATTCCTGACAGTATCCGAGGTCCCTGCTGAAGGAGGACTGCAGTTCTTTAAAGGGAGGTAACAACCACATCGAGTCCCAGTAGGTGGATACTACTTAGTCATGCAAGAATAAATTTAAGTTTATTTATTAAGTTTAATTTTGATGTTTTTTAATTTCAGAATAAGTTTTTTATGTTTTTTAATTATTTTTTTTGTATGTGTTCCTTTTTTTGCTTATAGTTTATAGCAAATTATTTTGACGATAAACTATAAATAACCTTAACGCACGTAAGCATCGAAACAACTTTATATAAAAATAACTTACAACGTAACACTCACCTCAGTGTTACAATGAAGATTTTCATCTTAAACTATAATTTTCTGCGATAGAGTTGGTATAGGGTTAGGTCATATTTCGAATTATAAAGTGAACCATACTGTTCTAAACATATGTACCCCCAATACTACATACAGGCGAATCGTGAACTCAACAGCTGGCAGAAAATATGATAAATAATGTACTATTATATTAATTGAAGACAATAGTTTTGGAGTTACAAAGCGGGACTTAATTAAATCATATGATTTACTCTCAAATTTAAGAGTCAAAAAAACTGTTATACATACACAAAACCAACATCTCCATAAATTAAATAATGTCTTGTACAATTTGACACGTAAAAATGATAATTTTAATTTGTTTGACATAAATAAGTTTATATCCAGTTTTATATTGACTAAAGGTACATTGTATCTATCTAAGTATTGTAAGCAACGACTGGCTACTTTGTTAGCATATAATATTTTTAACTCTTCTGTAGATATCTACTTGGAAAACACTGATAATGATAGTAGTGTTACTAATAGTGAGGTTGCTCTTAATGCTTTAAACTGACTTCAGTGACAAAGAGGAAGTATAATGTACTTAAATTATTTCATCAAAATATTCAAGGCTTCCTTGGCAAAGAGTTTGTTCTCCGCTGTAATCCACTTAGAGCAATCTGCTACAGCGGAGTGGAGGTGGCTAGTAAGCGCTTCGACCGCTAAACTAACATCTTCAGTTGTGACGATCTATTGAGATGGGGCTAGTCTATTTTTTCTAGGTATCACCAAGCCTCCGCCAGTCGACCACGCCCTTAACAGACGGATGACCATCGGTTTGGGACCATAGTCGTAAGAGAATCAGCCTATGGTCAGATATGCGCTCGTGTAATACCTCTATAAAATGTAGCCTTAAGGTTACGTTTTTAAGAAGTGCTATGTCTAGTACGTGAGGTCTTTGTGTCACTCTATTCGAAAAGTGGGTGGGAGACATGGGCGCAATAATATCGAAATCTAACGGGTCGATTAGGGCCTCTAGTCGTTTGCCGTTTGGCGATGTTGAATGCGAATTCCATCGCTTATGTTTACAGTTTGGGTCACCTGCTACTATAACAGCGTTACCTAAATCAAACAACGTTTTAAGATCGCTTTGTAGTATCACCTTTGCTGGTGATAGATACACAGAGGCCAGAACTATGGGACTGTGCCCTGTCATCGCCAAACGGACAACCGTCGCTTCTAAATTCGCTAATGGGAACGGGAATTCATTAATAATAACGCACGCACACTTATATATTCATTCATAATTTACAGTTGCGACGCTATGCTGTGGAAATACTTCGTAGGAGAGCAGCAAGTATGAGACGAAATAATAAATTACGACAATCTTTCTTTCACGTCTTTTTCGTTGCGTTGCGACTTGGGTTCCATTAAGGTTAGGTTGAAGTGTCGCCTACTGTACGTACAATGTAACGTATATGAAATTCCCGAGATATTTTTTACTAGCTTTTACCCGTAACTCCGTAGACCTACGCAGCTATAGTCACATTTGGTTAGAGGGTTCAGAAGTTGCAATAATAGCAACACAGCAACAAATAGTAGCAACATTTATCTATTTAGGCGGACGTAGCTACCTATAGCCCTTCACTATGCGACGGCATACAATTTTGATGTAAGCAGTTGAACGCGGCACGCACACTGCGCATTTATATTCGACAGCTTCAGTTTCGCTCTATAGAATAAGAACTTTTCAACAAAACGAGAACCGACTTTAAAAACATGCACTAAAAAAAGGTAGAAATAATTATTTAAAAAAAATTTGTTCTAAATTACATTTAGAAAAAGTCGGTTCTTGTTTTTATTAAAAAGTTTTTAAGTAGAGATGTGCCGACTATGACTTTGGCTGACTAGCCGATTAATCGGTTGTTAAGAAGCCGACTAGTCAGCAAATTAGTCGGCCATGCCGCTCACGGTTTCAGGGGTATTCAGCGATTTCCGTTACGCTTCGTTTACAACAGTTGATTTGCATGCAAGTTGCAACTGCCACCTGCAAGCGTGTCGAACGAAACATGTTTTGTTTTGAGATAAGGCGGGTCGTAAGAGGTCTAAAGGAAAGACATTGTTCCTTATAAGTTGTATATAATTACTGTTGTCGGACAGAGATTGAATATAGATTGAATGCTCTGTTACAATATAGTTCCTTACTAATTTTTACTACAATAACTTAACTATACGTATTAGTACGTGAGGGATAAGGGATTCTGGCAAACCACGTTCTATGATATAATCGCGATGTGGCGATAAGTCAAGGACAGATAATCAGTTATTAAGAAAGAGCTCAATTAAAATCATGTCATGTCATAAAGAAAGTCCCGTGTATGGATTATTTTAGACAATTTGTACAATGATTCCCGTGAAGTCAAGTGTAAGCAGTGCCAAATAGTTATTTCTTATGGTGGGCAGGGAAAACAGCAAACACTACGAGTATGAACAACCATGTCAAATACCGAATACATGATCAAATGGTCGACCACAGACAATTCCTCTCAGTTGCAGTCCCAGTCGGCGCTTTTTGCCGAATAGTCGCCGAATACGAAAGTGGCCGACTAGTTGGAACATCCCTACTTTTAAGTGAACTGTTGGCTTATTTTCTCTTACACTAAAAAACTACCCAAATCGCTTAAAGTGTGCCTATAAAAATTTAATTTATGCTTTTGGGATTTCTATTATAGTAAAACACAATGAAATTATAATATGCGTCGTAAAACCATATTTATTCTTTTCCGTAAATGCTTACCAAAGACCACTTAGTGTTACCATAGTGAAGCTATACAAATATCCAACATTCCTCACCTGTGTTCGAATGGTACAGGCCCAGTTTGTTTGAGCAGGAAATTCGTCTTCTCTTCTGACGAGTCAGAGTTTTTGCGAGTGGTTGGTAGGCTTCGTAACTCAGAATTGCCCTATGGGGCTCGGCATCCTCTCTTGTTGCCCAAGAGCGGTCATTTTGTTGAGTTGCTGATCAGGGACCGCCATGTTACGAACTATCATGCCGGTCTCGACGCATTGCTGGCTTGTCTGCAGCGAGAGTTTTGGATTTTGTCCGCCGCCCGCCGGAGACCGCGTCTTCTTACAGGAATCAAATTTACCGCCCTTGCAATGGCATTTAGGTCGCATCGTGAAATTAACGGGAGGACGGTATCCCGCGGGTCGCAGAGGTCTTGGTAGGGGATTTAGTCCTAAACCGTGCTGTCGCGACGCTTTCTCAATTGCCTGTAGATTAATGGCTCTGGCTTGGCTTATTCTCATCCAGACACGGTCTGGCTGGGGCGGGGGTTTGTTCTGCCTGCACCGAGGAATCCGTAGACACCTGAGCCGCAAAAAAAATGTGCTGGGCCCATGATTACAGATCCGAGATCAGTCGGAACAGCGACCAAAACACCTGGCTGGAGTAACATGGCCTTGTCCAGCCCAAGCAATCCAAGGACATCAGCGCCAAACAAAAGGTCCACAGGACCAGGTAGGTGGAACCTTTTATCGGCCAACTGCAGACCGCACGAGTGATCAAGCACTTTCGTCGGCAGGGGCACTTGAGGGTGATGACCCAAAATATACCTCAGTACAACAGCTCATAGTTGATACCGCATACTAGGATGGAGTAAGGAGGAAAAGGAAAACGAGACCGTACCCACGACGTTATCCACACGTAGACCTCTTACTCCAGAAATCCCATGACTCCGCGAACTTACCTGTAAGCGGAGACGCTTCACCAGCCACAGCGACATAAGACAACCCTGAGCGCCTGAGTCCAAAATGGCGTTGCTGCCACGAGTCAACGGGCGTCGGCCCGACCCGAGCGCCGTACTTGGCCCCGTGGCTCCTGTGGCACATAATGCTCCACGCTTGAAACCGTAAAAGCATACGGGTCCCACACGGGCATAAGTGGCTGCCGAGACGAGCGTGCCATCGGCTATATAAGACGCTCCGCAATAGGCAGGGGCAGAGGCTCATAATCTGCGTGATGTGCCCGTTCCGCAATACCTACCGGAGCGGAAGGGGAACGTGAGGGTGGTGACCGACGACCAGCCTGTGGGCTCGCCCGCGGAGACAGGGGCGGGGAAGTGAGATGTCGCACTGGGGACCGGGGCGATTGGGTTCGATTCGGCGGTGACGAACCCCCGCCCGTGCGAGCCGTAGACACACCTGCATGTGCCATCCGAGGACCATCCTCTCGGATAGGCATACATAAATCGGGGTGATGACCCCCAACACACTTTAGACAAGGTCACGGCTGTCGACAGTCCTTGGCTAGTTTCTCCCCAAAACAATAGTAACAAAGGCCTAGCCTACGGGTCAGAAATCGTTTTCGGGCCACCCCAGATTTTCTGAACTGGTGGCGATCCCGAATGGTGTGTCCCGGTTCGTAGCCCGTTCAGTCCGTTCAACTGTCAAAATTCTGGGGGGCCGAAACGAACCGGTACCTCGCGATGTTCCGGGACGAGGTTGTTGACGGAGTCCAGACGGGGCCAAAAATCGTGACGGTCCCGATTGTGGCTTGGCACTCCGGATAAAATTATCTATCACAGAAAAAAAAATAAACGAAAATCGATACACAGATAGACACGTTAAACTTATGACACCCCTCTGTTTTTTTCTTTTAAATTAAAAAGACTTACCGCTTTTGGCGTCATATGTTTTTTGTTCACTTTTTGTGTAAATATGTGGCGCGGTGTCTATGAATATGTTTGTTTTGTGTGTTTGTAATTAGTTTCACTCAAACCGTATACAATTGGTTCAACAAAGAATGTGGCAGCCACGCCGTTGTATTCTGACAGACTGACGCGCGCACACGCGTAGAGTAAGCTACGATCCTATCGCCGGCCCAACATTCTTTACAGAACAGTTTGTAAAATCCTTATTTAAATGAAAAAAAATTACTTTTACTTCGACTTATGGGACCACCTAGGAAGTATACCCTTTCAAACAAAAAATAATTTTCTGAATCGGTTAAGGCATCTACGAGTAATCGAAAACATACATAAAAGAAGATTCCGAAGAATTAAGAACTTCCTCCTTTTTTTGAAGTCGGTTGATAACTAGTCATTTAAATAGATGACAATATTTTCTAAACAACTCATGATATCTCTATATAAGGTCAAAGGAACATTGAAGCGTATTTAATTATTTATGAGTAACATAAAACGACTTTTAATATACTTAGTAATAACGTATGAAATTTCGTCGTTTATGTAAGTGACTAGTTATTTATGCTTGTAAGTGTACTAAAATTTTGTTGACAAAATAAACCGCATTAACAAAAAATCGGCCAAGTGTGAGTCGGACTCGTGCACGAAGGGTTCCGTACCATTATCTATAAAAAGAAATCACGTTTGTTGTATGGGAGCCCCCTTTAAATATTTGTTTGATTTTAATTTAATTATTTATTTCTAACGAGACTATATAACTAAATATTCTGTGAATATTTTAAGCGTCTACCTCTTGCTTTTATCAATATCGAGCAAAATCGAGCAAAAAAATCACGTTTGTTGTATGGGAGCCCCTTAAATATTAATTGTAATCTGTTTTTTAGTATTTGTTGTTATAGTGGCAATAGAAATACATCTTCTGTGAAAATTTCAACTGTCTAACTATCACGGTTTATGAGATACAGCCTGGTGACAGACGGATGGACGACCACAGCGAAGTCTTAGTAATAAGGTTCCGCTAATTCCCCTTTAAGTACGGAACCTCAAAACGGTCGAGTTGAACTAATGTGTCGCTTTATTAATATGGATCCATGCAAACGACGATGTTATGAGGTATCCATTTGTTGTATACCAAAACCTTTTCCAAAATGTAACAAATATATCATAACAAACTCGAGATAATCGCGGACAACATACAAATATCGTATGTTTGTGTGTACATACGATTCAAACTGAGAAACTCCGTATTTTTTGAAGTCGGTTAAAAATGTAAGCGGTATCATCTGCTGCGGCGATATGGATACGTAGCTCAATGACGTCACCAACCAACTGTGGCCTGCTAGGAAGCGTCGCCCTCATAGCTCTGTGACGTAGCTCAAAGTTGCGTCCGCTGTCATGTGAAAAAAAGATGGCACCTCAGAACATTATAAGACGTCTTACCCCTACAAAAATATTTTTTTTACGCAGTTCAAGATTTCCGGTACATGGCAGCTTAACTTTTTTTTGATAACTGCTTGTCAAGCATGGCTATGCTATCTTCAAACAAATAAATTAATATAGGTTAATAATGGTGTTTTTCTTAATGGAAAATAAAGTACGTACCGTTGCCAGTCCAGAGTACATATTTAACAGAGATCACACGAAGTAACGTTTTGTTTATTATACTTTTACTACGCTAACTGATTATGAAAAATATGTGTGTGAGAGGCAGGGGCCCACTTGTGCGTGACGCTCGTACGATTTGCTACTCCTGCTAATCGAGCCCCGACACGGCACTTCACGACCACGATGCACATAGAGCTAAAAATTGGTTTCTATTGACATAGGAACTGACTTTTTTAATGAACATATTTTTGCTTGATGAAGACTTATGTTTAGATACTATTATTAGTTTCATATAAAACAATTATATTCACATTATTAATAGAAATTAATAATTTTTGAAAATCATTTTTTATATAAATTACTAATTAAAATCTCGAGTTTGATAATAATAATAGAAAATGGAAGCTTGATGCCTAGCTAACTGGAGCTAAAACGCAACACACAATCTTTTGTGCTCTATAACCGGGCCATCAAATGAGAGTAGCAGTCTACTGACCTTTACATTCAGAAAAAAAAATATCATTACTAATTTATGTATACTATGCTTCTTCTTAACCTGTGAAGATATATGTGTAATTTTGTTTTGTTTGGGGAACGAATTTTATACAAAATACTAGAGTTTAAATATTTCGCTCGCTCTATAAGCAGCTTGCGTGGTCTTTGTGGTGAACCATTCCTGATGAGGAGGAGATTTTGAAGATTAAGAGGATTTTCCATATTCACTGGACCATTTTGATTAAACCTACGGAGACTACCTTTGGAAAAATAATAAGCTTCAATAAAACTTCACAACGGCGGACATCTTGAATTTTTGGAAAATCTAAAAATCTTCTCAATATTCAGTAACCCCTGGATGCAAAGATTCAGCCGGATCGGGGAACAAATATTTTCAACCGCCATTTGGAATCCGCCAGCTTAATTTTTTTTCCATCATGCAGTTGCTCCTCATTGCCCTTTAAAATATTTGTTAGAGCACTCCCCTCCTATAGCAAATCGTTTTTAAGAAACGTATCAAATGTTTTGTATGGCGTCCATGTTGATTTTCGCCATTTTTTTAATCTGAAAAATTCCTCATAGTCACAGTACCATTTCCATCAAATCCCCTATTCATTATTTTTACCCTCGGAGGTAAATTATCACTTTGGCGGCCATCTTGAAATTTTGGAAAAAAAAAACCGAATGAATGTTTAGTATCAGTGACCCCGAAAACCCTGGGATGCAAAATTTCAGCCGGATTGGTGAACAAATGTTTTCAACCGCCATTTTCAATTCGCCATCTTCATTTTTTTCCACCAAGCAGTTGCTCCATAATCCATTTACAATATTTGTTCGAGTACCCCTTTGCTAAAGCAAAACGTTTTCAAGATATCCTTCATTGTATCAAATATTTTGTATGTCGGCCATTTTGTTTTCTGCCATAGTAGTTTAAATTATGTGCATTTGTTGCCGGGCTGTTGTGTAGGGTCTGGGCCGCTTTCGAGTATGCGACGTCTGTTTGAATGTGTGTGTGCATATATGTATATGTGCGTATTTGTGTGTAGCACCCGCTTGTGTTCGGAGACCTGCTGCTATCGGGCGGCCGAATGAGGATTGAATCAGATAGGACCCATAAGTTAATTTACATATAGTTTATATATATATATATATGTATTAATATATGTCTGTTTGTGTATATATGAATATGTGCATGTATGTGTATTTAATATTATCTTTAATATGTATATGAATACCTATTTACTTATATATTTATTTATTTTTTTACATATTTGTAAAATGTAAATATGTATGTATATATATGTACGTCTGCTGTGTAGTATTATATGTTATATGAGTATAGTACAATCGAAGTTTTATTGTAGTTGCTTAGTCAATGTCAAAATGTTTTATTCAAATAAGGATTTTACAATCACTTTTGAATCGTCAAAGTTATGAAATATTATTTTTTTAAAACCTCCCACCCTCCCTCCGGTTCAAAATGTTGTTGATTTCTATCGAGAAGAATCCGGCAAGAAACTCGATAGATTCTCTTTTAAAAAAATCATAAAAACTAAAAATACAATCAATGTTTTAAATAAAACTTTTAAGCTGTACAATTTTATATTATTTCCATTTTAATTTGGTTTACCTATGCATCCTGTAATTGAGCATCTTCAGTCCCAAGGATTTTTATCATTAACATAGTCTGATATATTGTAGTATGCTTTTTTACAAAGTACTTCTTTGATAAAAAATTTTTATTAACTTATTGATAGCTTTTGAATATTATTGGGAACTTTGTTGTAAAAGTGTATACATTGCCCCATAAAAGAGTTACTTATTTTGTGTAGACGTGTATCATGCACCAACAGCTTATTTTTACTTCTCGTGTTTACTTTGTGAACGTCACTTTTCTTACTGAAACTATTGATATTTTTATGTACATATAAAAGATTTTCATATATGTACTGCGACGCTAAAGTTAAAATATTTACTTCCCTAAACCTATCCTCGGAGATATCCTAGATCCTAATTTATAAATAGCACGAATTGCCCTTGCTTGAGTGTGTCATGCTCTCTCAAAGTGTCTCTGTGGTGGTGGCATGTGCGTCGGGTCGTTACGTTTCCTAAAACATGGTTGAGCGAAGCGATGGCTGATTAATGTGCCATACTTGTGAACGAGTGCCGCCTGTGGAGGCTGGTCTGCTCTTGCAAACTTCTTTGTATTCTTAGTATTTAGTCTTACTTTTTTGTTTTGTTTATTAATACTGTAAGACATTGATTATTTCTTACACGCCACCACCGCAGAGACACTTTGAGAGAGCATGACACACTCAAGCAACTCCAATAAAACTTCGATTGTACTAGTTACAATATGTGTAGTAAAGGAACAAAATATAAGAGAAGATTGGAAGGTTCGTAATGCTTTACTACCGAGAAGAGCCGACAATAAACTCAGCAGTTAAACTTTTATACATCACATAAGAATACAATATAGCCTTACACTAGGTAATATCATCATATACAATGTTTTAATTTAAAAAAATATTTCAAATGCTCCAATACAAATCAATTAAGTTCTAATTTTTACAAGCATTTTTATCATTTATGTATTCATCAACTTTGTAATAGCTTTTTTTCCATTAAACAAACAAATCTTTGACATATCTTTTAAATTTATTTGAGGGTAAATTAACCACATCTTCGGGAATTTTATTGTAGAAAAATATACTTTGTATTGCGATAGAGCTATGTACCTTCTGAAGACAACATTTTGGAAGTACCAATTTATCCTTATTCCTTGTATTAACACTGTGGAGGTCACTATTTTTAGCAAATAAGTGACTATTTTGGCGTACATACATTATACAAGCGAAGATATATTGGCAAGGAACAGTTAAAATATCAATTTCCCTAAATAGTTCCCTAAGAGAAATTCGAGTCCTAATTTATAAATTGACCGTACTGCTCTCTTTTGCAAAATAAAGACTGTATCAATATCAGCTGCCTTACCCCAAAGCAAAATGCCATAAGACATGACGGAATGGAAATAGCTAAAGTAGACCAAGCGAGCAGTGTTAAGATCTGTAAGCTGTCTAACTTTCCTAACTGCATAGGCAGCTGAACTGAGTTTCCCTGCAAGAACTGAAATGTGAGGGTTCCACTGCAGCCTATTGTCTAATGTAATACCTAGAAACACTGTTGAGTGTAATAGTTCTATTTCTTCTCCGTTTAGGGATAATTTTGTACTTATGTTTCTGACATTTGGCATCACAAATTTTAAGCACTTAGTCTTTTTCGCATTAAGAAGTAAATTATTTGCCGTAAACCACTGAAGAACCTGAGAAAGCACACTACATACGTCGTCAAAATTAGTTTTATTTCTGTCAACTTTAAATAAAAGTGATGTGTCATCAGCAAATAGTACAATCTTGCACATGTACTTGTTATTTTGATGAACAATGTTAAAAAAACAGGCATTGTCTGTTGTCAAAGAACTCAGTTTAAAGTATGATCTTAAATAAGAACTGACTGGGTGCAGCTAATAACATCAGCACTATAAGACATAGCACTAACGCTAGAGAGGTCAATAGACTCCTTAATACTACTTAAATCTAAATCATGCAAATTAGAAGCTAACAACGTAGCCATTTTTCGTCTACATTTTATAGGCATGGACATACCAGCCGGTGTCAATCTAAAATTATAAATAAATTTATTTATGACAAAATATAAAATTGCATCGCTATGACGATGAGTCAAGTTGTACAGATGTACATTCATGTCAAATATATGCCTATTTAGTTTGGCAGTGGAGCTTGAAGAATATGGAAAACCGCTTCTTATAAACTTACATCTTGTTTTATTGTGTAACTCCAACAAAGTACCTACTCCCTGTATGATGTCGTTCTTCTTTAATAATAAGCCATCACCAAACAATATGACAATTGTTGTAGTGCTATTAAGTTCACTGAGAGGTATGTTTTGGACAATTTGACCAAAGGAAACACCTGGTGTACAAATGTTTGTTACCGAATGTTTTAACCGGTTGCTAAGAAGTAAACCAAAGCCTTTGCCGAGTTTATTCGAGATTTAAATTGTTCTCCTGGGCAGCTGCTGATTGGAGACCAACTGATTGTTTAGCAGGTTTGGCCCTAGGATGTTATTAGATGAAACATTGATATAATGAGAATCGTTCTGTGACTTGGGTTGTGAAGGGGACCGATATGATAGAGCACAAATACAAGAGTAATTATTCACTAATGAATCGAATCTATCCGCATTATATTTTGTACCAGCAACCATGTTCATTTATTTAATTCTTTGCACTTTCATACTTTTTACTTATTTCATTTAAAGAAATCTGCAAACCTTGTATATTATTTTGTAAACGGTTTGTCTCATTATCATGTATAAGCCTACTTTGCTTTAGTTTTACAGAAACTACTTTTAATTTACTAATTAATTCCATTCTTTCTTTCCTTAAAAGTGTGTACTTATGCAAAGTTCTATGGTGTTTGATTAATTTTTTGTTTTTTTTTATAAATTTGTTCAATCTAAGCATTTTTTTAATTATTTATGACTAAAAACAGTTGCTGGGGAGTGACATGGTATGGAAGAATTTGATTTGGTAAGATCAATTGTTGTTATAGGGTTGCGGTTAATGTTGGTGAGTGAATCGCTTGCTATCAACTCATCAAACAGATTATGAGCATCAGCTGCCATGAGACTCTTTTTTTTGCCCTCAAGTGTTTAACTTTCGACAATTTAACTGTTGACTATCAAAAAGTTCTTCTTCAACCTCCACAATAAGCTTTAAAGCTTGTTCATGGGTTGCCGTACACTGCTTAAAACTATCAATAATATCCTGCAGACTGTCACGTTGCCCTAGCATATCTACATATTTTAAATGCAAATTGGCTAATTCACTTTTGAATTCTGTGTTTTTTTTATAATGTTCATTGCTTCTTCCTCAGCATCTTCCCGTTCTTGTAGTAATTTATCACACTGATCTTCTGACATCTTGAGCTCCTTAAGAGCCACCCTCAGCTTTTCGTCAACACTCTGAAGTACAGCCTTATGAGTCATCATCTTGACTTTAATGTGTGATCTATGAAAAATACAAATAGAAATAGAAGTGGATCACTGTCAGAAGATCATTGGTTGATTGGTTAATTGTTTCGTAATAGCTGATATGATTTACCTATTACGTTTATTAATAAGAAATTATATTTGTAACAAATTTGATTTGGTAGCCAAAAGATTACTTACTTATAGGTTAGGTTAATTAATTTAAGTTAGATTAATGCAATAAGTTAATTTTAAAATGTGTATGACAACTATAAAATGATTTTGAAACGTTTGACTCCCCGGGAAACGGTTATTTTTCCAAATCCTTTCCAGTGACAGTTGACCGGTACGGGTTGACGCTGAACAGGCTGATATTCTACAGTTTCTACACGCAGGGCACCAAACTTTTATTTACACCATAAATTAATATTTTTTTGTAATATAACACTAAATTTTCGAGTTCAAAATAACAATATTTCAATATTTTTATAATAAAAATTTAGTCAGCTGATACACAGTTTGACTTGTCATGGCCAGCGTTGCCACCGAAAAAAAAAAGTTGCTGCTTATTGCCTTTTACAATATTTGTTCGAGCCCTCCCCTCCTATAGCAAATCGTTTTCAAGATATCCTTCATTGTATCACTATAGCAGCCATCTTGAAATTTTGGGAAATCGAAAAACCCATTAATTAAGGTCAGCAACCCGGAAAACCTCGGATGCAAAGTTTCAGTCGGATCGGTGAACAAATTGTTTCGACCGCTATTTTGAATCAGCCATCTTGATTTTTTTTCCTTTAGGCACTTGCTCTTTGGTGTCCTTTACAATATTTGTTCGAGCACCTCCCTCTTATAGCAATTAATTTTCGAGATATTCTTAGTTGAATTGAATATATTGTAGAGCGGCCGTGTTATTGTCCGCCATTTTGAAGTATTGAAAGTTTTCCCATACTCACGGGACCATTTCTATTAAACCCCCTGTACATCACTTTCACCCCCGGAGACTAATGTGAGAATAATAAGCTTTAAAAAAATATCACTATGGCAGCCATCTTGAAATTTTGGGAAATCGTAAAAACGACCCATTATTATGATCAGCGACCCCAAAAACCTCGGATGTAAAGTTTTAGTCGGGTCGGTGAACAAATTGTTTCGACCGCTATTTTGTATTGCTTGGTGACCTTAACAATATTTGTTTGAGCACCTACCTCCTATTGCAAATCGTTTCTGAGATAATGTAATATTTTGTATGAGCGGCCATGTTGTTCTCTGCCATTTTGAATATCGGGAAGTTTCCCCATACTCAAAGGACTATTTTGATTAAACTCCCCATACATCATTTTCACCCTGGAGACTCCTTGTAGGAGAATGATAGGCTTAAATAAATCATCACTATAGCGGCCATCTTCAAATTTTAGAAAATCGAAAAATGGACTAAACTTTAATATCAGCAACCCGGAAAACCTCGGATGCAAAGTTTCAGTCGGATCGGTGAACAAATTTTTTCGACCGCCATTTTGTATCCGCCATCTTGATTTTTTTGCCACCAAGCAGTTGCTTCTCGGTGCCCTTAACAATATTTGCTTAAGCACCTACCTCCTATTGCAAAATATTTCTGAGATAATATAATGTTTTGTATGAGCGGCCATGTTGTTCTCCGCCATTTTGAATATCTGGCAGTTTCCCCATACTCAAAGGACCATTTTGATTAAACTCCCCATACATCATTTTCACCCCGGAGACTCCTTGTAGGAGAATGATAGGCTTAAATAAATCATCACTATAGCGGCCATCTTCAAATTTTAGATAATCGAAAAATGGACTAAATTATAATATCAGCGACCCTGAGATCCCCCGGATGCAAAGTTTCAGTCGGCTCGGTGAACAATTTTTTTCGACCGACATTTTGAATCAGCCATCTTGAATTTTTTTCCTTTAGGCACTAGCTCTTTGGTGTCCTTCACAATATTTGTTCGAGCACCTCCCTCCTATAGCAATTAGTTTTCGAGATATTCTTCGTTGAATTGAATATATTGTAGGGCGGCCTTGTTGTTTTCCACCATTTTGAAGTTTTGAAAGTTTTCCCATACTTACGGGACCATTTCTATCAAACCCCCCATATATCATTTTCACCTCCGAAAGCTCCTCCTGGGAGAACAATAGACTCCAACAAAACAGCACTATGGCGGAAGTCTTTAAATTTTGGAAAATCAAAAAACCGACTAAATATTTAGTATCAGCAACTCCGAAAACCCCCGGATGCAAAATTTCAGTCGTATCGGTTAACAAATGTTTTCGGCCGCCATTTTGAATCCGCCATCTTGGATTTTTTTCCACCAGGCAGTCTTTATTAACCACCCTATGCAATATTTGTTTGAGCACCTCCCCCCTGTAGCAAATAGTTTCCGAGATATCCTTCGTTGAATATTTGTATGGCGGCCATGGTTTTTTCCGCTTTTTTGAGTTTTTTTCACCGGCGATCGAATTTGACCAAGGTGTAAGTTCCTAAAGTGAAAAAATTATCCCCCTTAAGGCAATCATTTCAGCAGGCTGCACCCTGACTCCCTGATAATGAGCAGATTTCGAAGATCTTGAAGTTTTCCCATACTCACCAGACCAAACTTACCAAACCCCCCATACATCACTTTCACCCCCGGAGGCTTCTTCTGGTAGAACAATTATGTCATTGAGTGAGTGAGTGAGCGAATCAGAGAGTCAGTCAGTGGGTCTGCAGCTTTATATACTATAAAATATAAAATACTGAACTTAACTTATGTTATTTGATTGTTATACAATATAGCCATAATTTTTAGTTTTTTAGCGTTTATTTTATACATTGTGTTTCTGGTATTTACAAACAAACGTTGTTAACGTTTGTAGGTTATTAATATTTTTAAGGCAAATTAACTGAAATACTTTAATAAAACTCGGTATTAATTTTGTTAAATTAAAAGAAATGGAATAAAAAAAAAGAAAACTACCAGATCAACTTTTAATAAAATTGTCATTTTAAGCATAAGTTTATTTAAATCATGTAGGGTAGGCAATCATTTCTAGCTCGCCAGCAGTTACCTCCGTAATAGCAGAGTATAACCTCTATCGCTTTCGTCAACGTCGTCCGAGCTGCTGTCTGGGAGGGACTCGGTATCTTCATGTCAAAGAAAAGGATACAAATTAAAATGGAAAACATTATTAATTCCATTATTCAATTATAAACAATGGTATTGATTTGGTGTTTAAACAATTTGATTACATGTACTAATCGTTACACAGGATTACAAATTTACATAAGTAATGTTTTAAAAATCAAATTTCTTCTAATAAACAAATAGAAGATAATCGCAACTGTCCTGTAACAGTAAATTGAATGAGAATTTAATATTTCTTAATTATAAAATGCTAAAAACTTACAAAACATGGTATTGAGAAACAATAACGTACAGAAATTTACAAATAATTGAAACTAACCGGTCGCCATGGAGTCGGAGCTGGACCTGGCTGAGGCATCGGCGATAGTGTCGTAAGCGGCGGTGGTGTCGTCAGCGGCGGTCGTGCAGTCAGCGGTGGTTGTGTCATCAGCGGCGGTGGGGTCGTAAGCGGTGGAAGGGTCGTAAGCGGCGGTGGGGTCGTAAGCAGTGGTCGGGTCGTAAGCAGCGGTCGTGTAGTCAGCGGCAATGGTATCGACAGCGGCGGTCACGGAGGAGATCAGCACGAAGCCGACCTGGATTTAAACGGCACAAGGAAAACGTCATCTGATAGTCTCAAGTACATAATTTTTATGCTCTTTGGATCAAAATCAACATATACATATTATAAATGCGAAATTAACTGTTTCTGTCTGACTGTCTGTTATCTCTACCCGCTTAAACCGCGCTGTACCGATTAAAACAAAATTTGGCATTAGGCTAGTTTGAGTCCCGGGAAAGAACAGAGGCTACTTGAAAACGTCGAGTGTGAGTCGGTTTTTGTTCTATAATTGAGGAGTTGCCGTTGAAATCCTACACTGATAACCGAATTTAGGGCGTGTAGAACCGCGGACGAAAGCTAATGTTCTAATAAGATACGTTGTGAAAATCAAAAGGCATGACGTACTAATTTATAAAAGGATTTACTTAAGGTAAACTTTGTCAAAGATTTATTCTTTGTCTTTGCTGATTGATACAACCATTATTTTATCTCTGGTGCCCGATGAAAAACCCTATAAAAACTACCAACTAAACCTAAAACTGCATTTTAAAATGGTTTTTTCATAATGCCCATATTAAAACCCCATCACGTAGTCATAGAAAATTATATATAACTATTTTTTTTTCTCACGTAGCAGCATTAATTAAAAACGCGGAACCTTTTTTTCTGTTTAGTGACGGATTAATAAAATGTATAGAGTATTTGATCACCGAATGAAATATAAATTAATTATGCATAGGCCTTCTTCAAGAGCAAATTTATCTGTCTTTTGTGCTAGATAAGTAGGTTCATTTGCGTACACACAACCCTATATAAAAATAAATAAATAGGTATAGTAAGATAATTTGAAACCTTCTTGTGATGTGTGTTGTATTAAGTAGGTAGTTATTTAGATCTTAGATAATAAGCTATATCTGAAAGTGTGGATCGTCAGTAGGCCAGTCTGCGAATATACGCTGTGCAACCGAGTCGTGTGTGACTACTGTGGTCCCTGCGTTACATTTAAGTCCCACTGGGTCCTCCAGCATACTGCACTGGCTCAGTAACTTTGCTGAAATATTCATAGACAGTCCAAGATACAGTCATATGTATTACCGTTTAAGATTGGATAATATATTTGGTGAGACTCTAAGTACAGTAAACATGGAACTAGCCACGCTGCTTAAAGTGTGTCAGTAAGTCTTATAGCATTAGGGTATCTAAATTAATTAGACTCTCTTGTGTAATGTTGAAAAAATTATTTTATTTTAACGGAACCGGCATACCCAAACAACACCTTTTGTGTTTTTTAACCGCAACAAATCAGACTTGATGGATTTTATCAGTCTGTGCCCTGTATGAATTTTATGAATTTCAGTTTACTAACTAACGTTTTAATTTATGATTCTTCCGAAGCTAAATCTAACTTTATGAGATTATACGAATTGTACTTAAGATTATTATAAATCGTAAAAAAAAACGAGTTGCACTTTGGGAGTGCCGGCAGAAGTGAAAACCTTTTCACACGATTCGCGCTTAACACTCAAATATGTCACAAGACATGTCTTTGACATTGTCAAGAAATAATAATGTTTGTTTATTTACTTTTTTGACGTAGTATATTTGACATCGCAATCTGTCATAGAATTAAAATTCCATATCCAACCTCCCTGTACTACTCATAATCGGGAATACTAAAAATAAAAATTATAATTTAAAAAGAAGGTGGGAGGGTTCAAAAAATAATATTTTATAACTTTGACGATTCAAAAGTGATTGTAAAATCCTTATTTGAATAAACCATTTTGACTTTTGACTTTGACTATAATAGGCGTGGCATTACGGTTTCCGTCTTACGAATTTCCACGATTAGGACACGTGACCTGACGCGAGTTTATCATTTTTTACCCATACCAAAAAAAGTGCACAACGCCGCTAAAGAAGTTTTCACTTCAAAAATATTTCCGTTATATACTTACTACAGCGCAGGCGTTATTAAACATACACTTGAGTACACAGGAAATGGAATAATGTTATACAAAAAAATCATTCATTATTACACATTAGTAACAAAAATAGAACTTAAATTTGCATAAGGCCTTACCTACTGTATCTTTTAACTGCAACCAATCAAGCTTCAAGAACTTCAAGAAGGAGGAACAACAGCGCAGACGTTATTGAATATACACCTGAGTACACAGGAAACGGATGAATATAAATGCAAAAACAAAAAAATATATTTAATCAGTATAAATACATTTTTTAATGAGAAAATGAAACTGAATTTTACATAAAGCCTTTCAACAACGAGCAGCTGAGTTCATATTTCTTACAATACAAAATGCACATAAAAAGTAACTAACCTATTGGTCAAGGACTTTGAGCGAGTTGACATCCAGTTAAGTCTAATCAGTTGAAATGTGAAATGATATATGTACATACACAGTCACTATGTTAGTATGTTTTTTTTTATATGCCATTCCTATTGAAAATTGGGGCCTTACAAAACTCCAAAAAATTGCCTCTTTTTATGTAGACTTGCGCTAAACGAATATGTTAACTGATTTTTGTCAAAATACACAATGAGTAATTCATTACCTTTCACGTAAAGTATTTCTTATTAAATTTATATATAATATTTAGAAAAGGAAGCTAGGGAATACGATACCCTGATTTTTAAGATTACGACTTTGTTAAAACAGCCTGATGGGCAGTAGTCCCTATCGCACATTTGTGACTTCGACCAATTATTGCTGTCGCGTAAGGATCCACGCGACAGCAATAATTTTTCGAACACCTGTGGATATTTCCTCGTAAGAATCATTCATATAATCATATAAAGTTCTGTTTAGCTTAAGAAAAATGCGACATTAAAATGTTAGGTAATGAATTTGACTATAGTATTACTGTTATAAATCTAAAACTATTTATTAAAATAAATTAACAAAAGTATAAGTAGACCATGTTGCAGGGTGCCAAGAATGCTGGCTGCATTTCCTCGTTGGATAGCTATGCTTATTCCCTGAGCAAGAAATCAGCCAGCCCTTTTGTCACCAGTAGCGAGAAAAATTGTATTTTCAATGCTTACGGCCGCCTTCTTGATTTAATTATGTGTTACTATTTACTACTTTATTTTTTTATTTACTATGACTGTAATGTATCAATAATTAACTATAGATTATATAATAGATTTTAAATTATAATACACGCCCGTTTTGAGACAGGCTGAACACTTTTACTATAATTATAACGAAGCGAATTTGGATCAAATTAACAATTAAATAAAGAGCATAGATTGGTCTATAATTTTCCTCTATAGCTTGAATATTGAGAGTTGTACCACAAAAGTTTACAATTTATTAAATAGCTTATGTGATAAATTTGTTCCTCGTCGGCAGCAACTTATTTCAACATCCGCAGCTTGGCATAATAGAATCCAACACAACGTGTTAAAACTAAAACGCAAATACCATAAATTGTAAAAACTTTATAAAAATCCGTTGAACTAAGAAAGCTTTAAAATTTTAAGAAAGAGAGCAGATACAATTGAATCTCACTGCTATAAAAAATTTATGTCGTTTTCTAAACATAGAATTAATACTCATTCAGAATTTTTCTGGTCTTACAATTAAATCACTCTTTTCTAGTAACGGGCTTCCACAACAATGTAATTACAAAGGACCGGCTATTTTTGATAGGGAGCAGATTTGTTAAATATTTAATGATCATTTTCACCCTGTGTTTGAGAAGCTGAAATCCAATTTGGTCAACATTGATAGTTCAAAGCCATTTTGTGATTCTTTAATTGATATGAATAGTATAGAAATTACTAAAAATAATTTTCACAAACAACTTCGCCTAGTCAATATTCACAAGGGTACTGGTCCTGATGGAATACACACCCTTCTCATAAATAACTGTTGTTCAAGTTTAGCAATGCCTATGTCTATACTTTTCACTAGATCTTTAAAAGTGCTGTCCAAACATCTGGAAGCAAGCATACATCACTCCTATTCCCAAAGAATAGTCAGTTAAGATATTGAGAAGTATTTTTATAAGCAAAGTTTTTTAAAAATTGTTAAGGAACAACAATCTAACGTTGTACGGCGTCACATTGTCCCTAATCAGCATGGATTTTGTAAAGGTTGTTCTGCTGACAGTAATTTACTGACATTTAGTTATCTTATTTTTAATGCTATGGACGATGGATGCCAAATAGATCTGTGTTTACAGATTTCTCAAAGGCTTTCGACACATTTTGTTATAATACCTAATTAATGAAGCTATGGCGACTTGCGACACATGAAGTCCTTCTGCGCTGGATGAAATCATATGTAGAAAATAGAAATTGAGCTCTGTTCTGTCTGGATTCATATCATTACATAAGTTCTGGTGTGCCTCAAGGATCCCATCTATGTCCAATATTATTTATTCTTTATATAAATCATATCATTAAAAATATTATAAACTCTAAAATGTTACTTACGTTACGTTAATACCCAACTTCAATGATTGCTTTTTGTTACAATCAGATCTAAATAACTTTGAAGTCTATGTTATGATATTGCTTATTTTTAAACCCAATAAATGTCAATACAATCAGTTTCACAAAAAAGTAAAATGTAATTAATCATAACTTCAATATTATTAATAAAAGTTTAAAGAGAGTCACAGAGATACGTGATCTAGGTGTCCCACATATATATAGTATCCTTAATAAATGGTACAGTCAGCTTGGCTTCATTTTATGAGCTAGCAAACCCTTTAAATCTGCAGCAACCTACAAAATTTTGTATAATAGCTATGTCCGTAGTCGTCTGGAGTTTGTATGTGCAGTTTAGAAACCCTTTTATGATTCACACATGGACAGAATTGAAAGATTATAAAAAAAAATATGTCAAATCACTGGATTCTAGAACTGGTAAAACCTACAATGATTATTCCTAAGCATAAACCCGCCATGGGGGAGTTTTGGTGCGAATCTTAAGAAGGAGTGGTATCTTTTTGTGTTTAATTTTTCTAAATTCATTAAGTGTGTTTCGATGTATATATTTTAGCAATGTTTTGCGAAAGCGTGTAAATAATTGTGCAGCGAAGGCTCTAGGATAGTGAATTATGAAAAATAAGCAGGACATGATGCGGAATCTGAGGATCCATACCAAATCTCCCGTCCTATCCTGGGACATGAAAACGAGGACGCGCGGTAACGTCCGCACCGCGACACAGCAAGAAAAAATTAAGAATGACTCTGGCAAATGCATAAATGGGCTACTAAGACCATGCATGCCCGGATTGTGTAGATGCTGTTCTATTATATAAAATATTACATACTATTTTTGATGCCCCTACACAACTTCACAATATATTCTTCCGAGTGCCTAGAAGACGTGAGTGACAATGTCGCAGTAAACATTTGTTCGCAGTCTCGCCTAGTAAAACATGTTATGCTAGTAATTCGTTCACGAAACGTGCATGTACATTATATAGCGGAATGACAAGCTTGCATGTGTGTATATATTCTGTTGTTCAATTATATTTTTAAAAAAGTTTTTAACCTTTATAAGTTAGAGAACAAAAATAATTCAATAACTATCTTATTTACACATTTACTTAACACCTTTTTAAAAGGTATTCTTTATCTTCAAGGTTCAATAAACATTGTTTTTTTTGCATTTAGCCCAAACTGAAAACTACGAATTCATATTTAATTATAAATTAAAGAAAACAGGAGAGAAAAAAAAATTAATCAAAAGCAATAAAGATTACTTATAAAAAAAAAAAAACTAAAAAGGCTTCCATTTTCTATTGAGTACAGAATTCTTGTTATAGAAGTTCACCTTGCACTAGCTTAGTTTAAATTGTTTATCAGTTATTTAAAATTATTTTTATTTTAAATTGATCTGCTGTCAGTTAGTGAATTTATGTTAATTATAAAATAAGGAAACTATAGGTCTTGTTTATAAAAAAATATGTAACTCTTGTTATTTTACGACTGTTTGTTTTTTAGTAAATAAATAAATAAATGAAGCGCTGACAATATTTTGTTAATCTAATATATAAATCTTATTCTAATACATTACTTTTTCGTTTATTGCTCCTGGACATCTAACATCATTGGCACATTACTTAAATACAATATTCTTCCCTAACTATAAGAATGAAGGAGCCATCCTCGTCGTATGTATAATAATTATCCTTAAACTATGTAAAAATCTACATTTTTCTATCTCTTCACTCATCTGTCACCATACTCTTTTCCGTTTTACTTTCAATTGTTTGGATTTGAAATAAATTTCTTTTCCCTTATAAAAGTTTCCTAACCGAAGATAAGTGGAAGTTAAATAATAATAAGCTTGTACACTAGGCGACACATCTACCCTCGAAAACATACCTATAAATAAAACATTTTGCTATAGATAAATCGCAGGGAAGAGACTGAACATTTGCCAATTGAAGCTGCATTTGCGAATATATCTATAGATATATGTATACTACAAAGATGATTGAAAGCCGGTGCGGCGGGGCGGCGTGAATACCGAGCTCAATTAACATCTAAGTAAAATAAAATAAATCAAAATCGAGTGCTGCCCTTGACATTGACACGATAAGACGCTTCGTGCAGATAATCATTTATTGCATCGCATATTTAATTAAAAAATGGCACCTCAACTTACCCCAGTGCAGCGGGAGCAGATTGTAGCCCTGCGAAAATCTGGCTACAGAATAAAAGATAATGAGTAACGAACTGGAATAACAGTAAGTAAATTTACTTTGTAAATTATGTATGTTTAGAAGAACCAATTCATCTTGAATCAAAAATAACTTAATTATTTAAATTTTTACTAGTGTAATACCTACGAGAGTGATTTGAGCCATAGTCCATACGCAGGCCTAGTGTGGATTGTGGACTTCACGAGTCCTGTTTTTAAGTATGCAGGTTTCCTCACGATATTATCCTTCACAGAAAAGTCAGTAGGTAATAATAAATACAATATAAAAATAAAACAGTAATAAAGAAATAATTTTACTGTCTGGTCTAAAATAGGTAACTAAACGTAGTCTCATAAGTGGCATTTTATAATTTTTGTTTTAGGTATCGACCAAACTTTTTTGACCCGTGTTTTAAATAAGCGTCAAATATAAAACATTCTATTTGCAAGGAAAAACAATATGCATTGGATCCTACGAAACGAGGAAAGGGCATACCACTGGCAGGTGTATGTTCGGGCCACAACTGCTGAGGAAGATGCGGCTGTAAAAGCGGCTCACCAAATGGAGCCACTTTTCAATACCCAGAGCAATGTTTCTCAATATCACGTAAGTTATCTATTACGTAATTATACACTCAAGCGACTGATGACTCGGTAAGCCAGTGTTGTACTTATTGGTATGTAGATGCGCTATAAGCGAGAGAAAAATATATTTTACTGAAGCATGTCGTTGGTTTTATATAAAGTAAACTTCAATTAAAAATTTTAAGGTCTAAACAAAACCCCGTAAAACGTGATACCTACCTATGTGTGCAATTAGATTTGCGTGTGACCGATCGCTAAGAGTTCCTTAGGGTTAAGGGTTAAGGTAAGTAATGATGATTGCCGGGAAATAATATTAATTAACGAGAAGAGCTTAGTTAGTATTATTAGGTATTTTTTCTTAAAATTTAATTTTGAGATTTCGATACAGTCTGAAAGAAGCAGGGCTTCGGCACCGTAGTCCAGCGAAAAAGATTCCGCTAAAAAAGCGCATGCTCAAGCAAAAGCAAGCTTTGGCTGTTGCAGCCATTACTGTTTCACCGGGCTTTTTGGGGCGAGACTGTGAGGGAGCAAGGGCTCAAGGGCTCGGATTGCACAATTAATCGATTCGGATAATTTTGTGTACGCTCGAAAAAGCGGAATGCCAGGTCCAGAAGGCTCCGGAGGCCGCTCTGAGAAAGCGGTTTTGGAGGGTCTGGACTGGTTTAGACAACATTTTTCTCTCCATTTTTCATTCTCATTTCAGAAACCATTCACCTAGGGCCATTAGAGCGGGTTGGAGTCTCTTAGTGATTCGACTCACTTTTGGATGAACTAAAGTCCTTCAGAGCGGAAACAAAAGCGAAATTTTCTACCGTCAAGAATGACACAAAAATCATCTTGGACCCCATCCAGGATCTACGTACAAAGTGGGCTGAAATGGAATCCCGGTTTTCTGATCTTGAAGATCGCGTCGTTAGCGTAGAAAAAAAAATCAACTATCGTCTCAAAACTACAGTCGGATGTTATGTCAGCACAGGAAATTACAGCTTATCTATAATATAACAATAACACTCGTCACTAGTTTGCCCGTATGAATAATGTGGAAATTTCAGGAGTACCATTCGTTAAGAGTGAAAATCTTAAAACTATACTACAGTCCATGTGTATCAAAGTAGGTTTATAGTTGGATCTAAGTTCCATCGATTATGTGCATCGAGTACGTCGTTACGTAAGCAAAGAAAATAAGGAAGAGGGAGGAATGGAGCGTGAACGTCCTCCAGGTATAAAAGTTAGATTTGTTCGCCAAATGCGTAAAGATCAACTCCTTGCAGCTGTCCGTGCTCGTCATGAGCTCACCTCGACCGACATAGGTATGGATGGGCCCTGCGTAAACCTGTTTTTGGGTGCCCACCTAACCCCATCTAATAAACTCTTGCTGAAAAGCGCTATGCAACTTAAGAATGAACATCACTATACATATCTCTGGACAAGAGACTGCAAATTTTTTTAAGTAAAAACGAAACTTCCTAAATTATTATAATTACGAAAAATGTTGATTAAAAAAACATTAAGTGACTTTTAAAAACTATTTACAGAGTTTCTTCTTTTCTTTTTACTTTTGTGTGATAACAATTGAAGTAAGTGAGTGGGGGTAAGTCGGAATGCTTTTTTGATGAGATAACTAGTGCATTTTTAAAAGCGCCGTGTCCAAAATGTTATTGTATTCAGGCATATAAAAACAACTCTCTGACCAAGTGAGTACACTAATTGTTACGTAAGAAGCGAGGAAGGTCCATTTTTTATTATTTTGATATGAAATAAAGTTTATTGAAATAACTCTTTATGACTGAAGAAGCTAGGGGTAAGATGGAATGGTAAGGGGGTAAGATGGAAATAGTTCATAGAATGTTTTATATAAGCGCTAGGTATAATTGGCTAATAGATTCCTACATCGCTAGACGCCAATGGATAAAGCTACTATTATTTTTTAAAAATACCCAATGTAAACCGCCAAAACACTATGTTCTTACAAATTATATTTCTGTCTTACCCCGTTTTGAAATCGACTGGACAGGAGGTCTCAACCTTTTAGCAGTTGTTTATTTATAGTTTGAAGGGTGAGGAATAAAACAAACACTAGTTAGTTAAAAATGTTATCTTTAATAGCGAATTATTCATATTTTTATCTTGTACTTATGTAGTCGTATAGTAACAGTCACATTGACGTAGGATATCAGGCATAAACTGGATGCACACCAGCCCAGCTATGGCACACAGGAACGGCACAGCACCGTTGCCGCAACGCACGGCTAATTACTTGTATGACGTTAATTAATAAATTTATTTTATAAGAAAAATATTACTTTTGTTAAATATAAAAATGTTTAAACTCAAATTAATTTTGTTCATCATAGTAAGTATGTTTAGATTGACTAAAAAAAGTTGCAAATTTTATAACGCCAAGCATTATTATTATATGTATAAATAAATATTTATAACAGACCAGTCGTGGTTTTGATCTATTTAAAGGCGCTGCAGATCGTTACCTGGAACTTGGATAACTCGGCAAGTATTTTCACGCAGTTAAAAACGTTACGCAAAATTTCTGGGAGCGATTGGATGCGTAAGGTGCAGAGGGAGAAACCGCTATGTCCAGCAGTGGAATGATGATTATGATAAACTCTGTGTATGGCAATCTTTGCGATTTCGATGGTGAAAAGTACGTGTAGATTTTACACAATTCAGTTGGTAGATCATAACCCATTCTACAAGCGGTAAAACATACATAGTTATGTATCCAAAGTTGCTTTAGAGCAGCGGTTCTCTAACTTTACTGACGATAAAACACTTTTGAAACATTAAATAATTTACGGAGCCCTAATATCGTACAAAATAGCCATTTTACATAACGCTGTATTGATTCTATTGAAAGTTGATAAAATTGTTTTTTCATTTTATGGGAGGTAACTATAAAGCTTAATCTTGGGCCAAAAGTTATAGCTGCTCTAGACTGAAGGATTCTATACCACTTGTTAATCAGCTATAAAGTAGGTAGCAACGTTTGCCCATATGTGGAGAGCTGCTTCGTTATTTTGAATACCGACACCAAATTTCTTAGAGACACCGGTTTGACTTACATTTATTAATTTTTATATATTTTTAATGATCTCGGAACTGAACCTCGCCGCTGTCTTAGTCAACATACCAATGATTTCAATCCTATTGGTTATGGAAAGAAATTTGTTTTGGAATTATGGAACCACAGTAAAAGGAATGCCCGTTTAAAGTTTTTCTTAGCTGTGAACGTGCAGAATTGCATCTTGTTTGGGTAGAATCAAACCAAGTCCTTCCCTTCCTAGTCAGTGACATCGGTCAGAGTGGTCTTAAGATTTCCACTCAAGTGCTCTATGTTTTTTCCGTAACGTAACAGGGGATGTTTGTGCGGTCCTTGTAATTGCGTTTCCGATATTTCGCGTAATTTTGATTCACTGATAAGGTTTGAGATA
This sequence comes from Apoda limacodes, assembly GCA_946406115.1. NCBI lineage: Eukaryota > Metazoa > Arthropoda > Insecta > Lepidoptera > Limacodidae > Apoda > Apoda limacodes. The sequence continues at coordinate 26,399,540 of OX291555.1, read as the reverse complement.
TTCTGTGTTCTGTGGAGCTATATATGTCGACCCTAACCAAATCTGTCAATATACGCAAGATTTCTGCTTAGGCTGGCCCTTGGTCTCTACAGGTTTCAAACTTTAGTTCACGTTCCTCAAAATATTTGTGACCAATCGGGTCTTGGCTCGGTCAAATTCTCTACTTCCCAGTTCTCACCGACTCCATTCAGTGTAGTTTCCAGGTAATACCACTGTAGTGTGGCACACACTGTCTGATGGTTGGCATAGATTTTACATTTTATACCTATTTCTGCCATCGCACCGGCAGGAAATACATCGTCAAACCTTAGAACTACAATGGTCACGCGTTGTACATTAATAGTAGTAGGTATATTTTTCTTAACCATTTAAGTTTTATTTAAAAAAAAAAAAATTGAATGATTCACAATAAAAACAACTGAGAAATCCACAGGTTGAAAACACTTGACATTTACTATGAGTTTAGAAAAGAGGTAAGATGAAAAGTTTAATATTTCCGACAAAATTAGCGGTGTAAGATGAAACACCACAAGAACTCGTAAAATACCGATTAACTTCAATTTCACGCAGTGTAGTTTTATTTTATATTTTTTTATCACCACAAATATAATTCAAAATAAAGTCTAACTTATCTGCTTACATAGTAACAGATACCGGGGTAAGATAAAAAAACACAATATTAAAACGAAAATGACATGTTTTCGAAAATCGCTCACAGTCACACAACCACACTTAGTAACTGACTCGCAGCTACTGAATGGCGGGACGCAATAAAAGGCAGATCAAAACAATGTTGCCAACAACCAAATTTAGGTGCAAAATCGCTTTTGTTAGTTTTCTAACTTACACCGTTTTCCATCTTACCCCCACTCACCTTAAGTCTATACTGTTTTTACCTGGATGAAAATCAAGCATATTACAAATATAAACATGTTTATTTATTACAACTTCTACCCACATTGTTTATTTCATTACTGACCATTACAATCCGTTTATCTGTGTGAGAGACTTTAACAAAATTAATTGTACAATACATAATATTTAGTAGCAATATCTCTAGAATTCTTCCACGTTACAATGGCTACTATTACTCACAATATTTACTATCAAAATGTACGAGGTCTTAGGACTAAATCCCAAAATTTTTTTTCTAATATATCTCAATCTGATTTTGGTGCTGTCTGCATAACCGAAAGTTGGTTAAACCCTAACTTTTATGACCGTGAATATTTTGATATACGATACAATGTGTTTCGACGCGATAGGTCGGAGGATGCCAACGCGAGCGGTGCGCAGCGCGGCGGTGGCGTTATATTATAGCCGTACGCCGCGAGTACCAACCGATACGCCGGAACTGACCGTGTCCGCCCTCCGCCAGCTCGGAATGCGTGTGGGTTTCATTGCCCAAAAATGCAAATACTCACAAAAATGCTAATTTTTTAAACATATGCTGTGTTTACATACCTCATGGCCCCCTTTACTTAGACACACTTGCTTTTTTCGATATAATAAGCAGCATAATAACGGATAGACCTAACGATATTTTTTTTTCCTGTGGCAACCCATGAAGTAACAGCTGACCAAAAGTTGTCGTAATTTTATTTAATTGTTTTTCAGTAAATTGTACCTTTTTAATATAAATTCACGCAAAACATTACAAATAACTAGTTATATATTTAGAATAATGGTTTAAATGTACATAAATAAGTGCGAGATAACATTTTTTTTTCTAGTGTTACTCATCGATATGAAAAAACAATAGATATGTCCAAAAAGCACCGGCAGGCTAGCCGCCCATAGTCTAATTTTTAGACTATGTTGAGTAGCGCATCGATTTGACGCAACAAACACAAGGTCACCCTCGGCGAGTGAACATCTAAAGATATTTTGTTTGTTTTATTTCAATAATGTCGTATTGTGCTGTAAAAACTTGTAAAAACTATAAAAAAAAGGTAAATAAGAGTTCCAGCGACGTAACTTATCATACTTTAGTATTATTTTTTCATAAATAACCGATTTACTTTAATTTATAATAAATTACTTTAATAGAGGTGCACTATTTTTATCGAAATCATGTTAGTCATCACTGTAATCTTGTTCATAAAAAGTGTTATTTTTTCAATTTCATGGCATAATTTTAAACCTTTTTTTTTATTTGTGATAAAAAGAATAAATTACACTTGAATTGTGACTGTTTTTCAAGATTATTAGGATATCGTTTCATAAATTCACAACGAAAATAAATCGAAGACAATAAAGTACCTCACCTCTATTTGAGTAGAAATTGTTGAGGAGTCTTTATTTCGAAAAATTATTGACCTAATCTAAACCGTATTACAATGACATAAAGAATATATTAAATATGTGATGCGCCATCTACCCGTGAGTAGCTAAACTAATATCTATGTCGCTTAGCGAAATAGCTTAATTTGCTTAGTGTTGTACGCATGAGATAAAGATATCGATGTTTTTTACCCGTTGTGATCAATTTACACCTGTGGAAATGAAGTGAATTGATGCTTGTAGATAATGGAATGTTTTAGGGTTGCGTTCAAAATTTCAAAAGCATTCGAATAATAAAATTATTTTTAAAAAGTTAAATAATTCTTTCAACCTGTGGGTACAATCAGTTAAATGAAGATTTAATTATACATTTTAACGCGCTTATTTAATGCAAAATACATCTAAAAATACTGCTTTTCATCCGACTAATATTTTAAATGCGAAAGTTTGGATGTTTGTTACTCAATCACGCGTCAACCACTGGACGGAGCGGGATGAAACTTGGCACACATTTAGGTTTAGTCCTGGAATAGAAAGAAAATAGGCTATTTTTTTATCCCGGAAAATTCACAAGTCCCCACTTTTCACAAATTCCACTTGTACGAACTACAGCTTTACATAGCAGACTTTCATATTAATATCCAGGAGTTTCAGTAAAAATTTCCCGCCGATAACCGGTTAATTTAGGGCGGGTGGAGCCACTGGGCAAAATCTAGTCATTAAGAAACTGTTGTATAATATTGAGTCAAAGTACATATAGTTTTAGAGAATTTGTCTAGCCCCAAGCTTTCCTGTGATTTATAGAAGTGTTTCGTTGTTTTATTTAATATACAGAATGATAGACTTGGATAATGTTTTTATTTCGCTTATTTGTTAAGCTTTATGTTATGTGATTGTTAACTTTTGCATGCTTTTGCGAGACTTCTTAACGTCTAGAAAATAATACAACGAGTAGTGTATGTGGAGTAAAACCTATAACTAGCTTTTGCCTGCTGCTCTGACTGCACTAAATTTGGTTATCAGTGTTAAATTTCTACGGAAACTTCTTGTTTTTAGAAAGAAAGTTTGCAATAGCAAGCTACAGCTGAAGCTATAATTCGTCCGCGTGTAATTTAGTTATAGTTATTTTTACGGGTACTTTGGACTTCTCGGTATTTTATACTATCTCTGGGCCAAATTTTAGGTTTATATGATGCTCCAGATAAAGGAAGAACAAACAAACTTTTACATTTATTTTATAATAGTATAGTAAGTATAGATTATTTTTCAAATTTCAAATCATATTATTAAATTAAATTAAATTAAAACTCATATTATTTATTATTTTTATGATAAAACTTTTAGCGTTCATCTATATATTTTCATGCCATGAATCAAATTCGATAAAACGAAAGCTTACGATAAAGTTTAAATTTTGAACTAATTTAGCCGTTTTAACGTAATGCGTGTTCAAACAAAGTTAAGTTAAAGCATAAAGGTACAAGTAAGGTAAGGCAAAGTATATCTATATTCCAACTATGTACTATCTAAATCACAATATTATTTGCTGTTTTATATGTCCACTGCTAATTAGAATTAAATTATTTAGGTTCATTTATAATTTAAGTATATTTCATTAAATTAGACTTTTAAAAACCCTAAAATCGCCAGTTTAATTAACGATTTTATAGATTCAGAATGATTTTACTACCGATAATATAAAAATATGTGTTGATAATTAGTTAGGACTTTGAATTTTCCAAAGATATTTTTGATCATCAAGCATCATAGTAATCTATCGATAATTTTGTTCATATCGCCACAGGAACAACACTGGGTCTAATGTAAAATTAAAGTACTGCTACTCATCACAAGATGTCACTAGTGTCAACGTGTAAGCCTTATGTAATGAACATAAGGTTTAAATTGGAAAAAAAATTGTGACTTTCTTGCCCCACTTCACCTACTCCACCCCCGCTATCAACGGCTACGCCGGTTTCCGAACCACAGTGTCATGTTACCATATCTATTGTTTTTTCATATCGATGGTGTTACTGCGATCCATCCGTTATAAAGTTCAAATTTTTCAATCATATTTTGTATATTATTTAGTTGTGATTGTGAGTTTTACTATTATTTATCAGTATTGTATTCATAAAAGATCACAGTTATAAGGCAAAGTAACCAATTAAGAAGCAAATTGTCAACAAACCATCTCTTTCGTTACGCTGTCAAGCTATTCCTTGGTAAGTTTTAACCTCTCTCTTTTGTATTTATTACGCTCAAACAGCCTTAAAATGATGACTCGCAAGGCATCTGCTCGCCAGGAAGAGTCCAAACTTCAACTGGCTTTGCAGGAACTTAAGATTTCCAAGGAAAAGTGTGATCAGCTATACAGTGAAAGGGATGATAACGAAAGAGAACTCTTAGAAATATTAAACAAAAATAGTAGCCTCCGCAATGAGTTGTCAGTGTTGCACACTCAATATGGTACTGTCCTAGAAGAGCGGGACCAATTTCAGAAAATTATAGAAACGTTTGACAGCTGTAGTGAGGAGTATGTGGTGGCCCTTAATAAGATCTCATATCTTGAAGAGGAACTACGCGAGGCCCATCAACAGATCTCACAACTTGAAGAGGCCACCCATTCTTACACACAGCATCAAACTCAAAATCTTTTTGACGAATTATGTAGTAAGGCCCCTAATCTTGTTTCTGCTGCAACTAGCAATACCACCACTATAGATCTTACAGGTGATGACACCATTAATTCTTCTAAACCAGTGAGGCTTGCTAAGTGCAGTAGAAACCAGATAAAAAAATACATCAAAATCAACAGATTTATAAAAAAAAATGAAAAAATGATCAAAAAGCAAAAAATATTTAGTAGAAATGTAAATTACTGCAAAGAAAAATTACAGTTAGTGGAACATCTGGAAGTATGTAAGTTGCAATTAGAAAACAGTAGGCTACAACATAAAACTGATACACATTTACTCGACTTGCAAATAAAAGATTTACATACATCCTTGCAGATGATGACCTGCAAGTATGAAGAGTCTCTGAGAGAGATGGAGGAGCACACACTGGCTATGAATGAGCTACTTGAATTGAGTAAATATAATGCAGAGCGTTTTGAATCATTACAACTCAATCACAGTATGTGTGATTGTAAACGCCTCAGCGATTCACAGCCGGATTGTGCAGCCTCGTTACTACTTTTACAAACACCTCAGTCATCAATGTGTGTCAGTTTGGAATCCGAGCAACAATCATATGCTCACAACAGTTCTCACTCAACTAGTGTTTCACAAAAATGTAATGTTGATGACAATATAGTAATGTTTTGCGATGAAATGGGAAAAGGTTTTGGACACTTTCTCAGCTCAAATGTAGGACAACCAGTTTTAAATAATTGTATGCCAAATGCCAATTATGTTAATATAATGAGAAGTTTAATTAATTCTGACAAAATCACTCCATCCTCTACATTAGTAATATTTATCGGTAACAGGGGTAATGTAAATAAAAGTGAATTAAGACAATATTATAATAGTATAAGCGCACTTAAAGTAAAAAAAATTGTAATGTTTACATTTCCCTATTGTAAGGGTTTGCCACAGAAGGAAAACAACCTTAGATGTGAGTTAAATTTAGCTTTGCATACTATGTCTAGCAATAACAATAACTTTCATGTGATAGATACTAACAGTATTTTTAGACATAATTATATAAGGACAAGACATAAATATTATCTCACACACCATTGTACCAGAGTGTTAGCCTTGTCGCTATCATTTTATATTAATACCACAGCCAATTATTTGGCTAAACAATCTGCTTTTATTGAGCAGTGTAATTATAGTAGTGTAATTGACATTTCAGCCAAGTATTTGGCTAAACAACCTGCTTCTATTGAGCAGTGCAATTATAATAGTGTAATTGACATTTCAGCTAGTCATTTAGCTAAACAACCTGCTTCTATTGAGCAGTATAATAATTTGACATGTAATAATTTAAATTAAATTTTCAGACAACAAAGGACCACTTTGGCATATTATATAATTCCAACATTAATAATGATTATATTAAACAATCTATGTCTACTAAAGTTTTATGCAAACAGAAACAAAAAAATAAACTTTGTCATACTAAAAATAATATTCCACTGAACCTGGTGCATCAGAATATACAAGGAATGTCTCAGAAAGAACTAGAAATTGAATTGTTCATAAACTGCCAAAAGATTGACATTTTATGTATCACTGAACACTGGCTACGCAGCCATCAGTTGATGTTCAATTTCACTAATCACCAGGTGGGAAGTTCGTTCAGCCGAGTAAATGCTATCCATGGTGGCTCTTTAATTTTAGTTAATAAACAGCTAAAGTTTAAGGAACGTAAAGACATTGTGAGCCTCTCAGTTGAGCGAACTGCCGAGCTGTCCTGTATAGAAGTTGAGCATCTCATTGTTGTGAGTGTATACAAGCCGCCTTGTGCAATTTATGATAATTTTGAATTAGTTATGGAAGAAGTGCTGAATAAAATCAGCAATTCTAATAAGCAAATCATTGTTTGTGGAGACTTCAATATAAACATTTTGGAAAATAGCTCATTAAGCACCAGATTGCTTGCCTTATTTCAGTCTTTTAATTTAAATAATTTGTTTTGTGAACCAACTAGAATTGCTGTATCCAGTGCCACTTGCATCGACAATATATTTACTGACATAAAACCAATTCAAAAATCAATTATAAGCAATCTAGAGTCAGATCATTGTGGACAGTTAGTGGTTTTAGAAAGAAAGAATAGTATTACTAAAAAGGAAATTAAATTTATACCAATAACAACTAAACGGGTTGAATCATTTAAATCTAACATAATGCATAAACTTCCAGATTTGCTTTATAATGGCAACCCAAATGATATGTACAATACTGTTCTTGACACTATTACTACAGAGTATAATAAAATATTTACTGCAAAAAAGAAACTTATTTCCAGTCGCTTTAGTTTTAGTGAATGGGCTACCCCAGGTATTCATAAAAGTAGGCGTAAACTGTATGAATTATATAAAGAAAAAACATATAATAATAGCCAAATATTTAGGGAATATTTAAAAAAATACTCAAAAACCTTTAAAAAGGTATGTCTTGTTGCAAAAGCAATTCACCTCAGACATAAAGTAAAAAATTCAACAAATAAAATAAAAACTACATGGAACATAATAAATAATGAAACTGGTAAAGCTAGGAATTCTTGTCAGGACTTTGAGTTGATTGTAGATGATGCTAGTTTTAAAACAAATTCTGAGGTAGCAGTTGCCTTTGAACAGTTTTTTGGGAATATCCCGTTCAAAACAACTGAACATCTAAACTCAAGTCCAATCTTAGCAGAAAAATTATTAAAAGCTAGTGTTCCTGAATGTAACGTTCCCTTTGTATTTAAAAACATTAGTCCTACAGATATCATTAATACATTTAAAACATTAGAAATTAAAAACACCACAGACCTTTGGGGACTTTCTGTAAAAACTATAAATTCAATTATTCATGTTATAGCACAACCCTTAGCCATTATATTTAATAGTTGTGTTGATAGTGGTGTGTTTCCTGATGAGATGAAACTTAGCAAAGTTATACCTCTTTTTAAATCAGGTAGTTCAACAGATCCTAATAATTTTCGGCCTATTTCAATACTACCTATACTCAGTAAAGTTTTTGAAAAAATCATACTTTGTCAAATGTTAAGCCATTTCTGTATTAATGAGCTACTTAGTAGTAAACAGTTTGGCTTTATGAAAGGCCGTTCCACAACCGATGCAGGAGTGGCACTATTAAAAAATATATATAACGCCTGGGAGGATTCGCATGACGCCCTTGGAGTGTTTTGTGATTTATCTAAGGCATTTGACTGTGTTCAACATGAAAATCTCATCAGGAAGCTACATCACTATGGTATTAGAGGCAAAGCTCTCGACCTTTTGACATCCTATATGAGTAGGAGAGTACAGAAAATAGATGTCAACGGTGAAAGATCTCCGGGATCAGCAGTCAGTATAGGAGTCCCTCAGGGCTCAATTTTAGGTCCTTTTCTATTTCTTATTTACATTAACGATCTCCCATATAATGTAAAAAACCATGACATTGTCTTATTTGCTGATGACACCTCTTTGCTTTTTAAAGTTAAGAGACGACAGACATGTTATAATGAATTAAATGATGCCCTTTCTAAAATTGTAAATTGGTTTAACGCTAATAATTTGTTACTTAATGAAAAAAAAACCAAATGTGTTAAATTTACATTACCAAATGTTAGTCAGAGACAGACATGTATTAATATTAATGGCGAGCAATTAGAACTTGTTAATTCAACAGTCTTTCTTGGCATAACGCTGGACTCCAAACTTCAATGGGGTCCTCATATTCATAACCTAGCCAAAAAACTTAGCTCTGCTGTGTATGCGATCAAGAAAATAAGACAATTGACCGATGTCGACACTGCAAAAATAGTATATTTTAGCTATTTCCATAGTTTAATGACATATGGTATACTATTATGGGGTAGCGCTGCTGATGTAAATACAATATTTTTGTTACAAAAAAGGGAAATTCGTGCTATTTATAAATTAGGATCTAGGATATCTCTGAGGGATAGGTTTAACTTTAGTGTCGCAGTACATATATAAAAATATTTTATATGTACATAAAAATATCAATAGTTTCAGCAAGAAAAGTGACGTTCACAAAGTAAATACTAGAAGTAAAAATAAGCTGTTGGTGCATGATACACGTCTACACAAAATAAGTAACTCTTTTATGGGGCAATGTATACACTTTTACAACAAAGTTCCCAATAAAATTCAGAATCTATCAATAAGTAAATTTAAATCTTTTATCAAGCAGGTACTTTGTAAAAAGGCATATTACAATATTTCAGACTATGTAAATGATAAAAATCCTTGGGACTGATGATGCTCAATTACAGGATGCATAGGTAAACCAAATTAAAATGGAAATAACATAAAATTGTACGACTAAAAATCTTTTATTTAAAACATTAATTGTATTTTAGTTTATTTAAGTATTTTTAAAAGAGTAACTATCGAGTTTCTTGCCGGATTCTTCTCGGTAGAAATCAACAACATTGTGAACCGGCGGGAAGGTGGGAGGGTTCAAAAAATAATATTTTATAACTTTGACGATTCAAAAGTGATTGTAAAATCCTTATTTGAATAAACCATTTTGACTTTGACTTTGACTTTGATATTTTCTTGTTAACTGGCGATTTTAATATATCTGATGCACAATGGACAGTACAAAATCTGACCCACTTTATCTCGTCGTCAAATAGTTCCCGTTCCGTACACTTACCTAACGACTTTATGTCTTTTACTAATCTTAATCAGTTTAATGGTGTTTAACGTCAACAATCGCATATTGGACATTGTTTTTAGCGACACTGAGTGCTTTGTTACTAACTATGACTATCCACTCGTTAGTGAAGATTTACACCACAGGGCTATTCTTATAGAGCTTAATTTTAAATAAACTCCCCCACATAAAACTGCCTCCTCACGAGTTTTTAATTTTTATTTAGCAGATTACGATAAAATTAATACTGAATTAAGAAATGTAAATTGGGTTAGATAATTTTCAGGTTTAGGTAAACAGGAAAGCACGGTAAGGTTCTATAATAACTGCAATGTATTATGTTAAAATATATTTCTCAACGAACGTTAAATAACTCTGTTTCTCAACCAGTTCGGTTTAGTAAACCACTAAAAAAAGCAATTCATGAAAAATGTAAGTACCATAAGCTTTGGAAAACTTATGGTAACCTTATTAATTTCGAAAGATTTAAAATATTAAGAACTAGCTTCTGCCAGCGGCTTCGCCCGCCCTAGATTTGGTTATCGGCGTAGAATTCTTAGCGCAACTCCTCAAGTATAGAAAAAAAACAAACAATCAAATCTTTCCTCTTTAGTATAGATAGAAAAATAGATTAGGCAGGCATAATACATTCGTGTCTGTAAAACCATCGAAATACTCATATAAAATTTCAACCCAATCAGTTCAGCCGTTTATAAGTTATGTGAGAAAGATAAGTACGGAAGGATAATTCTTACTACCCGTTGTCCTATTACCCATTTTTCCGTGGGAATAAAGAATTTCCCGCGGTAAAAAATAGTCGTTGTTCATCAGATAATGTCGGATTTTAATGGTAAAAGAATTTTTAAATCGGTCCAGTAGTTTCGGAGCCTATTCAATACAAACAAACAAACAATCAAATCTTTTCTCTTTATAATATTATATAGTAGTTTAGAAAAAGGGTAAGCAAGTTAATATCAGAATGTTTTAGCGCATATGTTAAATACTCTGAAGAAAAAATTAACTCATTCAAAAATTTTTTTTGGAATAGTAATTACTGGAATATTACTGGTTACTGGAATAGTAGTCTACCTTTGGAAATGTGCGATTAAAGAATATCTACAATTAATGGCGAGCATATCTGCAACTTGTTTTATGAATATTTTCATTCAGTTTTTGAAAAGTTAAGTACTGCTCCAGTGGACTTTAATAATATTCCGCCTCCTGTAAATTCAGCAATTGACGTATAGGTACTATAAAAATTACCGAAGACATTGTATTTAGGCATCTGCGATCGATAAATATAAACAAAGGTGCAGGTCCGGATGATATACATTCTTTACTGATTAAAAACTGTGCTTCTACATTGACAAAACGTATTACATTGCTATACATAACCTTATTAAAATCTGGTTGTGTTCCTGATGTATGGAAAATAGCGTAGATAACGCCTATCGCTAAAGGAATTATTACTAATTACATTGAAAAGTATCGACCAATCTTCAAATTGTGTCACTTTGCAAAAATTTTAGAGCAAATAGTTATAACGCAGTTATCAGAAGCAGTAAAGCGTCATGTCTCACCTAACCAGCACGGATTTTATAAAGGACGGAGTGTTGATTCCAATTTGCTTATTTTCACTGATTTTATCTTAGATGCTTTGAATAAGAAATGGCAAGTACATGATGTGTATTCTGATTTTGCTAAGGCTTTTGACAAGATGTGTCATCACACACTTTTGTTAAAGCTCTGGCGTCTTGGTATTCACGGTGATTTATTTAGGTGGATAAAATAATATATTGAAAATAATATATTATAGGTCTCAATATAAATAGATTCAAATGAATCAATCAAAACAAATTATTTCATATCATCATATTATTCAAATAGGTTTCTAAGAACAGTTTTGAATCGTCAATACCATGTATACAATGTTAATTTCTGCCAAAAAGAGCTGGCAAGAAGTTCTATTCAAAGTAATAATACAATACTTTGATAATTAGCTAAAGAGTATACAATATGTACCGAAACACTTATTAGGTAGTAAAAATAAGTAAGTAAGCTACTTAAAACTAAGTCAAACATGTCAATTATTATTTTTTTGTTTTTATGTAGCATAGGGGGCATGGGCGCGACCATGTGAAGCGTCAAATAACGGCAATCAAGTGAATGAATGCATATATTTAAAAGTATTCCGATATTAAATAGTACTAGTGGCATTAGCGCCATTAGCTCTGGTGTACCACAAGATTTACATCTAGGGCCCTTGCTTTTTATATTATATGTCAACGACTTAACAAAAAGTTTAAAAAACTCCAATACACTTATTTTTGCTGATAACCCTAAGATCTTCATAAACATAAGACATGTAGATGATTGTGATATGCTTCAAAATGATTTGATTAGCTTTGAAAATTTCTGTGATTCGAACAAATTATTTTTAAATGCTAATAAATGTCATTTGATAAATTTGACGAGAAACAAAAACCTATTCGTTTTGATTAGAAGCTAGGCAAAAAAGTTGTAACTCGTGTCTCAGAAGTTCGTGATTCACAGTTCGACTCAGATGCTAACTTTTTTACCCCATATTGATTATGTTTTGTCTAAAGCCTAAAAGTAAATGGGATTTATTTAACGTGTGAGCAAACCCTTCAAAAATTCTCTGACATACAAAATTCTGTACAATAGCTATGAAAGGAGTCCTTGGAATTTGCATGTACGGTGTGAAATCCATTTTTCAAAAATCATATAAGTAGGATAGAGACATTGCAAAAAAAATTTAAAATCCTTAAATTACAGAACCGACTATTTGTTTTCTGATTATACATCCTCTGTGCGTCATTATAAACTTTCCTCTTTGTGCACCCGTCGATATCTCACTGATGTTGCCTTTTTGTATAAATAATTAAAAAATTATATCGATGCACCAAATTTTTCACATAAAATTTGTTTCCGAGTACCTCGCAGACATGAACGGAGCCATCGCAAAAAACATCTTTTTTCTGCTGCAAGCAGTAGTAGTTGTTACGTTGCTAACAGTTTTATTAAACGAAGTTGTAGAATTTATAATGATAAATTTTGTATTGTAGACATATTTAGTAATTCTCTACAATGTTTTTAAAAACTTATGTTAAATTGCATAACCTATTAGATAATATGTAACTTCACCTTCTTGATTTTATTATTATATATTTTTAACATAATTTTTATTTATAATATTCTACACTTTTTTTTTTTATCTTCTTTTCATCTCATTCTAGTACTTTGTATATGTATGCTTATTATTTATTTTCGTAGGTATATAATTGTCAATATAGAGAGCTATAAGTCTTTAATATTAATTATTATTAAATGTGTACAATGTAATTTATAATGACCGTTTGTTCCTTAATAAAAAAAGTATGATTTTGCACTATTTCTTTGTTTTGATACAAAAAGGTTTTTTAGATTTTCTACAGGATTATGTAGAGTTAGTAGCACGAAAAAATACTCAGGAGCAGCCTAATCACGCCGAATTGAAGACGATACGACTTCACAGGTAATTGATGACTATTTAGGAGCGACACGATGATTATCTTTCAGGAATGGCCGGTTTTATTTATAGATTTTAGACAGTTTTCTTTTAATACGATTAATTTATTTTCAGGAACTTGACGATTTTTGGTTTTTAGGCATGTGACGATTTTTCTTTTCAGGAGCCTCGGTTCTAAATTTTCAGGAACGAGATGATTTTGAGGAGCGAGATGAAATAGAACAAGAACTAGAGTTTTATTTTAGAGTATTACACACTGCGTTCCACTGATTTTCATTGATTTTTTATTCACGAAACGGACACGTACCGAGGATACTTTGCATTACCGCTGCCACCAAATTTGTTATATGGTTTTCGGGTTCAGAGTTTTTAAAAAAAGATTTATTTCACAAAATAACAAAATTACGTAGAGCAGGGAAGTTTTATAATAAAAGATTATGTGGTTTGAAATGATTAATTCAGAATAAATTAAAACGGTAACAGTCTTTTTCAGGTTTGTTTAAGAAAATAAATAATCGTAATAATTATAGATATGTACACTAAGTGAAATATTAGCGAGTGGGCGCACGAAGCCTTCCCTTGTTACCGTCTCCCTGTAATTAAACCGCTCCTAAGGCGTAGTTACTTGCGTCTGTACGCAGTATAAAGGGCTGGTCAAAATCTGCCTGGATAAGAACTGGTGCTGGTGACCTTTTAGCTGATTCACATTCTTCAATAATGTTATCATGTAACGTTTTGTTTATTTCTATTTCCATAAACTTCTCTTTCGAGGGATTAAGGCGGTAAGGTGGCACAAATATTGGTGGGTGTTCACCTGTTTCAATGCAATGCCCTGCATAAGGTGTAGCATCTCTCCCTGTTTTCAAAATCTGCGAATGCCTAACGAGGGTTTCAGCGAGTTCCTGCCGTTCAGACTAAAGAACATTAGTATGTATGCATGTCATTTATTTCTTTTTAAAAATTACATTATGTCTTAAAAAATATACCTAATAAATTAAAAAAAAAATATCGTCAAATACAAAAATAAAATTATCAGGAATAATAATATTCAAAAGAAATATGTAAAAATGTAAAATAAATAATAAATAAATTGAATAATGAAAACAAGCGCGTATATTAGTAGTAAAACGTGATTGAAGTTCAAAATTTAATTCATATTGCAGGCGATCATAATTAGCGAAGTACCATATTTCTTTGTGAAAATTAATAACAACTAGAGCCGCAGTAATAAAATCGATTCCTAATAACGTTTCATTATAAGTAGATTCTAAAAAAAATAAAAAAGAAATATTTATTACTGTTTCTTCAAGTTTCACCTGTAATGTGGTGGAAAGTACCTCCATCTTCCGATCATCTGACTATACCATCAGCAAGTTTGATATTCCTTGAGGAGGAAGTGAGAGGGCGGCATTTACGTAGAAGGAGAGCATACAGCGTATGACCAGCACAACAATGTTTTGCCGCTGTATCAATTAAATTAACATCTAAAATCTCAATATTAAATATAGGGCGGAAGTCACGACATCTAGTGAGCTCACCAAGGCTGCTGCCATGCGTCACATTATTTCCACTAGAAACACATTTATCACAACACATAAAATTATCATTTTTACACATATTCTTAATTTTTAATATTTTTGAGTTACCACTGTATTTCATGTAACCTAAAGAAAAATCATTTAAATGTTTAGTACTTTTTTTACAATTAACACTAGAAGTTGGGTTAACGTAGACCAATCCACAAACCAAAATGTTAGTGCTGTTAGATTGGTCACCGACACCGATTTCATTATTATCAACATTTTTGAAATCAGAGCTGCTTGTATAGTGTTGCTTCACTGTAAGTGTCAAATATTTATCACTACAATCATCATATTGTGAGTTGTGAAACTCATGAATATCATTATTGAAATCGGGCAAGCTACATTGATTTTTCAAAATGTTGGGTTATTTTATTAACTACACATGCCTAATTTTGTTAACACCCTGTACATAGGCAGTTTTATAGTATGCAATTATGATTCACAACATGTGGAGAATTTTCAAAGGATGTGTCGAAAAATTGTTTACAAAGTTAGACTGCATGCATTGTTCACAATAACTGCACCCTGTACATGCATTGTTTTTCATGTGACAACTATTATTTAGTACCCAATCTTTCTTATTAGATATTGTGCATTCATTGTTATTATTTATTTGCTGAGAATTATAAGAAAATAAAAAATATTTTTTACTTTATGCATCATTTAACATTGGCGGTGCATAAGTAAGTTAGTAGAGTTTAAAGTAAAGTTTGTAACATTCAAATTAATATTTGACAATGAACTATCCGTAACACAACACTTATCATGCATTTGGTATGACTCTACACTATAAAAGCTTTCTTTATTTTTATAACCACTCGTAATAAATCAGAATATTTATGAGTTAGAACGCAAATTAAGTGCTGCCTCAAGGTTCAGTAAGAAAGCAACTGACAGAGCAAAATTCCAATTCATCGGCAAAATAGGTGGGCGACTTGCGAGCTATCCCTCTGGAAGTCGTGCTTTCTGGTCGCTTGCAAAAGTTGCCGACAGGAACTTTTGCCAGTCGTCGTTACCACCAATGCGAAAAACCGATGGTGACTTGGCCCACAGTGCTAAAGAGAAAGCCGATCTACTGGGCAGTATCTATGCCTCGAACTCGAATATGAACGATGAAGGCGCTGTACTACCCACTATACCGTGGCGCGGTAAGACCATGCCGCAAATCTACATAACACAGCGGGAGGTCCGCGTTGCTTTCTCTAGTGGGCCCGACGGTATATCAGCAGCGATGCTTAAGCAGTGTGCTCCTGAGTTATGTCCTGTACTCACGCGCCTCTTCGCGCTTGCCTACCACACTAGGCAATTTCTGTCTTCATGGAAGACTGCGAATGTACACCCGGTGCCCAAAAAGGGCGATAGATCGGATCCATCGAATTACAGGCCAATCACTATTACCTCTGTCCTCTCCAAGGTGATGGAGCGTGTGATCAACACACAGATTCTTAGATACCTAGAAGAACACGACCTGGTCAGTGACCGTCAATATGGCTTTTGCCACGGTCGCTCAACTGGTAACCTTCTAGTATATCTCACACACCGATGGGCACTAGCCATTGAGAGTCAGGGAGAGGCATTGGCATGTAGCCTGGTCATAGCGAAGGCGATCAATTGGGTCTGGTGCCGGGGTCTTCTATCGAAGTTGCCATCTTACGGAGTGCCCGAGGGTTTGTCCAAATAGGTGGCTAGCTTTTTGTGCGGCAGACGAATACGAACCGTAGTTGACGGTAGTTGCTCTGATAGCATGAACATGAATGATGGTGTCCCGCAAGGTTCTGTGATGTCACCTATGCTGTTTCTACTGCATATCAATGACATGTTGGACATCAACAACATGCATTGCTATGCAGATGAAAGTCCTGGAGACGCTTATTACACGGGTCGTGCAAACATCTCTTGTTCCGTTATGGAAGAAAACGTGGAGAACTTGTGCCTGCAATCGAGACCACACTGTCTAAGGTCTCTGACTGGGGACGGATAAACTTGGTCCAATTCAACCCTACAAAAACACAAGTCTCTGCGTTCAACGCTAAGAAGACCCCATTCACTGTGGTTCCACAATTCCAGAACACTCCCCTCTCCATCTTCAAGAGCATTGGGATCCTTGGTGTTGACATCTCCAGCGATGTTCAGTTCCGAGATCATCTACAGGAAAAGGTGAAACTGGCGTCCATAAAACTTGGTGTACTCAAAAGAGCAAAGCAGTACTTCACCAAGTCGCAAGTTCGGCACCATATGGAGTACTGCTGCCATCTCTGGGCGGGTGCACCCGGATACCAGCTTGGCCCTTTTGACTCGGTTCAACGAGGGGCTGTGAGAATTGTCGACGATTCCAAGCTCACAGGCGGTATTGAGCCCTTAAGTCTGAGGAGGGACTTTGCCTCCCGATGTGGGTCTACCGCTTGTACAATGGGTTGTGGTCTGAGCAATTGTTCGAAATGATGCCCACGGCTACTTTCTACCATCACACCGCTCGCCATCGGCAGGGAATTCATCCTCACACTTATGAACCGAAATGGTCGCGTACAGTGCGGTTTCAAAGAAACTGCCTCCCGAGAATAATCTGTGGAATGAGCTCCCTGCCAAGGTTTTGTCCATAGACAACAGTATGGAGTTCTTCAAGAAAGAAGTTATTAGATTTCTGAAGGGTCGGCAACGCGCGAGTGATACCTCTGGTGTTGCAAGCGTTCATAGCCTACAGTAACTGCTTACCATCAGGCGGACCGTAAGCTTGTTTGCCACCTTAGTGGTAAAAAACCACTTTCACCCATTTTCGCGGTAGAGTTAGTTAACGAGCGGGACTCACCTTTGTTAGCCAACTTACGACACTGGTCCTTGTTATGTCCATACCGTCTACAGTATGTGCAGAACGGGCGTAGCTTTTTTTTAGTCGTCTCAAACGAAGGAGGCGCCCCCGTCGGGCCTGCGGCAACGCTGCTGTGCTGTCGGGCGACCGTAGGTACGTTGCGAGGCACGGTCGTCCGATTACCAAAAGCACTGATTAGGTTTTCTTTTGCCTGGGTTCAATTTTGGATTGTGATTTTTAAGCCTTGCCACCAGTTTGCAGCTTCGTCAGTGAATAGCATTGCTAGTCCACGTATTATATTTGAATCTGGTACGTGTGCACACTCGCAATAACTGTCAACAGCGTCTATGAATGCCTTAATGGATTAGTTCTACCAGCCGGCGCAGGTAGCCTTGCAGCGGGCGAAAGATTCGTTTACTGGATCTTGGAATGAAAATACCGGAGTTGACGACCTCGCTTGCTGGCTCATCATACTTGTTCGATTCTTAGCATGTATTGGTGGGTAGAAATATATACATATTTTTCTCCATTAAAATTTGTATACATCGTTTGTTGTGTGGGTGACAACGCCCGCTCTCGCCCTTCGTCCTCCGCTCGAGTCGGACGCTTCGCACTTGACCGTGGCTAGTGAGACGATTCTGCCTACCACCTGGACTTTTTCATTAGCCGTGCTGAGAGCTTCGACTTCAAACTGTTTCTTCTGAAAACTTGAAGTGTTCAAGCCAGTTCAAAGTGTCGTACACTCAACCAGGAGCAAAGTTCATTTCACATACCAACGTGTGGATACTTAAGGTTAGTGGAGAATTTTACCTACTAATTTTGTTGAGGATCTACTTATCTTTTGCATCTCAAAACCCTATCATACAGTCCATTCAAATTAATCAATTATTCATACATTTTTTGGACTTCGTGCCGCATAACTAGATTGAACCAGTTTTATGTCTATACCAGAAAGAAAAAGAATTTCAATCTATATTTGCCTACCTACATTTGTATTTTGTTAGTTACAAACTTACATATTCAATAATAACCATTTCATTTTTTCAACAGTTTGTATTACCGATAAAACACAATTCTTATTTGAATAAATTTATTTACATACCTATTATTTTTTTTCTAAAATTTGCATATTGTAACCATGTCAAATTCAAAATCTACGGACAGTGATTCAAAAAGTAATTCAAAAGAGTTATTCATGTTAATGAAACGTAAAGAAAGACTATTTGAATAAGTTTAATTTATTTACGATTTCAGCAGAAAAATCTCTCTCTCTCAGACTCATTACGGATTTCTTTCGAGAAAATAGTTTATGAAATTTTTGTATTAAAAATCGACGAAAATCCTAAATATCAGTTTCCCAGTAAGGTACTAAATAGTTTTGATGAATTATATTTTCGTATCAAATTATGTATTTCTAAATTTGAGCTGAGTACTGATAAAAAGGTTGAAGCTTCGGTAACAGAGTCCCGACCTCGTTAACCTCAATTAAATTTCGATATCGAAATATTATATAACTTTGACGGAAATATCGAGAATTTCACAACATTCTATGAGACATTTTGTTCATTGGTGCACAATCAAACGCAAATATCTAAGATTGATAAGTTTTATTATTTATTATCATGTACTAAAGGTTCGCCTTGAACATAGTGAAAAGTGTACCGGTTTCAGCCAGCAATTACGAGTCGTAATTTACGACCTGGTGTGGCAAAGTTTAGTTGACCGGTATCGTAGGTAGATACTTAGACAAAATGTTAAACTTCTTACCGATAGCTAAAGAATCTTCATTTCAAATAAACCTATTTCTTGAAACAGTTGATCATTCGTATAAAGCTATTGAATCATTACAAATCGAAAACTTAAGTAGATTTTTTTTTTGTCATATTGCACTACGTGTTCTCGATTCTCAAACTCTTAAAGTATTCGAACAACAACTCGATCAACGTTCTTTACCTACCTTTAGCGAGTTTACCTCATTTATACAGAACCACATAAAAGGACTCGATCATTCGGCTTCAAGTTCAACCAATGCGAACGTGCAACAAAGTAAGAAACAGCATGACAGCAAAAATAATATGATGACTAATAGATTTGATAAATCTTTAGTTCATCAAAAATTTTTCTCATACCTCTGCCGCTAAAAACCACATGATATATCGTTGCAGTCAGTTTCGTAAACTGACCTGCAGTCAAAGACTCAGCCGTGCTGATAATTTAAAATTATGTAAAAATTGTCTAAAACCGAATCATTGCGCGAATGAATGTAAGAGTGAATATCGATGCCTTATTTGTCAGTCGCCACATCATACCTTGTTGCACCTACCGAACCATAGCGTTAAGAACTTTGTCTCTGCGTTCTCGCTGCACATAGCTGCGCCGCCGACGTCGCCGCCGCCTACCGCTCCGCTCGCACAGTCGCCCGCGCCTACACCGCGACCTGTCACACAGCACCGCGAACGCGACGCGCTCTCCGTCGATGCAAACAATTATCACGCCGCGTTACCCTCTCATAATAACTATGTAGTTATATTAGGTACAGCTGTGATTCACGTGTTAGACGCTTTAGGTAGCTATCAACCATGCCGCATTCTTATCGACTCCGGCGCACAATCTAATTTTATATCCTCTTCTCTTTTGCAAAGGTTAGGATAAAGTCTATATCTATTTATGGACTAGCAGATGAAAACATTAAAAACTACGGAATGACGTCGTGTATTATTAAACTGCGACATTGTGAAGGCCCAACTTTTAATGTTGATGCAGTTGTTTTGTCAAAAATTACCTCAGATTTACCTACCGTTCAGATCTCCGAAAATATTATTGAAGAATATAAAAAAATAAATTTAGCAAACAATCGCAGGTGGATATGATTTTAGCAGCCGATATTTTTCCCTATATTTATGATGGAAAAAAAATCTTTTAAAACTCATTGATACCGGCTGCCTTCAGCAGCGTATTCGGTTATATTATAACAGGTAGGTTAGACATAAGTTCATGTAATAATATGAACGTTGTAGCGTCTTCAACGTCATTAGTGTCGTACACAGTGAACGAAGATATGCTAAATGACACTCTCAAAACTTTTTGGGAGGTGGAATGTTTACCGTGTGAAATTCCATTGAATCCTTTAGACGAAATAGCCGAAAACTTATTTGATGAATATCATTATCGTGATGAAAGCGGTCGCTATGTTTCTCCGCTATTATTAAACCCCGAAAGAGAACCCCTCGGTGACTCTTACGATATCGTACTTAGGCGTCTTACACAAGTTGAGCGACGTTTAGCTCGCTCACCTGAACATTTTCAGGCATATGTTCAATTTATGAAAGAGTATGAATCTTTAGGTCACATGGAGATTTAATTCCTAATTTAGAACCGTCCAAATATTTAATTCCCCATCATTACATACTGCGCCCTTCCAGTACTACTACTCCTTTACGCGTGGTATTTAATGGCTCTGAAAAAACTAGCAATGGATTATATTTAAACGATAACGATGTTAACAGGCAGGAAGCTACACACAGACATACTTGCAATAATTATGAACTTTCGTTTGCACAAATTTTGCCTAACAGCTGATTTGACTAAAATGTACCGTGGTGTACTTATAAGACCCTCAGAATGCCAATATCAACATATCCTTTGGCGGGACTCTAATACACAACAGGTACTTACATATGTACTAAAAATAAGTACCTACGGTCTCCGCAGCGCTCCCTATATCGCAGTTCGCACCCTCCACCAGCTCGCTGATGATGAAAAATCACGATTTCCAAATGCATCAAAAGTATTACTGAAAGGATTCTATGTGGATGATTTGTTATGGTCATGTCCAACCTGAAGCGTGCATGTTACAGGACGAACTTAAAGGTCTGCTTCAAAGTGGAGGATTCGAACTTCGCAAATGGGCAAGCAACTGTCTTGAATTACTTAACAGGATGGAGGCAGATCAAATTTTGAATATAAATTTTCATGATTAGGCTATTCAGTACGTATTGCCGCAACACTGCGTCTGATGCAGTGTGTCTAGACCATACCAATTGAGAACTGAACAGCTTATTCCCTAGCCGGTTGTGAAAAAAAAATGGTCGCAAAAATGTAACAGAGAAGAAGCGTAGTTGAGATGACTTGTCTCTTTCTAACTTGCTTTAATAAACGCAAATAAACAAAATACCAGATGTTGATAGAAGGATAGAAGAGGCCACAGGTTTCCTTTTTATTTATTTTTTAAAGGATGGGCTATTTTGTAAGGCTATTATTTCACAGTCCGTAGGATGGATTCCAGAACTCAAAGACTATGATTTGCACTAAGGTGGCTTCATATTTGTCACACAAGTCATTATTTACTTCGTTGAAAGTAAGAAGCAGTAAAATAAAATAAACCAGGATCAGAATAATGTAACCTCATTGTCAGTTTCTGACGAAATATAAGTCAGAATTGGGCTGGGGGAGTATAGTATATTTGCAATTCTCCTCATGGTATAGGTGTGTGAGCACAGAATTTCGAGAGTTTGCCCACCTATTACTTAACCGCAGTCTGTTTTTTTATACCAGTATGGTGGCAAACAAGCTAACAGTCCAACTAATGGTAAGGGGTCACCGTAGCCTATAGGCGTTTGCAACATCAGGAGCATCCCTCGCACGTTGCCGAACCTTAAAAAATCTAATAACTTCTTTCTCTAAGAGCCCTATGCTTTAGGCCTCAGAGAAAATCTCGGTAGGGGGATCATTCAACGACCCAAGGATTTCTGAAACAGCGCTGTACGTACTTACATTATGAGCTATTGATGCATAATAACAATGTGAGCTTTAGAACTATTTTATTAATCAAATTGTATTCAAATAATTGAACATTACTAACATAACGTAACTACAATTCAGTTTTCCATATCCGCAGAGTTCCCAATAGACACTTCAATTTCCCAGTTATTTCAGTGAATTGTTTCTCGAAACTCGTTGCAACGCAACACAAATTGATTTTTAGTACTGAAGTGTTATTGCAGGCATACTCTTCATCTTCAACTGCATTTGGAAGGGTAAGCTTTTATGAGGTACTTTATTTTTGATTTACCTATTGAATTAAGATTATTTCAATTATTTCGATTATTAAATTATGTTATAAAAACAAGGATTTATAAGAATCGGATACAATTTCTCAGGTTATTAAGCCTATATATATAATATATTTTAATATCACTCTCAGTAACTATGTGAAATTCTAAAGGGGCACACTGAGTTTTACTTAAGTCAGCGAGTTAAGACAGGGTTTTTGTTTTAACAACATCAGTGAGCTGAGTTGGCGGTTAACAGAAGTAATCATTTATGGCGTCCAAGTCTTGAAAATTGATTGGGTAGAAGTTTTGCTAATACCAAGAGTTTAAAGATATTTGCATAATGAGTAGGTGAACATTTTCAATGGCATTTGTATGTGTCATCTTTTCGCATCTCTACATATCCTACTGCAACGATTGCGAAGAGTTTTGAAGATGGTAAGATTTGGATCACTACGAAATATGTTGTAGATGTTTTTGGCTCTGTCCCTTTTCCTCATGACTAATTTGGTTTTTGAAGAGAGCCAGTCAGCTAAAAGATGCTTGACTACTACTTCTTTAATTGGAGCATGAACATCGTACAGACTGATTTATTTATTATTAAATAGCTTCACTTTGGTGTCAATGTCATGCGCTGCAAAAAAAGGAGACTAGTCAATCATTGCCGCATCATTTTTTAAACTTTCCAGGTCAATATTCTTAAACCTATGAAGAAAAATGCATTTGGGTATTTTCTTCGGAGGTCGTACTTATCATACTCTTATATGACAAGAAAATAAGATCGCCGTAGGGTAAACACGAGGTAAGTTGGCCGTGTGTAGTATCTTTGTAAGAAGATGATACAATAATGATTTCCAGTAAAGAGGGAACGTTGTTAGGAGAGTGGTGAGTAGCAGGAAGTGGAAGGGCGTGCAAATTAAATGAAGATAAAAAAGAAATTAATGTTTTGGCTCTCGTGTCATGTCTACAAGTGTTGAAAACACCGAGTATAATATTATCATCATACGACGGGCTTAAATCGTTTAGAATATTTTCAAAAGATGAAAGTAATCCAGAGTTACTGCAGAGAAGGACTGTAATAAACTACAAGGTCACTTTTTTGTGATGTAAGGTGATTTCAATAAAGAAGTGCTCCGCTGAATCTGAGTGTATTGGAGGAGATAAACACGTGGTTTCACAGTCAATATCTCTTAAATAAATCGCTACACCACCACCGTCTTTGCCAATGCGATCGTGACGCAGAAGCTTGAAGCCAGGGAGAGAAAACTGTGTTGAGAGTAAGGAAGTTAAGAAAAGTTTCAGATATAAGAATGGCGTCAATAAGTTCGTAACTACATGATCAGGATAGTGTGCTATCTGTGCATTAAAGTAAAAAGTTTGGGTAATTCCTAAAAACTCGATCGACATTATCATGTAAACTCGTTATCACTATCTGCGCTAAAATAGTCATTAGAAGAACATGAGAAAAAGCTATTCTCAGGAACATTCATACAAAATAACAAAAAATAATTGGGTGGCATTGGTGCATATTTCTCGACGGCATCTGCTCCAACTTTTGCAACGTGCCAGAATAACCGGCCACCTTGACGGAGGCGGACGCATAACAACAGGAATTTATTATTAATTTTCCTTCCCCTTGTTTTTTGTTATCCCTTTAAAATTAAAATCACCTTTTACAAGCTAAGCCCCTACTGACTATAGTACAGATGGACACTCATCGCTGCCTCAAAACGTCCGCAACGCAGAGGGTATAAAAAATGAACTCTAAAGTATATACTGCCTATAAATAACGAACGTGGGTGGTTAATCAATTCAAGTTGACATACACAAGTCACACAACTGCTACAACACAGGCTATACAGATGAATCACATTTTCATGAGAAGAGCGAGATGTCGTTATTTAGCATTGTGTTTGAGTCTACTTCGAATTGTAGGCCCAACTGCATTCTTGCGCTTTGCTTATTTTATATTTCCTTCAGATATCTTTAGGCAGTTATTTGTTAAACTCGCTGTAACTTTCCAGTTAATATGATTCCATTAGTTGTTACCAGTCGCGTAGGTGAAGTATCACTGTCGCCTTCGCGTAATCAGCGTCCGACTCCCCACAACTTGGCAACGGTTTACGTGTCAATTTAAATAAAACAATAAGTGCCTTCTTTCGCAGTTTTCGACTCTGACAGACAGCTCGGGGCAAGGACATTTACCCTTCTACACTGTATAATCTGTTGTCGTCGTTCAAGTCTCTCGGCACTGAACTCACATTTGTATATGACCCAATCAAACGGATCGAAACGTTAGGCGAGAGATGATCAAACCATCTGTGAGCTCAGCCGATATAACTTGAAGCCACTTACGAATGTTAACGATAAACATTCTGAGAGACCAGTAGGTTTTAAGCTTCCGATCCCAAGGCATGCCTCCATCATCTCCATGACTCCTCTTTACTTTACTCAGACGGTGTTTTTTTACCTGTATTGTATAGCAGCAGTATAAGCAATCAATTATAAGAAGCATCATCCATCGCTAATTCAAGCAAAAGAGTCACATTCCAATATTCAGGTCACTACAACACTGCCACTTTTTATTAAAGGAGCAAAATTCTTCTCATAGTAGAATGTATTCACTCAGTAATACATTTAATTTTATATCAATTTATCGCATTTTGCATAAGCCCACCTCATACGCTTTCTTTATATATTGTGGCACCGCGACGCTCGCCGCTGTCTATGTATGTCTACGTAAACTTATGCTGTCCCGGGTGTTCTAGTAATTAATTTTATTTTATTTTCGAATTTAGGTTTTTAACTACATAAATGTGTTAAGTCCGTCTTTTGAAAGTCTACAAAAACTTTAAAAGACTTCCACCGCCACGATCCTGGCTAACTTTTTCTAAGTCCTCGATCTTCCACCATCCTATTAAATTATTATTTTGATCATTATGTTAGTTTTATATAACAATTTTATTTTATATATTTTTTTTTCTTTCTTTTATCATTTAATTTTATTTTTTTATAAAGTTAAATATTATGAAGGACGAAGATGGCTTGGTAGGCGGGAAGGCTTGGCAGATGGGTACAACGCTATTTCTACAAAAAGAAAAAATCAGATTCTACGTATCTAATTTAAACAAACATCATAATATAAATTGTAAAAAAAACTTCGATAATTTATTCCAAAGCTTTCTTTTTGTAAGCTACAAAAAGATTGACAACTTTTGCTTTTAACTCTTATCTCACAAGTAGGGGTTGAGTCAAAGTCGGAGCTTACATTTGAATACATGAAAACGAATTGCCGAAAACAATGTCACAAAATGCAAAGATAAGAAATGTTGAGTCGACATCAAAAGAAAAATGTAAAGCGTTTGCTTTAATAAAATAAAATGTCGTCGCAATGAAAGATGCGTCAAACATTTATTTTACTTAGTTCGTTATAAAATGAAATATGTAATAGGTATAATACTTAATATTTATCTCAAGAAAGAAAATATAGACGCTCAAGCAAATTTTGGTATAAGATTTTCTGATACTGATATTGCGAGAATTATGTTAGGACATATGCATAATTTGTAAAATGATGATTCGAACGTATGGTTATGATCAGGCACCGGAAATAACCAAAGAAGCATTAATTGAACAAATTCAAATTCAAATTCAATTTAATTTATTCAGTTTAGGCTACAATAATTGAGCACTTATGAATGTCACTACGTCATCGGTTCGTAAGTCTACAGGGCGGGAGACCTTGTACTGAGAATAACTGGCAAGAAAATCAGCAAGGGCATTTCTTTTCTCCCTTTCTCTTACAGCGTCTAATTAAAATATTGGAAAATGTCCTCCCTATTATAAAAGGACACTTTCCATTACAAACATAAAAAAACATGAAATATAAAGCACAAGCACAACATAAAAAAGTATCTAATATAAACAAAATACAGTTTATGTATTCATCACTAAGGAATAATCAATGTCTTACAGTATTAATAAACAAAACAAAAAAGTAAGACTAAATACTAAGAATACAAAGAAGTTTGCAAGAGCAGACCAGCCTCCACAGGCGGCACCCGTTCACGAGTATGACACATGAATCAGCCATCGCTTCGCTCAACCATGTTTTAGGGAACGTAACGACCCAACACACACGCCACCACCGCAGAGACACTTTGAGAGAGCATGACACACTCAAGCAACTCCAATAAAACTTCGATTGTACTAGTTACAATGTGTGTAGTAAAGGAACAAAATATAAGAGGAGAAGATTGGAAGGTTCGCAATGCTTTACTACCGAGCAGCAACGGCAATAAACTCACTAGTTAATTTTTTATACATCATATAAAAATACAATATAGCCTTACACTAGGTAATAACATAATATACAATGTTTTAATTTAAAAAAAAAAATATTTCAAATGCCCCAATACAAATCAATTAAGTTCTAATTTTTCCAAGCATCTTTATCATTTATGTATTCATCTACTTTGTAATAGCTTTTTTTTATTAAACTATCTTTGACATATATTTTAAATTTATTTGAGGGTAAATCAACCACATGTTCTGGAATTTTATTGTAGAAAAATATACTTTGTATTGCGAAAGAGCTATGTACCTTCTGAAGACGACATTTTGGAACTACCAATTTATCCTTATTCCTTGTATTAACACTGTGGCGGTCACTATTTTTAGCAAATAAGTGACAATTTTGGCGTACATACATTATACAAGCAAAGATATATTGGCAAGGAACAGTTAAAATATCAATTTCCCTAAATAGTTCCCTAAGAGAAATTCGAGGTCCTAATTTATAAATTGACCGTACTGCTCTCTTTTGCAAAATAAAGACTGTATCAATATCAGCTGCCTTACCCCAAAGCAAAATGCCATCAGACATGACGGAATGGAAATAGCTAAAGTAGACCAAGCGAGCAGTGTCAACATCTGTAAGCTGCCTAACTTTCCTAACTGCATAGGCAGCTGAACTGAGTTTTCCGGCAAGAACTGAAATGTGAGGGTTCCACTGCAGCCTATTGTCTAATGTAATACCTAGAAACACTGTTGAGTCTAATAGTTCTATTTCTTCTCCGTTTAGGGATAATTTTGTACTTATGTTTCTGAAATTTGGCATCATAAATTTTAAACACGTAGTCTTTTTTGCATTAAGAAGTAAATTATTTGCCGTAAACTAATGAAGAACCTGAGAAAGCGCACTACTTACGTCGTCAAAATTAGTTTTATTTCTG
This sequence comes from Apoda limacodes, assembly GCA_946406115.1. Classification (NCBI taxonomy): domain Eukaryota; kingdom Metazoa; phylum Arthropoda; class Insecta; order Lepidoptera; family Limacodidae; genus Apoda; species Apoda limacodes. The sequence continues at coordinate 26,371,702 of OX291555.1, read as the reverse complement.
TCTTTAAATAAAAGAGATGTGTCATCAGCAAATAGTACAATCTTGCACAACTTCTCCACAAAGAAAGGCAAGTCATTTATGTAAATTAAAAATAGAAAAGGACCTAAAATAGAACCTTGAGGCACTCCTAATTTTACTTCAGAGCCATTGGATTTTGCTTCATTGATTTGAACCATCTGCATTCTTCTACTCAAATATGAGCGGATAAGCTCAAGAGCCAAATCTGCAATACCATAATGACTCAGTTTCCGTATAAGAGTTTCATGTTGCACGCAGTCGAATGCCTTTGATAGAACAAAGGCTTACGAGCACTTAGCACCATCTTTGTCTAGAAGTTTGCCAGGATTTCTTGCATTGACTGGATGAGACGTTAATCCTGTTTTTTTAAGAAAGGTTAACAAAGACCGTTGAATATATTAATGAAGAAACATGAATATCAGCATGCTTTTATGCAATTGGAAGATCCAGAGTCGTTTTACGATGAACATACACAAGAAGATATTTACAGTCAAACTTAAAAAAATATCTGCGAAATTTATAGTGTTCCTGGCATACTCGATGTTGATGCTGTCCCGCTTCAGCTGTTTTTAAATAACTATAGCGTATCTAATATTAACGAAAAATTCAAACCGAAAAATTGGTTCTAGCAGTTTACCACCATGCAAATCTGAGTTATTTCAACAATTCTTCCGAGCTAATTACATTGCTAGCATATGGAACAATACAAATCAAAAGCAACCTAAAAATCCTAATATATTTAGAAAATAAAATTTAATAAAATAATTTTTGTTTTAATTGTTAATAATGATACCTTTTAATAATAAAATGAAAATAATTCTTCATACAAAAAAATTGCGCCGAATAAATTTATTTTCCCGAATATATGCAATAAATTAATTTACTAAATAATTAATGAAGTTCGTCTTACTTAAAAAGAGATGCAAAAATGTTGTATTGAATGCAGTATAAGTACTTATAAAATATTTAAATATTTTGCTCTTAACCTCTGTTAGTGCTCTCGCGATTATTCTCTCGGCTGAATATTTTTTGTGTTTAGGAATGTTTGGTCACTACAATTTGTCAATATAACTTTGTAATAGTTACCTTAGTAACTTATTCAAAAATCAGTCATGTAAAAATACGTAAAGTTCAATAATTTTTTGTGGACCTTTAAAGCGTCTGACAAAAGTTTTGGCCCATGGAAAGTGGCTGAAACTTATAAATACTATTTTATAATAATATTCTACAAAACATATATTAAAATCAGCCATTTAAATTTAAGTTTAGTAACTCTTATTTTTAGTTACCTTTCTTACCTGGTACCTGCCCGGGTGTCACAAGGCAAGCTCCAACAAGACCGCAGTTTAAAGAACATGAAACGCTACTGAGAACCAAATGTTTCATCTATGTGAAAATAAGTTATGTCAGATCGCTCTGGGATCTTGGACTATTATAACCCATAACTTACACAACATACTTCATAAAAAGTTGTGTTTTGGATTTTGAAACCTTATTTCCGGAAGTATACAGGGTAGAAACGCTAAGTGAGTGCACTCGTATATTTCTAAGCCATACCCGAAATCAATGTACTTATAATTGATTCTTAAAGTGCTTCAAGAACTCTAATGAATATTAAAATGAACTATCCAAATAGATCCTATCCAAAAAAAAGTATGTTTTTAGCTCCAAACATTTAGTAGATGACATAAATTGACGTGCCTAAAAAGATAAGGTATTATGCATTCATTAATATCTGTATCAAAATTGTGATGGATAGTAGATACATTTATCTCCACTTTACACGTGTTTAACACTCTACTTCGCTATTATAAAAATGAATCTAAATAAACCGAACTGGCGGTATGAATTCAATTCTTCTGCCACGATTTAATTTAGGAAAAATAAAAGAGGGATATTGTTTGTACAAATCGTCTTTAATTTAGTAATGATAGCGTATTCTATTGTTAAAAAAAGAGACATGTTAAAATTATATTATTACAATTATTTAGTAGGTATCATACGATGAGCGCCATTTTTAGTAGGTATCATACGATGAGCGCTATGTTTAGTAGGTATCATACGATGAGCGCTATGTTTAGTAGGTATCATACGATGAGCGCCATTTTTAGTAGGTATCATACGATGAGCGCTATGTTTAGTAGGTATCATACGATGAGCGCTATGTTTAGTAGGTATCATACGATGAGCGCGATGTTTAGTAGGTATCATACGATGAGTGCTATGTTTAGTAGGTATCATACGATTAGCGCTATGTTTAGTAGGTATCATACGATGAGCGCTATGTTTAGTAGGTATCATACGATGAGCGCTATGTTTAGTAGGTATCATACGATGAGCGCCATGTTGCCATACTAAATGTATGGAAGCTGAAAACACTAAAATTTTCGCAGAGATCCAGTTTTTTAATTAATAAACCATAATTGATACCATTGGATAACATGTGATTAATAAACCATAATTGATACCATTGGATAGAACTCGTGAAGCACTTTCATGATCAATAATCAATATTACGATATCGTCTATGATTTAGAAATTATCGAGTGACATTACTTAATGTTTCCACCCTGCATATTAAAAAAAAAATATATTTCGATATTCTGGATTTGGTATGCGAACACTAGAAGAAAATTTATAAACAAGGAGTGTAATATTGTAATACTTTACCTGCTATCTGTCTGTCATTAGAAGTACCTACACTCATTCTTACAAAAAAATCGGCCAAGCGCGAGTCAGACTCTCGCACTAAGGGAGCCGTACCATTATCTATAAAAACCGGCCAAGTGCGCACCGAGGGTTCCGTGCAAACTCATAAACAAAAACACGTTATGATGTTACTAAAAATTTACGGTTTTCGCAATTTTTCCTTTATCTGTGCTATAAGACGTTATTTCATGCCAAATTTCAGAATTCTGAGTTCACGGAAAGTACCCCTTAGGTTTTTGTTCCCTTGAGAGTTTCAAAAAATAGGCGCTAATTTGCGGCATAAACGGCTGTATCTCTTGATTGCGTGATACCTCCACGAGATCCTGAGAAAAAGGGTATTGACCGACGGACGGACGCACGGACAACAAAGTGATCCTATAAGGGTTCCGTTTTCTCCTTTAGAGTTACGAACCCTAAAAATAAAAGTAACAAAAGCATATGGATGAATAGTGAGTATCCAGGCCGCAAAACTAAAAAGATATGTCAATAAAAAGATAACAAAACAAAAAATAACCTGACTATTATAAAAAATTAAATAAAAACGTAGGTAATTTTAAATTAAAAGAAGTTCGTTCAGTGTAAAATTGAATGGCGTGCGACTAGTTATATACCAACGTCATGGCAATTTGTTTGGTTGTTCTCGTTGACTTATTAGCTTTCGTCTACATGGAAGCTTCAGCAACAGTGGCCACGGATGTCACTGTAGTGCAAGTGGTTTCAGTGGAGATCAGGTCGACTTTATCACAACTGATAACATTGTACCTTGAACCTCCTAAAGTCTAACATTTGGTTGTACCGAAGCGTTCTCTAGCAGCCATAAACGCCTCATGCCGACACTTTGTGAGGAATTCGGATACAGTTATACCGATACTCCGTAAACCAGTTTTGGCAAACCACAACCTATTACGAACTGATACGTCACGAAATTTTACCAAAATGGGCCTCAACTTTTCTTTGAAGCCTTTCCCGTGCGATAACAGTGGCTTATCGAATCTTTGTTAGAAGATATTTTCAAGTGATCTACTGCAATTTTTGTAACAGACACAACAGTGTCTTCAGACTTATTTTCGGGAACAACATGCACAAAAAGAGTTCAGCGGCGACTCCTTACTTCGATCCTGTCGACTTTATTGGCCAGATGTCGTGCTTGTGTATGTAAATTGTTTAGAGAAAACAGAAAAAAGGTTTTGAAGCTAGCGAAGTAAGCAGTTAGATCTGAAGCCGAAGCTGGGTTTTCACCGAGCTCAGCTTGGAATTATGCTATTTATGTAGTAAACATTTTTGCCATGTCAGATATAGATTGTTTGATGGATTCCAGTGGACTAATTTAACTTCATATTTAGTTTATACCTCAAACAAATACTTGGTTGGTAGTGCATTGATGAGAGCTTGGTAACTGGAGATAATAACATCTGGTGGGTACAGAAACTCAATCTTGCATGTTATACAGAAAAAGATGTGAATAAATGTGTTAATACATTTATATAATATTTAGGTCCTTACATATGAAATTGATGTTTTATACAACTGGTACCAACGCTTTCTTTCTGGAAATTCCTTCTCACACGCGGTCTCCACTCTAGGACACGTCTGCTTGTTCTTGCTCACGCTTGCTTATTTGCGAGCCATGTCAGTAACTTAAGTTCTCTTGTCCTCATTTCGGATTCGATTCCTCAGAGACACTCCGAGCATATCTCCCTCCATTGCGCAATGTGCGACCTTGAACTTGTGGACCAGCCCTACTGTAATACTTTCGTCTTCAGACTTTGCGGTATATGTGACGTAAAGACTTGACGAAGTTTACCAGAAGTAATAGTATAAGAATAAATAAAATAAGGTAAAAGTGTCTCTGATTGAACCAAACTTTGTAAATGAACTAAACGCCTTTTTCTAATGCGGTTTTGATCTAGTTTTTTCAAAACCACATTTTTTGTACTCTCTTAATACAGCTTTTGAAACCATACTAATATTATAAATGCGAAAGTGTGTATCGGTCTCTTTGTTGCCTTTTCATGGCTAAACCATTAAGCCGATTTCGATATAATTTGACAAATTGATAACATAGAATGGAATGATATGGAAAGGACATAGGCTACTTAAAATGTGAAGTCGGTTGTTTTACTATAATCAAGAAGTTGGCGCAGAAATACCACGCCGATAAGCGAATTAAGGGCAGACGGAGTCGCTGGTAAAAGCTAGTATGAAGTTGAAGTAGAGAGAAGTATAATATCTAACATAGAAACACAATAATCGCGTAAAAAAAGTTGTCTATGAAACCTTTTGAAGTAATTTTAAGTTGTTGCAAAAGTCAGCTTAGACTACTCAGACTGAATAGAAGTGAAAATGTTTTACCAAAAAGTATTACTTATCAAGCCCATCATACACAGAGCTATTATTATGTTAATATAAACTACATCCAAGTGTATTAAGATGTATTTTTAATAGTCTACTTTAAATTACGACACCAATAGCAATAAATATATTTCAGTTTTGTCAGGATATATTTTGACCTAATAATATATTAGTATATTATAGCTAAGTGTATAATGGGCTTTAAGTACAAGTCTCTGAAAATAACGCTCTTGTGTATTTGGTAAAAAGCTTTTATTTTGTTAAGTATTTAATAAAGTCGTACTTCGTAAAAACATAAAGCTCAAATAATTTTGATGAACACGTAAGCTCGCCTGCACGTCTGCTTACTCGTGTACAATATATATTATACATATTATATTATTAACTTCTCTTGGGAATAGGTCCAAAAATCGAAATCAATCAAAATCAAAAAATTTTGTGCTTTCTTTACGTTTCAAGACTTGGAGAATCATTTGCAATCATTTTTAGAGTGATGTCTGTGTGTGTGTGCGTGTACGTATGTATGTATGTATGTATGTAGACATATTTTGGCTTTCGATTCCTCAATAACTACTGGACCGAATCTCTCTGATGACATATCAGTCGATACGCAACGTCATGACTTAGATCTGAAAGGAGTCTGAAATATATCGGTCCAGCGGTTCGTTTTTTATCCGTAAAAAACTGACTTTTTTATGAATGCAACATAAAGTTCATGTATCGAGAGGTAGTAAAGGATTTTCGCGGGTGCTGATTTCGAATTTTTTATCAGTTTTTTTTTTAAATTCGAAATGGCGGATCCAATATGACGTTATTTATCACATCATATCATATCATATCATATCATATCATATCATATCATATCATATCATATCATATCATATCATATCATATCATATCATATCATATCATATCATATCATATCATATCATATCATATCATATCATATCATATCATATCATATCATATCATATCATATCATATCATATCATATCATATCATATCATATCATATTATATTATATAATATTATATAATATTGTATTATATTGTATTATATTATTTTATATTATGTTATATTATATTTATATTTATACTTAAATATTTCTTTTAAATCAGAGGTTTTATATTAAAACGTCAGTGAAAAGGATTATAAAATTACCTGATTTGAAATAACCGTTTAAAATTTGAAATACATTTATTCATTAATGGCTTTTTTACGTCCAAAATTTCGTTACCATCCCGAAATGCCTTCGGGAACTCTTTTAACTTGTTAACTTCTCTTTGAGATGAGAAGTTACTATAACGGGTTTGAAAATCGGAATTGCTTACACCTGAAGAATCATTTGCAGATATTTTTAGAGTGTATATAGTCTGTGTATATTTTGTTTCGGATCGGATATCTTCAGAACCAATAGACTGATTTTCTTCATCGACATCTTAATCAATTCCCCTTCATTCACACAAAGTCCTTATACATTTTTTGGATGCTAAACTCAAATCTTTATCACGTTTAAAAAAATCAAGATGGCGGATACAATAATATGGCATTATTTTTTTTTTAACTACTCGAGTTCGATAAAACAAGTTTTAAAATAAATCTTAATATATATAGATCTCGTGTCACAATGTTTGTCGTCAATGGACTCCTAAACTACTAAACCGATTTTGATCAAACTTCGTAAATATCTGTTATTTGATCCAACTTAAAAGATAGGATAGTTTTTATCTCGATATGTCAAGTGCGAGCCGGACTCGGGCACTATAGGTAAAAACCAACTTTCGCCGGGTACAGAGGGACGGCAGCGGAACAACGTTCGCCGGGACAGCTGGTATTTTATGTGATTTTCTGTCACTCCAGCTACCTTTGTACCAAATATTAAGTCACTCCGTTGCACTGTTGTCAAAACACGTGAAGAAATTCGATTTTTTAAGTACCTATTCGAACAAAGCCTGAAACATAGTTTTTGTTTACGAGAATCTACGTACTTATCACTTATAATTTTCGAGATATTCAATATTTTTTGTATTAGAGTGGGAGTTGAAATTGCGAAAAGCTTTCACAAACGTTGTGTTTCTTTTATAACTAAAATGCTTCCTAGTGTAAAGAATGAGGAAAAATTATTAAAATTGTCTTAGCATATTTTGCCTAGAATTTTGAATTTCATCTTCAGTTCATCGGCAACAACAAGCCACATGTGAAGTGGGTCTTGTGAATTTAATGTAAGGTTTAGTCTTATAAAGCTTACACTAGAAAATAAATATGGCGTAAATGTTTTTCGGAATAATTAAAGTTTAATCTTTATATATATATAATTCTTCTGTACGTGTTTATGTCACAGTACTCCTTCTAAATGGCAGGTCCGATTTGAATGAATTTTTTTGTATGCGTTTGGGTGGCGCCCTGGATGGTTTAGATTCATAAATCAGCCCGGCCGATGGCGCTGCAGTCGGATGCAGGACAGCGTCTGCCCTGTCAGCTCAATTTGTATGATTTTGAATTTCATTAAATTTATTCCATCCAAAGTGTCATATTTAATTAATATTACTAGAGGTTTAATGTTAATATTTTTGAGAATCGGTTACAATTTATATGATTGCCATTGTTTGTTACACATATAGCGGTATAAAATATATAATACTACAAAAATAGAATAAAATACACACATATAATAAAGCAGTATGACTTGTATTTTTTTAAGTTTTAATTCATATTTTTACTGCTATTAACCAATGCGGACATTAAGGTTAAAGCTGATTCCTAAGTATTTGTTAATTCATATCGGTCACAACTCATCTTGACGTATGACACAACTTTTCTCGGTACTAGGGTCAGGATAGTTGTAATAGTAGGTCCCGGATTAATAGACGTTTCTAAGCAATGTCCTAAGTAATACTTCTGAAAGTCTTACTTGGAGAATTCTATACAATACATACTACTGCTATTAGTCATTTTACCAGATTTTCAAAAACACCGCCTACCTAAAAGTCTATGTTTTTTGACGTGACAACGTCTTATAAATTGGTTTGCCGGGTGACACTTCAAGAAACTGCGTTACGCTCCGCTCACGTTATGCGCTCACAATGAGAGCGAGTGAGAGGCACGCGGCATGGTTAGCCCGCCTAAGAGCGAGAGAGACAGACATAAAAAGTGAAAGGCACAAGTTGTCACGTTACAATGTTAATAATATTACGATTAATAGCAATGGTTTTTATTTTTCATGTCAATTTATTGTAAACAGTGGTTTTGTTTATCGACAACGCTGTATGGCTTGTAATCTTTACCTGCGCGCATCCAATGTTATTAAGAGCAAAAAACCGGTTGAGTCGTCGAGTGCGAGTTTTAACTTGCACACCGAACGCGGCGACGATACCGTAGGTAAAATTATGTACCAGAATTATTTCCCTACCCCCTCGCACCTCTCTCATTTGCCTAAAGTACCCTTCCAGAAGTCGACGTTAGAAGCTAGGAGAAAATAATTCTTGGATATTTGAGCATCTGAATCAATGTTTTATTATTTTTAAAACATTACGTGCTTAGACTGTTCTGAGTAAAGGAAATGAGTTACCCAGGCTTAGCTAAGAACAAGAGCATGCTTAGCAACGTGTGTGTGTCTAAGCAGTGTTTATTATTACTGCGCTTCAGTTATGTTCCTTGTTGCATTTAATTACATTACGCTTACTAAGAAAGGTCTGACTACCAAGCAGTGATTTAGTTAATAAATTATGTATTAGTAATTTGTCCGGGAATCATTTAATCCCGTGCAGTGTGCAACTATACTAACGTGTGGCAAACAACGAATAAAGTTATTCTAATTAGAAAGGTACACGGTCAAAGTTTATTTAAAAAAGTGCCTTTTATATCTTTTCACTAATCTTATTCATCAATAGCTTTAAGTTATCAATCAAATCATTTAACTCATATCTATACTACCATATCAATAACTCACTGCTAAAGGAGAGCTCACTGCTCGTGTCACCGCGCCTAACAAACTTACTTAAGTTCTTTCATGTGCATAATACGGTTATGTAAAGGTGTGAGTTGTATAGATCTCAGGTGAGACAACCAAGAACACCCAAGATATATACGTGATATTAGGACGTCCTTCTTCACCGATTGCAAGGACAGCAGGCTCCCAAGTCGCGCACGCCTCGGGAACCAGCCCTCAGCCCTAAGCCAGTGTCCTGAGGCTCCTCATCACCTAGATCGTGACCCAGACCACGATCCGAGCTAACATTCTATAGAGTCCGTGATCGTGGCCTCCTACCCGTCCACGACCCGAACCAATATCACATAGTGCCCAAAAGCTTTGTCCTGTGCGATCGGTGTCCTAATTTTTAGGCCGACCGCGCCCTGTATAAGGCCCGGTCGCGGTAAGACCTTACAGCCCCGCGACCGCGGCATTTTCAAACCTAACCAACAAAATTATATCACGACACATGGATGCCTAAAAAATTCACTTACTGGTTACTTGAGGTGTTCTTTACAGGCTCTGCTGATAGAAGTTCCAACCCGCCATCAAAGCGCCAGTCTTTATAAGTGTGGTCTCGGTGTTGCTAGTCTAGTACATCCAGTGTTGCTGTTCTCAGAGTTTGTAATGGCCGCCTGGTGATGCTTGGAATTGCATCTACTTAAATAAATTAAATAAAAATACAAATAACTATTCTCGAAATAACACGTGCAACATATCAGTGAGACACTTTTCACAAAGTTATAAAAAAATTAAACAAACGACCGTTCACAGTCATTTCATCTGCTAAGACACATTAACTAAACAAAAGCTTTTAGTAACTTAAAAGCGAAAAAAAAAAATACTCTTAAAATGACAAAGCTTGGCTCGTAAGTTTTATGAATGCGAAGCAGGAACTTTAGCTACTTGACCCATCGTGTTAACAATTATAAAAAGAACGAATAAATCAAAACGACCTATGATCCACCACAAACGGACGCGCTTTCTCCAACCTATCTCTCCTAGAATTAGGGTATACAATGGTTAAACGCCTCTAGCTATTTTATTTCCACACTTAACATTTATCTTAATATTGCAGTATCACAGCATATTGTGCGGACAGACCCTTCGAAATCTGTGGCACAAGGTTTTGCCCGTGACAAGAGTTTCTTCTGAGGCGCTTGAGATATAAGGAAAACGCGTATATGCACACAGCAGACCGATTTTATTTCACTTATTTCTAACTTACATTCTAACACATATGTACAAAAATTTTACTTCTTAATTTTCATAGCTATTAACTTGTTGAACTTTCTTGAATGACTGAATATAAAACAAATTTCGCTCTATATTTATATTAAAATAAAAAACCCCATCAGAGGGAGAAGTTGTTCCATAGAACCTTCTAGATTTAGTACTCAAGTCACTGTACTTACTGTGGTGACTAAAAATCTAGCCCACACAAAAACTTAGTGAAAGGCAATATATAGTAGTTGATATAGACATATATCGAAAGTGTAGGTATATCTACATAAATAAATCGCTCCTGACAGTTGGGGTCTCTATCGGCTATTGCCATCACAGTCACACGATTCGGGGCTTGACTATAAAATAATGTTGTTTTACATTTTTAGGTTTTATAGCCAAACGGTAGGAGCTATAAAGACGATTTAGTTGTCCTAAGATAGAGCTTTCGGAGGCGGTTCAAACAACATATACTGGTGGTTCCATCGTCTACGGTTAGGCCGCAGTGAGAGAAGAACTGGATATCTAGCTCTCAGGGCTTTCTGCCTATACTAGATGACTACAGACTTTGTACTATATGTCAAAAAATAGACCTAAAAATTCGGATATATCTTTCAGTATTTTTGGTGTCCGTCAGTATGTTTAATCATGAAAAAATGTGAAATACAAGTTTTCAGGATTTTTCTCACGCTGTTGTACTTCAGGACTAAGAGTTACCTATTTAAAACCTGATTATATTGGTAGGTGCCTACGAGAGGTATCTACTGAACCATTTTTCTTTATTTTATGTAACCCGGTTGCTTAGTTATAAGCTATTGTATTTCATAAGTTTACATGTAATTTGCGCCCTAACCATACTACTTACCGTAACGGTGTAGATACCTACGTATAGGGGCAAAGGTGTGCATTTAACCTGTGATAATTATTTTAGACATAGCCTAAGGACTTAATGACCATGCCATGTGAAGTTTCAGACAGTCTTTCGCTTTTTTACCCATAGACCCATCTCTTTTGTATCCCTTTTTCAGTTTATTGTTATAGGAGTGAGGGAGAAAGAATGTACAATACTCAACACGCTACCTATTTTTGCCTGTAACTTAGTAACCGTGCATACGGTTTATAGAACTTTAGAAAGTGGTTCTGTACATTTTTGCACAACAAATGGCATATGTTTTACATACATACATTACATTAAAATTCCCGCTTTTTTGGGGATAGTCGTGCGTACTAAGTCGACAGCATGTCGGTACTCACACAATATTATTTTCGATATTAACAAATAGTAAAGAGGAGAAATGAAGCAAACCTACTCTACTTTTACCTAACTTAATACATTATAACATTTTCTTAAATCTAAAACTAGTCCCTATAAGGAAAATAGTTTTTTATTGTGTACTTAATATTAACGTTTTATTGCGAAACATTACATGGTATACAAATATGCATTTTTATAAATGCTTATGGATGCAATTCGTGTTGCATTCTTGCAGATAATATGTGTTGATAACACATATTATTCTACAGTTGATGAGTGGATGGGAGTTAATGATTATAAAGGACGACCTTTATGCGTCACCTAGCCAATAAGAGACCTGGGACCCGAACGGAGCAAAGCATAGTGGGATGCAAGAGCCCCCGTTTCGGGAACAACGTCCAAAAATCGGGCATTCAGAAAATAGTTCTAGAGTAATCAACTCGTCTTTCTCTAATCTTGTTTTTTTTTTTATTGTGATTGTTAAATTTGTTTAATCGTAGAGTCAGTGTTAAGCGACTACGGGACTTCAGCTAAGTATTGTAGTATCACTTTAATTATTATTTGTGTACCTACCTGTTAAAAATTGCGTGTGCTGTGGGTCTTTTCAGTAAACAGATAACTGCTTGTTTCATCTTAAGCATATAAGGGGTCTGTGCCAAGTTATTGAACTTACTATAGTACTTATTAGCAACTAGAGAAGAGCCTTTGTTGAGGGTCACCCTAGTGGATGACTAGCAATAAAGAAATTACTCAAAAAGTTTCGAGTACAACCAAACCAAATATGAAAATAAAGTAGCTTTTTTTTGTTTAATAATTGGTTTTCTTTTCACTCATCCTATACTACGTATCTGAACTTCTACAAGGTACATTTACCCATTAAACTCAACTATTCGCGGTCAGTTCTCGAAAGAAACGTAGTCAGGCTTCTATATCAAAGACTTACAAAAGGGGTAACCTATATATTATAGAAAGTAAATGGCTGGATAGATATTTATATATAATTATTTCATTACTACAAAGAGTTTCTGACTATTAGTTAATTTCTGCTTTAACGATATTTTATTGACTAAGAGTGTTCCTATTATATTATAAAATCAGAGTAGCACTGAGGGTTTGACAATTGATTTTTCTTCTTACAATAAATAAAAGGTACCTTAAAAGAAATGATCATTATAAAAACTGATTCGCCAATCAAGACGTACGTTACAGCTTACAACTGATGGCGTCGTCACTCACATATGAATAAATATATAAATTACATAAACGAATCCCCATGGGTTACAAGCATTGGGTCTAGCACAATGCCCCAAACAAGAAGAGAATAGATCTATCTTACCTGAGAGTCATATTCAGATACGATACTGCCTAAATCTCTGGTTTTTAGGTTACAATCTAAGTCAATACCTATGTCCTATTTAAAGCGTTTTTCTATTACAATCATTTGAGTTGATAAATCACAAAACGATTACAGTTAATATTCACTGTTAGGGTAACTGTAAATATTACGCAACTTACAATAATAAAAGTTTTAATCTCTTTCCAAGTGGGTTTTAACAGCAAGTAACAATCTTTGGCAAAAATACCTATGAGAACTGACTGCGATACTGAAAATATCTAGACCCAGGATTAAATACCCACTCATTTCCAAATTAGACGATCATGAAAATTACTTAGGCCTTCAGGGCCGAACTCCGAGTACTAGCGGCGATCTTTGACGAGTTTTTTACTCGCAATGTTTAGGTAAACAATTTAGTTAATCATCCAACTAGGAACTAATACCTTCTAGGTTCATCTAGGGTCCATCACAAGTTGCCACAGTTCGCGGATATCTGCCTCTTTTCTATGGCACACTTCGAACGGGCCGTAAGGATCTTACATACATACTATAATTGAAATGGAAAAATATTTTTTTAGTCATAGCTATCAATACATTGAACTAAAACTATTATTTTAAAGAGTATCTAACTATGTGGAGTATTGATAGATGTCTTTAAAAGTACATATTTCTCTTTAACATACACATATATAAATTTGCAAAGTATTACCCCAAAATAAAAAAATGCTCTTCCCTCTAGCTTTTGAATAACATTGTGAAATCTTCTAAAAATAACTACTTATGAAAAAAGTCGATTGTTTTTATAAAGAAATGAAAAGTCTAGTGTTGATGTATTTTAAACACATAATGTTGTCGATTTTATTAATATGTAATGATTAAATAAATATTTTTTTTTGGACATAACACACAACTAATAAGATTAGAAGTCAAAAACTTGAATAAAATAAAAACTTCAAAAGGAATTAACAAGTTAATTTTAAAATCTGATTGATTTTAGGATTCAATAAAAGATAAAATTTTCATTAATATTCCTGATTAACACTTTTAATAAACGGCCATAAATAATTCTCTGGCTGAGTATTACATTTTTTCAGTCTTAAGGATTTGTCTAGAATTGAAAAAAAATCTAGTTAGAACACTCGAAACGCCAAAATAATTTTAATAAACCAACTTAATAATTAAAGAATAGGACGCACTAAACGGAATAAAAAGAATGAGACGCACTAAACAGAATAAATAGCCTTGGAAGTGGAAACGAAAAGCAATTACTAGTATTGTAAGTGCTCACGGAACTTTCGCCCTTCACTGGCTCAGACATAATGTAGTTATCCTGGACAGGCTATTTCGACTCGTTGAATGAGTAAATTACCTTCGCCCGGTGGCTCTAGATTTAGGTGTTTCTTGGACAGTTAGCTATAATAAGAATTTACTCAGGTGATCCTACAAGGTAATTTAGTTAGTCATAAATTTTTCCATTACATTTTTTGGCGTTATTAGCAACGCAGGTTCTGACTGAGGTTCTGAGTAGTAAACTAATTCGGGTTCAGAATTTTATAAAATAGTAAAATGAACCTTAAAGAAAAAAGGTCCGGGGCAAGTTGGGCTCGGGAACTAAGGGTTTTAATCCAAACCCTACAAACATATTCGTTGTTTCAAAACAGAAAACAAAAGATTCTAATTTCTAATAGTTTTCTCTATAGAGTTCGTAACTGAAATGGTCTGAAAATGTCAACTTTCACGGCCTCCATTCTGCGAGCTCGTCTGAAGGAACATAGGTAGGGAATATAGAGTTTTTCCTTGTTTTTTAGGGTTCGGTATCGAAAGGGTACAAAATGGGAGCCTTTTACTAAGATTTCGTTTCCGTACGTCTGTCACCAGGCTATACCTATCTCATGAACTGTGATAGTAAGTATTTCTGAAAATAGTATAAAATAAATATTTAAAGGGTACTTCCATACAAACAACGTGATTTTTTTGCTCGTTTTTGCTCAATATTGATAACGGCAATAGGTAGACTGTTGTAATATTCACAGAATATTTAGTTATATATTTACTTTAAAAATAAATAATTTAAGTAAAATAAAACAAATATTTAAGGGTGGCTCCCATACAACAAACGTGATTTTTTTAGATTTGGTTTTTATAGATGGTCCGGAACCCTTCGTGCGCGAGTCCGTCTCATACTTGGCCGGTTTTTTAAAAGATATGTTCAAATTATCTGTACCTTCAATTAAAAACTTCTTACCCAGTAACTGATGTATCTACTAACAAGGATACTTACTAATTAATTTAGAAGTTACTAGTAACTTAAACATCTTTTAATTTAATAAAAGCTATGTAGTAAAAAATATTTACCTACCTATCGGTTCGCTCTGCTACCCTCCTTCACTGGTATAGCAAAGTTTATAATCTTACTAGTTTCTGCCAGCGGCTTCGCCCGCCCTAAATTTCGTTATCGGTGTAGGTTTTTACGGCAACTCCTCAATTATAGGAAAAAAACAAACAATCAAATATTTCCTCTTTAGTGGCATAATACATTCGTGTCTGTGAAGCCATGGAAACACACATACAAAATTTCAACCCAATCGGTCAAGCCGTTTAATAGTTGACATACCAACAGCAGCGCCACCTACCGAGTCCAATTGTATTTTTAAATCATCCAGAAAACCATTGAAATACCCATATAAAATTTCAACCCAATCGGTTTAGAAGTTATGTGAAAAAGGAAGTAATTACGTAATTAAGTGATTAGGAATGTACGGAAGGATAATTCTTACTACCTGTTGTCCTATTTCCCGTTTTCCCGTAGGAATGAATCATTTTCCCGCGGTAAAAAGTAGTCTATGTTCATCAGGGATAATATCGGCTTCTAATGGTAAAAGAATTTTTCAAATCGGTCCAGTAGTTTCGGAGCCTATTCAATACAAACAAACAAACAATCAAATCTTTTCTCTTTATTATATTAGTATAGATTAGCAGTGATACAAAAAAATCAATGGTTATTTCTTAATAGTCGATAAATTTGGTTCAAAGTGTAAAGTTTTCAAGTATTTATTAAAGATAGAAATATAAAAAGATTCTTCGGTCTAGAGCCCGATCAGCGATCTTGCACGTCGAGGACACCCCGCAGGTCTCCGCCGCTAAAGCAGGTAGACGCAAACGGTACTGATTTTAGGTGACCTACCGACGTGTAGTGAGTAGTGTAAGATATGCCGCACGTGGCAGGCACAATGCAATGCTGCACGTGACAGGCACAATGCAATGCCGCACGTGGTAGGCACAATGCAATGCCGCACGTGGCTGGCACAATACAAAGCTGCACCTGGACGAAGTTCGCCCCGTTACTACGGTGTGAGCGGTGTCCAGGCTGAAGCACCGCTACCGCACAGGCCGAGGATTTGGAGAACAGAGTACTCCAGGCAGGCCGAGGATTTGGCGTCTACAGAACTCCAGGCCTCCCTCAGTACTGACATCGCCAACCGGCTGACGCGCACCGGCCCTCACGGTATATGCGAAGAGACGTGGTTTTATAAGAAAAAAAACCGTCGTGCTATTTGTAAATAAAATGTAAAGTTAGTACATACTAATATAACATAATAATATATAATATAATATAATTCATACACGATCACAATACAGTAACAAGAACACAGCAAAAGTTATATTACCTAGATACAATCCGGTTTTTTCACTGTTCAGTAGTAATAGTAGTAGCAGTAGTAGTTATAGTAGTAATAGACAGAGTTGCAGCAAGTTCTAGTATAAAGCTGGAAGTATTTAAAATTCCAATTTTTTATGTCTGCTCAGCGTACAAACGTTAAGAAGTGTTATGACAACGAAAATGTCACAACCCATCGAGACTTCTTGATCTCGATATTCGAAATCACGACACAGGTAATGGACCGAAGAATGGATGCCTAGAAACTTCCACCGTTTCCTACATCATCCGGTCCTTTACCGAAGACGGAGCACCGGAAACGTTCGTTCCGTTATAGTGGACGTTTTAAACAAGGGTTTTATTCCCGCGTTGCCGACTGTTAAAAATGTTATTACTCATCTTTTTTGAATAGCCCCTCCTAATACGTGATGTTTGTATGAGAGTCGGCTAAACAAAACATTTACATTGAAGAAAGTAAAGATACAATTTATATTCGTTAGCAAATAACAATGCCACTATTTCTTTGTGTCTCTTTGTGCCTTTACAAGAGTTTATGTATAATTCTCAATACTTGTTGCCAATCAGTTGGCATTCTTTTATTATGTCGAATAAAAGCTAATATTTTTCATAACTGTAATTGCTATTTGAATTTGATAATGAGTAATCTTTATAATAATTATGACTTTATGATTTTGTAACAAAAAATATGTTATAATTGGTTTATTTGATGCCAGAATTCGAGCCGAATTTAAATTACCCTGCTTGACTTTATTTCCTATAAACTGGATTGTAGGGGACAAAATTATACCTAATTGATTTTTCATGGTTCTAGATCAACAGGAAGTACTTTAATTTATTTTTATTTTATTTTAAGGTTTAAATTTATTTTTATCTGCCAAAAAATTCTTCATAAATTTTTTTATTATCTCGATTTGAAAACTGATTTTTTTACAGCTATTAAAGGCTATACCAATTAGAAAACGGGGGAATTTGTTTATTTACCTTGATACCTCCATACGTTTCTGGCAAAAAGATCTTGACAGACAGACCGATAAACGGAAAAAGATATGATATAATTCATTTTTTTAATGAAAGAAAATATGTGTTATAATTTCACTTATTTCATTTATTGAATATAAAAAAAAACTATACAATTATACCACCGAATAGTAAGTATTTTATTGAAATAATCTCTTTTTAAGTATACAAGTTAATGTAAAAATATGCGGAACATAAAATTTACATGTAGTTAACTAACATATAACAATATGCAGGCTTCGGCCGTAAAGACTTATTAAACAATGAACATAGGCTTTGTTCATTAAAATCGAATTTATGTCGTGTTTTTTTTTATGATTTTTATAACTAGCTATTATTTATTGCTACAACTTACCTCTAAAGAACTTTCATGCCAGTATAACTGTTTCCTTATAAAAAATAGCACTGGAATAAATTACAAATCTAATTATGTCTTATTTAATTATAAAAGAGTAAACTAACTAACTGATAAGTACATCAACGCACAGTCGAAACTATTGGGTCTAAAGCCTTGAAATTTTGTACAAAGGTTCCAATCATTACGTAGGCAAGGACTAAGAAGGAATTTTGTAAAACTCATCCCCTAAGAGGGTGAAGTAGGGGTTGGAAGTTTGTATGGAAATCTGTCAATTTTTTTAAGTTAAATGCATGAAACCATATATTTAGGCCTACATTTTAAAACTAAGATTTACATATGGTACCCTTTTTGGAAAATCATCTCATAGAGGGCAAAATAGGGAATGAAAATTAGTATGAGGATTCTTATATTTACTGTCTGAAACTTGAAATTTTGCACAGAGGTTTTGTTACAACGTAGGCAAGGAATAAAAAAGGATTTTGCATAATTTCATTCCCTAAAAGGTTAAAGTAGGGGTTGAAAGTTTGTATGGCAATCTGTCATTTTTGAAGCTAAATGCATTAAGATTTAAGTATGATATCGTTTTGAAAATCATCCCCTAGAGGTGAAAAAGGGGATTATGATTTGTATGAGAATATTATAGTAGGTAAAACCGTTAATAGTGAAAAACTAACATTTTTTTCAAAAACCCACGAATACGAAGTCGCGAGCAGAAGCTAGTGTTATTTATATATACTTTGATCTTCAGAAATTTACCAACAATAATTAAAAAATTTTTCACGGTAAACATTACGTGTTAGATTTCAATGACAATCCAGAATGGATGAGGAATAAATAGTTCAAACATTAATTTTCAACTAAAGCTACCATTGAAATTTCATCTCTGATTATTATGCATACATAGAGCGCAAACAAGTAACCTACAATTACATACATTGAAACACTAATTCATGCAGTAAAATTAGATTAACATTCATTGATATGAATGATGACAACTATTGAAAGAATTTAAACACCTGCAAAAAGGCATTCATTTTTTTGGATGTTAATAAAGAAAATAAATTCTTAAGTTCTAAGTTTCATATGTCTATATAGTTTGTAAGTAAACGAGTTTCCTTGAGCAGTAAAGTGCATCGCCAAGTAAATGTTTATCGCGCGAACTCGTCTGTGATCGTTACAAGAAAATTGAAGTCGTGTAGCAGAAGCAAATCGCACATGTTCCTCGTTGATTTTAGCGTAAAAACTTTTACATTTTACATAGAACTAGTTTTTTTAACCGCCTGCCAAAAGGAGGGTGATGTTTTTTGCATGTATGTAAGTATGTTCAAATCTTTGGCGCTTAGTGTAGCCTAAACGGCTTGATTTATTTTACTTAATGAGGTTTCATTAGATTTAGTGCTATAGGAAATACGACGTCAGTATAAAACAAACATAGTGGCTATGAACAGTCATAAATTTGATAAAATAACGAAAAAAAAAATGAACTTAAAAAAATCATTGAAACTGGTATCAAATTAAAGGTGTTAATTTTCTTAATACGTTACAAATATATAAAATTCACGACAGTATTAAATGAATATAGTGGCCATAAATTGTTCAAAACTTGTTAGCAAATTAGCAAAAAATCCATGTGCTAAAAAATTGAAAAGCAAAAAAACAAGTAATGAATTCTCAAACATTGTTTAGCAATATTAAATAGACCATGTGTGGTTCTTTCCTGATCAATACCTACTCATAAATTGAAAATAAATAGCAATACTGATCATAATGACCATCAGTCGAGACCCTTTATAATACTTTACGAGCTCAATCCGAGTCTCCCGACTTATGGCTCTACCGAAACTGAGACTTCTTCCTTCCAAGCGTCTCGACTAATGGTCATTATTTTCCTTATGACAGTTGATTATCAGTTTTTGTATCGGTCAGTAAACCATTTCACATTGTATTTTTATTATTATTAAATAAAATTCGGAGACTTCATTATTTGTTTTTTTTTCGGTTGTTCTGATTATTAATATTTTATTTACAATATGTACTGCCTTAAATTTGATATAAAAGAACATCAGGTTGGCTCAGGATCGGCCGGATACATAATATGGCGGAGGCCTACGATCAGCAGCAGTAGACGTCTACCGGCTGAAACGACGAATACAAAACAATTTGCATAATACTTGATAGTAACAATAGTAAAAAGATAAGAGCTCTGTACGGCTTAGCTCGAGTTTTCAATAATTTTAAATAAATTTAAAAAGCATTTAATATTTCACTTACTAAGTCCCCCATTTTGCCTTTTGCCTGCCGAAAACTTATTGTTGTGGAAACATTTGCGTGAGGGGGGTATACTATATCCTTTTCTCTCCCTCTTTTTCCTTTCGACTTAAATAAAAAATATTTATATATAATGGAATAATTATAGTATCGGTACAGTATTTGCTGAATTTATTTCCTATATACAAACGAACAAACACATTTACCTCTTTGTAAAAGCACTAGCTTATCCGGTTTAGCAAGTGATTTGTTAAGATATGTATTTTTAATCAGTAAATAGCTTTAGTTCTCCTTTTGCGTTATGACTTCCAAATTGTTGTAATTTCTATATCCATACAAGAAATGCCAAAGAGATTTGACTTTGACATATCGGCCTTTTTAGTCTTAAAATTTTGACTTGAAGATTGAAATATAGAAAATGAAAAAGATGTCAAGGAACAGTTTTTGGGAGGTTTGATCACGAAAAAACTTGATTGGGGAGTATTTTTTAAAGAAATAAAATGGTGATAAAAAATTAAAAAAACAGAAAGCCAAGTTGGAGTAGAGAGATTTATGGGACTGACTTAATTCTATTAATAGTTGGTAGACTGATCTACAAAGTCTACAATCAGGTAACAAATTATTTTTATTTATTACTCGATCTACCAAATCTCGCATCAAGTTTTAATTGAATAACACGTTATTCAAAGGATTTTGTTACCTGTGATTTTTCCGTTGCATCACCGATGGATATTGTTATCCTAATTGTAAGATTTGCAAGGGAAACACTTAAGTAAGTATTGAAGGATCTGGACTCAACTCAAATTCATCTTAGAAATGAAATTATATTTCTTATATTTGTTGGATGCAGTGTACACAGCAATAGTGAATTTCGTTATAATCACGTGTCTCATCTATTTTTACATATTGGCCTCAAAAGTTTTATTCTGATTGTCGAAACTAAATTCCTCAGGGGAAGATAAATAAAAAGATATTTGTAGTCCGTAAATACAATTTATTTGTAGTTCTCTGTACGATCACATTTCACAATTAAAATAATCTGTAATTCTATTATACCAAACACAATTGTATTTTAATCGTTTTTGGAAATTATCCGTTTTGCCGTCTTTTCTTTTTTAAGACCACCGTGTCGTAATTTTCTTTCCAGTCGACTGTATTATTCCAAATATTGGTAAATCGTTATATGATGTAAGAATTCAGTAGTTTACAGCAATCTAAGCCATCACCATATTTTTTCCTGATTAAGAAGGTAACAAAAATTTAATAAGGCGAAAATGACCAATCCACAGTAATCAAGATATCAGTGGTCCCTAATAAGAAAATCTGCACTTTGGTACCTTCTGTGTGGGATTTAGGTGGAACCCACAAACCGGAGATATATATATATATAATGAGATCAAACCCTCTTTACTCTCATATGGTAAAATCAACTTCAGATTGCATCTTCATATTTTTTGTCTCACGCTGATATTGATTCACATTAAAATAATTGTTATCTATCAATTTTGTTAAAAAAATGCAAATTTCGTTTTATATATGTATCTTTTAGAAAATCTCCCAAAAGACTGACTTTGAATTTCCTCTATCTGTCACTCCTTTCAAAATCAGATTTAAAAATCTTACAATAATTTAATATAAACACGCAAAAGGTGATCTAAAGCTATTTACACACTAAATATTACAAATAAAAATACTTCACTCGCTACATTATCCCCCCTTCCTCGTGGAAATTCGGTTATACGAATATTCCGGGTTGTTAGTTTAATAATTTAATAGACAGAACCGATCCCTAAAACTTACATCACGTACGCATCTAATACTCTAACCTCATCAACCATACTAACCCAACCTAACACGCTAACCTCATATACTTCCTATTCATCCATTTCTATAATTTTGACCAACCTCTGGTTATTCAAACATATCTATCTTTATTACTTTATTTATTGTATGTATGTTTATGTATTCATATTATATAACCATTTGTTTAAGTAATTATATTAAGTATGTATATGTATTTTATCTATATAGTAAGTACAAAGGTATTTATGAGTGTTGTTATATTCTTTATTCTTCCTTATAATTTTCTTATGATGTTTTACGTATCACCTACCTCTTCCTGTCAACATTACTCTACCCAAAGGTTGCCTGGTAGAGATCGCTTTTAAGCGATAAGGCCGCCTTATTGTGCTATTTCCTCTATTGTAATTGTTTTTGTGTATTTTAAATTGTGCAATAAAGAATATTATATATATTATATATACTTTGTGTTTTACAGTCAATTTTAACGTTGTGCGTCCGGTCATGTAGGTAGTCAGTGAGTAAGGTGAGAAATGTGCCTCTGATACCATTTTTTTCCAGTTTCTGTATTAGAATTGGAACGTAAACAGTATCGAACGCTTTTTGTAAATCTAAAAATATACACAAAGTTTTTTTGCTTATCATCCATAAATTTTGCTATGTCTTGTGTTAGATCTTGAATGGCGTCCGCTGTGATAACACCTTCACGAAAACCATATGGGGATTAGGAAAGTATATTGAAGGTGTTTAAGTATGACACAAGTCGTTTATTTATTACTTTTTCCAATATTTTTGAAATTACTGGGAGCACTGAAATTGGTCTGTAGTTACTAATGTAATTTTTGGGTCCATTCTTGTATATTGGATGTATTACTGACCGTTAAAGCAACTTAGGGAAGATACCCTGTTGTAATGACATTGTGCATATTCTAGAAATAATAGGTAAGAGTTCCTTTTTAGCCATTTTTACAAATTTAGTGGGAATATTATCACATCCAGCAGCTGATTGTGACTTTAAATTAGAGATAATTGAATCTATTTCTTGGGGGTCAGGTTCTATTATGCCAATACTGTTGGAGTTAGTCGGTAAGGAGTTCAGATATCTTTGTACAGACAGAGGGTCATTATCAATTTCTTGAGCTAGTAGCTTACCTACGTTTTGAAAATAATTATTAACATATTCGGCTGATTCTTTGGGCGTTGATTGAAGGTTTTTAAGCTCAGAATTTGTTTCTTTTTGTCTATTTAAGTTAGTTATGTTTTTTATACAGTTCCACAGCGACTTATTATCTGACCTTGCTTTTTCTAATAACTGTCTTTCGTATTGTGTTTTAGTTTTTTTAACAAATTGTTACAATAGTGGCGGTATCTACGGTAAGTTATCTTCAGTGTTTCGTTGGAGGCATCAAGCTGTAACTGTTTTTGTAATTTGTTTCTATGTTTTATGCATTTTAATACTCCTATAAGTGTTATTAGTTTATTTGTCAGTATGTTTGGGTCTGTAATGGCCAAAAAATTTGGGTCATAATTAGATTGTAGTGTTTTTAATGCATTGGGATAAGTTTTTGGTATAGTTTCGAAATTTATAAGTGTCATTTTATGGTCAGTAACTGTGGTATCTAATACAGCAACTGTCGGTTTGTATAGTGCTGGGTTCAGGTTTGTGATTACTAGGTCTATACAACTATTTATTCTAGTATCAAATTTGTGACCTGGTAGAAGGCTGTGAGAGGCTAACATGTCAAGATATAAATCTGAATTTTTGTCATTATTTCCTTCAGTTATGTTTATGTTTATATCGCCAATAATAATAACATTTTTCTTTAAGTGGACTGAATTCAAATACTTGTCTAATGAACTAATAAACTGGTCAGGATTTTTTCCTGAAGGTGGACAGTATATGCAAATCACAGTGCAATTAAGTATACTGACCTCCAAACAGGAGGCTCCTACCAACAAAATTTCTTTCACAGAATGTCCAATAGTATTCCTAACAAAAACAACTACACCATCGTTTTGATTAGTTTTTTTAGTAGTGCTGTGTGTTAAGTAGTGTAGTTTATTGGGAAGAGGCTTATCAGGGTTTATTCGACATTCTGTCAGAGCAATGATGTCAATTTCTATGTCAATTTGGCTAATATTTATGTCAAGGTCACCTAGGTTAGAGGTTGAGTGTATACTACGGATATTTGTGAAACAATTGAGATGTTAGAATTTTTAGGTGTAAGAAGTTTATTTAAGTCGACTGTGGAGCATTGGTAGGCACTAATGTTATTGTTTATGGTGTCTGTTTCGTGTAAGAGGTTAGTTGGCTTATCCATTTTCAGTTTTGAAGAAGTATATGGTGTAATTTATAGCATCAAAATGCGTATCTAGTAAATTAAATTGTTTGATAGTAGTTACACTTTCAAATATAAATAATTCTAGGTACACTATAGATTTAGCTTTTATATAGACATAAATATTAGTAAAAAGTAGTAAATTAGTTCCTGTATAAAAATAAATAATATGTGTATATGCATTTCAATTATTAAAGTATCTAAAACTAAATTAAAAATTAAAAATTTTGGTTCAAGAAATAACAAAAGAAATACTAGTCACTTCTGTGTTATCTGATGAACTTGAGCTTCATTTGTTATCATAACAATCGGAGAATTATCATCCTTCCGAACGTATACCTTTCCATAGCTTGTCCAGCAGTATTAATAATTTTTCACCACTTTTAGTTCTCGGGCCAGAAAGTACAGCCTAGAAGACAAAGGTGTGAGGTTTTCAGAAATATATATAGGTGAATCTGGATTCTTCTTTTGGCCCACTTTAGGCTTAAAAAAACCATCAGTGGGTGGATTGATCAACTTCTGAAGCTAAGAGCAGTACAATACACAGTTAACACCACTACAAAAGGTATTGTGTAGGCTGCCCACAAGGAGGAGTGCTCTCTCCAATGCTGTGGAACATTGTGGTGAATGACCTGTTGCAACGCCTTAACGACAGATGCTACTACACAGTTGGTAGCGCAGACGACATCACCATTCTGATCAAAGGCAGCTCAGAAAACATTATCTGTATTCGCGTGCAACTAGCCCTCAGAATCATGGAAGAATGGTGTAACCACCATGAGCTGACGGTAAACCCCAACAAGCCATAATTGGTCCTTTTTACAAACAAAAGGAAAATTCAAATGACTACCATGCCAAAACTATTTGACATTGAGCTTACCCACTCGAGCGAAGTCAAATACCTCGGGAATAATTTAGAAAACAAACTGAATTGGAGTAAGCATCTAAGCACCAAAATAACCAAGGCATGTACAACCTTCTGGCAATGCAGAAGACTAATAGGCAAGAAATGGGGCCTTAAGCCATCCATACCCTTATGGCTTTATACAGACATAATACGACCGATGTTAACGTATGGTGCAGTAGTTTGGTGGCCCCGAACTCAGTTAAGTACAGTAAAAAACAAACTACAAAGCCTGCAACGCCTTGCCTGCTTGGCAACCATAGGCTGTATGAAAACGACCCCTACGACAGCACTAGAGGTCATTCTTAATCTCAGACCCCTTTATCTTGTTATACAACATGAAGCTGCTGCTGCAGCCATACGACTTGAGAAAGTAGGGCTCTGGAAACGGGACATCAGAATCACTCATGCACGTCTCAAGCAACAGTAGGCAACGAGCTTCCAATGTTAGAGGCGACATATGACATCATCCCAAAAACTTTTGTCTTTGACAAAAATACCGCATCCAGCTTCATTAGGAAGAAAAGGATAGCTCTGGCATGCATGAAGTTAGGATCTACACTGATGGCTCTAAAACTGTGAACTGCAAAAAATTGCATTGAAGAACCGGATTACTCTTCAATGGATACGTGGTTATAGTGCGTCTCTAGGCAATGATGCGGCAGATCAGTTGGCAAAGAGAGGATCGGGCACTAAAATTTTGGGACCCGAACCAATTGTACCGATACCTTTTACACAACTCAAAACGTGGTTACGTGACAGTACCTTACAACAACACAACAAACAGTGGGCAGAGCAAACGGACTGCAAATAAACCAAGAATGTTCTCATATCCTTGTGTACGGTCCTAAGGTCTTAATGAATTAATATTTATTGCGATGGAGAAAATAAAGGAATTTGATGCTATTTGTTTAAATTACGAATGTGTAGAGTTTACGTGAAGACACGGAGAGTTGTTTACCGATAACCAATTGTTAAACCCTACACAATACCTACAGTCTCCTAAACTAAATTATGGTTATTCCACTTACTGATTTAAGACTGAAGACTCTCTCTCTATCTCTCTCTCTCTCTCTCTCTCTCTCGTTTCAGCTCAGCGATGTTGTGTCTGTGTCTTAAAACTCGTATTACTGGAAATTGTTCGCACTTTACTCGTTTTATTCACCTGGAATTGATACAAATACAAGTGTATATATTTTGAACATAAAAGACGTTGTCTGCTGCAAAAGAATAATCTCCCTTTTAGGAAAATAGATAGTCCTTTCCTTGTCTCCAAAGTCGTAATTTCTGTTCCACGAAGTTTAGGCTTCAGGGATCAGAAAGTAAGACTTGCCCAATGGATGACCGAAGATGGTAAAGGTCAATCACCCGCAATCCAGAAAGGCCTTTCCGAAAAGCGCTTTCCTTTTTTACACCAGGACTATGTAGAGCAAACTACGTTACTGTCTGAAAATACGACACTTAAAAACAAACAAAAGTTCTTACAAAATTACAATAAGTGTCGAGTAGTTAATTAATGTTAATTAAATTACGGGTTAGGATGGGCTCTCCGAGCCTGGAGTAAAATAAAAACTGTCGGGATAAAAAACGTTAGTACACAAATTAAAACAATTGCAATTATGAGTCAGATGAAGATCTAAGAAACTTAACTTAAAAGCTGAACACTGCCAACCGTTGCCAAAAATTGACTGTCTTCAACCTCTCCATATTCTATGCTCCCTTTCTCTTTTCGCGCCATATTTCTCACTGTAGAGGACTCTACCAGCATACTCTGTAACTTGTTCAAAGTTTAGTAACTTCGCCTTTATTGCTCTCGCAATAAAGCCGACGCCCCTCTCCATTCTATCTCTTTGCTAGCTATCTCGACTCGTCACTTGGACTCGCTCCGCCAGCGCACGGTCGGAAGAGCGATAGAGACAACTTCAGCACGCCCCGCATTTCGCTTACATCTCATCGCGTCTTGTTTTACGCGCCGAAATTGCGTTCCCACGCAAACCTTCCCGAAACTAGGACATCTGTTTACCATATCGCTGCGCCGTGGGCGGTTTTTAGAATTTTCTACAAAAAATTACTTTAATTTCGCTTACATCTCATCGCGTCTTGTTTTACGCGCCGAAATTGCGTTCCCACGCAAACCTACCCGAAACTGGGACATCTGTTTCCCATATCGCTGCGCCGTGGCCGGTTTTTAGAATTTTCTACAAAAATAACTTTAAATTACTGCAGCAATTGCTAATTGAAGCTACAGGGGACTTTTGGGTCGCCTAAGTTTTATCCCTGCTGCGTATGATGTTGGTTTTTAACCGACTTATTTTTGAAGACTTGAATAAAACATGATGTACGTAATAAGTACATAACTGAATTTTATTAGGTATCGGGGTCCTCACACTTGGACGCTAATCTGTCGCACAAACTGTTACAACTTAGTAGGAAAAACCTA
The DNA here is from genome assembly GCA_946406115.1 of Apoda limacodes. NCBI lineage: Eukaryota > Metazoa > Arthropoda > Insecta > Lepidoptera > Limacodidae > Apoda > Apoda limacodes. The sequence continues at coordinate 26,344,033 of OX291555.1, read as the reverse complement.
CGCTACATAGTTGGCATAATAACAGATCACTGCCCGCTAAACAAACACTTTTTAATATCGGCGTTACCGACAGTCCTCTATGCAGGGGCTGCATGGAAGCCGAGACGACTCCTGCTCACGTGGTTCTACATTGCAAAAGTGTGAGCGACCAACGGACAAGGCTCCTCAAGAATCCACATACCATGAGAGAGGCGCTGAATAACATCAGATGCTTCCTTGATTTCTGGACGGGGCTGGGATGGTATGAGTAACCAATGAAATGAACCGATTACCTACGTACAATGGCCCTATCATGAGGCTAAGTGCGGAAAGCATAAGTCCAACTAACTAACTACCATATTTGTATGTTAGAAACAGTTATTTGCAATAGGTGAGTACCTGCACTTTGTAAATTAATATTAAAATTAAATAAAACCAGACGACTTACACAGAAGAAAAAATTGAAACTTACTTTGGTTTTCCTCGGAATCCAACGAAGACGAATACACTTTCACTCGATTACGTTTTTTATTTGAACGTTCATAATACGTTAATTTTCTTTTGACACTGTAATTAGAAATTTTTTATGGTAAATATTTACTTCTCTGCAACACGACATTTTAACCTGAAAAAAAACTTATTCGATAGAGTAGCACTCCCTGATATAGAAATGATATATGAAAGTCGGTGCCAAATAATAGTTTTCGATAAAAAAAATATTTACTACCAGATTATTTTTTCCCACCAAATGGTCGAAATAACATAAAAAATTCACTTGCTCGGCATTATAGCAGTTCAGGTTTCTTGTTGCTGTCCAAATCATCCTTTACACACTAAAATAAAATTAAAGAATAGGCTGAAAAAAACACAATTTAAACTTAAAAACCATGTAATTACACTTTTTAAAATATTGTAAACGGATTAAGAAAAAGGAAACACAAACACTTTTTTTGTACTTATTTAACTTGTACTTATTTAATGTAGTCAGGGCGTCCCACTTGTAAACTTGAAAACTGGTGCGTAAAACGAAGCGGAGCACATGAAAGTTAGCGCGCGAAGCCGAGCGAAGCGTGCTGCGGTAGTGGCCGGCGAGCGCCAGAAGGAACTTGTACTCATTTAATGTATTCAGGACGTCCCACTAGTAAACTTGAAAACTGGCGCGTAAAACGAAGCGGAGCACAATAAAATTAGTGTTTTTTATGACTTTATTTACGAACGGTTATTATCTTTGACAGGTTTTGGATGTATTTATGCCTTATGGTTTTATGTACATCTATAAAAATGCTGAAGTTGTAAATCCAAATTTTAAATTAGTATTTTATATTAACTATTTATTACTTCAGGAAGGGAAAAATATCAATGCTCTTTCCTTCTCATTTCACATCGCTAAAATTGTGCGGTCGCGCATTAAAATAGGTAACTACAAAAATATTAGGAACTCAATCTAGCGTCAGTTTTTGGGAGTACTTTTTTTAGGCTCATTTCATAAAAAAAAATATTGTTTCCTGTTATTCATTTGTCTGAATTGGGTTTACGTTCTGTAATGGTGTATTTGTATGGTGTAAAATATTTCGTTAAATATTTTTTTAAGGTAAAATATGCGTTTTGTACCAATTTCTGAATATCATCTGTGTATAAATGGATTTTTCCCTGTCCATTACAATTTTTTTCATGTAAGATTGTTGTGTTACAGAGAAGTAAAAAATTACCTTTTTTATTTAAAATTATAAAGATAAAATAATAAGAATATTGATAATTTGAAATTGTTAAAAAAACTATTCAAGAAGTGAGTGCTCGTTGCCGCGCACAATAAAAGTATGAGACTGTCTACAAAAGCGAGGCTGGAGCAGGTATGTGATTTTTCAATATACCCACAAAAATTAAATAAGTGCGAAGTTGCCAGTACAATGGAAGTACTACACGTGTAAGAATGAACCGTACGAAATATAAATCAATGATTATACGAATTATTTTTTATAATTTCCGCTTATGTCGCGTCATATACATGATAAAATGATTGTTATTGAACCAAAGCGGACCAACCTTAGGTTGCGACTAAAACGTTGTCTTAATTTTTACACGACCAAACTTTGTTAGTTGGATATATTTGTCTATACGTGCTACCACTAAAAATGTATTTTGGATAAAAAATAACTTTGTAAATTCATTAACAAATAATGGGGAATGAAAACGGCGAGCTCTTGTTTTTTTTTAATCAAAATCAAATGTAAAGTTGTATGAGCTTCCGAGATTTTGGCAAAAGAATTTTGTTTGAAAACTGTGCCGGGCAAATCACCTGAGACAAATCGCGATGCACTTGCGCTTAGGGTTCCGTACCTACCACCATTTAAATAATTTACAAACGAAAAACAAAAAAAGTGTGCCAATAAGCGGTCACCTATCCAAGTACTGACCAAGCCCGACGTTGCTAAACTTTGAATACCGTTTCCAACAAAAAAATGTGAAGCTGTTTTAACGATAATCAACGGAAATGTGTTTCTTGTATGGGGACCCCCTTAAACTTAATCTTTTTTTTAAATTTTTAATATTTGTTACATAAACCCCAATTAAAACACATATTCATGCCTACGCTGTCTGTCATATACTGACAGACAGACAGCGTGGGCTTCGTAATAGGGCTCCGTTGGCACCCTCTGCTAACCTGTTATTCCGACAAACGCTCTTCATAATAATCATTTACTCACTATATTCCATGTTTAAATTTCATTGCTACTTAAATATTGTTGTCGAAAAAATTAACTCCAAGGTTTTTAATTTCCAAGTGACCTTTGTATAAAAAAATATTATTATGTCAGCTGCTTGATAAAACGTCAAAATATCAAATATTTTACAAAATATAATTTTCTTTTTGTTTTTACATAATGTACCTATACGTTTACAGACTAAATATAATTTTCAGACTGTTGAATTCAGATTTTTTGTGTAATCAAGTGTAAGATTTGTCTTTTGTTTTACTGAGCCATAGTAAGCTAACTATCATTCAAAGAGTTCCAAAAAAATTCCACTTCTTTCGATGGAAACAGATGGCAATACTTTCCAAACTTTCAGCGCCTCTGATGAAATTTTGCGGATCTAAAGTTATGAGGCAAGGAAGTGGCGGTGAAATGTGATGTCCACGTTCAAGTATATAAGGCCTTAATATTTACTAATTAGTAACTAATTTCTAACCGAAATGGTCGCGTACAGTGTGTTTTCAAAGAAATTTCCTCCCGTAAACGCTTGGGTTGTGGAATGAGCTCACTGCCAAGGTTTTCTCTAAGGACTACAATATGGGGTTCTTCAAGAATGATGTTATTAGATTTTTGTAGGGTCGGCAACGCGCGAATGATGCCACTGGTGTTGCAAGTGTCCATAAGCTACGGTGACCGCTTACCATCAGGCGGACCGTGAGCTTGTTTGCCATCTTAGTGGTGTAAGTATGGGGAACCCCCAAAATTTATTGTTTTTTTTCTATTTTTGTGTAAAAATATTAATGCGGATCACAGAATACATCTTCTTACAAAGTTTCAACAGTATAGTTCTTATAGTTTCGGAAAAAAGTGGCTGTGACCTACAGACACACAGACATGACGAATCCATGAGGGTTCCGTTTTTTTTCATTTGGCTACGGAATCCTAACAAGCCCAAACTAGAATCTTTTAGATAGGTAGGAGGCACATTTAGTTTTTATCAAGAATAAACTGTTTTATTAGTAGGTGTTTAAAATCAGTAGCAATTAATTAAAAACAAGAAAGAAAAAACCAAAAGGATATATTAAAATATATACTCCGTATAATATATAATCTAAAGTCTAAAACGCCAAGGATCGAACTGACAGCGAAATAGTTGATTTCCGGCGTATATACCTTAAGGCTACGCTACACCTGTAGTATATAATCGAAATAATAAAACATTATTAATTACATAGCTCGTCGTCGTTTCTACACAAAACTGAATAGATTTTATTGCAGTTTTAGAGGAAGAGTACCTAATAACGGAACGACCGTTCAGGTGGTTGATGTGTTGATGGTTGGTGTACGGATGATGTAGGAAACGATGGAAGTTTCTGGGCATCCACTTTAGGTCTATTACCACCGTGGAGATATCAAATAAAGAGATCGGATAATCTTTTTGTGTTGTGACATTGCTATGTCATAACAATTCTAAACGCTTTCTGCTGAGCATGGAGCATTAAGAAATCTGCTCAGAGATAATTTAAAATTATTTGAAATTAAATACTATTACAAAGTTACATACTTATAAAAACCGGCGTGTACATATACTAGGTATGAAAGTTTTTCTGTTCTCTTCTTATTGTGTTGTGATCGTTTGTGAATTAGGTAAGTACTAACTATGTTTTTTATTTACATCTAGCAAACCGATTTTAGTAACGGCTAAACCATTACCTTTCGGCTCTGTGCCGTGACTGAAGTTTGAGAGAAGGCTGCTACTCTCTACTACTGCGAGGGCCGGTGCGCGTCAGCCTGCTAGCGACGTCTGCACTGAGGGAGGCCTGGAGTGCTCTTTACTCCAAATACTCGGCATGTCTGGAATAATCCATACTCCAAATCCTCAGCCTGTACGGTGGCCGTGCTTCAGCCTGAGAACTGCTGATCACCGTAGCTACGGGGCGAACATCTGCCACGTGAAGCTTAGCATCTTGACATCCACGTGCGGCATTGCATTGTGCCAGCCACGTGCGGTATAGCATTGTGCCGGCTTACTAAAACCTTGGCGTACACTACTCACTACACGTCGTTAGGTCACCTAAAATCAGTCCTGTCCGCGTCTACCTACTTCGGCGGCGGAGACCTGCGGGGTGTCCTCGACGTGCAAGATCGCTGATCGGGCTCTAGGCCGAAGAAACTATTGTATATGCTATCTTAAATATATACTTGAAAACCGCATACTTAGAAGTCTGTGTAGGCAGGCTGACGATTTTTCTATCTTTTTGATAGTTAGGTAGTTCTCGACTATTGTAAATTAGATAGGTATTATTTATATTTATTAAGGGTTAAGAATGACTTTATGTGATTAGGTTTCTACTGACCAACAAATATTGTTATTATAAACATAACGAGTATACATTAAAACCTGCCTTACCCTTGAAAAGTAATTTCTTTACTTGCCTCTGAACCTGCTCTACCTAAATCTCTATCGCCTGAGCACCTAGCTAGTGCATTCGGTAACAGGATACTCCTACTCTGCCCTATCCTGTTATAACCTACCTATATTAAAATCATAAGATATAGGTACCCATATATCCTACAGCGAGAACGTTAAGTACCTAACTAGGCCAAACCCTTGGCACAGTATAAGGAGGTAATGGTTCGAGATAGGTACATATATAAAAGCTAAGTATATATATATATATCTACCTACATACACTTATGTTTTGCATAATGTCTTCTGAAATGTACCTGTAATTACAAAAAAGATGTAATAGGTATTAGAAAGATATAATATAAAGATATAAACAATGTTCTTATTATACAATAAATTCGTACATACGAGGCTACTTTACACAGCATAGGTACCTCGCCGTCAATCAAATGGTGCTCAAATCCTACAATGTAAGCTAAAACGCGGGAATCACAGGTTGCTATCCGAATCAGAATGAAGAAATAAATATACCTACCTACTTATACATATCCACAATGGCCTTCTAAGAAGGTCATTGCGTGTTTTTTGACACAAAATAAATGAATAGTAATTTGATTCCGGTATAATATCAGGGGCTCTAGTTGAATTTGTATGATACCTGTAACATGTTAAGCAGCCTTGCATAACCTTTTTTCTAAAACAATGACCCACAGCACATTTTATTCGATGATGCAAACAATTTCAATTGGGTTTGTGTGAAATCATGAGATTTGCTATTTATTTTGCCATAATTTTGAAAATGGCTTTTATTTAACGTAAGTTTAAATTAAAATAAGGTATTAAACAATGAAAAGGGCTCGTCATTTTGAATTTCACGACTAAATTCAGTGGTAGAAAGCGGCAATCCGCTATTTTTCATTATTCAGCACTGTAACGCCATCTTTTGATGAGTGGACGTCTCGACAAGTGCAGTCCTTAACATTAAGCGCACAAAACAATGAGTATACATACTCGTACGTCCATCTATTCACTAGCCAGAAAGCCGCTGAGTGGAGTGTGCAAATCATTGAAACGGTAAATATAAATATCCTGAACGGTTTAGTGTTTTATTTAGTTTATTATGTTCATTTATGGGAAACTTAGCTTTCTTTTTTTACTCAAATTTTCTAAATTAGCTTCGCTAAAAACAACAAGAAGATTTTTTTTAAGAATAAACAATAATTAAATGTGCGCCAAGTCTATAGTTTATTAATACTAAAACAACTTAAAGAACTATAAATACATAAGTAGGGCATTATATCCGAATATCAGGATATTCGAATGATTCGGATATCCGAAGATTTTACAACCGGATAATACTTGCACCAAGTTGAAACTTTGTGTATTACTGCTACATACAATTTTAGTCTTTTGTTAGTGTTTTTGAATCGCAACATTGGACACACTCGACGCCGCACCAGCCGCCATTTTTTTTTCAAAACAACATACAGCAATAAAAGAATAATCTGTTTCTATAACAATGTTACGTGAATACCACTTCATATTTGCTGTTGATATACAAATTAATAGTATAACTATGTCTGGCATCATCATGCCGAGATAATGAGCACAAGAAAAAGTTTTGTTTGTTTGAAGGTAGTTTATGAGGATCAGAATAATAACTAGTGTTAATACGGTGCATGTTGAATTTTTGATTTTTGACTGTCATCAAATGCATCCTGTTTCAAATATATAAAGAATAGGTAGGTAGGTACCTACTTAACTACGTACTTACAAATCTTATCTTACTTATTCGTTGATTTAATATAGAGGTATAAATCATAATACACGGTTAGTTCGGTACTTATTCGAATTATTCGTACTATACTGATACTACATTTCCGCAGTTAATGGCATGCCCTATACAGAAGGTGTAAAATCTTTTCTCCTATCACGATAGCGGAATAGGGCATAACGTTGAGGTATTATTATATAGGTCAGGTCATGGTCGTATTCAACACATATGTATACTCAAATTACTATCAACTAAATAAAAAAAATTAAGAATTTCAGAATTGTTTGACTCTTAGATTTTATCAGTTCCGGAAAAGTCTCACTATACTGTATTTATCCATGCTTATATTTTATAGCCAAATTCTACTTTATGGTCTCGGTGGAGATCATCGTCTCTTACGTACTAGGGTGCATTAACTATTGCCCTAAGAACCTCATTTTGAAATCTTTGGATGATTGCGATATTACTCTTTTTGGTACAGTCCCACAGCTGTTTACCATACCTCCACACTGGCAATAGGATTTTTTTGGATTTGTTATTTAACTTTTTTTTATCTTGTGGGGAACGTTATTGGTGCCATAAGTTTCTATGTTTTTTTCTTTTCAGATATAAGTTGGAAAATCTACATAGGATAATTATTGTTTCTGGTGGCCCTTTTCTTGATTTTTGATGTGTTTTTCAAACAAACTGCTTACGGTCCCTTCCTTCTGTGTTCATTAGTCTGGAGTCCCAATACGTATTCTTGACATTGAAATCACCTATTATAAATCTCTCGCCAAGTGGTTGTAAAAGATGCACGTAAGTATCTTTTCGTATCATATATCGTAGTGGACAGTATGTAGCTGCTACGGTTATAGTATAGCAATTTGTGTTGGTAGAAATTGCAACAGATGGAATCTCTGGCTCTTCAGATTTAGTGAATCAATAATATTTTATATTTTTTTGTACAATTACAGAACTTTCCCCCTTCCTTTTATTATTGATTTTATTTCTAATACCTTGTTGATTTCTTCGTCGTTATTTAAGGTTAACATAAACATTGACCGAGTGACAAAAATAAAGACAGACAAACAGTCGGACAACGAAGTGATTCTATAAGGATTCTGTTTTATCTTTTGAGGCAGGGAACCCTAAAAAACAAAATTTTCAAAACAACTTGCTGTCTTAGGCAATCATTTGATTTTAAATAGTTTTCATATTGCATTTCCATGATGTTAAAATGGCTTCAAGAACAATAAAAAAAGATTCAATAAAACCTGGTGACTTTTAATTTCTTTTTATAGATATTAAACGTTAATATTAAAAAGCGCCGAAGATATCTAAGAAACAAAGTTCATAAAATATTATTGAGTGCCGGAGTTTCGTAATGGATTTTTCGTGTTTCCAATAGAGTTTCTTCGAACAAAGAAATTTGCTGTTAATATCCGATTGACTGTGTTTTCCCTCGATTATTTTTATTACAAATAAAATATATTTTATGTGTTCTTAAAAAAAATTCTTTTCAGAATTAACTCGCAGCAAATATTAAAATATAACAACCCAAATCCAAAGGTTTTAATTTTTGAGCCTATACCTATTTTTAATAGACGTGGTGGTTTGTTTTCAATAAATGAATATAAGCTTGTTTTTACCTCTTTAAGTACAACGAAATAAATTAAATTCAAGGTTGCAAAAATAAGTAGTTTGATATTATGAACAGTGATCTTGTTAGCGCATTAATTTTCACCTAATACATAGTTGTGGAAACTACAGGAGCACCTGCCGTTTTCGGTGTATGTACAGACATTACAAAATTTTCCAGGGAGGGCTACCAGTATACCTACTGAATGCGGTAAATTGATATTACACTACATTTATGTTCAGTGTAATAACAGCTCAGGTGATATTGGATTTGAATTTTTAATTGAAAATAGTACTTTCCTCAGACTTAAGGGTTCGATACGGCAAGTGAGTTTGGAATCGTCGACAATACTCACAGACCGTCGTTGAACCGAGACCAAAGGGCCAAGCTAGTATCCGAGTGCAACCGCCCAGTGATGGCAGCAGTACTGCACATGGGGCATGTAAAGCAGCAAACTCTACCCCAACGTCACGTACTGCCTCGCTCTGTTGAGTACATCTATTTTTTTGGAAGCCAGCTCCACCTTGTCTTGTGAACAATCTCGGAACTGAACAACTGAACATCGCTGAAGATGTGTACCACAAGGATCCCAAAGCTCTTGGAGATGGAGAGGGGAGTGTTCTGTAATTGTGAGACTACGGTGAATGGGGTGTTCTTAGCGGTTAACGCGCAGACCTGAGTCTTTGTAGGGTTGAATCCGATCAAGTATACCCGTCCCCAGTCAGAGACCTTGGACAGTGTGGTATCGATTTGAGACTCCGCGGTTTTCCTCCGTTAACCGTGTAAAAAGCGTCTCTAGTACTTTCAACTTCATAGCAATGTATGTTGTTGATGTCCAAAATGTCATTGATATGCAGTGGAAACAGCGTTGGAGACAGCACAGAGCCTTGCAGGTCACCAGCATTAATGTCCATGCTATCAGAGCAACTACCGTCAACTACGGTTCGTATGCGTTTGCAGGACAAAAAGCTAGCCACCCATTTGCACAAACCCTCGGTAAGATGGCAACTTCGATAGAAGACCCCGGTGCCAGACCCGATTAAACGCATTCGCTATGTCCAGGCTGCATGCCAATGCCTCGCCCTGACTCTCAATGGCTAGTGCCCATCGGTGTGTGAGATAGACTAGAAGGTCACCAGTCGAGCGACCGTGGCGAAAGCCATATTGACGGTCGCTGATCAGGTCGTGTTTTTCTAGCTATCTTAGAAGCTGTGTGTTGATTACACGCCCCATCACTTTGGAGAGGAGTGAGGTCATAGCGATAGGCCTGTTATTAAACAGATCTGATCTCTCGTCCTTTCTGAGAACCGGGTGCACATTCCCTGTCTTCTATGGAGACGGAATTCGCCTAGTATGGTAGGAAAGCGCGAAGAGTTATCTCCTGTGCGTGAGTACAGGACATAACTCATGAGCACACTGCTTAAGCACCACTGCTGGTATACCATCTGGCCCACTTGACTTATGAACGTCTAGGAAAAGCTACGCCCGCAGGATCTCCCACTGTGTTATAGAGATTACCGGCATGGTTTTTCGCACCACGGTATAGTAGGTGGTACAGCGCCTTAATCTTTCTTATTCGGTAGTTTGAGGCAAAGAGACTACCCAGAAAATCGGCTTTCTCTTGAGCACTATGGGCCAAGTCACCATCGGTCTTTCGCAGTGGTGGTAACGACGACCGGCAAAAGTTCCCTTCGGCAGCTTTGGCAAGCGATCAGAAAGCATGACTCCCAGAAGGGTAGCTCGCAAGTCGCCCACCTATTTTGCCGATGAATTGGAATTTTGATCTGGCAGTTGCTTTTTTACTGAACCTTGAGGCAGCATTAATTTGCGTTATTCCTATAAAATATTCTGATTCTTATTATAACAAGCCGTGGTCCAAGCCTCATATGCAGTTTGCTTAGGAATTTTAGCTTCTCTGTAAGACCAAATAGGTCTTTTTTTGATGCCAGCAGCTACTCGCAGGTTAGGAATATAACATTCCATACCAGCGAAGATTGTCTCAGTGACTGCGACTGCGCAGACGTCAGGATCTTCTGAACTATAGCAGATCTGCCTTCAAGGGTACGATGCATAAAATTTTCGCAATCCGTCCCAGTCCGCCAACTTATAATACCACACACGACGCCATTAGTTGGCCCAGATAGATCGGGTTGTGTGCATGACACTTGAGTCCGAACGAGGCACTGTTCCGAGGAGCCGAAAGGCGCATCCAATAGGACGGAATATCCGTCCGGACTTGTAGTCATCAGAAGGTCCAGTAAAGAGCTCGTATGGTCCTCTATATCTGGTATTCTCGTTGGAGAAAGTTTAAGCCGAGAGAATCCATAAGTTAGAGCAAATTCATGAGCAGATATCCCTGCGTAGTTATTGGTTCAAGAACTGAGCCGCTCACGATGGTGGTCGCTGAAGTCTCCCAAAAGAACTTTGTCAGTCGTCAAACTCAGGTGTGTGAAGAGTCGAGCTACGTCCGTGTCACCGTGAGACCTGTATAGGCACGCATAGATACAAGTGTGGCTACCGACATCTGCGCGCACCAACAATATCGACAGATCCCTGTCTTCAAGGCTATGAAGGCGGCGACAGCAGATATCCTCCTTAACGAACATACACCGGCACGACTCACAAAATTATGCTCGAGTTTGTAGCCGGGACAGTGAAGTAATGATGTATCGGCCGGACAGGATATCTGCGTCTCCATTAGAAAAAGAATAGTCGGCTGCGCAGTCTCCAGATGGTGGTAGACTGCGTTAAGATATGCGTGAATACCCCTAATGTTACAAAAGTCCACATTAAATGTGTATGGAGCGAAGGCTGAAAAAACTCTTTTTTTAATTTTTGCCTTTTTTTAAAAAAAGTTACTTAGACTTAATATGAAGATTTACTACACAGACAGCTTAGAGGACAAAGATGCAGCACTAGAACTGCCAAAGCTCGGCACAGGTAATACGGTTGCTGGCATGGCGGAGGAAGGGCCCCTGAGCCCCCTCTGCTGTAGTAGCCGGGTCCACTCCGTTCTCTTTTTCCGTTACGACTACTACTTCAGAAACAACACAGGTTGTCGGATCAGCCTCCCAGGACGGAAACTAAGTGATTCCTGTGTTCGGGAACCCGTTGAACCTGCGGGCGGCCAGCGGTCAGCCGTTTCATTGTTCTGTTCCGTGTTAGGTTCTTATTAAATATATTTAATCTTTAAGTTGTTAGGTAGGTGATGTTAAAGGTTTTGCTTTAGTACCTACTTGTTTACTTGAATTATTAGGAATCTAAGTTAGGTATATTGTAAGCGATAAGAGATACGCGTTCGGTTAGAACAGTTTAGGATTCCGCGCGCTTTTGTTTATTTGGTTTTAATTTATGTGTGTTTTTTTTTGTTTTGAATATAAGGGGCCCGTGCATTTGGTTATTTAGATAATAGGGTTTTGCTTCAACTCTTTTTTGAGTGCTATTGTAATCGCTAGTAATATCGAGGGCAAAGATTTTTGACATACTTAGGTGGCTAGCAGCTGCGAAATTGAACATCGGGAGACCGGATAGGGTGCAGGCACTGCTCGCTCGCCATGCGCAATAGGATGAGCGTATGGAGGTGCTTAGTCAAGCCTGCCAGGACGTTGTGCAGGCTGATCTAGATGCGGAGGCCATGGCTATGGTCACGGTTGACCTCGAGCAGGCTGAGGAATTGGCGGATGACATCCGCCAGGCTGTAGGGGTTCTTCGCATACCCAAGCAGAAAAGGAGGTCCACTGACTTTAACGAGGGAACATCGGCTTTAGTAAGACGACTGCAGGGTCTGGACGTCCCGAGGTTCGCGAAAACATTAAGTTAGTAGACCTCTTTTCGCAATATGTTTGCCAGTCTAACCTGACTCCAGCACAGAAACTAGCCTTTTTAGTTGGAGAACCGTGGGGTCTATTCTAGCACCTTCCTCTAGATGGCGCTAGTTATTAAGTGGAGCAGGAACTGCTGGATAAGAGTTACCAAAATATTAGGCAGCTAGCGGACACTCATGTGTCAGTTATTTGAGCCTCCCGCGAGTCCCGGACGTCAGACAGCTGTGGATCTGGTTCTTCAACGTGCTGCTGGTTGTTTTTAACGCACTTCAAGCGTTGGACCTCCCAGTGGTTGAATGGTATTTGCCGAGTGCCCCAGATTTGGCGATTTGCGGCCCGCGGGTCTTCCGCCTCGGACACCATGTGTAGCGATTGTCCTCACTACCCTATAATTTGCGTCCCGCTGTCGTCAAGCCACGGACAGAACGGTAAGGTTGTATCCCCCCCCCCCTCCACGGTGAGAGGTGAGTTGTTTAGGGGATTGGAGCTCAGACGCGATCCCCACGGGCTTCGCTCCTAAATGGAATGCCTTGCACGGCCGGGGGAGCTTCTCCTCCCCATCGGAAATCTGATCGGACCAGAAGGGTCACTTAAGCAGACGCACTCTCTGTGCGGATGATGAGTGCGAGAATGTCGCCGCCCATTGTTGAGTGGCCGCAATTGGAGCGATTTCCGTCACACTTCCGTCGAACACGACCGGTGAACCAAACTTATAGGGTCCCTTCCTCCGCTAACATGGGGCATCCCCCTCATGATGACTGGTCACGCATTCCCTGATGTGATCTTCCTCCACGTGAGTTGAGTTCTACGCATCCTTCCAATGCCGTTTTATAGACTTGCAACCTAACCTAACCACTTAGGAGTGGACTTATTCACTAACTCTTCCCCCTCCCTTCACAATTTTGTTGCTTACCGCACAATTTTGCGTTGCTTCACCTCGAGGTGGTTGGATAAACACGCGTGCGATTTTAGATTCTGGCTCACCGGGGCTTATGTAAATAAAGGTACTGTGGTACTCGGTATCGACCAATATTTGTGCCTTATCATTTTTGTAATGCAATACTGGAAGGTAAAACCGTCACAAAGATCATTAAAGTTCGCAGGCTATCCTATTATGGTAACATACTGAGACGAACAACCCCGCACTTACTACAAGCAGCCTACAATTACAAAGAACAAAGATGCAAAATAGGCCGTCCAATTTACACATGGGAAAACTCGCTACACCACGACATAACCCATTACACACACCGAAACAAAGCATACTGGAAATCAATCTCAGGAGACAGATATCTCATAAAGAAAACTGCTGAAAAAATATTCAAAATGCCAGAAACGGACACGGAATCTGACGAGGACTCAGCCCAAAACTAAAATATTACCTAAAGTAGTATTATGAACCTAAGACGTACCAAATTGCACAAGTAACTTCTAGCACTTAGGTACCCAGTAGGCACATATATAAGAAACCAGATGCCTAAGCAGCGCATTCGTCTGACTGGAGCTCCTACACTGTTTAACAACCATTAACTCCGTAAACTTACACACACATTCGTACTTATAATAAAGCCGGCGACTGTATACAACAAGGAACCTAGTAATCTCAACCGCACGCCGGGTCATAAAATTTAACCGATTACGTGGGCTAAGAAATATATAAGTTTAAAATCATATACAGCCACCCATGTGATAACAAGGACAATACCCAGTTTCTTTACAGAAACTGTAAATATAACGTAGTTTGCGGCAGTGGTAGCTTGATCACTATACCGGTTGTTTTAACAACAAGTAGCGATCTTTGCCAGAAATACCTATGAGAACTGACTTGGTTACGCAAAATATCCAGGGCCAAATACTCACTCCCTTCTTAAATAGATGATTACGAAAATTGTTTAGGTCTCCAGGGCTGAACTACAAGTACTACTCAAATTGACCTAACTCCCGCAGTGTTTAGGTAAACAACTTAGCTAGACATCCAACTAGACACCGATACCGTCCGGGTACGTCTAGGGTCCACCACATGTGCCCAACCTTAAATGTCAAAAAAAAGAACCTAAATGTAAAGCAGTCGGAACGTACCCGTACCCAAATACAAAAAAAATCCGAAGTGAGCAGGGCAAACCAAAGGACTACACCTTTCACTACCTATCTTTTTAACCTGAAGCCGAGGGACGCCTCAAAAAAAAAAAAAAACACCCCAACATATGGTCAGCAGACTCTGTCAGTGATAGCCTGTTCGGAGAAAGCTTGGTAAATGTTTACAACAACGGCCTCCGAGCATATGGCCTTATAAACGCCACGCCGCCGCTCCACTGACGGGCGACGCTACCTATTCATCTACGTGTAGGCATCTTGCCTTACTACTTGGTACGACTAACAAAATTCACTACATACCGGGAGGTAAAACCGTCACAGAAATTAATAAAGTTCGCAAGTTATCCTATTATGGTCACATACTGAGACGAACAACCCCGCACTTACTACAATCAGCCTACAGGTACAAAGAACAAAGACGAAATATAGGCCGTCCAATTCACACATGGGAAAACTCACTAAACCACGACATAACCCATTACACTCACCAAAACAAAGCATTTTGGAAATCAATCTCAGGAGATATCTCATAAAGGAAACTGCTGGGAAAAAAAACATTCAAATGCTAGAAAAGGACACGGAATCTGACGAAGTAGTATAAGGAACCTAAGACGTACCAAATTGCACAAATAACTTTTAGCACCCAGGTACTCAGTAGGCACATATACAAGAAACCAGATGCCTAAGCAACGCATTCGTCTGACTCGAGCCCTTACACAATTTAATAACCACCAACTCTATAAACTTACACACGCATTCGTACTCATAATAAAGCCGGCGACTGTATACAACAAGGAACCTAATCTATTCCCATCTATCCCAAGCTATTGCAATTGCAACCGCACGCTAGGTTATAAAACTAAAACGATAACAAGGGCTTAGGAACATATAAGCCAAAAAACATATACATAGTCACCCAGGTACCATACTATACCATACCATACTTCTTTTCTTTTTTATTTTATTTTATTTTTCTGCGAACCGTAAAAGTTACTTGCGTTGGCTCCGTGGCCCAGTGACATTTAAATAACAACAATGCCCACCACATGACACCCTGGACATACTATACACTAACCCTTTTCTTTATACATAAGTTTTCTATGATGAGGACGGAAATATCTAGCCGCATCTAACGACACCCTAGGTATGCCATGCAAAAAGAACACTGAAATAGAAGGCCGTCAATAAAGAAACAAAAACTTAAATGTCTGAAATACTACCTTAAAACAACGAAATTATTTTATTGGTTAAACTCATAACACTCATATCACCAACCTACATAAAAAAAAGCAACTGTTGGAATTCCACCTACTACAGTTAGCTACGAAGAAATGTAACTACATCATGACTGTTTCCATTTATCACTTAATTCGGTATGCCTGTAAACTGTAACTGAAGCTATGGGAATAGGAAGCTGAAGCTGAACAAAAAGACACAAAAGACAATATTGTTGGAATACCTCCTCAAAAACAACGAAATTTTTCCTTGTATAATTTATGATTCAATTAGGTATGCCTTTAAAAGGTACTTAAGCTACGAGGAACAAGACAACAAAACTGAAAATTACCGATGAACAAACAAAACGCTGGTGTTGGATACTCCCACAAAAGATCGACGATAAATTTCACTTATTAACTCTACTTATGATAAACTTAGATAGATACGCCTTAAAAACTGAAGCTACGATAAGAGGATAAAGAAACTGAAAACAGTCAATAAATAATAATAAAAAAACAATTGCTGCAATGTGCTACAATTTAATTGAGCCTCGCGATTTACTATTTTTATTTTTTAACCTTATCAAGTACGCCTGAAAATAATAAATGAAGCTTTCGAAAAAGGACACCAAGACTGAAAACTGCTATAATAAACTAAAACGTAAGTGTTAAAAGGCCGGCGCAAGACCGAATAAACGACGATTTCATCCATTCATGATCTACTTAAAAATTAGGAACGCCTGAAATGGTAACGCAGATTATGGGAAGGGGGCTAGAAAAACGAAAAACTGCCACTTAAGGATCTTTAAAAAAAATCCAAACGTTGGAATTCTGCTTTAAAAGAATGAAACTACTATCTCAGTTTATGTACTGCTTAGGTATACCTAAGAACAGTAAAGTTATGACAACAACACCGAAACCAAACAGCGCGAATATTTTTAAAAAAAGGTATTGTTGGTATACCCTTTTTTATGAAGGGGGCAAACAAGCTAACAGTCCGCCTAAAATGGTAAGCAGGTACAGAAGAAAGAAATCACTACATTCAATTATCAAATTTAAGCTTAACCTAATAAAAACCCAGGCAATAACTTACTTCGGTACGCATGAGAAAAGTACCTGTGTTCATTAATATTTTCTATATAAATGTATAAATCCCCTACACCCAACTACCGACCTTACGTTATAACCGACATATTTAAACGGTGCTTTATCTGACTATAGGACCCTGAAGACACCTTCAACGGAAAGGCCTTTCAAGGCTGCTCACCGCCGGCACACCGCCCGCTGCATACATCACCAACCTTACCGAGCTTGCCGAAGAAGACAGGCGACACAAGACGCACCGCGATGCCGCGCGTATAGTAATATAGATATTTGTAATATACAGTGCCTCCGCCACAGCACCGCTCCACTTATTTTCGAATACACTACTCCACCGCACGTGTTTAATTTTATATGTGTGCGTGTTAGCAATCTAGACGCTAAATCAAGCTATCCGAGCAAGAACGTGTCACCATCAACGAGCCTTTCATCTCGAGGACAGAAAAGCCAATCCCGCTCATCCACTTCTACTGCAACCACCTACAATCTCCTACGAATCTTCGACACTTCTGCGGAGTCAATCTATTATTTACGCCTATAGACATTTTTCGGACACAACCTAACTAAAAATAGGAGAATAGATAAAGGAAACCATAAACTGCAAACAAAAATCAAAAAACGAATTTGTTAGGTATCTGCTGAAGTAAAGAAAACAAAAGATGGAAACTATTTTTTGCATTGGCCATGTCCATTCACGAAGTACGAGTACTTAGGTACGTATATTTAAGAATAGTAACCGAAGCCTGTGGAACCAGACCCTGAAAATAAACACTGCCACTGGGGGAAAATAAAACACAAGTGTTGGAACACTGCTACAGAAAAACATTCATTCATTGAATATTTAAATTCATTCCTAACCTACTGATAACGTAAACAAATCGAAAATGCCTTATTAACGATGCAAACTGAATACCATTACAAGACAACAAAATGCACAAGTTGAAACGCCAGTCAAGCAACAAAGAAACAAGAACTGTAATGCTAATTGTAAACTACTAAAGCTGCACAGATATAAACTGAATAAGCTGGTGCAAATGAATACCATCAAAGGAGAATCAGAACACAGAAGAGTTTTAGAAGCCAGCACGCAGACCACAAACGGCAAAGCAGTCATTTTTCCCTTCTTGTATATATTCACACTGGTATATATTTATCATCCTGCCGGCTAAAGGGTGCTGGTACCGGTCGGCTCTATCCCTCCCACTCCACATCCTAGACTGCGAAGTCCTGCACTACCTGCCCTATCCACTCCGTCTTACTGGTGTCTCGGGCAGAGGTAATGACAGACATAGGAATGCCATGAAATGGACGGGATACTACTAGAATCACTCACCAATACGGACTGGAAACGCCGCATACCTTCCAGTGGTTGAGGACCCTCCGTTTCTTCAATTACCACCTTATTGAACGTTTGCGCTGTTCCAGCCCGCAGTTTTGAGCACTCTACAGAACCCTCTCATCGACAGTTCTTTTCCTATGTGACCCGTTCCTGGAGTCCTTGCAGTGGAACGCTGGCTGGTAAGACGCTGGAACGGAACGGAAAGGAATGGAACGGACCATACGAAGCTTGTGCCTAAAATAAATTTTATCAGCTACCTTCCTTTCAGCATGACAGTAACCATATTCCTATCATTAAAACAGTCAAAATTTGGGGATCACTATTGATCGTACTTTCTGTAAATTATACGAGTCTGTATGTTTGTTCGACGCTTACTTAATTTTATTCCCATCTTTACTCTATGATGCTGATGCCTGCTATTTTGTCTCTGAGGGCTAATTAAATAAACTACAACTAATTCAAAACTTGTGTATACCCACGTTTCATATTTGGACTCCGTCAATATGATCATTTTTTTAAATTTTCTACAAGTATTTAAATGCTAATTCGCATTCGCCGAAATATTTACATTTCATCTTCTTTACGGTATATTAATATATTTCCTGCAGTAACCATGTCAAAACCTCTATAAGGTTATTGAATAAACCTTTATTCCGTGGCCATCGAGCTAATTTACTGCCATAGAGCAGAAATCTTTTCTGCGTCTAATTAATTTTGACCTAACAAAACTTTCGTTTCGCCCTTTGTTATATAACTAACGAAGTTCGTGTAACAAGTACATATTCAGCTCTTCTTCGGCTGAATACAGATGTTGCAAAATTCGGGTCTTAATTACACGGTTGGTTACTTTCTTTGTTTAGTTTTTGTTAATTTTGTTGAAATAATTGATGATAGTGTAACTTTTCTATCTCTGCGATTGAAGTTAAACTTCAAAATTTAATTTAGTTACGTGAAGTATATTGATCTTTTACAAAGCACCCAATAAGGTCATAGGTATTATTATAATAAATAAAGTCTTTACAATGTTAGAATAAAGGTACAGAACAAAATTTAGATTTTTTCGTACCTAATATTTAAATAATTTGTTAATGCATGTATAGTGTTTTTACATTGTTAGACCAAAAAAGTCTAATATTCAATTTTTTGTGTCCAATATCTAGATTATCTGAAGCATAATGCAAAGCTACGCTGGAAAATTAAAAAGAATAAAGATCAGTTAGAACTAAGATACAAATGGATGTATTGACTGCTTACTTTGGCCGTAGATAAAAAATAATACTATACAAACAAGTTTTAATGCCATTGTGGGCCCATGGTATAAAGCTGTAGGGCCGTTCTCAGGGTAGTAGTTAATGCACCCTGTTAAGCAACAACGATATCCACTGGAGTAGAGATTTTTGATAAAATTAACGAAAAGTACGCAGAAGATTACAAGCATAGGCTTCGTCATCAAGGCAATCAAGCTCCTCGACAACGTGAAAAGGCTCACAAGAACTAAAATTGTTGGCGTAGTGAAAAAACTAGTGCTACCTAATAAAGAACAAGTAGTGGTTAGTGGATAATGAATGTGGCGTCAATATCTTTGTTAACTCGCCAACTGCTACATTTGAAAATGCTTTATAGATGCTTGTGCCTGTAACACTAGTCCTACATAATACCTACCTAGAAATGTTAAGTTCGTTTTTTATTTTTCCGTAATTTGCATTTTATTTCTTTGTGTTTTATTTTTCTCGTTTTCTCTTTGAATTTTTAATAACACATGTTTTTAACGTGTTGTGTTGTACCGTCGAAAAAAGGGTTTTTTTTTTCTCTTTTCTTAAAACAACAGTAACTAGTGTTATTTATGGAATTATGTAAAATCAATCAATGTGTATAACAAACGGATAAAGTATCAAGGATTGTATTCAAAATACTATATAAATAGGTGATTTAATTACGGTGTGTTTAATTTTAGTGTATGCTCGTGAGTTATTGAGCCTGCTGCGTGAGAATCATCATTAACATATTCTTGAAGAAATAACTACATACTACAGAGTTTGATTCATGACATGTTTACGAACACAAAAATATGAGTACTCCTTTACGAGTACTAGTTACTGTGTTAAATTGAACACATTTTTAGATGTAAAATACTATTTTATAAATCTAAGTCAGGGAAAAAATACTTATTAGCATTCTTAGCTAGATTGTATTAATATTAATATTGTATAAATATTGTTAGCCAAGAATAACAAAAAAAATATTCATGACTAAAACCTATGAGTAAACAGCTATATGTAGAAAAGTAACATGGATAAACTTCCATTTATCAAGTGGTAGGTATAACAATCAAATCACTACTTTGATATAAATACTCCACACTCGGTTAACCACCTGAACAAGACTATGCAACGGGACTTAGTCGTAGTTGAAGAACGGGGGTTGTGAGAAATTACTGACCCTCACCACATCGCTTTTAATTTCTCAGTTCACACGTGAATAAGGCGCATGCAACTGGGAACAAATATATCGGGAACTTAACAAATCTAATCGTGGTAAGCCCGAAATATGTAAATGTATTAAAAACAACCGCTAAACTTAAAAAACAAAAATAATAGACGATTTAAGAAGTCAGATTTGCTATAGCTACAGAACAAAAGTACATATCAGGAATTAACAACAAGTATATTTATATAGTTATAGAAGTATTTTGCCAACAATGCTCTCATGTCGCCACAAACACCGGCTCATTGTTCATTTTGCCGATTGAACTATTCTACTCAATTCCATTATCTATTATATAATACGCTTATAAAGCCTTAGAGTTAACCAATTGAGAATATTGAATTGAATACCTTTTTCTTTACTAGAAAGGTATTCGATTTAAAATTGTTGACTTCATGCACTACATGCTGGCTAATCTTATTGATAGTACTCAACGAATTTTCATAAGGTTTCCACAGGTAACTCTGACTTAGTTTGGAGTAACATAGAGGCTTTATTGTATCAAAATTGGTCCACGATAAGAAGAAATATCGTTTTAAGGAATCCTTTTAAAATTATAGTCAAAACCTGATCGCAGATAATGTTGGAAGAGTAACAGAATAGAAAAAGGCAAAATCAGTATACAATGCCCGTGTGTATGTGTATACTAATTTCCGAAACCTAACACTTTTCACGGCTTAAAGCAGAGCTGTAGAGGAACAAAAGTCTGTGACTAAAAGATATTAAAAAAATACTTGACCTAAATTCAATAACAGAACACAACGGTTTTTGAAATTTAAATTTGAAAGTTGAAGCTGAAGTTTTTATGGAAATTTTGCAATTTTGCAAATGAAAAATGGTAGTCGTATTCTCAACTGAAGATCAAGAACAGTGTGATTCAAAGTTACTGATACCGGAAATATTTTTTTTTAAGTTTATGTGTGATTATCTGTATGTCCTAGCTTCACACAAAAGCTAATACACAGATATTCCAAAAATTCATGATGAGCTACCTAATGCCAGGTACTCTTAGTCACAGGCACAGAATACTCTCAGTGTTGATGTTCAAGGTAGGGAAGCGCGAGAAGTGAAAATCATTCATTAGACGTGACGGAAGAAACTTTGTCGACATGAGCTCTAAGGGGTAAGGGAGCCCTCTGCATCGACTATATAGTGCCCCTCCATATAGAGTACCACTTATGGGCTTTTGAACCTATAGGACTTGGTGGGTCTTGTTGTCACATTTGTGTGGCGCATGACTTTAAACGGGTGTCGGTCCATTATATATTGCGTGTATAGTGCCTTCATGTGACTGACGGTGTTTGCCATCTGAGCAGGACCTAGGTACAATCTGAGTCATGGGACCGGTCACTGAGCCACTACATTTGACTTACGCGATGATCCGCATTTAATATAAATAATTGCTTTTCAACGCAAATAATAAACATGGTGTTTCGCGGATTCAACCACTAAGGGAATAAATGTGTAATAAATATTTAATTACAATTGCTTTTCGTGCGCGACTCCGACTGGCACTTGATCGGTTATTTACTTCCATACAAACCTTGTCCTGACAAAGACGAAAACAAAAAGAATTTTCTAATTTTGTGCAGTTATGCGATTACATACGTTTCTGTGATTAATTTTTATTTATTTTAAAGGTTTGGCTCATTTTGTGCTTTTGAGATCACCGTATTTTAGGGAATTTCATAATATTTTTTACATTCACACGTAACTTGGTATTAATGCTCCCTAATACATTAAATTAAATTAATTTCGGTTTTTTTTTTAATTCAAAACGCACAGGATTATTAGAGTATATTATATTTGTGTTGCAAACAATCTTTTTTTGATATTTGCTTATACTTAGCATTGATTCAAATTTAGCACCTAAAGTGAGAAAGGGACAAGCAAGTTTGACTGTGATAAAATATTTCTATGGTCAATTTATTTCAAACTTAGTATCTATAATTTTTAAACAGAACTATAAACACGGTGTTTGTATGATAAACATGCACCGGTACGGCCTGTTGAAATAAAAAATCTCTCTGCGCCTTGGCTTACTAAAGACATAAAAGCTCTGATGAGTAAAAGGAACCGTGCTAAGACAAAATTTAAAAAAGATTGCAAAGATTAAAAATCATCCATTCCAAATATAAAAATCTGAGAAAACGCTGCAATTTGATGTGTGGAGATACGCAACGTCGCCACTAACACAAATTCGTAGAAAACGGTGACACAGCAAAGGTCTAGAAGTATCTAAAGTCGCTGGGGGTTGGTAAATCTACCTCTTCTCATATTTATTAAGATCTAGATATAAATCATCACAATTATCACTTTTGTTCTCCAGTTCCATTTGTTAGTAATAGGAAATCTAACACTTTAAAATCTCTTTGAACAGTACAAACCCTTAGTCAAGTCTTTTTCCATTTCCTATAACTCAATTGTTCGATTGTGATGTTAAGCAAAACGTTCTCTCTATCTCATCAAATGGTATGAGAAATGACAACATTAGCCGTAGTTTGATCATTCCCATCCTTGTAATTGTATTTCCCATCATCCTATTAATATTAGAAATGCGAAAGTTTGTAAGTATGGATGTATGTTACTCAATAACGCTTCAGCCACTGGACGGATCGAGATGAAACTTAGCACACCTATAGAATAGGTCCTGGAATAGGTTACTTTTTATTTCGAAAGATTCAAAAGTTCCTGCGGGAATAACTAAAACCGAGCTTCAACAAACTATAGCTATAGCTACAGCTTGATATAGCTTACTTCATTAGTGTATTTAAGGAGCAAATCACAGTAATAATACTGTGATTAAATAAAGGAGTCCCATGCCGATAACCGAATTTAAAACCGAAGTCTAGTAACTCACATTCTTAACTATTCCATTTCCAGTGGCTGCTTTCCTAATCTATGAAAAGATGCACACGTCATTCCTTTGCTCAAAAAATGTAGCCTCACTTCGTTCTCAGATTACCGCCCTATATGCATTTCACCATTCCTTTCCTAAGTCCTTGAGCGTACTGTACAGCAGCAATTAAGTTTGTTTCAAAAAAAAACTCTATACTTGATTTTTTACAATCTTATTTCCGTCCTGGTCATATACGGCTACAGAATTTGTGAAAATCACTGACTATAGCCGTGAAGGCATAGAACGTTTAAAAGTCACTATACTCTCCCTGCTTGACTTTATCAATGCCTTCTACATAATAAATATTCAAAAAACTTATTCATTCTTATTTCCGATAGTGTATTTATTAGTATATATATTATTGAAAAACTAACATTTATATGTATTAATGTTGTTTGTATTTATTTATATTAATATATGTATACACTTGTCAACTATTAAATATATCACTTGCACTTCCTATCCCCCATATTAATTTTGTGATTTCCTCTACCCAAAGGTTGTCTGGAAGAAATTGCTTATTAGCGATAAGACCGCCATTGTGTTCTTTCTTTTTGTTTTTATTACTTTTTTTGTATTTTAATTTGTGCAATAAAGTATATTACTACTAATAATAATAAATCACCGAATCCAGTAACTACCGAAAAATACGCGGCGGAACAGTGAACGTCCGGTAAAAATTTATAATTACTCGGACTAAGCCAACAAGCAATAAAAAATTATCCTACCAACCCTTTTAATCGCCTTAATTCATAATTAATTGTCACGTGATGACAAGAAGAACGGATGAATTTTCTGGCGAGTTCCAACACCAGCTGTGTTAAGAGCAGGGTAAGCGTGATAATTAGGGACCATTAATTACATTTACTGTTACACGTAAGACCGTAATTAGTCATAATTAAATTTGTTAGATTAGCAAGTGGGCTCACCGTTAAGTAAAGCAGGATTAAAAAATTACATTAATTAGTTAAATGTATAACTGTCAAATTAATTTTACACTCCATCCTTGGAGAGTAGAGAGATAATAGCGATAGGCCTGTAATTCGATGGATCTGATCTATCGCCCTTTTTGGGCACCGGGTGCACATTTGCAGTCTTCCATAAAGAGGGTAATCTCCTAGTGTGGCAGGAAAGCGCGAAAAGGTGCGTGAGTACAGGATATAACTCAGGAGCACATTTGGTTATTATATGTTATATATTGTATTCGTGGCCTTTTGTTTTGTCAGTGCAAAGTGGTGCCTGGGTAAGGCTTCAAAGTATACAGGCGAAAGTTATTATTAGTGGAAAGTTGCACAACAATTGTTGTCAATTCGGATTCGTATAATTTTATAATATGTCTATTTGACTGTGTAGGGAAAAAAATATTGTTGATAATTAACAAAAAATATTGTTAATATTTTTTAAATAAGGGGGTTTTATTTCTTACAAGCTTTTGCCAGCGGCTCCGCCCGCCCTAAATAATAAATATCGGCGTGAGATTCCTACGACAACTCATTATTATCAAAGAAGTTATAGCAAGCTATAGCTGCAGCTATGGTTTGTTAGTGGAATTACTATTATTATAATTACTCTCGCGGAAACTTTTAAATTTTCCGGGATAAAATAGCTTTTGTCCTTCTCTGTATCTTTAACTATCACTGTGCAAAATTTCAGCTCAATTGGATGCCCTATTGCGGCAGGATTAAGTAACAAACGTTACTGTTATCCCCGCGGAAACTTTTGAATTTTCCGGGATAAAAATATCCTATTTGAGGACCTAACCTATATTTGTACCAAGTTTCATCCCGATCCATCCAATGGTTGAAGCGTGATTGAGTGACAAATAACCTCACCTCAGACCTTTTGAATGTATAATATTAATGGGATAGCTGGTAATTTATAAATTTTGCCAGCGGCTTCACCCGTCCTAAATTTCGTTATCGGTATGAAACTCCTTAATTAACTCCATAATTATACTAATGAACTTTTCTTTAGCAAGCTATAGTTCGATTAAGCTCGGTTATAGTTATTCCCGCGGAAACTTTGAATCTTTCAGGAAAAAACTAGCCTATGTCCTTCCCCGGGACTAAAACTATTTCTATACGCAATTTCATTCAGATAGGTTCAGCGGCTTAAGCCTAAAGAGGTAATCGACAGGCAGACTGAGTTACTTTCGCATTTATATAATACTAGCTTTTGCCAGTGGCTGTGCCCGCCCTAAATTTGGTTCGATAAGCATGGGTTTCTTGCGACAACTCCTTGATTATCCTAAATAAGTTTTCTATAGCAAGCTATAGCTGCAGCTATGGTTCGTTCGTGGAATTCGGTTAAAGTTACTCCCGCGGAATATTAGGATCCTGGGTGTTGACATCTCTAGCTACATCCAGATCATCAGGCAGACCGTAAGCTTGTTTGCAACCCTTGTTTTATAAAACATACATGATTATATATGTAATTTTGCAGAATTATATTGTGAATTCAAAAGCTTATTTATATATTCAAGTTAATCTGATACGAACTTAGCAAAGGTCGGATTTACAAAAGTCAAATACCGAGGATTTGAAACTCAATCTGCTCGTGATTAATGAAACTTAACGTCTAGGGATTACAGCTTGTAAGCCGCTTTGTAATGTTCACGTTACACCGAAACCTGAGAAATACAGCAGCTCTAATATGTGGTTAAGTTAAATTAAGTATTTATTTGGGTTCCAAACTTAAAGGTTGCCAAGTACTTATTACCAAGCAAATACCTTGTGGTATCTTTTTTAACTTAATTGGTACCAGTCCAAACCAGTTGATTTTTTTACAAAATACGTGTATAGTCTCTATGATAGAGATAAAGAATATATTCGTTCCACAGATCTAGAAACCGGCCAAGTATCATACACGTATTAATTTAGGGTTCTGTAAAAAAGAAATTATTGCAGATAACAAAACAATATTAAAACCAATTTTGTCCAAAAAACAATTTTCAACATTGGAAACTAATAACTCGCAAAATAAATATATTACGGATTAAATACCGCACCTCTGGATCTTTTCGACCAACTGGCGGGTTAAATTAACGTGTCTGAAGCATTGTGTTTCTGTCTTTTTATGTATTTAGTGCCTTTTTCTGCAATCAACTATTATTTTGTATGAAATTTTCTTACTTATAATATATCTAGGTGTGTAGTTTAAATTAAATTTTAAGTATATTGTAATATTATTTTTTCTCTGGAAAAATTTGAGTGCATAAAGCGTGAAAAAATAAACCGGTCAAGTGCCAGTAGGACTCACGCACCGAGGGTTTCGTAAAACGTAAACTATAGTGAGGAACAACCATAACTTTACCGTTTGACAACTGTTGTTCCAATACATCTATATAGGTCGCGGTTAGTTTACCAACTGCAAATGAGTTTGTAAGTTGTTTTGCCACCTTGGTGGTATAAAAAAAAGTTTATATACGCAAATTTTCATATGCGTTACATGGAATAGCGTCTTGCCCAATTTGACGATTCTAGGTCAACGGGAAGTTGACCCTATAGGTTTTGATATATTTGTGTCAAAATATGCGACAAAAATAATCGTATTTTGGCATATTTTTTATTACATTGACTTATACAAGCATAATTTTTTTAAAACTTTAAGTGACCGTAGACTTTAGTATTTGATATTAATAAACTTGATACCTCCACGCGTTGTTGAGTGTAGGTGTAATAAGACAGACAAACAAACTTTTTTTACTACAAAATTCGGATTTTTCCTTATATTTGTAATTTAAGACCTTGCTTCGTGTGAATGATTCGAGGATAACGGGAAGTACCCCGTGGGTTTGAATTTATTTGTGAATGCCAAAATATGTGACAAAAATGGCCGTCTTTTGGCCGTATTTATTTTATCGAGTTGACTTAAAAGCTTAATTTTTTTTCAACTTTAAGTGACTGTAGATTTTAGTATTTGATATTAATTTCAACTTTATAACTTCACGCATTTCTGAGAAAAAGGGTCTTGACAGTCAGACAGACAGATGGACAACAAGGTTCCTTTTTTCCTTCTAAGCTACGGAATCGTATAAAAGTAGTTATACCTCGCACCTTTGAATCACTCGCTACTTTCAGGATGGAATTCTTGAACCTCATGCTACGCTCGTGATTCAATTATAGAATACTTCACCCGTTCAGGATTCAACTTTAGTCCGCAAATGAAATTCGCCTTGTATCACTTGTTGTGCTATCTACTAATTTTAATAAATATAATTATAATGAATAAGTATAGTTCAAGAAAGAAGTTATGAGATTTTTGAAGGGTCGTCAACGCGCGAGTGATGCCCCAGGTGTTGCAACCATTACGCGGAGCACACGCTTGTACCACCTTACCAAAATAAAAAATGATAAATACTTATGTAAAAAAGTAACTTATTGAATTAAAAAAATAATCGACTATTTGAAACAAAGCCTTGTTTTGAACAAATAAAAATATAAAAACACGTCGCGCTAATATTATAAATGTCAAGTTAGGTTGGATGTATAAAATGTGAGTAAAAATATTGTGCGTAAGGTCCCACAGTTATTAAGGCCGTGAAATAATTATGATAATACATTACGTGCTTAGAGAAGCGTGAAATATGAGGCGCAAAATTATGTTCAGGCGCCGTCAAAGAGGAAAATTACATTTTTTGGGCGCCTCTTCTTATGCGAAAACGGGGTTATTGAATTTTATAAGTCATGTTCCCTTGTTAGTGAAAACGTGCAACAGAATGATAAAGGACTAGCCTAACTTTAGGATTTAAAAGTTTTTGTACTTTACGTTTTTCTGATAAATATATATTACCTATTGATAATATTAATTAATACAAACAATTCTGAAATATTTTGCTCCCTTGTTTTGTCGTCCGTGCTTGTTGTCCTGTTGATACAAAAAGGCAATATTTACGTATTTGACAGTTATTAAATTTCAGTCATGTATATGGTAAATGCAATAAAATATATAATAATCAATGTAAATAAATATTTTCATAGCAATGACGCAATCAAAAGATTTACCTCGACCCAGGACTTAAACCTGCAACTCCTTCCAAATAAGTTATCAAGGCAAATGTTAAATTGTCGGTTAAATATATAGATTATTATCGACGACCCCCTTTTCACAGCAAACAATACTTTTTTGTTTGGAAATTTTGGGCCACAGGTAAAAACTGTATATCACATAATTTCAACTTTTTAAATGTACAAACAAAGCTCTTAAATTAAAGACGACTTTTCCATGCCATTCCCAATAACTACTAGGTACTACTTCACTGATAGCAAATGGCTCAGGATTATTGTAGTGGAATTAGGCCTACATTTAGTAGTAGGCATCAATAGATTGATAATAAAAATAAATTAAATTTTAAAATAATCCAGCTAACTTGTATTACTTACCAGCCTCCTACGTCCACGGGGCACATACAGCCTACCCTCATATTAAGTAAGAGCATTTGAGCAACAGTCTATCATGCGGTTTTAGTGCGAATTATGGACCTCATATACGAATTTTATTTTACGTCCTTACAATGTTTTTCTTCATCGATAAACCAGAAGTGTGAAGAAACAAGAAAATCTTTAGAAATCAAGAACAAGATACATTTGTGTATTCTGGGCTAGAACTCCGTCCCTCAGAATGCTATGCAGACACCAAAACTTCTACGCCACCACCGACCGATTCTACCTGAATAACTGACCTTTATTTAGATAGAATTGTTGTGCTTTAACCATTTTTCTAAGAAATATAATTTTAAGTTTTAGATTTAATATCAAAAATAAAAGCTTTATAATTAATAAAAGTTCGCAGTCACGTCACGTGCAAACAATATTTGGGTAAAGCTCGCATTATTGCACGACAGGTGAAAATGGAAAAAGTTTGACCATTTTCGATTCGTGGATTATTAATTTTCAAATGTCCAATACACTTCTGTAAGCTCCTATTATAAAAGTTTTTTGTTAGAAATATATTTTGTTGGCTAGACGGTTCAACGACCTTACACCGTTCAATTGTTAAAACTTCTCAAAATGAAAAAAACACCCAATTGATATCGCAACTTAAATACTTGAATAAGTCATGACAGAAAAAATTTTGAAGTCTAGATCGGCTACAGTATCTATTCTGGACCATCTCTAAAAATGTGGCGTTTACTTATATTTATAGTTGTAGGTACATATTTTATTATCTTCACAGAAAACTTCCAATACAGTTTGTTAGGGTTCCTCGATAGCAGAAACGGACCCCTTCGTCATGTCACTCCCTCCGTACGGATAATATGATTATACGGATTATATTTCCGCCAGTTTGTATCGATTCTGTTGATACTTTGTGAATACAGAAAGATGAACTTTGTGAAATGAAAAACAGCTTTATAATAAAAATTGAAAAATATATTTGAGGCTAGCTCTCCATTTATTGAATTGAGAGAAGTTATTTTTTTCACGCGCTATGGGGATAGGGTGAAGTGTCAATGGCTGGATTTTTTTTCACGTTCACCCCGTAGTGTGGAGTGTCATTAGCTAGATTTTTATATGCATTTGAGGTTTCTAAGTATGTTTACTAAAATGTATATTTAGCGACTGAAAATTCAATAAGTTAAAATGTGTACTCCCTCCAACTTTTTACATAAATCCCGCGTAAAATTTATTTACAAGTTTTTCCGATATCCTTAATAATTCTCATCCTACGGAACCCTAACATAGGTCATGTGCTGAACGAGACGCACTTGAACAGTTTTTCCACTCGTATGTTTTATTTTATGAAACATATCTCATTCATATAAAACTCGGTCATAAATACTACGGAAAAACTTTTTTATCAAGTTGGCAATGCTCTATCAAGGCAATAAAATACAGTACTTCGTGCGACAGGGACTACTTTTTATATTTCATATGAAATAACAAAACTAAAAAATTATAGCTCGTGGCCTGGTTACGGATATGTCCATGGTGAACCTGTCTCCGGATGGGTGAGCGCTAGTTTAGTAGGCTCCTGTAACAGCAGTAGTTTTTGTATCTTTGGCCTGTTTCTTGCATGGGCTGCTAATACACAATGTGATAAAGTATTTTTTTTAAAATAAGGTAAAGGTAAGGTTTGCACCTGTTAACACCTCAATAATTACTCCCACGGGCTTTTCTTTATAATTTCAAACTCAAGACATTATAATCTTGGGCCTTCAGCTTTGGACTTTCGAATAGCCTTTCGTTAGTAATTTCCTCCTAACCATCCTTAATACACAATGTACTAATAATTATGCTTTAGATAAAGAAAAATTGTGCAATATTTAGTGGGCGATAGATTATCTGGTATCTGTATCTTATTCAAAAAGTAGCTAATCGAGTTATATAAGCTAGAAGTTAGATAAGAAACACTTTATTATATTGATGTATTATTAAGGTATAAGATATCCACCCATACTAATATTATAAATGCGAAATTTCATTCTGTCTGTCGGTTACCTCTTTTCGCTTAAACCGCTGTACCGATTAAGATGAAATTTGGCATGGCAATAGTTTGTTCCCCCGAGAAAGGACATAGGCTACCTGGAAATGTCAAGTGTGATTCGATTTTTTTTTTCTATGATTGAGGAGTTGCCGTTGAAGTCCTACACCAGCAACTGAATTTAGGGCGGGTAAAACTATAATGAACTTTTTAAACTTTTGCGTTTATTATCAATATCTTTATATGTTTCAGCCCCACCACGATTAGATTCATTATGTTTCCGAAATTTCGGCATATTTGCCTGGTCACCTTCACGGGTGAACTGAAAAAGTTAAAGCGATGTGGTGAGGGTCAGTAATTTCTCACTAGACTAGCTCGTTCTTTTACGTCGACTTTACTTACGTTACTTATGAACTACTACAATAAACATATTAACATAATTTATTCACATATATTTAAAAATATTTTATTGTTAATTTTTAAAGGTTTTAGCTGGACAAAGTGGTCTAATCTAAAAAAAAGTGTTTGACCAATAATATAATAAATCACATAAATACTTTTAATACACTTTCAATTTGCATAGTAAGTATCAACACAAAAGGAAATAGCAAGAGTAAAGCGAACTCGATATTTGATCGAAATCTTTGTACTTCTTACTCAACTCTGTACAAGAGCAGAAACCTCATCCAACTACCGAAGCATAAATATTTGTTTGTACAAACAGTTTGTTGTGTCTGTCTGTACATCAGAAGCGCCTCTCGTTAAATTTCCGCTCGCCTGAACTTTATTGTCATTTACCTACGTAAATAAGGAACGGAAACTAACGAAGAAAGAAGGTTTCTCTTTGTTGCATTACCTTATGTTAAAGTTTGAATGCAAAAAATATGTTTAACTAGATACTTAATAATGAGATTTTAATTGAAATTAGATATTTAATAGATGGGAAGGTACTGGCATGTTGCTAGGTATAGAAAAGGTGTTAGATTTGGTTTTTCTCTGGGGTTTTTTGTCGAAGTTACTATCCTAAAGACTGCCCGATGGATTGTGCAAATGGGTGAGCTTTCTGTTCGACAGACGCATACGAGCCATAGTTGACGGTATTTGCTATGTTGTCCATCGACAACTAACATCGCTATGCAGATGACAATATCGGAAACGCATAAAACACGGGTCGGGTCAGCACAAGTAACTATGGACCCAATCGATAACGATTGGGTAAATGTGAAGAGAACGAAGAACAAGTAGCAGATTGTTCAGATTCACGGTGTTGAAAGCGATACTGAAATCTAAGAGTGGTATAACTATGACCTGTTTATTTCCAATGTCAAGTCAAATGATTATGTAGTTATTGTGAGAAGTGCAGTAACCAAACAGGAGGGAAACCAGATAAAAAAAAAGGTTTAATGTCTGTTTCTTGTAAAAAAGGTAAATAAACTATATAATCGTTGTAATAAGTCTTGAGATACTAAACACTTTATATGTCTATGCTTGTTACATAATATAATTTTAAGCTTAACAATTAAATAGTTTAAATAAAACACTAATTGTGTACGTATCACAATTTTGTTACCTAATCCATACTAATACTATACATGCAAAAGTAACTCTGTCTGTCTGTCTGTCTGTTAGCACTTAACGCTTAAACCACTGACTACGGATTAAGATAAAATTTGGCATGAAGGTAGTCTGAGTTCCGGGAAAGGACATAGGCTGCTTGAAAACGGCAAGTGTGAGTCAGTTTTTTTTCTACGTATAACTCCTCCTAAATGGCTAGAACGATTTGGGTGAAACTTTGTCTGAATATTTCAATGGGTTCGTGGATGGTTTGCAAAACACAATTGGACCCGGTAGATGACGCTGAATCGGTGTGCCCCTGATCTCTGCCCCTCCCTGTACGTTCGAGAGGTTCCCTGCATAGTTTGAATTCACAAATGGACCCGGTAGATGGCGCTCCATTTGGTGTGTTATTGATCTCCTAAACGGCAAAGAAGATGTTAATGATATTGTTTTCGTACGTTCGAGTGAGTTCAATTATGTTATCAAACCTTTTTTTTGTGTTTATAGTTTAATGACTTTTATATGATTTTTTACATTGAAAAAGAACCGAAAACTCAATTTATAAAAAAAAAGTTCGCTTTTGTACTTTATACGATGATGAATGAAATACACAATTTTTGCCTGATTCTTAGAGGTTACCATTCTTAATAAGCAAACTTTATAAGTTAAAAATATTATTTCTTTTACAAATAAGGTATAAGAAATCAAAATCGGGTACACAGAACTCAGGCACTAAGGCAAGTGTTGACTTGTGTTATTTTCATTTACCAAAACTTTAATCATTGTGAAACTTCTGGCTTGGAAACGACATATTACATAGAATGTAAAAAACGCATCGAAAGGGCTAGCTTAAAACAAAAATGATTTAAAGAAAGACTTCCCGCCAATACTTCCGCCAATAGTATTAAATAATTTAGACATAGAGGTTATAATTAAGAAATCGCAAAATTAAAAAAAATGTAAATGTTAAATTTAAAATATCGCATTTAATGGGGTTTTGTTTTTCCGGGCAGGACAACGTCTGCAGGGTCCGCTATCCATACTCCGTATGACTGTCTGTCTGTCTATCTATCCCTCTGTAACCTCTTTGAGCTTAAACCACTGTACCAATTAAGATGAAATTTGCCATCGAGATAGTATCAGTCCCAAGAAAGGACATAGGCTAATTGATAATGTCAAGCGTGAGTCGGTTTTTTTTTCATTTATTAAGGAGTTGCAATTGAAATCCTACAACGTTAATTAAATTAGGGCGCGTAGAACCGTGGGCAAATTTAAAACCGGAAAAAAAAACACTTTGTTATGAAAGTGTTTACATTACCACTAATTAACAAGAAGTTTCTTATTTTGTGTAGACGTGTATCATGCACCAACTTATTGCTACTTCTACAATCAGTGCGTTCGTTCTGGGATGCAGAATCATTATTTTCATTACTTTTGCCACCTGTCATCCGTTCGTTTAGCATTGGTATCAAAAATATCAAAATTTTCGTATCATCTGTGACAAACTGTCATGCGTTCGTTTACGATATTTTTGTTATTTTTGTTACTTTTGCCACCGAATAACGAAACTTTAGACCCATGTCTGGAGGTGGGGTTTTTGTGTTAATCTGTCAAACTGCCTATACATATTCATTGTTTACGGTAGTGTGTGTACGTCAACCGTTCGTTTTGCAAGTTTTGTAAAAAAAAATTTGTTAGTAACAAAGCTACACGAACGGTAGGTGTCGGTGGCAGAACTGGCGTTATCAAAAGTGTGAGAAGTATCATTCGTGGGAACTCTGTATCCCAGAACGAACGCGCCCTATATAGTATTAGATCATTCTATAGACAAACCAGAAATCAGCCACTCACAATTTATAACAGACAATCGAGACCCAAGTCAATGAACCTATCAGAGGCTGGAGGCGTGGAGGCTTTGCCGTGATGCGCTGTGATTGGCTAATGCAGCGACGTGGTTGTGCGTAAGCGCATTATTTATTTACTTTTGTTGTGTCTTGCGTTAGTTCATTTAAAGTGGGTTCGATTTGGGATGCAAAACCATTATTTTTGTTTGTTTAGTCACCTTTCATCAGTCTGTTTAGCATTGATGTCAAAAACGTTAAAATGTTACTATAAATAATCTATTTAAATCTGTCACGCGTTCGTTTACTATATTTTTGATATTTTGACACTTTTTTCACCAAGAAAAGAATCTTTAGAACCATATGTGGAGGTGGGATTTTGGTGTTAATATATCAAACTACCAACACAAGAATTCCTAAGAATTGTATACTATTCTTATATTCTTTCATATGTTTTATTTCCTGTAATGTAGATAATATAAAACTAATAGTCTTTAGTTTCATCCTTTTTGCAGCAACATTATACATGTATATTAACTTAGGTATCATTATTATTATTTATGAATGATTTGATAACTTTATTACTTAGGTATATTTCATTTAAATCAACACCTATCCATATTTTGTAATTAAATATAACAAGTAATAATTTCTCATTATCTTATTGCACATTAACCGTAGGTATGGACTCATGAATATTAATAGTCAGCACTCGATGGAGTACCTAAATAATTGGGATTTGTAGCGATTGTACATAGGTAACTGGTGTGCTAAGTGTGAAGCTCTAGGTATAATACTTAGGTAACATAATTAATGAAGTTGTAGTGCCATTTCGTACAGATCAAAGATTGAGAAAGTGAATGTGAAACAAAAAAGTAATATATGTGTACGAATTTACAATACATTTAGATTTGGATATTTTTTTGTCCTGCTAAATTATAAGAAATATTAAGCAGACACCTCTCGTTTACGAGAAACTAGCGACAAAGGAGCCTAGATATGTATAGGTATGTATGTAGGAAAAAGACCTGTTTGCAGCAATTCTGTTATCTGTCAAACAACATTAGGCTGCAAATCATCATTTTAATTTGTTATTTTAGTAGTTTCTTAAGTACACAGTGGTTGCGTCGGTTGATTAATGATTTTAGTTTCATTTTCTAGTTCAAAAGCTTGTTTGTTGGACTTGAACGGCTTCACCGTCCAGTGACTCACACTCCTAGGTAGGTGTCTGAGAGCACCATCCTAGGAGTACGAGTCATCCTGTTGTTTTTCCTTGGGCTTCATCTTATATATTTCACGCGCCAGCGGAGGAAGAACTGGTGTAATGGGCAAAAAGTTTACGGAGTCGACTTCAGTAGTCGATTTGGAATTTGGGCTTGTGACTTCCTTATGATACAGGCAACTGGGTGCAGTCAGTCCTTGACGAAAAACGAGTACTCTTCATCGTTAGCTGGATAAGATCCGCTGCAATTTGCGTAGATATGGGACATTGATTTTGGGCACAAAATAACGAACAAGGATAATAAATATCAACTTACGATACTGGTATTGCTGCAAACATTACTGACTGCTTTATTTCATGAAGAAAGTATCAAAATTGCAATATTAGAAGAAACTAGCAAAATATTCCGCGATTGCCCACGTATTTCCATCCTCATTACGTTCGTTAAAAACTAGATTTTGCCAGTGGCTCTGCCCGCCCTAAATTTGGTTAACGGCGTAGAACTACTTAATAATACTAATGAAGTTTGCTATAGCAAGCTAGAGCTGTAGCTATAGTTTGTTTAACCTCAGTTATAGTTATTCCCGTAAGAACGGGATAACAAGGAGCCTGTATCCTATTCCAAGACTTAACCTATATGTGTGTTATATATTTCATCCGGATCAGTGCAGTGGTTGAAGCTCGATTGAGTAACAAACATACATC
Organism: Apoda limacodes; assembly: GCA_946406115.1. NCBI lineage: Eukaryota > Metazoa > Arthropoda > Insecta > Lepidoptera > Limacodidae > Apoda > Apoda limacodes. Next base: position 26,307,851 of record OX291555.1, on the reverse strand, counting down.
CATCAAGACATACTTTCGCTTTCGCATTAATTAATTTATATTAGTAGGATTTCCTTGGTATTACCGTTTAAGCGCCATTCCGGCGTTTACGATAAACCCAAAATTCTATTAGACTCCAGTCCAACCCAAAACCTAATGCATATTAATGAAGAGCAATTGATTAATTCAGTGGTAAGCCACAACTTAGACCTGATTCCAACAAACTTCTATATTAATATAGAAGAAAGTAAAATTAAACCAGAAAGAAGTTAGATACTATACTGAAGTACCTAATCAATTGTAGGTCATCTAAGTTGGAAACGGCTATCCTGGTTTTAAAATAACTTTTTTTTTTATTATAAGGTTCATAGACTTAGCAAGGTATTAGCTTTCGAATATCTTTTGTGTAACACTGTTTAACTGTGAGCACAAATTATCATTATAATAAATCTTCATTAATGGTTTAACAATAACATTAGGTTAATTAATTAATAAGTTTTTTTTTAATATCTGCAAAGATTCTCATTCTACGGAACCATAATTAAATGCGTATAAAAATCACACTTCGCTGGGCTTATGCCAGCTACGCCCTTCTCATACCAAATGTGTAGTAGAAAACTCTTTTTAGGATTCCGTACCCAAAGGGTAATTAGCGGAACCCTATTACTAAGACTTCGCTGTCCGTCCGTCCATTCCTCCATCCGACTGTCACCAGGCTGTATCTCATGAACCGTGATAGTTAGACAGTTGAAATTTTCACAAAAGATGTATTTCTGTAGCCCCTAGAACAGCAAATACTAAAAAGCAGAATAAAATAAATATTTAAGTGGGCTCCTATACAACAAACAAAATTATTTTTTTGCTCGTTTTTGCTCGATATTAATAACGGCAACAGGCAGACGCTTCAAATTAAAATTGAGTAAATTAAATTAAAATTAAACAAATATTTAAGGTGGGCTCCCATACAACAAACGTGATTGTTTTGCCGTTTTTATAGATAATGGAACGGAACCCTTCGTGTGCGAGTCCGACTCGCACTTGGCCGATTCTACTGTCTCGTTGCAGTATTAATATACTTACATAGAGATATCTTAACCGACTTCAAAAAAAGAAGGAGGTTCTCAATTCGTCGGAATCTTTTTTTTTTAAGTATATTCCCCGAATTCTCGAAGACGCCTGGACCAATTCGAGAAATTCTTCTTTTATTTAAAAGGATAAACTTTCCAGGTGGTCCCATAGTATTAAAGTGAATTTAAAACTGAAACTTTTGGAAACGCCTTTTATGTTGATGATTTTATAAAACTTTGTTACGAGTATGGATGTTTTGAGTGTACATAAAAAAAAAGCAATTCGTCACTCAAAAGAAAAAAAACTAAAAACTTTTTAACAGAAAAACCAACCAACCAAATAAATAATTACTAATTTCCAAAAATCTGATCTGAATTACAGTTTGAAGTTGGTGTCTATGTACCTATGTAACAGTTTATAACACACTTTGCTTGCATGACACCAATTTCAAACTGCAGATCAGATTTTTGGAAATAAGTAATTATTTCTGGATTGTTTTTTTTTGTTAAGAAGTTTTTATTATAAGTCTATTTTATTATTTAAGTTGCAACTATTTTTATAACGCGGACTAGTTGCACGCCCTCATCAATGTTAAAGGTATTTTATTCTACTTATAACATAAGCTTTCGACATATGCTCGTCCTACGACATATCGTGTCTAAGTAGATTAGGGATGCCTAATCGATTATAATAGATCTTTTTTAGATTTCAGAATTTTTAGTGTAATAGTACATATTTTTAATCGATATTTTACATTCAATACACATTATATTAATATTATCTGCACTTAGTATGACACGGTAATACCTTACTACTTTGGCGATAGATTTTTTGATTAGGTGACTTTGGAGAAGACCAGATTACGGTGTTACTACGGTAATTACCGTGTCCGTACGTATAGGCACTGATCCCACGTCTGTTCCCACCACAAAATAATAAACTAACATACTATACTACTACTATACTATAAACTAATATAATTGGCAGGTCTAAATAACCTTAAACTTGATCACAATGTTCAAAAATTGCGCCTTTAAATAAAAAATGCTAGGCTTTCAATACGCTGGACAGCGTAACGTAAGAACAATAATTAATGATGTCATTTCTGATGACACTGCAGCCCACATGAGCACGATAAACACGATTCGGTCAAAGTGATTTATGAGACGACGGTTTTCTACAAGCAATATTGCAATAATTGTCATACGTAGGTATACTTCTATACTTGTTCTATTACACTATACCTAACGTATGACAATTATTACAATATTGCTTGAAGAAAAACGAATCGTCTCATAAATCAATTGACCCGAATCGTGCTTATCGTGCTCACGTGGGCTGCAGTGTCATCAGAAATAAATAATAAATCATTAATTATTGTTCTTACGTTACGGTGTCCAGCGTGTTGAGAGTCCAGCATATTTTATTTTAAGGCGCAAGTTTTAAACATTGTGATCAATTTTAAGGTTATTTAGACCTGTCAATTTATTATATTGTATCACTGTGTTTTGTTGTCTTTATATATTTTACTACGAAATGGAAAGAGTGGTATATTGTGTTAATTGCGGCTCTGCTGGTGGCTCCATCTTGTTGGAAGATGAACAGTACAGATTCTTCACTGTAGTATACAACAACAGACTGCACCACTTTTGGTTAGTGTTTACATTTTTACTTTGTACATTAATACATATTCAGCGTACCGAGATATTTCAGTTTCTTGTTTGCGTTGCATATTATTATGATATGATAATTATTTGGTACTCTGTGAGGCATCAAAATGATGATGATATTAAATATAAGCGTAAAAAAAATCTATTTTGTTTGTTATTAGTCGGCTTCGTGTCTCAGTCACCCGACTGCTGAATCAAGGTGCGTGGATTCGATTACTGCATAAGAGAAACAATTCTTATCTGTGTTTTTTTTGAGACTTTTTTTTTTTTTTTTTTATACCACTAAGGTGGCAAACAAGCACACGGTCCGCCGGATGGTAAGCGGTCACCGTAGCCTATGGACGCTTGCAACACCAGGGGTATCACTTGCGCGTTGCCGACCCTTCAGAAATCTAATTACTTCTTTCTTGAAGAACTCCATACTGTAGTCCTTGCAGAAAACCTTGGCAGGGAGCTCATTCCACAACTTAAGCGTTCGCGGGAGGAAGTTTCTCTGAAACCGCACTGTACGCGACCATTTAGGTTCTAAAGTGTGAGAATGAATTCCCTGTCGATGGCGAGCGGTGCGATGGAAGAAAAAAGCCGTGGGCATCATTTCGAACAATTCCTCGGAACAAAACCCATTGTACAAGCGGTAGAACACACACAGTGAGGCAAAGTCTCTCCTCAGACTTAAGGGCTAGATAACGCAAGTGAGTTTGGAACCGTCGACAATTCTCACAGCCCGTCGTTGAACCGAGTCAAAAGGGCCAAGCTGGTATCCGGGTGCACCTGCCCAGAGATGGCAGCAGTACTCCATATGAAGCCGAACTTGCGACTTGTAAAGTAACAACCTTTGCCCCGACGTGAAGTACTGCTTCGCTCTGTTGAGTACACCATGTTTTTTGGACGCCAGCTTCACCTTATCTTGTAAATGATCTCTGAACTGAACATCGCTGGAGATGTCGACACCAAGGATCCCAATGCTTTTGGAGATGGAGAGGGGAGTGTTCTGGAATTGTGGGACTACAGTGAATGGAGTTTTCTTAGCGGTGAACGCGCACACTTGTGTCTTTGTAGGGTTGAATCGGACCAAGTTTACCCGTCCCCAGTCAAAGATCTTGGACAGTGTGGTCTCGATTTGAGACACAAGTTCTCCGCGGTTTTCCTCCACAACGGAACGAGGGATGTTTGCACGACCCGTGTAAAAAGCGTTTCCAGTACTGTCATCTGCATAGCAATGTATGTTGTTGATGTCCAACATATCATTGATATGCAGTAGAAACAGCGAAAGAGACAGCACAGAGCCTTGCGGGACACCAGCATTAATGTCCATGCTATCAGAGCAACTACCGTCAACTACGGTTCGTATGCGTCTGCCGGACAAAAAGCTAGCCACCCATTTGCACAAACCCTCGGGCACTCCGTAAGATGGCAACTTCGATAGAAGACCCCGGTGCTAGACCCGATCGAACGCCTTCGCTATGTCTAGGCTACATGTCAATGCATCCCCCTGATTCTCAATGGCTAGTGCCCATCGGTGTGTGAGATACACTAGAAGGTCACCAGTCGAGCGACCGTGACGAAAGCCATATTGACGCTCACTGACCAGATTGTGTACTTCTAGGTATCTTAGAAGCTGTGTGTTGATCACACGCTCCATCACCATAAAGAGGAGAGAGGTAATAGCGATAGGCCTGTAATTCGATGTATCTGATCTATCGCCCTTTTTGGGCACCGGGTGCACATTTGCAGTCTTCCATGAAGACGGAAATTGCCTAGTGTGGTAGGAGAGCGCGAAGAGGCGCGTGAGTACAGGACATAACTCAGGAGCACACTGCTTAAGCACCACTGCTGGTATACCGTCTGGCCCACTCGACTTATGAACGTCTAGAGAAAGCAACGCCCGCCTGATCCCCCCCTGCGTTATGGAGATTTCCGGCATGGTCTTACCGCACCACGGTATCGTAGGTGGTACAGCGCCTTCATCGTTCATGTTCGAGTTCGAGGCAAAAACTGCCCAGTAGATCGGCTTTTTCTTTAGCACTTTGGGCCAAGTCACCATCGGTCTTTCGCAGTGGTGGTAACGACGACTGGCAAAAGTTCCTTTCGTCAGCTTTGGCAAGCGACCAGAAAGTACGACTCCCAGAAAGATAGCTCGCAAGTCGCCCACCTATTTTGCCGATGAATTGGAATTTTGCTCTGGCAGTTGCTTTCTTACTGAAACTCAAGGCAGCATTTAATTTGCGTTTTAACTCAGAAATATTCGGATCCTTATTATAACGAGCCGTGGTCTAAGCCTCATATGCTTAAGAATTTTAGCTCTACTGCAAGACCTATTAAACCACGGTCGTTTTTTGACGTCGGCAGCTACTCGCGGGTTAGGAATATATCAATCCATACCAGCAAGGATTGTCTCAGTGACTGCGGCTGCACAGACGTCAGGATCTTCTGAGTTAAAGCAGATATGCCTCCACGGGTACGATGCATAAAATTCTCGCAATCCATCCCAGTCCGCCGACTTATAGTGCCACACACGACGCCAATTAGTTGGCCCAGAAGGATCGGGTTGTGTGCATGACACTTGAGTCCGAACGAGACAGTGGTCCGAGGAGCCAAGAGGCGCATCCACTGAGACGGAGTATCCGTCCGGACGAGTAGTCAGCAGAAGGTCCCGTAACGAGCGAAAGTACCAGCTGACAGAATCCATAGGTCAGAGCAAATTCATGAGTTGATATCCCAGCATAGTTATTGGTTCGAGAACTGAGCCACTCGCGATGGTGGGCGTTAAAGTCTCCCAAAATAACTAGTTCTGCTGTGGGATATTGCTCTAGAACTTTGTCAGTCGTCAAACTCAGTTGCGTGAAGAGACGAGTTACGTCCGTTTCACCGCTATGAGACCTGTATATGCACGCATAGATACGAGTGTGGCCGCCGTAATCTACGCGCACCCACAATATCGACAGGTCCCTGTCTTCAAGGCTATGAAGGCGGCGACAGCAGATATCCTCCCGGACGAACATACATATAACGGCACGATTCATAAAATTGTGTTCGAGTTTATAGCCGGGATAGTGAAGGTATGATGTGTCGGCCGGGCACGATATCTGCGTCTCCGTTAGAAAAAGAATGGTCGGCTGCGCAGTTTCGAGATGGTGGTGGACTGCGTTAAGATTTGCGTGAATACACCTGATGTTGCAAAAATCCACATTATATATGGATGGAGTAGCCGCTGTACAAACTCTTTTCTTTTTCGTTCTTATGGCCATAATATATGCGACTACCACTTCAGATACTTTACACAGGCTGGCGGATCAGCTTCCCAGGACGGAGATTAAGTGATTCCTGGTTTCGAGATCCCGTTCAACCTGCGGGCGGCCAGCGGTCAGCCGTTTCATCATGTCTCCCTGACCGCCGAACCAGCACGCAGCGTCTACGCCGAGCATGACAGCAACAAGCACTGCCGGTCCTCCTTTCCGCAGCGAATCCTGAAAGAGCTCTGGCAACCTCACTCACCGCCAGGAACACAACACTACTCAATGTTAGTGTTATTATGGCCGCCGTTTTCTATAAGGTGGAGGTACCTCCCCAGTTCGGGCCGCTCATTTGAGCAAGTACTCGCTATGCCCTGCTTTAGTTGTTCGTGTGGCCTTTTCGAGCGAGTACTTGCAGTGCCCTACCTCTCTTAAGACTGGGTGTTTTCTATGTATATTATTTATTTATTTGTATCCGTTGCCTCGTAACCATAACACAAGCTTTGCTTACCATGGGTCCGACGGCGCTGCGTGTAATGTCCAAAAAAATATGTATGTTATAATAATAATAAAATATATAGTACCTGTATTGTTTAACGGTAGTTATTACTATTTTTAAAACTTGAAAGCTATGAAAAACCTTTGTTTCCTGAGTTAAAACCATTTAGTTGAGCCGTGGAAAATACACGAACCAACCAAAATTTTCATTGACTTTTATAGTGATATAACTATTATCCAGCTACTATGCTATAAAAATAAGATCTTGTGGGAATCCAATAATGATTTAAAATACTATGTAAATTTTCTGTTGCTCTTTGTTGCTGGGCGCACAGACCTAGGATTTTTTCGCTACGCTAAAAACCAACACAGCGAGGAAAAGAGATATGCTCATTAGATGAACGCTGCATAAGAGAAAAAGAGACAGATAACCATATTTAATATGTCCATTATTTTTCGAAAACAAACCCATTGCAACCCGCTTGTGTTTTTTTTTGCACTATGTGAGTTATTTCTGCTCTGAATTTTTTTTTCTGTGTAAGTTTGTAGGCAATCGATTTAATCGGCTTTTTTCCCCTCATTTAAGCCGTTGTTAAGCCTAGTCAGAGACCTTATTGGCGGCTTGAAAACTCTGAGAGTTGAGTGGCCACTAGCTAGACAGTAGTCCGCTAATTCGTATTGGGCTGACGTGGTCGACTATATCCTAAGCCTCCTTTCAAGGAGAGACATGTGTCCCAGCAGTGAGGCGTGTAATACTAATAGCTAAGGCAATGAATAAAACAAAATACTAGACTAGCTTTTAATACCAAGTATGTTTTATACAAATACCTATACCTTGATTGGTTTTTTTTTGTCGCACAATTGATTTGGATGATTTTTTTTTTACAGTAAAGGTTAACCTAAATCAAAAATAAAATTAGACAAGGGTCAATTAATGTCAACCAGTGTTAGAAAATATGATTCAATTATATATTTAGTTACTGTATAGGTGTAATAGTACTACAAATACACGAAAAGTTTATAAAAAAACGCAAATACACGTGCGTGATAGAAGTAGATATAATTTAAAATGAGAAAAACTGCTATTTCCAGCTTTTTTTCCAGCTACACAATTTTTGATTATATCAAATATTTCTTGAAATTAAAATGTATAAACCTACTTCACCATACTATCTATATTTTCAAAAAGCGTGAAAATCGATCTAGGTTTAGAACAATTTCAGAGTTATATTTGAAACTTTGTAACTTTGAAAGTGTTTTGATTTTTAGGTAAATTCTGACCATGAAGGACTTAAAAGTTTAGTGTTTAGGTATGGTGCCTTGTTGCATAACTAATTGTTCCGTCACAGAAAGAAATAATCCGGACAATTATAGTTTTCACAGGTAAATACGAAATTCTCACGTATTTTTTTCAAACTATATTCTGTCGCATTTCTGTAAAAATTAGCTCAGAAAACAGTTTTTACGTTATTTTATTGCTTTTTTTTGTAAAACGTGGTATTATTTCATATAGAATGGTTCTAATTAATGTTATTTCAAGTAAAATTGTAAAATGTTTGGTGGCTTGACAAAACGAGGACTTCATAAGTATCAGTGTATTGATACTTTTTCCCGTAATTATTTATTAACATCCACAGTAGGTAATTTAATTTTACTAATGTTTCTTACAAATATTACTTGAGCGCTCGTGGTTAATACTTTTCTTTTATGAGGTTCTGTAGCCAAATGGCAAAAACGGAACCTTGTAAACTCATCATGTCCTTCCGTATGTCATAGCCTTATAATTCCGCCGCATTTGCATCTATTCTAATTACATTTTACAGAAAGCTATCTTTAACACGAAAATGGAGAAAAAAATATATTAGGGGTAGCTTTTTCACGCTGGGCCTTCTTGTGTATATCGTTAAATATAGTATAATTCGCGAGTTAAAAGCTCTAAAAGTTGAACATTTTCGTTCCCGCTCTTCTAACTTTTAAACCGCGTATTATTTAAATTTGAAAAAATTAAGGGATTTAAAACCAAAACAAAACCATTTCAAGTGTTTTAATTTTTACGTCTTTTTTTAAATTTCTATTGCGATTCTTATAAAAATTATTATGAACAATAGCTGGAGAGTTTCTTTCGCCGTTTCTTCTCTTCTGAACGCCACATTGATTCCGAAACGGTAAAAGTTTTTTTTCTTTGCATATAATTACATATTTACTAAAACTTACTTCAGACTTTCGGCAGATTGGGATGGATTGCGAGAATTTTATGCATGGTACCCGTGGAGGCAGATCTTTTTTAGCTCAGAAGATTCTGACTTCTGCGCAGCCGCAGTCACTGAGACAATCCTCGCTGGTATGGAATTTTTCATTCCTAACCTGCGAGTAGCTGCCGGCGTCAAAAAACGACCGTGGTTTAATAGGTCTTGCAGAGAAGCTAAAATTTTTAAGCAAACTGCGTATGAGGCTCGGACCGCAGCTCGTAATAATAAGGATCCGAATATTTCTGAGTTAAAACGCAATTTAAATGCTGCCTCGAGGTTCAGTAAGAAAGCAACTGTCAGAGCAAAATTCCAATTCATCGGCAAAATAGGTGGGCGACTTGCGAGCTATCCTTCTGGGGGTCGTGCTTTCTGGACGCCTGCCAAAGCTGCCGAAGGAACTTTTTCCAGTCGTCGTTATCACCACTGCGCAAGACCGATCATGTCTTTGCCCATAGTGCTAAAGAGAAAGCCGATCGACTGGGCAGTCTCTTTGCCTCAAACTCGAAAATAAACGATGAAGGCGCTGTACCACCTACTATACCGGTGGTGCGGTAAGACCATGCCGGAAATTGCCGGAGGTTCAGTGGGCGTTGCTTTCTCTAGACGTTCATAAGTCGAGTGGGCCGGACAGTCTACCAGCAGTGGTGCTTAAGCAGTGTGCTCCTGAGTTATGTCCTGTACTCACGCGCCTCTTTGCGCCTTCCTACCACACTAGGCAATTTCCGTCTTCATGAAAGACTGCAAATGTGCACCCGGTGCCCAAAAAGGGCGATAGATCAGATCCATCGAATTACAGGCATATCGCTATTACCTCTCTCCTTTCGCCACGGTCGCTCGACTGGTGACCATCTAGTGTATCTCACACACCGATGGGCACTAGCCATTGAGAGTCAGGGGGAGGCATTGGCATGTAGCCTAGACATAGCGAAGGCGTTCGATCGGGTCTAGCACCGGGGTCTTCTATCGAAGTTGCCATCTTACGGAGAGTCCGAGGGTTTGTGCAAATGGGTGACTAGGTTTTTGTCCGGCAGACGCATACGGACCGTAGTTGACGGTAGTTGCTCTGAAAGCATGGACGTTAATGCTGGTGTCCCGCAAGGCTCTGTGCTGTCTCCTACGCTGTTTCTACTGCATATCAATGACATGTTGGACATCAACAACATACATTGCTATGCAGATGACAGTACTGGAGACGCTTTTTACACGGGTTGTGCAAACATCCCTCGTTCCGTTGTGGAGGAAAACCGCTGAGAAATTGTGTCTGAAATCGTGACCACACTGTCCAAGGTCTCTGACTGGGGACGGGTAAACTTGGTCCGATTCAACCCTACAAAGACACAAGTCTGCGCGTTCACCGCTAAGAAAACCCCATTCACTGTGGTCCCACAATTCCAGAACACTCCCCTCTCCATTTCCAAGAGCATTGGGATCCTTGGGGTTGACATCTCCAGCGATGTTCAGTTCCGAGATCATTTACAAGATAAGGTAAAGCTGGAGTCCAAAAAACTAGGTGTACTCAACAGAGCGAGGTAGTACTTCACGTCGGATCAGCGGTTGCTGCTCTACAAGTCGCAAGTTCGGCCCCATATGGAGTACTGCTGCCATCTCTAGGCAGGAGCAGCCGGATACCAGCTTGGCCCTTTTGACTCGGTTCAACGACGGGCTGTGAGAATTGTCGACGATCCCAAACTCACTTGTCGTATCGGACCCTGAGGAGGGACTTTGCCTCCCTGTGTGTGTTCTACCGCTTGTACGATGGGATATGTTCTGAGGAATTGTTCGAAATGATGCCCTAGGCTACTTTCTACCATCGCACCGATCGCCATCGGCAGGGAATTCATTCCCACACTTTAGAACCGAAATGGTCGCGTACAGTGCGGTTTCAGAGAAACTTCCTCCCGCGAACGCTTGGGTTGTGGAATGTGCTCCCTGCCAAGGTTTTCTCCAAGGACTACAGTATGCGGTTCTTCAAGAAAGAAATTATTGTCAAAGTCAAAGTCAAAATGGTTTATTCAAATAAGGATTTTACAATCACTTTTGAATCGTCAAAGTTATAAAATATTATTTTTTGAACCCTCCCACCTTCCCGCCGGTTCGCAATGTTGTTGATTTCTACCGAGAAGAATCTGGCAAGAAACTCGATAGTTACTCTTTTAAAAACACTTAAATAAACTAAAATACAATTAATGTTTTAAATAAAAGATTTTTAGTCGTACAATTTTATGTTATTTCCATTTTAATTTGGTTTACCTATGCATCCTGTAATTGAGCATCATCAGTCCCAAGGATTTTTATCATTTACATAGTCTGAAATATTGTAGTATGCCTTTTTACAAAGTACCTGCTTGATAAAAGATTTAAATTTACTTATTGATAGATTTTGAATTTTATTGGGTACTTTGTTGTAAAAGTGTATAAATTGCCCCATAAAAGAGTTACTTATTTTGTGTAGACGTGTATCATGCACCAACAGCTTATTTTTACTTCTAGTATTTACTTTGTGAACGTCACTTTTCTTGCTGAAACTATTGATATTTTTATGTACATATAAAAGATTTTCATATATGTACTGCGACACTTAAGTTAAAATTTTTACTTCCCTAAACCTATCCCTCAGAGATATCCTAGATCCTAATTTATAAATAGCACGAATTGCCCTTTTTTGTAACAAAAATATTGTATTTACATCAGCAGCGCTACCCCACAATAGGATACCATATGTCATTAAACTATGGAAATAGCTAAAATATACTATTTTTGCAGTGTCGACATCGGTCAATTGTCTTGATCGCATACACAGCAGAGCTAAGTTTTTTGGCTAGGTTATGAATATGAGGACCCCATTGAAGTTTGGAGTCCAGCGTTATTGGATTTTTGAAGGGTCGGCAACGTGCGAGTAATACTTCTAGTGTTGCAAGGTGACTGCTTTCCATCAGGCGGACCGTGTGCTTGTTTGCTACCTTAGTGGTTTAAAAAAAAAAAAAACTTTTATTTATTTTATAAATAAGATATCCTCAAAATACCTCCCTACATTGTCATATCTATATACCGTAGGAGCTACGTGCTATTAGGGTTCCGTAGCTTAATGACAAAAACTAAACCCTTATAAATTTGTCACGTCCGTTCGGCCGTATGTCACTGCCTTATCATTCCACTGACTTTTGGTAGATCCTTATAAAATTTAACAGAAAAGTGTAATTTACAAACCGCCATGATAATTTATTAAAATTCTGTGGTGGGGTCTTGAATGACAAGTAGTACAATTCAAAGCGAGTGATGCCGCAGATGTTGTGAGCGTCCATAGCCTGTGGTGACCTCTTGCCATCAGGCGGACCGTAACCTTAGCGGTATAAAAAAAGTAATTTATTACAATTACTAATGTTTTTTGCAATGAAACAATTTAACAACAATATGGAAAGAATGTGAAAATAACGATATCTATCTGACCTACTACATATTTATTGTAATATCAGAAACAGCAAAATGTAATTATTAATAGTGTTACGTTTACAACTCTTGTTAGGTCATTGTGCATTAATCTACAGCCTCATGAATATTCATAGTCGGCGCTCGATGGAGTAAATTATAGGATTATAGTGCGGCCCGCCCTACGCACCTTTTTAGTGTTAAAATTAAATTTTATGGCCGTATTTTATGATTTTTGAATTGCTAATTTTATTTATGAAACTAAGTAACTGAGAGAAAGTTATTTTTGTTTCTGATAATATAGTATCTTTTGTTACTTTAGGTGACACTTTAGTCACTTTAGGCAACGTATGTCTCCACTGTGGGGCAAAACCTGTCCTTGGAGAATAAAGGCAATTAGGGCCTTAGATATTTCAAAAAACTCATATATTTGAATTGATACACACATTAATTTAATATTCGCAAATTATTCCCCGAAAAATATTTTCGGACCTATTTATCCAAGTAACCACATACTAAGAGAAATTTAAAATTGTATGTGATATAAAATAATTAAATTTTACCAAGAAAATACAATCACTTGTACAAATGTAAACGTACTCGTAGGAACTTACATATTTTTTTTTTAATATTGGGCATATCACACAGCATCATCTGGTCACAAAGTAAACAAGGCTTACATTATGGATACTAGATAACCGGATTACAGATTAATTTATATATTATATTCTTATCTGCCTCTTACACTGCTACTGTTGAAGCACGGCCTACTCTTACCCAGGGCGATTTAGGTCATAGTCCACACGCAGGTCCAGTGCAGACTGTGAGCTTCACATACGTCTTTTTTTTTCAACGTATGCAGGTTTCCTCACGATGTTTTTCTTCAACGAAAAGCCAATGGTGTGAATTAATGTACTTGAGAAATAAAGAAAAATACTCAGTGGTACACGTCGCTCTCGAACCTCCGCCACTCAGGACGCAAACTGAAATCGAAACCCTTTTGGCCACCACTGAATATCTATATCTATATCTATATCTATATCTATATCTATATCTATATCTATATCTATATCTATATCTATATCTATATCTATATCTATATCTATATCTATATCTATATCTATATCTATATCTATATCTATATCTATATCTATATCTATATCTATATCTATATCTATATCTATATCTATATCTATATCTATATCTATATCTATATCTATATCTATATCTATATCTATATCTATATCTATATCTATATCTATATCTATATCTATATCTATATCTATATCTATATCTATATCTATATCTATATCTATATCTATATCTATATCTATATCTATATCTATATCTATATCTATATCTATATCTATATCTATATCTATATCTATATCTATATCTATATCTATATCTATATCTATATCTATATCTATATCTATATCTATATAAAAATCCCTTGACGGTTGTTAGTCTCACAAAAACTCGAAAATGGCAGGTCCGATTTGGATAATTCTTTTTTGTTGTGTTTGTTATTGCTAGAGCAAGGTTTATATGTAGAAAAAAATGGACGAGTACGTATCAAACTTGAACACTAAAGGTAAACCGATTGTTATAAAATTTTGATTTATTGTTGTGGACACGCCGGGGAAGGTTTCGAATTATTACAACCCTTTAGAATAGGTAGCGCGCCAGTTGTTTTAAAAAAAAAGAAACAACGTACGCGGGGTCAGGTAGTATAATAAATAAATTTACAAAAAAATTAATATATTTCTATCAATTATCTGGTAACCATAATACAATACACTTTGGAAAATACAATGTAACTAACTACATATGGTTTGGGGCTAGGGAATAGGAATAAATAAAAAACATACAGAGCTGGTGGGTATTATTAATTATTTAAAGCCGAAATAATAGCTAAAATTTTTTACAGTAATATGCATTTTCGTCTATGTTTGAAAATATGAGGCTGTAGAGTACTCACATCACACAACTTTTGGATTAAAAAAGATTACTTACTATCTGACGTGACGTCACACTAGACAAAAGGATCATACAAGATAATACTTCATATTGTAGGTAATACAGTAGAACTGCTTTACATAAAAAGTCTATGAATATAATAATTCAACATCCTTTATTAGTTTCATGTTTTGTTATATTGAAAAAAAAATGAAATATTTTTTTGTTGTTTTTTTATATAAGAAAATTATTTCAGTATGATATTTTTATTTATTACTATACTGTGACAATGTTGTCGTCGTAGCCTACGGAATCCTAATCTGTTAAAACCATAGACTTCGAGTGCTCACAAAATTGACCACCCTTTATCTCTTTTTATCAACGTCCGCCATTTTGTTTGCTTTTTTAGGAATGAAATAAGTTAGAAAGAGATAAGATACCCCAGTTTCTCATCCGTCTCTGTCACACTTTCGCGACTATTTTTTTTTTCACATGTGGCCAGGAAATGCGCTGCCTAGTTCTTTTTGTCTATGATTCAAACCAAATCATATTTTTTATCTGTAAAGTTTTGTAAACTCGCATTTAAACATGTACTGGAACGGTGAAAGGATTTTCAAAAGTGCTTCTTCCCTTTTTATTTAAATGTTTACGAACAAAGCCCAAATATGAATTACAAAAATATATTTGAATACCACCACAAATGTGGACCACGCATGGAACCGCGGTGTATATAGGGCGTGGTTCCAATTCTGGCACAAGACAATTAGTCTAGGTGTTATCTATGTATAATATGTATGTATTTACAAAAACAAGTACATAAATATTTGTATCCGTTATGTGCACAGTATACATTCGTGTAATTTTTATCTGTTATTATTGTTTTGTGAACAAAAATAAATTACACAAGCAATGTAAATAAAACATAGGAAACGTCATGTTTTTGTGTTTCTCTTCCTCCAAAACAGGAAAACCTTTCAAAGGGATAAAAATTATTTTCCTAGAAAAAATGACCGTAGTGACGACTAACACAACACATTTCATATATATTACGTTACGTATATAATTTCTTGTTTACTCTCTCTCTTTGCTATAAAAACTTACTAATGTGTCAGCTCAACGCTACGAACAAAAGCAGACTGTGAGAAATATCATGACATAGAGAAGGCTTACTAGGATCAACACGATCAAAACATACGACCATTTATGCTACATATTTTGACTCCCCCAAATGAATCCAAATATATGGGGTAAATGCTTCACGTTCACCTAGAATCATGATATTTGTTAAGAATTCCTAGCACAAGTAAAAACGAAAATGACAAAAAAACGTTAATTTGTATATGATAAAATAGCGTACAAACTTACAGTTACAGTCTTCGTACTATGCGTGCGTATTTAGGGGTTAAGGAACATTACATCTCAAGAAAAACTAAAGCAATGAAGATTTGAATAAAAAGTTGTAATCAAATGAATTTAGTGTATTGTTTCATTTCTTAGAAATATATACAATAGTTAAGGATTTATAAATCCGTATGTAATTTGATGTAGAGGTTTTAGATCAAAAAACAAGTTGAGACTAAAACGAAGTAATTATATTCTCTTTGGTTGAGACTGAGTCAAAAATAAAATGTCCATCTGACAGGTATACAAAATTAGGAATTTATTTCTTAATTTCCTAAATAAGTTATTTATGTACACCACTGGCTTAGTGGTGCACCAAAAAATATCGTGAGTAAACCTGCATATCTCAAGCAAAGACGTATGTGAAGTCCACAATTTGACTATGGCCCAAATCGCCCTCAACTAGGGTGAGGACAGACCGAGCCCCAACAGTAAGGATGCATAAGGCTATTAAGGAAAGCAGCAACGATGGAATCATAGGGCTTTAAATGGACGGCCGAACATGACGATACTGTTAAGGCTGTTGCTATTTGGCTACAGAAACAATAAAATATAGGACCATAGAAAAGTTGCAAAGACGTGCGTGGTTTAATAAAGAATACTGGCCCGGACAAAAAGCTAATAGGCAAATACCTCCAAATTACAAACAGTAAGTGTGTACACAATGTAGATACATTATCTCAAAGGTAGAGTACCTACTGCGAGCCGTTTCACGTCAATTCAGAGTGTGGTTACTGTGATTGGCATATCCATTTGTGCTAGAGACAGAAGCCTTCACAGAATAGGGCAATTATTGCATTCACATGTTCCCTTAGGTTTGTGTATGTATATATATATGGTTACCACATCCAAAAATTAGACTTTCTTGCAAACTATTAGGACAAGTAATTTGCTAACATTTAGTCTCAATTACGTATGTTCTGAAATATTGTGTGTTTTTAAAGGACACCTCATGTAGATAGTTACGTAAAATGAGTATTAAATCATTAGCTAACTAACACACTAACACTAAGTGGAAAGTACGAAACTAGTGTCATAATTTTATCTTATCTTTTAAACTTTTGTAACTTTTATTTGTTTTCGTTATCAAATTGCTCAGTAAACATTATTGATTTTTTTTTCAATACCTACTTCTATTTTCCAATTCCTGTTTATTTTAAGTCTTATTCGTTTCCTGATAATCCAAATCTGGTCTGGTAACCCTTTTTCACATGAATACATTGCATGAGAAATGGGCAATATTGTGTTCCGTCAAAGCGGTGTATCGGTTGTGGTCATTGGAAGGAAATGTGTTTGACGTGTGAACAGTCAAGGCACTATTTCACGGTATGACGAGTACTGGAACGAACGCCTTACAACATTTATGTACACAGATGTGACCGATATTCAACATCAATAGAGGTAATTATTGTTAGCATAATCAATAGACTTCCTTCTTAGTAAGGCTAATACGAAGCCTATATATATTTCTGTCTACATACTAAATGTACAAATTATAACAAAATAATAAATGGTTTACACAAATGGTTCATGTGTTGGAACTGTATGTATAGTATTATATAGTCTGTGGTAGTGTTTTAAGAAAAACTAAACAAGTTTTACCCCTGCGCTAGGATTTGCTGTTACGGAATTCCATAATCCCAGTAGGACCTTAAAACTATTCAGTTAAGACGAATTTTTTTTAAAGAAGTTATCATGAAATTTCAGTGCCTACCTTCCAGCTGATAATAGACATCAGATTATGTTGATGGTAACATTAACTTTAACTGTCCATAGGCTGTGGTGACCGCTCAGGCGGAACGCAAGCCTGGTTTTTGGTGTAAAAAAAAACATTTTTGTATAAGCATCAGAACTACCCGAATGCTTAGCAGCTCAAAAATGGCACAATAATTTAAATTGGGAAAAATTCAGTTTTTTAATAGATCGCATTATTGTTTTATGTTATTAAGATATCTTAAGGAATTTCATCTTAGTTAACTAACAATTTTTTAGATAACAGTACAAAACCTAGGACTAACCTGAAAAGTGTTAACTTGAACAGTACGCACACATAGATAAAATTACCCTATTTGTATACATTCTGTTACACTAACACATAGAAAAGCGCTCTCAATTTGGATAGCATTAACTCAGTGCCGGCACAGACGCCGTACCGAGCGGACGGCCTACGCTTAATACGGAAACAAACGATCGAACTTTCGTATGTGTTCCTGAAATTGGATATACGTCTTTATTCAAGTGTTAGTATCTTATTTACCTGATATATTAGACGAAAAGCATGTGTAAAGGCGAAATAGAGTTTATATTTGTGACGCAATGATTTGATTTAGATGACGGCACAGTGCCGTATAATAATATGAAACAGGAGATGCGAAACCTATAATTTATTTTTTCAGCCTTGAATTGTCAAGTGATTTAACCATATTGTCAGGCAAAAAGGCAATTTCATTTAATATATGAATAAACAAATTGTTTTATTTCAATGCGTACATAATGAACAATCACACAAGTATAAAATATAAGGAAAAGTAGAAACAGGTGACCTTATCACAAATATGTGATCTCTGCTAGAAAATGTTTAAGTTTATATAAGTCAAAAGTATATTTACCTTATGTTTTCGCTTTTACAAATTGTCTTATTAAATACTTAAATATAACAACACACTACAAGAATATTTCTCATTTTTGGTGAATTTCAGTCAATCAGTTTGCTTTTGTTTTAGTTTGCGATCTGCTTCGTTCCTTAAGCTATATATTTTTTCGTTTGCGATCTGCCTCTATTCTTTAGCTACATATCTTTTCGTTTGCGATCTGCCTCGTTCCTTCAGCTTAATATATTTCGTTTGCGATCTACCTCGTTCCTTCAGCTTCATATTTTTTCGTTTGCGATCTGCGTTGTTCCTTCAGCTAATTATTTTTTCGTTTACGATCTGCCTCGTTCCTTCAGCTACATATGTTTTCGTTTGCGATCTGGCTTGTTCCCTCAGCTACATATTTTTCATGTTTCACAAAAATCTTTAAAATGGTTCTTTCTAAGATTGATCCAAAATTTAGACGCTATCGCTATTGTGTTCGTAAGTTTTGGAATATTTTTTTACAATGACCTTATTCACATACTAGTGAAAAATTACAGATACAGTAGTTTCACGTATGAAACATTTTAAAATAATAAATCAATAATAATAATAATTTTAGTAAGTATGGATTAGGATTATGGATTATTTTTTATTAACGGGGTGAAAAACATTGTGTGTAACACGGGCGGTACGGAAATTACAAACTCGAGTCATCAAAGCCTTCGGTTTCTTAATAGCCTCTTGTAAATATTTTTTTTCAATACCATCCTTAAAACACAATGTATTCTATGTATCTATAATATTTATCTATATATTAAATATGAAATAATTTTTACGTTTAACAAATCACTACATAAATCACACCAATATTATTATTATAAAGGCGGAAGTTTTTGATTGTGTGTGTATGTTTTTTACTTCTTCTCGCTCAAACGGCTAGACCAATTTTGGTTAAATTTGGTATGGAAGTAGCTGACACCCTGGATTAAAATTTAGGCTTTATATTCCGAAAAAATCCTATTTCCTATAACAAACTTCATAAGTTAATTCATTAGTTAATAACTTCATAAAATTAAGGAATTCCACGCCGATAACCAAATTTAAAGCGGGCAGAGCCGCTGGCAAAGCCTAGTCAATAAAATAAAAGCATAAAATATTGAACCAGTAGAACCATTATGGCCTTATATAAACCGTAACTTCGAATAATACATCTCTTCTAGCTTTTAAGAAACTTTTGCTATTTATGTTTCTTTGCGCTGATTTTTTCTTAACTAAAGTAGGTTAAATGGCGTCTACATCGGATACAAAGAGACAGTGATAAATGCTAAAATCTTTTGCTGAAAATTTTGTCGTTGTTGTGAAATATAAATTATATTCACTCGTGTAAATGGTTTTAGATTTATACAATGTGGAAGATGCGACTTAATTCGGTTAGTACATTGTTTCTTATATTGTATCTTCGACTAAGAGTATTTTTAAATATAATGGATGTCATCACATGATTCTGTACACGAAAAAAAGTAATGATTCTATTATTTCCTTTTAGGGTATGTTAAAAAATATCTAACGACGCTTTTTATTGCCTACGAAATAAACCTTATTCCATTGATAAAGATTGGTTTAAAATAGAGTTTTGTCAAGACCAGTTTTTGAACGTTACCTTGTTTCTTGAGTTTCGTAAGTAAAAATAAGCCTAGTTAGTAGTGTAGCCGGCTGCTGTGCAGAGGGTGTGGGTTCGATTGCCGCACTAGACAAACATTTATGTTAAAACATTTGTGTTTGTCGTGAGTCTGGGTGTATGTATGTATGATATATATGTATTTACAGAAAAAAAGTAATTATATGCATTTGTATCCGATGTCTGGTACCACAACACAAACTTTGTTTACTTTTGGGCAAGATGGCGCTGAGTGTCATGTGTAAATTTTAATTATTTTTACTTATTTATTTTGATTGACCAGTGTATGTTTCACGACTTTTTGGGCTAAATTCCCAATCTAAATGGATACCATACTCTTTGTTAAAAAAAACTAAATACTAAATTTTTGTATTTTTTGGAGTATATTTTCCTTAAACGAAGTAATTATACAGTAGGTACACAGTTTACATTTATCACAAAATGATTAGTGATTATTAAAATGGTTTCGTATTCTGAGATATCAATTTATGTCATGGATTCGAAATTTATATTAACTTTCACCGAGAACTTAAAAAAATACGTAAGTATCTTTGTTTGGGGAGTTCCATCTACAGTGAAACCTTAGAATTTATGGAACTTTGAATTTCGCAATAATCCTTAATTTTTTAAATATCTAGATATGACATCTATTCTATATCATTATAATATGTGAGTGAATCGTAGTATATTTTACCGCACCGTTGTCCTTACGAGTCTCTTATATTTACGAAGCGTATGATTATAAAATACCTAACATATACTTATTATAGTTATAAAACCTATGCAAGCTCAATACGTAACGACGTGTCATCGTGGTCTACAGTAGATTTCTGTGTCAATCTCCGCTAGCTTGTCGGGAGGAGTACCATAGATATGGAGGAACAACACAGGAGAAATAAAAGACTCATATTGGTAAAAGGATATATTGATATTGATTCAAAACTATGTTTCTAATCTGCTCAAAAATATCGGACTTAGGCTTATTTCACGAATTTTTAATCCGCTTAAATGAATGAGTCATGATTCTTTAACGAGTTTTCAGCGCACTCGTTTGAAAATCCCCTAAAAATATATGAAACTAGCTTCTGCCAGCGGCTTCGCCCGCGCTAAATTTCGTTATCGGCGTAGGTTCTTACGGCAGCTGCTCAATTATCCCGTCAAGCGTCCCCATACAAAGAAAATTATCCGCCCTTGCCGCATACAAACGGACATACACCTAACTTTATTATTTTTATTCCTCTTTATTTATTTTTAGGTATGTTCCCTTATATATACAGTATAAAAAAAAGTAATAAGAATAAGTTTATGATAAATATAATAAGTAATAATAAATTTATTTACTAAAAAAATACATAGTTTTTTATATATAACACATTACCAGGGCTCAAAATGAACTCTAAGCTACTGTTGATAAAATCCAAAATCCAACTCAAAATGGCGCAATATAAATGGCAGCCGGATCAAATTACCAAAACAATTTCTGATAAAAAAATATTAAACGCACAAAATATTCTTCTGAATACTTACAATTAGCCTGTCTGATAAAAGTCGTCCTGAAAAAATTCCCCCGCGACACAAGTCGCTTAGGTCCCACTGTGGGACCTTGGACGCGTGACGGGTTATAGAAAAAAAAACAAACTATCAAATATTTCCTCCTTAATGGCATAATATATTCGTGTCTGTGAAACCATCGAAATACTTAACCCAATCTGTTGAGCCGTTTAGAAGTTATGTGAAAAAGATAAGTACGGCAGGACAATTCTTACTACCTGTTGTCCTATTACCCGTTTTCCCGTAGGAATGAAGCATTTTCCCGCGGTAAAAAGTAACCTATGTTTATCAGGGATAACGTCGGCTTCTAATGGTAAAAGAATTTTTTCAAATCGGTCCAGTAGTTTCGGAGCCTATTCAATACAAACATACTTACATACAAACCTTTCCTCTTTATAATATTAGTATAGATATCCAAAAATAAAAAAAAATCCGTTCATGGATATATGAACCCTAAAAATTCCACAAGAGAAGAAAACAAAAGTTCTGGGACAGCCTAAATTAATTTTTTCGCAATATGATCCTTCATAAATTTTTGAATTTTAAAAATTTGAATATATATAAATAACTTAGAATGAGATTAAAGTAATAACGGAGACATATCCCAAGAAAAGGGTAAAAAAGATGACCAAAGCCGACTAAATATGTAAAATCACGATAAACGTGAAGCGATATGTCATGAAATGAAATGTACAATACTAAGCTCTAAGTTAAGCTGAAAGAAATTCTTGATACGAAACACGAGCTAGCTTGGAAATAAAACGTAAGGAAGCATTTAACCCTACTTACTTACTTACTTATAGTTAATAGCATAAAGGCTTCAAGATGTTACAGGGAACAACCGATATCACTGTAATGTCTTTTGCATATCTATATTACTAATATATAAAGCTGAAGAGTTTGTTTGTTTGAACGCGCTAATCTTTGAAACTATTGGTCCGATTTGAAAAATCTTTCAGTGTTAGATAGCCTATTTATCAAGGAAGGCTATAGGCTATATATCATTACGCTAAGACTAATAGGAGCGGAGCAACAATGAAGAATGTTTTAAAATCGGGAGTTTTTCTTCTTTAAAAATATTTAGGGCGGGCGAAGCCGCTGGCAAAGGATATATAAAAAGAAAAATTGAAATTTTTGAAAAACCCTTGACAGATGTATTCTAAAGATGATTAAATAATCTATTTGTAAAACCCCCAGCTAAAAGGAAGAAAGTAAAAAGTAGGTAATCGCAAATCTAAAAAAAAAACCCGTGTGGCCTGCCCTTACCATTTCTGTTACCAATTTCAATCAAAATGTACAAGTGTAGAAATGCCATTATGTGTCTTGTTGACATACAGCAATTTATATCAATAAAAGACAACATTTATTTACGTACCCAATACCCAATGTTAGTAGGCCCCCAATTTTAGTTTTTTTTGAGTAGCGAATTGCAGCCCCGACGCATTTTATTAGATTCGTAATTACTTTTACTAAATTTTACAAAAAAAATGTTAAAATATTTAAGATTATTTATTATACATCTGAGTAGGGTTTTTGCAAAATCATAAATTTTGATTTTTATTTTAACCTTTTAAAGGTTCTGTTATCACCGCTGCAAGAATGCAATGGAAATTGCATCTATAAGCATTTTTAAAAATGCATTTTTGTATACCATGTAATGTTTCGCAATAATACGTTAATATTAAGTACATATTAACACAATAAAAAACTATTTTCCTTATAAGTACTAGTTTCAGATTTAAGAAAATGTTATAACAATAAGTGTAAAATTGTATTAAGTTAGGTAAAAGTAGAGTAGGTTTGTTTCATTTCCCCTCTTTACTATTTTCTAATATCGAAAATAATATTGTGTGAGTACCGACATGTTGTCGATTTAGTACGCACGACTATCCCCAAAAAAAGCGGGAATTTTACTTGTATGTATGTAAAACATATGCCATTTGTTGTGCAAAAATGTACAGAACTACTATACAAAGTTCTATATAGACCGTATGCACGGTTACTAAGTTTCAGGTAAAAATAGGTAGCGTGTTGAGTATTGTACATTTTTTCTCCCTCACTCCTATGATAATAGACTGCGATAGGGATACAAAAGGGATGGGTCTATGGGTAAAAAAGGAAAAGACTGTCTGTAACTTTAGAAGGCTAGGTTCATTAAGTCCTTAGACTATGCCTAAAATAAGTATCACAGGTTGAATGCACACCTTTGCCCCTATACGAAGGTATCAATACCGTTACGGTAAGTAGTATGGTTAGGGCGCAAATTATATGTAAACTTATGAAATACAATAGCTTTAGCTTACAAAGCTACTGGGTTACATAGAATAAAGATAAATGTATCAATAGATACCTTTCGTAGGCACCTACCAATATAACTATGTTTTAAATAAGTAACTCTAAGCCCTGAATTACAGGAGCGTAAGAAAAATCCTGAAGACTTGTATTTCAAGTTTTTTCATAACTAAACAAACTGACAGACACCAAAAATACTGGACGTCATGTCCGAATTTTTGATCTATTTTCTGAGATTTAGCACTAAGTCTGTAGTCTAGAAAACCCTGAGAGCTAGATTTCCAGCTCTTCTCTCACTACGGCCTAACCGTAGACGATGGAACATACTACTATATGTCAGTAGAACCGCCTCCGAACGCTCCAGCTTAGGACACCTAAATCGTCATTACAGCTCCTGCCGTTTGGCTATAAAACCTTAAAATGAAAAAAGACGTTATTTTATAGTCAAGCCACGAATTGTGTGATTGTGATGGCAATAGTCGATAGAGACCCCAACTGTCAGTAGCGATTTATAGCTATACCTACACTTTCGATATATGTCTATATCACCTACTATATGTTATCTTTCACTAAATTTTTGTGTGGGCTAGATTTTCAATCACCACAGTAAGTACAAAAAGTTAAGTACTAAATCTAGAAGGTTCCATGGAACAACATCTCCCTCTGATGGGGTTTTTTATGTAATATAAATATAATGCGAAATTTGTTTTATATTCAGTCATTCAAGAGACAGTAAGAAAATACTAGCTATGCTAGCTGAACTATAAATATTTTTGTACATATGTGTTAGAATGTAAGTTCGAAATAAGTGAAATAAAAAAATCGGTCTGTTGTGTGCATATACACGTTTTCCTCATATCTCAAGCGCCTCAGAAGAAACTCCTTGTCACGAGCAAAACCTTGTGCCACAGATTTCGAAGGGTCTGTCCGCACAGCTTCATATAGCGCTGCTATTAGATATTGTTTATTTTTTCTTCGTACAAAACGTTATCATAAAAAAGTGGTAATTTGAAAAACACTATTCTTAGAAAATGTTGTATTGTTTGTAGAATATGCCTGTTAATTATTAGCTTTTTATTAGCTTCACCTGTATGTTTGTATGTTTGTTTGTAACTGACTTCTTTGGGCGCCATTTTGACCCACTTTAAACGGCCAGATTTCGTTCAAACTTTGTAGATTTATTGAGGACCGATGACAATACACTAATTTGATAAAATTATTCCATTTTTCAAAGTTGCCAAAATAAGGCGACAAAAATTTTTCGATCGTAAAGCACTCTCTGATGCTTCGCATCATGAGTCGTGCAATAGTTTAAAATTAAAAAAAGCTAAAAAAACAAGCTATTATAAATAATCCAAACTAAAAAGTAGAAAATAAATAATAGTTTAAAAAAACTAAAAAACACGCTTTTTATAGAAAACCGAACTAAAAAATAGAAAATAAATTTTAATGAATTTAAATTAAGAAAATAGTGTTAAAAATTTCAATGAATATAAATTAATAATAGTGTGAATAAAAAAAAAAAATTTTATTTTAAAAAAAGGGACACCAGCATTAATGTCCATGCTATCAGAGCAACTACCGTCAACTACGGCTCGTATGCTTCTGCCGGACAAAAAGCTAGCCACCCATTTGCACAAACCCTCGGGCACTCCGTAAGAAGGCAACTTCGATAGCAGACCCCGGTGCCAGACCCGATCGAACGCCTTCGCTATGTCTAGGCTACATGCCAATGCCTCCCCCTGACTCTCAATGGCTAGTGCCCATCGGTGTGTGAGATACACTAGAAGGTCACCAGTTGAGCGACCGTGGCGAAAGCCATATTGACGGTCACTGATCAGGTCGTGTTTTTTTAGGTATCTCAAAAGCTGTGTGTTGATCACACGCTCCATCACCTTGGAGAGGAGAGAGGTTATAGCGATAGGCCTGTAATTCGATGGATCTGATCTATCGCCCTTTTTGGGCACCGGGTGCACATTTGCAGTCTTCCATGAAGACGGAAATTGCCTAGTGTGGTAGGAAAGCGTGAAGAGGCGCGTGAGTACAGGACATAACTCAGGAGCACACTGCTTAAGCACCACTGCTGGTATGCCGTCTGGCCCACTCGACTTATGAACGTCTAGGGAAAGCAACGCCCGCTGGACCTCGCGCTGTGTTATAGTGATTTCCGGCATGGTCTTACCGCACCACGGTAAAGTAGGTGGTACAGCGCCTTCGTCGTTCACATTCGAGTTAGAGGCAAAGAGACTGCCCAATAGATCGGCTTTCTCTTTTGCACTGTGGGCCAAGTCACCATCGATCTTTCGCAGTGGTGATAAGGACGACTGGCAAAAGTTCCCTTCGGCAGCTTTGGCAAGCGACCAGAAAGCACGACTCCCAGAAGGATAGCTCGCAAGTCGCCCACCTATTTTGCCGATGAATTGGAATTTTGCTCTGGCAGTTGCTTTCTTACTGAACCTCGAGGCAGCATTTAATTTGCGTTTTAACTCAGAAATATTCGGATCCTTATTATTACGAGCCGTGGTCCAAGCCTCATACGCAGTTTGCTTAAGAATTTTAGCTTCTCTGCAAGGCCTATTAAACCACGGTCGTTTTTTGACGCCGGCAGCTACTCGCAGGTTAGGAATGAAACATTCCATACCAGCGAGGATTGTCTCAGTGACTGCGGCTGCGCAGACGTCAGGATCTTCTGAGCTATAGCAGATCTGCCTCCACGGGTACGATGCATAAAATTCTCGCAATCCATCCCAGTCTGCCGACTTATAATGCCACACACGACGCCAATTAGTTGGCCCAGAAGGATCGGGTTGTGTGCATGACAATCGAGTCCGGATGAGACAGTGGTCCGAGGAGCCAAGAGGCGCATCCACTGAGACGGAGTATCCATCCGGACGTGTAGTCAGCAGAAGGTCCAGTAGGGAGCTTGTATGGTCCTCTATATCTGGTATTCTCGTTGGAGAAAGTACCAGCTGAGAGAATCCATAGGTCAGAGCAAATTCATGAGCAGATATCCCTGCATAGTTATTGGTTCGAGAACTGAGCCACTCACGATGGTGGGCGTTAAAGTCTCCCAAAATAACTACTTCTGCTGTAGGATATTGCTCTAGAACTTTGTCAGTCGTCAAACTCAGGTGCGTGAAGAGTCGAGTTACGTCCGTGTCACCGCTATGAGACCTGTATAGGCACGCATAGATACGAGTGTGGCCCCCATGATCTACGCGCACCCACAATATCGACAGGTCCCTGTCTTCAAGGCTATGAAGTCGGCGACAGCAGATATCCTCCCGGACGAACATACATACACCGGCACGACTCAAAAAATTGTGCTCGAGTTTGTAGCCAGGATAACGAAGGTATGATGTGTCGGCCGGGCAGGATATCTGCGTCTCCGATAGAAAAAGAATGGTTGGCTGCGCAGTCTCGAGATGGTGATGGACTGCGTTAAGATTTGCGTGAATACCCCTTATGTTGCAAAAATCCACATTATATGTGGATGGAGTAACCGCTGTCAAAGCTCTTTTCTTTTTTCTGTTACTGGCCATTTTGTTTGAAGTAACTTAGACTACGGATGAGGATTCACTGCACAGACAGCTTAGAAGACAAAAAGTTGCGGTACTAAGACTGCCGAAGCTCAACACAGATGATACGGTTGCTGGCACGGCGGGCGGAAGGGCCCCTGATCCCCCTCTGTTGTAGTAGCCGGGTCCACTCCGGTCTCCTTCTCCGGCACGACTACTACTTCAGAGACTTTACACAGGTTGGCGGATCAGCCTCCCAGGGCGGAGATTAAGTGATCCCTGGGTTCGGGAACCCGTTCAACCTGCGGGCGGCCAGCGGTCAGCCGTTTCATCAGGTCTCCCTGACCGCCGAACCAGCACGCCGCGTCTACGCCGAGCAATGACAGCAACAAGCACCGTCGGTCCTCCGCTGTCCGCGCAGCGAATCCTCAAAGAGAGAGCTCTGGCAACCTTACTCACCGCCAGGAACACAACACTACTCAATGTTAGTGTTATTGTGGCCGCGGTTTTCTGTAAGGTGGAGGTACTTCCCCAGTTCGGGCCGCTCATTCGAGCAAGTACTCGCTATGCCCCGCTTTATTTGTTCGGGCAGCTTATTCGAGCGAATACTTGCAGTGCCCTACCTCTCTTTAAATATATTTTTTTTTTATTTAAAACGGTATACTTCCGAGGTGGTCCCATATTATCTATGTACCTAAAGTTTATAACACACTTCACTTTCAAGACACCAACTTCAAACTGTAATTCAGATCAGATTTTTGGTAATAAGTAATTATTTTTACCTTCTTAGTGTATTTTTTTTTGAAGCTAGTTGTTTTTTATTTTTGTAAAGAAGTATTTATTTTTTACTTTTAAGAAACGAATTCCTATATTTCTCGTGCACTAAAAACATCGATATTCGTAACGAAATTTTATACATTCATCAACATAAAAGGCGTTTCACCAGTTCGAAATTAACACTAATTATTTTTTGACCAAAAATTTAAGTTTTAAATTCACAACATTAATATGGGACCACCTAGAGAAAACCTTGGTTTGGCTCATTCCATCACCTAAGCGTAAACTAAACCTAAACTGCACTATAGGTATGTGACCATTTGGGTTCTAAGGTGTGAGGATGAATTCCCTGCCGATGGTGAGCGGTGCGCTGGTAGAAAGAAGACATGGGCATCATTTTGAACAATTCCTCAGAAAACATCCCATTATACAAGCGGTAGAACATACACAGGGAGGCAAAGTCGCTCCTCAGACTAAGGGGTTCAATACCACTTGTGATTTTGGGGCCGTCGATGATTCTCACAGCCCGTTTATGAACCGAGTCAAAAGGGCCAAGCTGGTATCTGGGTGCACCCGCCCAGAGATGGCAGCACTGCTCCTTATGAGTCCGTACTTGCGACTTGTAAAGTGGCTACCTTTGCCCCGAAGTGAAGTACTACTTCGCTCTGTTGAGTTAATTAAGGTTTTTAGACACCAGCTTCACTTTGTCTTGCAAATGATCTCGAAACTTAACATCGCTGGAAATGTCAACACCATGGATCCCAAGGCTCTTGGAGATGGTAAGGGGAGTGTTGTGGAATTTTAGGACCTCAGTAAATGGGGTTTACTTATCGGTAAACGGGCAGACTTGTGTCTGTAGTGTTGAATCGGGCCAAGTTCTCCCGTCCCTAGTTAGAGACCTTGGAAAAAGTGGTCTCGATTTTAGACACAAGTTATCAACGCATTTCCTCCAAAACGGAACGAGGATTGTTTGCACTACCCATGTAATAACCGTCTCCAGTACTATCATCTGCATAGACAGAATTGTTCCACTTTAAAAGATCTTTAAAAAATTCCGGGACAGCATATGTCTATTCATCTCAAGTCTTTAATTTAAAATAAAATTTCCCTTTACATCATTCGTTTTCAATGAATATCTTAGGAGATATCACAGTTTTAAAATAATATGTCAGCAAAATAATGATCAAATACTGTGCGT
Source organism: Apoda limacodes (assembly GCA_946406115.1). NCBI lineage: Eukaryota > Metazoa > Arthropoda > Insecta > Lepidoptera > Limacodidae > Apoda > Apoda limacodes. The sequence continues at coordinate 26,278,778 of OX291555.1, read as the reverse complement.
GCATTTATGATGTACAAGGCCGGCCGGCGGGCAGTCATGACAGGGAAGGGCGATACATATTATTTAAAAATATGTTCACCTTCTAAGTATTTTTTCTATAATTGAGGAGTTGCCGTAAGAATCAATTCAAGGAAGAAAATTTAGGGTGGGTGAAGCTCTTAAGAGGGTAAAAAGCAGATATTTAGCGCAAAAAAGCGAATAACAAAAATCTAAATGTGCACAATCCGCACTGAACCCGCAATCACCTAAGTCGCCCTCGCCCAAGGTGGAGAGTAGGCCATACCCAACACTGGTGACATATGAGACTGCAAAAGATATTTTTTAATTATTTTTAATTTATAAATAGATTTTTAATTTTGTGCACACAATTACGTATATTCAATGCATCCCACTTCAGGAGCGGAATGTCCAATAACAATTACAGGTTTTTTTCTGTTGTTACTTTTAGCAAAAATGCCTACTAATAATTAAAAATATATTTTAAGAGTAATAGAAAATGTTATGAAAATAGCTTGTAACTAGTTTTATATTTTCAACATTTTTATTCTTAAAATTGTCTAAAAATATTAACGAAATTCGTTAATAAATTAGCCTAGCGGCTAGCTACACACTTAGTGAGTCGCTAGAATAATAACAATGGCAGCGCCTAGTTAGAAAGCAAAGCTTATCATTTAGCTACCGCTTTTACAATGGATTGTGTTCTGAGGAATTGTTCGAAATGATGTCCACGGCTACTTTCTACCATCGCACCGCTCGCCATCGACAGGGAATTCATTCTCACACTTTGGAACCAATATGGTCGCGTACAGTGCGGTTTCAGAGAAACTTCCTCCCGCGAACCCTTGGGTTGTGGAATGAGCTCCCTGCCAAGGTTTTCTCTAAGGACTACAGTATGGGGTTCTTCAAAAAAGAAGTTATTAGATTTCTGAAGGGTCGGGAGTGATGCCCCTGGTGTTGCAAGCGTCCATAGGCTACGGTGACCGCTTACCATCAGGCGGACCGTAGGCTTGTCTGCCACCCTAGTGGTATAAAAAAAAAAAAAAAAAACTTGTCGCCTGGCATGAATTCCCAAAATAGTTGCCTGGCAATCTAGCCCTTATCAATGCGTTCGCGGCCTAAACAAGAAGTGATTCACGTTAAATTTTCAGGATAAATATTTTCTTTGTCTCGTACTCAAAAATGTTTGAAAAGGAGAAAAAAGTCATTAAAAATCCTATTTCTTTAATTGCGAAAGTGTTTCTTGTTATTGCCACGGTACATTAATTTGAACTGATTTTTGGCACAGTACTAGATAGAGGAATGGAAACGGTCATGTGATGATTTTTGTCCCGATCAAGAGTTCCGACGCATGCACAATTCCCACAGATGATACACTTTTCTTTCACTTTTCAAAAAAAAAAAAATGCATGATCGTTGCTCCTGAATGAAAATACCGAATTTTCTAAGAATAATCCGGTACAGTTGGCAAACGCTTTTACTACACTCAAAATCAAATCATGGAAAATACACGTTCAGACAAACAAGATTAAAAGAAATACAAAAGAATACTCTGTTTGGACAAAATCCTAGAACTGTCATACTTTGTTCTGAAGTTGCGTCAAGAAAAAAACAAGCCAAAAACTAAATTGAAAAGTTTAAGAAATTTATATTTTCTCTTTTTGATAAAATGACAAAATGGTAATTTCTTTAAGTTTAGAAAACAAAGTTTATTACTTTTTTCAAATCTGTAGAAGTAAATTCAAGACGTAAATTTAGGGAATTTTCGTAAGTTGACTTCTAAGGCCTTTATTTTCGTTCCAAAGTTTTGGAAGCTGCATAGTTTTCTCAACACTGACAGAAGATTCCACAGGGAATATAGTCTTCTCTGAGGCACAAGTTTCTTAGATTAAATTAGAAGTTGTATCTTTGTTTCAAAACTGTACCACATTTTTTTTGTCTTTGTGATTTATTTTTTGGGATATCTCGGTTTCTTCTTCATTTGGCATTTTATAGTCTAGTTTTATTTTGAATTTACTATCAAAATTATAATAATAATATTTGAATACCGCAAAGATACAGAAAATTCTATCATCTGAATTATAAAAAAAGCAATCACGGGACGCCTGGCAAATGTGAAACAATGAAATATTTTCACATCAAAACAATAAAACATATCATATATTTATAATAATACGTAATAAAAGGTAATTATTGTTCATGACTAAAATTAATAAAATTGAAAAGAAAACACACTTATCTAGTTAATAATTAGCTCATTAATAAACGTAAAAACGATAATTTACTACATATAGACTGTATATCGCCACGCTAACAATCCTGATTACCCGCGCCTATAGATGTTTCATATCAAAACTGTTAACATATATAATTGAATCTAAAATATTCTATTTAAAAAAGGAGTGCATAACTTTACCCCTGTAGAGCTGTCATATAGGATTAAAGTCTTTCTTAAAGAGTACTTTCAAAAAGAATGAAATCTTTAAGTCATTACTTATTTTATGATATGTAAAAAACTGATATTATTATTACATGTTATTTCGACTTTCCTCGATTTATGGAGGACATTTTGTATCTTCAGAATATAAAGATCTTCATTTTCTGATCACTAGCCTCAGTTTTTGACAGTCATTGACGGAATAAATGAAAATTTGAAAAAATATAGCAACGTGGCCTAAGAAGAACTCATTTCTTTTTAATACTAAAATATGTAAATTGATTTGTTGTTGCATGAATTGCCGTGACGGCAGATTACATAGCGATTTATATATTTAGTTAATTTAAATCTGCAGTTTTGAAGAAGACATAGCAGAATTGAAATTGTTTTATCGTTTAAAAAAATATATACAAAATCCGGAAAGCCGTAACTGTATTGACAAAGATATTCGAACTAAACTTTTTGAGCACTTAGTGCTACAACTAAACTAAACCTCGGGATGTAATATAATATATTAATATATAATAATATATTACATGGCCCTCGAGTACTGTCTAGAACAGAGAGAATTGTACAGAGGTTACTGAGTTCGTGTATTAGATTTTGCTTCACAGTACCGTACAGAACTCATATCACGCCTTTCATGAATAAAAACAACATTTTGAAAATGACGGGTAGACTATACCTCGCGAAACTTTTGTTCAATGTCATGAACCTCTGTATTTACACGAAGCATTTAAGTAGATTAGTGACAAATATCACGCATATAACATACATCCTATAGCTCTAGCTTTAAGATACAGTTTTCGATTTGCCACGACTAAGTGCCTGAATTATATACCACCTTTAACAAATACATTGGGGATCAATAACACAAAAAAAGAATCACTCAGTTGTTTTTCTGTCTGCTTGTGTCTTGAATATGAATGGCCTACAAAAATAATTGACATTGTTATTTCATTTGTAATGCAGTTTTTGCAATTTTATTATATTGTTGTTTTGCTGAAATAAAAAAATCTTTAAAAAAAATCAATGACTGACAAGAGTTAAGGGAAAATAAAAAAAAAAAAAAAAATTAGAAAAAAAATACTTGCTTTCTTAAAACATTACATATCATATAAAAAATCAATCTAACAGAAAATTGTACTAAAAAGTAAAAAATTTTATTTTCAAAATGAATATAATTTTCTTTTTATTCACGTACGACTGCAAAAAGCAAGACGTGCGCTACACACGTATATTTGACGTGCTAGAGTTTAAGTGGATATTAATTGAGAGTTTATCAAGTGATTGTATATAAGTGCGGACGTTATATTTTATATGTACGTCGATATAAAAAAAATTATATTTATTTTGACAAAATATTTTTTTACTTTTTAGTAAAATTTTCTGGTAGATTGAATTTTTATATAATTCTAATGTTTTAACTATATCTTTTAAATTAAAAACATAATAGCATAGTTGTTGCTTTTACCTTTTAGCTCATGTAGGTAAGATTTATTATATTAATTATCAAATACATTAAACGTTTATTAAAATTAACTTATCTAAAATTAATACTCAATCTAAAAATTAAAAGCCTAAACTAAAATAAATAAATTATGTTATATCAAAAAGTCCACCACGAAACATATCTGGCTCAAAAGTATTTATGACGCTAGACGCATTCCCACGTTGGATTTCTAGCGAAATTCTTTGAACCAGATATGATCCGGTGCGGGGATCATGTCCTGTCTTATGAGATGACATAATTTTTTAACAAATTTTTTTGCTTCTGTACACCAGGTGCCAGATAAAATGTAAGAATATTCAAGCTTTGAATACTTTTCATGTTTGTTCCTTGCTGCAATCTCTGCAGCATAACCTGAAACCTTCTAGGAGCCTTTAATATATGAAGTTGCGAAAGTGCTCACGCAAGTAGCATCCAATAAAAGACAAAGACCCAATTAATTTCAATTCCTCAAAAAAACCACAACCACATTTTTTAACAAAATTTTTCCTTTTTTTTAATTTGGACTTTCAAGTGATAGTTTAATTGATTTTTTATAGTTTTTTGCCCAAATTTCATAAGTTGGGTTATGCGAACTTGGAGAACGATATTATGTTCAATATAGATAAGTAATTAAATTTTCACTTAATTTTTAACGTTCCACCCTAATGTCCAACTTCAGGTGCACTTCTTGCATCTGCCAAGAGGTGATAACACCAAAATGAACATCAGTTTCGTGATCTGCGACCCTCAAAAGCCCCGGATACTCATTTTAAAGATTTTTAAATTTTTCACCTCCACCTCTAGATTGTACCCCTGGTACAACTCTGGGAGTTGGTCAAAGGAACTGTGGGATATTGTATTGTCATGCGAGCTTTGCAAATATGCAAAATTTCATCGAAGGGTGATAACAAGAAGTCAAGATGGAAGGGAAAAAAGAGAAACATTGTGAGTTAAATAAAAGCAAGTAAAAATGAAGGTTGGCAATTACCAACATAAAGATGAATAACAAAAAAGTAATAATTAAGTTAATTTCAATTTTAGTTCAAAGAGTATAGTTATCACCACCACGTTATTGTGACCAGTTAGGTGAATATGTGGATTATAATCAATTGTTTTTGCTTGTAATTATCGAAAGCAAATGGTCTTGTGCATGTGGTTGTGATTTTTTGGAGGAATTGAAATAAATTAGGTTTAAGTTTTTAATAAATTGCGTCACTTGCTTTTATTCATTTTTTACCAAATACTTACTAACATACTTACATACATATTTAAATACATATATTCTACTGCAGCCTTACTGAAAAAGCTATTTTTAAAAACTTAGAAACCAGAATTACGTTTATTCAGAAAGTTTTTTTCGTTAGCATAATTTCAAAAGCATTACGTGCCTCTTTTACATGTCTTTAAATAAATTCAAAATTGTTATTGGTGTAGGTGCGCATATACGTACACACACGCACACATATACAGCTAGTTTTTAGCTCTGTCTATAGATAGCGCTAGTTTTTATAATTACCGTTTTAAGACGCAATAGGCCACCTTCTTCTTTTGGTATAATCACTTTTCTCAGTTCGTAAAAGTAATAAAAATAACAGTGAATAAGGTTTTTTTGGAATGAATATGAAAGGTTTGTAAGAGTTCCATCGGCTAAAAAACAAATTAAAATGAAGCAATAATGAAATAATATCACAAAACTAAATCAGGTACTTTTTATCTGTCTAAAGATTGTCTGACATGCTTTGTTATTTTACAGATATGTTATCCAACCTTTTCTGTAACCCCGTTCTCATCTCCTGTTTTTGTTAGGAAGGTTTATTGCCAACGGCTGTTGCCTTTACATCTTTGTTGTAGTTAAAACCTTTGTGAAAATTGCGAACTACCTTCTTTCTGGCCTAAGGGCAAGATGTATTTTTTAGCGCTGTATTGTGCTTCAGCATGTTATTATAAATAAAAACTTATTTAGGACATGTCTCGTTTTATTCAAGGCATATTACGACAGTATGAATTTTTTGATGTCTCTAAGGTGGCAAAAAAGCTTAACGGCTGTCTGATTAAAAGCGGTCACCATAGGTTATGATTAGGTTAATATAACTCGATAGTTGCCAACCCTCTAAAATCTAATCACTTCCTGTTTGAAGAACTACATATTTTAGTCACTTGAGAAAACATTGGCAGGGAGCTCAGTACACAACATAAGCGCTCGGGGAAGAAAGTGCCTCTGAAACCGCACTGTACGTGACCAGTTAGGTTCCAAGGGGTAGGGATGAGTTTCCTGCCAATGGCGACCGGTGCGATGGTAGAATGTAGCAGTAGGCATAACCTCGAACAATGCCTTAAAACACAGCTCATTATACAAACTGTAAAACACAGGGCGGCAAACTCTCTGGTTCTATGCGGCTTGTGAGTTTAGAATCATCGACAATTTTCTAAGCTTGTCTTTGAACCGAGTCCGAAGGGCCAAGCTGGAATCCAGGTGCACCTAGGCTAGGCTAGGCTAGACTAGCGACTTGTGAGGCAACATATTTTGTTTTGGAGTGAAGCATTTCTTCGCGCTATTGAATAGGTATATTTATATTTTTGGACGCCAGCTATACATTGTCTTCTAAATAATCTTACAACTGAACGACATTGGAAATGTTAACACCGAGGATCTCAATGCTTTCGGAGATGGAAATAGGCGTATTCTGGAATTGACCTCAGACAACAGGATTTTCTTAGCGAAGAACCTGCATATTTGTGTCCCCGTTTGATTGAATTGGACCAATAGCCTCATGCTGATGAGCTTTTTGCAAATTTACTAACACGGAGGTTCACTGTGACTTACACATATATATATGTCCACTATTCAGGTTACTTATAACCACTTGCATAAAAGTTACTGGCATAATGTTGGATGAAGTTGGGATAAATATAAAGATGGCAGATTAATAAGTAAAGATTTACATCTAATTCTTATTGCTAAATAAAACTCATAATTTGCTTATTTAATCTAAAAAATATCTAATTGATTTAAAATTATAAAAGAGTCTTAAGGCAATTAAGGCTCTTGAAAGTTATAGCATTTCAAAAATAAAATTAACTGCATAAAAAGTCTTGCAACATTCTTTAATAACTATTCAAGCTAACATCCAACAAGCAAAAGCAATTGTTTCCCGAGACTGTCAGAGAAGTGTTCATGTTGTGTCCAGAGTTAGAAATTGAAATAGTACTGACTGTAAGGAATTTCTTAGAAGTAAAGTCACAAGAAACTTTCGGCTCGGCTATTCCACTTGCATCAGTGAGTAAAATTAAACTTATGGTCTACTACTACTCCTGTCTAATTTGGACTAATTTTTCATAGTTTATTAAGAACTCACTAAGGAACTACACTGACTATGGTCTTACATTTTACTATTTATTACTCCAATGGTGATTATTTACTGTAAATGGGACAAACATGAAAATAAAATATTTTTTTTAATATGCCCTGCGAGAGCTCTTTTAAATCGTCAAATTTTATTATTTTTATAGGCCTACGACTATTTCGTAATGTTGTTTTCTACGGAGAAGAGCCGGCAGGAAAATTAGCAACGAAAAATTTCTAATATCTTGTCCAATTTAAATAAATATGTTTTATCTTTAGAAAATAAGTGTACAGGCAAAGTGCATGAGGTAAGGATTCCTTAGAATGTCAATTTTTGCGGATATCTATGCGTACCGATTTTGTTTAAAACAATTATTATGAAGCTCTATTATTTTCGAGATTTTTTTACAGTTTAAAAGTTAGAGGGGGGAGAAAATCATTTTCAAAGCCCATAAAACTGGCAAAATATAAATTTTAGAGAAAAAGATTCCTAAAAACCTCAAATGCATTTAAAGGTGTATTAAGACCTCTTTTCAATTTGAAAAATATGTTAAAATTAAATTTAATTAATTTCCACTATTAAAGGACCATGACATAAAGATGAAAAATTATACAAATTTAAATTAATTAAACACAACATAATTTATTTGTATACGTGCATTATTCTTATACATAATAAAATACTAAAAATACTTTTAAAATACTTAATAGCCCGGGGATAATAGCTCAGAGGAAAAAAAAATAGTTACAGGATAAGAGTAGGCGGAATGGCGACAAAAGGGGTTCGAAAATAAATCCAAGTGATTTTGATTGGCGAGGGGTGGGTGGGTTTTAGGGGTTGAAAATCGTTTTTTGCCATTTTTGGCGGAGCATCTGCTCAGATCACAAAATGGTCTACAAAAAAGTTGTAGACAATCAAAAAATCTACAATTTTGGTTCAGAGTACTTTTTGACCTAACCTCAAATTTTACGAGATATTGATAAAAACCGATTTTTCGATTTTTTTCGTTTATTGCCCCAAAAAAATGTTCAATATATTCAAAATTTGGACTGAATGTACAATTTTGAGTGCTTCAACTTTTCCAATTTGCCCGAATTCTGTTAGTTAAATATTTTCTGAGATATTAACGATTTTCGAAAAAACATTTTTTTTTTCGGTCGAAAAATTTCACGAAAAAATTTTCGATTTTTGACTTCTTTGACGGCTCATTTTTTTGTCTTAAATTAAAGTTTTATATAAGTAAAAAAAAATTCCTTTAAATTTAAAAAGTATTATAATATATAATATAATATATAATATACGCAACTTGTATCGTTCAAACTCCTTGCAAATCATAAAGTAATGCGCTAAAATACAAAAATAAAATATATCTACTTTAATCAATTGAAAATTTATGTTAATTACATGATTTAAGTATCTGCAATGCTAATTAATAGAAATTAAATGCAGTAAATAAAGAGTTTTTCGGTTACGATTTATGTTTACTAATTTTATTTGATATTTTAAAAATTGGAAAAATTATTTATTAAAAATATAAATCATTAATCAAAATAATTTTAATTTAATTTGGTTTTTTTAACATTGGTTCATCTGATTCAATAGAATAGCCTTCTTCTTCGTCGTTTTCTTCTTCATATTCATCTTCAATTTCATCAGTTTGATCAACATTCTCCAATTCTTCATCAGCGACATCTTCTAGATCACTTGCATCTTCATAGACTTGTTTTTCTCTATTAGAGCAATTTTCCGAGCTATGACAATGACCGCACAAATTTTTACATTTGAGTCCATGCTTTCAACAGCCACACTTTTTATTGTCACAACCAGTTTCGCAATTACAACTATTATAATTTTTAAACAATTTTTCTGGTATTTCTGTAAATTTAGGCATCAGTATACCGTGATTATTTTTCCATCCCCATTCCTTTGCTTTATCCATATCAAGCTCATTGCCTAGCCAAAGTTGCAGTTGATGGTATACTCTGTAGCTATGCTGTACAGCAGCTCCTTCAGTTGGAGGAAGCTTTTCCAATTTGAAGGTGGATTTCTTTGCTGCAGCTTGATAATGCAGAAATCTCAATTTATTTAACGAACCTCCAAAGCCCAGACTTTATTTTTGATATATTTCTGTCAACTACACAAGTATACTACAGAATATTTATTTATTTTTATTCAATCATTAAGAAAACAATTATGATCTTAATGAAAAAATTTGAAATCTGTTACGCAGCATAAATCAGATGCATAACAGAAATAATGCAAAAGTAGTTTTAAAAGTTTGCTTATTTATTTAAACAATTTTGACTACTTGTTATAAATAATCATAAATTTTCAAATTAAATAAATATATATATTTATTTATAATAATAAATTGATTAAAGTAGATATATTTTATTTTTGTATTTTAACGCAATACTTTATGGTTTGCAAGGAGTTCGAACGATAAGTGACAAGTTGCGTATATTGGAAATCGGTATTTTTTACTCGCCTACTCTTATCCTGTAACTAATTTTTCCGTTTTATGGCTAAAAAAAGGGCTATAATCCCTGGGCTATAAAGCAAACTTTGCGCTCCAAGATTGTGCAGCGCATACGCATGGCTGCATTAAAGCAGTACGTGGTATTCGGTGACATCCCTAATTCACTGCAGAATCGAGGCAGCTTCAACAGCATCCTAAGAGCATTATTATACTGAACTTACAAAACATTAACAAAATAAACTAATTGGTTAAAAAAATCATACACTAACTGCACAAACTGTTAATAAATAAGTGCAATTTCTGATTGAGTCAATTGATACAAAAGTAGGTACCAGTAATGAAAATATTTATGTACGGACATGTCAAAAGCCTTTAACTTTGTATCTTGTACCATACATATTGAAAATCTAGACAAATAGGGAGTACGTGGCATTGCTAGATAAGATCCTTTTTGACAAATAAAGTGCAGCAGTGTACTGAAATTATGTATATCTGTAATAAAACAAACAACTGCTAAATACAAATGGAGCACCACTAGGTAGTATAATTGGACCACTGCTATTTAATGTTTACATAAATTATATTCCAGACTCAGTCTTTCATGAAATGGTTTTTTTGCTGATGATGAATGAGCAATTATTCAAGGCAATTGCAAAGAAGTATATAATCAACATATTAATGATACTTGTTGCCGCCACCGACGTATGACTACATTGTAAGCTCACAATATACAAATGTATGTTTAAGTGTTAGCAATTTTATGGAGTCTTCTGATCAATCACTTATTGGTGTTATTTGTAATAGTGCTAATAACAATACTAGTGACGGTTTAGTAAGCGTTTTAAACTGAGACACAAGACAACGGACAAGTTTCATAGTGTACACATTGTAAAGTCAATCAACCCAACAGATCTTTTAAATATTGTACATCAAAATATTCAAGAATTGCCAGAAATGGCAAGGAATTAAAAATTCTATTATTTTTAAGAAGCCTGGAAGTCCATATGTTGTGCCTAACTGAGCGTTAACTAGAAAGACATAAATTAATGTTAAATATTCCGGATTATTATATCTTTAGTGCAATTTTTAAGAGAATATACAATTCGTGGTGGGTCAATAATATTTGGAATTGGCTTAAATTCTTAGGCAAACTGCGTCTGAGGCTTGGACCCCCGGCTCGTTATAATAAAGATCCGAATATTTCTAAGTTAAAACACAAATTAAATGCAGCCTCAAGGTCGAGTAAGAAAGCAACTGCCAGAGCTAAATTCCAATTCATAAACAGAATAGATGGGCAACTTGCTAGATATCCCTCTAGGAGTCGTGCTTTCTGGTTGCTTGCTAAAGCTGCCGCTGGGAAATGTTGCCAGTCGTCGGTACTACCACTGTAAGACCTACGGTGATTTGGCTCATAGTGTTTAAGAGAAAGCCCATATACTGGGCAGTCTCTTTGCCTTAAACAAGAATATAAATAAATAAAAAATATAAAAGGCTCTCCTACGCTGTTTCTACTGCATATCAAAGATAGGTTGGGCATCAATAACATAATTTCTATGTAATGACAGTACTAGAGACGCTTATTACACGGGTCGTGTAATCATCCCACGTTCCCTTGTGAAAAAAAGAGTGTAGAACTTGTGTCTCAAATCTAGAACTCTCCGTTCAAGACCTCTGACTAGTGACAGGAAAACTTGGTCCGATTCAACCCTCAAAAATCACACATTTTCACGTTCGCCACTAAGAAAACGCCATTCACTGTGGTCACTCTCCATCTCCACAGGCATTGGGATCTTTGTTGTCAACATCTCCAGCGATGTCCAGTTCCAAGATCATTTGCAAGGCAAGGTCTAAAAAACTTAGTGCAATCAACAGAGCAAAGCAAAACTTTACGTCGGGCCAAAGGTTGCTGCTTGACAAGTCTACAAAACTACCATCTCATGGTTGGTGCACTCGAATACCAGCTTGGCCCTTTTGACTCGGTACAACGACTGGTTGTGAGAATTGTCGACGATCCCAAACTCACTTGCCGTATCGAGCCCTTAAGTATGGGGAGAGAATTTGCCTCCCTGGTTTGTTCTACCGCTTGTACAATGGAATGGGTTCTGAGGAATGTTTAAAATGATGCCACCATTCTTTCTACCATCGCACCGCTCGCGATCGACAGGAAATTATTGTCACACTTTAGAACCGAAATGGTCGCTTACAGTGCGGTTTAAGAGAAATTTCCTCCCCCAAGCGTTATGGAATGAGCTCCCTGCCAAGGTTTTTTTTAAGGAATACAGTATGGGGTTCTTCAAGAAAGAAGTTATTAAATTTCTAAAGGGCAACGCGCGAATGAATACCCTCGTTTTGCAAGCGTCCATAGGCTACGGTGACCGCTTACCATCAGGTGGGCCGTTAGCTTGTTTGCCACTTTAGTGGTATAAGAAAAAAACTTGCAACTGCTCTTAGACACAATTGATAAATACATTTCAGGAATTTAAAAATGAATTCCCCTAAGAGAGAAACGGTATAGCAAAATGTGTACAGGCAATAATGTTTTTATGTACATTTACTTCACACATTTTTCATTACATTTAATCCCTAAAGAATGAAAGGGAGTGAGAATATTTTTTTCGGGTTACTTTTTTTAGAATCCTTCGCTTCAGGATTCCATTCAAATTCAAATGTTGGAATCCTCTTCTTGCTCAGTATTTAATATAGGCAACTTACGGTGAAAAGCAACTGTCCAGCCTTCCATAACAATTAACTATTTTATGGTCAGATTCATTTAAAACTTCGTATATATGCTGTTCAACACAATTAACGCAAATTGTTTTCGGAGCTTTTAAAAATTCAACCTCTAAGGTGAAAAATGGGGTGGCAAAGTTGGTGTGGAAAAAAAGTACTGACTCGTCATCACCGAGTTCAAATTGCTATGTCTAGAAATTCGAGATTTTAAGGAGTTATTTGATTTGAGATTATGTTGTAGACATCTTCAAAGATTTTGTTTAAATCCCTAACGTGGCGAGAAAGAGTAAGCTTTTAAAGCAACTTAATATGAAAAATTTCAAAGGGATTGATTTATATCAATACCAAAAGGTGTTTTTAAAAAAACACTTCAAACAGCGTCAAAATGAGTGATGAATTTTGTATTGATTTTGATATGCTCACACCACTCCGAAATTATAAAATTCAAGCAAGGTTTGATATTTGACACTGGGTTTTGTGTGCACTTTTGAAATTCAAACTAACGAGGTCAAATGTGGTAAACTTTACAGTATGTTATTTTAAGAACTGTGCAAATCTTATAGTCTTTGTGAGCAAAGCCGCAAGTGGAAAGCTAGTTTCAGTATATTTATCACCGCAAAACTTCAAGGTTTTACATTTACAAAGGCAATTTGTATCATAAGAAACATTATTATCTCAGCTGCTCGTCGTTGAAAGGCTTTATGCAAAACTTTTTGTTTTTTACAAAATGTATGTATACCGAGTAAATATCATTTTTTGTGTTTGCATTTCCATTCATCTGTTTCCTGTGTACTCAAGTGTACCTATGTTCAATAACTTCTTGTATCTTGTATATATTTTCCTTGGTGTAGAGAGATGAAAAATTGTGTGTTCCGCACGGTTGAAATTTTTTTTGGGTAACTTTTCTTAGAATCCTTCGCTTTCAGTATTCAATTTCGGAACCACTCGCTTCCCTCATGGATTCAATGTTGGAATCCTTAACTTGCTCAATATTCAATATAGGCACTAAAGCCAAAAAGCAGTTGTCCAGCCTTCCATAACAATTAACTATTTTATGGTCAGCTTCCCTTAAAACTTCGTATATATACTGTTCAACACAATAAACGTAAATTATTTTGGAGCTTTTAAAAATTCAACCTCTAAGGTGAAAAACGGGGTGGCAAAGTTGGTGTGGAAAAAAAGTACTGACTCATCATCACCAAGTCTAAATTGATATGGATAGAAATTCGAGATTTCGAGGAGTTATTTGATTCGAGACTAAGTTGTAGATATCGCCAAAGATTTTGTTTAAACGTGGCGAAAAAGAGTAAGCTTTTAAAGCAACTTAATATAAAATATTTCAAAAGGATTAATATATAACGATACGTAAGGGATTTTTCAAAATTCACTCCAAAGAGCGTTAAAGGGAGTGATGAATTTTGTATTGATTTCTTTATACTCAAACCACTCCGAAATTATAAATTTAAAAAAAAAGGGTTGATATTTGACTCTGGGTTTTGTTGGCACTTTTAAAATTCAAGGAGGAGAAAGGTGGTAAAAAAAGTATGTTATTTAAAGATGCAAATCTTATAGTCTATGTGAGCAAAGCCGCAGCTGGAGAGCTAGTTTAAGTATATTTATCATTGCAAAACTTCAAGGTTTTACATTTACAAGTATAATTTGTACCATAACAAAACATCATTATCTCAGCTGCTCGTTGTTGAAAGGCTTTATGCAAAACATTGTTTTTTGTTACTTAAAAAATTTATGTATACTGAGTAAATATAATTTTTATTTTTTGCATTAACATTTATCTGTTTCCTGTGTACTCAAGTGTATGTTCAATAACGTCTGCGCTGTAGTTAGTATATAACAGAGATGTAGCGATCTATCTTTAGTTCATCTTGCAGCTTCAATACTTCAACATGAAATCTTCTCTATACTTGATCGTTCTGCTGGTAATAAGTTTAGTTTTTTTTTTAACCACTGTTATATGTTTAGTTTATGTTCAAATTTTAAATATATTCAAACTTTGAACGATAAAATTCAATATAAAATAATGACAATCATATTATTTGAAGTTCGATTCTGCTTCGAAAGAATCCGACAACAAAACGTTTGTTAATAAACTGAAATTTGTAAAATGATAAAATTAATACAGGGCACTGACTAATAAGTTCCTAAATTTTAATAAAATCCTTTAAAATTGTTTTTTTTTGCAGTTGAAATAAACAGTAGCTAATGGTGTTATTTAAGTTTAAGTATACTGGTTTAAAATATTACCAATACAAAAGAGATAAATTATGCAGTTGTGTATAATATCTATGTTTTAGATAGTATTTAAATATATTTAAAATCTTACTATTATCAACTAGGCACAACCGTTCAAACAGACTCACTGGACTTATGTACGACAGTAAAGACCCTGTTCCTTATTGATTCTCACCAAACATATTGTCGAATCTTAAGGGGTAATACGTATGACTGCCTCCTATAGGCCATACATGAATATTTCAACAGAGTAACACGGCGTACGTAGTGTGCTAGTGGGATCAGTGGGAATTAAATCTAACGCCGGGACCACAGAAGGTCTTAAATAGCTCTTGTACTTTTTACTAGATATGATAGGGTTGTGTGTACGTACATTTACCTGCGTATCCAAAATAGAAGCAAGGTTGGTTTATATAGTATGTACTTAAGGCAATACTCTCCTAAGTATTGCATGATCTGAGTCCATGCATATTTTTTTGAAGAGTTAAGCTTAAATAAATCGCTTTTATAAATTCGTACGTCATGCCTAATGGTTTTTACAATGTACCTACCTCGTTAGATCAAGAGGGCATAACAACTATGTACTTAAGAATTTTAGAAAGTTGTCTAAGTGTCGTCTCTCTCACTCCAGGTCGCCTTTGTACTGGTCTCCTCTGTGAGCGCCGCTAGGAACGAACTCGATGACACATGGCAGTTTGACTGACTGGTTAGTTTAATTTATTTATATTATTTCTTGTACACTGATGTTTCTTCATTCCTTTTTTTGTAAGAAAGTCAAGAATTAATAAATTTACATTCAACTTAATGTTAGAAGAAAGTTATGATGATCTTCTACTTTGTTTATTAAAAGAAATTAAAAGTTGGAAACATTACTTACGTTAAATTTTACTATTCGTTTCAGTAATGAAATTTCCTAAAACCAAATTAATAAAATTTAATTTATATTCTTACTTTATAGACACCTCGTCCTTCGTTTACCACCACGGAAGACCCCAGCATAACCTGCGGCTAAAAATGACTGCGCACTCTACTTGATTTGAATAAACTTATGACTTGAAATTTTCAATTTTTTATTAAATAGATTATTGGATAATTTTCTTTTTATCGTTGAAAATAGGCCTTCCTTATTATTTCACAAGTAATTTTATTCATTAATAGGATCTCATTATTAATGTACTAATAAAAAAAAAATGTCAACCTCTTTGTCTCATTTTACTAGAACATAAAAGTTGAGAATAATGAGTATCATATATCTCAAGTGCACAATAAATAATTGGTGATTTCGGCAAAGAAATTACAAAGCAATTATCAATGAACAAGTAAAATCAACTACTCATTTAGTATGAAGCATATTTTTTTATATAAAAGTAAGACAGGCTGAGGGAAAACAATCGAATCAATTTTAATGAAACATGACTTAGTTTATTTAAAAAACTATAATACAGGTGTATTGAGACTGCAATTAAGTCTTAATTAATCCTATAGGTGTTTATTATTTAAAGGTTAATAAAAGTAGAAAGCCGTTGAAAACAAAAAGACAAATTTCTATTCAAAACTTTCAACAATTCTAATAATCGTAATATTAATTACTAGACTTTGCCAGCGGCTCCACCCGCCCTAAATTCGGTTATCGGCGTGAGACTCCTTTATTTAATCTCAGTATTAATACTGTGATTTACTCCTTAATTAGCCCGCCCTAAATTCGGTTATCGGCGGCTGTGATTTACTCCATAATTACACGAATGAAGTTTGCTATATCAAGCTGTAGCTATATCTATAGTTCGTTTAAGCTCGGTTATAGTTATTCCCGCGGGAATTTCTGGATAAGAAGCCTATATGCTATTCCTAACCTATATGTATGCCAAGTTTCATCCCGATCCGTCCAGTAGTTAAAGCGTGAAAGAGTAACAAACATCCAAACTTTCACATTTATAATATTAGTAGGATAAATAAACATCCTATACATTTCAATTAACTATCTTTTATTTTTCTCGTAGGCGTAGTATAAAGCAGTGTGCATCACTCGGGAAAGAATTAAGATTTACATTAATACCAATAATAACCTGCATAGTAACGAGTATTTTAAAAAAAAAAAGGAATATTAACATGTAACAAAATTGTAACGATCCGATGTCTATGATATACATATTCTTTATTTCATAAATTAAAGCATTACATGTTAAATAATAATGAAGTTCATAGTTAAAAACACGTAGTATTATATTTTCTTTCAGTTACAAATACATTACATTACATTTAAAAATCCAATTCATCGGCAAAATAGGAGGGCGACTTGAGAGCTGTCTTTCTGGGAGTCGTGCTTTTTAGTCGCTTGCTAAAGCTGCCGAGGGGAACTTCTGCCAGTCGTCGTTACCACCACTGCGAAAGACCGATTGTGACTTGGCCCATAGTGCAAAAGAGAAAGCCGATTTATTGGGCAGTCTCTTTGCCTCTAACTCGAATATGAACGACGAAGGCGCTGTACCACCTACTTAACCGAGGTGCGGTAAGACCACGCCGGAAATTTCTATTACACAGCGAGAGGTCCGGCGGACGTTGCTTTCCCTAGACGTTCATAAGTCGAGTGGGCCAGGCGGCAACCAGCAGTGGTGCTTAAGCAGTGTGTTCCTAAGTTATGTCCTGTACTCACGCGCCTCTTCGCACTTTCCTACCAAACTAGGCAATTTCCGTCTTCATGGAAGACTGTGAATGTGCATCCGGTGCCCAAATAGATCAGATCCATCGAATTACAGGCTTATCGCTATAACCTCTCTTCTCTCCAAGGTGATGAAGCATGTGAGCAACACACAGCTTTTGAGATACCTAGAAACACACGACCTGATCAGCGACCGTTAATATGGCTTTCGCCACGGTCACTCGACTGGTGACCTTCTAGTGTATCTCACTCACCGATGGGCACTAGCCATTGAGAGTCAGGGGGAGGCATTGGCATGTAGCCTAGACATAGCGAAGGCGTTCGATCGGGTCCGGCACCGGGGTCTTTTATCAAAGTTGCCATCTTACGGAGTGCCCGAGGGTTTGTGCAAATGGGTGGCTAGCTTTTATTCCGGCAGACGCATACGAGCCGTAGTTGACGGTAGTTGCTTTGTGCTGTCTCCTAATCTATTTCTTCTGCATATCAATGATATGTTGTACATCCACAACATACATTGCTATGCAGATGACAGTACTCGAGACGCTTATTACACGGGCCGTGCAAGCAGACCTCGTTCCGTTGTGGAGAAAAACGTGAAGAACTGGTGTCTCAAAACGAGATCGGTCTGTCCAAGGTCTCTGACTGGGGACGGGAAAACTTGGTCCGATTCAACCCTTTAAAGACAAAAGTCTGCGCGTTCACCGCTCAGAAAACCCCATTTACTGTGGTCCCACAATTCCAGAACACTCCCCTCTTAATCTTCAAGAGCATTGGGATCCTTGGTGTTGACATCTCCAGCGATGTTCAGTTCCAAGGTCATTTGCTAGACAAGGTAAAGCTGGCGTCCAAAAAACTTGGTGTACTCAACAGAGCGAAGCAGTTCTTCACGTCGGGGCAAAGGTTGCTGCTTTACAAGTCGCAAGTCCGGCCCCATACGGAGTACTGCTGCCATCTCGGGGCGGGTGCACCCGGATACCAGCTAGGCGCTTTTGACTCGGTTCAAAAACGGGCTGTGAGAATTATCGACGATCTCAAACTCACTTGCGGTATCGAGCCCTTAAGTCTGAGGAGAGACTTTTCCTCCCTGTTTGTGTTCTACCGGTTGTACAATGGGTTGTGTTCTGAGGAATTGTTCGAAATGATGCTTACGGCTACTTTCTACCATCGCACCGTTCGCCATCGGCAGGGAATTCATTCTCACACTTTAGAACCGAAATGGTCGCGTATAGTGCGGTTTTGGAGAAACTTCCTCCCGCGAACGCTTGGGTTGTGGAATGAGTTCCATGCCAAGGTTTTCTCTAAGGACTACAGTATGGGGTTCTTCAAAAAAGAAGTTGTTAGATTTCTGAAGGGTCGTCAACGCGCGAGTGATGCCCCTTGTGTTACAAGCGTCCATAGGCTACGGTGACCGCTTACCATCAGGCGGACCGTAAGCATGTTAGCCACCTTAGTGGTATAAAAAAATGGAATCAAATTAAATAATCAGTTAAAACAAAATATGTCATATAAGTTGGAATAAAATCATGTCAAATTAAGATACCTTAAATTCAAATGTTATGTTTCTCGAAATACTCTTTTGTGTCATAGTAAGCCTCATTTTGTAGCCACTGTTTTAGTTTTGTCTAAAAAAGTATTGTTATCGTCACATTTTGTGATAAATTCTGGTAATAAATTATATAGTTGAGGACCCATTGCAAACAAAGGTTTAGAGGTCTTGGTTAATCCATTATTAATGTTTTGAAGTGTTGTGACTTGTTTAGTAGGATATTTATGGATATTGGTGCGATCCGGTAGTAGGTGTATGTTCGATCTCACATATTTAGCGATATCATAAATATACTGTGAGGGCAGTGTTAAGATTTTCAAATTTTTAAAGAGTCCTTTTGCGGGTGTACCGTATCTTACTTGGCTAATTATTCTGACTGCCCTTTTTTGTATTCTAAATACTCTCTTCCATTCAAGTACTATTCCCCATAGCGCAAGCCAATAGGACATCACCGAATGGATCAATGAGTAATAACAGGTTCGGAGAGCGGTGGAAGGTAAAATACTCGTTAGTCTACTGAGCGCAAAACATGTCAGTTTTGCGCATAATGCATACATTTAGAGTGGTATGCTTGTTGAATTGGTGAATCATTTATACACATAGATAATGCACGAGGTGGTCTACCCCCCAGGTTAAAATGTAGTATCTGAATTTTAGAAAGGTTTAGCACCAGTCTATTAGCGCAAACCAATTCTTGAGGCTCAGAACATCACATTTTATTTTTTCTTCTATGCCCCATAGAGAGTTGCTAATAATTATATTGCAGGCATCGCCGGCAAACATATGCAAAGCGTCATTGACAACATTTGGCAAGTCATTTACTTGGAACAGGAAGTATAGATTTCCTAAGGATGATCCTTGAGGAACGTCTATATTAATGCACTCTTCATTAGATCGGATTGAACCGTTATTCAGGAAAACCGATTGCTTTCTATTTGAGAGAAAGTAATAAATTTTAGAGATGGGCCTCCTACTTCAATATGATCTTACGGTCACAAATATCAAAATCGCGCGTCATGTCACATATAAGTATGACTACATGGTTAGAGTGCTCCTTGGCTTTCATTATTTCAGAGATAACTTGTTGGATTGTCGTGATGCATGACATATTTTTTCTGTATGCATATTGTGTTTTATGAAATAAGTTATTTTTTTCGAGAAAGGCATACAAACGTTTAGTTACACCTAACTCAAGAAATTTTGCAATAGATGGGGTTATTGAGATTGGTCGATAACTTCCAAGATCATCCATGGGTCTCTTGCCCTTGTACGCAGGTAGGACCTTAATTAGTTTTAAAATATCTGGATAAGTTCCAGTTCTAAGAAATTCATTGAATATGTCAACTAAAATGTAAGTAAAATAGGTCAGCTGATTTTAATTAGTTTTATCGTCGTGTCATAGATATCAGATGAGTTCTTATTGGCATGACATCTTTATATAAGGACGGACTCCATCGCACCGTAATTGGTCGTGTAGCCGGCTGGTTTGCAGAGGGTGTGGGTTAAATTTTCGCACTGGACAAACATTTCTGTGATAAACATTTGTGTTTATATTAAGTCTGGGTGTATTTATGTATGAAATGTATGTATTTACAATAAAACAGTATAAGTATTTGTATCTGTTATCTGGTTTTCATAAAACAAGCTTTGCTTAGTTTGAGACCAGATGGTGTTGTGTGATATGTCCAAAAATTTTAAACATTATATTATTTTCAGAAAAAATAATATGAAGGGTATTTATACCAGCAATAGACGTCAAAACTATTATCTAGTATTTTTTTGTTTAGTTGTTTGTCCATCTGTATGTTTTATACGTGCGTTATACTACTACTACTACTGCATTAAATTGGATACGGTTTTCACATTCTGCGTGTGTAACTAATTATATGAGTTGAGTTATATATGGTATGGACCAAGTGATTAATGAGGGCATTATTTACAATAAAAATACGGCATTCTACATCAATTCTAAATAAAAACCAATTTTTAGAAAGGTTAAAAATATTTCGGAGTCAGACATTTCCAAAATGCCCTCAGTGACTATTGTTCTAATAAATAGAAAAGAAATCTGAATTCCTAAAACCTCCTTAGTTCATCTTATATAAGAGATCTTTTCAATTTTTTTATTTGGTAGTTAAACCCTTTTACAAATTCTTATTTTATAATTAAAAAAACATTAAGGCACTTATCCCCAAACACATAATATCACATAGAAACATCAATATTTCACCGATGGTATTCCGCCCAACAAACGTGATAGGTATCGCCGTGTCGGGCACAAATCAGTATCGAGACAACTTTAAAATTAACAAATTGTTACAATATTGCTTGCCCCTTACCGGGAATCAAACCCGGGAACTTTGGCATGGCAGCCGCAAGATCTACCACTGCTCCACTCAGTCCTCAGTTTATTAAATTAATATTGATTATAAGTCGGATTATCCTTAAAACTAAGAGTCGTTTTATATTTTTAACTAGCTTTTGCTCTCAGTTTTACCCACTGTAAATACGGTGATCGGTGTAGGATTTTAACGGCAAGTTCTCAATTATAGAAAAAATCGACTACGCTTGACGTTTTAAAGTAACCTATGTACTTTTTCGGGACTCAAATTGTCTCCGTGCCAAATTTCATCTTAATCGCTATACTGGGGTTAAGCGTGAAGAGGTAACAGACAGAGTTACTCTCTCATTTATAATATTAGTATGGATTTAATATTTATGTCCTGCTCGTTCTAAGCATACTGATTTTATAACAACACTAGCTGCGCTCACAGCCGGGACGGGACGGCTTCGCACAGGTGAACTTTGCATGCTAAAAACGCACGAAACAAAAAATATACCAACTGAGTATATCTACTTTGTTTTTTGCCGACTCTGCAGTAGATAACGAAATAATATTTTTTTTAATATGAAAGAGATATCTAAAGACTGAGTAAAAAAAGGTTTGACTTTGACTTAAAGGTCTTTCACAAAACAGGTACCAAATATTTGAGAACTACCAAAACTATTAAGTTTCAGTTCTAAATAGTTGTAAAGTTCGTCTTTCAGCTGTTTAGATAAAGTTGTAGATCACATAAAGTCAAAGCTAATATTATTCAAGTAAGGGTTTTCAATACAATTTTGGAACTAATATTATATGCTATTTTGGACCTTACAGGTAGTTAAGTTAACTTACCTATTTTTTGTTCTATTATCAATAGTTTCCGCAGCGAATGCGTTGAAAATATTTTATGGAAAAAATTTTTTACACCTTGGGTTAATATTATTGAAGTTTTAGTAGGGATTACTAGGTTACTCAGAGATAATGTAGCATTCTATAGGTGAAAGAATTTTTAAAATCGGTCCAGTAGTTTTCAAGTTTTTTCGTTACAAACATACAGAAA
This sequence comes from Apoda limacodes, assembly GCA_946406115.1. NCBI lineage: Eukaryota > Metazoa > Arthropoda > Insecta > Lepidoptera > Limacodidae > Apoda > Apoda limacodes. Next base: position 26,256,464 of record OX291555.1, on the reverse strand, counting down.
TGCAAATCTTACCTTTTTATAATATAATATTAGTAGTGTGGTAGTTAATAGTGAGGTAGATAAAGCAAGAATTCGAAAATTGGACAACCAAATGTTTCAATTCTTATAATTTTATTCATATTAAACATTATATTGATTCGTAAACTCCTTGACGTTTTGCAAAGCCAACAAAAATTGAAATAGTCAGAGGTTACTTTATAAAGGATAACTATGGATTAAAGTTAATCTAATAGTATTTTAATACTATCAGATTGTTCATTACATAATTAAAAGACATTTAATCTACAAATCATGTAGAAACAGCCACGCAGCCCAGCTTGTGAAATAAAAAAAATACCACAAAAATAGAGTATATATTTTTAATTAGTAATTAAACTGACGATTCAAAAGTGCTGTTTAAAAGTCTATTTGAATAAAAAGGTTTAATTTTGAAAAAAAAAATGTATGAGGTAATATTTATTGATCTTGAAACAACAGCCTGTTATCCTAAAGTTGCTATCAAACAGATCCGCTTTGACCAACTTTGACTTCATGGATTTTGCTGCCGCGAGAATAAATTACCAAAGCTTTCTTCGAAGCTTCACACTGGACGTGCACAGCAATAAAAATTGCACTAAACCGGTTTACGACTCATAATTTCGTTTGCTAGCACTGCCACAGAATGCGCTCTTTTATATGACATTATTAGAATTAAATTCATGCTACGTGTGTTCTTTTATTACTTCTATAAAATAAATAAAAAACCTTTTTTTTTATAAAAGATCTTAGGGTACTATGTGCCTGAATTCAGCTGGGAGTATCAAAAATTAATAGATTATGGTAGTTCATAAATTTTTTGCTTACGTAATAACGGTAATCATGCAAAACCGTGACTCGTTAAACCCCGTAGTAATTTCTAGCAATGGTCTAGATTTTAATCTTATTTTATCTTATTATTATTGGTGACGGATATATTTGATTTTAATCAATGAGCAATGTCAAACTGACTGCCCCATGCAACCCCCGCTACTATCACGGAACACAGCTAGGCGATTTTTTTACGCTAATGGTAACAATTTTGAAGTCTATTACGTACCATTCCTATTACCGCGTGCGGTGGTGTTGTGTATGTACTATTCAATACCTACGCACGCGGCAGCGGTATCGGTTTTGGACATGTCAACCTCTGAACCGATTAATTGTGCAATCCACAAGCTACCCCACCGACTGACCAGGGCAGGTCGAAAAACCATTTGTTAGGCGGCCTCAGCACGTACTATCGGCCCCTGATGACGATCTCGCTATCCGGATAGCGAGACTAGTCTCAAAGACCTCCCCTAGTAGGCCCCGAGTTCGTCGGCGAACACACGGTCCTTCAGCCCTCACGCTCACCTCATATACGAGGTATCAAAGAGTACCGGGGCGTTTCTTGCCCCCACTTACTCGTAATCGCAACCGCGTAACTTGGAATTCCCCTCCTAGCGCTGACTCACCTTCGGGTTTGAGGCTCACGCCGGTCGAAGGGACGAACCCAAGAGCGACAACCCAAGCCGAGGATCACCCCTCGGGGCGCCCTCGAGCTTTGGGCGCTATATGGGCTGAGACTCCTTCATAGTCACGCCCCAAAAGCCGGGTGAAGCAATAATGGCTGCATCAGCCAAGTGTGGTAATCATACAGAAAAAAATAACGCCTCTCATATAAGTTAGAAAATCGCAATGTGGTTTCAAAGTGTCAAACAGAAAAGAAAAAAATGCGACAACTTAATTAAAACCGGTAAAGTGCAAGTCTGGCTGACTCAAACTCAAAACCATCACCAGCCGTCACTCTTACAAGGCTTATCTATAGTGAACAAAAATAATCTTTAGATGATTTTAGTTTAAAACAAATGTATTTTTAACAGCAACTCGTTTATTTAGTAAAATGCACAGAAATACACTCAAATAATACACACATACTTACTCTCTCTCTCTTACATACACACACGCTTACACACACATACATACACAAATATAATCATATATATATATCGTTAAAAATAACGAATATTCAGTTAAAAATTGAGTTAAAAATAACAGTTCAGTAGCAATACAGAAAAAATTGTTCCACCTCAATGACAGTCTATAAGGTGTTAACAAAGATATGGGATTCAGTTAATAATAAAAAGGAATGAACAGCGTTATTTTTAGATATGTCCAAGGCGTTTGACTGTGTTGTACATTCTATAGTTTTGAAACAACTTGAACATATAGGCTTAAGAGGATAGCGTATAATTTACTTCAATCCTATCTAGAAAATAGATCTCAGACAGTAATCCTAAACAATTATGACGAAAGCACAAAAAGAGTAGAACAAGTAAAATCAGAGAGTATGAAATGTATATAAGTTGTGCCGCAAGGTAGTATATTGGGGCCACTTATATTCTTGATTTATGTAAATGAATTGCCAAATTTAACAGATCACCTGTGCGTAATGTTTGTTGATGACGCAACAGTTTTATTTGTGAATGATGGACAAACAAAGAAGGAATACAAAAAGAACATAAATTACACTTTAGATGTACTTGTATCTTGGTCCAACGAAATAGATCTAAAAGTTAATACATTGAAAACTAAAACAATTCAATTAAGAAACTATAAAAAAGAACCTCTAAATATTGACATATCTATTAATAACAATAAGGTTGAAGAAGTAGGTGACATAAGCTTCCTACGTATCTCTATTGATCAACATTTAAATTGGAAATCTCACATAGACACAATTAACAAAAAGATCAATAGATACTGTTATTTAATATCGTCTCTAACTGATATAGGGTCAATATATATTGCAAAAAGCGCATATTATGGACATGTGTATCCGCTTCTCACGTACGATATACTAAATTGGGGAAACTCAGTAAACGTTGACTATACATTCTTTATACAAAAAATGTATTCTAAGAACTATCTATAGTCGTCCGTGTGATGAATTAGTTCGGAATTTGTTCAACAATAAAGGTTTCCTCACTTTAACTGGTATTTATATACTTGAAATTTGTAAATTTGTCAAAACACATTACATTACAATGTAGATGTTATTCCTAGATTCATAAGAAATGTAAAACGTAGGGAAAATTTGTATGTTCCATCATGTAAATGTAATATATTTTATAAAAGTACTTACTTTACTTCGACACGCATTTACAATCATTTGCCAAATGACATAAAAAATCTACCTAATAATAAATTCAAATATGTTTTGAAAAAATGGTTGACATCACACTCATTTTATAACATACAAGAATATTTTGACATTAAAACATAGGTGATATTTATTTATTATAACATGTAAGTAATATTTTTAATTGGACATTATTTAATCTTTTCATTATCCAATTAGAATATAATAAAAGTTTTTATTAAATTGACATTGTAGAATAATATTATTAATGTTGTTAAAGTATCTAATTTATATTAAAAGTGTTGTTAATTTAGGTAAAAATTGTATGGCCGATGTGGGTAAGCTGTATAAACACTAACGAGCATCTACACCTGCTATATAAATGTAACAACAGCTGACAATAAATTGATTCTGATTTCAATACCTAGAAAATTCGTAAAGTCATTTTATTGCATCAATACAATTCCAGTTTCTAAAAAAAAAATTGAAATATGTACATATATCTCTGTCCCTTAAATTGGTTTTTGTGCTTCAATTCACCCAATTCTTCTTTTCTCAATCAAAACTTTCAAGAAAACGGACAGGCGAAGTTTTGAACAAAGTTCAATGAGAGTAGCTTTATAAAAAGCTTATATAAAGACATTTGTATACGTCTTCATCCTCGGCGAATGACACTCCAAAACAAAGTTACTTTTGAACAACTAAATTCCTCCTCTGATACACACTCAAGTTTTTCCTTGGCTGGTAATTGGAAAAGTTTTTACTAAGAACTTCCGATATATTGAATTCAACAAAAAAAAATTCTTTTTTTAAAGAAAAAAACACTTCGGTGGCAAACACGCATACAGCCCGTAGAATGCAAGGTATAATAGTATATTACTGCTGCGGCTAAAAATAGTTTAGGTGATTTTGCCGCCAATTCGCCGCGTTCAAATATCGATTTCTTTTTTTTACTTTTTTAAATTAATTTAATGGCGCATTATTTTCGTTGTGCCAGTCCTAAATTTAAATAAAACTTGATGAGTTACCCCTTTTGTTATCAATATCCGGGTTTAAAAAAGGTCGTTCCATTTTCAAATTTCGTAACATTGCGGTTCACTCTCTGATTTATTCCAAAACAGCTTGTGCAAGATATGGTCGCATATCGCAGCAAGTTTGAGAAGCACATATTTAAGATCATAATAACATGATTGCCCAAAAATACACTTACGTTTTAGATATTTTACAGATCCTTAAGTGGTCGTTGAAGACGTTCTAAAGAAGACGAAACACTGCCAAGCATATTTATAAACGTACTTCAAAAATTTCACTAATATTGATTTCATCAAGCTAAAAAACACCTTCAAAGCTCTGGTTGTTGACCCTAGATATGAGGCAGTTTCCAGAACACTTCCGAGCTATATTGAACTCATCTGCTACGTGGTACGGAATATACTTCGTGCTACAGAATATAATTTGTACTACGATATATGCTAAGTGCTACAAAACGTACTACGTCCAACGAAATATGCTACAAGCTACGCAAAATGCTACGAAATAAACTACAAGTAATAAAACCTGTTGCCTTTACATCTTTGTTGGAGTTAAAGCATTTGTGGAAATTGTGAACTACCTACTTTCTAGCCTAAGGGCAAGATGTATTTTTCAGCGTTGTATTGTGCTTTAGCATGTTAAATATTTTTATTTTTCAGAAGCAGTACTTCACGTCGGGGCAAAGGTTGCTGCTTTACAAGTCGCAAGTCCGGCCCCATATGGAGTACTGCTGCCATCTCTGGGCGGGTGCACCCGGATACCAGCTTGGCCCTTTTGACTCGGTTTAACGACGGGTCGGCAACGCGCGAGTGATGCCCTTGGCGTCCGTAGGCTACGGTGACCGCTTACCATCAGGCGGACCGTAGGCTTGTTTGCCATCTTAGTGGTGTAAAAAAAAAAGGCAGCAGCTATAATCAATGGGCCAGACTAGCAACTTATAAGTCAACATATTTTGCCTCGAAGTAACGTACTTCTTCGCACTATTGAATAGGTATATCAAGGTTTTTGGACGCCAGCTTTAACTTGTCTTCTGAATAATCTTGCAAAAAACGACGCTGGAGATGTTAGCACCAAGGATCCCAATGCTTTTGGAGATGAAAATAGGCAAATTTTAAAATTGACCTCAGGGAATGGGGTTATCTTAGCAAAGAACCTACATATTTGTGTCTTCGTTGGGTTGAATTGGACCGATAGCCTTACAATGGTAAGTCATTTGTAAATTTGCCAAAACGGTAGTTTATTGTTACTTGCCTATATATATGTGTCCACTATTCAGGTTACTTATAACCACTTGCATAAAAGGTACTGGCATGATAATTGATGAAGTTGGGATAACTTTGATCCAAATATGGCAGATCAATTAAAAAAGATTCTACATCTAATTGCTATTTAACCCTACGGGTAAACTTGGTCCAATTAAACGTGAAAAGACACTATTCTGCGCGATCACCGCTGATAAAACCCCATTCACTGTAGTCCAACAATTCCAAAACAATTCCCTCTCCTTCTCCAAGTGCATTGGGATCCTTGGTGTTGAAATCTCCAGCGATGTTCAGTTCCGAGATCATTTACAAGATAAGGTGAATCAGGCGTCCAAAAAACTAGGTGTACTCAACAGAGCGAGGCAGTACTTCACGTCGGGGCACAGGTTGCTGCTTTACAAGTCGCAAATTCGGCCCCATATGGAGTACTGCTGCGATCTCTGGGCGGGTGCAGTCGGATACCAGCTTGGCCCTTTTGACTCGGTTCAACGACGGGCTGTGAGAATTGTCGACGATCCCAAACTCACTTGCCGTATCGAACCCTTTAGTCTACCGCTTGTACGGTCGCGATCAGAAAATGTTTACCAGTTTTGAAATTAGATTCTATATCACACTTTTTTCACTTAGTCTAAAATGCCATATCAAGTTACTTATTACCTTTAAAAACAACAAGAATATCTTTATTTGTTGAAATTACATTTATCAAAAAATATTGTTTGAACGAAGTAAAATGGCAAGTTTAACTCTGGAGCAAAGGGCTGAAACAATATTTCTCTTCGAAGATGGACATAGTATTAGTGCTATATCACGAGAACATCAACATATCACGATTCACTGTGAGTTTTTGGATTAGGCGTGACGGTGAAGAAGGGCAAATAACAGATCATAGAAATAATTCAGGACGACGACCGATACTAACCGCCGCGCAAATAACAGAAATCATTCGTCGTTACGAAGATAACGGTTTCACACCAACTAGCTATTTTGCTGCTTTATATGGTGTGAGTGCTCGGACGATCCGTCGAGCTTTGCACAATGTTGGACTACACTACAGACACCATGCTATTAAAGTGGAGCTGAAACCTCACCACAAAACAGCCCGGCTTAACTTTGCGCGACGACATCTCGATTTTGATTGGTCGAATACTATATTTACCGATGAAAAAACTTTTAAATCAAGCCAAATAGGAAAAACTTTATGGCGCTACAATCGAACTCGGTATGATGAAGGTCATATTGTGCCTCCAAACGAGTCAGGTCCCATTACAGTAAACTTATGGGGGTGGACGAGCCTTGACGGCGTCGGAGAACTGGCGTCGTTAGAGAATAGGGCTAAGGCCATTAATTATGTGTCGCTTTTGGAAGAAGTGATGCTGCCTACTGTACGCGTAGTGTATCCTGTAACGGAATTCCCACACATTACTTACGTTCAAGATAATGCACGGATACACACAGCCCGTGCTACTATGGCGTGGTTCAACCTGCACCGTGAAATTCGTCCCATTCAATGGCCCGCTCGGTCTGCTGATTTAAACCCTATTGAAAATTTATGGGGGCTTATGGTTCAACGCTGGGACTGTCAAAATGAAAAAAACCCTCAAGCTCTTAGATCACACTGTGCTCAAGTATGGGATGATATCAGAGGTACTGATCTATGCAAGCGTCTTGTTGCATCTATGCGAGATAGACTACGTGCCGTCATAGCTGCAGAGGGAGGCTATACTAGATATTAAATAAAGATTTTCGAAGTGTCTTTTTTATTATTTCTTCATATTCTTATTTAAAAAACTAAAATATTTTTTTCAAAGAGGGTTTTCTATATATTAAAACTTGATAGTAGTCAGTCCATCTCCTAGAGCAGAGATGACGATCCCATGGCAATTCGAGCACGCCAATCATTTATGAAATTTCTATTTTCATCTACGTATGCTTGCAAGTCATTTTTAGAAATGAACTCCAGTTTAGCTTCCATACTGCTTAGTAACAAAGTACGAGCCTGCCCTAATGTGAGATTTTTAGCACCTAATTTGCAACAGCAGAAATCACACTAATTTTTTTTTTAATTTGAATATAAATATTAAACATTTCGATTGCTGTAAACATTTCGAGCTGCAAGTATCTAAATAGCTTTAAGTTAACAGCAATTCGTTTAATTTTTCTCCATTATTATTAAGTAACCCAGATTTTTTGACGGCACATCATAGGTACAGTATTGTTTTTTTCATAGAAAATGGCACATTCATTAATAAAGATTCGCCATCCCTGTCCTAGAGCGATTGATTGTCATATTAGAAAAAAGATAATCTATGGTCAATCAAATTATTATGAAATAGACATTTAGAACTTGTGACTTAAATGTGTGCATGCAATTGTGATCCTTAAGGTGGTAAACATTCTCTGACCGCGACTATACAATGTAAAATGTGAAATTGTAAAATGTGTTCTGAGGAATTGTTCAAATGATGCCCTACTGCTACTTTCTACTTTCTACCATCGCACCGCTCGCCATCGGCAAGGAATTCATTCTCACACTTTAGAACCGAAATGGTCGCGTACAGTGCGGTTTCAGAGAAACTTCCTCCCGCGAACATTTGGGTTGTGGAAAGAGCTCCCTGCCAAGGTTTTCTCTAAGGAATACAATATAGGGTTCTTCAAGAATGAAGTTATTGGATTTTTAAAGGGTCGGTGACCGCTTACCATCAGGCGAACCGTGTGCTTGTTTGACACCTTAGCGGTACAAAAAAAAGTAGCGCCTTTTAGCTCACAACACTTAACATGAGTTTTTGCATAAAATAATAAATAAATTAAATTGCGATTATATTTAAAGGGTAACATAAATCATATACTACTAGAAAAAGTAATTAAATAGCTCATAGCGCGAGCACTCTAGGGTTAGAATTTGCTTGTTTGTTTAAAGTGCCTTATTCATTTGAAGTTATAGAAGACTAGTTTTTTGGTGTAGTGTTTTATTTTTTTTGTATACGGAGAGATTTTCTTTTATATTTGTATGATAAGCAATATTATTACAAAGAAAATAGATTTTTTTTCAGAAAGATCTGTGTTATCATAGGTTATTTTTTTTTGAAAAACAAAAACTCGACTTCTAAAAAACTTAAAACTATACGACAACTCCTAAAATTTAGAATTTTGTTCAGTTTGAAGTCTAAAGTCAAAGTTAAGGTCTAAAAATTTTGTAAAATGGTTGCTAATACGGAATATATACGGACTGACGGTCGCAATGGAGAATCCAATTGAGTTCAAGTTTGGTGCAGGGACAGTTAAAGCGAAAGACTATTATAGGTTTATTTATATTCTAAAAAATTAGGAAGTTCCCACAGGATCACGTGGGCAAACAATAATCAAGGAGTTTTCGTAAAAGTTCTACGCTACTAACCAAATTTAGTAAGGGCGAAGCCGGAGGCAAATGCTAGTTTAAAGATTGGTAAAATTTCAAAATCGCACAAATAGTTTTGGAGATAACGTCTAAAAGGTCGAAACAGTTTATAAGAGTAGATGAATTTCATAAATTGTCTCAGCAAAATTATTGCATCAAAATTTTATGTAACTGACAATAAATATACCATTACTGCCTCGGCTCGCAAGTAAAACATAACTATTGTAAAGCGAGCGATTGTGAGTAGGGAATCAATTCCGCATACTCGGGATTCCGCACCATTTTTGCAGGATCAGTAGCGCATGTGCAGACATGCGAGATCAGCGGGATTTGCGGAACTGGAAATTAACTCGAAGTAAATTTGTGTCGTCCTAGCCTATTAATTTGGAAGATACATTCTTTTTATCCAAAGAAAGCAACACTAGAAATAGAAATGAAGTGTTTGATTGAGATGATATGCGCAGTCAACTTCAGTGGTAGCTAGCTGTACCTACACCCGCCGGATTTGTCTTACTGCTGCTTATAACTACGAAAAGTCTTGGACCAAGTGATAATTAGGACATTATTCAAAATACCCAAAATAAGGGGGCAACATGATAAACACTACTGAAAATAATAAGATTGACCAGGCTTTATTAATAATGCCTTTGAAAAAATGAAAAAGTCAGTTGCCATCTTGCCATTTTTCCATATGGTGGCATCTCAATAAAACACCTTCACCATACTTTTTCTTTACGTCCAAAACGTTCTTTCAGTCCTTACCTTTAAAGATTTCAATCAATTTTAAATCGGCGGCCATTTTGTTTATCCATATTTTTTTTGTATATATTTTACCAATCGACGTGTCAATTTTCAGTTTAGTCAAAATCGCTTAAAAATAAAAAAGTTAGTTCTTTGATCACCGCCGCCATTTTGGATTTTGGAAAATATAGTTTTTCCCCAGGGCCCATTAGGCACTAAACATTTCTCCAATACATCACTTTCATTTCCGGGGGCTCCTTCTGGGAGAACATTTAATCAATGGGTCAGTCACCGTTATTTAGCTTTATATATAATAGAATTTTTAAGGCAATTTCGGCTCTATAAAGTTATAGCATATGAAATCAAGAAAACAGCAACTCGTGAACAGACTAAACTACTTATTTCAAGCTTACATTCAACTTAGTAAAAAGAATTGTTTCCCGAGACTGTCAGAGAAGTCTTCATGTTATGTGGAGAAAACTATCTAGCTGAGATATCCAGAGTTATAAATTGAAATAGTACTGCCTGGAAGAAATTTCTTAAAAGTAAAGTCACAAGAAACTTTTATGTATGCCATTCAGTCGCATGCTGTCTGCTTTAGTTCCTCCGTTCGCTTGTCTGTGCGTTAAATAAACCTAAAATTGATATAATAAAGTGTATATATTTAGGACATAGCAGAAGTGAAATGCTGTAAATAAAGATAGATCAATATTTGTAGGAACATAATTTATAAATATAATAGCACTATCTTGTCACCAAAGTATCGGTTTTTGTTCCCTGCAGTTAGTAGGTACTTTAGAGACCAATAAACCAAACTTACCCTTGACTAAAAGGATTGTAGTTACAGTCATTCCCTCAAATTTTGGATATAATTTCCGAAGATAATACCCGGAATTCTACACCGCGCTATTATGGAAAGTTACTTTACAGTCTGTAAAATGTGACACTCAGTGGCAAATACTAAAAATCGATTCTATTCACAGCGAATGCCGAACAGAATAGTTCGTTAACTAATAGCGGACTAGGACGGGCTCCCTGAGCCTGAAGTAAAATAGCTTTAGGGATAAAGAAAATTAGTACAAAAAACACTTGATCTTTGTTTATTGGGGCACGGCCTACCCTCATAAGCGAGGGTGATTTGGGCCATAGTCCACACACGGACCCAGTGTGGATTGTGGACTTCACATACGTCCTTTTTTTTCTTAATATATGCAGGTTTCCTCACTATGTTTCCCTTCACCGAAAATCCAATGGTGTGAATATATGTATAAATCAGTGTACTTGAGAAATTAAGAAAGACTCATTGGTACACGCCAACCCTGGGGTTTGAACCTCCGCCATTTGGGACGTGAAGTGAAATTTAAACCCCTCAGCCACCCCCGACGTACACAAGGCACAAATTATTTAATTAAATTGAAATTATAAGTCTGACTAAGATTGAGATACCTACGTAATTCAAAAGTCGACCACAACGAACCGATGCCAACACACGCGATACTTTTAAGGTAAAATCTTCACTTTATCACTACCAGCTTACACGTTATCTCTAAATTGACTGTCCTGCGTGTTATAATTATTCTCGCAATATCTCTACTGGATCTTCACATTTCCGGCGCCCGCGCACCCTTTGGTGACTAGCGAAATCCAAATTAATAACGCTCGACCTATTGCGTGTGTTCAATTCTCCATTCCCCATTTTCTCATTCCCTTAGGCTTGTTTCACACGTACCACAACCACACCATAACAACAATACGTGGGCGGCGCTAATTATTTATCAATATTATTAATATATTATATATCAATAGTATCAAAGTCTATTTACTATTTATCATGACATCCAAAAATATTTTGTTGAACTGTGTCCTGTATTGATTTGTCAGTAGACAGTAGTATGTACAGAATGACATAAGTCACTTTCTTACTGTTATGAACAATGACTCACTTATAAGAATAAGAAATTTATTGATAATAATTATTACATGTCAAAAATATAAAATATAACATCTACATATGGTAGGATCTCAGAACAATAAGTAGGATATAAATTATGTTTATGTCAGAAAAGCTAAAACTTATTATGAGTTGCTATACTATGTCAACAATTTAATTATATATATATATATATTTATGCATTTTATATGTCAATTTTTGTTAATTTCAAATTCATTGAAATTATAAAATGTTTTGGTCAACCATTTCTTGAGCTTTTCTAATGAAAACATAACGTATCATATATAGAATATATTACACATACTAGTATCATTATCTTAAATAATAATAAAATAAATTCTAAATTAACTGAATTAAAACAAAATCGGCCAAGTGCGAGTCGGACTCGTGCACGAAGGGTTCCGTAAAATTTTGTATAAAAACGGCAAAAAAATCACGTTTGTTGTATGGGAGCCCCCTTAAATATTTTTTCTATTTTAATTTAATTATTTATCTTAAAGTGACTATATAACTAAATATTTTAAGCGTCTGCCTGTTGCCGTTATCAATATCGAGCAAAAAAATCACGTTTGTTGTATGGGAGTCCCCTTAAATATTTATTTTATTCTGTTTTTTAGTATTGATTGTCATAGCGGCAAAAGAAATACATCTTCTGTGAAAATTTCAACTGTCTTACTATCACGGTTCATAAGATACAGCCTGCTGACAGACGGACGGGCGGACGTACGGACAGCGGAGTCTTAGTAATAGGGTTCCGCTTATTACCCTTTGGGTACGGGACCCTAAAAACCATTAAAATAAATCTAAAACTAAGTATAAAGAAAAATGGCTAATATCAAAAATTATATTTATTTATGGCTATTTTTAAAAAGTATTCTGTACTTTTATTATTATTATTATTATTATTATACTTTATTGCATCAACATAAAAAAATTACAAACAAAACATATTTACAAATAGAGAAAAACAAAAGGCGGTCTTATCGCTTTAAAGCGATCTCTTCCAGACAACCTTTGGGTAGAGGAAATAATAAAGTTAAACAAAGTATAGTAGGTGTGTTTCGATACAGTTATTAAGAAGTATATATAAATTACAATAATGCATATAAAATAAATAATTACACATAAATAACATATATGAATAATGTATGTATAAATATACATAAATAGAAGTACATATATAAATACACATGTATAATAAATATAATTATAGTAGTACTACGTATAAGTAAATATATATAAACAAATATAGGTAGTGATGTTATTTTAGTTCTTCAAGTAATGAGCAATAATAAGATTTTTAAATATTGCCTTCGATTTTGCTCTTTTTATTTCTAAAGGTAAAGCGTTCCATAATCTAACAGCCTTTACAGTAAAAGAATCATTATAAAATTGTGAGGAATGCAAAGGAATTTTTAGCATCCAGCGTGTAGTCTCTCGAAGAGAAGTATTTTCGATAAAATTAAAACGTTTCTTTAAGTATACTGGTGTGTTTGGATTGAACAGGACGTTATATAGAAGAAAGAGAACATGAGCATCCCGGCGAAGTCGAATTGGGAGCCACTTGAGCTTTGATCTGAATTCGGAAATATGGTCGTACTTACGTAGACCAAATATGAGTCTAATGCAGAAGTTTTGAAGTCGCTCAAGTTTATTAAGCTGCTCCTCGGTAAGGTCAATATAACTAGCATCAGCATAATCGAGAATAGGCAGAAGAAGAGATTTCGCAAGAGCAATTTTAGTGGGAATTGGTAAAAAATTGCGCAATCTGCCTAAAGATTTAGCTGAAGCAAATATTTTCTTGCTAACTTCCTTTATTTGCGAACCCCAAGATAGTGTTCGATCGATAAATATACCCAGGTTTTTAACTGTATCTTTGTAAGGGATAGAAACTCCGTTCACAGTTACTAATGGGAGTTCGTTCCAGTCAATATTGGATATAAGTCTCGAACTGCCTATGATGATTGCTTGTGTTTTCGTAGGATTAACAATGAGGCCATAGGATTCACTCCATTTAACAATTTGATCAAGGTCTCGATTAATTATTGAGATAGCGTTTGTCAATTCACTAATAGGAGTTTGTGTGTAAATCTGAAGATCGTCTGCATAGAGATGGTAGAGAGAAGATAATTGAGATGTTATAGAATTAATGAAAATAGCAAACAGGAGAGGAGACAAAACGCCACCTTGCGGAACACCAGCGGCTGTGTTGCACCAGTCAGATAGAGTATCATCGACTTTTATGCGCTGCCGGCGTCCACGCAAGTAACTATGAAACCAATCGATAACGATTGGAGAAATGTTAAGAGAACTAAGAATGAGTAGCAGAATGTCCAGATCCACGGTGTTAAAAGCGTTGCTAAAATCTAAGAGTGTCAGAACCGTGACCTCTTTATTTTCCATGCCGAAACGTATATCGTCAGTTATTTTGACAAGTGCAGTAGTCGTACTATGACCGGGACGGAAACCAGATTGTAAGGGACTTAAAAGGTTGTTTCTTGTAAGAAAATGGGACAACTGTTGATATACAAGCCGTTCCAAAACTTTTGACAAGAAAGGAAGAATGGATATAGGACGAAAATCAGAAAAGGAGGATGGATTATATTTCTTTGGTAAGGGAATTACATTAGCATCCTTCCAGGATTCAGGAAAAACACCTGTGGAAATGGAATGATTCAGGATATTGGTAATGACAGGAGTTATAATATCAAGGATGGGAACGATCATATTACGACTAATGCAATCTTCACCGACAGCATTGGATGAAATGGCGAGTATGTTCTTCTTAACATCGCAATCAGAAAATCGATTAAGAAAAAAAGGAGGAAAGTCAGTAGTTGGCAATGAAAAAAGTGAGTTTAATGTTTTATTTTTTTTGTTGCTGTCAAAGTCAACGTTAGAAATAAAGTGTTGATTAAGGAGATTGATATCAGTATTATTTGAAATGGAAGGAAGTTTCGTTTTCCCAACTCCTAACGACTTAAGAAATTTCCAGACTTTTGCTGGATCACCGTTTTCAACGGATTTGTGAATATGGCGTCTTTGTGCATCTCTACACATCCTATTGCAGCGATTCCTCAAGAGTGTGTATTTTGTACGATTACTGTCGCTAGGATTAACCTTGTATTTGGCCTTGGCACGATTTCGTTTCGTCATCAAAGATTTTATTTCGTCCGTAAGCCAGGGTGCCGGAACATGTTTGATTTTAACGGTATGTATAGGAGCATGAATGTTATACAAATCGATAATAAATGAGTTAAATAATCTTATTTTTTCATCAACAGTAGGCGCATTAATGACCATAGACCAATCGATGTTGCAAGCATCATCAGACAGGAGTTTAATATCCATCCCACTAAAATTGCGTTGCTGAAGCATTCTCGATTTGGATTTGGGAGGACGAATCTTGTATGATAAGTAAACCAAGTCATGGTATGAAAAAGCGTCAGCAGCGCACTGACCATGTTTAAAAACGTGTGTGGGAGAAGAAACTATCATTAAGTCCAGTAAAGAAGGAGTGCTATTGGGAAAAAAGTGTGTAGCAGTGAGAGGTAATATGTGCAAGTTGCATCCATCCACCACTGTCCTTAGTTGATGAGCACGGCTGTTATTTTTTAACAGACAAGTGTTGAAGTCACCCATAATAATAGTGTGGTTGTATTGAGGTGTTAGGGTTTCTAGGATATTTTCAAAATTAGAGAAGTAGTTACTATGAAGATTAGGACTATAGTGTACGCCGAGTAGAATTTTCGTATTAGAAATAACTATTTCGATAAAAAGGTACTCAGCAGTATTCAAAGAGGAAACTTGAGGAGACGTCGCAATAATAGAATATGGAATATGGGAACGGAGATAAATAGCTACCCCACCACCACCTCTGTCTTTTCTATCGTTACGTATTAACTGAAAACCAGGTAAGGAATAAGAAGTAGAAGGTAGACAGGGTTTCAGCCACGATTCTGACACAAGGATGGCATGAATATCTTTGTTATCAAAGGATGCTAGCATATCAGAGTAATGAGCTGGGATACTCTGGGCGTTGAAGTGAACGACATTAAAATTTTTCAGTGAATCTGAGAAGGTTGAAGTCAAGGTTGCGCTGAGAGAAGCAGTAAAACTTTGGAAACTAATGTCACTATTCAATCCATCTGAAGAACAGGACAAAAAATCATCACTATTATAATCATCATCAACACCTATGTTATACATATATTTAAATATAAACAATATTATATAAATACTAAATACACAATATACTTAACCAACAATAAAATATATAAACAAGGCGTATAACTAAATACTCTACCTGCCAGCTGTCTAAAGAAAGAAAATTATTAGAAGTACCTACACTCATTCTTACAAAACAATAAAGCAACAAACAAATACCTACACTCAATCTTACAAAAAATAAAGTAACAAAAATATACGGCTGAATAGTGTGTATCCAGACCGCAAAAAAAAAAAAAAATGAAATGTCAATTAAAAAAGATAACAAAACAGAAAATAACCTGACTAATACAAAACATTTTTAAAAACGAAGGTAATCTTACATTAAAAGTGATATGTTCGTGTAGTGAAAAATTGAGTGACGTGCGACCAGTTATTTGCCAACGTCATTGCAATGAGTTTCGTGACTTGCACTAGAGATAGCGACACCGGCTATTTTTTGGTTGTCCTCCTCGACTTATTAGCTTTCGTCTCCATGGAAGCTGCAGCAACAGAGGTCACGGATGTCACTGTAGTAGATGTGGTCTCAGTGGAGATCAGGTCGACTTCATCACAACTGATAACACTGTGCCGCTTACCGTCAGGCGTTAGGATAACAATAGAACCTCCTCGAGTCCAACATTTGGTTACACCGAAGCGTTCTCGGGCAGCCATAAACGCCTCATGCCGACACTTTGTGAGGAATTCGGATAAAGTTATGCCGGTACTCCGTAAACCAGTTTTGGCAAACCACAACCTATCACGAACTGATATTTCATGAAATTTTACTAAAATAGGCCTTGGTTTTTCCTTTGAAGCCTTTCCCATGCGATAACAGTGGCTTATCGAATCTTTGTTGAAAGAAGATATTTTTAAGTGTTCCACTGCAATTTTTGTAACAGACACAACAGTGTCTTCAGACTTATTTTCGGGAACACCATGCACTAGAAGAATTTTGCGGCGACTCCTCATTTCAATTCTGTCAACTTCCTTGGCCAAGTGTTGTGCTTGTGTATGCAAATTATTAAGAGAAAACAGAACAAAGGTTTTAAAGCTAGCGAAGTTAGCGGCCAGATCTGAAGATGGAGCTGGGTTTTCTCTGAGCTCAGCTTGGAATTGTGCCATTTGTGTAGTAAACATTTTTGCCATGTCAGATATAGATTGCTTGATGGATTCCATTGTACAAATAATATTTAGTTGATACCTTCAAACAACTTGTAGTGCAGCGAAGAGTGCTTGGTAACTGGAGATAATAACAGCTGGTGGGTACAGTATCTCAATCTTGCATATTATGTAGAAAAAAATGTGAATAAATGTGTAAATAAATTTATATTAAATAATTTGTAAAAACAGTTGTACACCCTACCCACTTTTTTTTTTTTTTTTTTTTTTTTTTTTTATATTCATTTTATAAATAAGAATTGTAGTTAGCACAAAAGTCATATCTAAAATGAGCCAGAATTTTATAGTTGAGATCATATAATCCGTTAATTCATAAACTCCAGTCAATTTACCGGAAAAAAATCGTGTTGTAGAAATAAAATAAAAAAAGATTTTGTATTAAAAATTTTGTATTTGTAGGCGTTAAGAATCCGAGCATTTCTGTGACGCTTTCTCATATCATTTTTGTTAGAAAGGTTTGTCGCCAACGGCAACGGCTAAAAATCCATTAGGTACGTTTCGTCATGTCGAATTTAAGAATTTTTTAAATTTACAAAATATGTATGCTAGGCATAATAATGTTCGAAGGCATGAAAGATTTTCTTTAGCATTGTATTAAGATTTCAAAACCTTTTAAAATTAACTTCTCTTTAGGGAAGTTATTATAATTGGTCCAAAAATTGAAGTCGCTGAGACCTGGATAATCGTTTGCCATCATTTGTGTTTGTGTGTGTGTATGTATGTAGGTTAGCTTTCTTCGTGACCATTTCAATCGATACGCCACATCATGACTTAGATCTAAAAAGCGTTTGAACTAAATCGGTTCAGCGGTTTGCTTTATATCTCTAAAAACCTCAGAACTGTTTGTTACCTCAGAACTGTTTGTTACCTCAGAACTGTTTGTTACCTCAGAACTCCATCATTTATAAACAGATTTGGAAAATTTTCACGTGGAGGAAAGGAATAATCCAAAAATTGGTCCCATTTTAATTGAGTAAGGATTTGAGCAAGAAAAACCAGTCTTGTTAGAAAATGTTTACAAGTTGTATTATTTTGATTATTTAGACGAGCTTCTACCGGTCTCTCAGTCTGGCTACGTAGGTTTTTGCGTGGCGGAGGCACCACTGTCAATGAGATTAACAAACAAAAAACGATAGTATTATCTCTCCGCATTTTAATACGTGCAAAATTATATGACGCGCTTTGTAGTTGTCAACTCGACATTCTAAGGCTGGGTACAAATCGACCCAGCGGATTGTTATTTTCGCTAAAAATCTGTAATAATAATTTTCATGTATAAATTCTCAAATATAAAAAAAAATATTCTTAAGAGAAGTTGCTCGTGCGGTACTTGCGGTAATTTTTATATTATATTCTATCAGAATCACAATTTTGTTAAGCTGCGTTCTAAAATAATGCATTATTTGCGAAGTTGTTTTTATAAACATGATATCATTCCTCATCAAAAAAAATACGTTATTAATCACAAGTATTTCATTTTTAACAAACTTGCCCTTTACATCATTCGATTTTGTGAATGAATGTCTTAGGAGATTTTTAAAATATCAACGCAGCAAAATAATGATCAAGTACTGCTCACGCATTTATGATGTGCAGGCGAGCGGGCGGGCGGGCGGTCATGTAGGGGAAGGGCGGTACGCATTATTAAAAATTATTGTCACCTTCTACGTAAAGTCACGGGTTAAAGTTAGCGTAAGCCCAAAGTAACTATTACTGACTGACTGACTGACTGATCTATACACACAGCTCCTACCACTGGACGAATCGATCTGAAATTTAGCACACATATAGCTATTATGATGTAGGCATGTGCTAAGAAATAATTTTCCAAAACTCACGCCCTAACTGGTTTAACGTTTGTGTGGAGCACCAAGATCGCGAGGTTAATCCATTAGTTAATTATTTTTTAGTAGTTAATTTTTTATTATTTTTTAGAAAGAGAAATAGAGAGAGGGAGAGAGACGGAAACAGAACGTCAAGTGTGAGTAGGTTTATTTTTCTATAATTGAGGAGTTGCCGTTAGAATCCTACGCCGATAACCAAATTAGAGCGGGCAAAGCCGCTGGCAAAAGCTAGTGTGTTCATAAAAAAGAATTAAGAGTAATTTATTTTGAACGGCAACTATGAGCTGAGAAATACACAGAACCGCTAACAGATCATGAATATGACTTTTTTGATAGGAGTAAGGATATTTATAAGTTAAGTCAACTTGTTTTATACCATTCTATCTGCTACGATGACGTATTTGTTTAACCCGGGGAGTTGGGCAAAGCGGACTATTTCACTTACTTTAATTTTATATTCTGCCGTCGTATTGAAGAACACAGTATTCACGAAAGAACCATTTAAAAAAAATGGCGCGATAAGTTTTTTCTTAAACTGTGTTGTTGTCGATAAAAAAAAACATTTTAAGTATTTGCAATTCACTAAACGAAATGCCAGTAACGACTCTAGTACTGTGTGCTAGCTTAGTTTTACAAAATAAGTATTTTTTTTTTTTTTTATACCACTAACAAGCTTACGGTCCGCCTGATGGACGCTTGCAACACCAGGGGTATCACTTGCACGTTGCCGACCCTTCAGAAATCTAATCACTTCTTTCATGAAGAACTCCATACTGTAGTCCTTGCAGAAAACCTTGGCAGGGAGCTCATTCCACAACTTAAGCGTTCGCGGGAGGAAGTTTCTCTGAAACCGCACTGTACGCGACCATTTAGGTTCTAAAGTGTGAGAATGAATTCCCTGCCGATGGCGAGCGGTGCGATGGTAGAAAGTAGCCGTGGGCATCATTTCGAACAATTCCTCAGAACACAACCCATTGTACAAGCGATAGAACACACACAGTGAGGCAAAGTCTCTCCTCAGACTTAAGGGTTCGATACCGCCAGTGAGTTTGGAATCGTCGACAATTCTCACAGCCCGTCGTTGAACCGAGTCAAAAGGGCCAATCTGGTATCCGGGTGCACCTGCCCAGAGATGGCAGCAGTACTCCATATGGGGCCGAACTTGCGACTTGTAAAGTAACAACCTTTACCCCGACGTGAAGTACTGCTTCGCTCTGTTGAATACATCAAGTTTTTTGGACGCCAGCTTCACCTTATCTTGTAAATGATCTCGGAACTGAACATCGCTGGAGATGTCGACACCAAGTATCCCAATGCTCTTGGAGATGGAGAGGGGAGTGTTCTGGAATTGTGGGACTACAGTGAATGGAGTTTTCTTAGCGGTGAACGCGCACACTTGTGTCTTTGTAGGGTTGAATCGGACCAAGTTTACCCGTCCCCAGTCAGAGAACTGGGACAGTGTGGTCTCGATTTGAGACACAAGTTGTAATGATACTGAACAAAAATATCATTCTACTTTAGTAATTGAATTTTGCTGGGTTTCTTCTAAATAAGTGAAGAATATCACGCAATTAAAAATTAAGTAAATCATTTATACTTAGGTATTAGCTTAGTACGCTAACACAAGTAATGGATGATAGGATCCAGAATTTTGAAATGCTTATTTTAAGGCTAAACTTTATGTACTTAGATGCTAGTAATGCTTTTAGTTTATGTTATATTACTTCTTAGAATATATTACGAATTTTTATTTAATAGTTTAATAAGATGATCTTGATTTTCAATATTTTATTTTTAAATAAATTACTTTTTTTAGAGCTGATTTTAGATTATATTTATATTCATTTACACAATATGAAAAATATTAATTTAGGAATTTACAGATTTTATATCGGTTTATCTCGAGAATACTTAATTTTAATATAACATTGAGTACCTTTCAATATTTTAATTTTATACATTTATTTGATTACATTTAAATAATTTTATTAAAATATTGATTCGTGCAATCAAAAATATGAATAAAATTCATTTTAAATTATATTTATTGTAAAAATCACATTTTTTTCAATAGTTTTTTTTTTATTATTTGAGTATATTATTTTTTTTTCTATTTATTTTGTTATGTTTAATATAGTGATTTTTTTAGAGTGAAAATTAATTTCTTTTAGTTCAAAGAATATTGTTATATCTATTTAATTTGATTGAATATCTTTATTTTTTATTATATTTGTTTCATTAATTTATTCTGTTGTAATTTATTAAAGAAAAAGATATAAAAGATCTAAATTTTTTTTTTTTTTTTATTATTGGTCTTTCTATAATTTTATTAATTATTAGAATTTTCTAAGGTTGAGATAACTCTCTTATTGTTTGGTTATTTATTACGAAATATTAATTCTTGTAATGCTGGAATATTAATAGCCCTATCTAATCGTATTGGGGATGTTTGTATTTAAATAAAAGTAGCTTAAATAATTTATTCTGGAAGTTGAAATTATATTTTTATTTAAATTTTATAAGAAATTAATTTTTAATAATTTCGTTTTAGGGTTCCGTACCTCAAATGGAAAAAGGTTCCCTTATAGGATCACTTTGTTGTCCGCCTGTCTGTCTGTCTGTCAAGACATTTTCTCAGGAACGTCTGAAGGTATCAACTTGAAATTAATATTAAATACTAAAGTCTACGGACCCTTGAAGCTGTAAAAAAATCAAGCTTCTTAGTCTACGCAAAAAAAAATTTATGGGTGGGTATTCACAAATAAATCAAAAGCTATGGGTATTTCCCGTTGTCCTAGAATAATGAAATTTGACACGCAGCAAGCACGATCAAGCTAAAACTAAGAATTAAGGCAGGCACCAGTAAAAGTAGATCTTGTGATGGAAGAATTATCTACATAAATAATGTGTTTGTTCGGAACCCTCTTTGTGCAAGCCAGACTCGCACTTGGCCGGTTTTTTACTAATATGTAACAAATACAAAAAATAATACAACCAAAAGAACCACGATCGAAACCTATGTTTGATCGTAAAGAATGTGCTTATTTTTATGTCTTTCGCATAAATTGAAGTTGAATTGTTATCGATTTCGAGTAACTTCCAAATAGTCTAAGAAGATTCAAAATGCAATCAAACTTTGCACATTATTAAAGTTCTAAAATTACGATATCGAGTTACTTTGAAATTGCTCGTCGATTTAGAAAATATTATTAATGCAGTTGTTAATGAAAAATATTATCAAGTAAAAGTATTTACTTATTTTTTAAAGTAACTATATGTTTTACTTAGGCCGTGCGCACATCAATACATGGCCAATAATATATACAAATGTATAGTCAGACTATCAAATATATGCAAATGTGCACACTTGACACGCATAGCCGCATAGACATAAAAATTTATATATCGACCGAACTGTTCCGCGACAGATCTGACTAACGACTAGTTCACAACAAAATTGGTAACAATGTCCTTAGTGACTGGATCTTGACTAATGTTCCGTGTTAGAAAACTCACTCATGTCAAACATATTGGACTGCCTGCGCTAAGTGGTTGCGTTATGTATATGTGGCGCCTGTATTCCAAACAAAACGTAAGGAAAATATGTTTATATTTTTAGTTATTACGCAAGTAAATTTTGTATGTATAATTAGTTGTAACTCCCTATATTATTTTTTAGCTTATTTATAAGCGCCTTAGCTCGATCAGTCGCTACTAGTGCCAAATACTCAAAGGCAGATTGGAACATATTTAAGCCCACCATTTTTATGAATATTAAAAGCAAACTTTTGTATCTTTTTTTATAAAATAAACTTTATAAAAACAAACATACTGACTGAGACTTTCATGCCTTGTAATTTACAGCTATTTAATTTATCGTTATGTTTTAGCCACAAAAATCCATTTTGGTAGCTCTTTGCTCCATAACGCAATACAGATCCTTTTTGAGACGTTATATAGATAACGGAACCTCTTAGCACAGACAGACGGACATATTTAGCATAATTAAGTTGCATTCATGTGGCTGAATCTAATGGTGTACCAATAGATTTAAGACATCGTTACATTTGCTGCGACCTCTTAAAGTATCTGAAACAAAACAAAACAGTTTTGTTTTAGTTTTGTGATAATCTTGTCTTTGGTTTTTAGTTTTGAGACTGTCTTGTCTTTGATAGACAAGTCGTCTGACTATTGGCAGTCTGGTATTGGTATGCGGACGGTCTTAGCTGTTGTTTCGCCCCACTACAGGGACATAGAATATAATTTATAGAGTACAATAATGCGAATATTGATGTGAATCTCATGTACTTGCTTTGTAATTGCACTTGCGCCACCAAAATAAGTGTTAGTTTTCTGAGATATTTTTTCGGAGCCAGTGGTAGACACCAAAATTAACATATTCTTAAGAACTAACACTAAATTAATTAATCGTCTATTAAACTAGCGCCACTAGCTGGAAACACGCAAAATTTTCAGCCACATTGCAAGTCCATTCTTGCATGTTACATATTGTAGAGGTGGCCGGCTAAGTTTACTATGGCCTTTTATAGCTCATTGGCATTTTTTTTTATATTAAGGATAAAAAACGGCCGCGCGCCTAGTATGTAATGGCCCTTCTGTATCTATTTATTTGCCGGCGACAGAACCGGTGGGAGTAATCGCTGTGGCGTTGCCGATGTCGTTGCTGTTCACACGAAAAGCGTGGCATATATTATAAATTTTCATACATTTTTGCTTCCACCGTTGCCGTTGTCGTCTCCATTCAGTCGAATACTAGGTAGTCGGCACACCACTGATACAGTTTTCAAGTCACCGATAAGGCCCTTGAATGGGATAAACGCCTACTGTCATATGAAAATATCCAGGACTGATGACTTTACGTGTTCTTCGAAGCACGGAGAAGCTCAGAAAAACATGCGACATTTACAGGTACCTGGCGGATGATTCTATATCAATTTATATAATATAATTGAGACCCATAATCAGTTTGTAACATAAACACAGCGCTATGTACATATTAATTTCTTCAATAATTACAAGTTCGTAGAACTTCAAATTTGATATTCGTGCATCACAGAAAGCTACAATTACGAATTAGAATTAATTAAAACTTTGTAAACTTAATTCAAGAGGGACCTAGGCGCGTCAAACAATTTATAAGGACAGAAGTTGAGCACAAAGTCAAATGACAAATTATATGTAAATGACTTTAAAATGGAATTTATCGAATACTAGTTTTTGCCCGCGGCTCTGTTCAAACTATATATTTTATCGGCGTGGGATTACTTCGGGAACTGCATGATTTTAGTTAGGAAGTTTTTTATGACAAGCTACAACTATAGGCCACCCACCTAGAATTCGTTTCTTATTATTCCTGTGGGAACTTTCTAGGATAAAAAGTTTCCTACGTCCTTTTCCGTCCTTTCAACAATCTCTGTACCAAAAATAAGCTCAATTGGCTGCTTCGTAACAACGCTCAGCAATAACCTACAAACAAACCGATTTCCACAAGTATATATGAAGGTGTAAAGAAGAACATACAAGTATCTATTTAAATAATTTGAACAAAAACTAGTTTAAACAAATGAAGCACGTAACAATCGACAGACGATGATAGCACCACTAGGCTGACAGCTCAAACGCCTTCTGCGCCCGCGAACACAGCTTATACAAAACATACAGAACACTCAAGCGCGATATACCAGGTACACTAGATTCACTAATTTACCTGGGTGTTTTGACTAGTTAGATTCAATAATTATAATAGGCGAGGGTTGAAGAGTTTCTTGCTGTTTCTTCTCTTCAGAAAGCCTTTACTTTTCCGAAACAGCGGTAAATTTAGTTTTTAAGAGCGTTTGCCCAAACCGAGGTTCGTGTCCAGGACACCCTTGTGCAAACCACCTCAACTTTCACAGCAGAGTGCAGGAAACATCGCAGCAAAAGTGAGTCTGCGTGTAGTTGTCAAGGACATCAGCAGCCAACAACAGTAGACAGTAGAGAGAAAAAAAAATTAAACAATAGCAATTCATAAGTATTTCATATATTCGTAATAATTCATATTATATCGAATCACTAATGCATGTACACCATGCACTTGGCTGGATTTTTTTCAATTTTTTTACAGTACTTAGCGAATTTCAAAATTGTTCTTAGAGAGAGCAGATCGCTGGTTATTAAACAGTTTGTATTGTTTCTAATACATCAGTGAGTTCACAGAAGCATTTCTGCTAAATTTAGCCGTTTTAACCTCAATTTTGTAAACTCCAAGAATTTTAACATTTTTGAAAATAATCTACTGGCTTTACAATCTAAATTAACTTAAATTTTTGAATAAGAATCTCAGCAGTAGTTTTATCAGTTTTTGGAACTAGAAAAAGTGTGTAAGCAATGAAAATCTAAAATGTTTTTACGGTTTTTTTCTAAATAGTAAGTACCGTATAGGATATTAAGAGGTAGCTAATGTTAAAATAAAATGTTAATCTATACTGTAGATAAATAAAATGTTATTTTCTTCAGGCGTATTTTGAATACAGAGTGGACCAAAGGATTCTTAGGTAGAATTTGGAGCCCAGCGAGGGATTTAAAGGACGGCGCACGAGTAAAATAATTTCTCTATAAGAAAAGAGATAAGTGTAAATATTAAATAAGAATAGTACATTGATTCTTTTTTTATTTTTACAATATTTTACGCGGTTTTTATTTTTTTTTTTTTAGTCCACGCGTGGCCAGCCAGTTTTATTATGCAGCTAGTTACTTGTTCAAACAATGTTCTTGATCGATCTCTGAAACTGAATTTTGAATAGATGTGATAAAAAAATATATGAATACGTGCTAAGAGCCCTATGTAAAGCCTGCCAAATTAAAATTTGCCAACAAGAGCTGTAGTAATATTTAGCATATTATACGTGCACTATTTTATTGTTTTTTAGTTTTTAATGTTTTTGCTTTCGAGTTGTTTTATTTATTTTTATTTACAGCGTTCTTTTTTTTGACTTGCTCTCGACTATTTTATGTACCTTATAACACTCAAAAGATAAATGCCTTTCATTTGGGACCTCATTAACTTATCAGAAATCGGTCCAGACGTTTAGGCAACAGGAGGTCACAATGGAACGGACATACCCACCAACATATATACCCGACAAAAAAATTACCCTACATCTATTCAGTCAGGTAAAAACAAAGTCATACCACACCTATATTTAGTTACCGAGTTTGTGTAGGATGGGGGTATATTAGAATTCGCGTCGGTAATATTGCAAAGTAACCCTTTTTTTTAATTCAAAAAAATGTAACAAGTACCTACACTTTACCCACTAGTAAATACATATTGAATCAACGCAAAGTCGTCTGAACGTGAAATCAAAACTAAAACGAGCTTCAGTCTATAAGAGTAGATCATATGGATATTGAAGTGGCAGAAGTTCGGTAAGCAGGATTATTTCTGCCGATATTGCTCGGAATAAAGGAAAATGGATATAGGATTTGTTGCGGAATTGCTCAGATTACGTACCAAATACGTACTTATTTTATATCAAAATCCGATTCCATTTGAACATCCAATTCCAATTCACTTAATTTAATGTTCATTTAATAAAATTGTTAGCAGATCGGTTGGCGCAGATATAGAGCGTGAGGCTGCAATGTCAAAGGTTCAATTCCCAGTTAGGGGCAACCATATTATTTCAATTTGTTAATTGTAAAGTTGACTCGACTGGTTTGTGCCCGGCACGGCAATAGGCTCACCAGTATTACGTTTGAGGGACGGAATACCATCGGTGAAACGTAGATGTTACGGGCATACTTTCGTAACATCTCTGACCCGAGGAGTCTATGGGGATTGGTGTCGTGATGGTATTTTTTTAAATTAAATTATTTACAAGCCAATCGCATACAACTATAGCAGATTGAATTTGGAAAATGTGGATAGTACTGGTCAAACCCATAGAGCTGTTGTAAAATAAATTTCACGAAAAACAGGTGGTGTATAAATACACCGAGTCGTGGGGACTGAATACGGATACGATACTGGAGTCAGCCAGTAGTCTAGTAGTATACAAGATGTCAATCAAGTACATGTCAATGATATAAGCAAAATATATCACTGTGTTTTGAACTGAATGGCCAATGCCGGTGGCCGATTAGGTGCCAATATATATATGTTCTCGTTTCTTTTGTCTATTGGACTAAGTCCCGACTGTTATTGATATTCTTACTCTGAGTTCGAAGATTTAAGAGTTTATCCCATTTGACGCCAAACATAAAATAAAAACACAAATTAACAATAGATGTACGATGGTCAATTGTGAGTGAAAAATAACAGAACACGAATTTTCAGTGCAAAGTATTTTCTTACACTTTTGCAACCCCATCGACTTCTGTTATAGCACATAACATATCGCACATGCTTTGTAAGATTTTCAGAAGCATGATCAGTACCACGTTACTGTAATCCATATATTTTCGAAGAAGTCTGGGGTAATAATTGCTGAACATGAAATCTAACTACACTTCGTCGAAATAGTAGTCAATGTATTTCGTTGTTATCGTTTAGTGTTGCAACACAGCAACGAAGTTAGCTGATTTTTGAACCGACGGAGAGGGTGACACGAAAAAAATCAAAAGGTTCTACAGAAATATTTATAAACCAATACCACGTGGACTAACTATAGCTACAGTTGAAGCTCACCGAAGTAAACTATCTATCTAAATCCTATACGGATCATGGAATTTAGCGCAAAAGTTATATCAATATGGGAGGCAATTTATCAAAGAATAGAAAGATATGATCTACGAGGAAACTATTACCATATTCAATCATATTTAAGTTAACTTTAAGAACAAAATCACTCAACAAATTCATAATTGTGAAATAAATTTGAATATTTTAATACTTTCCAAGTAAGAAACTCAAGCTTCATTTGAACAAAATATTAATCTTAAGATTTTATTCTAAGGTAAAGAGTTAAGCATTGAGATTAACGAGTTTCTACACTTTGACAAATTACATCATTATCTATGAGAAAGATTTAATGCCTTTTAGGGTAACGTCCTTTCAAGGAATAAATGCAACCCTTTATACGATTACGTCACTGTTTGTTTGTTCATATGTCATACAAATTATACCATGGTACCCTAAGAGGACTGCTGACACGCTACGACCTTATTTACTTAGACCATGGATCGTTGCGACACCGGCAGCCAACACGAGGAGCTGACGCAGCTCATGCAACCAGGTCGCCTGCTCGATCGGCGTTGCGACATCGACAGCTAGCACGAGGTGCTGACGCAGCCAACGTGACACCGCGGTTACCTGCCCATCGCCAATACCTCGTCTTCGACAATATAATTCCAACATCGAAATAGTATAGACTTATGTTAATTAATTTGTAATTTTATATTTTTATTAAATTAGTTTAATCATTCTGGTTTTTTTTGCATCCTTCGGCTGTGGCCTCCGTAATTGGCGCAGTTGGTAGGATTTCTTGAAGTTAGCTAGTTAGAAAGTGCAAAATTTTCGCGGCTGACTACGCTTTCAAGCTTCGTCGAGAAATCCAAAAGGAACCTGAGGACTATCACCGGAGAAGAATCTAGAAATCGATTCCGCAGAGAAACCGCTATGAAATTTATGTAAGTACACTTGAATCTTTCTTGTGTTGCTTCCTTTTTGTGTAATATCCCCGTCCAAAATTTTTCATCCCAAACTTCAGGAACTGACGAGTCTGCAACTTCCAGGCAGTCTCGTCGCCAATAGATCTTAGATTCATATAGAAACATTAGTGTTAGTTCCGTAGATTTAGGGATAAATTCTAGTTGAAAAATGTCCCAAGATCCCGATACTATTATAAAGGCTTTACGCCTAGTGCCGGAATTTGACGGGAACCCTAATATTTTAACAAGAGTTATAAAAATCTGTGACCAGTTAGTCTCAGCATATGCTAGTGAGGAAAAAGTTAGCGAACTAAGTAATTTATTTTTAGTAAATGGTATATTAAATAAAATCACAGGACCCGCGGCTAGTAAAATAAATTCAAATGTAATTCCAGAGAACTGGCTTGGCATTCGCTCAGCGCTTGTTAATAACTTTTCAGACCAAAGGGATGAAAAAGCCCTCTACAATGACTTTTTATTAGCTACGCAGGCTAATAGTACACCACAACATTTTTACGATCGGTGTCAAACATTATTTAGTACCATTATGACTTATATTTCTCTCCACGAAACTGTTGGAAATACCATAGAAGCTAAGCGAACACTTTATAGAAGATTAACTATGCAAGCTTTTGTCCGCGGCCTTAAAGAAGAAATTAGGTTCCAGAATTTGTTGCATGCGTCCCGAAACCATTGAAAAGGCCCTTGAGTTTCAGGATGAATTAAAAGTCATGTATATACAACAAAGAAACGAACCTATTGTCGAACGAAAGCCCTCACTTAATCATCAATTTTCAAGATTTTCATCCATGCCCCCTATAGGTTTTCAGGCACCAAAACCTTTCACAAACTTTCTACCACCCCGTAACTGGCAGGCGCCGCTCCCACCACCACGAGGGTGGAAATCTCAAAACGAAATAAATCAGCCATTAAGATTAAATCCCAATATTCCAACTCGTACTCAACAGATGTTCCGAGCCCCTCCACCTAATTACAACCCTCATAGTAATGTATTTAGGATTTCACATAGAAACTCACCCCCTCAGAATTCAACCCCTACTCCTATGAGTGGAGTTAGTCAATTTGGTTTCCAAGCCCTTGACACTAGTAGGTCACGATTGGCGGAAATCTGGTAATCCATCACCAAATAATTATTTTAAAAACTGGGAAATGAACTTGAATGAGTGTACAGGATATGAAGACAATGACAACTCTGACTATTATTACAGTGAACCTTATTATTACTACCATACTGACCAAGCAGACAGTGACCCTTGTTACCAAAACTACGATTATGAGAGCTTACAATACACTGACATGCCCCCTAGCGGCAACGATCTTGCCGAAGTGCCTCAAATTTCATTAAGTAACCAAAAACAGGATTTTCAGCCAAGTCCTTCATCAAAAAGACCAAAATAGAGTTAAACCTTCAGACACAGAGACAACTCCCTTATATTAGCATATCGAATCCCCCTCTCAAATTTTTGATAGACACAGGTGCTAACCAGTCCTTTTTGAGTCCTGAAGCCGCAGAAAAATATTTTCCCCATGTACCATTAAATTACGACCCTTTTGAAGTGACAAATGTTCATGCTACTTCCAGGAATAATTATTCTATTACCATACCTACTTTTTCAGAATTTCAGGACAAAGAAAATATTAAATTATTCGTTTATAAATTTCATGAATATTTTGACGGACTTTTAGGACTTGACTTATTAACTAAGTGGGAAGCAAAAATAGACTTAAAGGATCATATTTTAGTGACAAGAAAAACCACCAACCCTATCCAGATGTTTAATTCGCGTAATGTAAACTTATACGAAGATATAATACCAGCAAATTCATCAAAACTAGTCAGAATCCCTATTAACGATCCGATGGAGAAGTTTTAGTTAATCAAAAATTTTATGCAACTGCATAATTCACGAATGTATAACCACAGCATCAAATAACCGCGGAATAATCGAAATTGAAAACCCGTCCCATAACGATATTATATTTCCTTTAGATCGCCCTGCTGAAGCTGTAACCTTTAATATCGAGTGCACGCGCACCGAACACGACTCCAGTTGTGTAGATAAAGTAATAAAAAAACTGCGTACGGATCACTTAAACGAGGAAGAAAAAGTTAACTTAGTTCGCCTATGTTCGCGTTATGCTGACGTTTTCTATATAGAAGGTGAACCAATTACATTCACCAATAAAATTAAACACCATATAAGAACAACAGATGAAGTCCCTATCTACACTAAAAGTTATCGTTATCCCTTTGTGCATCGCCAGGAAGTTAGAAATCAAATTTCGAAAATGCTTGAACAAGGAATAATTAGGCCCTCGGAATCTGCCTGGAGTTCACCCATCTGGGTAGTTCCTAAGAAATCAGACGCATCGGATAAACAAAAATGGCGATTAGTAGTTGATTTCCGGAAACTCAACAAAAAAACAATAAATGACAAATATCCGATTCCAAATATTTCAGACATCCTTGACAAATTGGGAAAATGTAAATATTTCAGCACCCTTGATTTAGCCAGTGGTTTTACCAGGTACAGATGGACTCTAATGATATCCCAAAAACCACGTTCAATGTAAAGCACGACCACTTCGAATATTTAAGAATGCCTATGGGGCTCAAAAGTAGCCCATCAACGTTTCAAAGAGTGATGGATAAGTCCTGAAAGGCCTCCAAAATTCAATCTGTCTGGTGTACCTTGATGACATAATTATTTTCAGTACATCCCTACAGGAACATATAAAAATCTTGAGAAATTTTAACCTCCGTAGACGTTTTTTCTAAATACGGCCAAGCATATTACAAGGATTATTACAATTTTGTACTCATCACGGACTACCCTTGACTATACTTACGGGCAACGGAACTGAATTTACAAATCAATTATTCGCGGAATTTACACGCTTACACGTAATAATTCACCATAGAACCCTTGCTCATACAACAAACGAAAATGGTATTATAGAAAGATTCCATTCGACAATCCTGGAACACCTTCGAATTTTAAAATTACAACAAAAATACGAACCTGTAATAAACTTAATGCCTTATGCAATAATAGCGTATAATAGTTCTGTTCATAGTTTCACTAAATGTAGGCCTATTGACATTATAACCGGACATTTTGACCTAAGAGACCCCTTAGACTTAGACCTAAGTACACACATTTTACAACAGTACGTACAAACGCACCGAGACCAAATGAAAACAGTTTATGACATTATTAACGACTCAACTCTAGAACACCGTACCACCCTAATAGAAAACAGTAATAAAACCCGCGAACCTGAGGTTGAATATCAACCCCAACAACAAGTGTTCATAAAAAATCCTCTGGCAAACCGTCAAAATTTAGCCCCAAGATACACTCAAGATACCGTTTTAGCTGACCTACCAATACATATTTACACTTCCAAAAAACGTAATCCTATAGCTAAATCCCGTCTAAAACGCGTCCCTACGAGAGAGTCTGGATAATGGACCAGGACTATAACCATTCAAACTGGGACCGACCAAACTTATAACACATTACCACACTTTCTTACAATATGTTCACTTAAATGACATCGAAAATAACATTAATATATTGCAAACTCAACTACAAAATTACAAGACTCAACTTACTAACGAAACATTATCCTTATACGAGTTGCAAATAGATTTCCTAGTCAACAAACTAATCGAAGCTTCATCCCAATTAGACAGTTTAAAACCAAGGCGAGGTAACAGAGGTCTTGTCGACGGCTTAGGTTCAATCATAAAAGCTATTACAGGAAACCAAGACCATTCAGATGCTATTAAGTACAACAATGCCATTAAGGTTCTACAGAATAACCAAGACCGGTTATCTTCAGAATTTAATAACCACATTAGTCTAAGCAAAGAATGGATGACTCAACATAGCCAAGTTTTATCCCAATTAGTAGAAAATCAGAAAAAAAAAAAATAGTACCCTAATTTTTATGTTCAATAACCAAGCGTACAGAAAAGCGGATGTCCTAAAATTAGCTAAATTTTCTCAAATTCTAGCAATAATGGGCGAAAGCGTCGATGACCTGCTACAAGAGTTATTTAGAATAGAAATTTCCTAGCTTTTGTAAAAGCATCTAGCACTCATCATTCAATGTTAAAAATAGATATTTTAGAAAATATGCTTAAAAGACTTAGATTAATTTATAATAAGGACCTAATATTAGAATTAGATCCAAGAGAGTATTACGATATAATTAAACCAGGATATTATTATTCTGATAGTGATATAATTATTATTTTTAAATTTCCCATAGTCTCAATAATTTCACTAGATCTCTACAAACTATCCATAGTACCTAATAAACACCACCAAGTCCTTATTCCTCCATATCCTTTCATAGCAACTAATGGGAAAGAATTCATGTACACAGAGGCTGAATGCCCGAAGCTTAGTAACAATCGGTTTCTCTGTGAAGAAAAGCTTAACCATCAAGTTCGTTCTCAAGCAGACTGCACACAAAATATAATCAAAACTCAATCTCTGGATAAAAGCTGCACGCTTACCACAATACAATTATCAAAAGAAGCAATGGAAAGCTTAGATAACAGACAGTATACCATTACATTCCCACATCCCACCAAAGTTCAGATGATTTGTGGACGTGAAGATTTCAACATTCTAGAAGGAAGCTATCTGGCCACAATCCCTACTAAATGTCTGATACGGACCCCAGAACTAACCATTATCAACATAAATGATGAGATTAAAGGCCAACCACTGAAAATCATGAAACTACCGAACAGCATCGAAATTCCAGCTAGTAACTCACCATCTCTTCCTCTGAACTCTATCAATCTGGAAGGATTACATCATACCCAAGATAAAATAATGCTACAATCACTCTCTCACAAGAATGAAGCTATGCCACCATCGCTTTACCATACAACCATACCTTTTTATGGAGCCCTTTTGGTGCACTTATACTAAACAGTTACCTAATTATCAAAAAATATAGATTGCCTCAACCGGAACCTAACAAAAACTCTGAAAATTTTGCTGAAATCAATGAAGAGAAAGGCCCTAAACGACCTGAAGTGCAGAAAATACCAGCAATATTTTCTCTTAACAGTCTAAAATAGTTGCTGGCCTAAGAGGGAAGGAATTATACCATGGTACCCTAAGAGGACTGCTGACACGCTACGACCTTATTTACTTGGACCATGGATCGTTGCGACACCGGCAGCCAACACGAGGAGCTGACGCAGCTCATGCAACCAGGTCGCCTGCTCCATCGGCGTTGCGACATCGACAGCTAGCACGAGGTGCTGACGCAGCCAACGTGACACCGCGGTTACCTGCCCATCGCCAATACCTCGTCTTCGACAATATAAATCCAACATCGAAATAGTATAGACTTATGTTAATTAATTTGTAATTTTATATTTTTATTAAATTAGTTTAATCACTTTGGTTTTTTTTTGCATTCTTCGGCTGTGGCCTCCGTAATTTACACATATAACTCAGATACTATATCAAAATTTAATAATGGTACTAAAAATATTGGTTGTTTGGCATTTATTCAAAATTTGTAATTTTATATTTTTATTAAATTAGTTTTATCATTTTGGTTTTTTTTTTGCATTCTTCGGCTGTGGCCTCCGTAATTTACACATATAACTCAGATACTATATCAAAATTTAATAATGGTACTAAAAATATTGGTTGTTTGGCATTTATTCAAAATTTGTAATTTTATATTTTTATTAAATTAGTTTTATCATTTTGGTTTTTTTTTTGCATTCTTCGGCTGTGGCCTCCGTAATTTACACATATAACTCAGATACTATATCAAAATTTAATAATGGTACTAAAAATATTGGTTGTTTGGCATTTATTCAAAATTTGTAATTTTATATTTTTATTAAATTAGTTTTATCATTTTGGTTTTGTTTTTGCATCCTTCGGCTGTGGCCTGCTTAATTTACACATATAACTCAGATACTATATTAAAATTTAATAATGGTACTAAAAAATATTGGTTGTTTGGCATTTATTCAAAATTTCTCACTGAAGCTTTTTTTCTAAAAAGGTTATCGCCGCCGGCCAAAAGGTCTCTTATACACTCGTCAGTTCTTTGTGAAGGCTACAAACTTAGTTGTATTTGGCTCGGAAGGGATGAGACCTTTTTTAATGTTCTTTCAAAATGTCAACAACAAATGTCTCAGATGTGACGATAAGATTGGGGTTGTTATACAGTTACTTGTTGTATACAGTAGCGAAATAAGGTGTTCTGTAGGATTTAAAATTATTTTCTAAATATCTTGCGAGTTCTTGTTACCTTTTTGAACTATACTAAACCATTAACATAAGGGTTTTTCATTCAGAAATGTCATTATCTGTCAATCCCACCGGTACACGGGTGACGAACCTTATTCTTCCCTCTCGATACTTATAGATGGATATTCATAATGTAAATAAATTATTATTATATTTATTTTACAATACAGTAGTGTCCTGGCGAACGTTATTTTGCGATGGCTTACTCTTTGAAAATATTATACAAACTCTACCGCTGTCTCTCCTCTCCGGGAGGAGAGCTTTAGCTTTAGCTACCACCTTTTCCCGATAAAGTCCCTGTCCCGACTCTTCGAACTCATTCCACACTGAAAACTCTCTAACTGTAGCTCAACTATGAGAAATACTCTAATTTGTTGAAACGTCGACTTACGTTCAAATGGATCTTTAGTCTCTGTAAATGGTTAGGTACCTCAAGTGGTAAAACTGGTGAAATTGTAATACGGTTACCATTTTCGCCAGTTTGTGGACATATTACTAAAGTTTTTATTTCAAACTGACGAAAGTATAGAAAAATGTGGGATTAACGTTCCACAAATATACAAATAAACCATATATGTCATATAAATTTACTCCCTCTCTTTTTAATAACCCGACCGAAGCGCTATATATGTAATCCAATTTTACAATTTACGTGTATATAAGATATATTGCTCCTCAAATACAAATTTATCAATAACTAAATCACAGTGGCGTGTCCAATTTTGAATTTAAGCGTCTAAGATCCCACTTAAATACACAAACAAAATTTCATCATAATCAGTGCAGCCGTTTAGGAAAAATTTAGTGACATACACACGTATAGAAGAATTATACGTACAGATTATTGTTATTAAACTAGTTGTTGCTCGTAACTTTGTTGGCATGAATATTATTTTAGGGGTTTGCTTTGACCACATGTGTACCGGTACAAAATTACCGCTGTAAGCCGAGCCCTGTTTGTTAGGCCCGTCTTAACTTAAAAGAGCGCCATTGCAATTCACAGAAGCCCTGTTTGTTAGGCGCGTCTTAGCTTTAAAGAGCGCCATTGCAATTCACAGAAGCCCTGTTTGTTAGGCGCGTCTTAGCTTGAAAGAGGGCCATTGCAATTCACAGAAGCCCTGTTTGTTAGGCGCGTCTTAGCTTTAAAGAGCGCCATTGCAATTCACAGAAGCCCTGTTTGTTAGGCGCGTCTTAGCTTGAAAGAGCGCCATTGCAATTCATAGAATTCATATTTTATACTTCTAACATAAAACAATGCTTACTGCTTAGGTTTTTCAGGTATTATTAAATTTTGTCTATATATAAACACCGAGACAGTTATAATTTATTGTATGTAGGATAATATGCGAGATTTTTAAACAGTTTTTAAAGTTTTTAAGCAGACAGACAACAATGTGATTCTATATGATCCTATAAGGGTTCCTTTTTTACTTTTGAGGTATGGAACCCTAAAAAGGAAAAAATACTCAATTTTAACTTTTCTAGCTAGCTCGAAGAAACAAACAGAAAACTGTAAAAAGTTTTCTGGTTTTGGAAATACAACTTATTTCGTGTTTGTTTTTAAATATCGTTAAGTCCGGTTTAGCTTAAGAAAAGTATAAAAAAATAACGCTTCACATATTCTTCGTAACGGATATCAAATATATGACAGCATGCAAATGTGATTACATACTTAACTTAAATTTAAGTGACCGAATAAAAGTCATATCGCATAGTCATTTTGTCAAATTTCAATAAAACTTTATGCGTAACCTTCGTACTAAACCCGATATAAACCTAATCAAGGAATGTAATAGCTATTTAGTCTAGCTCACTGATATAAAAATATAGATATGGGATTCGTTTTAAACTGAAAAAAAAAATCAAAGGTTTAAATTATTCAGAAACTACGCCAAGTTCTTAAACCCCCGAAAATTTCAACTTAGTTCTATTACTTTTTATTTCATTATGTGCGGCGATTAGACTATCATTTTATACGTAGAAGTGAGAATCAACTAGTTAAGTGATATTTAGAATTAAGGGCATTTGAGAAAAAACTTTTTTCTTTTTAGTGTCATAGTTGATGGTGGTGGAAGGTGATGGAACGTGTGATCAACACATAGCTTTTGAGATACCTAGAAAAACACGACCAGATCACGGCCACGGTCGCTCAACTGGTGACCTTCTAGTGTATCTCACACACCGATGGGCACTAGCCATTGAGAGTCAGGGGGAGGCATTGGCATGTAGCTTAGACATATCGAAGGCGTTCGATCGGGTCTGGCACCGGGGTCTTCTATCAAAGTTGCCATCTTACGGAGTGCCCGAGGGTTTGTGCAAACGGATGGCTAGCTTTTTGTCTGGCAGACGCATACGAGCCGCAGTTGACGGTAGTTGCTCTGATAGCATGGACATTAATGCTGGTGTCCCGCAAGGCTCTGTGCTGTCTCCTACGCTGTTTCTACTGCACATCAATGATATGTTGGACATCAACAACATACATTGCTATGCAGATGACATCATGGAGACGCTTATTACACGGGCCGTGCAAGCATCCCACGTTCCGTTGTGGAGGAAAAGCGTGAAGAACTTGTGTCTCAAATCGAGATCGGTCTGTCCAAGGTCTCTGACTGGGGGCGGGAAAACTTGGTCCGATTCAACCCTTCAAAGGCACAAGTCTGCGCGTTCACCGCTAAGAAAACCCCATTCACTGTAGTCCCACAATTCCAGAACACTCCCCTCTCCATCTCCAAGAGCATTGGGATCCTTGGCGTTGACATCTCCAGCGATGTTCAGTTCCGAGATCATTTGCTAGGCAACGTAAAGCTGGCGTCCAAAAAACTTGGTGTACTCAACAGAGCGAAGCAGTACTTCACGTCGGGGCAAAGGTTGCTACTTTACGAGTCGCAAGTCCGGCCCCATATGGAGTACTGCTGGCATCTCTGGGCCATCACCCGGATAGCAGCTTGGCCCTTTTGACTCGGTTCAACGACGGGCTGTAAGAATTGTCGACGAGTCCAAACTCACTTGCGGTATCGAGCCCTTAAGTCTGAGGAGAGACTTTGCCTCCCTGTGTGTGTTCTACCGCTTGTACAATGGATTGTGTTCTGAGTAATTGTTCGAAATGATGCCCACGGCTACTTTCTACCATCGCACCGCTCGCCATCGACAGGGAATTCAATCTCACACTTTGGAACCGAAATGGTCGCGTACAGTGCGGTTTCAGAGAAACTTCCTCCCGCGAACGCTTGGGTTGTGGAATGAGCTCCCTGCCAAGGTTTACTCTAAGGACTACATTATGGGGTTCTTCAAAAAAGAAGTGATTAGATTTCTGAAGGGTCGGCAACGCGCGAGTGATGCCCCTGGTGTTGCAAGCGTCCATAGGCTACGGTGACCGCTTACCATCAGGCGGACCGTAGGCTTGTTTGCCACCTTAGTGGTATAAAAAAAAAAAAAAAGTTATTTGATTTTCTTAACCACTCTTAAGACAATAAAATATCTATGTCACTAATAACTTTTTTGTACCTACAAACAAGTGAAGAAAAAGAACCTTTAACCGTTGTATTTAAACTCCACATTTTCCTGGCAGGTGATATTATGTTAACTAAAATATTTTCCTGGCAGGTTATATCACGTTAGGTAAAA
The DNA here is from genome assembly GCA_946406115.1 of Apoda limacodes. Taxonomy (NCBI): domain Eukaryota; kingdom Metazoa; phylum Arthropoda; class Insecta; order Lepidoptera; family Limacodidae; genus Apoda; species Apoda limacodes. Next base: position 26,218,112 of record OX291555.1, on the reverse strand, counting down.
TATTTTCCTGGCAGGTTATACCACGTTACCTAAAATATTTTCCTGGCAGGTTATATCACGTTAGGTAAAATATTTTCCTGGCAGGTTATACCACGTTACCTAAAATATTTTCATGGCAGGTTATACCACGTTTACTAAAATATTTTAGTAAATATTAGAAAATGTTTTGTTTGTTTGCATTTGAAACGAAGATTTATGTATCGTCTGGAGAATTACAGATTACTTTGAGTCTTAATGTGTACTGAGACTAGAAAGTTTCAAAGTCAACTTTAGTGACTTTAGAGTTCACGGAAAGTTTCTTAGTGTTTATTTGGAATCCATTGTTGTTTTAAGACAGTTAGGAAAATAAATAGAAATATAGACATGTATTAACGATGCTTGTGTCTATTTATAAACATAAAGGTAAATTATTACTGTAGAGATGTCTGGATAAGATAATTGGAGTTTACTCCTTAAGAATCGATTTGCATATATAAGGAGCCCGGTATGAGAAAAATGTGAGGAGTAAAATCTATCGATGAATGACCTCTTTACGTTTTTGGTGCGCAACTTTCTAATTTGGTTGTGAGTAATAATGAGAAATATTTACCCTTTCATGCAGTATCAATCTTTTTTAAGTTAAATAAACTCTTTTTGCGTCTGGTTAGACTATCGAACTTAAGGAGTAAACTCCAGTCGTGCGTCGGAGCTGACACACACAATTTTTTCATATTTCAAATACAACGCAACAAGTAGCTAGTGTCGTTGTAAGTTAAAAATTCAAAATGGCGACTGCGTGGTTTTGATTTTTGAACACTGGGACAGATTTTTTTTTCTGCACTATAACTCGTACCTAAAACAAAAACGGGTCAGGCAATATACGGACCGGAGCACCGATGGTAATGTTTGCACGTAAAATACATTTCTCTAAAAAGCTTTAATTTTTATGTATCCTATTATCATCCCCATACGTGCCCACTGTTGGGGCACGGCCTACCCTCACCTTGGGTGATTCGGGCCACGCTGGCCCAGTGCGGATTGAGGATTTTTTTTCTCACGATGTTTTCTTTCACCGAATAGACACTACCGAGTACTCCGCCACGATCGAGTTCCTCATTGCCTTGTTTTTTTAATTTTTTAGAGCAAAGCGACCTTTTTCCCATTGTGCATTTTTCTGATCGGAGTCTTTACTCTCTCCTTTTCTGCCATTCTTGGAGCAATACGACCTTCGACACTGCTTTTTCCAGATTGAAGTTTTCACTCCCTACAGAAACACTTTATTGTATCAGGAGCAGAGGCAGCTCGTCCTAACGAGCGCTGGTGGAGAGCACTCCCATAAATAATTATACACCTACCTTTGATTATTAAGATTTATAATTAAAGCTACGTACTTAATAAAATGTTTTTAGATTTAACTTTAAATAATTAATTATTATGCTTTGATTACTTTTAATTTTAACATAGCATTTCACTAAAAACATTCTGTTCACACGCAGTTGAGTCTCTAATAGGAGCGCTAGCAATTGCGAACTTCAGTACAGAAACTTAAAGCTAAAATCAACTAGTGTGAACGAGAAAGTTCGATACAGTCTCACATTTCATAAAATGTTAAGTAACTATAAAGTAGAACATTACTGTAATATATTTTTTATATCCTATGTGATATAACTGTAAATAATTATTTTTCACTTTTTACGCTAAGCTGTACTATAGCTATGATATATTTTTGCCACTGAGAAATGAGTTCTATTTAAGATTCACATTGTCGATTTCAGTTTAACGCCTATAAAACAAATGTGTAAGCGTGTTGGGCGGCCTTTTAAAAAATATTAAAACCGTTCCGTTATAAAGTTTTATACTAGGTTTAAAATCTAACTCATCACTGGTAATATACACACTTTCGTTTTAAGGTTTACTACATCAGTCACATTCCATTTGGATGAGAAGATTAATCGTAGCTACCGAAGCGCTGACCATTCGTCCTATGAATTGTTTCCTTTGACTCAACTCTTTCTCGACATAAGACCTACCTTATTGGATCGTTTGTCTTAGGTATAAATGTTCACGTTATTTTTAAATAATGAAAAATAATTAATACCACAGTTGCCATGACCAATCAAACAAGCCCAACTTGATAGGGTTGCATCGTTTCAGCATGCAGTTCCTGTAGCCACCTTTTAGCTTTATCATTAGACCATATATTTCACCTAAGAGTACTTGTCACGACAAATCAAACAAGGCCAAACGTAACGGGTATATCTTGTTTAGTTGAGGAGTTCCTATAGCGACCTTTAAGCTTGACTAGCTCCACGAAGTTATATAAGTACATCAAATTCTAGCTCAATGAGACGCCAGCAAATGGGAAAAATCTTGCTTGGACCTACCATACATACCTACATACAAAATGTAAAGTTAAATAAAAGGTTGTAATAATCAATAAATACAGTTCACCTATTCAACAATATAGTAAACACAAAATTTATATAGCATATTAAAATAACAATAATATTCATTTCTTTATTTTATGATATTACCATCTTATACAGAAATGAAATTCATGGAAAACGTTAAAATGTATTATATTAGGTATTTATACAACGGTGCCTAAATTTGTATATTCAAGTAAAATTAACATTATTTACTAACAAAACATTGAATCTACATATAAGTACTAGTCGAACGCAGGGATCTGAGAAATACCAATTTTACCTATCATTAGAAACTAAAAGTACCTACATAGAATTGTTATTAAATAATATTTAAAAAGGTATTCCAAAAAGGGTTACAAATATTATACTCTCTCCTTGTCCGTGACGGCTTAACAGTGTCAGAGTACATCTTGTGCTCCAGCGCCATCACAATTTTTAAAGCTCCCAACCAAGACAAAAAACATAAGTTCCATGTTCTGAACGTATCGAAAAACGAAAAGAAGTTGAAGAAATTTGAGCAGGCTAGAGAAAATGATGATGATAACAATACGCAATAACTGACAGTCATTCAAGTGTAAAGCTTGCTACAGATGAACCCTAATCGTCAAAAGATGATGTTATATCAGTGGTTTCAGTTAATTTACCCCCTTATAAAATATAACTTTAAAGGCATGAGTGGTGTAAATATCCAGTTAAACTAAAAACTACCACTAAAGAAGGGTAGACATAGTTTATTTATTAGTGGAGAGCTATCACATTATAGAATAGACAACTTACCTATGTTTTGATTTGTAACAAAAGAGCTATCACTTTAAGGATAGACCAATATAACTTATTACCCACTTTAAAGTGCTATCAAATAGAGAATAGACAATTACTCATATTGGCTATATATATAATAGATATAGAATTAAGCTAGTTTTATAAATATACAATTACGATTTCAGGTGATAATGTTAACCTAAAGAACTACTTCTGGTATAAGGACCTGAAGGTGCTGACATGAAAGGGATTTTGGAACCTATACACCATCAATTAGCATCAAGTTGGCTTTGTATTATTAAAGATGGTCTGAAGAAAGGGACTAGAGATAAAACCTTAAAAAAAACCTTTCCCCAGAAAACTTCCCAGCTGCTGCCCCTGTTCTTAATCCAGAAATCAAAGCAATTATGTCAGAGTTGTCCATAAAAAGGGACAACAGGTTCTAATGGAGACAAAACCTGACAGGAAAAATGCTTTCTGGAATTGGTAAGACACTAACCAATGTTATGAAGGGTAATATAAAATCAAAAACCATTGTGGAGCTATAGCTGTAGTAATGCTGCAAAAAATAGGTGTAGAGATATTTCATCAAGACTTTATGTTGAGACGATATTTCTTTGACGATAGTTTCCGACTATATCTTTGGTTAAAGATGCAATAAAAAAAAAAAAAAAACTGATGAAATGTTGTTTGGTAAGAATTGCACGGACAAGGTAAAATCAGCCCAGACTATTCATAACACTAGGGCCCAAATAAGAAATAGAAAACAAAAGATCAACAAAAATAAAAGCAGAGAAAATGCAATTTTAGCACGCAACTTATTACAATATCTAGGTTAGATAGTAAATATTGCAAAAAGCATATTATTTATTACCTGATCAAAGTTGTTATTATTTAGGCTTTATTATTGAGTCCCTTTTAGTAAGTAGATTGATACTTTTAGAACCAAATAAATGTCTATTAACTTCTCCTTGCAGATAATTCCACCCGCTGCATCAGCAACTTAGCTGCAGGAGTGCTATCAGGGAAGCATTCATAAGGCGTGGAACCCCAAACTCCCCTATTCAAATCATTTTAAGCTCAATCTCTAATAACATGATAAAACAATATAACTGTTCTCTTAATTTGTGGTGAAATTTCTGGAATCCCCAACGAGGGATCTGTTCCACTTGTGCTCAAATTCCTCTGCAAATGTTTTGAGAACGGAGCATCTTATGGAACCTTAAATTCAACACGGTCGGCTCTCTCCTTGATTTGGGACCAAAACTTGTGGCAGATGATCGCCTTAAACGCTTCATGAAGGGCAGACTGAAGCCGCCACCAAGTATAATTTCACATGGGATCCAAGGATTGTCTTAAATTATTTAGCATCCAAGTATTAAGTATAGTATATATATATATACATGTCACCGTAAAATTCTAAATAACGTTAGATTATAATGTACCTAGTGAGATTGTATACTATGAAACAAAACAGAAATCGCACTGTATAAATCTTTTTGGGTGGGTTAGGTTCAGTTTATCTTGTGATCACGTAGATGTGGGGCGAGCGAAGCGAGCCGAGCGATCGAATTAAGTTTCATTCATAAACTGTATATATATATATATACATATATATATATCTCCTCCTCTCTCTCACTCTTACTGTAAAATACCATATCTTAGTGCTTCATCTCAGTCCATAAGTAAATGGATAAAGGAAGCACAAATCACACATCACAAGGCACGCTTCTACATCAGCAGCCAATAGGGCAGGTATCAATATAAACTTATTCAGCAGGGCAGCAGGATGGTCTAACGCATCTGCTACATTTGCAAGGTTTTACAACCGACCGGTCTCAAAAGAACCCTTGGCATTTAGTTGGCAATTAGTATTTAGCCTTATGCTTGATTCAAATATGGATGTTGAAATATTATAATTTAGTTTTTTCTGTTGTTAGTTTTCTATTTTAGATTTGTTTTATAATAATTTATAAAAGGTTCAAAACTTATTTAAGTTAACCAATTATAGTTGATTTTCGTATGATTTATTTGTACTTCTATTCACAACCTGTCTTTTAACATCTACACTGTTAAACCGTCTCGGAAAAAAGGGATTACCTATAATTAAGAGATTAAACGAACTTACCCATAAGTGGAGTTTAATGCTCATTATACGAAACTTCGTATAATGAGGATATACCTTGTCCGAGACGGGACTGCCACCCTATTACTACATAAACCCTCCCACGCATTCTGAATGGAAATATGGGTTGTTCATGAAATGTGCTTTGAACACAATGAAGTTGTCAGGTGTGCGTTTGGAAGCGGTGGTAGAGACAGTACGTTCAGAACATGGAACTGACGTTTTTTGTCTTGATTGGGAGCTTTAAAAATTGTGATGGCGCTGATGCACAAGACGTATACTACTCTGTAAAACCGGCTTGGACAAGGAGCTTCGTATAATCAGGATTAAACTTTACTTGCGGGTTTGTTTGTTTAATCCCTTAATTATATGTCAAAAGAGGGAAAAACGCACAGAGCAAAACATGCATGATTATGACGTAGTATTGCTTTGACGTAAAAAACAGTCGGAATATTTGCTGGCCTTGTAGTTTTCAACCCGCTCGCATCCCATATCTCTGTCACCCCTCAACTGATCCTGCTCATGCTCAAATTCGAACTCAACAGTTTTATTGGCCTCCAATACTTGTGTAATAAATATAATGAAAATCGGAGCAAAGTCAAACAAACATACAAAGTTACAAATATACAAACGTTGCAGCATCTCACAACTTACTTCACTCACTCGGTTAATTATTCACGTAGCTACTAATTATTTTAATAAATTCAGTTATTAGTGGCATGCGATTTTTATGCGGGAACTTTTTCAGTATAACAAGCTATAGCTGTAGCTAAAGATCGTCTACCACGCCATCTTTCAAACGAAAAAAAAACTAAATCAGAATCGGTTCATCCGTTTGGGCGCTACAATTCCACAGACAAGTACAGGTACACACGTTGAACTACGAGTAATTACACTTCTTTGTTTTTATCCCCTTGCAACCTTTTTGCAAAATAGTTATAGATTTAGTATCGCTAAAAAATTAAATTTAAATAAAGATATTTTTATTTTAATATATATTTTTATTTATATACTGAATAGAAAAAAAACGAGTTATAAAAATAGCCAACGTTAGACGTTAATATTTCAAAGGTACTCTGATATGATATCACGACTAAAATATGAAGCCCGTTAACCTAGTTTACATGTAAAAAGCTAAAAATGTTTCTGACGAATCAATGAATCGAGTCTCCGCAACTAACAAAATATTAAAAATAATTACAGAAACCACCGGTGGAGGTCGCTGCGACGGTCAGTTGAGTTTTGGCAAAGTGCCAACTCTGACCTCACACACTGACTAGATACGGTTATAACAAGTCATAAGCGACTGGCGATGTATGAAAGTAAATACAACACTTTTATGACATATTATCATCAGTCATTACGTATAATTAAAAAAAGCAGCGTTTCTCAGCCGTGTGACCGTGTGGAATATTTTATTTTGTTGACGTATTTTATTTTTTAATATTTTACATAATTTTATGTAATTAACTTATTTTATTGCATCTAGACGAGCTTATTAAAGTTATGTGATTTCTCTTATAAATGTATGTTATTTTCAACATTATTTTAATATTATTAAAGCCTCAAGAGTCATGATGGCAAAAAATCGGCCAAGCGCTAGTCGGACTCGCGCACGAAGGGTTCCGTACCATCATTTATAAAAACGGCAAAAATATCACGTTTGTTGTATTGGATGGGATGCCCCTTAAATATTTATTTTATTCTATTTCTTAGTATTTGTAATAGCGACAACAGATATACATCTTCTGTGACAATTTCAACTGTCTAACTATCACGGTTAATGACATACAGCCTGGTGATTGTACAAGCGTTAGAACACACATCTGATGAGTACAAATTAAATTTTTTGGACGCCAGCTTTACCTTGTCTTGCAGATAATCTCGGAACTGAACATCGTTGAAGATGTCAACACCAAGGATCTTAATGCTCTTGGAAATTGAGAGTGAAATATTCTGGATTTGTGAGACCACAGTGAATGGAGTTTTCTTAGCGGTGAACGCGCATATTTATTTGTAGGGTTGATTCGGACCAAGGTTTCCCGTTTCCAGCTAGAGACATTGGACGGAGTGGTCTCGATTTGAGACACGAGTTCTTCAGGTTTTTGTCCACAACGGAACGAGGGATGCTTTCACGACCCGTGTAATAAGCGTCTACAGTACAGTCATCGGCATAGCAATGTATATTTTTTATTTCCAACGTGTCCTTGATATGCAGTATAAACAGCGTAAGAGACAGCACAGAGCCATGCGGGACACCAGCATTAATGTTCATGCTATCAAAGCTATCTGCCGAACAAAAACCTAGCCACCCATTTGCGCAAGCCCTCGGGCATTCCGTAAGATGGCAACTTCGATAGAAGACCCCAGTGCCAAACCCGATCGAACGCCTTCGCTATGTCCAGACTACATGCCAATGCCTTTCCATGACTCTTAATGGCTAGTACTCATTGGTGTGTGAGATACACTAGAAGGTGAAAGCCATACTGAGCGAAAGTCGCTGACCTGGTTAGACGTGTTTTTTTAGGTATTTTAGAAGCTGTGTCTTGATCACACGTTCCATCACCTTGGAGAGGAGAGAGGTAATAACCATAGGCTTGTAATTCGATGAATCTGAACTATTGCCCTTTTTAGGCATCGGGTGAACATTTGCAATCTTCCATGAAGACGGAAATTGCCTTATATAATGCCTAATATATGCCCACATAAAAAAAATATATAAGTTTTTGTATGACTAGTCTGGCACCTATAGGACAAGCCATGCTTATTTCAGACTGAGTGGCGCTGTGTGATGTATCCAGGAATAATTATTTATTATAATTATTATCATAGGGTTAAACAAGAATAACTATAATGACATGAGCATGCTTGACAAATTTTGGTAGAGGACTATGTGGTGAAAGTAATAATAACCATATAGCATGTAATAGTTCAGAAGGTTTCATCATTACCAGCCTTCATACGTCCCGACTGCTGGGACATGGCCTACCCTCAACGAGGGTGATTTGGGTCATAGTCCACACGCGGACCCAGTGCGGATTGTGGACTTCACATACGTCGTTATTTTTTTTTTCTTGACGTATGTATGTGTGTATGTGTTTTCTTTCACCGAAAAGCCAGTGGTGTGAATAAATAAATCAAAGTTCTTGAGAAATTAAGAAAAGACTCATTGGTACACGCCGAGCCCGGGGTTCGAACCTCCGCCACATGGGACGTGAAGTGAAATTTAAACCCCTCGGCCACTGGCTTTAATTAATACCTTTATTTCATTAAAAATGTATACGTCATTTGAGTTTCAACTTCAGCAAAATCGCGATACTGTGTTTTTAAAATTACAATCTTAAACACTCTTTCATAACTTGTACCTAAATATAAAACAAACATGGCACCAAAATGAAGCTCTGAAAGTAATGAAAAATTTCTTCTGCGGATTGTAAATAACAAAAGACTCTGCGGAACATTTAATAAAGTTTAAAATTTATTAAACAGTAGAACAGTAAAAGGAAATTTAATTTTCAATATAATAAAGTAAGTTGATACTCGGCCATTCTTGCCCCTCGGTGCCGTTTTACAATGAGTCTGTTTCCATTTAGAGATTAGAAACATTTTATTTTTATAAGAAGTTAAGAGTCAAATAGCTACGGGCACTTAACTATTGTATCATCTGTTATATATGTACATATATATTATAAAAGTTTTTTTTTTCTTTAATTTTTGTCAAAAATTTATGTCTATTTTCAGTTGAACTTGTAATTTGCAACTGATTAATGAAAATTTATAAGTTTACATAGTTATAAAAGTTAGAAAAAAAAAGTTAAATACAAATACATAATATAATCTGTTTCTGCAAAAAAGACAACTATCGATCAACTTCCCACCTGTCACGATCCTGGCATATTAATTCTGCACTTATTCATTTGCATCAATTCATAAACTTCGGAGTACTTTTGCGCTCGTCTTTTTACTAATCACAGAAAGGAGACAAAACAACAGTTTATTAAATAAAAACGCCATTTTTTGTAAACAGAAAATAGCACCGGCATTTTTGCTAATATCTATTACTTTTGCTTTTGCTGAGAAACTTTTTTTGTAAAACAAACGAGTCTCGGCCGACTCGCCGCGCGCCGATCTACGTCACATGGGACTTATTTATTTTAGAAGTAACTGATCAATATCTACAACAATCTAAAGGAACAGCCTTCTAAGAATTTACCTTTTACAGACGTGGTTCGTGAAATAATTAGGTATATTAAAAGATAAAGAGTCACGTTGGATTCGTACGGAAACTTTTGATTAACCCGAGAAAAAAGTACATAAAAAAGTAGGTAATTAGGTATATTGTGGCAAAAATCTTACCACTCTGTTTTATTGTAGTAACGTGTTGTATATGCGTCTTGTTAGTTATACGTTTCATTAGTTTGTTTTAGTAATTGCTATAAATGAAGAATATTTACACATTGACATAATACGTAATTATAATTATATATGTTATTTCGCTCATTCGTTATTTGGTATTATGATATTGTTTATTTTGATATTAAAATATATTGATGTGACATTAGAAATAAAATCTTAATTCTTATCATTTTATTAGATTATATTAACAATAAAATATGTAAAAATTGCATGACATATTTATACTTATTTACAAAATACTCGCGATATTGTTTACTGTCGAAAGAATGTGAACCGTAACATACCGCTTACAGAAACCGCACTGACCGACTGAACCAAGTTTAATTTAATAATGTAAAAACATTTACAATATTTTTTGTAAGGAGTATGTTGCGCTTCACAATCTTTCGACATTTTACAATCTCACGAGCAATATTATATCTTACAGTATTTACAATTCTACGGTGACATACATAACGTCTGCAATGTACTAGATTTCTAACCAATGAAGACAATTGTAATTACGTTAAGAAATATTGTCCTGCGGCTTTATACGTAGGCCCCCATACTTTATGGTTTTTAAATAAAAAACTATTCTGAAACACATGTTAGCCTTTTTTTTATTAGTTATTCAATATTTAGTGTGACCCCTTGACCCTTTTTCTAAAGTTTTCCCGATTCCTTTATTAGGGCTTCCTTACTCTACTATTCGAAGCAAACACGCATCGCGTGACAAAATCTTCATCTCTCCACATCTATGAAAACACCCACAGTTGGTCCCAGTTATATATTTTTTTTTTAGATTTTATAAAAAAGTTTTTTGAACCCAGCCATTAATTAACATCTACATAAACTTGGCGGTAGTGTAGGTAATAAATAAGTAAACGACATATAGGTGTTATTGCTAAAATTGACTTCACTATTTTCATAAACAAATTATAGATTTTGTGTAAATATTAAAAAAAAAACAAAGACTAAAAGTAAAATAACAATCTGTAGTACCTGATTAAATGTTAAGGGTTTTTCATTAATTCAAGTTTATCAATTCTATTTTCATTAACACAGTTTAACAGTACCTAATAGAGTTAATTTCTTTTCTAACCTAAAAAAAACAGATTTCTGTTTCAGATCTAGATTTGAAACAGATTTCTGTTTCAGATCTAGATTTCTTGGAAACATACTTCATCCTTTTTTTTTCAATTGCTATAAGTAATTACCATGACACCTATTGAATTAAAGCAGTTGCGAATTTTTATTGGATTTTTTAAGGGTCGGCAACGCGCAATTGATACCCCTGGTGTAACAAGCGTCCATAGGCCACGGTGACCGCTTAACATCAGGCAGACCGTGTGCTTGTTTGCCACCTTAGTGGTATAAAAAAATAAAAAAAACGTAGCTAGTGGCTTCTGTGTCAACAAACTCGTGCTTTTCATACACCGATACAAAAAAATCTTTATTTGCGTGACCTACATTCTAAACGACAAAAATGTATTACTAAGTGTTTACGTAGCAATGTGTAATTAAGGTTTAGGAAAAGGCATTTTACGTCCATGCTCTATCTTTAATGTTAATAAGGGTTGAATTTGTTACCCGTTATCAATAGTATTTATAACTAGGTTTGACCGCGGCTCCACCCGCTCAAAAGTTGGTTATCGGCGTGGGATTCTTACAGCAACCCTTTGAATATATTATAGAAGTATTCTATAGCAAGCTATAGTTTCAGCTATGGTCTGTTCGTGGAATTTGGTTATAGTTACTCCCGCGAGATCTTTTGAATTTTCCAGTATGAAAAGTAGCCTTTGTCCTATTCCAGGACCTTACCTATGTGTTTGCCGAGTTTTATACCGATTCACCATAGGTTAAAGCGTGATTGAGTAACAAACAATCAAACATCCAAACTTTCGCTTTTATAATATTAAGGACAGCTCTCCATCCGCCATAGATTTGGCTATCGGCGTGATATTCATTATCCGTTTGCATATCACTGCTATCTTTAATCGATATGGCATAAAATACTCTGGAATAAGGTTTTTTTTAAGCTATTGCATAGCTTTTATCGCGGGCTCTGAGCGCGGCGACCGAATCAAGTAATTCCGTACCGAAAAAACCTAACAAAGGCAAACTTGACTATACGGAAAATCAATTTTAAGGCGAAAACAAATTGAATTTTATATATTTTTTTGATGACAATTATAAGTTTAGGAGTTTTATTAGTAGGTTATGAGAGTCGAAACACGATTGAATAAACTTGACTTGATACAATAAAATCGTAAAATTTCCTCTAAATCTTCATTTCTAGAGAAATACTTCTACGGGAAAAACAGTTTTATTTGCTAGTTATTTAACTTTTTTTCAATGAAATTTCGTCTACGTGTTCCATGATAAATAATTTAGACGATTATGGTTTTATTTTATTGCGAAAGATTGTAATTTTGTAGAAAAAAAATACATTTCATAAATAACGTCGCGTGCGCCGGCCATTACGCGGCTCTCACCTTCCATCAGTCGGCCGCAGCGCCTCATCGAGAGCACTTGCGTACAACTTTGTTGCGCTCACCCCGCTGCCGCCAACGAAAATTTTTTAAACGGTATTAACTTCTCATTTATTCAATAAAAGAAAAAAAAATGTTTATGCAATAGCTTTACCGCGGCAGGCCCCGGGTGCCACTGTTCTTTTTTCATTTAATGCATAATACGATTTTATTTATTAAGGACGAAATTGATCAAAACCTGCAAAATCCTATTCAGCGTTTTTCCGACATTATTTACAAATTCATGTTTTAGGAGTACAATAATAATTAAATATATATAACAATTAAAATTACAAACTACAATTCGGTGTCGTATAACTCACTAATGTCATAATATTATATCCGGAACATGAAAAAAAAAGGTTTCTCTGCGTACCCCATCATGTTAGGGATATAATTGGATAGGGGGCTTAAACAATTTATTTCAGGTTTCAGAATTTCTTGTGCCCCCCTCCCGTCGATCCTGAGACCTAAAATTTTCGGAACAATCACGACTGTTGAGCTTTACAAATAGGTACTACTGACGAAAATTTATTTGAACAAAATCGGTTCATAATTTTTTAAGATATCCGCAATAATTATTATTTGACGGAACCCTAACCTAATGCGTGTACGAGTGGCGTGTAGTCTTGGTTTTGTTGTAAATTCTACTCCCTAAGTTGGTTAGTTATAACTTTTAGGCAGCAATTAGAATTGGAATAGGTATTGGTTAAGAGTAAAGGTCTATAACCAATACGGCTTGCCGGACTTAACCTATGGAGCGGAAACGTGGGCACTGACAGTTGGCCTGAACCACGAGTTTCGCTAAGCAAGCCATGCCTATGTTTCTTTGGAAGGAAATGATTAGAAATGCAGAGATTCGTTGAAGAACCAAAGTCTTTCACTGACTTAGCCCATAGAATAAGCAAACTAATGTAGCAATAGACAGGTCATATTTGTACCATCTGGTGTGGTGGCGTTGATTAGAAAAGGTCTATGTTGAGCAGTGGACTGCTATAGGCCAGATTATGTCAAAATAGATGTAAATAACGCTTTTCGTTCGGTTTCAAAGGATGTTTTTTTAGGTCATCCAAAGATCTATTTCCACTTCTTTTTAGAGAGGATCAGAGGAGGCCTGATGGGGAAGATTTATGCCGTGTAGTCTTGGACGTGCTTTGATGTGGATATACATACACTTGATCCGTCCTTCATTAAGTGCACGTCTACTTCATAAGGTGCCGCAGAGCAAGCACAGCTGCACAAGCGTCGTAAACACTCTACTTTGATCGGTCAATATAAGTTTGTAGCGCTTGCAGTAGAAACTCTTGGGCCTCGCTCATCGACATCGACATTGGAGACATTTAGAAAATACTAGTTATGGCTTCCGGTGACATAAGAGATTGGTGCTACCTTGCTCAAAGACAAGGTTGGTCATACAAAGTATTAATGCCACCAGTGTTTTAGATATTATGCTACAAGGTATTTTTTTTGACGAAGGATCCTTCTTGTGAGAATATGGTTCCTTTTCGTATAACGTTTTTTAGGGTATTTTAGTTTTTTTATATTAAGGTTTTTACTGATAATCATTAGTTTTTAAATAAGTTTAGTTTATTATAATTTATATTATTTAGGTTATTATTACAATTTTATTTAGGTGTCCATGACCTTCTTATAATAATTCAATTAAAAATTGTGTTTTGTTTTTACTTCAATAAATAATTTTACTATGTGGTTAAAGAAAACAGTACAATGTTATGCTAATTTGTTTTTAATATTTTAATATTTTTTTTTAGATATTTACTTTTCTTATTGATTTACACAGTTCTTCCCGAAAAATAATATAGTTTATACTTCAGTTATTTTAAATAAAGTTTTATTACAACTTTGGCGAAATTAATTATTGCTCCGAAGCTAAACTAAGAGAAACCGGACAAGTGAGAGTTGGATTTGTATGTTAAGGGTTCCGCATTTAACAAGGTTTTTTAATAACTAAAAATCATTGATTTTGAAAATTATGAATATTGAAATTATCTATCGAGGACATACACTAGTAGCAGTGACGTTTATACACTAGTAGCAGTGACGTTTATAACACAGGCCGTGCAAGGTCTCTGAAAGAACAATAACACTTGGTACTATCTAACCGAAGATGTGCCAATTTTCATAAGTGTATGTATGTATGTGTTTTCTTGTAGAGGGTAGTGACAAACTGACAATGTTTATTTTTACTGTGTCATAGTTATATATTAAAAAATAGTAAATTTGCACATAATGAGTGAATGAATTGCTCTATGTAGCACTGTCGTCCAACAGCACCTATTTTTAATCGAGTTTTCCTGCTAGTTACTTAATATACTTGCAATATACAATATGATATACTTTTGCAAGTTTCAACATGGAGCTATACACCAAACTGTGAAAAATCATGAAGGAAATGGTTTCGATTTAAAAGAAAAAAATTATTGATTACAATAAACAACTTCTTCAAGCATCTTCTGGAGTAAGTCCAGTACAACAATCTGACATCACTTCCCTTTCTTTGAAATTCTCCGGGTTCTAGAGCTTAATCTGGTCCTAAATTTAATAACTGTCAATGGGATTAGATCGACATGACACATTCTCCAGGAGAAAGATTCTATTATTTTATGGATTTCCTGAAAGCAACGAAGAGGTATGCCATAATTCAATGTTCGTGTCTACATCCAACAGTCATATGTCCAACAGTCAACATTTTAGTCGATTGTATGGAGTAACAAAATGTCTTTAATACTCAGGTATTACAGCATCTGAATTTCTTACAAAACTAAGATATGAAACGTTTGTCTTAGCTAGGAAACATTTTCTAATGAATCGATGCTGATCTGCAAAAATAAAAATTTTGATTATCTTGCCAAATAAAGTTAAACAAAACATCAAAATTATGTCGGATTTGCAATCCTTTTTGTTGAAGTTTCCTACGCCCTATTCTGCAGAATTAACCTCCGCAAAGTCCGCAAAATCACGCAAAACAAGCAAGTAAAGTTGCTGTGAAAGATTCAGCAAAGTCTGTGAGTTCTGTAACAGCTAACACACGCCCAAAACGTATAGGTAAGTAAATTTTGTCGTAGGTACCATTTTTTGGTATCCTTACATTTTTGTAGTTACTTTTTAAACTCTTCCGCATTATGTTTGCTTTTTTAATTTGATAACCATATTAAATAGGAGATTTATATTAATATGCTTTTCATATGACATATTCTTATCACGTTTTATACATAATATAACCTATAACAAAGCGAATATATTAAAAATACCACAGTTTTTTGTTTATAATTTAATTTGTCTGGGCTTCTCTAAAAGCTCTGGATAGATGTTAGAAATGAGATCCATTTAGCCTTGCACAAATATTTTCGCTAAAGGGATCGCTTATCTCTACCGAACAGTGTCTGTAAAATAAAATAATAAAATCTTTTTATACATTTTTACTGAAGTCATGTATATTACATTAACATACATATTACAATATTAAAACACGTTTCTGTTCTTTTACTTCACTGCTGCCGTTCACGATAATATTTGCC
Source organism: Apoda limacodes (assembly GCA_946406115.1). Lineage (NCBI taxonomy): Eukaryota > Metazoa > Arthropoda > Insecta > Lepidoptera > Limacodidae > Apoda > Apoda limacodes. The sequence goes on along the minus strand of OX291555.1, from coordinate 26,202,352 downwards.
TTTTTATGCTTACTCCTATTATAACCGAACTTTTACCACTCCTCAATCATAATTTATATCATTCTTTGATAACAAGTACGTTTTCCGATATCTGGAAGAAAGCTTACATAGTTTCCTTACAAAAATCTCCCACGGATTATAGACCCATATTTATCTTACTTATGCTTTCGAAAATTTTAGAAATGATTGTCAATCAATTAATATTTTTTCTTAATACTTATAATTTTTTTAAATCCGCTTTTCGCAAAGGGCATAGTACAGTTACCGCCTTATTCAAAGTCACTGATTATATTCTAAATTAAAAATTAAATTATATTTTAAAAGTAATTAAAAATTACACCCCCTTTAAAAACCCTAAATCTTCAAGAAGTAGAAAACACTTACCAGTAGCTTTATGTTCAACGATTTTTGTTTTACTTTTTAGTGGGTTTTTATGGTCGGTGTAATGGCCTTTTTTTTACCTTGTAAGGTAAAAAACAGGCCATTACATCTTTGTAGATGCGGGCACGCAAGTTTTGTAACTGGTCCAAATTTCAAGTCAATATTATTTAGAGTTGATGAGAGTAACAGCTGACATACATCCATATACCGAAATCTCACCATTATCGATTCTAGTTCCCCTGCTTATTGTTGAATATTTAAAATGTTTTTGGTGCACTTTTTTTTCTTTAGTTCTTATTGTTTTTGCAGTAGTTTTTTTTTTATTATTTTGAAGTCAGTTCATAATCTCCCTTTTTTAAAGTTAAAAATATTTTGCCTGTGTACGCAGCAACGGCATTGTATAAATAGGCAAAAGTATTTCAGAACAAACAGAAATTCAATTACTTTTCGCCAATATTCGAAGCTAAGAGATCGAAACGGCTTGTTTTGTGCGAAGTCAATTTTATTGTTGATTTACTAAAAAACTTCTTTTATTTTGTAAGCTTTCTTTCATTGAAAGTGATTTATGATTTTAATTCAAGTGCTCCATTACCTCGAGCTATTGATATAGAAAATTGATTTTATTGTGAAAACGTACAAGTTTTCGACAACTATACAAGTCAATGAATTGATTGCTTTTATTGACTATATCTATTTAAAAGAGCTAGTTCATTACTTTGCATTTACGTATTTTAAAGATGTTCTTTTGTTGAAGTCTTTCAAACTTACATATATATTACTAGTTTTCCACCCGCGGCTCTGCTCGCGTAGAAAATTAGATTTGTACAGTTTTTTTAATCAGCAGACAACAATACTTGAACCCCCTTTCACCTTCTCCGGGTTTGAATTTAAACTGGTTCATTATTAAACGATGTCTGCAATATAAAACCAACCCCGTCTCCAAACTCATTATTTTTTTTTTTTACTTATTAAACTGGGGCATGATGAAAGGTCGAAAATAACTTTGCCATTTGCTTTTAACTAATCTCTAAGTAATACTAAATAATTAACTCCCTAAAAACCTCTTCATAGGACCTAGGTACATGCTTGTTTAAAAAAATCTTTTAAGATGCCTACGATATAGAATTAAACCTTGCATAGTTTGGGCTCGGTGATGATGGGTTACTTTTACCCCTTACGAGTTAATTTATAAAGAAACTGTCACTCATATGTGTTTGCTGAATTGTAAAAGTCTTTTATTTTACTACTTATTATTGCGAAGTTTGTAATATTTATATATATAATATATATATATAGCCAATTAAGTCCTTTAGTTGGTGAAAATTAGTTGACACCCATTCTGTAAGTTTGGTTTCAGAGAAACTTCTTACCGCGAACCCTTGGGTTGTTGAACTTTCCAGGTGGTCCTATGGTCATCGGTTCAGATTACAATGATGGGATCCTGGAGAAATCGAGGGAACTCTTACAATTTATTGTTACAGCTGAAACGATTTGGGTATTTTAAACACGGAAACTCAATTTGAGGTTCTAGTTCCATGATACGGGTCGGATATCCAGATTCCAGAAATATGTTTTAAAGTTAACTCCAGTCCAAGGTTCCAGAACAAGATTCTTAAAAAACAGCCCCCGAACCAAATACGGACATCCGAAAACAAAAGAAATGTGAATTATTTGGAGATGGTACGCCAGGATTGGATCCTTTTCATATTTTTTTTATAAAATAAACGTGTTCATATTTTGTTTTAGTTGTAGTATAGAAAATAATTGTGCGCACATAGGGCTCATTGTAAATCTGTTTTGATATTTTTTGCACGCCAACTTCACCTTGTATTGCAAATGATCTCGAACTGAATCTCCCAATGCTCTTCGAGATGGAGAGGGAAGTAATCTGGAAATGTGGGACCGCAGTCAATGGGGGTTTCTTGGCGGTGAATCTTGTAGCGTTGTTCACGCAGTGAATCCTCAAAGAGCTCTGGCAACCTTACTCACCGCCAGGGACACAATACTACTCCATGTTAGCGTTATTGTGGCCGTGGTTTTCTGTAAGGCGGAGGTACTTCCCCAGTTCGGGCTGCTCATTTGGGTTAGTACTCGCTATGCCCTGCTCTTATTATTCGTTTGACTTATTCGAGCTAGTACTCGCTGTGCCCTACCTCTCTGTTTTGACAAAGTGAATACTAGAAGTATATTTTTACTTCTTAGCTTTATTAATTATTTTTTATAAGCTGTTAGTGCATGACACATTTTACACGTTACTCTTTTACGGGGCAATGTATATGTCGCAGTCATCTGGTTAATTATCCGGTTAATGGAACACCTAAGCAGGTCGTCAAGTATATAAAGAATGGAACAGAAATTGCACAGTATAAGTCATGTATGTTGGGTTAGTTTCAGTTTTTCCTTTTTAAACGTAGATGCGGAGCAAGCGAAGTGTTCCAAGTTTCATTTAATAATGTGTTCAGTTATATGATAATTTCGTTATTTCCATACTGAAAGATCTGCCTAAGCGCCCAATTAACTGGCTAATTTAATCAGATGGCTGCGACATATACACTTTTATTACAAAGATCCTCATAATATTCAAAAGCTATCAATTAGTTAATATAAATCCTTTATCAAACAATAGCTTTGTAACAAAGCATACTACAAAATTTCACACTATATAAATGATAAAAATCCATAGGACTGAAGATGCTCAACGTGATTGAGTTTGAGAGAGAGAGGACATAGGAGGATAGTTCAACTTAATTTAAATGTAAATTATACAAAATTGTATGGCTTACATTTTTTATTTGAAACTATCGAGTTTCTTGCCTGGTTCTTCTTGGTAGAAATCGGCATTGTGAAGTAGATTTCAAAAAATAGTATTTCATAAGCTCACACGATCCAAAAGTGTGTGTAGAAACCTAATTTGAATAAAAAAAATTGTCTGAGACAGAGTTGGCTTAGTAATAGGGCTCTGCTGCCTAAAAATTTACAAATAAATTTCATATTATCTATTTGTAAGCGTTTACAAAAATACAACCGATAAGTGAAGTTATGTTTTGTTTGGATGTTTTTAGCATATTAAAATGAGAATAACCCCAACAACTCAATTTCAAAAAGCAAACTTAAAATCTGACTTTCAACTTTGCACAACTTTGAATGTTTACGAATTTCAATTACGCATGCTTCTCCAAAGCTGGAGTCGCTACTCGAGAGACAAACTTTGATGTCGTTGAAATAATTTAGTTGTTAAGAGTTAAAAGAGGCTCTACATCTCCGTCATTTTCATTCTCATTACATGGAACTCTTTCCAAAGAAACTTTTCTAATTAAAACTCAAACACAAGATGAATAGTTTCGAGGTTTAAAATACTGCTAATGTTATTTTGAAACAAATTAAAAATTATATCTCTAGATTATTTTATTGGAATAGATGACAAAGGACGTGGCAAAGTTTTGGGTACGATTATCGGTAGGAGCAAGATAAGTTATAAATTGTATATGCGACGACTTTGCGAACGGCATGAGGTTTATCCCTTTAACATTGCAACGAAATACCATTTGTGAATGATCACTTCTGTTCGTCAAATATGTCTTAACGAGAGTGTGGGTTTGATTCTTGTACTAACCAAACATATTTTATGTATACGATTAACAATTAAATTTTTTAGTCTTTTGGTTTTATAAAAAATAACAAGCGTTTATAAGTTACTAGTTACCTATACCATGTAGTTTGAAACAATAAAGTGCTGAGGGAGATGTTCAGGAATATTATATACTAGCTTTTGCCAGTAGCTCCGCCCGCCCTAAATATGGTTATCGGCGTCGGATTTTTACCACAACTCCTTGATTATACTAATGAAGTTTGTTATAGCAAGCTATAACTTTAGCTTTAATTCGTTCGAAGAATTGGTTATAGTTACTTTTGGATTTTTCAGGATAAAGAGTCTATGTCCTTCCCCATATCTTTAGCTATCTATGTGTAAAATTCAAGCTGAATTGGATGCTCCATTGCGGCAGGATTGAGTAACAAACGTAATAATTAATCCCTTAGAAACTTTTGAATTTTCCGGGATAAAAAATAGCCTATGTCCTTTCCCGAGACTCAAACTATCTCTATATCAAATCATATAAATCAGTTCAGCGGTTTCCAATCAATCCAGTGTTTAAAGCGTGATTAAGTGACAAACAACCAAACATCCAAACTTTTGCTATTATAATAATAATAGGTTAGCTGGTAATTAATTAATTTTGCCAGCGGCTTTTACCCTTGACTTCCCGTGGGCTTTGTAATTGAACAAATATATTTGATCTTTTATTTTCCCGTAATTAATCATTTTAGTTGGATGAAATACACTAAATGTGTCAATACAGTCCACTAAATAATTTTTTTATAAAGTTTTTATTCAAATTCACAAGGATTTGAATTATACGGATTCAGGAAAGCACTGTTGAAGATTGGTTCATTTTTTTAAATGTTTCTTATATAAGCTAATCTAATTATATAAAGCTAATTATATAAGTCAATATTACCTACCTTTATCCATTTTATATCGAAAACATAGGTAGTAACAAAACTAAATTTTTAAGTGGAATCTTCTAAGATTTTAATTATTTCAACTAAATTTAAAAACTCTTGTAATTGAATGTTCTTCAAATAACTTAGTTGCACGCTAAGAGTTCCGAGTAGCTCTCAATCTCTGTCATTTTCATTTTCTTACATTCCGATTTCACCCAAAGGACTCTCTAATTAAAACTTGAGAAGAAAATTTGGCTCGTGAAATGACATTTCCACTTACTATACTTCAAGCTGAAGTAATTATATTAAATTATGTTTTTCTTAATTTCTGTGATATTCAAACCTTTTCGTTTCGTTAATAATCTGTTAAACTCTTAAACAATATCGTTTTCGATAAACAAATGTAAAAGGGCTACAAGCTCCTGTATGTTGTATTAATTTCACGATAAATGTATCGATGAGCATTAATACCTACTATTCTGCCTTAAAACATATCCAAATAAAGGCTGAAGGAGATCGCTTTTTAGAAATAAAACCACAGTTTGTTATCTTACCGTATTTTATTGCGACGAGGCTTTCATTTCACGCATTATGTGAAATAAATTACTGCGTAGAAATCTCGCCAGATGCGCATGTTCAAAAACCTAAATCTACTTTGAAAGGGCTTCGAAACCTTACTAATACATATGAATACACACATATGTCTGACAAGCACTTGACCGGTTTCTTGAATACCTTTTTTGTAACATAATTTTGTGTTACGCAGATTGTATAGTCTTGAGAAAGCACTACATGTTATAGGATCTATCAGATATGTTTTACTAAATAATGGGTAGGATTTAAACGAGTTACTGTAAATTCAAATTTTATGTGTCAAAAATAATGAATTTGGGTAACGAAATTATTATGGCTAATGACGAGAAATTTCCAACTTACAAAAATTAATTTGAGTTAGAGATAATACAAGTAATAAGGATTTTAACAACAACAGTAACTAACAAACATTAATTTGAGTTGCTTTTAATACAAAACTAACAGCATTTTAATATTTGTGTAACCTAATATTTCTTTAAGTGACAATGTAAAATTCTGCATTTCATTCAATATTTAGCAAATCAATAATTTATAGTGACCGCCTTTTTTTTATTCAATGCCAGATTAAATCGGCGCAAGGCCTGTAGCAAATGGTGAAAAGGGGCCCTAGCTTTTTTTAAACTTTTACATAGGTGTATTTTAGATTTCAAACGGATGAAATTTATGATTTTTCAGCATCAAGTTAGCGCCGTTTTCATACAAAAAATTACATTTTATATGCCAGTAACGCTAGTAAAAATTAAATAAAATTAATTAAATTATAAAAAGTAATTAAGTGTAGCATGGTTTTGTGAATTTTACGAGCAAAAAAAATAAATTTTAGAATTTTTACAAGCCATTAATTTTATTCATATGTGTAAAAATGCATTTTTATGTTACTCTCTAATGGCATAATTATGACAGCATGACAGCATTATGTCACTAGCCATCGGTTCGTTAGTCTATAGGGCGGGAGGCCTTGTTCTGAGAAGAACCGGCAAGAAACTCAGCAAGGTCATTTCTTTTCTCCCTTTCTCATACAGCATCCAATTAAAAATATTAGAAAATGCCCTCCCTATTATAGAACGACACTTTCCATTACAGGCAGGCAGTGAGTCCATCGCTTCGGCGCAACACTCCTTCTAAAAGAAATATCTCAACTATAGTAGCTTTATATATGTGTTATAAATCTAAAATCACCAGCTGTAGAGTAACAAGTAGTAAATAAAACGACCATCAACATAAAAAATTACCCCCTAGTTCCAGTTCCGAAAGATTTATTTGAAATAAGTCAGGATAGAATTTGACGATTCAAAATAGTTTTATAAACCTAATCAAATAAAAATATGTTGACTTTATTGGTGTTGATATTAAAATAAAAATATATGCAAAATTTATGGGAACCTTGGATATAATGATAAACCCACGCCAGTTCACGCTTGACTGACTACGCAACGTAATGTGGTGTGGGGGAATGCGCGGTATAGTATAATAATACACCGCACCTGTCGTAAGTTAGTCGGTTGCTTTTTGCTGTTTATGGGGTTTGATCTAAGCGCAGAGGTACAAAAATATTTTTTTGGTTACATATTATAAAATTTAAATATTAATTGCTTTATTTAAGCGAACCGTTGCGTTTATGCTGCCATCCTACTTAACCACATACGTTGCGAAATAATTGAAACAAATCTATGTGTTAGCGTTCAACAAAATCTGCTGGAATATTTTAAATACTGTTTTTGAGATTTGATTAGATAATGTTCTGGAATAAATTTCCTTCTCTATAATTTTCACCACACACACATTTATGTAGATGCAAAAATTATATCAGGAATATATGTATCTAAATCCATTATGAACGATGTAACAATCGATTCTTACGTAAATTTCTTACTTGAAATAAAATTCACTATAAATTCGTTGATGAAATCTATTAAGGAAAGAGTCCTTGAGTCAAAAGAAATTAAGACCAAATTGCTCTCATGTGAACCATGTCGTAACTATAAAAAATTAATATAAATGATATTTAAACATTAACAGAAGGCTAAGCACGAGTTCATATCTTATTCGAAAAGTGACGTAAAGTAAATAATTTTTACAGTATCATTACAGGTTTTTCAACCTAATGCGATAGTTACCAAATACCATTTTTCAAAATGTCTAATAAAAAAGTGCTTAACAAATTCTTATCTCTTTATTTTGTGTTTTGGACCAAACACCAAAGAGTGTCTCCGAAGGAGTTAATATCAGGCCATCGCGCTTTGTCCTCGGAACCGGGATAGTGATACAGTACGTCCTATTTGTAGTGTCCCCTTATTGTTGTTGGTGTTTGTCGAATCACCCTGTTGTTCATTTTGCTGCTTACGTAATAAAGATATTTGATCTTTATTTCTGAGCTAATTCTTAGCTTTTGAGAAGTGAACATTTAAATTGCGTACACATAGTTTTTAATAGTTAACACCCTCACCGCCATGCGGTCCGCCGGCGCGGCGGGTCTTTTCATTTCAAGTGCGACACGCCACCTTAAGCTGTGGTGAATAAGTATGCCTGGCCAGACGGGCAGCTAGCTTACCGTAACTTTCGCGCCATAATCTAACAAAAAATATTGTTAAATAGTCAAACAATTACCTTAACTGTCACGCCACACCTTGTAAACTCCCATTCGGCCGCCAGCCCCTTGCTTGGCTTGCAACAGTCGTTTTTTCGCTTTTTGAGGATTTAGTTTACTTAATTTTTAGTACTTGCAGCATGCATTTTAGACGTTACAATGGAATCAACTCTAATAGCTATAAATTTTAATGTTCCATTGACAATTCTAACCAGATAGGAAGTTATTCCAATCCTGCGGGGACGAACTTGCGTTGGTTCCAAAATTACTCTTATTTAGCATGTCTATTATTAATGCCTTTATTTTGTATGTGAAGATCAAGAACTTCGCAACCAAAAAATATTCTATCACTACATTTTAAACAAAATATTTGCCTTGAATTGATTGGTCCTAAGAAAACCAGCAAACAAAGTGAAAATAATCAGGGTTACTCCTTTAGACATTTGAAAAGTTTCTTTATTTATTTTTTACTTTACTTATACTCATTGCTTATGTTAACACCATATAAATCTGTCAAATTTCATAATTAAATCATATTTTTTTTATTGTAAAAAAAGATGAAAACTCAACATACAAAATCTCACGCACTAATGAAATATATTTTAAATTGCGAGGTCGTAGCGGACCGCAAAAACAATACCTGAGCCCGCCGGTCGCCCGTAAGGCCTGCTAAACTCGTCACAGGGTCTTCACCACGGCTTGCACGGATAGGCAGCCCGCATGGCTTGCTGTTCTTGAAAATTTCTTTATATAAGTGGCAATGAGTGTGTTAAACTATCAGATACATACAAAATATCAAAAAAGTAACATCAATATAATAACAAATAGTACGACTGGGACTTATTCCCTGTAGGCTATTTCTTCCAGACAACCTAAAACTGCATAACAAAGAAAAATAATAAAAACGGTAGCAGGTATTGTGTACATGTATATGTTCATCCATATTATGAATATTATAAATCCGAAAGTAGCTCTGTTTGTCTGTCTGTCACTTTTTGTTTATGCTATCATAAATGAAAAAGTTACTCCGTCTGTCTCTTACCTTTTCACGCTTAACCGATTTGGATGAATTTTTTTATGGAGCTAGTTTGAGTACTGGGGAAGGATATAGGATAGTTTTAATCCCGAAATATTCAAAAGTTTATCAATTCAAGAGTTAATCTTTCAATTATTTTATTTAATAAAATTTTATAATTAAGTTTATTAACAATCATAATTTGAAACATTTGTACAAATTTAAGTAAGATGTTATACGTATATAACAATTTTACTAAAGAAGAGATCAAATTATTTTTTCGTCTTTAGTTTTCTTCTTCTCTTTACTTCGGGACCGTCTTCGTTTCATTCATTGTTTAATGATTAAATATGATTACACACCATTTTACTTTTGATTACTTTTATAATCTAATATTTTGCTACTAAATAGGAAAGACAAAAACGTTAATTATAAACGCGCTCTTACTTTTAATAGTATAATTAACAACGATATATAAAAAATGTATTTCGAATTGTTTTTCTAAAACAGAATTATTGGCAAAATTGGTTTTTAACATTTTAAATTGTAAAGAAATGGTCACTATCATTTGACTTTTTTGTCTAAAATTAATTCTTTAGACACAGATCGCTTAAAACCACTTTTAACTAGTTATATAAATATTTTCTACACAAAACAACGAGTCTGGTCTTGCAACGATTTTTGATAACAAGCCTTATTCTAAGTCCACAGAGTATAACAAAATTAAACTTTACTTAATGAAAATGCAACCTTTTTGGGAGTAAAACTTTCTACCTCATAAATTTATAATGTGACGAAATAAAACCGTACGTGTGATAAAGGGTTTGGGTTGTCCGTACTTAATTTAGCATTATATGACTAACCATAGCTAACTTTGTTACTACCTATTTGTAAATAACACTTTTAATTTCAAAAGACTTTTTACTAAAAAACTTAAAAATAAGTCGAGAGTAAAAAGGATACCTATTTTTTGTTAGAAAGTTACTCCGCTTAGTGCTGTTGTTTTTTAAAGATCGTAACAAGTTTGTCTCATCTCTTTATATTTTTTATTGTAATGACATACCTTATCCTATTTTTTTTATTTTTATGGAATAATATTTTAACATTTATTTGTACATTCTTCCCTACAATATGTTAGGAGGGTGGCGCTCATCCAAGTGGAACGCCCCTCACAGTGTGTGGAAATTGTTACTTTGATAAATTATTTAAAGAGTCACATTTTATTTTTCGACAAACGTTTCCTTAGAAAACCGGAATATATATCAACATTTTAAAAATTTTCTCCATTGGCTAATGACCATAAAGATCAATTGCTCACACTTCGTAAGGACCAGAGGGGATAGTTTGAGTGTCAATCATACACCAGTAGTTAACATAACGTGACTTAAAGCATTTTTGTATTAAATAATGGTTCTATAGATGGTGTTGTTGAGTGTACTCATACGAAATCGTGTCACTTAACGTAACGATACGAATATGAAAAGTAATCATGCTAAGCCCTAGGTTTAAAGTGTAATACCATAAGTGTAATAATGATATTTATAGGTAAAACAGACGGATTGGATCCTAAATTAGGACCAAAGTGGCGTAAAAAAAAAAGTATTCTCTATGTTTAAGTTCTACGAAATTGTCACTAGTAATAAAAAAAGCAACTTTTTCTTCTATCAAAAAGTATGACTAGTATATAGGGCAGGATACTATTTTGTCAATTGTTATAAAAATTATAAAAAAATATTGAATGGTGACTGTACTTTAAATTTTGCTATCCCGTTACAGCCCACCAGGGAACGCCACTGGCTCAGAAAAGTTTACTACACTATACATTCACTATGGTCTTTACTAAAAAGTAAAATTGATTTGTGAAATTCTGAAAAATTGTAATACAAAATCTATATTAAGTTACAAACTAAACAGACAAACCTGCTAGACTTAATAAAAAAAACTTAAAATAAAAAAAATGTCACTTAACTTATTAGATTGATTCCAATCACCTTAAGAATATAAAAATATGAATTTGACAGATTCTGTGTTATTTACACTTCATTGTCTTTGCTAAATTAATTTGAAGTTGTTCCCAAACACTACACAGTTGAAATTTCCCTTGAGGAAATATTTGGAACTGAATTTAATTCAACTGCCTTAATTAATGGCTTTGTACAGATTTTTACTTATTGTTTGATTTAAAACATCTTGATTTTTAATTCAGATTAAAAATTATCAGATTTAAAATAAAAATCATTAAAAGCTCCCAAAGACCTTTTTAAAATATTATTATTTAATGAGGTTTTACATAAAACAAGATTGTAAAATAGTTTATTTTAAGAGAACTAATATTAACCACAATATGCTGATGCAAAAACAATAACAACAAATATTATTTGTCGAAGAAATAAAAAAAAAACTGGTATCCTCTACGGACCTCCAGCCCCTGGTTGCCCCCATCTAGGGATTAAAACCGTGACAATAATCAAAAATACATATATAACATACATCACGTGGACGGATGATTGGAAGGACTTAAAGAAACTTTTGTCCTCATAGAATTAACTAGCTTTTGCCAGCGGCTCCGCCCGCCATAAATTTGGTTATCAGCGAGGGATGTTTCCGGCAACTCCTTGATTTTACTAAAGAAGTTTTTTATAGCTGCAGCTATGCGGTATCTAACGGTTAAATCGTTTACGCAGCAAAAGCTTGCAAAAGGAAATAAAACCCCCTGATTTTGAAACATTCTTTATTGGTGCTCCGCTTCTATTGGTCTTAGCGTGATGTCCTATCGAACACTGAAAGAATTTTTCAAATCGGACCAGTAGATCATGAGATTAGCGCGTGCAAGCAAACAAACAAACTCTTCAACTTTACAATATGAGTAAAGATATATATAAATATAACTAAGTATCTAGTTCATTCAATGGAGCGTATGATTCAGCTTTTGTGCAAAAAACGATGTTTGTGGACAAAATTACATAAGTATACCTACCTATTTAACAATAGCGTTTCTCTTTATACACCATCACATGTGGGTTATAGATTCCTGTGGAGTATATAGGTCTATACTATTTGCGGAAATTACTACATTTATTAGGTATTGATTTTATTGGTCTAGAAGTTTAGCAGGTAGACACTTCAAGCACAAAGTAACTTAATATACTTGTTCTGTGAAATGAAGTAACTTGAGTGAATTGCGCATGATATGAAAGCTTTTGCTAGATTGCAGCCGCCGGTTACCTAATTGAAGTCTCTGAATAAGTCGTTTTAGAGATATAAATTAAATCTTTATTAAAGTTAATTCATTTATAACATTATACAATTACAATTTATTTAACAACAAAATTACACAATTCTGTTTCGAAACTATGTAAAAAGGAATATAAACTAGTGGGAGCTCTAAGTATTAATTAAGTATTAATTAAATTTATGAAGAGAACCAGAATAATAAATAATAAATAAATATTTTTGGACATTAAACACAGCGCTGTCTAGCCCCAAAGTAAGCAAAGCTTGCGTAATGGATACCAGACAACGGATACAAATACATATATATTACTTTTTTTTTAATACATTCATACCATACATAAATACAAGACTCAGACTTAAGACAAACACAAATGTTTATAACATAAATGTTTGTCCAGTGCGGGAATCGGACCTGCAGACACACACAGGTAATGCAGGCACAGCAGCCGGTCACACTATCAACTATGCAGCGAGGGAGTCAATTCTATGACATCTTCAAATTATATGATAATATCTACATATTTCACGAGCTAAGACCACACAAACGAACGAACTTGACTCTGAACGAACTCTACAGCGAAAGACAAAAACGGACGGTACAAAATTTTTTTTGACCTCACCCTATCCCTATGATAATCATCAGCTAAAATCAGACAACAAAAATAACAATATATTTCTTGAGCTTGTTTTTAAAAATCTATGTATTTTACTTAATATATCTGGTGGGATCGTTTGTCTGAAAAACCTTGCCTCATCACAATCTACCAGTACATTTTATAAAATTGTTTTTGCAATAGATAATTAAAGACAAAATTAAATAGTATCTTATATTTACTTTTTACCTCGGCTTCGCCCACGTTGAGTCACTGTTTCGCTCCTTGGCATAAAGGTATTATGAAGCTTACATTAACTATTTGCCACGGCTTCACCCATGATAGTCACTGTTTCGCTCCTTGGCATAAAGTTTTTATGAAGCTTACATTAACTGTTTGCCGTAGCTTCACCCACGTTGAGTCACTGTTTCGCTCCTTGGCATAAAGTTATTGTGAAACTTGCATTAACTTTAATATTTTCTACGGCTTCGCCCACGTTGCGTCACTGTTTTGCTTCTTGGCATAAAGTTATTATGAAGCTTACAACTATTATTTATTTTATTATTATATTATTTATTTATTGTTTTTATATATAAACTGCGATACATTTTTATTAATCAATTATTTTTATTTACAGGTAATTCAGAGCAGAACAAGGAGTAGAGTAGACGAACAACAATCGAATATATATATTGTACTTAAGTATTTTACCTAAGTAATCTATATATTAAATTGAAAGTGCTAGTATAATAGTAAAATAATAACAATGGTAGGTTCAATCAGAAAACCAGTTGTGTATCCTGATAGTTATTAAGTGTTAACGATACTTGCTGTAAGTGAAAGCGGTAAGCAATGTTATTTAACATTACAATATAATTATTACATATCACACAACACATCTTCGTCTTAGTTTTGTAGCAGATTGTTATGAGAAAATAAAAGTTGCGTCAAAATCCATTTGCTTATTTCGTTTCTATATTAATTCAAGCTAGAAAATAACATAGTGAAAGTGTTGATGTATCGAAAACCTATAAAAGCTGTCACTGTATAAAAATCATGTTAACGACTTTCGGCAACTTTTTATTTACACAAATATTAGATAAGTACCAAATTTGAAGCATTTTGACATTTTGATATTGTATCATTGAGCTTTTAACTAAATTTTTCAAGTACATTGTTTCATCCCCTCTCAGCATTGATTTACTTCAGTAAAGAAACACATATATCAACAATCCGCACTGGGCCCGTTTGGTGGAGTATGCCCTAAATCGCTCTCGCCTAATGTGTGGGTAGGGTAGTATTAATATTATTATTATAACAGTGGGGACGTAAAAAGATTGGTAGTGAAGTCATAAATATATGTATTTATGTGTTACTTTACTTGTCATTCATTGCGCGTCCTAAATAAATAATTCAGTTTATATATGAGTAAAACTAATTGAAAAATATTTCTCATGGCACGCACTAAATCAATACAATGCGATACGTCGGCAAGTGGTGTTAACGCAATAACTCTAACGAAATATTCCTACAGGCCCATGTGTTAATCGGAATAGATACTAACATCATTGTTCTTGGAAGTCTTCGTGCGACAAATCGCTGGCATCGACTTGCAGTTTCATATATATCTATATATATAAAAGAAGAAACTGAGTGATTGACAGACAGCATAGCTCAATGCACTGAGTCTAGAAGTTTAACAATTCAATTCATTTAATTTTGGGTTCCAAATGTGATATGGGTTCTAATAAGAAAAGATTGAAATAGGCGTTGGAAGTGAGCATGAACATTTGTCATGTTTTAGCTAGCTAGCTATACCTGAATATATGTAAAACATTAAAATGATTTGTTTTACCGTTTTAGAAAAGTCATTTCATTATAAAAATCAGACAAGCGTGATCCATAATTGTTAGTTGATTTATTTTTGCTTATATTAGTAATTATGTTAGTAATTATTATACATATATATGTGTATGTCAATAAAGAAAAGAAAGAAAGAACAAGGTAAGGAAAATGAAATTGATACTAATATATAAAGAGAGAAAGCGGATGTTGTTAGTATTTATATGTGGAGGGTAATATCTAGAATGACTACAATTCCAAATGTACATAGACTTATATATTAAGTGTATAAAGGAGTCACCTAGTCAGCTGGTACGTGATAAAAAAGTATTTCGGAAAGGAGAATTCCAATATTTTGAAATTTAAATAAACGAGTTATAACGTTTTTGGAAAATTATACTTTAATGAAACATTCTTAAAGTATGTATTTAGTATTTCAGAGCAATAATAAAAAACCTGTCCCTTTAAAAAATCTGTCATATTTTATTTGCTAGCCAGTAAAGTTTCTAAGCCCCATTTGCTAAGGTTTGTAGCTGTTACCTGTCATCTTATAATGAGAAAGTGTACGTATACATATGAAAATAACAATAAAATGTTTATTAAATTTTATCGAATGAACAAAGGCTTACATTTAGCAGCTAGCAAAGGACCTCGACCTAGTTCTCTAACGACTTATTTTCATTTAGTACTAAATTCTGATTAATGATTCGAACGATTCACATTGAAGGTTTAATGAAAGTCAGTGCCTGGAAAAAGTACTGATTACGCAATGAATCGTATACATTCAGTGATGTACGGAAACAAAGCTCAGTGTAACGGTATTTAACCCGGTTTCGAGGTAAAATAGACGAGCGTGAAAAACGCCGAGTCACAGACCGAAGTTTAATTTCAATGATTTATTTTTGTTCTGAACTTTGTGTTTGAAATATAAAGTGAATGATAAATGAATAACCAGCTGTTGGTAAAAGAAATACGCTTGTATATGATTAGGAAATACAAAATGAACGAAATATTTTTTTGGAACTGATCATAGCGTAGAGTAAACTATGTGGGTGAAGATTGTTTAATGTTTGATTGATATTTTAACAGTAAATTTGCTTTTTGCTTAAATTTAATACAATTAAGTCTACATAAATTTATGCTTCGAAATCATAAAAAAGGATACCAAAAATTCTTATTCGGGACATCCCCCAGCCCAATTCTGCTTATAGTTCGTCAGAATCTGGTAATGGGGTATATATTCTGTGCCTGGTTTTTTTAATTTAGGCGCTAAAATATGCTTAACAATTTATTTACAAATGATTTTTTTTTTAAAATCAAGTTTTTATTTAATTATACTGTAAAACCTGACAAAATTTATATTCTTTTATTAACAAAGGTAGTCTTGAAATTGATTGTTTGTTTAATCTTTCATTATGTCGACTGGTAACCCTGAAATTTCAATACTTTTAAGAACGCTCGTTTGTTTTGTTACCAATTAGTTAACGCTTGGAGTCCACTGTGACGGGAGCTTAAAAGCTTTTGTAGATTTTACTGTGTCCCCAACCACGGTATAAATAACTGTGCTCTGTTTCATTTGTGTTATTGTAAAGTACTGGTAGTAGAACAATGAACTTTTGAAAGTGTTTTGTTCATCGACAAACAAATAGATGACTGAAACATTCACCTTAGTGTGTCACCAAGTCTTGATTGTAATAAATGACAACAAGGCACAAAAAAAGGCTAAGTGTGAGTCTAAACTGCACAGGTGGTAGTACGAGTACGTGCTCTTTGCTGTGACACTTGTTGCTTAAAATGAACAGCAAAATAAAACTTGTGATCCATCTTTCTATATTATTGTATGTCTGTAATAGTCTAGAATTTTTAAAAACGAATTAAAAGTTATGAATTCAGCAGTCGTATATGCCTATTAGAACTTAGTTTCGTAGAAATCAAAAAAAAAAGAACGAGTTGCACTCCGGGAGTGCCGGCAGAAGTGAAAACCTTTACACACGATTCGCGCTTAACACTCAAATATGTCACAAGACATGTCTTTGACATTGTCAAGAAATAATAATGTTTGTTTATTTACTTTTTTGACGTAGTATATTTGACATCGCAATCTGTCATAGAATAAAAATTCCATATCCAACCTCCCTGTACTACTCATAATCGCGAATACTAAAAATAAAAATTATAATACGCGTGGCATTACGGTTTCCATATTTTACAAAGCCAAAGATGCACTTTGTTCAATTTCCATATTTTAAACACTTTATATACACGAATTTTACGAATACACAGCAGTATGGCCACTACACAGACGGTCGAGCCATCAGCTGTCACCATCCATGGATGCGCGGAGCACGCTGTAACATGTTTATGTTACACACGACCATTCACGCAAGCGCTCTGCGCCGCCTAAACTAAACAGCAGGCGCAGGCATACATTTTCGCCGCGCCGTAGAAAGAGAGGGGGATACCTCCCTCTCATCCCTCTCCTGCGCCGCGCCAGCTGCCTACTCTCCATCCGTCTTACGCATTTTCACGATTAGGACACGTGACCTGACGCGAGTTTATCATTTTTTACCCATACCAAAAAAAGTGCACAACGCCGCTAAAGAAGTTTTCACTTCAAAAATCATATGTTTGGATCAGCCATCTTTAAAAACTAATAAAAGTTAGCACCCAAAAACCCGCCCATAACTTAGTTGCCATTTCATCAAAAGAAATGGTTACTGAGAAAACATGATTTTCTTAAATTTTTTGTGACTTAAAAATTACTTAGATGTACGGGAACATGTATGTAAGGGAAAATAATAATATTTTTTTTTTAATCGTTCAGCGTGAGTCAAATACACAAATGTGGCAAATATCTATTATTTTATTTATTTATTTATTTATTTATAATGCATTTTCATGCCAAAACCACACAAGTTAACTCACTTGGTATGTTGTTTGAGCAAGGAATATAAATAACGTGATATTATTTTGAATAGAAATATACTATTTCTCTATTCACAAGTTTAAAAAAAATATTTGATGCAACTCCAAATTTAATTTGACTTATTTATTGTTATTAAATCATTGTAGATAAAATTTTCTAGTAACTTATGGCGCGTTGGTTTTGGGATAAAGAATCATTATTTTTGTCACTTTTGTCACCTGTTATCCGTTCGTTTAGAATTGGCATCAAAAATATAAAAAAATTAGTAGCATCTGCATCAATTTGTCAAGCGTTCGTTTACGATATTTTTGTTATTTCTAACCGCCAGGTCAGAAAATTTTGTTGCACTATAGCTCAATTCTCCATCTGCGTGCGTAAGATTTTTCTTTTTTTACTTTTCAGTGGGATTTGGGTTTCGAATTATAACCGATTTTTGATCTGTCAATAGATATTATAAAAAATAAAATATGACGAGTTCAAGAGAAGAAGAAGCCTAAAAGCCTAAAGTACTAGTTCAAGTCAAGCAGTAGCCTTAAAACCTAAAGTACTAGTTCAAGTCAAGCAGAAACCTAAAAGCTTAAAGTCTTATTTTACTAGTTTTCATATTCCTACTTTAAAAAAATTAAAACAATCGCCATCTTCTTTGTACTTATTTGTACCTTTCTTTTTAATATACTTAATTATATTTTTTATTTTTAATGTAATTATATACTGTAAAGAATATTCTTTACATTTTTCCGCCACATATCTACAAGCATCGGAAATTCTTAATAATGAACCTATGTTAATCATATTTTGTTTTTTGCTTATAAAAAGTGAACTACCAATGTTTGTGATTTTATCCGTTTATTTTTACGCTAAATACTAATCTCGAAATATTTCAGAAATTTACTTATTAAACTTCAGCATAATAATATTTATAGGTACCTCAAACAGAAGACTCTTTTAGATAAAAATGTTTATCGTTTTTCGCCGCGGAGTTTGCGTAGAGTTCCATTCCGCATCCAGTTTTAGGCCAACCTAAAGTAATAGACGCTGTCGGAGTCAGTCTGCTTTATTTCCTCGGAATAAAAGTCAGTACAGTCCCAGACTAAATATAGTTCCCACTGTGCAGCATTCAATATTCAGCAGATTCTATTTGATGTCAAACAGTTTTGACACGACGAATATTGTTGCATTAGCCAGATAAATATCAATAGTAAGTAGATTGAGTTAAGTGGTCTGTTTTTAGTTCTTTGCCCATTTAATTATTTTATTATTTAAACCATTATTGTTAAAGATTTTACACATACTTCTTTTGATTTTCTTTCGGTTTCAGTAGCCGTCGACGCTTGCAACACCAGGGGTAAGGGGCAATAACAGAGTAAGAACTCGCGAGTTGCCGACACTTTAAAATGTAATAACCCCATATTGTGGTATCATGTATATCTACACGGTTTTTAGACCTACAAAAGAAAAACTTGGCAGGGAGCTATTTCCACAACTTTAGCGTTCGCAGGAGGAAGTTCATCTAAAACCGCACTGTACGTGACTATTTAGGTTCAAAGGTGTGAAGCTAAATTCCTTGCTGATAGTGAGTGGAACGATGGTAGAAAGAAAGGGCTTCAATTCGAACAATTACCCAGAACATTGCATTACAACAAAATCAATATATCAAAAATATTATCTTTCTTCAACATACAAGGCAGTAGTAGGTACATATAATTTTGACCGGCTACAAATTATCTTGTATTCTACATAAGGTGACATCTCACACCACCTAGTTGACACCTTGGCACGATGCCCGAAAAGCTCTCATATTAATAAAACGTATGACGTGTTTTAAGTGTTCCAAATAGTTTGTCCTGTAATGAACTACACTATGTGGCATACTTATACAATAACTAGCTGTTACCCGCGGCTCTGCTTGCTTCGGTTTTTGGCGATGAATTTCCTCCGGCAACCTCTTGATTATAGTCAGCAAGCTATAGCTGCAGCTGTAATTCGTTCACGAGGAATTAGTTTGTAGTTATACCTGAGGGAACTTTTAAATTTTTCGAGATAAAAAGTGAGTCTTATCTCGTTGACCTTAATAATAAACAAATTGACTTTCGCATTTATAATATTAGTGTAGATGACATAATAAATAGTTTGAGTAATGATATATTTAATTTATTACTACTATGCAGTATATATCTCATTATATTAGTTTTTAAGAACACGGAGAAAAAATATATTGTTCTTATTAAAAACCTATTTCTTAGAACGCATTAATACTAAATTTTATTAATTTCAACATTTTTTTTTCTGAAAATTACAAACCAATATAAATTTAAGTATATTTTATTAATTTCATAAAATAGTACCAACAAAATAGTTTTATTCTTTTCCGTAAATAATAATTTGTACTTCGGATTACAGGATTTTACAAATCCTATAAAACTTTACTCGAATTTATAAGCAGGGTAATTAATATCAACATATAAAGCTTACTAAAGATTACAAAAAGTTTTATTGAAGTGGGAAGATAAAACACTACTTGCCATTACAGTGAAGGCCAATTCATGTTTAAGTAAACCGCACTAATTCCTTTCTGAGAATTAGTGCGGTTTACTAATAATAAACACCATATCGTACCGCTACCAATTAAGGTTGACGTCACGCATCCTACATCGCGCTATCGAAGTTTCTTCAATATTTTGCATATGTACAAACCGAATCGCAAGTAAAGTGGACCAAAGCGTTTTCTAGGTATAACTTCTCACCGAGCGGGGAAGACCCCTTTATCGCTCCTCTACAAATTCCGCAATTGGTGACCCTAAGCTGAACAAATCCTGATGCACCTTCCGCCGCAACCATTCATCTCCGGCAACATGTACTATTATCAACCGTACGCTCCGCATCACAGAGCTTCATCAGGACCTATCGGTACAATTAAGGCTTATTGTAAGCATGTTACGTTATTTGCATTCCAATAATTTTTACTTGTTTTTAGTAAAGAACACTGTTATTTTAACAAGAGTAGTTTTATTTCTGTTAGTAAATACAATAAGTAAAACTCATTGGTAACCGTTAATGTAATTTACTTGTCCTCGGAATTACTAATATTTTAGTGATTATTAGTATTATTTACTTGTAGCTACTAAAGTTTTTTCTGTGTGTATTACTAAAATAATATTTAATATAAAATGAAAATAGCCTTTCTTCAAAAAAAGAACTAAAAGATAAATAATAATAAATAATGGTCCTAAAGCTAACATTATAACAGAACATACGTGACCTAAACTACGTGTTTCTCCCGGCTTGCGTTCGGATGCTTATAGGTTTTTTTTATTCTAATTATTTTGTTAAAATTTTATTTAATTTGTAGCTGATACCAAAGTCATCAAACTGAAAGTTCCGACATGATGTAATTAAATGCTAGTGGGTTCCATTTCTGGTGTTTGGCAATGGACCCCAATGTGGTCAAAGGGGAGAATGGGCAGTTATAGTAAACTACAAGGGTTTTTGCGGAACCCTGAAAACCCTTAATAACGTCAAATAGGCAGATGGAAAGACGTGACGAAACAATAAGGATTTAGTTTTTAACATTTGGCTAATGAACCCAAAAATCATCCACAGCTCAAACATGAAGATACAATAGAAATTCAGTTTGGCTACGGAATTCTAAAAACAGACTTGTCATAATCAGTTTTTTTTCGCAATACTAAGCATTTGCTTGTATAACATTACGGTTCTAACTCCCCGGAGGGGTTAACCATGCAGTGGCTGAAAGCACACCCACACCATAATCCGCTTCTGATTACAGGATATCTGGACTAATGTGGCTATTTCCTATGTCCTATATAAGGTCATATGTACCATCTGTATAGTAATAAGCGATAAAATGAAAGACCAGGGACACAATAATATACCCCTTTTCAAATACAAAAAAAAAATTACAATAAACATTTCCTTGCCGAACTCTGGTTTTCCTGATCCAATCATTATCAAACTTGAATGGGACAATTCTGGAGGTAGTACTTTACATGTATGTAAAAATATTCAAAATAGGTTCACAAAAAACGAATAATAAACTAATATTTTTTTAAATATTGTTTTTTTTTCTTTATTTACTTAATTTTATATGGATATTAAACATTTAATATTATCTTAAAAGTAAAAGTGCTGTATTATTATTTACATCTTGTGTCTGTTTTTCAGAAAAACAAATCATAGAAGTTGACAATGACGAATATAGTCACAAAACAAATATTCAAACATTACAAGTACAGTATGTTTTGCAAATATGACAACATTATACAGAGGAAAATGGCGATTAGCTTCCGTTTCCGCACTTTTGCTATTTTTTGAATCGTGTAAAAAATACTAACTTGCCGTGTTGAACATCAAAAACCATTAAATGTAAAATAAAATAAATTGATGTGTGTGTGACAACATAAAGAACTTTCATTTCTACTAACAGAGTATCATAGCAAAACATATTCACAAACACAAAAAAATATAGACACAAAACAAATTCACAAACGAAACAAAAACATTAAATAGTTTATGATACTATTTTTACTTTACTTTATTATGAGCTAAATAAAAAATATCAATTGTAGTATAATTGATCCAAATGCTGAAAAAAAGGCTTGTGTATAAAGAATATCATATCAATAAATCAAATAATAACCATTCCATTAAACGTGACAGCATAAACAACAGGAAAATTGTAGTTGTCACCAATTATTGCGACTTAGAGTTAACGACTTGTAGTTAAATAAAAATATGTGTGTTTGTGGTGGCCGAGGGGTTTCGACTTCACTTTGCGTCCTGAGTGACGGAGGTTTGAGCCCGGCGTGTACCAATATGTCTTTTTCTTATTTTCTCAAGTACATTAATTACTCATACCACTGGCTTTTTGGTAATGAAAAACATCGTGAGGAAACATGCATACGACAAAACAAAAAAAAGACGTATGTAAGTCTACAATCCGCACAAGGCCCGCGTGTAGATTATGGCCTCGGTGAGGGTGGGCCGTGCCCCAACAGTGGGCACGTGTGAGGCTGATAAAGGAAGAAAAATAATGGTTTTATTTACTTTGCAACATTTACGTTATGTAATTGACTAACCCTAGTTCTAGCCCTGTTTCAAATATCATTTTTGTCTTTATACACTTACACTACCCATATGTAACACGATAATGAAATCTCTAAACATTTTATACAATATTTAAACTGAATCTAGGCAAAAAATGTTGAGAAGAAAATGTTCGAACAAATAGTCACAATAAGTTAGGTCATCCACAATACCTGTTAAAGCTGCTTTGATATCATAACATGTCGCCGCTCTCAAGTAAGAACGCGTTAAAAGCACAATCAGCTGTGTACGATTAGCTTATGGAAAAAATAATTTAAAAAATAACCCCAAAAGCAAGCAAAACATTAATTAAATTTTTTTCGCAAATAACTGAACGTTTTCAATAAAGTTGAAGTAAGATTTAATAAAAAATGTAGTCGATTTAATTTTATTTTTTTTTGTTAACAAAAATAGTTTTAAGAGCGTATTAAAATTAATAGCGGTTTAAAACAATGTTTTTAGACTTAAATATAAATTTGAAATCCTAGGTTAGCAACTAATTTATGTCCGTAGGTTTCTCTGTTTGATACATCTTAATAAACTTCAGAGCTAGGGGCTCGCGAAGAACTAAGCAAAAACAGGTTACTACCGTAGGGTTCCTACGGCAACTCCTTGATATACCGGATACAAAAAAAATTATAATATTCTCAGTCCTATCTTAACACGTTCGTTGCGCAGTTAATAAAATATTGCCTTGCAGTTTCATGCGTACTTTTAAAAATACTAAAAAATAACGAAAAACGTGGAAGCTTAGTTTTTAGCACAAGGTACGAACCAATTTTCAAGCGCCTTTCATTTATAGTTTTAAGAAATAAGATTTGAAATAAGAAGTTGACCCCCAAGTTCCTTTTACAGTACGAGTTCCTAAAAGAGAGTAAGAAAGAATGTGTTTTTAAAATTCCGTTCCTATAGCGGTCTCTTAAACTATGAAAAGAAGCGACTCTATAAAATTCACGTCTTAATTTCATCTTGTTAAGGCCGTACGTTACTCAGTCAGTTACTTAGTCAATTAAGTACACGACTGTTTCATACACTAACATAAGTTATGGAAACTAAAATACTTTTTGCAACAAAAATAGGAAAAAAATAGTGTTTCACCCTTCACTTTACTGGCATTTTAAAAACACTAATTTTATTTGAACCGCGCTCCGACCGTTAGTTTCTCGTTGTCAATCACTTGCCCAAACCGGATTTGACGGAAGCTTAAAAGCTTTTCGAGCTTTTTAGTTTTCGCAGGGAAATTGGTTTTAAGCTTTGCTATTGACGAAATAATACAACAAATGATATTTATTGAAGGAGATTATGAAATATTTCAAGTATTTTTTTATTAACTTATGTCAATAAATATATTTTAAAGAAAAGACGTCTGTATACATACAACTGACGGATACAAAATATTTTTCCCTGTATCCCACTTTGTATTACAATTTTCTGTACAAAGTACAATCTACTACAACTATGTTGTACTATGTCTTGTGAGACTTTTTCAAGAAAATTGCAATATATTTTTGATGTGTTTAGTTTTCTTTTAATTTCGTTAATGTCGATTTATTTGCTGTGTAATTTATTCGTAAAATATATCAGTCATCTCTCGCTGACAGGTAAAATCACTTGACTTATTTTTTTCAGTTGCCTTTCTAACATAAAAGTCTGAATCTCTCTGTAGTGTCAGACGATAGCTCCCGTAGGGCGATAGTTCACTTTTATAGCGCGTCCCTTGAAGGTTTTGTTTTCTTTTGGGAAGAAGGACGTTGTGCAAACAAGTGTAGTTTATTATTATATTGTTCGCTTTTAGTTTATTTTGCTTATTTAGCTTATTTTATTTGTGAGTGAGAAAATTTTTGGGAGTTTTAAATAATTTAGGCAATATAAGGATTGGTAAATGTTTACGTTCTTAAGTAGTAACTAGAAATAAATTTGGGTTACAACCTGGTATCATTGGCCAAGTATGATATTTACTTGTATGTTTTTACGTATGTATGCATTTATGTATTGACGTCATTAACAATCAGCATTTAGACCTTTCTTTCTTAATATTCTATGTTATTTTAATTTTATGGGTCAGACTTTGGTTTTCTTATAAAAGGTTTCCTAATTTGGGAAAAGAGCAACGTTTGTGAATGTGTGCGTTAAATATAATTAAAGCACAACATTTCAGTGAATAACATAAATAAACCCAAAATTAAGGCTGTATATTCGCTACTTTATCATAATCGTTGTTCGCAACTATTTAAATTGAAAATAAGCAGAGCAATAGCTGAGTAAAGCTTATCTCTGACCCGGGACTGAATAATTAGTTTCACACTATTCTAAAAACTTCGCTTTATTTAATTGAAATACTTCTTACTACCAAAGAAAAATAAAAATAACTTAAAACTCTAATCACCATAACAACCAGTTAATTAATTATGTGTCACTATATTTCTGAGGAGATTCTGTTTCTCGAGTTAAAATGAATCCAATGTGATTTTTGGGCCCATAAACTATCTTGATGCTAAAACCACGTTAATTTCGTTTTTTTAATAACAACAAAAAAAAAACATTCTTTCATTTATATTATAACTCTGATTGCGACTAATCGCAATAAAAGAAAATATAAAACTAATAAATATCAAATTTCATACATACAATATTAATTATTATCTAATTAGTATTTGGTATATTATCTATAATTATTATGCTATATTTTAACTTGTTACTTATTAAAACTTCTGAAATAAAGTGAACACCAGCTCCTATTCACCCCGTTTACCCTGTCAACAATTTATTTGTTATTTAAAGCTAACCTTTATTATTTGTAAAGTAGCTTTATAAAGTAATAAAGTTTAACTGGAACTATTTTAGTAGTTGGTTTATTCGAGGGATCAAAGTGGCCGAAAACAAAATACTCCGAATACTGTGTAAGCAAGTATTTACTGCGTGAAATTTAAAGGTGTAACGACATTACAGTTAACTTTTTAAGGGTTGGTTGCATCGATTTAAATTATATTTTATATAAAGATGTCTTTTGTGAACCGCCATACATATTTGTTATTAAAATAGCTTTACGAATATTAAACCAAAGAGTCAGTCCATACAATTACCAAAAGGGTTAATCATTAACATTTTGGTACAGAACCCTAAGTAGAAAGAATAACCTATGTCAATAAACATTGATTTACAGTGTTTTTGTTCAGCTTTTATTCTAATATCTATTTGCTGGGGGCTATTTTACATTATTATTTAGATTATCTGTTATGCCAAATATCTGACCTTGTAATCATGTCTGATTTTTTTCATAATTGAAATTTGATTTTTTTTAGTTACCAATGTACCAACCGAAGTAGAGTAGGCACCACATCCAACAACAAATAGACATCACATTCCTAAGCCTGACCCTGCCCTGGACAAAATAATGGTTTCCATACTTCTTAACTATTTATTAGGATATAATTTATTAGGTATCTACCTTTTGTAATTCAAGAGGTATTACGTTACGTTATAATATTATTATTAATTTCAGCGGAAAATTTAGTCATTTTAAACTGAAATATATTTGCAATGACAATTTGACTACGAATGTTCGTAAATACTGTTTAAATAAAATCAATAAATGCATAAAGTCTTTATTTCAATTTTAATATTACAGTAAGGGTCTCACTGTTTCCCACAGTAGGTTTCCCTGTTTCGGGGGATAACAGGTTTTATTGCGTTAGTACCTACATATTTAATTTAAGACTTAGTAACTTCTAACGTAAGGCCGTAAATGAAGTAATTAGATCTATACATATATTCAACTCAAAGTCTGTTTGTCTATTTATGTTTTTTTTTATTCAACAACCACTTATCCGATTTACATGTTTCTTTTTTAATTGATAACTATGTTATCTGCCCAGCATTTAAAATATATTTTGTTACATAGAATAACGTACAAAGTAAAAAGTGACGATTATGATAAATCAAGTCGAAAAAAGACTTTTTAGGCGCGCTTAAATGGCTTCTGCTGAGTAAACCATAGAGATAGATCAAATTAATGTAGTACATAGAGTAGGAATAGAAATAAGTGGAGCCTCGGGCAAAACTAGTATATTTATATAAATTTATATTACAACGTATATAAATAAGCACACACGTGAGCCACAATATATAGTATTTTGATATTAAAACATATAAAGACACCAATTTATACTAAACATATATAGCAAGGTATATTACGATCCACTCTGTCATATTATTGTCGTGCGTGCTACAAATACATATTTTATGGTGCTATGAGGGCAATAATATACGTTTAATCTTCTTCACTGTAACTGTATGATGCTTAGCTGTAATATGTTATATTATTATAATGCAATATATTAAAACATATTATCATTTTATAATAACCATGTGTGTGGCGTCTTTATTATATCTGCAAATCATTTGCGAAGTTACATTTTACCAAATATCTTTGTCAAAACTTATATTTCAAAAAGACATCGAAAATATAATACCTGCGAAATTACCAATTCTTTTTCATAACTTCATATTAAAATACCTAAATAAAATTGGGCATTTAATATAAATAAAACATACCATTTGAAATATACGAATTATAAGCCCAAGTGAAATATTTTAATAGTTTTATTAACATTAGCTGCATAAATCTTATTATATCAAAATTTAAGTACTACCTTCTACAGATTTTTTTGGAGTAACTATACTTTCTTGTACAGTGATATTATAATATATTGTCCTAATTGAATATTCGCCTCACCTAAACATACTTATAAGCACACCTAACCATTACATTTTTCAAGTGTCAACCCTTATATAGGGCGCCGCATTACCAAATACTTGTCTTACCAAATTCCCTATTGACCCGGAGACTACGCACACATGTGAAAGCTATCCTGTGTACAAACGCTTACGCCTACACACTCAAATCCGCCCCCGTAAAAGCCCAGTATCGGAATTGACGTTGCGGCGGTCAGACGTGACGAAAGCGATACGAAAGCATTAAACGATCGAAATATAATACGTATAGACGATTCACTTTACTTTAAATGTAAAAATGTATGTACAGAAATAAAATGTGTTGTGTTTAGTGTCGTTTTTTTGTTGTTATGATGTATTATTTATTATTGAACATGACTAAATAAGTGTAATAACAGGACAAAATGTTACAGTGATTAAAAAAGTATTAGTGATAGTGACATGAAATTAGGTTTTGACTGACGACTCATACAAAGGACACTCATTTGCAAAGAAAACGATGGACACACAGGTAAATTACAGATTCTATGATCCAAAAATATACGCATGTAATTTCGTTAGCTTGGAAATTATCCAGAGCGTTTATTACAAGAATATACGTGCAGTTAAATTTATCAACGAAGGAGTTCTACTGAAGATGACGTCATTAGTTATGGATCATTTTAAAATATCGTAGACATAAGAAATATTATTAAATTGTAATTTTAAAAATAAATCAACACTAACGGGGAAAAAAACTTTTAAAATTTGAAAGAATTTGAATAAATATACAATTGAATAAAATACAAAATTTTAGAAAAAGTGACAATATTGAAAACGAAATTAAAGATAAGATGACAAAAAATCTTCAGGAATACGAAATCGCTTCATGTATATTTATCTCGTCCCGATTTTTCCACAATCAGAATGGACTGAGCCGTGACGACAAAGATAGAAACAGATTTGTGCTCAATACGAGTCGTTTTTTTAGTGTTGTGATTCGTGGGATTGTTTCGAATTCAGCAAGTATTTTCTCTTGCGAATATATTTTGCGAGTATTCTTTCTTTTAACTCTGAAGTATTCAGATATATTTTATTTTATTTGAAATTTGGTAAGTCGGATTATGTCTTCTGCTGATATCTATTTGAATACAGAAAATTGAGAAAGGGTTTGATACGAAGAAGAAAATGAAGGATTGGATAAGCTGACGAATTGAATTGATTCAGAGTTTTATCCTTTTGTTTCTGGAACTATTCGTTTACATAAATATATTTTTGCATCGAATAAAAAGTAGGTATTATTGGACTTAGTTTTACAAGGTTACTCGAGTTTTTAAACGTTTATTTACCAAATCAGCGTTTGGTGGAATACACTTTATACATTTCATTCTAGATTACGATTTAAATTGTACTTCAAACTATTATCGTTGCTCGTACTCATCCAATTACAAAATAGGAAGAGCTTTTGACTTTAATATGTGAAGCTCATATTCTTTGGGTGAGAAAATAAAATTGTTACTTAGAAACGCCTACGTATACTTAATAATTTAAAACTGAAGAATCATACAATCTTTTATATTTAGTGTACAATTACACGGCCTTATCGCTATAAAGCGATATCTTACAGGCAACCTTAGGGTACAAGTAATAGACATAGAAGCAAGATAAGTAGGTGTCACAGGAAGAGAAGAGTCTTTTGTAAGATAAGTAAAGCAAGCGTCAGCACAATCGAGGGTAGGAAGGAGCAAAGATTGTGGAAGCAAAATATATGGGAACCGGTAGAAGATTACGTAGACGTCGTAGGGATCCATAGGAGACAAACAATTTTTGGCTAATTTCTTTTACTTGTCAAATTACTGTCTACTAAGACTCCAAGATTTTTAACTGTGGCACTGTCCGCAATAGGAATTCGTATATAAATGATCCTCCTCCTTTATATTAAGAGATTCGTATATAAATGATCCTCCTCCTTTATATTAAGAGATTCGTATATAAATAATCCTCCTCCTTTATATTAAGAGATTCGTATATAAATGATCCTTCTCCTTTATATTAAGAGATTCGTATATAAATGATCCTCCTCCTTTATATTAAGAGATTCGTATATAAATGATCCTCCTCCTTTATATTAAGAGATTCGTATATAAATGATCCTCCTCCTTTATATTAAGAGATTCGTATATAAATGATCCTCCTCCTTTATATTAAGAGATTCGTATATAAATGATCCTCCTCCTTTATATTAAGAGATTCGTATATAAATGATCCTCCTCCTTTATATTATGAACCTAATACTGAACTCGTACATTTGCTAATCAAGTTTTATACCACTCTGTAAGTTTAACGATATAAATCTTTTGTTTTTACGTTTCTTAGTTCTGGAATAAGACGTTTAATGATTTAAAAACGTAGTGTTTGCTTGCTTTTGTAGGCTATTGTTGTAAAGAAAATCATTACAATTTTCCATCGAGACTACTGAATTGTATTCTCAATGTAAAAGTTTAGTTTTTCAAGTTAGTTGTACTTACATTATTATATTATTAGTTATGAAATTTTCAGAAATTAAGTCGAAGTTAATTTTTTTATTCAAATTAGGTTTTTACAAACACTTTGGAATCTTCAAAGTTACGAATTACTATTTTTTGAATATAAGTAAGTAATAAATTTTTGATTTTGTGAATAATAAAATCAAATTATCAGCATTCTGGTTTCTATTTTTTTTACTTACTTAATTTGTTTTTTTCTTAGCAACAATAAATATAGAGGTACCTATTGTCCATCAATAATTTTAATTCTAATTTATACTACATCTATAATAATTCTTATATTGAAGTGTTTTTTTGGTTTAAGACATGGTATAAAAGTAAATTACCCATAGAACTGAATTTTCAGTAAGTAAATAAACTACAAATAATTATAAAAAATATATAAATACTACTTTATAATATTTCAAAATTTGAAATAAGAAAAAATATAATCCAATAGAATTTCTTGAAAGAAAAAAATCACAAAATTGGCTCTAGTTTTTGCCAATTTTCGATTCATTTTTATCACGGTTAATATAATTGAACTATAATTTAACCTAAATAAAAACTTATTTAACTAAAACAAAACAAAACCAATGGCTGTTATCAGGCAAGTTTGAAGACAAATAATAATATCCGGGATTATTAATATTTAATGCTATTCGCCCATAAAATGAACATATTTTATTAATTATTATTGCGGCTTTAGTGTTATAAGTTTATTAAATTTATGCATTAAATATTTACGCTTTAATACACTTCGCGGCGCCTCGCTATAACTTTCGAACTATAAAATTTTATATAAAACTGGCACACTGCAGACCTAGATATTAATTACTAGGACATGTCTTCAAAATTTCGTGGTGTTTGATCAGCAAATGTAAAAAATAAGTGAGAAATTCGTTTGTATGAAGCACGCTGAGAGGCGCTCTGAATCGTATTCTCTTAAGGTATTCGATAAAGATTTCGAATATGATGATGTGTATCACGGACTCAATCTCTATTAAATCAAATTTTCACTGAAAAGATTCCCACGGCTTACATTCAGTATTTGTTCTTGGTGAAAGGAGGTCAAAGATAGCTTGTGTGTGATTGAACATGTATTATGTAATATTTTTTTTTCATGGTGGTTTCAAATGTGATATGACTGATTGTCGATGAAGAAGCACAAATCTTTCTTAACTAAGAAACCCTAAAACACAAATCCCCTGAGTAATGCATGCCACAAATCTTCAAAGTCAAGACAGGAAAGAAACATGCTTATACAAGAATCTCATAACATCCTAGCGTTTTTTGAAAATTTGAAATTTTCGGTATTTTACTTGATCACGGAACATTATACTCCTTCATTGCGTTATCTTTAGATATAATATTAGATAACTTTGCAAGGACTACATTGTTAATGTTATATGTGTACACCTACTCATAATCGAACTTCACTTTGATTATACATTATACTTCTTAGCTTTATTCTTAAGTTGAAATAACAATATTTTATTAAAATAACTGTTGGTGGCATCAAAAGAAGCAGAAAATTAACCGTGATAGATAGAGTTGAAATTTTAAAAAAAGATGTATTTTTGTTGCCGCTATAACGACAAATACTAAAAGAACAGAATAAAATAAATATTCAAGGGGGCTCCCATACAACAAACGCGATTTATTGACTTAACAGTGTGCCTAGTGTGAATTTTTAACGCTTCCATCGCGTTTGCGTCAACGAAATACATGTATTGGAGACGATTTTTTCTCATATGACTTTTAATAAATACGCGAACGCAAAAGTACAGTTAAAAACACGCAAAAACTCACACTCGGCACACAGGTAGACGCTTAAAATATTCACAGCATATTTAGTTATATAGTCACTTTAAAAATAAATAATTAAATTGAAAAAGAGCAAATATTTAAGGGGGACACCCATACGACAAGCGTGATTTTTTTGCCGTTTTTATAGATATTAGTATGGGACCCTTTGTGCGCGAGTCCGACTCGCACTTGGCCGATTTTTTTGCTTATGAGGTTGCATCTAACGAGATCGTTTTGCACAAAAGAATTCGATGGCTCTTTAAACATTACTAGGCAACAAAGGGATGCACCAAAAAACTTTTTTGGTGAGGATACGTCTATAAAATAATATTAAAAAAATTACATTACTTTCAAACCCCACTAAAACTAATAATAAACTTTACGCATATAAAACAATGAACTATCTTTTCCTTGAAGTGAAATGGCAAAATTTTGTAGCAAAGATACGAGACAACTCATTTTTGGCGTCCAACTTTACTGTGTTAGTGTGTTAATAGTAGGGTCAAATATGGGGTTCCTTAAAAAGTCATTGGAATTTTAAAGGATTGGAAAGCTCTCACAAGTGATGCCCTTAGCGTTACAAGCATCCATCCGCTTAGCATCAAGGGGTCGTGTGCTTGTTTGTCACGTTATTAGTATAAATAATAGGCTCACAATCGGCTGCTCTAACAAACAATTTCAATAAAATTGTTTAAAAACAAGTCAAGAAGAAATTCATACATTTCCAATTTAGGTTGTTTAAAAACAGATGACAGAAGACAATTTTTTTTCTGTTTCAACTTACTTTAAATAAATTCTTATTAAGAAATAGTGTTAAAGTCCAATTAGTAAAATGAATCGCGCCAATATTTCAAATCAACTTTTACCTAAAATGTATCCAGGACGCAGTAATAAAACAGCTATTATACCATCCCACGAAATATAAATCTAATGACGTAGGTCTTCCCCCTGAAACTTTCCGCCTACGCAGCAGAATAGCTCTCAAGTCTGTATAGATAAACCGGTACCCTCATATATTATCATCTCCTAAAGCTGATATGGATTTTGAATTAAGGATAAGCATATTCGATTATAAGTATGCTGTCTAAATGTCTAGGAGACATAAGATAATTGTT
This sequence comes from Apoda limacodes, assembly GCA_946406115.1. NCBI lineage: Eukaryota > Metazoa > Arthropoda > Insecta > Lepidoptera > Limacodidae > Apoda > Apoda limacodes. The sequence goes on along the minus strand of OX291555.1, from coordinate 26,169,412 downwards.
GTCTGATGTCATTAAAGCTTGTAATTGTACCAGCCTTTGCCCGCGGCATGGCTTGGGATTCTTTATGTATTTTAGTAAGGAAGTACCATTAAAAGTTATACAAAGGTTATACAAAGTTGTACCTGAGTGAACTTTGAAATTTGTCGGGATAAAATATATCGCTTTAACAACAGCAGCGATGTATTGTCACGTGAAGCCAAACTGCATGCAAAGTTACGTTACTCTTCGATTCCAAAAAGTTGTTCACTTCTAAGGTTATAAGCAAAAAGCCAAACAACGGAAAATTACTTATAAGAGGGCGATGTAGACAAGAAATGTAATTAAAAATTACAATTCCCTTTTCTGGTCTGTGGCCCTCTTGACGCTAAACCATTAAAACACGTTAAAAACGATTAATTGAAGGAGTTGGTCCTTAATATAGAAAATATTGAAATATGTGTTAGTTACGTTAAGTTATGTGTCGTGTCATTTTTTGTTTACTTGTTGGTTTTTTTTAAATTTTTTTTTATAACACTGAAAGTAATTTATTTAGCATATTTAATTTGTGTAACTCTTAACGGTAAATTTTAGTTTACATTAAATTATCTTACAGAAATCCTGGCTACAGTTGCAAGTGTCGATTTTCAGCTCTACTATATTACACATTGATACTATCCTTGTATTACCTATTAATACTTCAAACCAAAGGCTGTTCTCTTTACCAGTATAGTATTATATAGTCTGAATTTACCAAGACTTGATCATTCAAAGCGCAATTCTGAAAGCTTATTGCCAAAGCTTTTACTGAAATGTGAATGGAAACTTTGAACATAAACGTTCGACTTAGGCTTTTAGTTTCTATTTTAGACTGAAATATAATTTTCAACTCAATATTGCTTCGAGATTTGATAAAATAGCATACAATGGTTCTGAATATACCAACTTTAAGGAGCTCATCGCCCAGTTACATATTTTATACCGGAAAAACTTCAGTAGTACTGAGTGGTCAGTACTCAGATGGTTGACCGCCTAGTGGCACATTTTTCTGACCTTCTTAGTGTTCTGGAGGTACATTAAAGTATTTTGGCTATTACATATGACAACAGTCGCCAAGCTAGGTCTAAGACCTAAGACAGTCAAGTAGCCAATAGCTCGGCAACATCTGCTGTCTGCTGTCACGCACTAGGCCAGCATATTTTCGAGGATAAACAATTTTCATAACGATACCAGTAATTTATTCAGTCACATTTATTTTGTAATAGGTAACTCCAAAATTATTCATTAAGAAACCGTTTACAAAACATAAATTAATCACTTATGTGGAAGCTAAAATAAATTTAATAGTTTTAATAAAATATTTATGTTTCATAACGAATGGCAGGTGTTTTCACTCAAAAATGTTGCTGCAAATTGGTACAGAAATGCGAGCGTTAGATGCGGTGAATTTCAAAAGTACTAGGATATAGGTCAAGCAGCCAAGTCTCTGGACGACCTGTACGTACTAGACATTGCAATTTAACGGGCGTGGTGCCACTGCAGGCGTGTAGCTAAAACTTGTAGTTTTAATGATTTTCAATAAAAATATATGTTTTTATGATAAAAGAAAAAGATACGGTCAAAAGTTTGTATACCAGGACTAAAATTTGTTTTTGAAAAGATTTCTGTACTAGGAGCGCATGAGGTATCTCAAATTTGTGTCTTACCTCTATATTGTAATATTTATAATATGCATGCACTGTATTTAATTGTTGGAATAGAAAATAATCTAAATTCCGTTTCAAGACCTAAAGTATCCTTTGCAACTATTTTTAGAGTGATGTTTGTGTATCTGTGCATGTGTGTTTTTTTTGATCGGACATCTTGAGAACCAACAGGCCGATTTGCTTAACCGACATTTCAATCTATTTCTCTTTACTCGTAAAAAACAGTTTAGTTTTACAGAAATATTGAACAAGTGGTTTTTTCATTATTGATAAAATTCATTTTTGTCAAGGTATATTTCTACCATTCATCAATTTCGATGATATTAAGTTTTGACGGGTGTGCAGAATACAATTTTTTTTTCAAATTTTTTAATTCAAGATGGCGGATCCAAAATTGTGTCCATTTTTTGTAAAAATTATTGATCATATAAAATAAGTTCTATTGGGCGCTATATTCATTTTTTTTGATTTTTGATAAATACAAGGTGGCAGAGGCGTCGAATTAGATATTAGAATTAGATATTAAAGGGAACAGAATTCAATGTTGTATAAGCTTTTTAAAAATTTTAGATCTTCGATATTAAGACAAACACAGAAAAGTTGCTCGTGTGGTAGTTGCTGCTGACCCAATTTTTATTTTTATTATTGAAAAGTAGCTCATAGTGCTGCCCCAGGTTTTGAGCTACTTTACTATTTTATAGCTGGTTTAGGTACCGCAACTCTTTCATACGAGTATGCATAATGTTAATTGTTTATTTTTTTTAATATAAAGTTTTTTTATTTAAAATAGCATTTATTGGTTTTTACTCTAAAACTACGCACTTGAATTATTAATTTATTATAGTTTACAACATTTTAATTTAATTTAGAAATTAATAAAACAAAAAAAAAACGATCCTACTGAGGTTAATACCTACCCTACACGTGTATAAAAACAAAGAAAAAAATTTAACATAGAAACTCACCAGCTCTCTTAACAATATTAGCACAGATAATTTGTTCGACCAGAAATAAAGAAATGGATTAAGGTTCCTTTAAGTAAGTTAGTCGCTTAAAACATCGCAGGAAACTAACTACAGTTGTTTAAGGTGATTTTCTAACAGGAAAACTAAATTTTCAGACATATTTACCGCTTGTCACAGTATATTAAATTTAAGAGTATGTAATGTGTACAGAAATACTAAAATTATATTTTTAATAATTTATATTTTTTTTTATACTGATTTTTCTTTACACTGACACTACTTTGGTGGGTGTTGCCAAGGTATGTGTTAGAGAAACCCCACATGTCCTGGACTTATGGTGTTTTTTAACTAAATCTTAAATTAAACCGGCTGTAAATTGTACGTATCAAGCAGGACTCGTGTGGTTTTTCCATGACTTGTGTATTTACCCTTACTGAATTATTTGTCAAACTCAACTCAATATTACCAAAATTGTGAATTCTCAAACAATCGATTCATTTATAATCTATTTATGTAGTTTATTTCTTTTTTTTGAGAAAGATATTAAGCTCATACTTATCCTTAGGCTGTCCATGCAATTTTTTGTAGCATTTTTAAACAAAAAACTCAAAATATAATATATAATCATTACCTTCCTTAAAAAAACGATTGAAAAGTAAAAAGAACCTAAGGCAAGCACATGGAATATTGAGGTAAGTGTTTTTATCCTCTTCATGTTGTTTCCAAAATATAATTGTCTCGTATCTTTGCTGAAAATTTTTAGCATCCGACTTCAACGGGAAGATGGGTTACCTAAGTTTACCTGTATCTAATTATTATAATCCAATTAATACTATCTGAAAATGCGTGGACAAACATACATACAAACATACATGGATTTGGCACACCTGTTTAGGAGCCCACATATACTAACATATGCGATAATTGTGCAATTCTACTATATTACATAAATACAGGTCGAATAGTATGTCCTATCTTTTCAAATCAACATTACATTAACAACATATTATGTCTTACTTACTGATATGTGCTGAAATCCACAAATTCACTAAGTAGTAGCTAAACAGAACTCAGGAGCATATCTGGTGAAATAAACTCGAATTATTCCTTTCTACAGAATTTCATAATAAAAGATATAAGTGTAATTTGTATCTTGGCAGTGAACTACCGCGTACCAAGAAACGTAGCGACAACATTCAGATGTTAAAATAGCACGATGGTGACCCAGATACCGACCTGGTGCCAACAGCAAATAACTATGACTATTCAATGAACTGACTCAGTCAGAGAAATTAACTGGATATTGAAAATGATACCGTCACTAGAGGTCGACCAACAGTTGAGATTTGGCGCTGTGCCAAGTCTGATTTCGGTGTTCACAATAACAGACTCTGTCCAGTAACAGAACATAGTATTTATTGAAGCTACAAATTGAAAAGGTGTTACTTCGTTTTAATATTTAAAAACAAATGTAAAAAATATCAACAGGGAATTCAACAAAGTTACTTCTGGTAAGAAATGTTGTAAGTGTGACATCATTACTATATCTAATGGACAAATTAATTTCTTTGGCTGTTACTTTTTCGCAGTGCTTTATCAAAAAATTCTTAAAAAGTTAATTTAAAGTAAAAATCACAAAAATAATATCATAAAAAATCAATAAAAAAATCATATCATCCATATAGATAAACAAAAACAAAAGCCATGAAAATTAATACCGTCTAAAGCCTAAATATCTAGAATATAATGTCAAGTCATTAAAAACACATGGAGTAGCAAATAAAATTACACGGCATAGTTAAAAGGCGAGTAAGTGGGATTTGGTTGTAGGCATGGGCGTATTTTACTGTAACAAGAAAACTACTGATAAAACGAATTAACAGATTTCTGCAAGTTCGAATATGGTTTTTAAAAGAACGTGTCTTATAAGTAATACAAACATGTTTTAATACAGTAGGCAGTTATATAAGACTTTGATGCTACTCTGTCCTCAAGAATGCCGTTGTTAGATTTCTAAAGGCTTCTCCAACACGCGTCTGAAGTTCGCAGTGTTACAACTGTCTATAGACTATAGTAACTGGTCAACACCGGCATATGCTTGTTTGCCATCTTAGTGATATAAAAAGCAGAAACGTCGCGTAAGTAGATTAAAACTTTGCCTTTTACGTAGGTGCTCAAAAGAAATACTAAAAATGGTACTGTTTTAATTTTGATATACGAGTTAAAAGGCAATGCTTAATATTTCGGCTCCGATTTAATTTAGGGATAATAATTTAAATTTTTCTTAATATTTTGTCGTTTTAAACTAAACTAAAAAAAAATCATCAAACACCTTTGGTTGTATTCAAGGAGCTAATTCAGAAAGAAACTGTAAACAATTTAAACCAGGAATGCAATGAGGACATTTTTTTATTGACAAATTAATGACTACTACATACAAACGTACAAAAAAAAAAGTTAGTTAAACTTATAAAATAAGTTATTTCGTTAGTGGATTGTGATGTCTGCTCCTTTGTCACTTGATCTAAAAACATTAATTACCTAAAGCAATAGAACAAATAAACTTTATTCAAAATAAATAATCACTTTATATTATTTATAACCATAATTTGGTGTGTAAGCTCGTTTGCCACGTTTATTAAATACATAATATGATTCGATATTCATACTACTGTAAATGTGAAAGTCAATTTGTCTGACTGTCTGTTACCTCTTTACGCTTTAACTGTTATACCGATTAAAATAAAATTTGGCATGTAGATAGTTTGAGTCCCAGAAAAGGACATAGGCTACTTGAAAACGTCAAGTGTGAGTCGGTTTTTTTTTACTATAGTTGAGGAGTTGTCGTTGAAATCGTATACCGGTAACCGAATTTAGGGCAGGTAGAACCTCTGAAAAATTTGGCATGGAGATGGTTTAAGTTCCAGAAGAGGACATAGGCTATATAAAAACAAGTTAAAATTTTACACCAATAACTGAATTTAGGGCGGGTGGAACCGCAGGCAAAAGCTTTTATAGCATTGTTGCCTATATCATATAATAAAGTTACTAAGTAGCCTTTTATTGTTAAAGTGCCCGAAGTAGGCGGGGCTTGCGCAAGTCCTAGAACCCGTTTTCAGCTGTATTTTCACTCCTCTGGGTCCTACAGTTCCAAAATTCACAACTTTTTTTTTTAATTTTGGCTTCTTTTTGAATCTTTTTTTAGATTTCAAAAATCTTGATTAGTTTTTAAGATATTTGCAAAAAACCAAACCCCCCTTTTTTCAGTAAATTGTTTATAGCTTATGCAATTTTTTCGAGCGGAACTTATTTTGTTTTTTTTAAATCATCTAGACGCATTCTATTCCAAATCGAATTACACCTCCTTCATATTTTTCCAAGACTTCTGAAAAAGTTGAACAAAAAGGACCTATTGACTAGTCCAAAATCAGGAAATAATTAAATTTTGCTATTTTAGCATTAAGTTTTATAAAAATATTTCTTGAAGCAGCAATAACCAAAAAAACGTTCTTGTTGCGAGACTTCACTCTAATAAATACATTTTATTGCTATAATAAACGTCACTATCAGGCTCTCCGTTTTGGTGCCACCGTATAATTTTCCAAAATTATTTTTAAATTACTATTAAGATAAAAATAAATAAATACCGTTTTCTTATCTATTCACAGGAAAAATGGAAAATGGTTTGTTGTCTTAATTGATTGTGTTCAAGATATGTATAAGTACACCTAATATTTAGATAATATTTTTTATACAGTATCTTTCTATGGTTTGGTGAAGGAAGAGTACGCCAAAAAAGTATCCTATACCTTTTTTGTCCTTTTGATATATATGTGCCAAAAAATAAGTCTATTGGATGCTCTTCTACGGCGAAAGTAATAGTAGCACGTGGAAATAAAAACTCATAAACTGTGTGCAAAAAAACTTTGTCGATCCGTTAATGAGTTTAAGTTTGAAAACCCAACAAACACACTTTTCCATTTTTATACGATTTTCGATGGTTTTTAAGTTTTTTACCGCGGCGGTTTTCTTACTCGCGTGGAAATTTCTGCAGCCATTCCTTGATGAATCCGAATAATAGTTTTTTGTTATTCTCTATCCCTATACCTACCCCTGTAGCAAACCAAAAACTAAGCCACCTGTTTCTAGTAATATCATTTTTACCTGCAGTAAAACCTTAAGCTGTAGGACTTCCATATGAAGTATAAAGTATTCTATGTGCCGAAATGTGTTCTATCCTTTTTTCTACACCTATACTGTGCCTGTGCTTCGTTGCTTCGTGGAAAAAATCATGCCCCATGGTAACACCTCAAATGAGATTTTTTCCGTTGGAATCTTTCTATCCAGACCCAAAGCGTCCTATTCTTTAGATCATAGGACTTTAGATCAAAATCAGTTCAGAGTATCGCGCTGTTGCAACGTAATGGAATAGTGTCCCTAGTTACATGGGAAAAAACTATTCAAGTCAGAGGGCGTATTCGGGATAAAAGTTCTTCTTTTTCTTTGTCCTTCAAGTTATGGCTTTGCTAAAAATCTAGTCAGATGGGTGCTCGGTTACGGCATTCAGAAATAAATTTTTTGAATCATACGAAATAAGAAGAATGTTACCATGGGAACTCTAAATTGGGATAAAATGACATTGTGATGCTATAAGGGTTCCCATTTTGACAATAGTACCCTGAAAAACTGACATCCTTCTAAAACATCCTAATAGAGTATTAAAATGTCATAAATAAAGGTATTGATATTATAAGTAAGAAATGATACTGTCAACCTCAAGCTGATAGTAATTACCAAGCGCCAGTATGAAACATTACTTACGTATCAGTGATGGATATGCACTATTATTACGCACTGGTACTCAACCGCTACATATTTTATGAAACGCTAGACTTCATTTTGATTGGTTTGTTATTAAAAATGCGTATGGTATAAATAAAACATCCAAAGTCATAGTTTTAGTTAAATTAAGTCAACTGTGATGTTAAGGACTGATAATGAAATGAAAGGAGCACGGTAAACATGTAATTTATTAACTTCGCTTATTAAAATAATCAAAACAAACTAAAAAATAAACAATTTACGGCGACCGCTAATCTTTCTGGGCCAACGTGGTGGTTTTTGGCCTAAGCCTTCTTTTCCTAGTAAAGGTCTGTGCTTCTGCAAACGGGTGAAAGAACGGCTAAAGTAGCCAATAACAACATAAAACCTCCTGTGGTATATTTCAAATCAATGATCATGTCGCGGGAGCAAAGAGATCGTAACAAAATCGTTATAATATTTATAGTAGACTTTCTTGATAAACATCTCTTATACTATATGAAGAAGAGGGTATGAGTTCTTTCCCTTTTTTACGTGTGGACTAAACACTAGAATTGATAGGCTGATTGGTTGATGATTTAGTGTCTTTTAAATGGTAAGTAAGTATTTCGATATGGATATAGGCCAAGAGTTATATAATCAACTAAACGATGATAAAGTATTCTAATAATTTAGAATACTGTCTTTTCAAATATTCCTGCGCCAAAAATGAGATCATACCGTTGTTTCGTTCAGCGTTAAGGAAAAGTGCCTTGCCTTACAAATATGGATATTTTGAACTATAGCATTGTGATATTAAGTATGGGCAACAACCAGCTCCTGGATTTTTTAAGCATAATTTGATATTCGCGTCATATAAAATTTAACCACCAAAGCTTAAACCTGAATAAATTAATTTACGTATTTTTTCAAATATGGAGAAAAATAAGCTCATTTCAGATGTTGATAAGGACTAACGAAAGTAACTTTTTTTACTAATACTTTAAGTATTTTTTTTACTAAGCCATGGCTAAAAGATATCAAATCGAAAGCAGTGGGTTGTGATGAAGTGAGCCAAGTTATGATTTTCAGCAATAGGGTACCTACGTGAAAATGCAGTCAGGTCAAGTTTATTTTTGTCTATAACTTACATACACAATTTAACTGTCTAGTACAAAGCAAATTTAATATTCACAAGCACGTTGTCTTTTAAGTATTGAAATTGCCCTAAGTACAGATTGTCAAATTAAGAATTCACTTTATGTTGGAAATAAAGTTGTCAACCTCGGTCTGAATGTGATTACCTAGGGAGTTCCCGAGAGTCGTTATGATATGTCGCTTTTAAGGGGACGAGTACGACACAACACAATGTAATACTAACGATGTGAATGTCAATATATAAAATATAAAGGATAGAAAATATGACATAATTCGATACGGAAAATTTCAAATGGTGTAAAGATCCTTTTAATATGAGCATAAAACTTATTAATAAAATAAAAAAAAATCATAACTCCGTTGTGTGTTATTGCATAACAAAGTCGTAAAGATCACTTAAACAAAATAAAAGAGATGTTTTTTATCATTAATGAATAAAATTCAAATTATTATGTAATAGAAAAAAAAATGTGATTGTAACTATCAAAGTTTATTCATTGAAATAACTATTGGTCACTGAGAGATAGTTTTTATTTAAAGTATAAAATTGTATAATATTGCGAAAACAAATAATTATTTTTAATTTACACCTACATTTATTTGTAACAATTGATAAACGAAAAAAATCAACAACAACATTAAATTTCTTATTTCTCGTCACAAACACATTATATTCTATTCTTAATTCATATAGGAAATAAAATGAAGTTCTTAGAAATTCTTAGAAACATTTAAGACTTAAGAACATATTTTTTACCCTAATTATACCTGTATGTCAGTTTTGATAATAATATTGTGTCACATTATACAAAAATATTGTTATTACTGCTGTTATATATACTACCAATAATAACATTAACTTAAATGCCACGTTGTATGGCAACGCTTATTGGTTGACTAAAATATAAACCAGCCTCCTGATTTTTCGAAGTGGAGATCAATCGCTTGGCTATTTCCTTATAAAAAAGATGGGCGCTCGGGCTCCAAGATCGCATTGTGTACATTCCAAAAGCTTCAGAAAGTAGCGAAAGTGACCAAGGGCTGTAAATTTCTACGCTTAAGAAGTTCTGCAGGGTCAGCACCTGAACCAGCCTTTCTTGAGGTAGTTGGAAGATGAGACGTGGCCAAGGTGTTAATACAAGTTACATCCCATACCAAAGAGCGTCCCATCTTTCATAAGAGTTAAGCCATCGCATCTTTTACCATCGTCACTTGCCAGTCCAATGGTGGATCTTAAATGGACGACACATTGACACTGGCAAGTGCTCCACGAATAATGTCGTTCAAGAGGAAGTGACGCGAAAATCTGCCAGCACGTCTTCTGCAAGATAGCCCGTGATGACCTTGACTATCTTCTAAATTACTACGACTACAGCCATGGGGCACATAACAAAATACTTCTAATCTTAGGCAGACAGCTATTCGGAATGTTTTTGCATCCATTAAAGTCCCCGTAGTATAAGAGGACAAACCTCCTAACCAAAGCCCCAAATCCCACTCAGCCACAGCAAGAATACGAGCTCGCTCTGCAAATTAGATGCCGTTTCAACAAGATTATTAATTTATATTATAATGAAACTAACTCACTCATCACAAATCTTTTTCTATCCTGCACTATGATAAGGTTCCACGATGAATGTATGTAGAATTCCGTACTAGTCTACATAAGAGCTCGTCCCACTGCCTTCGTGACACTGGAATAGTCGGCTGCTTTGTGTTTGGGCAGGTTACGACTAAGCATTTTAAGATACAGTGACTTCAAAATATCTGTGTCACCAATCAAGTTAGAAAGATGTATTTTAGGCAGTGATTTTGTCTTTAAAGTAAAACAGAAATTGAAAATTTTATATGGCTTTGGCTACTGGAGCATTTAATACCTGAGTGTTTAAAGTAAGGAAAAAGTAAATAAGGTAATAAAACATATGAAAACAGAGCAAATCCTTATACCTAGATATTTTTTGTAATAAAATGTCCTATAAGACATTTTGTCCTTAAAAATTTATTGTGTTAGCAGTCAAAAATTATGGGTAATAAGGGGAAAATTTTTATTCATAACGCTAATTTGAATACACCATTCGATAGGGAAAAAAAACGGTATGCAATGGCTATTAAATTTAATTTTCATGTTTTTGTCCTTTACACCCTTTGAAACATCGGTATCGAATTAGTATGTATTTGTTATATGCTCCATGAGAAATAAGTTCCAAAGTTGCGTCTTCAAACTTTCAATACTCAAATAGGATTTTAATGATATTAGCTTATTTAAGTGACATTAAAATACGATTCATCCTATAATAGGAATGACCTTGTACCATTTCGTACTCGGATTGGCTGATACAGGTAGAGTGTGTTCAAAAACTAAAAAAAAAAATAATGAATAATAATTGATTTCTTTCTTTCTTATTTCATGAGCTATTAGTTTGTCCCGAATTGAGACGCCGCAATTTTCTTTTTATACTTATTGTTAAAAACCTAAAATACCTACATAGGTACTTGGTTTTGTACCTTACGCACGAAGCGCGTATCGGACCGCACGCTAGAAGCCATGTACTCTGTGGTCCGTTCATTACTCTGAGAAATAACTTAAAAATATAAATGTTATGTTTTTTGTATATTTTAAATTAAAACACTTATTTATTAATTATTTCGTACCTGCACTAGTAAAAATAACTGGTTTTTTTGTTATACAAAATGTATAAAAGTTTTTACGTGAAGTGCCTGTAACAATAAGGCCTTTTGGACCAAGGAAAGTCCACAGGTTTACATTTCTACTTTTAATTTGATGTTTTATGTCTTGTCCCTATTTCTATGTCCTCTAATGCTTAAGCTGTAATTTAGGGCTCCTTTAGGTCCCCTTAGAGGACTTTATGACAGATATAGGTACAACATACCAAAGTTGAGGTAAGCAATATCTATCCTTAAAATTGTTAATCATAGGTTTTAACTTTGCCCGTCAAAAAGACAATAAAAACCGGCCAAGTGCGAGTCTGGCTCGCGCACCGAGGGTTCCAAGCAAACTTATTATATGTTGTTGTATATTAATTAAAATATTTTTATTATATGATGCAACTAAAAATTTACGGTTTTCGCACATTTTTCCTGTATCTGTGCTTTAAGTCGTTGCTTCGTACCAAATTTCAAGATTCTGAGTTCACGGGAAGTAGGTTTTGATTCCTTGGCGAGTTTCGAAAATATTCGGAAATTTGCGGCATAAACGGCTGCATCTTTGAAAATTTACGGTTTTCGCAATTTTTCCTTTATCTGTACTAGAAGACGTTGCTTCTTACCAAGTTTTAAGATTCTGAGTTCACGGGAAGTACCCTGTAGGTTTTGATTCCCTTGCTAGTTTCGAAAATTTGCGGAAATTAGCGGCATAAACGGCTGTATTTTTTGATTGCGTTGGCTTAGAAATTTTTCACAGCTCCAAGGGACAGTAGACCTGAGTATTTAATATTAATTTTAGCTTGATAATCCTCCACGCGTTTCTAAGAAAAAGGGTCTTGACAGACGAACAACAAAGTGATACTATAAGGGTTCCGTTTTTTCCTTTTGAGGCACGGAACCCTAGAAAAGAACATACTTTATTAAATTATATTCAGAGAAGCATGTTACTGGCATAAAAAGAATCACACCAGTTTCATGTTACCCAATTATTGTTACCGAAGTTAATTCTTTTCATTTGATCTCTCGGGCATATATGGTTATCTTATAGTTTTTATTTCTCTTACGCCCCATATCAACGGAACTCCTCGATCTATTCTACTCATGTTCAAAAGCAAATAAAAAATAATATTCTTAACCTTTTGTGAACATAAAATCATGAATATCAGCGCAACGATACCTAATTATCGTCAATATCAGTGCAACGATACCTAATTATCATCAATATCAGTGCAACGATACCTAATTATTGTCAATATCAGTGCAACGATACTAATTATCGTCAATATTAGTGCAACGATACCTAATTATCGTCAATATCAGTGCAATGATACTAATTATCGTCAATATCAGTGCAACGATACCAAATTATCGTCAATATCAGTGCAACGATACTAATTATCGTCAATATCAGTGCAACGATACCAAATTATCGTCAATATCAGTGCAACGATACCAAATTATCGTCAATATCAGCGCAACGATACCTAATTATCGTCAATATCAGTGCAACGATACCTAATTATCGTCAATATCAGTGCAACGATACCTAATTATAGTCAATATCAGTGAAACGATACCTAATTATCGTCAATATCAGTGCAACGATACCTAATTATCGTCAATATCAGAGCAACGATACCTAATTATCGTCAAACAAACATACAAAGTTGTAAAGATACAAAAGCTTCACTGTCTCTTCGAAAACAATCATTGCTACGGGCCTGAGTTCCGAAAAAAACATAATTTTGTTAGATTTAAATTGTAGCTATACTAAACATAAAAATCGGCCAAGTGCGAGTCGCACTCGCGTACGAAGGGTTCCGTTCCGTTGCGTACGGCGAAAAAATCACGTTTTTGTATGAATGCCCCTTTTTATATTTGTTTTATTTTAATTAAATTATTCATTTTTAAAGTGAATATATAACCAAACATTTTGTGAATATTTCAAGCGTCTACCTGTTGCCGACATAACAAACAAAAAAAGCCCCCTTAAATATTTATTTTATTCTGTTTTTAAGTATTTGTTGTAATAGCGGCAACAAAAATACATCTTCAGTGAAAATTTCAACTATCTATCACGGTTTATGAGATACAGCCTGGTGACAGACGGACGGACGGACAGCGGAGTCTTAGTAATAGGGTCCCGTTTTTTAATCTTTGTGTACGGAACCCTTAAAACATGCCGCAGCAATTCTAGCTTAGTAATATTATGGATTTTCAATATTAAGATTAATGTGTAAATATAATATAAATAAAATGGAATCCTTCAAATATTTGTAATTCTATTGCCAAACGTGCTTTTGATTTGGAGTTCGCGGAACTGCGTTCATTGCCATTCCCATTTATTTTATTTACTGTGTATTTCTGTAATGTAATTAAGACGTCTAACCCGCATTCATATTTAAAGTTTCTTACAAACTAAGTCTACTTAGTCTACAAACTAAGTTTGACCGAAAATGGGCTTAGGAATAACTTGAAAGTTTGGACAGGCCACTATCTTGACAATGCCGTCTGCCAATTAGCACTGGGCTAGCGCGATGGACTGTCGCATAAGCTACCTATAACTCAGGTCAAGCCTATGAAGTAGGGATCAGCATTGCCTAAAGCGATTTCGTTATTTATTTTTCTTTTTATTTTGCACAAAGCAATACAAACAACTTATAACAACAACTTACTTAAATTGTTAAACTTAGTAATAATTAGTATTTCTATATATGTAGCTAGTTAAGTTAGTATAATTATTAAATAGATACTTTATTATTAAATTATTAAATGTAAGCAATTTGGCTTTTTTTTTTTTTTTTTTTATACCACTAAGGTGGCAAACAAGCTTACGGCCCGCCTGATGGTAAGCGGTCACCGTAGCCTATGGACGCTTGCAACACCAGGGGTATCACTTGCGCGTTGCCGACCCTTCAGAAATCTAATAACTTCTTTCTTGAAGAACTCCATACTGTAGTCCTTGCAGAATACCTTGGCAGGGAGCTCATTCCACAACTTAAGCGTTCGCGGGAGGAAGTTTCTCTGAAACCGCACTGTACGCGACCATTTAGGTTCTAAAGTGTGAGAATGGATTCCCTGCCGATGGCGAGCGGTGCGATGGTAGAAAGTAGCCGTGGGCATCATTTCGAACAAATCCTCAGAACACAACCCATTGTACAAGCGGTAGAACACACACAGTGAGGCAAAGTCTCTCCTCAGACTTAAGGGCTCGATACCGCAAGTGAGTTTGGAATCGTCGACAATTCTCACAGCCCGTCGTTGAACCGAGTCAAAAGGGCCAAGCTGGTATCCGGGTGCACCTGCCCAGAGATGGCAGCAGTACTCCATATGGGGCCGAACTTGCGACTTGTAAAGTAACAACGACGTGCCCCGACGTGAAGTACTGCTTCGCTCTGTTGAGTACACCAACTTTTTTGGACGCCAGCTTCACCTTATCTGATAAATGATCTCGGAACTGAACATCGCTGGAGATGTCGACACCAAGGCTTGATCTTGGAGATGGAGAGGGGAGTGTTCTGGAATTGTGGGACTGCAGTGAATGGAGTTTTCTTAGCGGTGAACGCGCACACTTGTGTCTTTGTAGGGTTGAATCGGACCAAGTTTACCCGTCCCCAGTCAGAGACCTGGGACAGTGTGGTCTCGATTTGAGACACAAGTTCTCCGCGGTTTTCCTCCACAACGGAATGGCTGTAGGTCATATGACCATAGATCTAAGACGGACTAGGTGACTATAAAAATATAATGATAGTTAAGTGATTCTAACGCGATAACGTCTGCCAATTGCCAACGGCAGTGTGGTAGCCTATGGCCTAAGCCTCTCATATAGAGAGAGATATGAGCTGAAAATTTGGCATAAAGATGAAGAGACGGAGAAAGACATGCATTTGTCTCGGAAAATTCAGAAGATCCGCTTAGATAGATAACTATTACCAAATACCGAATTCGACGTGGACCAATTACAGCTGCGGCTACAGCAAACTTCCTTACTATAATCAGGAAGTTGCATAGGCGGAGCCGCGTGCAAAAGCCTAAATAAAATATTTATGTCATTGATCACAAAATTATATTTTTTGTTACTAAGCAATAAATTTTTATGTTCATTTTACGCAACAAATAGATTTATCGTTTAACTATACCGGATACAATCAATGTCATGGCGATATCCGCCCATGTTTTACGAAGTTCTGTATATCTCTAGGTCAAAGTCTAAACATGTTTGTTACATTTTAATACTAGTTAGTGACCTGTGGCGTCGCCCGTGCTAATAAATATCCACGCACATTATTTATTTATATCTGAACCTAGTAAAATAACTTAGTTATAAAGCAAATCTATGGATATCGCTGTAAAAATTTTAAATAAACTATACCTATGAAAATGGGATAGTGCGATAAATTTTTTTTTTATATATTACAAATGCTAAGTCAGAAATAAATGTATATTGTGCGGCAATGTGCGGTGACCTTTATTCAGAGAACTCTATTTTCAGAAACTTCCTTTCTTTGTGTTTGTATCTGTCTCTTGAGCATTTCTTTGAAGTTTTAAGATGCAGTGGTACAAACTTAATTTTTTTTTTATAGAAACTTTTATTTTATTGAAGCAGTTGCAGTCCAAACTATATTCTCTTGCTGGCTATATTATATACTTCCCAGAATCCCTTTTTTTATTGCAAAGTTTTTTTCTGCATGAATGAAACAATTAAAAAATAAATCCTTAAAATATGTAATGTTTATTATTTCAAATACAAAATCCATAATAGTAGAGTTTGAAAATTGGATTCTAAAACCTTTTTTTAAATTATTGTCTATAGTTATTTATTTATTCATTATTATATATTTTACTACTGTAACGAGTGTCTACACTATATATAAAAAAGTATGCATAGTTTAGCTCAAGACTATTATTATGACTTCTGCTCAGTACATTTCTGAAATAAGCTGAGTACAAAGAATAATTAAATAAAATGTAATGTTGGCGCAAGTTGGATGTTATAGGGCCCTTAACATGCTGAGGTGAAGCGGTGCGCTGTCTACACAGGAAGGGTATCTTCCTCTTACTCAAAAGTATGGATATACTCACAAATTGCGCTCAAAAGTGGCACACATATAGCTATTATGATGTAGGCGTGGGCTAAGAAAGGATTTCACAGAACTCACTAACTAAATAAGCAAATACCACAAAGTGAGAGTAGCTATCCATACTAATATTATAAATGCGAAAGTAACTCTGTCTGTCCGTCTGTTACCTCTTTACGCTCAAAGTGCTGTACCCATGAAGATAAAATTTGCCATGGAGATAGTTTGAGTCCCGGAAAAGGCTACTTGAAAACGTCAAGTGTGAGTCGTTTTTTTAGAGCGCGAGAGAGACACAGAGACAGAAAGACAGAGAGAAATAGAGTCACACACACACACAGAGAGAAAGACAGAGAGAAATAGAGTCACACATACACAGAGAGAGATAGATATAGAAACAGAGAGAGAGGAAGAGAGAGACAGAGGCAGAGAGAGAGAGAGAGAGAGAGAGACACAAAGAGAGATAGATAAATTTTTATATCCATCAGAAAACTCTAGTCGTGTGTCGGAGTTTACACATACCCTTTTTAATCTATAATTGAGGAGTTGCCTTTGAAATCTCACACCATTAACCAAATTTAGGGCGGGTGAAGCCCAAGCAAAATCAACTATTCAATAAATATAAAAGGTTTTGGCTCTTCCTGTAAAGAAAGCACTTCAACCGATTTAGACAATGAGAATCAAGATATTTGTTTCAAGCATTATTAAACGGCATACTTACATATTATAAATTTAAGAAAAAATAATAAGAGGTATTTTTTATAAGAGCAATAGAAGCCAAAACAATACAATCGTTAGAATTCTGGTTTGTTTCTCTGTATGTATATTTGTACGCACATCTAATATAAGCTACAGCATGAAATTGGCTACATTGGCATTGGCAACAATAAAAATGATCACAGTTTTATTGCTGGAAGTTTAACTTAAAATCCAGTACATATTTCATCTTTATACGTCGCCTAGAAGAAAAGTAATTAAGGAGTTGCCATACTTCGCCGATCACTGATTTTACTGCGAGAGCAGCCGCCTAGCAGAAGGTAGTCTAATATATAAATAAAGGAAAATCTCTTAAAAGAAATGTCACTATCCTAATTTGTAGGAGTATTTTTGAATTAATTAAGTGTTGTGGACTAAATAATTTTGGAAGCGGAAATAACCTAAAGTAAACTCCCGATTATATTGAAAGCTTAACGTAACGTTAAGTTTAAAACAAGCTTAAAAAGGCTCATTTTTTACGCGCCGTACTTAGAGTCGCGCGTAGACATCTTCTGTCTATCTGTATGTTGCAGGGCTGTATATTTTTAGCCGTAACTAGTAACCGTATGTGTTCTATGGCCTCAATCATATATAGTTAGGGTCCTATCTATCTTTAATCCTTATATGACATAATTTAACGAGTCATATGCTTTTAAAGAATCTATTTCGTAATTTAAAGAAAGCCTATGAATTTTTATTGTGTATAATTTATACTTAAGTAACGGTACGGAACACTGAGTGTACAAGTCCGAGAGTATATTATTGTAACTTATCCAACCTTGAGTCTCCTATTTTAGTTTTTTTTTATTCATCAGAGGATTATTTACAGGGTGTTGTAGGAATTTCAACTTCAGCATGAGTTCGAGGATTCGATTTATGTTATGAATATCGTAAAAATATACGAAACGTATCAAGTCCGTAGCGGGATACATGTTCCTCGCAAAGTGCAACCTTAAGAAGACAAAATTCACTCTCATTTTTTTTGTTTTTGTTGGTTTTTCATTGTTGATTGTATTATTCAACTATTGGAATAACTTATACCTATAAATTATACGTATATTTTAACATTTATATAGATTTTTTTTTTAAACTGGTTAAAAATCGTTAAAAATAGTAGATATATTTTAGATTTTGGTCACCGCCAAATTATCACAAAACTTAATAATTTAGATAAATGATATCTAATTAAAAGAAGTTTAAATAAAAAACAAAAGAGGTCGCCAACACGCGTTATGTTGGTCGCGCTACAGATTTGCCTGTATGAATAGTTCAATCATATCTGGCCTTTACTTGGAGCGGCAGAGAAAACCTAAACGTGTCATACTCAAAAACGCCTAAGCGCTCTAAAGCCGAGATCTATTGCAAAATTATCTATACACACCGCCACAATTAGCGGAACAGAAAAAAAAGTGAGACTATGAGATAATAACGCATATATTTGACGAAAATGTAATTAGACACAAAATAACAAATTGATTAACATCTTTTAACAACGACTTTGAAAAGTCTTCGTTATTTTTTATTGAAAAATAAAGAAATTTGAAATAAGTGAAATTTTTAGATGATTATGAACCATCACAAAAAATAAAAAAAAGTAACCATAAAATGATTTAACAATAAAATTAAAGCAAAATTAATAACAAGTGTTTCCCCCTCTTGCTCTGATTACGGTTTCCATTCGTCTGGGCATGCTACAGATTATGTTATCGATGATTTATTGAGGCAACCGCTCCCACTCCTCAAGTAATGCGTTTCCCAGTTAATTCAGATTGTTGGGGGGTGGCATTCTGGATTTAACCCTTCTTTTTAGCAAGTCCCAGAAATGCTCTATCGGATTCATATCGGGGGAATTTGCTGGCCATTGCATCACCGGTATACCTACGTGGCTCAGATATGCCTGTACCGATTGTGCACTATGAGCACGAGCATTATCTTGCATTAGAATAAAGTCGTCACCAATAAATGGGGCAAATGGTACAACATGTTCTTCTAAAGTGTCTCTGATGTATCGATCTGCTGTCATGGTCCCTCCTGTGACTATCACTAACTCCGTGCGAGCTCCCAAACATATCCCTCCCCAAACCATAATCGAGCCGCCACCATAAGCCACTGTGTGTACAAAATTAGACTGTATGTGGCGTTCTCCTTTGCGTCTCCATATTCGCTGTCTCCCATCGATCTGTTTTAAAAGAACTCTGCACTCATCAGTAAAGAGAACCTGCTGCCATTCGTTCAAATCCTTTTTTTGTGTTCCGCTAATTTTGCCGGTGTGTATATTATAAATTTGCATATTTTTGTCAGTCGTATGGAGTACACGTGTCGTAAAGTGAAGACTGCGTACGGATAGGCGAAGCGTGGGACTTCTTTCAACCCGGTGGACCGACGACCTTAAAATGATGGCCGGTCATATCTGGATGTGTAAGGTAGAGGACCGGACTAAATGGTGCGTTTGATATGATGATGATAATGATAATATTCTCAGTATCCACCAATATAGGGTCAGGTCTGAGGTACATATTATATTCGATATTTATGTTCAATACTCCATAATATACAAACAATTAATTTGAATGCCATAGAAGAGTAGAGACACATAGTGGGGTGAGTCTATATTTGTATGTGTGTGTGTTTGTGTAAATAATGAAATTCTATTCTTTAGTTTATTTGATTGTTGACTTAAGTAAGCAAGCAGTTGCACTGCACTTAAAAAATGTTATTTCTATGAAAGTTACAAAACACAGCACTTACATATTAACTTTTCTTTTTCGTGCTAAGTTATGTATGACAGTAGGTTAAAGCACTGCAAGGATTTAATATGAGCACACTTTGTCACGGTGCTGTTTTATTGCTGTATTTCAGCAAGTCTTTTATTTGCTTCCACGGTAACGTTTGTTAACGACTGTTTGTGAGGAGTGCAAATAAATGTAAAAGTTTATTGCTCAGGTGTTGCTGCAGTAAAGTGTTTATTTCTGGCAATACTCATTATTTCTAGCGTTTAAAGTGTGTTGATTAAGTATGCTTAAATTAAATAATAGGTTTTTATCACCTTATTACACATAATAATATGATGTTTCACTCCATCTATACAAAAATTGCACACTAATAAGCATCTATTCTGATATGTCATAATTCTGATCTGAAAAGATGTGGGAAAAAAAATGGTTTTTTTGCTATTTCTAAACTAGGAAGCCGAGGAGATATAAACTTTGTTATCCTTGTTGGTCTGTCTTTATGCAACAACTTTTTAATTTAAAATCTATCAAAATTATGTGGGTCCAATTCACACAGATAAAATTTAGTATGGACCTTTTATAATTTTTGAATATTTTTTGTTTTGACATATTTTTATGACAATTTTTTTAATATGATTCAAAGTATTATATAATTTTTGCTTGTTTTTTTCTTAAAACACATGGAACCGTGGACCTTAGTATTTGATTAAAATATCAACTTGATACCTTAACGCATTTCTAAGTAAAAGAAACAGATAGACAGAAGGGTGGACAACAAATTGAAATATAAGGTTTTTTTTCCTTTTTAAGTTCCGATTTAGGAACCTTAAAAATAACACCAGTAACAATTTCCTTCATAAGCTATAAACAACAAAGCTCTCATGTAGAACCTAGTTTTATCAATTTTGTCTCCTTGACATAAAAACAATAAAAGAAAAACTTCACCTGTAAATTTGTAAGTGTAAAATCACGCAGCTTTTGATTGTTAGAACTTTGCGTGTTCTACCAAAAGCATTTGTCGTGTTTTTATCTGTCATAATAGTGTTCTACAAGAAATATTTTTTATAATTACTATGTAGCTTTTTTTGACATTTTCAATGTTACGTTTCCTACCTAACCCGTACGTATTTAAGCTGGTTACGTAGCCTGAAAACGTAAATAATTATTAAACAAAAATACCGAAACTATGTCAATGGCTTGAATAAGAAAATCCGATGACTTAAAAATATCCAAACCTCCAGCTCAATTTTATTCCTATTTTAAATGAGTTCCTAGTTACTATTTAATAGTGTTTGCCAAGAACCGGCAGGCAGGGAATATTATTCTGTTCTTGGTCTTTCATATAACTACTTATCATATAACTATGAAGCTGGTAATTAACGACGTATGGGGCATGTGAAGCCTGTTCAGAAGCAGTTTAACGGCCATGGGCTCACCACCTGACCCACAGGGCTAAATTAGTTGAGGAAAATATTGTCTTTTACACATTATGATCTGGGTGTGTGTCCAGCTTTAGGTAAATATATATTTCTTAAGCGTATAATCTACCTGTAGTATTAAATGTCCTGCGTTCGATTTCTGGTAAGGATAGAAAAGTAACAATCGTGAATTTTAAAAGTAAAAAAGTAACACTTATAAGACTGGCTAAACGGCTAATGACTATAGGCATAGGCATTTTTTTTAATACCACTAAGGTGGCAAACAAGCTTACGGTCTTAAAGTTGTTTATTAATGACTGGCTATAGGTTAGTGACTAATTACTGGCTTTAGGTTGGTGGCTAATGACTGGCTATAGGTTGGTGTCTAATGACTGGCTAATAACTGGCTATAGCAAAGTGACTAATAACTAGCTATAGGTTAGTGACTAAGGACTGGCTTTAGGCACACTCCTTATAAAGTTAGCACGCAGCGAAATATACCATTAATAAAAAGTAAAGGTTTTGAGGTTTTGAATGTTTACTACGACAGTTGAAGATCGTAATATCTCTGTCAAAACCCTTCTGACATAAGTGTCGTGATAGTATCCTTAGCCTTATTTTACATAGATACTGAAGTCTATTTGTTTGTTTTTATTCCTGACCGTCGCAACGGAGCTTCTAATTAATGAAATTTTTAGCAAAGGAATACCTGAAGGGAGGCATAAAAGGACATAGAAAATAATTCATTCTGATCGAGGGTTCCCACGGGAATGAGTTTTTTCCTTGGATGATACCACGGGGTACTATAACTTCATGTCGCAACGATGCAACAGGGTGTAATGTTTTTTATAACATGGGTAGCATAACGAACACGGGGTTTCTGTAAGAATCCCGCGGTACTGACTGAAATGAGCGTGGGCGAAGCCGTAGGCAGAACTTAGTGGTTTATATTTGCTGAAAGACTTGAAATATTTAACAGCAATTTTAGTAAAATATTCGTAAGTCATTCACCTCTTCTCATCAACAAGTATTTGTTCCAGTGCAAAAATACCCCGGATGCGCACACGCTCGGCGCGGTCATGCTTATCTCATAATGTATCTCACTGTGATCTCATAACTAATACGAACGCATTTTAACTGCAACTCGTCTCATATTAAAAGATTTGCTATACAAAATGATTGATGTAGGTATGCTACCGCCACCGCCAGATTACTGTTAATTCCAGGATTTGTAATACATTTTATGTGTGTTAGATTAAAAATACCTTGGCTTATGATTAAAATATGGAACAGTTGGTACAGTAAACCTAGGCTTATGATTAAAATGTGGAACAGTTGGTACAGTAAACCTTGGCTCATGATTAAAATAAAGGACAGTTGGTACAGTAAACCACGGCTTATGTTTAAAATATGAAAGAGTTGGTATACAGTCGAATAACCACTAGCTCAATAACCTCCGCCAGTCCCCACTGGGCCAGCGTCCTGGACTATAGCCTAAGCTTTATTTCTGTCACGAAAGATTGAAGTCACGTAACACATTGCTGGGCCAATTAGCAATAATCTGAAAATAAAGTTCTTAAAAGTAAACAGAGTTTTTGTTCTTGACACATTTAATTATTACAAATTTAATATTAGTTGTTTACGTAAAGTCATGTTCAGAATGTTATATTTACGTCATATCAGAGAGCTGCGAACAGCTTGCAGCGGAATTCACCGCGAACAGCTTTCAGCGCTCAAAATAACTCAACGCTAATTTAATATAAATAAACCGCATGGCGTTAGCGTGTACCTACAGACTGTGCACATATCTTAAGTATTAATTTGTTTCTGCATATTTTCAGGGGAATTTCTATATCTTGGTATTAACCTATAGACTAATACACAATTTAAACACATTTATATTTACATCTTCTAATATATTAGTGGTATTTATCTCACTATACTGTATTATTTAAAAAAAAAAGCAGTAAAAAGATATATAGACAGATATATCTGATAAAGATTTCATTGTTACATAGTCAGGCACCCATAAATAGCAAAAACAATAATTTAACATCACAATACTTATATTCGAAAGGTCAGTTGGATATAAAAGCAAAAAGCTAAGAAAGCTTGTAAAATATAAGTTTTACCGATAGTATTTCGTGCCGAAAACGTGAAAGGTGAGCTTATCGCCGTACCAGTCACAAAATCTGCAATGCAGCCAATACTCGTCTTAATCACTCCAGTTGGAATGCTCAGTCGGATTAGAGAAAAAAAAAGCTATTGCAAAAATAAGTGACAGGAATTTCATTTCCTAACCTTACAAAGATGGGTCTCTATTACCGACTCTAAATTAAAAATACCTTCCAAATGGCGTCGTTGCGTTAGCCACCATTTTGAATTTTAGGTGAATTAGTTTTTGCTTAACAACTCAGTTATGTATTTTTAAGATAAAATTTTATAAGAAAGAATAAAAATATATAAGAAGATAAAAATTTCCTGTCGGTAATTATTTAAAGCTGTAATGCTAACTCGACTCAGCTATAAACTTCTCACTATAAAATACACGTCATGGGTTCACACGAATTCTTAGACCATCTATTGTAATCTAGGAGGAAACGTAATACACGTGTGGGTAACAATTTCGTGACTCATACATTCTGAGGCCCTTGCGGCAATGTTTCAGTTTAAATTCTGTTCGATACGTAAGATCTTGATTAGGTCGTCATTGTCAGGTGATGTTATGTTATCATCAATTCAATTTTAATATAAAAGGAATTTTAGGCCACTTGACAAAAAAAAAGTGAAAGCACAAGCAACAAATAAACCTTATGTACTGGAAGAGGTGCGACTTTTTATAATAATATTTTTTTCTTGTTGTGTAAAAAGCAGTGTGCAAATGCACGAAATTTGTTTTTTGAAATATATAAATACTATTGTAAAACAATCACTCATGTTAAAAAGTATTCAAATTGGCAACAATAGCATAAATAACTATATTTGGAATAATTAAAATATTAAAAACTTTACCGGTATTTATGAATGAAACATATATTATATATATGTTATAATAACATAAAAATTTGATTTTTATTGACTGTCTTCAAAAAAGTTTTTTGTATTTTACTTAAAGAGATTATAGACGATATAAAAAAACTGCTTTTAGTTTCTCTTTTTTCTGAACAAGAAGCACAAGTACAAGGAAATGTAGGTAATTATTTTAAGACATTTGTGAAATCAAAGCAAATGGATAGAAATATTTTGATAATATTTTTTAAAGAAAAAAATTATAAATATTATTTTAGATAAAAAGAACCTACTGTTTGATACTATTTATATAACGATTTATTTGACATAAAATATATACAAAGAGTATATCAGTTTATAAATATTTAATTATTTTATTGTCTTCTGTTTTTAAGTATCAGCCTTTTTACTTTTAATGTTATTTAGTTTTACTGTATAGCTTTTCCCTCTCCCTTAGCCAATCATTAACAACATTAGAACGATGTGGAGCATCTCGACAAGAGTTGTGTAACTTGTACTCAAAATCATCTAGATATATTCTCAAAAAGTGTCACAGGTTAACACTCGGACTTTGTAATAACCCGATGATTAGTTTGAAGTTTTGTTTGAGGACATTACTATCTTAAAGGAGGACTTTAAATCAAGATGGGAACTGGAAATTGCAAAGAAATAAAAATGAACGAAAAATGGAGTAGGGCAGCAAAACAGTAGCTTCCAGCAGTTGGTCAACTTTATGGGGAAAGAAGGACTCTTTATGATAAATTCTTTCTTCAAAAAGCAACCTCAAAAGGAATTGACCTGCATGAGTCCGAACTCAATGGACTTTATAAGAGCTTCCAATACGCGAATACTCAGCAATGTTTCTGTAATTAGTAGGATGAAAACTGGTAGTGATCACTGCATGGTAATATATTAACTTGAATTTGAAAGAAGTTGTTTGATGAAGTCGACGTTCCATCCAACGATAGCCTATAAAAAAAAACCCGATCTTTTTAAGCTCCTAATCGCTTTCAGTGCCTTGCAGATTGCTAAAACTTGGATTATTTAATGACAGACTGGTCCAAACGGTACCTAAGTTCTTTAAAGCTCACAATCTTATGAAGGTGAAGCACGAAATCAAATTGCATTCTTCATCAGCAAAGTCAAAATACAACCACAACACCAACGTGAAATACGCCACTTTAAAGGCTGTAAGAGAGGCTCAAAAGTATGTTCAACGGATCTGTCTGTTAAGCAACGGCAGTTGAATAAGTTGAAAATCGAAAGTAGCAAAATGATTTCGTCCAAACCTATAAGAGACTGAGAGCTTCCATAGACAGAGACAACTCGTGATTTTGGCAAAAACCCAGAGCCCAATAACTCTACACTTGCAAATCATGTGCGCAGAATTTATAAAGTTACTAAATCTTTTAAAGACAAATGTATACACTTCTACAATAAGTTCCCTGTCGATATTCAAAATACATTTGAAACCTGCACAATACTATTATAAAACAAAATTTGTTTAAAAAAAGGTATTACAAAATCTCCGAATATATGGAGGATACAGATACTTCTGTTTGACTCACTCAGTAACTTTACAGGCTGCTTCATATAATTGTATATTTAAACATTAAATCAGAAAGATGATGAAATCATAATATTGTAGTAGTTTAGGGGGATTATTGTTAATATTTTGAAAAGAGTAACTGCTGAGTTTCTTGCCGATTCTTTACAGTCTTCCAAACCAGTGGTAAAGGTAAAGTCATAATTATCAGTTTTTTTTTTATTTCTAAATATATTATAGTTACATAGTACTTAGATACATGTAACTTAATTAGTAGTTCCCACAGAGCTATAATAATATATTACACCTATAAGAGAGGCTTCAGCCACTAAGTAAATAATCACGATTTTTAGTACACGCGATGCACTTTGCTCTCAACTTCTAATAATACTAAATAAAGTGATAGGTCAAGATTTTTATAGCAGGTATAATACTAATTTATGTTTTCTTTAGTTGGCTGGATTATAACATTAAGGTAATATGATTCGGAGCGCTTTTCAGCGTGCTTCATACAAATGAATTTCTCACTTTTTTTTGTCACTTGCTGATCAAACACAACGAAATTTTGAAGATTGATTTTGAATTTAATAATAAATAACTATATAACTAATAATAAATATCTAGGTCTGCGGTGTGTCAGTTTTCTATTAAATTTTATAGGTCAAAAGTTTACAGAATTCTACTTTTTCATACAAATGGTTTTAAAATAGATTTCTAGTTAATAAAAAACATTTTACAAGATTTTGGAAAACCACAGACATAGGTATTCGGCTTCGGATTATGACTAAGAAATTTCACAGTGATTAATCTGTAAATGTCAAAAACAAATGAGTAATTTATTTGTATGAAGCCCGCTGCGAGGCGCCGCGAATCGTATCCTCTTAAACATGGACACGTGCGCCTATGATGCATTCGTGACACAACATTTTAGTGGCTGGTCCGTCGACCTATGTGTTTAGCGATAATTTTGTTTGTGACACGTGTTACGTGAAACAGGAATTGTGATGATCATGCAGATCTACCCTCTACACTATTAAAAGCTGTATGGTGGAGTAGTAGAATCACACCAATTCTTTGTTAATAAACGTGATCGTCCAAGTTGTTTACTTGCTAATTGGTATTGCTCGTACCGTAGTATTTGGCAAAAATTAAGAAAAACCTCTTATCCAGGCATGTTATTTCAATTTTTACAATTAACTTATGACTTACTTAACTACTTATATAGTTGGTTATATTAGAATATTACTTTTTAAAACTAGAATAAAATTATTTTACATTGCTTTAAGACATCATATAGATGACATCATTAAGATATCATATATCTATACATTTTTTTTTCAAATAAAATAAAATAAATTAATATGTGTGTACGTGTTTTTTTTTAATTTTATGTGTGGTGATGTGAGTAATCAGGAACTAATGTTTACTTAAACTATACCGTACTTGGTTTAAATACTCATATAGTGCTAGGTAAGGGGGGGAGGGGTATTCAAAAGGCTCCAAAATTTTTTTTGTTGATAATTAGTCTAATATACTGAGATATTTGAACAGTGTGAATTTAACTTGACGTGGTATTTGGTGCGGTTCAATAAGGATATACTGTTGTAAAGGAATGGGCCTAGGAAATAAAAGAAAGATTGGTACAACAGTGTAGTTGAATACAAAATGTATTACATTGCGGAAGGCTACTGTTACGTATATCGAAGGACATGACCTTTGTTTTATGTAAATTCAGTGTAAGAAGGTTTAAGTTAAGCCAGTTATATATCAGCAATTCCTGATTCAGCCGTTGATTTGACTATACCAAAGATATCTCGGAAGTCAAACTCAAACTAATTTATTTATTTTTGTTTCAGATACAAACAAAAGCAATCATCACATTACAATGTCATAAACTTCAATAACAAATAAAATTGCAGTAGCGAGTAGTGTTATAGTAAATTTCTAGTTGACATAAGTGTTAAGTGTAAATTAGGTAGTGTAAATTTGGAATGTGGTGACAGTGACAGTGCACATGTCATATTCAAGATGGAGGTGAAAGCGGTGTTGACAGCTGTCATTTTAGCTGTCATTGGAATATTCAACGTTTATGCAGAAAGAGGTCAGTATTTTACTGTAATAATTGAAATAAAATCTCTTCTATTTAACAAGTCAGTAATCGTATGACTGACCGTCAGCTACAACGGTGCTAACGATTTCTACTGTTGCTGCGATTCGGTGAAAGCCAGCAATTTGCAGTTCCTAAATCATGCAACGTTAATAGTAAGATGGCTGTAGGCAATGCTTACAGCATATTTATTTGTCAGAGCAAGTAGCGACGACGACGTTGCTGCAGGGGTGCTTGTTTCACTTCGATCAGTAAACTTAGCCAAATTTACATCACAAATTGTTGACACGTACACTATCGCTGAGACCGACCCATATGCATTTGAACTTTTTAAAGAACAAAAATTTTTAAAATTAATGAAATGAATAAAATGACAAATTATTTCAAATGAATGAAAATTTAAATTGAACTTTATAGTGCATAATGTACACATTAAATTATATAAAGTTTGTCAAAAGATTTTTTATAAATTTTATATTTTTTGTTCCTAAACTTATTTGCCATTTTAAACGTGTTAAAACTAGCTCAGCGATCAACACACAAACTAACATTAAGTCCAGGTGTATTTGCAAAACTAGTCTAGTTTTACATAAGAAAAGAAACTATTTTGCTTTCAAAATTAATTCATACTTTGTGAAATTAATACTTAAAAAAACTTATTTTTATGTTTGGCTGAAAACTACTATTAACAGTCGAAATATCCACGTAAATCTAATTTTATTTTATTAATTATAAATAATTAAAAAAACCTATTTTTGCCACTATTTTTCAATGTAAATGAGACTTTATGATAGGCAGACGCACGCCAATTGGTCAACACATAATATTTTAAGTGGAACCATGGATATGCCACCGCTCCTCTTGCTATGGACAATATACCCTTAAACAGAATTCTAGTAAACAAGTAAACAAGCAACGACTATGTTTATTACATTTTTGAATCTTGTTAATAAATGTTTATGTATTATTTTAAGATTCTTGACTATGATAGAATAGGGAAAAAGGAAAAAAAATAATGATTATACACACATACTCGGTGGTGGCCGAGGAGGTGTTTCAATTTCACTTTGCGTCCTGAGTAGGCGATATCAATGAGTCTTTACTTAATTTCTTAAGTACATTCATTATTTACACCACAAGCTTTTCGGTGAAAGAAAACGTCGTGAGAAAACCTGCATACATCCAAAAAAAGACGTATGTGAATCCCACAATCGGCACTGGGCCCGCGTGTGGACTATGGGCCAAATTACCCTCGTTGAGGGAACGGCGTGCCCCAGCAGTGGAGACGTATGAGGCTGATTAGGACTCGGAACACAAAGTTGTTTAAAAAATTAGGCCATTTGTAAAAAGATAAGAATAAATACGGACTGGTATAATACTACCCGTTTTTCCGCTTTTAGCTTAAGAATAAACCAAATTTTGACTTTAATTTTTTTCTTTTTCTCAAGCTTTAACAAAATTTCTACGCGTTCCTCTATTATTATGAAATGTATATTCCTACCTACATAAACTTTAGCACCGTCATCAAAAGCTCGTTTATTGCGCAATCGTCCGCATACAGCGACGCTTGGATACAAAACCCCCGTATAAAAGCATTTAACCTAGTTTTATCAAACAATACACTGACGCAGAAATCTTAACAGCGCAATTTTTTATTCGCAAATCATTAATCAAGTCGTTTTTGTTTGAAAACTGTGTTTTGGATAAGTCGCTGGTTTTTGTTTTTACTCAACAGTGACGGAATCATTTTGTTGGTTTGTTTTAGGGGTTTTTATTGGGCTAAGGTTTTAAAAGGTTTTTTTACTCAATATTAAAAACGTTAACTGTTTGTGGCAGAAAGGACACAACCGGCCAAATGCGGTATTTTTTAAATTGCAAGAAGTAATTATTTACAGGACTATAATATTATTATAATTTCTACAAATGTGTCTTGTATCTAACATACTAAAAGGCTTGTGTTTTATTTCTTTTTCTTTTGTTAAAAAGATTAACATGTAAAATTATCTAAAATTTATAAAATCTAAAAAAAACTTTATCAATAGAACGAGTGTAAGTTGCCTAGAATCCCTCACCATTTTTTTTCTCATTTCTTTTTCCTTCTTCTTCGTGAGACTCAAACCACTATCTTTCTATAACTTATTCATTGAGATCATCCAATGAGCTCAACATGATTCATCTGCTGCAATTTGGTAAGGAGTTCGGTTCCTGCACACTCCAAGTGACACTGCGGCATTAGGTTAAAATAACCATGTTCTTGCAATATCATTGAAGTAATAAGATAACCATGTTTTTGCAATATCATTGAAGTAATAAAATATCAAATTTTGAATCGATAAGACCTGTAGAAGTTTATACGTGGAGGGTAATCTCTGGACCGATTTCAAAAATCTTTCACTGTTAGAAAGCTATATTATTACATGGTTGTAGCCTGCGTTTTGTTCTGATAAGTTTAGAGATTCGTAAGATATACACGTGGACTAGTTGCTACTGACTGCTAGTTAACTATAAGAGTGCTGATGATCTTCAAACGGCTGAACAGATTTTCATGAATCATAGCTAAGAACATTCTTGATGAAGTCAACGCTTTCATACAAAAGAAACTACATCAAAATCGGTTTATCCGTTTGGGCGCTACGATGATACGGACAGATACACACATACACAAGATAACTTATAACGTCCCTCGGTTTTCGTTGGTGGTTAATTAAAAATAGTAAGACGATGACCACATCTTAAAAAAAACCGCATACACTTGATTATCGAAATAAATTAATTTTATATTAGTAGTAACGTGACGACTGACCTCGAATTTAATAAAAAAAAATAATTATGTCCAACAAAAAAAATATATATTCATGTGTCAGATCTATGAACGTATAAAAGCTTTTGCAACTAACGTATGTATGACGTAGTAATTATTATATAGAAATATACAGAATACCAGGTTCTACCCGAGGCTCCCTGCGTGGGATTTGGTTATAATAGTAGGATTTGAATCGGGGTGAAAAGCACTCTATGTTATTATCCGTTCCCCCATCTCTTTTTGGCTGAAAATTCCCCATGTGATCTGAATTGACCACCAAATTTCACCACCGGTGATCAATTCAGGTGCACTGTTGCAACATGAAGAAATATAGTGACCTGTGATTATACTTTGTTTTGGTTTTATTCTTATCTACCTCTCCTGTCATTATATTCGTATAAAAGTAACCATCTTACGAGTATTACTGTAATCATAAGTTTTCGAAATATATTTTTTTATCAAAAACGATACTGTACGATTTGCGTGATACTCTTAAAAACAAACAAAAAAAAAGAAAACAGACTTGTTTTGTTGTTAATACCTTCAATGTACAAACAAACTTGTCGTACAGTTTTATAATGATGTGGATTGGTTCTTATAACACACCATAACACTGGTAATTTTCAGGAAAATAAAAAGTGTTGACGGCATATTAACCACTTAAAAATCATACAATAGCAGGTAATTTACCAGTTTAACGAAGGTTTTCACATGGAAAATGTGTAGAACTTAAATATTCTAGCGCTTTATTTATTCACTTCTTATGGGAACGCATTAACCTGGAGTTTTTTAAAACGGTATATTATGTAAATCTAAAAGCAAAACTTATTTTCAATGATTTATGGTTCAAATTTAATTGACTTCGTGCCCAGAATAAATGTTAAGGAATTATCAACTTTAATTTTCAACGCAAAAGGTACTTTTTATTATAAAGAAATATTGCCTTGTTTCTAATAAAAGTCGTGGGAAAATTCATGCTATTGTTTTTCCAACTCTCTATGACCTTCGGTTTATTTCAGTTCAATGAACTGTGGCTATTCTACATCAAAAGGAAATTTTGTTTTTTCTTTTGAAAATATTATTATATGTAAAAAACTTAAGCTTGGAGGCATGGTGGTGGTAAAAACTGTGCCCAATGTTTGTCTTTGTGATAATTTTGAAGAGAAAGGTATACGTAAAACTAAAGTTAGGGTTATAGCTCAAAAAATCTGTAAACTAAAGCAAGATAAACTAATTTCTAAGGTGTAAAAGGTAAATACAGTATACGAGACGGCCACACATTTGGACTTAAGACTTACTTAGAAATATAAGTAGGAGGTCTATGGGCACCAGTCAACATTTGGCTATCACTTTGTTTTTGGTTTTAACTACAGAAGAAAAACTACGAGAAAGTTTTATTTTATATTAGGTATGTAAACATAAATTTACGCGTTAAATCACTATCAGGGTAACCAGTGACTGGATACATATCCAGATCATAGTGTGGCGAACAGCTTCTTGTATCCAAAGTACTTTAGTCCTGCGTGACAGATTGTGAACCCGTCACCGGAACACTGCTGCTGGTACAATGTACGGGTATCTGGACTAAGTTAGATATATGTCTCCTAAGTTTAACAAAAAGGACAACCGGCTTCAAAAAGATGTACTAAAAAGGTGAAAATAATTAGTTATTGCCAAAAATTTGATCTGAATCACAGTTTGAAGTAGGTGTCTATGTACCTGACAGTTTATAACACACTTCACTTGCATGACACCAACTTCAAACGATAATTCAGATCAGATTTTTGGCAATAAGTTATTATTTTCACCTATTTAGTGCATAAACTAAAAACATCCACACTTTTAAAAAAAAATTATACAACCATCAACATAAAAGGCTTGTTTTACCAGTTCTAAATTAACATATTATTTTCTTTCTTCAAAAGTTTATGTTTTACATCCATTTCATTAATTTGGGACCATTCGAATAAAAAGATTTTTTGAAATCGGTGGAATACATAAAAAAAAATATATACCCGTCGAACATTGAACCTCGTCCTTTTTTGAAGACGGTTCAAAAACACCAGCTTTACAGTAATAAGTGGTAAAAAGAAATCTAGAGATCGATTTTTTCTTACTTTAACTTTATTATGTGAAATTGTTAAATTGTATGTGTAATATATACGTATCTTGTAATTAATCGAATTAAATTTTTTTAAACCGCTTATTTGGCAAACGAGCCGTAGCCTATATAACCTTGCAACGCCAGGGGTATCACTAGCGCGTTGCCGACACTTCAAAAATCTAATAACCTCTTTCGAAGAACCCCCTACTGTAGTCCTTAGAGAAAGCCTTGGCAGGGACATTCCCCTACCCAAGCGTTCGCGGGAGGAAGTTTCTCTGACACCGCACTGTACGCATCCATTTTGGTTCTAAAGTGTGAGAATGAACTCCTTGCCGACGGCGAGCGGTGCAATGGAAGAAAGGAGCCGTGGGCATCATTTCAAAGAATTCCTCATAAAAGATCTCAGTGTACAAGCGGTAGAACACTTACAGGGAGGCAAAGTCGATTTAAACAACGACAAACGACAAAGGTGCGATGTTAAATTTTTAACATGTAATTTATAATTTCTGTAAAAAAATGTAAAAATTATTGTTAATATTGACTTAACCAGGTGTACATAAAACTGTTCCTATGGTGATAATAAGGAAATACAAATACAAATTCAACGTCTCTCATCATACTTAAGAGCTCGATACGGCAAGTGAGTTTGGGATCGTCGACAATTCTCACAGCTCGTCGTTGAACTGAGTAAAAAGGGTCAAGCTAGTATTCGGATGCACCCGCCCAGAGATCCGCCAGTACTCCATATGGGGCCGAACTTGCGACTTGTAAAGCAGACACTTTGCCCCGATGTGAAGTACTGCTATAAGTTAAGGAAGAATTCTGCTCCAAGTTACTAAATATCCACTTAATCAGACTTTTTTATTTAGCTTTCATTAAATACAAGCATCTAAAAGCCTTTTACGTGTACATGCTGTAGAATGAGAAAAAAAAAAATCGGTAGTGCGAGTAGTTTTCCGTAAAAAGTGTGCCACTAAGCTGTCACCCATCCAATGACTAATAAAGCCGTACGTTGCTTAACTTTGAATATTATTTAAAACAATGATATATACTGATACGGTAGTTTAAGATGGAAATGGCTCGGGCCCAAGTTTTTATTATTCGTTCTTATACTTTACAGCTCCCACTATAACCACTTCAATTGGATGTTTGAATGTGTTACTGATTTACAATCGAGCGAAAACAACAAAAATGTGTTTCTTGTATGCCCCCTATAATTTTTAATTTTAACTTTTCATTATTTGTTTGATAATCCGCCATTATAGCACATATTTTGTGGAAATTTCAGGCTTCTCCACATTTTGGTATAAAACATAGACCCGGTAATGGTCAGATAGTCAGGAAAATAG
Source organism: Apoda limacodes (assembly GCA_946406115.1). Taxonomy (NCBI): domain Eukaryota; kingdom Metazoa; phylum Arthropoda; class Insecta; order Lepidoptera; family Limacodidae; genus Apoda; species Apoda limacodes. The sequence continues at coordinate 26,135,244 of OX291555.1, read as the reverse complement.
ACAGACAGTGTAGGCTTAGTAATAGGATTCCGTTAGTACCCTTTTTAGGTACATAATGCAAAAACGGGTGCATTTTGCTATAAAGTTGTTTCAAATAGTGCAGTGAGTTAAGATGTATGTTAAATGGGTACTAGCATGGGCGCATCTGGTAAAGCGATTGTAGATAGCTCGAAACAGCTTGTAAGCTTTAAGGTTGATTTATATCTCGCGCTGGCACGGTCGGCGCAGCTAGCCAGATGGTATCAACACAAGCTTTGCGGTTCTCTGTACCACCTAGAGTAAAGCTTGCCAAATGCTTTGAAAGTGGCTTACATGTTTAGATACGTTAGGAGAAAATATTGATTGGGTAACTAAGTAAGTTAAAACATAAAACTGTCTGTCTTATTATAATTAAAAGACTAACAACTATTGGTAAAACTTTATTTATTTGTTTATTATATATACTAATATTGTAGTACTATACTGGTTAGTTTAGGGGGTTGGTATCTTAATTTGTGGTAAATAATAGACAAATGACAAAACAATAAAAAAGCGGCCAAGTGCAAGTTGGATTAGCGCACTGAGGGTCTCAAACCTATCAATATTTACGTAATTTACAAACACAAACAAAAATTAAAAAATGTCACTAAACGGTCACCCATCCAAGAACTGACTAAACCCAACGTTGCTTTACTTTAAATATCGTTTCCAACAAACAAATGTGTTTCTGTTTCTCTTAATGATAAGCTAGATGGTGCTGTGCCGGTTATTTAAAATAGTAATGGCTTGGGCCCGTCTCACACTTAGCTGGTTTTTATTATTGTTTGTTATACTTTAGAGTTCAAACTATTTGTTACTGCAAGTTCGAAGTTTTTATTTATATCTTTCTGTTTTTGGGTATACCAAAAACAACGAAAATGTGTTTTTTTTATAGGCATCTCTCTTAAGTTTTAACTTATTTTATTTGTTATATAATTTTATTTGTTATATAATTTTATTTGTTATATAATTTTATTTGTTATATAATTTTATTTGTTATATATATAATCCCCCATCCTAACACATATTTTGTGAAAAGTTCAGGCTTCTAACTTTTTCAGTCTAAAAGGTAGATCCTTTTGTTGGTCGGACAGACGGACAGACAGCGTAGCTTAGTAATAGCGCTCCGTTGGCACCCTCTGGGTACGAATCCCTAATAAAATCAAGTACGTGATCACCTATGGATGAGTATAGTAAGTAGTTGGTGAATTCTGTTGTTGATCAGTAGGTCCCATAACAAATTCTGCACCTACTTTTAAATTACAAATAGGAGCACATAAATATAAATTTAGGGGTCCATATAAATTAAAGTGATGTTATAAGAACTCTTTCTCCATCTTATCACAAAATGCCCCTGCAGATAGTTGTTGAAATTGTAACAAATTTAACAATTTTTTAATGGAGACTTATAAAAGGACTGACCTAAAAAACAAAATTGTTAATGGTTTGCAATTAAAAATGTCTGTGTCTAAGCTCCAAGGTTGATCTGAGCTGCGAAAATAACATATCATAACATAACATATATAACATAACATATCTACACAGTAAAATTGATTGTGCTGTTTGTTTACATTTTTTCTGGAGTTTACTTTGACTATTTTGTTATTAATATTAACTTCACACAAAAATCCATTATGTTTTTCAATAAAATTTTAAACAATAAATTGATATTGTTGTGACCTTATCGATATTCATTATCTTTCAAACTCCCGCGCAGCCTAGTTGGTAGTTTTCCGACTCTTTACCTATACCGGTGCCATGCTCAAGTGCGACACAACTCACTCTTGCATTTATAATATAAATATGAATGCTTCATATTTATTAATTTTACTATAAATAATAATCAAAAGGGGATAAAGTTAAATTAGTCTCTTTATTTCATGTTCTACTTAATATGTTTTATTTATGTATAATAACCGTGATAAAAATGTGTTAAATTTATAACGTGGGATGACATTTAAAACTGTGCCCAAACTGTCGTAACTTCAATGTACACACATCCCAAATCGCACATGAAAATTACAAAACTTTTAACATTTAGCAGCTATCCTCCTTAAATTTATACTGAACTGTTACTGGTACATTGTTTTTGCCAGTTAGGTCATATATGTTTTTATACCTTCATCGCAATAAATAACCTAAAATATCTAAATGACTTAACAAACCTCGGGACGAAAGACCATTTTTATCTTTTTTTAAAAGTTTTTGTGAAAGTGTTACGTCAATTATAACTAATTGTAAAAGAATTAGGGAGGTAGTTATCTTTTTTACAAAAGAATTAAACATTTTTAAAATATCCGTTATAATTAAGAAAAGAGTGTTACTTGAAGTAAAATGCTAAAAGTTTAAAGCAAATTTTTTATGACTTTATTCTGGGCACTTACTTTATTTTATTTTTTAAACGGATAGGCATAGATGTACACGTTCTATCTTTTCGTATTAACGTTTCATATTAATACCTGTAGAAGCTGTGATAATTGTCTGATAAAATTAAAGGTCACAGAGTTACTTAATATGTATTTAACATTTTTTTTCCTCTTACATTCAATACCATCTAACCCCAAACTAAGAAAATCTTGTTCTATGGGTACCAGACAACGGATACAAATACGTACCTCCTGCACCTAATACAAGTCCCCACTATAACGACGTGCCCAATGCATAAATATGGTATATATATGTCGCAGGCAAATCGTATAATCCGCCGTTTCACAATACGCCTAGGCAAATCATATGGTATGGAAACGACAGGAATAGAAATCGCACTGTATAAGTCATGTATGTTAGGTTCAGTTTCTCTCTTGTAAACGCAGATGCGGAGTGAGCGCAGCGAGCGGAGCGTTCTTGGAAAGCTTCATATAATAAATAATCTGTTCAGTTATATGATAATTTCTATCCCTTACTTTACGATCTGCCTAGGCATATTATGGAACGGCGAATTATACGATTTGCCTGCGACATATACATTAATCTAATACAGTTTTCGCTTTGCTAAAAAAATATTGCTGCACCTATAGCAATTCATTGGTATAACTCATTAATTAATTAATTGGAGTTAATTAAGGATTTCCACGCCGATAACCGAATTTAGAGCGGGAGGAGCCGCTGGCATTGTCTAGTAAATAATAAATTTGGTTCAACAAAATCAGGCTGTCTGACCCTTTTGGTTCTAACTTACCTAAAGGTTGAAGTGCTTGTTTGTAGTTTGACAAACCGTGTCTTGTTTCTCTTTTATATCCATTTGTCTATTTCAGCTTATTAATTTTTTTGATGAACTGACCTTTATGACATACGAAAAGAATATGCTATGAAAATAATGATATACGCTGACCAATTTTAGATTCCCAAATTATTTGTGACGTTATTAATACAAATTTCTTTTTAGAAACTCTCCTGGCATAGTATGTGCATTTATTGTGTTTACTCGGGTAACCTATAACAGTTCAAAAAATACAACTTATCCAGTCTGAAGGATCCATCTCATGACAAAACAAAAATATGCGGTTTTATTAATGGGTATAATAAATAATATTTATATCAAATAGGAATATAAGAACTACTGTGTTCGTGTGCCGTAGCATTTTACAATAAATTTTTTGCCCTTTCAATTGTTTTTGACTCGCTTGTTGTACGTCACTGCAGGAAGTACCTTTAGGTCTGTCTTATGAGAAAGCAGATTTAAGAATAGTACGCGAAGTTGATATGGTACGGATTGGCAGACATTGTCGAGCTGCGTAGTAGCCTCTCAGCTGGCAGAGATTCCAAACTACCTTTAAGACCTCATACCACCAGCCATATCATGTTTATTTATTTAATTTGGTTAAAATTATAAAGCTGGCTAAACATTTTATTTTATTTAGCGACCCCTTAAAATATATATATATATTTTTGGACATTACACACAGCGCCGTCTGGCCCCAAAGTAAGCAAAGCTTGTGTTATGGGTACCAGACAACGGATACAAATACATATATATACTTTTTTTCGTAGCTACATATGTATGATACATGAATACACCCAGACTCAAGACAAATATAAATGTTTGTCCAGTGCGGAAATTAAACCCACACCCTCTGCACAGCAGCCGGTCACACTAACAACTAGGCTGCGAGGGAGACTACTATTTAATTTCTATGGTTGTGTGACTTTTAACTGATATACGAGTATACTTAAATCTTTGAATTAAAGTATTTTTGACAGAGACGCAAACGAAAAATTTGAACAATTTAAATTAGAGCTGACGAACCCTCTGGACCTTACTATAACCAAGACCTAACATCGAATGAAAGGAAGTATCTACATTTTATATTTTTATGATAAGCTGTACGTATCCACATATACTAAACAAGCTGTATATATCCACTTACACTAAAAAAGCTGTACGTATCCAAATGTGCTAAACAATCTGTACTTATCCACATGTACTAAACAAGCTGTACATATCCACATGTACTAAGCAAGATGTAAGTATCCACATGTACTAAATAAGCTGTACGTATTCACATGCACTAAACAATCTGTACTAATCCACATGTAATAAACAAGCTGTACGTATTGACATGTTCTAAACAAGGTGTACGTATTGAAATGTACTAAACAAGATGTACATATCCAAAAAAAGAAAGCTGTAATTAGCCAGATGCACTAAAGAAGCTGTACGTATCCACGTGTACCAAAGAAGCTGTACGTATCGTACATATACTAAACAAGCTTTACATATCCAAACTAAGTAAAAAAGCTGTACTTATCCACATGTACTAAACAAGCTGTACGTGTCAACATGTACTGAACAAATTGTAAGTATCCACATGTACTAAGCAAGCTGTACGTATCCACATGCACCTAAGAAGCTGTACGTCTCTACGTGATTTACATAATATGAAAACATCAAATTCCTTAATCCTAATGTAGAAGACGTAATAAATTTTATTCAGGTCCATTTATTTCGCAGCGTACGACGTCAGTGTCCTTACTTAAATTCTTTATCTCGAGTAATTTATCAAGTGTCAACTACGGGCTTTCACCTAAATCAATTTACTTTAAATTGCTAATTTTATCCTTAGCGTGTTCAGCACAAAATTCAAATTTCTTTGCGCAATTTTTTTGCCCTTTAAATGTGCTTCTAAGTTTTTTTGCTTAAAATATAAGCCGCTAGGTAAAATATGTAAAGATATGTGAAGATTCTGCATTTTTATAAATCACCGAAAAAACTTATTTTTATCTCATGTATCAAGAATGCCAATGAGAAAAAAAAGTTGGGTTTGCGGCTAGTTTCTAATTGGGTGTTAGAAACATTTCAATGAAAGTAATAAAGTACAGTAATTTGACCTGCGGCTACTAACATTTTAAATTGCTTATTTAAATCCTTGTTTTAATTTTTTAAGCCTCAATAAGGTGGTAAGTTACTTATAAATCTCATTGAGGGTATAAAATATATTCTGATTAGATTAAATAGTAGATGTAAATATCCAAGATGGCTGATCTCTTCAAAAAATATGGTGCCGCTAAAACAGACTCTAAAAGTGGCACCGTTGCAATTACATTCTGCGTAAATTGGGGTGGAAAGACTCAGCTCTAATAGAGTTTTGTGAGGAGGAACAAGCTATGGAACACATTACACAACGCTGCCCTATACACTCCTCCTCAGACCATCAGGAAGACCTGCTACACCTAACACCTGATGCAATCACGTGGCTCGATTCCCTGAATGTTTCTAAATGACATTTTAATTTATTTGTATATATTTTTCTTGTATAATTATACTTTATGCCTTTATGAATTTAAACTCCATACGATAAAATAAATAAATTACTCTAACTAAGCTGAAATGCTTTTAGAAAAGAATGGTATGATTGATGGTACGGCAGTTTGTCTTGCGCTTAGCACCTGTCCCTTGCATTACTTATAAAAAGAAGGTTCATAAGTATAATTTATTTTATATATATATATTCGACTCACGACAACCTCATTGGAAAAATAATAATAATAACAATAATAATAATATTCTTTATTGCACAGTAAGTAAAGCATAGATTTAAATCTATAAAATAATAAAAAAAAAGTACAATAAGGCGGTCTTATCGCTAACTAAGCGATTTCTTCCAGACAACCTTTGGTTAGGGAAATTATGAAAACAAGAAAATTGAGTAAGGTGTGCATATCTCAAGGACGAGATTTAAAAATTAATCAGTACATATATAGTAAAAATAAATATATAATACTTTAGAAATAATCAGTATATAAAAATATATAGATACATACATTCCTATATAAAAATAAATTAAATATATATAAATACATATATAAACGAACAGCTTAAGATTTAAAAAATGAGAAAATGTAAGTTTTTTGAAAATACTCAATGATTGAGCTTGTCGTATTTGCAATGGTAAAGAGTTCCAAAGTCTGATTGCTTTCACAACAAAAGACTTGCTATATGAGTGTGAATGGTGTGTTGGCGTTTTTAATAATAAATTAGTCGAATCTCGAGTTATTGCAGAACTATGGAATTGAAATTGTTTTTTTTAGATAATGAGGTGTTGACGGATTGAACAGGACGTTAAACAGAAGAAATAAAATATGTGTATTCCTGCAAAGACGAATTGGGAGCCGCTTGAGCTTTGTCGGAACTCGGAAATGTGATCAAATTTGCGTAGGCTAAATATAAATCTGATACATGAATTTTGAAGTCACTCATGTTTAGTAAGTTGCTCTTCACTAAGAGGATAGCTAGCATCAGCATAGCCAATTATTGAAAAGAGTAAAGATTTGGCAAGAGCAATTTTTGTGGAGATGGGTAAAAAGTTACGCAACCTTTGTAAGGATTTTGATATAACAAACATTTTTTTGCTGATTTCTTTGATCTGCGGTCTCCAGGTCAAAGACTGATCAAATATAATACCTAAGTTTTTAACGGTATTACTATAAGGTATAAGTACTCCGTTTAGGTGGATTTTTGGTAGTTCATCTAAATTAATTTTAGCAATCAGTCTTGAGCTACCCATAACTATTGTTTGCGTTTTACAAGGATTTAGTTTAAGACCATAACAATCGCTCCAATCAGCTATTCGAGCTAGGTCTAGGTTTATTGCTTCAACAGTTTTATCATAAATTTGGAGATCGTCTACATAAATATGGTAGAGAGAAGATATTTGAGACGTAACAAAGTTAAGGAAAATCGCAAAGAGGAGAGGAGACAACACGCCACCTAGCGGGACGCCAGCAGATGTGTTACACCAGGTGGAACAGGAGTCCTCAACTTTAATGCACTGTCGACATCCACGCAAGTAACTATGAAACCAGTCAATTACTGTTGGAGATATGTTAAGAGAACACATTCATTTTAGTAATATATCAAAATCCACGGTGTTGAACGCGTTGCTAAAGTCCAATAGAGTAAGTACAGTAGTTTTTCTGTTTTCTATGCGTATTCGTATGTCAATAGTAATTTTTATAAGTGTTGTAGTTGTACTCTGATCAGGTCGGAAATCGGATTTTAATGGATTTAGGAAATTATTTTATCGTAAGGAAATAACTAAGTTATTGGTGGACAAGGTGTTCTAGTACTTTGGATAAAAAAGGGAGGATTGAAATTGGACGATAATCGGAGTATAAGGAAGGATTAGCTTCTTAGGTAAAGGAATAATCTGTACTTCTTTCTATGCATCAGGAAAGGTGCCAGAGGATATTGGAAAAATGAGGATATGAGAGATAATATGAGTTACAATATCAAGGACATGATTGATCATAAGACTGAACGTAAGACTTATATTATCACTTACCACGGCATTCGAAGAAATTGCAAGTATGTTTTTCCTAACATCACAATCTGTAAATTGACTAAAGACGAATGGAGAAAAGTTAGGAGTTGGTTGTAGTGAAAGAGAATTTAGCGTAGTACTTTTCTTGTTACTATCAAAGGCAACAGATGAAGAAAAGTGTTGATTAAGTGCGTTGATGTCAACATCATGCGAAGTTGTAGGATGATTTGATTTGCCAACTCGGAATTTCTAGACTTTAGCTGGATTACCGTTTTCTACGGATTTGTGAATATGGCGTCGTTGTGCGTCTCTACATATCCTATTGCTATGTTACAACTATATATTTATCCATTTTGCCTGAGGTTCCGACCACACTAAATTCGGTTATCGGCGTGGGATTTATACGGTAAGTCCTCGATTATATAACGAAAGCTCACTATAGTTAGCTAAAGCTGTAGCTGTAGTTCATCCAAGTGATATTTGTTTATAGTTATGCCTGTGGGAAGTTTTTTTGGGACAGCTTATATCCTTGTCCGTCCCTTTAACAATATCTGTTTCACAAAAAAAAGATTTATTTACTCCGTTGCGACGTTAATAAATAATAAACAAATAAACTTTCTCAAATATAAATTAAGTTAGAAAAATATGAATAAAGATATATCTGACATAAATAAAACATTAAGCGCATCTACATACCTAACATATGTCTACTACAAGTATCTACGTCATGTGCAATAACTTTAAATTGCATTTACGATCAGATTCAGGATGCATGTATAACGAAGCTTTTCACTGGTGTATCTAAAAATAATCTTTTACCTAATTACAGTTTGATACCACAATTTTATTTTTAAATAGTGATTGGAATACGAGCGTACTTGTTTTTTCTTTTTCTTTTTGTATCAGCATCCGATATTTTGTTTGTTTATGTTTATTAAAACAAGTTAGCAAGAGACAGGAGACCGTAGATTCGCATCGTCTCTATCACACTTTTGCAACCGTACCCAAATGGTACAAAACGGGACCCTATTACTAAGACTCCGCTGTCCGACCGCCCGACCGTCCGTCTGTCACCAGGCTCATGAACCGTGATAGTTCGACTGTTGAAATTTTCACAGAAGATGTATTTCTGTTGCCGCTATAACAATAAATACCAAAAAACAGAATAAAATAAATATTTAAGGGGGCTCCCATACAACAAACGCGATTGTTTTGTTCGTTTTTGGTCGATATTGATAACGGAAAAAGGTAGACGCTTGAAATATTCACAAAATATTTAGTTATATAGTCACTTGAAAAAATAATAATTAAATTAAAATAAAACAAATATTTAAGGGGGCTACATACAACAAACATGATTTTTTGGCGTTTTTATAGATAATGGTAATGGTAGAATTTACCATTTGGCACTAGTAAACCGTCCTTTCTAAATTCTTATGAAAGTTTTTTATTTTATTTATAACTTTATAAAAACAAGGCAAATCGATAACATATTTGTGACGTTATATTCCTGAGGTTACTCAGCTTTAAAAAATGTAGTTCATCATATCTGACGTGTAAAAAGATAATTAATAATGGCTTTGCAGATTATTTTTTTTTTATGCTGTAGATGTTGACATACACCTTCTAAATTAATATTGTATACAAACGTGACACACATTACATCGCCTTTTCTGAGAACGGACTCACTCCGACTCACAACTATCCAGTAGTTCAACGAGGACTTGTCACATACCTAAATTAAAATTGACCAGTCTTTCACTATTAAAACCATATCACATCCATACTTATAAAATATTAAATGCGTAAGTGAGTTGGTTTTACCTTACATCGTGTTACAGCGGAGCATCCTGTTGTGCTGAAACTTGGCATAGAGAAAATACAAAAGCTCCCGTAATAATAACAAAGACCGAATTCTACGTCGATAAACTGAAGCTATAGGAAACTTACTAATAAATCCCATGCCCATAGCCAGCTTAGGACGGGCGCTGCAACGGGCAAAACCTCGTTTGCTATATTTCTCTGTACCAATCCTTGTATGAAAATTGGGCAAGATTAAAAGAAGTGATCAATCATGTAAAGCTGCGACAGACTCTTCTTTGATTAATTCTCCCTCTTAGCGCTTAAGAACATCCCTAAAAAATACCGTTAATTATTAAAGTTAAGTATAAGAGCGAAGTAATTTAAATCTTAAGATTGTACGATCCGCGGCGATAGCGCTTAGAAGTGTGCTTTTTACAAACGGTTATTTTTGCCATTTACTGATTAAGCACTAGAAAATTTTCTAGGCACGTTCAAATAACTTGTATAAACACCGGTACTGAAAGCAAACCACTATGAAAAGGACAATAGGCTAAAAACTGGCGATGTAGCCATTGAATTAAAAACTGATCTTTAGGGAATGTGGTGAAAAAGAATTTCTTAAATATCCCTTTATAGCTTGGTTACATTCAAAAGTTTTGATAAAAGATATCACAGTCGCAGAATTGTCTCAGAATGTGAGCTAAAGTAGCCATAATTTTCAGACAGTAACTTAAAGCTCACATAAAAGTTACATAACTTTTCACATTTGGCAACCATCTTCCTTAAATTAAGCTTTCAAAGTACCACAGTTTAAAAAGAAAATAGGCCGTCCCATTATTATGAATAAAACTGAGCAAAAACGATTCTTATTTTTGATGAATTTAGGATGATATTTCAATGACAATTACAATCGTGTGGTTTCATATAAGATGTTAAATTGTACCCATTAATTTGCGTGCCTGAAAGTAAGCACTGTTTGCTCGTTTATATTAAAAGAATGTTTTTTTTTACGAATATTTAACTATATTTTAACAGTACATACGACTTTTCGACACAAAATCAAACATTATTATCCTATATAAATATATATATAAAAAATACATATTTACAAGTTAAATTTAATTTCTGACACTCACACACAAACCCTCACACACACACACATACAAAAACTGTTATAATAAATCCTATGTCACATACATTAAATAACTTAATATACTTATTTAATTTAATGTACTATAACAAAATAAAGTACATATACTAAATGTACTATAATGTCTTACTGTAAAGTGCTCTTAAAAAATCTTTTTAATTTTATCAGGAAATATGTCGAAAACATTTCTGTTTATTTACATTACATAATTAATTTATCAAGTGTCAAATTAAGTGCTGTCTTTTCGTTGTGAAATTCATTTAGGTGTTTGGATTACTTGAATAATTCTATTCGGACAATGTTTTGATTTTGTAGAATCTTAACTAATTTAATTGAAACAAAGAGATTTCAGGGCTCTCTAGCAAAACGGAAATGCTGAATATTTAGTACATTGACTTCAAAAATGATAATTGTGACATTTATTAAAAAAACGGAGTAGAAGTGTATCCTAATCAACAATAGTCTCTGTTTTAATGTTACACGTCACTTTATAATACAAGGTCAATAGTTGAGTTTGTCCAATTTGAATGATAAATAATAATTGCAAAGGTGAATTAATAACAAATGTTAGATAAAAATATAGTACTATTGACCTTGTATTATGGTAAAGATAGTAATAGACACTTATAAACGTTACTATTTGAGGCTCGAATGACTTGCTCTGATTTTTAAAAATTAATCCTAAACAGTTTTAAAGCTTTCCATTCCATTTTAGGAAAAGGAATATCTAAAGAACTAAGCAGACACAATACTTTTAGCTGCGGCGATCAGCGATTTTGTGACTACATTGATGCTGCATTGCATTTTGGGGCGAATTGATGGTGTTATCAAAATCGCGAGTTTTAGCTACCTCTATGATGCTTCATATTTTCATTCGTTTCAACCTGAATACGTCCACTGCTGAACGATTTACCCCCCCTCCCATATGTATCCAGAACGGTCCTGAGGCTAGCGTGTCTATCGGCTCTTACCAGGTCGTCCCTTCACCCGGTAGGAGGCCGTTCCACGCTTTTCTTCATCCTATTTTAACGACTTGCATTTACGTAGTGTTAAAATTGTTGCATCGCGCTTCGAAATCGCGACTCAGACGCCGCGATTACAGTTTGTATAGGTGCGGGCTAGAGCTTTGGACGCTTCCAAAAAGCGACAATAAGTCGCCGGTGTAGTTGTGTGCTGAGGCCCTATTGCTGTAAAAAATTAAAACTGAACTTTTCGGAGTACACATTAAATATACTAAGTATTAAAATATAGGCGGTGTTTCAATGCTGATAAAATTAATCACTCTTCAATGTAATTTTTCTTTTGCACCATATTAAATGTAAATTCGCCCGATTTAATAAACTTGTCAGATGCTGTCACATTTGACATGGTAAAATGTTTTTATCATTTTACTTTATAAATCATAACTTCTGTTTCAGAAATAACAGGATTTGTTTTTGATTAAAGCGCCTCCTTTCTTACAGAATCATTTATCACGCCTGCAAAATGGCGTGTTTTGACAGAAATCTGGACAAAAATATACTCCCCATGGTAATTTTATTTTGTAACAAGATATAACTTTATAACAGTGTAATGAAAAAAGACCGGCCAAGTTAGGGTCGGTACGTAAACAGAGATTTCGTTCACATTACTTTTAATTAATGTCGCAACCATTTTCTGAAACAGACTCAGTTTTATAACTTATTTATCTCTATTACAAAAAAAGTGTGACTTAACATTGCAATTTTTAGGAACACTGGACTGTTTATTAATGTTGTGGTTATACTTTTTGAAATAAATAATAATAAACATATTTTGCTGTGCTTTCTTTGGTACAGAGCAAAGAAAGCTATTCTGAAAATGTCTCATCTCTATCACTTCTGCGTAGCTGTGAGTTATTTGTAATTGTACTCGTCCGATTATATTTCTATGACAAAGTGCCAGTAAAGTTATCACGTTATCAGCGACATTAAATTGTTTTATATTTTTAAACAAAGAATTATTTTTTTCTTGAAATATGCACAAACTACAATTTTGTCACCAAATACTTTTTATGTCTCATTTAAAATGACTGCGGAATCTTAATTTTTGTATACCTAGTCAGTTTTGAGCATAACTTAAGACTTTGAAACATTATTTATAATAATATAAATTTTACACATTAATTTACACTGATGAATATAATTAACCAGTCACTTATATAAACGACATTATTTCCTAAGCAACTCATAATAGCTCTATAAAGTCAAAAAAACATTGAAACATATTAAATAATTTATTTAATTATCTCTTTGTAAAATATAACTATTTTCAATATATTTTTTGTTTAATCAAGCTATCTTTAGTAGTTTTTGAAATAATCACGTTTATGTAAGTGACTAAATATATTTTGTGCTCGTTAGTGTAACACAATTCAAATAGGATAATAGGATTATCCAAATTAGATCAGCGAGTGTTCAATATTGAAAATCGTCAATGTCTCTCACATTGAACACTATAATATATCAGTGAATATAAATGCGAATGAAACATTCAAGGAAGTAATCAATCACGTAAAGGCGGAGACAGATGCATCAATCAACGTCTTATACGTTGCTGAGGAAGCGAAAAATATATAAGGGAGACTTCTTCTTGTTTTCATGGGCCATCGAAAATGTATACATGGCTTATAAAATAAATGGAGCGTGTTTGATACACTATGATCAATCTTAAAACACGAATTCAAAATATTTTTTCATTCAACACTGACCCGGCAGACGCTGTCGTGGCCAAATTTGCGATGAACGTAAAGAATCACAATTCAACTGATATTAAACAAATGAATTTCTTTATACAATTTATTCAGAAAAACTAGCCAAGTGCATGTCACATTTAACTAATTTTTTTTTGGAATTTGTTTCCGTGGATTGAAAATTATTTATTAAATAATTTGTGTAAAATGTTCGTAAACATTGCTATTAATTTAGGAATTATTATTTTTTAGGATGTTATGATTTTTATCCTAATAATTTTTCGTGCCTTATTTCTTTATACAAATTATTCAGAAAAACTAGCCAAGTGCATGTCACATTTAACTAATTTTTTTTTGGAATTTGTTTCCGTGGATTGAAAATTATTTATTAAATAATTTGTGTAAAATGTTCGTAAACATTGCTATTAATTTAGGAATTATTATTTTTTAGGATGTTATGATTTTTATCCTAATAATTTTTCGTGCCTTATTTCTTTATACAAATTATTCAGAAAAACTAGCCAAGTGCATGTCACATTTAACTAATTTTTTTTTGGAATTTGTTTCCGTGGATTGAAAATTATTTATTAAATAATTTGTGTAAAATGTTCGTAAACATTGCTATTAATTTAGGAATTATTATTTTTTAGGATGTTATGATTTTTATCCTAATAATTTTTCGTGCCTTATTTCTTTATACAAATTATTCAGAAAAACTAGCCAAGTGCATGTCACATTTAACTAATTTTTTTTTGGAATTTGTTTCCGCGGATTGAAAATTATTTATTAAATAATTTGTGTAAAATGTACGTAAACATTGCTATTAATTTAGGAATTATAATTTTTTAGGATGTTATGATTTTTATCCTAATAATTTTTACCACTTTGAGGTTTTTTTGTATAGATCTTAAATTCTCTGATATTATTTAAAACCATACAACACTGAACAGTTTTATTATATACCCACGTAACTATATATTGATACAGTTGAAGCTGTGCGCACTGTTATTATCTGCGGAAATATTTGAATTTTCCGGTAGTCATTTTTTCAATTTCAACAATATACCAGAAATTTTATCCATTTTTAATATCTATAATCAGGCGTGTTTAATAAAATCATTCTAAATTAGTGGTCGTTATCTGTAACTGTACAATGCACTTTATATATTTTAATCTTTTTTGAGTGGCAACACAGGCCATGACAAGTCAAACTGTGTATCAGCTGACTACATTTTCATTTTTATTATAAAAATAGTGAAATATTGTTATTTTGAACTCGAAAATTTAATATTATATTACAATAAAAATATTAATTTATGGTGTAAATAAAAGTTTGGTGCTCTACGTGTAGAAACTGTAGAATATTAGCCTGTTCAGCGTCAACCCGTACCGGTCAACTGTCACTGGAAGGATTTGGAAAAATAACCGTTTCCCGGGGAGAAAATCGTTTCAAAATCATTTTATAGTTGTCATACACATTTTAAAACTTACTTATTGCATTAATCTTACTTAAATTAATTAATCTAACCTATAAGTAAGTAGGTAATCTTTTGGCTATCGAATCAAAGTTGTTACAAATATAATTTCTTATTAATAAAGTAATAGGTAAATCATATCAGCTATTACGAAACAATTAACCAATCAACCAGTGATCTGACAGTGATCCACTTCTATTTCTATTTGTATTTTTCATATAGCACACATCAAAGTCAAGATGATGACTCGCAAGGCTGTACTTCAGAGTGTTGAAGAAAAGCTGAAGGTGGCTCTTAAGGAGCTCAAGATGTCAAAAGATCTGTGTGATAAATTACTAAAAGAATGGGAAGATGCTGAGGAAGAAGCAATGAACATTATAAAAAAAAACACAGAACTCAAAAGTGAATTAGCCAATTTGCATTTAAAATATATAGATATGCTAGGGCAACGTGACAGTCTGCAGGATATTATTGATAGTTTTAAGCAGTGTACGGCAACCCATGAACAAGCTTTAATGCGTATTGTGGAGCTTGAAGAAGAACTTTTTGATAGCCAACAGTTAAATTGTCAACTTGAGGGCGAAAAAAAGAGTCTCATGGCAGCTGATGCTCATAATCTGTTTGATGAGTTGATAGCAAGCGAAACATTCGGTAACAAACATTTGTACACCAGGTGTTTCCTTTGGTCAAATTGTCAATAACATAAATGTCAGTGAACTGAATAGCACTACAACAATTGTCATATTGTTTGGTGATAGCTTATTATTAAAGAAGAATGACACCATACAGGGAGTAGGTACCTTGTTGGAGTTACACAATAAAACAATATGTAGGTTTATAATAAGCGGTTTTCCATATTCTTCAAGCTCCACTGCTAAACTAAATAGGCATATATTTGACATGAATGTACATCTGTACAACTTGACTCATCGTCATAGCGATGCAATTTTATATATTGACATAAATAAATTTATTTATAATTTTAGACTAACACCGGCTGGTATATCCATGCCTATGAAATGTAGACGAGAAATGGCTACGTTGTTAGCTTCTAATATACATGATTTAGATTAAAGAAGTATTAAGGAGTCTATTGACCTCTCTAGCGTTAGTGCTATGTCTTATAGTGCTGATGTTATTAGCTGCACCCAGTCAGTTCCTATTTTAGATCATACTTTACACTGAGTTCTTTGACAACAGACAATGCCTGTTTTTTAACATTGTTCATCAAAATATACAAGGCATTTCTGGCAAGGAATTGGAAATAGAATTATTTTTAAAAAGTCATAATACACATATGTTGTGTGTAACTGAGCATTGGCTAAGTAAACATGAATCAATGTTTAGTTTCTCCAATCATTATTTGTCCAGTGCCTTTATTCGAAAAAAATGCTATTCGAGGGGGTTCATTAATAATTGTTAAAAATACAGTGTAAAGACCGAAAGGATATAGTAAGCCTCTCACTTGAACGCATAATAGAATTGTCTTGTATAGAAATTAAGAATTATATTATACTTTGTGTGTATCGCCCCCCTTCTGCAAATTATAATTCTTTTGAGCCTGTAATGGAACAAGTTCTAAAAAAAATTTGTCATTCTAAAAAGTCGGTTATTGTTTGTGGTGACCTTAATATTGATCTTTTAGAGAGTTCCCAAACAAGAGATAGATTTATTAACTTATTTACAAGTTTTGACTTAAATTATCTGTTTCTGGAACCAACTAGAATTACATCGACTTCAGCTTCATAATATTTTCTGTAACGTTGAAGTAAAAGATAAATCTATTATTAACAATTTGCCGTCCGATCACTGTGGTCAAATAATAAAAATTCTACACAACTATAAAAAAAAATCTCAACTAGTAACTTGTAGACCTGTGACCACTGCTCGATTAAAAAATTTTAAAGTTAATATTGAAAAGAAAATTCCATTTTTACATTTCATGCATGATAATGCTAATAATCTTTATAATATTTTTTTTTGATTTCTTAAGTAATGAGTTCGAGCAAGTGTTTAAAGTAAAAACTTTTAGGCCAAATAATAAAATGAAATTCAAGGACTGGGCTACTGTAGGAATACATCGAAGACGAACTAGGTTGTATGAGTTGTATGAAATGAAACAATATAACCACAGTCCCACATTCACCAACTATGTCAAAATGTATTCAAAAATATTTAAAAAAGTATGCAGGGTTGCAAAATCAATACATTTAAGTAATAAAATTAAAAATTCTGATAATAAAATAAAGGCCACATGGAATGTAATAAATAGTGAAACAGGAAAAATTAAACCGCGTGACAATCATTATTCACTTACTGTAAATTCAAAAATAATTGATTCAGATCTTGATTTCGCTAACTCTTTTGAGAAATATTTTACTAAAATGCCTACAATTACAACTAATGCAGTAAATTCCTCTCCATTAGAATCAGAGTTACTTTTAAAATGTAATGTAAATAAATGCAGGGCTATATTTAAATTTGAGCATGTTACCTCTGAAGACATCATAATGACATTTAAATTACTAACTCAGAAAAAAACTTGTGACCTATGGGGTATATCAGTCAAAGTCCTTAGCGGAATTATTGATATTACAGCACCAATCTTAGCCATAATATTTAATAAGTGTGTTGACGAAGGGATATTCCCAGACTTAATCAAATATAGTAAAATAATACCACTTTTTAAAAGTGGAAGTAAAGATGATCCTAATAATTTTAGACCTATCTCTATACTGCCTGCCTTAAGCAAAATTTTTGAAAAAATTATGTTTAATCAGATGCTTAAACATTTTAACTTAAATGGATTACTTCATCCTCAACAGTTTGGTTTTACAAAAGGGCATTCCACAACTGACGCAGGTTATACAGCATATATTTTCTGCTTGGGAACAGTCACAAAATGCTATTGGTATCTTCTGTGATCTATCAAAGGCATTTACAGCGTGCAACATGAAACTCTTATACGGAAACTGAGTCATTATGGTATTGCAGATTTGGCTCTTGAGCTTATCCGCTCATATTTGAGTAGTAGAATGCAGAAGGTTCAAATCAATGAAGTAAAATCTAATGGCTCTGAAGTAAAATTAGGAGTTCCTCAAGGTTCTATTTAAGGTCCTTTTCTATTTTTAATTTACATAAATGAGCCTTTCTTTGTGGAGAAGCTGTGCAAGATTGTACTATTTGCTGATGACACATCTCTTTTATTTAGAGTTGACAAAAATAAAACTAATTTTGACGACGTAAGTAGTGCGCTATTTCAGGTGCTTCAGTGGTTTACGGCAAATAATTTACTTCTTAATACGAAAAAGACTAAGTGTTTAAAATTTATGATGCCAAATGTCAGAAACATAAGTACAAAATTATCCCTAAACGGAGAAGAAATAAAACTATTAGACTCAACATTGTTTTCAGCTATTCCATTAGACAAAAGGCTGCAGTGGAACCCTCACATTTCAGTTCTTGCAGGGAAACTTAGTTCAGCTGCCTATGCAGTTTGGAAAGTTAGGCAGCTTACAGATGTTGACACTGCTCGCTTGGTCTACTTTAGCTATTTCCATTCCGTCATGTCTTATGGCATTTTGCTTAGGGGTAAGGCAGCTAATATTGATACAGTCTTTATTTTGCAAAAGAGGGCAAGTACGGTCGATCTATAAATTAGGAACTCGAATTTCTCTTAGGGAACTATTTAGAGAAATTAATATTTTAACTGTTCCTTGCTAATATATCTTCGCTTGCATAATGTATGTACGCAAAAATTGTCACTTATTTGATAAAAATAGTGACCTACACAGTGTTAACACAAGGAATAAGGATAAATTGGTAGTTCCAAAATGTCGTCTTCAGAAGGTACATAGCTCTTTCGCAATACAAAGTATATTTTTCTACAATAAAATTCCAGATCATATGGTTAATTTACCCTCAAATAAATTTAAAATATATGTCAAAGATAGTTTAATGAAAAAAAGCTATTACAAAATTGATGAATACCTAAATGATAAAAATGCTTGGAAAAACTAGAATTTAAATGATTTGTATTGGGGCATTTGAAATATTTTTATAAATTAAAACATTGTATATTATGTTATTACGCTATAGTAAGGCTATATTGTATTTTTATATGATGTATAAAAGATTAACTAGTGAGTTTATTGCCGTTGCTTCTCGGTAGTAAAGCATTACGAACCTTCCAATCTTCTCCTCTTATATTTTGTTCCTTTACTACACACATTGTAACTAGTACAATCGAAGTTTTATTGGAGTTGCTTGAGTGTGTCATGCTCTCTCAAAGTGTCTCTGCGGTGGTGGCGTGTGTGTCGGGTCGTTACGTTCCCTAAAACATGGTTGAGCGAAGCGATGGCTGATTCATGTGTCATACTCGTGAACGGGTGCCGCCTGTGGAGGCTGGTCTGCTCTTGCAAACTTCTTTGTATTCTTAGTATTTAGTCTAACTTTTTTGTGTTGTTTATTAATACTGTAAGACATTGATTATTTCTTAGTGATAAATACATAAACTGTCTTTTGTTTATATTAGATACTTTTTTATGTTGTTCTTGTGCTTTATATTTCATGTTTTTTTATGTTTGTAATGGAAAGTGTCCTTTTATGATAGGGAGGGCATTTTCCAATATTTTAATTGGACGCTGTAAGAGAAATGGAGAAAAGAAATGCCCTTGCTGAGTTTCTTGCCTGTTCTTCTCAGTACAAGGTCTCCCGCCCTGTAGACTTACGAACCGATGGCGTAGTGACATTCATAAGTGCTCAATTATTGTAGCCTAAACTGAAAAAATTATATTTAATTTGAATTTGAATAAAAGATGTTACATTTCAACGCTTTATTTTACTTATAAAACCAAAAAATAAATACCTAACTTTGTAATAAATAAAAGACCAAAATTTTACGCTAATTTTTTTTTTAATATTCATATATTTCATCATACCTAACATGGAAATATAAACAAACCAAAATATTTATAAAAGAAAAAAAAATCAGATTCAAAACTTACTTTCGTACATAAACATTA
Source organism: Apoda limacodes (assembly GCA_946406115.1). Lineage (NCBI taxonomy): Eukaryota > Metazoa > Arthropoda > Insecta > Lepidoptera > Limacodidae > Apoda > Apoda limacodes. The sequence continues at coordinate 26,115,304 of OX291555.1, read as the reverse complement.
TTATGGCTACTACTGAGTATTGAACCCAGATTATTTCGCTTCGAAAAGAGCAAGGTCACAAAACCCTGAACCGGGTGTATGTTGATACGGAATATGACCAATTAATGGTATAGTACAAATTAATTTATGGTTATATTTGCACGTTTGTTCCATGACACATAACATTTATATTTTTTTGTGAGTTCTTTCCTTACGGTATCAAGTAATCTATAACAAAAAATAAACCTAAAAACCACAATGTGGTACATAGTCAGCACTTCATAGTAAAGCAAATATGTCTTTTGTACTCGATTCCGCTTACGCTAAATTCTGGTTGGCCTGGAGTTTCTACAGCAACTACTTGACTATAGTATTTAAAGCAAGCTATAATTGAAGCTATGGTTTGTTCACATGGATTTTGATCATAGTTATCCTTGCAGGAGTTTTTGAATTATTCGGGATATAAGTTACCTACTTTTACGTCCCTTTAATAATTTCTGTCCTAAAATCAGCTCAATTAGTATCTCCGTAACGACACTAAGCAATAACAAACAAGCAAACTTTGAGCATAAAATTTTCATTTTATTTATCGCTTTTAAAGTTATTTAATTTAAATATACTTGTTAGAATATTTTACAATATTTATGTGTATAATTTTGCTTGTTTTAAAAGTTGATGTTACAGTTTTGCGAATCCTAAGTACTTTCAAATTAATACTCTTATATTTAAACTGTACATGGGAATCGTAAATAACATATTCATAATTATATTCTACATAAATTGAACAATAATCTTACAAAAAGCTGGCTTGAACTTTCTCAAGGTTAAAAAAGAATTACAAACCGGAGGTCACAATAACGTGATGGCAAGCGGAGTGGAACGAGCCCAGTATTAATATTCACGCATCCCGTGGGAACCGCCACCAGGTTGTGACGAAGGATACGTGAGAAGTCTTTAATAAAAACAAGTTTTTTAGGTGTATAATTACTGTTTTGGTCTTAGAAATCTACTAGATTTTGCCTACGTCTCCGCCCGGGCGGAATTTGATTCTTGTTTTGGTATACCTACGGAAACTGTTGATCGAGTTTCTTTTCTATTTCTCCAGCAAGATCTGTGCCAAATTAGGTACCAATATTGTTCGTGTCTGTAAACAAAAAGCAATCAAAATCTGCTTTTATATTAAAATTATCAGCCATTAAATTCAGCCGATAATTAAGCATGGCTCAAAAGCTGTTTCATTAGATACTTTAATTTATCATCTTCTTAAATATTTACTGTGCAAATTCCATAAGTTATTGTTTAGGTGACTTATAACACTCTTATTGTTATCAAATAGAACTTTAACATTATCTATTTATTAACTTTATCTAACTACTAGTACTTTTCAGCGGCTTTATAACTATTTCGAACACAACATTAATTAAAAAAAATCGGCCAAGTGCAAGTCGGACTCGCGCACGAAGGGTTCCGTACCATTATCTACAAAAAAAATCTACAAAAAAAAATCACGTATGTTGTATGGGAGCCCCTTTAAATATTTTTTTTTTTCTGTTTTTTAGTATTCATTGTTATAGAGGCAACAGAAATACAGCTTCTGTGAAAATTTCAACTGTCTAACTATAACGGTTCATGAGATACAGCCTGGTGACAGACGGACGCACGAACGGACAGCGAAGCCACAGTAATAGGGTTCCTAATTACCTTTCAGGTATGGAACCCTAAAAAACACACCTATATTTACCTGGACCTGGTGTAAATCAGCTTTCAATGTGGCTTATATAAGCGTGTCAAGAATATTTAAAGACAAAACTCAAAATAAAAAAAAACTTTAATTTGTTTTTGTTTAAAGCCAGCAGTAACCAGGCGTCACTGACTTAATTTGAACGGCCAATAAACCACGGCTAGCTGCTCCAATTCAAGATGGCAGATGGTTCAGAAAGCCAGAAGCCTTAGTAGTGACTTTATTATCCTTTGTAATAATAAAAGGAGAGTTCGTCCATCCGTGAATCCTTGACGCGGTTACCCTCTGCCGTACGTCCGTTACAAGGGGTTCCTTTACATGCTGCGGTAAATTTATAACCATATGGTAAAATTTAGGTGTGTCAGTGCATTTAGATATTTTTTTTATTGTATTTTTTATGTCAGCTTAAAGATTATGTAAATTACCAACTATTATACAAATATACTAGCACTACCGTTGAATCAAATTTCAAGTACTAATATTGCCAAAAGCACATTCTTTTTTATTATTATTATTAATTTCTAAAAATCTCATATTATATTAGTTCTAAAACATCAGCAGTCAGAAATTTATATTTTGTTTAAAAATAATATGGTAATATTAAAAAAGCCCCATCTTTAGTTTTATTTATAAGACATAATTCTAACTTTATTAAATAATCGATAATGATGCATTTGAAACTCTACAGCTCCTTACAGATAGACGAAAAACCTTTTTTTAGAGTTCTGTAGCCAAATGTCAAAAAACGAAATTCTTATAAATTAGACATCTCCGCAAACATGTTCGACCGTATGTCATAGCCTTTTCTAATAGATGTGTTCTATTTTTATTTTGATACATTCTAATGCAATTTTACGGAAATGTGTTTTTTGTTAACCGCCATACAATTTTTTTAGGGGTAGATGCATTTCCATGCATTCAACCTACCTTATTATGTGGGGTATGATGGTTAAGGGTTCAAAAATGCATTTGAGTTTAAAAAAAGTTTTCTTTAAGATTTATATTTTGCAAGTTTTGGCTTCTAAAATTTAAGAATTGTGTCTCTCTTTAATCCCCTACATATTAAGCCACTTGTAATAAATATAAAAAAAAAATTAGTGCTTTATTATACTACCGACGAAAATATTTTCGGGGCTACATAGAATGGAGCTATAGTTATGACGAAAAGAATGTCAAAAAATGATATAAATATAAAATGTATGGCTGTGTAGATATAAAGATTCCTAAATTGAATGTTTTATAAAAAATAATCTTTCTTTTTAAGCAATCAAAAAACTTTTGAGTTAATTTTATGTTAAAAGTTGATAGAAATATTTATTTAAAATGCGTTTATTGTTTAATATTTTTCATACTGTTATTTATACTACAAGATTGTATTTCTAAGGTATTTCTTGTTTTGAGGGATATACATATTTTAATATAAATAATGAAAAACATTAAATATACAATATTTTTTATTGTTAATAGGTATCGATATAATAATATATATATATCTTGAAAAATAATGAAGTAATTTCATAGTGAAAACAAATTGACTTTCTGAAATTTATTAATACCTTTAAATAATAAATGGAGAATATTATACGCTTTTACGTATGTTTGAGTACATCGATTTAAGTTTAAAATATTTTATTATCAATTTTCCATGTATATATTGATAAATATAGTTAATAAACATATATAAAAGCTCAAGATATTTTCAGCCACATAATGAGATTAAAAAGTAAGTTTTGCTGATAAATTATTTATTAGGTTAAGAAACAAAAGTCAGAAGCAAATCTTTCAAACTACTATAAATGCAAGTAAAATTTGTAATGCAAACTATTAACAAAGAAAATAATTTGCTATTTTAAAGTATTTTCAAAATTTATAGAACATTATTATTAACTAATATTTTGACTACCTAATTATTTTCTTCACTATAAAATCACACTAAAAATATTATAATTAAAATGAAATAATATTGCTCATTGTAGCGAGATTTGTTTATATTTTAAATTCAAGACATATTTTTTATAAATACAATTCTTCGTTTAATGCTATTAAAAAAAGCGCGCGACAAACTATAGATCCCGCTTTTTAATACTAATGCCTCTTTTGACGACACGTAATACGACACCGAATAAATATAATAATGAAATTTATTTCATTTAATAAAAAACACTAGAATAGCTTTTTATATACCTTAATTATTTTTTGAATTTAAGTTTATATATATATTATCATACTCAAAACAGGCGAAGCATGTCTACTGCTGGACTAATTGGGCCTACTCCTTAAATTGTCCAATATAACTTGTTTAAGGCTGCTTCTATCCAACAACTTTCGACGTCCTTACCTAAGTCATTCTACTGTGTGTTTTAGGATAAAAAAATAAAGATAATGTCGTGAGGTCGTATCGTGATGTGTAAAAGCTTTAAAGGATTGCGCACCGAACCGTGAATCCTGTTCGCTGTCGCCCCGTGTCGTCGCTCCCGGGGGACGCCTCCGGGCTCCGGGCTCCGGGTGATCACGTCACGTTTGCGTTCACTTCTAACGACATTAGTAAAGCCTTCGTTATCTTTACTTTCTGTTTTTGTTAGTGACATAGCTTTAGTTTTACGTTTGTCAGACTCATCGTTTCGTTTTGGAGAACACTTACGTTGGTAAATGGGCTTCTTGTCAACGCTTTCTCTAGAGACAACGGTATAGGGTTCTAGAATAAGGAGTAATTTCATTTTAAAAGCAAATAAAACACTAGCGATTTCCCGCGGCTTCGCCTGCGCCGAAAATCAGGTCGCTTTGATCATTCGTTGGAACGTGATGGTATGGTACCTTTTTTCTTTCAACTTAACTTTTATTAATATATCACATTAAAAGATTATTTTAATACCAACAAAATATAGCCTATGTGTAACTGAGGAATAGTGCAGTTTTCTTGAAATGAAAGAATTTTAAAATCGGTTTAGCTGTTGCAGAGATTACCCCCTGCATACAAACAAAAAAATATCCCTAGATTTTGCTAGGGGCTCCGGCCGCCCTAAATTTGGTTTTCAGCATTGAATTTCTAAGTCAACTGCTAATTATACTGTTGAAGTTTTCTACCGCAAACTTTAGCTGTAGCTTTAGTTCGTTTAAGCACGGTTATAGTTTATCCCACGGGAACGCTTTTTTTTGGGTTATAAAGTTTCCTTTGTCCTAATGCCAGGACCTAAGCTATATGTGTGCCAAGTTTCATCGTGGTTAAGGCGTGATGAACTAGCAAACATCCAAACTCACTTTCATAATATTAGTAGGAAGTAGAATACCATAACGCCATCTATCTGCGAAGGGCTAGTCAAAAATATTACGCATCGCTCGTAACTGCCGCATTTTACGCGACGTTATTCTATTCCAATAATGTGATAGGTGGAAAACTTTTAGCTGTACCAAGTCAAAACAACAATATAATTGACTTAACATATTTGTGGCCACTACTGTAAATCGAATCCGCGATCTTTGACTTGGCAGTTTAAGGGCTACGCCAGTTGTATTGTGCCATGCATTATATAAAGAAGCATTGTACATAATTTACAAATGCCAATTTTAAAATCGACATTATAAAGTACTAGCTCGTGCCGGGGCTCCACCCGCCCTAAATTTAGTTATCGGTGTGGGGTTCTTACGGCAACTCCTTGATTATACCAAAGAAGTTTGCTTTAGCAAGCTATAACTGGAGCTACACTTCGTTCAAGTGGAACTCGGTTATAGTTATTCCCGCAGTACGTTTGAATTTTCCGATATCTTTTTTTTTTCGTTACTTTAACTATCCCAGTGCCAACTTTCTTGAGCTCAATTGGATTGGTGTCATTGTGTTACAAACGAACTTTCACATTAAGTAGCAATAAAATTTTGTATTTTAAATATTCTTCTCCTACACAATATTTTTTTACAAAAATGAAATAAAATGTACAACACTAGTTTCCCATGTTATCAATAACATTTTTAAAGGGAGAAGAACGTTATCGCTTTTATATAAAGTCGTGCAACTTTATATGTGTTTTAATGATCTGCTACAATACAAGTGAAAAGGTTGTTATTTTCAATCAACATACTAACGGCATCAGTTGTCAACCTTGATAACTCAGCAAATTACTTTATTGAGTCATAGTGCTTGGTTAAAACTTGTGAAGCCGTAAAAATATGTATTTTAAGGTTACTCTCAGTAATTACAAACTTTGATGTAAGTCATAAATAGGCTTCCCAAATGCTCCAGTTTTACCAAGTTTGTCCCGGTTTCACATACTGGTCCCGGCGGCGTCTCTGGCGGTTTGGCTTTTGTCCTAGATTTCGTTCGTATAAAATATGAGGTGCGCTGTTGTTGTGTTTTGGTTAAAGTACATCAAATTCGTAAAGAAAGTGACTAAAATTCTTTTTCTCAGTTTCTAATCTCAATAAATTTTTGTACATGTAACATTATTTTCTTAATAAAAAACATTTTAGTTGGTAGGTACATATTGAATATAAATATAAGAAGTTTTAATTTTAAACTTTTGGTTTTAATGAATAACTGATGAAATACCGTTCGGGCATAGGCAACAATGCATCCACCTGACGCGGATGGGGGCCATGTTCCTTAATGTACTTGGGCCACAATTTTTTGGGGTATATTGAGCTTTTCTTTAACTTTGGTATAATATATTTTATATAATATATAAAGTATAATTGTATATATATTTTGGTAAAATTCACAAGTTATTGTCTGTATAAAAATCAGCACTTCTTCTTGACGTTGTAGAACATTGAATTAACATCGATACTGCCCTTTTTAAAATTATAAATTGTAATTTGTAGAAATTATAACAGCAAACCGTTTCAGTTGCTTTACTTAGCATGTTTGTCAAGCTCAGCACAGGCATATTACCAAGCAACAAATAACTATAAATTGAAAGCAAACATGCCATACACTTGGTAGTGACTTTAAGCACGATTCTATGGCAAAGAAAAAGGGATGCATAAAATAGTGAAATATAATAGTGAAATATTATGGATGTTTGTTCTCAGTTATAGTGAAATATTACAGTTGCGTTCATATAACGTTCATTCAGCAGTAAAATACAAAAATTTGAAGATAATAAAATCAGTAATAAACAACAAAGAATAAATTTAATCTGTAGACGGCATCGTTGCTATGAAAATATTAAAAATGAAAAAGAATTTAAGAAATGTCTCTACAAGAGTAGCATAGTATAGATGTTTGAGTATTCAAAAGTGTTATTCTGCAGTAAAATTGGTAAATTAGGAGTAAAGTGAAAAAATCTGATTGCACAGGTATCGATCAGTCAGATTTTAGTTAGTGAAATAGAATGAAAAATATTTATCTATGTGAATGTGGACTCATTTATTTATAATAACGATAATGTGAACGAATAAAATGGATAATATTTTTAATTAGATAATAACTACCGTGGTACTAATTTATATCGGTATGGATTTTTAACTGTTTCTTAAATTTTTACCTTTTTTTCGATGGAGAAAAAAAATGTCTGCCCATTGTTAGTCCCCATGACTACGATAAAATTTGAAACTTTTTCTTATCGCGGTCACACTATTTTATTTGTTTTATTTAATTTTAACTATCAAGTTATTATGTTGTCATCAAATTATAAGAGGTAGTCTATTAAAAATATAAATAATAAATGTTTTTTTGAAGAAAATAAGACACTCTAATCAAAAAAGTTGCAATATCTATCTTAACGTAAATTGTTTTTTTTTTTTAAAAAATCTTTTTTTGTCTTCAAATTGGTTCGTATTCTTTTGACCACCCTTAGACATTCTATTCAACATGCAGAAGGCACTTTTCATTCACCCGGAGTCTCAACAGCCCTCACATCACTTAAGTGGCCTCTTATACATCTCCGTCCTATTATTTAAGGAGTGCGTATTACAGTTTCCAGAGTCGACACAAGTGGAAAAATTGTTTAGAATTTATTTTCCACCCTGAATATTTTGAGGTACTTACTTGAAAAGGTACCTTCTAATTGGTGCTTGATATTATAGGTAGGTTGATTATTTGACTACTGATATTGTCTTCTATGTCTGTCTGTATATGCTTTCTTAAGTAGATTTGAAGCTTAGGACTGACAAAAGGCACGCGCTGAATTGTTAATGACTCGGGTGTTTATAGAAAAAACTACATCGCCTTCAAAATTTAACTTAAATAAATTAGTTCAAAATAAATCTAATACGCATGGAACACCAAGCTATTTTCTTATAGTTAAAGCTGAATTCCAAAAAAATTCCACTGCGATTTCGAACTCCCAACCATTAAAGCCTTCATCAAAGATGAGTCAAAACGCTACTTTGAGTCGGCAGCCCTCCACACCAATTCCCTAATTAGGCAATCATGTAACTATGCCCCCAATAGAGGGACCTTAGAACCGTTTAGATAGATGCAGGTAATGAAATCATCAGTAGGCTCACAGCTGAAGCGCCTTCCGCTCCCGCGTCCGCGGACACAGCTTACCCAAATATATACAGAATACGTCGGAACACTAGACAGTTTATCACACACACACACACACTCAAGCGCGACATACCGGGTATACTAGGATCACTAATATACCCGGGCGCTAATAGGCGACGGCTGAAGAGTTTCTTGCCGTTTCTTCTCTTCAGAACCCTTTTGCTTTTCTGGAACGGCGGTAAATTTTAGTCAAATTTAGTTTTTTAAAAGCGGTTGCCCAAGTCGAGGTTTGTGTACAGGACACCCTTGTGCAAACCACCCCAGCTTTTCGCAGCAGAGTGCAAGCAGCACCGCAGCAAAAGTTAGTCCGCTTGTTGTAGCCAGAAGTTAGAAAAAATTCGACATTCGACTTCGAGATAAGAAAAAACTTAGCATCGTGTTCCATGAAATAAGGTTTATTTTTACCTTTAAAAGTTTAAAGGCGGCGTTATTTTTTTTTATTTAATATACTTTACCATTTGTGATTTTACGGCCTAAATGGATTATGGGTAAAAATATAGTAAATACAAATGTTACGACAGCCTCCTTATACTACAAACTAAGAAAAGAAATTAAATAGTATATATATTACCTATTAATATGAATGAGCTATTAATATGATAAACGATAAAATATGAATGAGCTATTAATATGATAAACGATACATAACAACAAAATTATTTTACTTTATTTTACCTTTATAATATTTTACTAACTTTTACTTTCATTAAACATTGCCACTCTTTTAAGTTATAGCCTCTTACCCTAAAATAGTATTTATAAAACAAATCTACTAAACACTTCGTTATTACTATCCATTTTGTCCTTCAATAACCTTTGTAAAGATCTCAGTAGTAAATGCAAATAACTTGTCTACGTTTTTATCCCGTAAAAAGCTATTTTATGGCCGAGGAAAACTAAAACTATGCTATTCAGGTCGTCTGGAGTGGCACTTCTCTGTAGCTCGGGTATACTGCTGCGGTATTTACTGCCCTGTCAACAGCGATGTAATTATTTCCGACGAGAAATTCAACTATACAATTTATTTTCTTTTCTTTTTTAGTTCTTTTTTGCACTTTAAGTAAATAAAATTAAGGTGTACATTTATAAAATGAATGTTACGGTAGTTTGGTCTTATTGAGAGGATGAATAGAAGAAAAAATACGCAATATATTTATTAGGAAAAAGAAAATGGAAGAGTCAGCAGTGGTAGACCTTGTCAATTTTACCTTGATCGAATGGATTCTAGGAAAAGGTGGTCAAGAATGTATCAAAATTTTAAACATGAATGAAAGCATTGATGCGAGGGTATGAAACAAAAGAAGTACCTATGCCGAGAACGTGGCAAGTGAAAGTCTTTGATCTCTACCTAACCTTTCAGTAAACAGGCAAGATTGTTGAGTGTATTATGATTTGGTAGTTTTGTAATTCTATTAACCCTAGAGTACTAAGCTTCGTAAATAAAATAGCTAATATTATGGAAATCACAAGCTTTAAATTATTTAGAACTTCTAGTTACATTCCTTGGGCTTTAGTGATAAAATATTAATGATTAGTTTATTTAACATAATTTGAACACGTATACTTGTTGTGCCCCCAACAAATAAAGTTTGTTGTAATTTTTTTACTTGTATAAACGGATACAAGTCACATAGTTTTCGGTAATTGGGTTATTAGATAATTACTGCTTCAGGAACTGGTATCAGCCTTAATCAGCAAAAAAACTTTATATACACACTAAAGTTACTAAATTTTCGTATATTTTACATCCTTGCCATACATTTGTACACAAATTACTCTTGACCGTCTATACTAATATTATATAAATGCGAAAGTAACTCTGTCTATTTGTCTATCTGTCTGTCTGTCTTTTTGTCTGTCTAGCACCTCTTAACCCTTTAACTGCTAAATCGATGTTGATGAAATTTGGTATGGAGATAATTTGAGTCCCGGGGAAGGACATAGGATAGTTTTTATCCAAAATAAATCAAAAGTTCACATAGGAATAACTATAACCGAGTTTAAACAAATAATAGCTAGCTATAGCAAACTTAAATAGTATAACTAAGGAGTTATCGTAAGAATCTCACGCCGATAACCAAATTTAAAAACGCGGAAAAGCTGGCAAATAATAAATAAATTAATATTTTTGGACATTACACACAGTGCCGTCTTGTACCAAACTAAAAAAAGCTTTTGTTATGGATACAACGGATACAATTACATATTTTCTTGTTTCTTTCCAGCCTTCATACGTCCCCACTTTTGGGGCACGGCCTACCTTCATAAGGGAGGGTGATTATGGCCTTCGCAAACGCCTGTTCTTGTTTTTTTCTTGACGTAGTCAGGTTTCCTCACGATGTTTTCCTTCACCGAAAAGCCAGTGGTGTGAATAAATAAATCAATGTACTTGAGAAATTAAGATAAGACTTATTGATACATGCCGACCCCGGGGTTCGAGCCTCCACCACATGGGAAGTAAAGTGAAATTTATACAACTCAATTGATGAATTATATCAAATTTATATCAACTTGACCACCACCGACTATACTATTTATACACTTTTTTTTGTTAACACATATTTTATATAGAAAGCACCTAGTATCAAGACAAATACATATAATTAATGTTTGTCTTGTGCGGGAATCAAACCTACGCCCCTCGATTCAGCAGTCGGGTACAGCGCGAGACACAACAACGGAACGACAACGGAACAAATTACGAATATACTACGGAGCAGGAAACGCGGGTACAACGCGAACTTAGAGTTTCCTGGGAATAGTGATTTTTCCACGGTAATTTTTATGATTGTCCAGTAATCTAGGGTTAACATTATACTTCAAATCAAGCTCTGTGTAAAATAAAGTGACATTTAAAAAAAAAAACCATCTTGTTATCTGATGGAAAATTCTAAAAATGCTTATACATAGCGGTACTATGCACAAAAAGTTTGTGGCCGGTGGAAATTATTTAGTAATTGTGCAGAGTCGATTAAAATCATTATGTTTTAATTTTGAATTCTTTAGGATTAAAGTAAAAACTGCTGTTGTAAAGCAGCAATGTAGGTAATAGTTATCTTGGAACCAAATTTTTTTTTTCTTATACCAGACAATTATTTCGCTGACTTGACTTGCACAACAGGACTTTTATTGAGTAGGTAAAAAAGTCTGGTTCTCAAATGATAATGACCTACATTGCTGCTTTAAATCGACATTCTACACTTTTGTGCCTAAGGACGTTAAGTAACCAAGCAATGTATATTAGGATTTTAATCGAGTGTACAAAATTACTGAAAAGTTCAGCCGTCACAAACTTTTTTTGCGTTGTCACGATGAGTAACAACATTTCATCCTGTTACCTTACAGGTCACATTTTTAACAATGAGCTTTGAGATTCCTATTGCTGAAAGTCTTTTGATAAGATTAACCAATGATCCAACTATCAATGACTTTTTATTTATGTTTTCGAAGATATAATATTAAGATAATTTTGTGCACTCGCATAAAATACTGTTTTATCGAGTGGAAAAATGCATTTATCTTTGCATTACATTAATTTTTTGAGGGGCATTAGACTTGATGCTTGAGGATGATCAGCTTGCTACCGAAATAGGTATTCCATGCAAGTTACGATGAAAATTATAAAATCTAGTTCTACTAATAGTATAAATGTGAAAGTTTGTATGTCTGGATGGATGTTTGTGACTCAATTACGCTTCAACCACTGGACGGATCGGGTTAAAACTTGGCATACATATAGGTTTGGTCCTGGAATAGCACATAGGCTACTTTTTTCCCTAAAAATTCAAAAAATCCTGCGGGAATAACTATAACAGAGTTAAACAAACTACTTTTTTTTGTGCGCCATAGAAATATGTAGTTTTGTTTACTTATGACAAAATGTCATACCATTAGTCCAGATATTACAAATAATTCACCTAGATAAAATACTTTATAATACTACCTTTTATATTATGTATAAGGATTTTAAGAAAAACGTCAAATTATTTTTACATATGGCTACTAATTTTGTATTTCTATTTCCTTTGTCTACAGACCATGCGTCCGCCCTCGTAGGCAGCACAGCGCGGCTGCGATGCAGGATTGACGGAAAGTCCTGCGGGGAAATGCACAGTATCAAGTGGTACAAGGGAGATTCCAGAGTCTACGTGTACTCCGGTTCCAAAGACTCAGGGACAAAAAGAGCGGAAGGTGATATGATGAAAAGGTGAGCTTGAACTACATTTTTGATCGCATACACATTCATACTCGTCGCCACCGTGTCCACTGTTGCACTTAGGCCTCACCTATTAGTCTCCACAACGACTGGTTTTAAGCGGTCTGTTTCTTGCAGCACTTACCAGGTCGCCTATCCACCTAGTAGGCCATCCTAAGCTGCGCCTTACGATCATACAGTCACCACTTAAGCACCTTCCGTACTTATCTGTTTGGCGAGCGATGTGGTCTGCCCATTTTCACTTTTAGCTTGCTAACTGTTTGAGCTACGTCAATACATTTCCTCGTTACGTTTTTACCGCACAAATAACATTGAGCAGCTTATTTTAGAGCCCAAAAGTTAGAGACCACATATACCAATAATATACTATGCAAGTTTGTTTGTTTTACTTTCCTTCGCTTCGCAACAGCGGATACAATTGAGGTGCAATTTGGCACAGAGATAGTGTAAGAAATGAGATGTGGAAGGATTGGAATCATATAGACTTATTCCATAAAATTCAAAAGTTCCTGCAAAAATGACTATAACCGAATTATACCTGGACGAAGTATAGCTAAAATAAAGCTATAATACATAAAGCTTCAGCTATAGCTTGCTATAACAAACTAAGTTGTCATAGGAATTTCACACCAATAACTAAATTTAGAGCAAGTGAAGCCACAGGTAAAAGTTAGTTATGTATTTATGTCCAAACAACCAAAATTACTCAATTCACAAAAGGGAATCACAAAATTGTATGAAAAAACGGTTTACTTACTTGGTCATTGTATAACTTTCGTATGTTTGTATTAAATTGGATAATTCCATTTTTGTTGTGTTCGTCATTGTTGGCAATAGAGCAAAGTTTTAAGAAAAAAGAGTCAAGTGCGAATAGGCCTGGCGCACTAAGGGTAATGAAATTTTAGTAAGTTGTTGTGCTCACGTCAGGGAAGGTTTCGAAATCAGTGCAACCTTTAACAAATAGGTGGCGCGCCAGTTATTCACAGGGTCAGCTAGTATACAATATATAATTTTTCTCTGCGTGTATTATGTCACTGAACTTCTCCTCAACGGTTGTACTAATTTTGATAAATTTTATTGAGATTGAAAGGAGCCCTGAATGGTTTAAATTTACAACTGGACCCAGTAGGTGGTGCTGTTATTGGGTTCCAAGATTTTTTTTAACAAAAGTTTTATGGTCCACAGATATACAAAAAGAAAACAACGGCAGACGAATAACGTCTGCCGGGCTAGCTGGTATATTATAAATCATAATTTTATTTTTTGATGACAGGTTAAATGTATCCCACGACCCAAACGATTCATTCGCTGAACTTGTAATATCACATGTAGAATCTGAAGACGAAGGACTGTATCGTTGCGAAATAACTTATCTTCACGTCGGAGAAGACTGTAACACCGTACAAGTGACTGACTTTCAAACCTATAGTAAGTATTAGTAGAAGTAGTAGTTGGTTATAGGTAATGTGTATAAAAATAATAATATATAATTAAAATGAATATAAATAGTATACTATAATATGAATCACACATACCAAAACTGAATTCAGTGAAGTAAAAAAGTGAATAACAAGTTACTTGATTTTCATGACAGACTGCTTGCAGTTAAGAAAAGATGACAATACTACATAACCATGAATGAATTACAAATAGCGTTAATTGATAGCCCTTACCAGGAATCAAACCCGGCACCTGCGAAGAGGCAGACCGAGGTTTTATCACTTGCACCACTTAGCCCCGAAATGACTCAAAAAAGTACCTAAAACAATTGATGTTTCGCTGATTGATAGTCATGTTTTTGAAATGTTAAGATACGTTATCCGTATTTATAAAGCGATTTTTTTAAAATATGGTTGAATGAAGGTATACCAAATAAATCGAACAGTATTTACTTTGTTATGTTTACTGAAAATCATCCAGTCCAGTCCGCAGTCCACAGTCAATAGTTTGTTTACAAATATCTGTTATAATCCTGTTTTTCAATAAATCACCGTTTTTTGGCTATCAAATACAAACACGTATATAAACGTTACCAGAAGCCTAAAGTCATAAAAACTATTTTGGCATAAATATTTATAATATTTGAGGTTGACAGGAAAACAGCAAAAGGGGTATTATTCTGTCTCTGGTCTTTTATTTTACCTGCTAATTTATGACTAATTTACGGCTGGGCTTAAATGGTTGGTGTTGATAATGCTCTACATTATTATGTGGGTATGTATTGGTTGGTAACCGGCTACCGGCTACACCATCAAATAGAGGTATGGCACAGCGAATATCGCTTGGCATAGACGCGGCGTGCTGGTACGGCAGTCAAGGAGACCTGATAAAACGGCTGGCCACCCACAGGTTGAACGGGTTCCCGAACCCAAGGATCACTTAATCTTCGACCTGGGAGGTAGAATCACCAACCTGTGTATAGTCTCTGAAGTAGTAGTCGTGCCAGAGAAGGAGACCGGGGTGGACCCGGCTACTACAACAGAGAGGGATCAGGGGCCCTTCCTAACGCCGTGCCGTATTCTCTGTGCCGAGCTTCGGCAGTTCTAGTACCCTTTATCCTCTAAGTTGTCTATGCAATGAATCCTCATCTTTAGTCTTAGTAACTTTATTCAAAATATGGCAAGAAATAATAGAAAAAAAGTTTTTACAGCGGCCACTCCATCCACATTCAATGTGGACTTGTGTAACATCAGGGGTATTCACGCAAACATTAACGCCGTTTTCACCACCACCTAGAAACGAGACGCAAATATCCTGCACGGCCGATACATCATACCTCAATTATCCCAGCTATAAACTCGAGCATAATTTCGTGAGTCGTGCCGGTGTATGTATGTTCGTCCGGGATAATGTCTGCTGTCGCCGCCTTCATAGCCTTGAAGATAGGGACATGTCGATATTGTGGATGTGCGTAAATTACGGTAGCCACAACCGTACCTATGCGAGCCTTTACAGGTTTAACAACGGTAACATGGACGCGATTCGACTCTTCAGGCACCTGAATTTCGACAACTGTCAAAGTTCTAGAGCAATATCCCCCAGCAGAACTAGTTATTTTAGAAGACATTAACGCCCAACATCGTGAGTGTCTCAGTTCTTGTACCAATAACTACGCAGGGATATCTGCTCATAAATTTGCTCTGACCTATGGATTCTCTTAGCTGGTACTTTCTTCAACGTAAATACCAGATATAGAATAGAGTACCATCCTCCTTACTGGACCTTCTGCTGACTACACGTCCGAACGGATATTTCGTCTCAGTGGATGCGCCTCTTGGCTCTTTGGACCACTGTCTCGTTCGGACTTAAGTGTCATGCAAACCACCCGATCCATCAGGGCCAACTAATTGGCATCGTGTGTGGCATTATAAGGTGGCGAACTGGGACGGATTGTGAGAATTTTATGCATTATACCCGTGAAGGCAGCTTTACTTTAGCTAAGAAGATCCTGACGTTTGCGCAGCCACAATCACTGAATGGTACTCGCTGGTATGGAATGTTATATTCCTCACCCGCGAGTAGCTGCCGGTGTCAAAAAACGGCCGTGGTTTAGTCATTCTTGCATAGTAGCTAAAACAGCCACGGCTCGTAATAATAAGGACCCAAATATTTCTGAGTTAAAAAGCAAACTTGACAATGCTTTGAGGGTCAGTAAGAAAGCAAATGCGAAAGCTAAATACCAATTAATCGGCAAAACAAGTGGGGGATTTGCGAACTATCCTTCTGGAAGTCGTGCTTTCTGGTCGCTTGTTAAAGCTGCCGAAGAGAACTTTTGCCAGCCGTCGTTACGACTACTGCGTCGATTGGGACTTCCAGCATATCTTCTGGGCAATCTTTTTCCCCTTAACTCGAATATGAACGACGAAAGTTCTGTACCACCTACTATACGGTGCTGCAGTAATACCATGCCGCAAATCTGTCACAACGGGAGGTCCGGCAGGCGTTACTTTCTCTAGACGTTCATAAATCGAGTGGGCCAGACGGTATGACAGAAGTGGTGCTTAAACAGTGTGTTCTTAAGTTATGTCCCGTACTCACGCGCCTCTTTGCGATTTCCTACTACACTAGGCAATTTCAGTCTTAATGGAAGAATGGAAGACTGCGAAAGTGCACCCGGTGCACAAAAAGGGCGAAAGATCAGATCCATCGAATTACAGGACTATCGCTATTACCTCTCTCCTCTCGAAGGTGATCAAGCGTGGGATAAACAATAAAGCTTTTAAGATACCAAAAAAACACGAACTGGTCAGCGGCCGTCAATATGGCTTTCGCCAAGGTCGCTCGACTGGTGACCTTCTAGTTTATCTCACACACCGATGGGCACTAGCCATTGAGAGTCAGGAGGAAATCATTGGCATGTAGCCTGGACATAGCGAAGGCGTTCGAGCGGGTCCGGCACCGGGGTCTTCTATCTAAGTTGCCATCTTACGGAGTGCCCGAGGGTTTTTGCAAATGGGTGGCTAGCTTTTTGTTCGACAGACGCATACGAACCGTAATTGACGGTAGTTGCCCTGATAGCATAGACATTAATTTTGGTGTCCCGCAAGGGTTTGTGCTGTCAACTGCTGTCTGCTATGCTGCACACTGCATATTAATGACTTGTTGGATATCAATAACATACTTTCAGATGACGTTACTGGGGACATCTTACTACACGGGTCGTGTAAACATCCCTCATTACGTTGTGGAGGAAAAATATGGAGAACTTGTGTGTCAAATTGAGACCAGTCTGTCCAAGGTCTCGGGAAAACTTGGTCCCACAATTCTAGAATACTCCCCTCTCCATCTCAAAGAGCATTGCAATACTTGGTGTTGATATCTTCAGCGATGGACAGTTCCGAGATCATTTGTAAGATAAGTTAAAGCTGGCGTCCAAAAGACGGTGTACTTGACAGGGTATGGTGTTCACTTCGGGGCAAAAGTTGCTGCTTTGGAAGTCGCAAATTCGGCCCCATGTGGAGTACTGCTGCCATCTCTGGGCGGTTGCATCCGAATACCAGCTTGGCTCTTTTGACTCGGTTCAACGACGGGCTGTGTGTGAGAATTGTCAACGATCCCAAACTCACTTGCCGTATAGAGCCTGTAAGTCTAAAAAGAGACTTTTGCTTGTACAATGGGATGTGTTCTGAAAATTTTTTTCGAAATGATACCCACGTCTACTTTCTACCATCGCAACGCTCACCTTCTACCTCGCGCGTACGCTTGAATTGTGAAATGAGCTCCCTGTCAAGGTTTTCCTTAAGGGCTACAGGGTTGCTTTCAAAAAACCAGTAACTTGAGTTTTTTTAAATGATGTCATCGGGTTCAGTTCCCTACCCTAAAATTTTTTAACGGCTAACCGAGTTGGATCTGTGAGGTTAAATCATTGTTAGAAATTTAACCACTTTTAATTTCATTCATTGGTTTTATTTTAATTTCAATGGGCCATATTGAATTATCAATGTAGGGCTAAGAAAACATAAACATTAATTGAAGTTTTTTTTGACATATTTTAGTATGAACAAGATATAAAATACCATCTTTCTTTTTATCAAGTTTTAACAAACATTAAGTAACCTCGTACTTGCTTAATTCATTGGTTAAATTTTTTAATTTTATAAAACTTATTCTGATATTTATTTATTCATTTCGTTATTTTTAAATTGTGTTTCCTTTATTAGTGGTTACATTAAGAGCTCTATTATTAAACACTCTTAACGCTCTTACTTGTACTGTCTGGTTTCATGCCAGAAAAATAAATAAGGTTTTTGTTTCCAAACTTTATGTCCCGAATTTGAGAATTTTAGGGTGAATTACTAAATATTCTAAGGAAAAACTAACACCTAATAGTACTAGTCGAAACACTAAAAAAATATTTTATTATTTAGGTTTAAAACACTTCGAATGCAAGTCATGGATAGTATTATTAAGCAAATTTTCTTAATTCAGAAATATTGTTTTGATATTTCTAATCAAATATGGCCGCCAATTCCGTCGAACCCGCGTCGAGTATGGAAACACTTGAGTCCACCCACTCTATACGTTTTTGAACGGCATCGAGTTGGAACTCTGTTACTTTTTGAATGATTCGAATCTTAACTCTACTCGACTCAGTCGGTTTTTGAACGGCCCCTCGTATGAGGTTCTTCAAGAAAGAAGTAAACACTAACACTTGCTACCTGGGTTAATATTTTTATTTTAAGGAAATAATATAGTAAAGGTATAAAAATATACGTATTAATGTAGTCCGTTGTCCACAGTAAGACCTGAATCAGTGCAAGTTATCACAGGGGATGGAAAGGATCTTAGTGATAATAGTGTCTACGGCACCTTGCGGGAACAACAGAAGGTGAATATAAGTTGCATAGTGAAAGGAGGAAAGCCACAACCGACTGCTGTTTGGTACTTCAACGGAGAAAGTCGAGATGGTAAGAAAAAACAATATAAAATATAGGTCCATATTATACTTAAATAATTTTAAAAGCATACGTAATGCATGATAGATAGATAAAGATAGAAAAAATTATTATCGATCCGAATTTTTATTTATATCACAATTACAAAAATTTTATTAAATTTGTTTTTTTTTTTGCAAATAAAATATCATTTCATACAATAACTAGCGCAATATTTGTTAAAATTACATACTTGCTTTATTATTTTTTCATATTTAAAACAAATCTTCTATTTTTTATCTGCCAATAAAAAACATATAAAAATATAACAAATTGTGTTGTGTTTTGTTCAATTTTCACCTTGCATTTAATGTTTAGTGGTTAATACATACTAATATTATAAATAAAAAAGTATCCCGAAAAATTTAAAAGTTCTCGCGGGACTAACTACAACCGACCTTAAACGAACTATACCTACAGCTCTAGCTTGCTATAGAAAACTTTCGATAACCGAAGTTAGGGCGGGCGGGGCTACTGGCAAAGTCTACAATAACATAATAACAATGAATAGTGAAGTGGAATATGACTAAAGTAAAACTACATGTAATGATAATATTTCCTCATAATCTAAATCTAATATCTCGAATCGTATGATATTCACCTTTTTTTCACTATCTGTTTAATCTTCCCACAAGTTCAGCACCATCTCAAAATTGCAATTCTTTTACAGCACAAATGATATCTAAAGGTGATAATACAGTGCATTACCTCCTCCCTATAACCATAACGAGGACAGAGTTGGGAGGTGAACTCAAGTGCATCGTGTCGTCAGCTGCATTAGAAGAGCCAATACTTAAAACGATAAAACTAGATGTTCAAGGTAATAGTTAATTATGATCCTAATATTTCTTAGTAAGTAAAGAATCAATTCACTTATGGTAGTGGTCAGTAGCTTATTTCGACGCATCATCGATTGAAACTGATCCAAGCCAGCCAGCGTTTTTTTGTCAGATGTGGGGTTGGCCTATAGCTAGTTGGATATCATAGGTAACAAAATAACTGTCATACCAAGTACCAGCAATAAAAATAATTGAAACCTCTTGATAGCACTCAACAATGATTATTTTATCATTCTTGTCGAAAAAATATCTACATCGGACTTCTAAAAATAAAGGTATATACTATATATGAGTACCGTTTCCGCAGGTGTGTGAGCATGGTGTGAACCGAAGATAGTTTCAGAAAAAATTTACGTACTCATAAGTTAGTACATTAAAAGAAATACAAGTTTGTTATATAAAAAAGAAGCGATGGAATGTATTTATAACTAGGAAAATATGTAACAATTTAACTTACTAAATAAAAGAATCTCACAGTTTTGGCTTTAAAACTTTTTCACAGTAATTATCTAAGACAAAATGTACAAATGTTGTACTTATCACTAAAAAGACTAAATAGGTGAAATCAATTCTTTATTTTGACCTTTTTTAATATAGAAGACGGTGTTTTATAAAACACCGAAATCATATTTAATCTATATAATAAACCTAACCATAACTAAAAAAAATACAATAACATATGTAATATAATATCACTGTATTATGTTAAATCTTAATTTAGACATATAAAATGAAATATAATCCATATATAACAGTTTAATATAATTAAATTGTTTTGGGGCACGTCCTAACAAACATTACCCTCGACAAACTACAGGGAAGTAAATTGGGTACTCACTACATTGGGTTTATCGAAGCCAATAACACGATATTGATTTCAAACCCTTCGTTAACTCTTTAGGGTCAAGGCAAGGGTTTGGGTTAAATTGAAGATATTCAATTACATCAATATAAGAGTCAGCCGCATTAAGCGTCACGTTCTCTTTGCTATAAATAAACAATATTTAACTTGTTGTTTAAACTGTTCCAAGATAATACTTAGGAGTAACTTTAACAATTAAAATTAACCAAAGCCATAACCCAAAAAATAATCCCACAATTTTTTTTTATCGAGTATCAAAGTTACTTTCAGCTTACTACGAAAACTGAACCTTATTTAGCATACAAACTGTTTTACTGTTTAATAATAATTTTAAAATTATTGAATCAAACTCATATAATGCAAAAAAAAAATATTTAAAAATGTATTTCTTAGAGATACGTTACATGCATTTTTTTATCGAAATTTCCTAAAACTGAATGCATAATAAATAAATACAGACTTAAAATAATTGGTTTGTATAAATCAATTATGGATCTAAAATCTTAAACTGCTAAAACTTCACTCAATAAGCAAATGCTATTTAATTAGCAAATCTATGAAGCGATACAAAGAAAAAAGGAAAGCTATTAATTTAGTTAGATATCTGTTCTCAAGGCCTCATAGATTAGGATAAAACTCCATCAATCTATACATAGGTATCAAGCAATTTATTTTCTATATGGCAAATTAAGGGAAATTCTGGCTCTATTTTCTATTTTAGTTGTAATACTTATCTGAAAGGAAATGGGCAAAAATGCCCATAACCATCATCAGTAGCAGCAAAACGAAAAATGATCCCCTTTATTAATCTTAGATCCACAATCATTTATTACGATTAAGAGAATTGGGAAAGTGGCAAGAGTCTATATAAAAATTGTATTTTTAAGTTAATGGACTTAAATTTAAAATTCAAATATCCTATAGACTTTTGCCATTTTCCCAATACTCTTCTAAAATTTTATCATAAAATAAATAGAGTTTGAAACTAGCGTACGTTCGCTTCTCTAAGGCGCTCCCCAACGTCTTGGGTCACGTATTGCTGGCTCGACAAATTGCAATATCACGAACTAAACTTATATCCCGATTCCTGTAGCTGTCAGCTATTCACGCTTACGTAACAAGCATAGTTTTTACGAAATTCTTAGAGAGGAAAGCAAATTTTATTATATAAAAAGATTTAATAAACAACTCTTAGTGACTTAAAAAGTCTTAGTTCATCAATAAGAACAAATACACAAATCTTCATACAATAATTAATGTAAATTAATATCTACATAGCAAAGACGCAGTCATAAGAGTAATCTCGAGCCAGGATTTGAATCTATACCAATAGAGCTATTGAGGCACAATTCTGGCTGATGAAAATCTCAACTACATCTTTGCCATGGAAATACGAACGACTCAAACAACTCCTAGTTAAAATTTAATGCAAATATGATATAGTATTCATCAAAAGTTTTGCCTATAGTGGTCACGGTGGGCAGATGTCTTGTCCATCGTACAGCCATGCCAACTGTCAGGTGGATTGATGACATAAAAAAGGTAGCTAGGAAGTTGCTAGGTAAGAAAAGTGGAGGACCGGGTGTGGTGGCGGTCATCAGAAAAGGCCGATGTCCGATTGTGGTAGATAGGCCGGTTGATCGATTAATCGATGATACGTTATGTATCTAAAATAACGTATAACTTCAAGACAAAGAAACATTTAGCAGAAAAGGCTCTGCACTCCTACTTGGGTTCAAACAAAATCTAAAAATTTCATTTGTGTTGGTCGTAAAACGATGAAACATGATTTCCGTCATGGTCTGTCGCAATAATATACATAAGTTAGAATAGAAAAACCATAGAATTAATCACATTTTCCTTAATTTTAAGTAGTTTTTAAAAGCTGCTACCTTGTATTTGTGAATTCTCTTTTTATGTTACACTACAAGAGAATACGATTCACGAGTGAATGAGAAAAATAAATAGAAAATTCGTTTGTATGAAGCATGCGGAGACGCTGCGAATCGTATTCTCTTAATTACTGCATATTACTAATCTTGTTTTAGTTTAGAATAAACGCGTCTAGACCTAAAACTACAATATTCCCTAACGGCCAATATCTTTGAAAGTTAGATCCGGTCCAAACTTGTAATATGTAATACATAATAATGTTCAACATTGCCCTCTCGAGCTTAAGGTCGTAAAGTTCCTAGAGATCTATCGTTTTTTATACCCCTGGGATGAGAAATAGGACATTGAAAGTTTTAGAGCCGTATCGTAAAAAGTGATAAAATCTTTTTGTGACAAAGGTTTATGAAGAGTTTATGCGAAAGGGGACTTGTTTATCAGTTGACAGAGTTTTATTTTATTTGTTTACGTTAACGATTCCTGAAA
Organism: Apoda limacodes; assembly: GCA_946406115.1. Classification (NCBI taxonomy): domain Eukaryota; kingdom Metazoa; phylum Arthropoda; class Insecta; order Lepidoptera; family Limacodidae; genus Apoda; species Apoda limacodes. The sequence goes on along the minus strand of OX291555.1, from coordinate 26,092,373 downwards.
AAAATAAATTGTTTTGTTTTCAATGTATGTTTAAAATTGTTTAAATTTGAAATGTTACGGTACAAAAGTTACAATGTTTGCCAAATGTGAGATACAGCTTGGGTATCTCAATATAAAACCTACGTACAATCATATAAAAATCAAAGTGAAACATCACCGTTTTTAGATTCAAATGGAAACAAAATTGGAATACTACTTTTGAAAGAAATACAGTTTAAACTTGAATAACTATATATTTAAATATAAAACAGTACAGTACAGTAATACAAAGAAATCAAAATGAGGCCTGACTGCTCAAATAAAAATGTTGAGTAATAACTACAAACGGCATGACATCTCGACCGCCTTGTTACGTTATTGGCTATGCTGCGTAGTTTGCTGGCTGTAATTAAACTGGGAACATTGTATTTAATTATGTGCTTGGTTACTTACCTGCACTGAAACTGTTTTTATATTTATTTGTCTTACTTACTTCTTATATTTATTAGTGTGCACTCTATAAATACTGATTTAAAGTAATATTTAACTTGCGCATGTATTATAGACGCAACGAACGAAACGTAAGCATGCATATGGTCAAAATATTTTGATAACAATAAAATAAGTGGGTATCTACTTATTATGCTTGAATTTAAACTTATTACTTAACATAAATATTTCCATAGCAAAGATGCAGCCAAAAGATTAACCTCGAGCCAGGAATTGAACTTGCAACAATTCTTTCGTCATATTTTAACCTTTAAATACTATTTGGAACTAAACGTTCAGAACTAAACAATGTGCCAGCTAAAAAAAGGGTTCTCATGTTTGCCCTCGTTAGTTGCTCTAGCAGTTGTTCGCGAGGCCCTGAAGGAACATTGTAACGCCCCCCTTCCTTTAAAAAAATCAAAAATATATAAGAAGATAATAAAATGTTCTAAGAACTGCGAAGCCCAATATCACTCAACGAGAAAGATCAAAAGAATCTAATATTTAATCATGATGTAGATAATTATTTTATTTTGGCCAAGCGTGATCGTCAAAAGTGGTAGGACCCGAAAACCGTTGTGTTAAATAAATAGTAAACCCAGTTGTTTTAGAGGTACGTCAGAGTAAAATAGCAATCAATAGCTTACAAAATAAGCATAAAAGAAAATAATCAAGAAAATTAATATAGCTAAACCTACGATCGTGAAAAATCCCTAATTTGTGTTTTCACCATTTCTAAAGTCAGTACAAAAACACCTAAACAAGCAAATATCAGAACTATATGACATAGGTACTAAAGAGTTATATGATTTTTCTGCTATCCCTACATAATCTTTGCTTCTTAATTTGAAAGTAAAATCCATAAGAATGCTTAATCCATTCACTTTGTAGAGTGTAAACTAGGTAGCTATGTGTTCAGGACTTGCGACCTGAAAGTAGGTTTAAGGGGCGCCCCCTTACGATACACATCAACGCTCACCTACATTAACTAACCAGCCAAATTGTAAAACCCTACTAACGCCGCTAAGGATGGACATGGATTACACATAGTAATTACTGTATCTCTTGGCAGACCTAGTTCTTTAGTAAGCTATATAATTATTGTTATGTTATATCCCACTTCTTAGTTCCCACTTCTACTTTTATTGAAGGTTTTGCTGTAAGTAGCTTAAAATGACCTCGAACAAAGTCTATTAATATATTCCTTCCTATTGAGGTAATTGAGATTTCTTTCTACCATAAATTTATATCTGACAGAAATGTGAACCCATCATTATGATGTTTTCAACATTAATTTAGATATTTTTAATTGAAATAAGCCCTCACATGTCCCCAGAAATAAATTATCTAAAGCCATGTGATGGTTTACCCGCCTGCAACTTTCAAAGAACCCCACTTAGGAAAACACAACCTAAATGATTTTACAACGAACATATAAAATGATAATTTCTAATATAAAAGTATTTACTAACCAGTAATGGTGGCACAATCTAGCTTTATTTTAACCTCACATGGTTCCTAGCTTCTAGTGACCCCAAGCGTAGACTATGGTTTCTTTCTTCTCCGGAAGCGTTTCGACAATTTAAGCGACGGCAATTGAATGTTCTGTATGTATGGGACCACGCTCTTTTATCACCACTAACCCCTCTCTAGCAACCTTCTCACCCCACATTTCAAACCCCCCCCCATCCTGTTTTTTATAGCGGACAGACCGGCTTTTATTTATTAATTTTAACAAAGAAAAAAGAATATCTGTTAAGTATAATACTAGTTATGTTGGTTGGGGTACTATTATAGAGTCCTAGATTAATATGAACGGCCTAGATATAACGGCCTAATTATCCTGAATTAATAGAATCCTAATAGAATATTAATATTATGTTCTAAATGTTCGTAAAGTTCTTACAAACCCAGGGTAATTTCAAATAAACCAACAAGTCATACCATTACAGGGAATCCGTAAAAACCAAAACAACTAAATTCATCATTGTTAGAATTTTTATTGTACGAAGCTACCCTAATGGTTGCTAAACGACTGACTCAGGTAAGTCTCGCGGGCGTTTTCAATATTATAAAAGTTCTAAGTAACTTAAATTTTCACGGTTATATTCAACATTATAAAACTCCCAATCAGCGCTCGTCATAAAACTACCACCAATCAACGCTTGTTTTAAAACATTCTCCAATCAACTTTAGTTTCAAACAAACACCCAATCATAGTTAGCTTTAAACCGGTCATTCTCGCACCACAGGTTTAACGCAACTTTATTTTGTCTAGAGTCCGAATTCATAAATCGGAAGTTAGATTACTACCTACATTTAACAATTAATTCCGTGTTGACGTTCATGATTCGTAAGTTCATAACTTAATATTTTACATTTTAGTCATATTTTGTTAGCTTTAAACCTTTCATAAAATAAATCATGACTTCTCAACTGATGTATAAAATTACTGAACTTGAATATTTGAACGCGCCATTCTAATTTAAAGATGCATTTGGTATAGGTAGTACGTCCATTGAGAATTATTTACCAATGAAAATCTTCGCGCTAAAACTTGAATAAAAACGTTGTATTACAAAAATGTTAAGGCATAAATATGGTATCGTCACAACATGTCACAGCACGTCAGTACATTATATTTCTATAATAAGTATGCAAAAATTTTCGAAAATCCAAAAGTGCACGCCTCATAGCGGTCATTCACATTTTTTAAAAAATTCTAAAACAAAAACTCAAGTTTTTTAAAATAAAATAAAAATAAGGTGAGGAAAAAATATACTATAAAATAAAAATAAAATATATATATATATAGATATACAGTATACAGTGGTATATTAGTTTTTTATAAATTATAATTAAACGACAGTACTTAGAACGCTAATATTAACTAGGAATCAGCACAGTGTAATACTTTATGTATTAAAAACAAAAGTATTCCGGTAAGACGAATTTTTCGACCAATTTCTCTGCCACATACATGGTCACTTAAACACAGACTCACGGACGTCCAAGAATGATTAGTTTTAATGTTATTATTTATTATATTAAACAAATTAATTGTTTATAAAATGTACCATATGTGCTAGACAGATTATTTAACTTCATATTAGTGCACTCATATTATCCTGTAAGTGTTATATTAAAAAAAAAACGTCATCTAAGTTTCGAAAGACTGGGTTTTTTGACATGTCGAGAGCACTACCTCACCGCTCCGCTTATGAGGCGTGCAATAATAGCGGCAGCAGTTAAAATTGAATGCGTGAGACGTTTTTTTAAATTTTTTTTGTTTACTTTTCGGTATAAGTTATGTTTGGTTTCCCAGTACCACCAAACAAGATAACTATCCACGGTGTTGGAGAGCATGCGACACATGGAACCCTGCTGACACTGATGTGCACCGTGCTGGGTGCCCGACCAGCGGCAGATATCAAATGGTACAATGGTACCGACGAATTATTGCCTCAGTATCATAATATTCATGTAAGTATATGCAATGTTTGTATGACATCATAGTTTTGTACCACAAGAGGTGGTAACGAGTGGCTGTATATACATATCTACATCATAATCTGGGAAACAGCCTCACTTTACCAACCACTTGGGTCCTGAGTGAAAGCTGCATCCGGTACATGATATCTGGACCGAGGTGGCTCAATATGTCTACTAAGTCGTAAATCACCAGCTTTTAATAAATAACTATTTCGTATTGGTAATATTTAAAACCAGTATACTTATACTTAAACAAAACCACTAGCTACTGTTTATTTCAACTGCAAAAAATCAGATTTCAAGGATTTAATTAAAACTTAGCAACTTATTAGTCAGTGCCCTGTATACATTTTACCATTTTACACAAACGCAGCGCACGAAGGGTTCCGTGCCATTATCTATGAAAACGACAAAAAATCACGTTTGTATTATGATAAGTATCCCTTTCAAATATTTGTTTTATTTTAATTTAATTATTTATATTTATAGTGAATATATAACAAATTATTCTGTGAATATTTCAAACGTTTACCTGTTGCTGTTATCAATATCGAGCAAAAACGAGCAACAAAATCACGTTGGTTTTTTGGGAGCCCCCTCAAATATTTATATTATTCTGTTTTTTAGTATTTGTGTTATAGCGGCAACAGAAATACACCTTCTGTGAAAATTTCAAGTGTCTATCACAGTTTATGAGATACAGCCTAGTGACAGACGGACAGATGTACGGACAGCGAAGTCTTAGTAATAGGGTACCGCTATGTACCCTTTTGTTACGGAACCCTAAAAACTGGGGATAAAATAATAGCTAAGTCAGAATAGGACGGTACTGAGTTTGTTATAATATTTTAAGTTTTAAAATGCTGCGTGGACATTAATGAAAGCAGATTAATTTTTTCAATCGGCGTATAAATCAATTTCTCCTTTAATCAACAACTAATTATCTAATAAAGGAGCACAACACACAAAGACAAAGTAAAAATATTGTAGAAGAAGGTTAACTAAGAAAAGAGGCTAATAATATGTATTATAAACTTTTTTTAAATACTATTTTGTAATAGATTTAAAACACTTTAAAAGCTTTACAATATAAAAAATAAGTAATAATAAAACGCACCAAATGTTTAATTTGCAATCATTGATTGATGATCACATACAATCTAAAAAATATAGATATACTGTATTGCAAAAAACAAAGTCATAAACATTTCAAAATACATTGTTCACCAAGGGGTGAAAGTGACTGATTACCGACGAGGGTGTAGTTTAAAAACACATGAGGTGGGAATCGTCTTTCATCCTGAGTGATACATAGTGCTTTACTCTACAAATGCGAAGATAATAAAATATGATTAATCAAAGTTTTAATTTACTTAAAAAATATTAATTCACTTTTATAATCACAGATGGCACTGTACCAAATAAAAAGAAGCTATTTAATTGTTTCGTCAGCTTTAAAATAGAAAGTACTTTTCAATTGTACTTTCTTCAACTACTTTCAATCCTATTTTTGACTATGCATGAAGGTTCTTTCAGAGAATGAGTAGTGTAAAGACTTTTACCTCAGCTGCGCTTCGGACCTCAAACTACACCCTCGTCAGTAATCAGTCACTTTCACCCCTTGGTGAACAATGTACTATTAACTTATGATTTTACCAAGTATTTATTTTCTAATATGCTTAAATAATTTTTGTTACGATTTCAAAATTATAATGTAAAGTGTGCTCGTGGCTCAGTCGCGTTCGTGTATCGGAAACTATTAGCAAAGAGTGCTCGTGGCACAGTCACATTCGTGTATCGGAAATTATAAGCAAAGTGTGCTCGTGGTCCAGTCGCGTTCGTATATCGGAAACTATAAGGATGGTGTGCTCGTGGCCCAGTCGCGTTCGTGTATCGGAAACTAAAAGCACAGTGTGCTCATGGCCCAGTCGCTTTCGTGTATCGGAAACTATACTCTAAGAGAGCTCGTGGCCCAGTCTCGTTCATGTATTGGGAACTATAAGCAAAGAGTGCACGTGGCCCAGTCGCGTTGGTGTATCGGGAACTATAAGCAAAGTTAAGTAACGTAGGGCTTAGTCGAAAACAGATAGGTGACCGCCTGGTGGCAGGGCAGCTTGTAAACTCTGACAGTCTGGATGGATAAGCTTCTTGATAAACGTCCGTAAAATTAGTACCGGGCCAGTGCGGTGGACAATAGCCTAAGCCTCCTCCTCCAAGTAGGCAGGCCTCCCTTGAGGCAATTTATACGAAGTTTAAAATTAAATATATTTTTTTCAATTACTAACATACTCAAGTAGCAGAAAATTAAATTTATTTCCTAAAATTTGCATACATAATTTATTTGTTTCATCTATGTTTTTTTTGCGTTTTTTTCATGTTTGCCGTGGTTGAGCAGAAAAATGTCATTGATATGGTAAGTTACTCAGTTTATATTGAAAAAGGTTAACTATTAATAAGATATTCTGATTTTTTTGACTGATTTTTGTGTCAATGTTTAGGTTGTTAAACAAGGACAAAGTTTATTGATTAGAACGGTATATTAAGATCCGAACCGTATCTTACGTGGACCACGGCGGTACCCAGGCATTCCATTTTTCCTAACATAAATTCTTCCTCTTTCCGTCGTGCTACAGTCTATAGAAATGCGTCAATTATAATATTCATTTTTTTTTTTTCCCCTCATATAACTAAGGTGGCAAACAAGCATGCGGTCCGCCTGATGGTAAGCAGTCACCGCAGCCTATGGACGCTTGCAACACCCGGGGCATCACTTGCGCGTTGCCGACCCTTAAAAAATCTAATAACTTCTTTCTTAAAGGACTCTATATTTTAGTTCGTAGAGAAAACCCTGGCAGGGGGCTCATTCGACAACCTAAGCGTTCGCGGGAAGAAGTTTCTCTGTAACTGAACTGTACGTGACTACTTCGGAATTTAAAAAAAAATTGCTCCAATTTTAATAAATTAATTCTTTTAGAGCGATACAACCTTCGAAACGATGTCCAATCTCACCTTTGAAGCGACAAGATACGAAAACGGGAAAACATTTTCCTGCAGTGCAACTAATCAGGTTATGATTGACTCTAAAGAAGCACCAAGAAATGCTTCTCATGATCTCGAAGTTTGGTGTAAGTTGATTTATCAAGTTTTCTCATTTTTTTTCTTGAAATTTTACACGTTTTATTTAATTATCTTTTATATTGCTACTACTTTTACTAGAATATGTTCCAGCCAGTTCGATTGCCCTACCATACACTACCTAGCAAAAAAACATATATACATGTAAATTATATACTTCTTCAGTTAAAAGCCCATTTATAAACAGACAGACAAAAACATATTGTATTTTATGAGATGAAGAAAACAGCTAAGTTTTAATAAAAATTTGTAATTTGTAAAAGGAAATGTACTGATTTTTTTTAAAATTTAATCTACAGATCCTCCTATAATAACAATAGAAAATAAGAGTATATCAGAGCGAGAAGGCTCACAGATATTACTCAATTGTTCGTACGAAAGTAACCCATCAGCATTAACCGAGGTTTATTGGTAAGTGAATTCTTTTTCATCTCTTCCAACTACTATTTTAATTTTTTTTTAATTCACTGGTAGATAATTTGTAAGCAAGTATATCTACAAAATTTAAATGTGTTTGTAAATATCAGAAAATAAGAAGAAATCATGCAACTTTATTGTGTACCTACTAGCATTTACGACCAAAATCTCACTTGAAATAGACAACGCTATCATAGTGCGAAGATGGAAAGTAAGTCATCTATACTACTTTCGTGTCACTCAAGCACGTTACCGATCGGGCTATCCGTAAACTGAGATCTTCTCCAATATATAATTTCTGCACTCACAAGTGTACTTATCCCAAGAGGTAAAGAAAATACATTCTAACCTTGAAGAATACTGGATAGCGAAAGGGCGACAAAATACAGTGTGACGTAAGTACAAGACAAAAAACCGGCCAAGTGCGAGGTGGACTCGCGCACCGAAGGTTCCGTTCCTACCTTTAAGTTGATTGAATGAAAGGTAAATTGCGGTTTGCGATTAATGACGTATTAAAAAAAAACTTACTAGATCTCGTTCAAACCAATTTTCGGTGGAATTTTGCATGGTAATGTACAAGTACATCATATATTTTTTTAGTTTTATCATTCTCTTATTTTAGAAGTTACAGGTAGGGGCACACATTTTACCACTTTGGAAGTGTCTCTCGCGCAAACTATTCACTTTAGAATGATATTAGAAACCTCAATTTCATTTTTGAAGACCTATCCATAGATACCCTACACGTATGGGTTTGATGAAAAAAAAATATTTTTAAGTTTCAGTTTTAAGCATGGGGAACCCCAAAGATTTATTGTTTTTTTTTTCGGATTTTGTCTGAAAATCTTAATGCGGTTCACAGAATACATCTACTTACCAAGTTTCAACAGTATAGTTCTTATAGTTTCGGAAAAAAGTGGTTGCGACATACGGACAGACATGACGCATCTATAAGGGTTCCGTTTTAAGTATGCCTATAAGTAGTATGCCTAGCATTCTGAGCATGGCACATAAAAAGAAGAATATGACATTATTTGTCTTTTTATCAGGTATCGTGACGGCATTCGAGTCAACGTAAACGATACAGAACATTTCAACGGTGGAACGACAGAACAGCATAAGTTGATTATCCTGGCTGCTCGAGGAGAGGATATGGGAAATTACTCCTGCATGTTTGCCAATGCAGTTGGGAACAGCACTAGTAAAGACAGCATTCATGTCAATATTCTTTGTAAGTTTAATCAATATTGTTAAAATAATAAGTGTATTTGTCGATCATTTAATAAATAAAAAAGATATCACAGAAAGTTTAAGTATAGATGCACCCGTTACAAGTCATATAAACTTTTATCTGTTTTCAGTTAAGCCGCAAGTAAGCTTAATAATGAATTCAGTCAGTCCAATTTTAGAAACAGATCATAAAAACGTGACCTTAACCTGTAAAGTGGACGCAGGTAATCCGAACACTCTAGATGAAGTCATCTGGTACTTAGATGGAGAGATGCTGAAGCATTTACCAGAATGCACCAGTGGAAACGGTATGTATAATATAATAGTCATTGAATATATTTTTGTATAACTTCTTTTTTTGTAAATTGTGACAAAGTACTTCAATTTGATCCTATTATTACTAACAGTTTTCAATAAAATCTCATTAAAGACACAAAAGGATTGATTCTCTTTATTAGAAATTCTAATTACACAGCGCTATCAATGAAATTTTGCTTTGATTTGTGTCAAATAGTCTTTGATCTACTGATTTATTTTTATTGTTTATTAAATTATTGTTTAAAGTTATAATAGTCAAATCATTTTTAATTACAGAAAGCTTATGTGAAGATGTTGATCCAGCTATGCTTTTACTTCAAGACACTACAAGGAGTTTCCATGGAAACTATTCTTGCAAAGGAAAGAATGAGGCTGGCTGGGGCGATGAGAGTAGAAAGACTGAACTAGTGGTTAATTGTTAGTAATAAATGTAGAGAATAAATGTCAGAATTATGTAATCAAAATTTAAGTCTTTAATTGGTTAGAATTTATTGCAAAATTACGTAAAAACACAGCGCAAAGGAAATATACGTTTAACAAAAATTCAATATAAAAATACGTACTAGTACTATACTCTGCACCTGTTGAGTGCAATGACAATATTCTACGACTTCTAGTCTTAACTTGAAAGACTCATCCCAACTCAGTGCCTACACGTCATTTTTGCTTAGAACCATTATCTAGAACCGGGCGAGTAGTCATAAAGTGCAAGCACAGGGTACATGCAACACTCGTAATTTTTGGTCATATTATTTAATGACTTTAGCTTAACTTAGTTAACTAAGATAATAACTATACTAAGTTAACCTCAATGTATTCTTAACTTTTAATGACCTTTATCATGATTATGATTTAATATAATATTTAAAGAAAAAAAATATTTAAAATGGAATGATTTTTCGACTAGTGTATTTATTTTGACGAAGAAACTAAGATAATCGTTTCTTTTGTATTATCTGTTTAAACTCAAGTTCCTGGTTGTGATTGACTACTCATTGTTATAGATCCTCCTGGACCCGCAAAGCTTACATACTCCCCGTGGCGTGTAGTAAAAGGAAGTTCTATAATATTGTCTTGTAGCGTTGAAGAAAAGGGAAGACCCGAAGCACACAGGTAAATTGTGTTACTAATTTCAGTTTGTTATGATTTTGTTTATCGACGGTTAATTCATTACTTCTTATTAAAACTATATCAATCAAATTCTGCTTTCTTAACTCAACTATTTTTGTTTATCTTTAAAGGATTGTTGATAAATGGTTTTCTAAAGGGCACGCTCATTAGTTAGTTAAAAAAGAAGACCTCATCTAATTAAAGAACCACAGACTCATTTCTATGTCTATAAGCTGTTTTCTTCGTCATGAGTTTGACGAATTCCAGCCTCCAGAACAACCCGGTTTCCAAAAAGGCTTTAGTACCATGGACCATATACATACGCTACGCCAGATTATACAGAATAAAGAAAAGTACAATCAAATCCTTTGTGTTGCGTTCGTGGACTATGAAAAAGCCTTCAATTCTATCGAGACTTGGGTGGCGTTACAGTCTCTCCAGCGATGCCGCATTAACTATCGATACATCGAAGTGCTGAAGTGTTTGTATAACAGAGCCACGATGTCTGTCCGACTACAAGGACCAGAAATAGAAACCAATCCATCTGCAGAAACGTTAAACTATCTCAGTGCCTAAAGGCGAAAGTCTGTAAGCAATCTATGTTGCCAGTGATGACCTATGGTACAGAAACGTGGTCTCATGAAATAAGCTCAGAGTCGCTCAGCAAGCTATCGAAAGAGCTAAGCTTAGTGTATCTTTGCGCGATAAAATGCAAAACGAGGAAATTCGCTAAAGTTACTGACAAAGATTAAATAGTTAGCAAGCTGAAGTATAGGCAGGCCACATCGCTCGTTGAGCCGATACCGATGAAGATGAAAGGTTCTCGAGTGGCGACCACGGATCGGAAGACGCAGCGTAGGAGGGCCTCTTACCAGGTGGACAGAGCCGCAGGAAGCGGATGGGTGCGGGCAGCTCAAGACCGGCCGTTGTGGAGGCGTAGGGGAGACCTACGTTCAGCAGTGGACGTCTTCCAGCTGAAACGAACTGACACTAGTCACCGACAATTCTGTATTTTTGATTTAACGTTTTATATCTTCTTTTCTATTGTTTTGAACAGCAGTGAGTTTAGAAATGGCTTTTAAGAATGTACACAATCACAAATCACTGCTATGTTAGTCATTTCTAGTTGTTAGCACATGTTTTCCTATCAAATTATTTTCTTCTATTAAATCGTATCAATTACTGTTCTTGTCATAAGTATTTTAAATTCTTGATATTTAAATACGATATAACTGGCGTTATTGTGACTTTGAACGATGATTAAGGATGAATATCTTTATTATTATTCATATCGTTGAAATGTTTCTACCAGAACTCAATTGAAAACAGGTGTCACTGCGAGTTTTAGAATTCACTAATTTTTAACTTTATAAGTCGTAAATGTAAATTCCACGTACTTAAAACTCTGAACATGTAAATAGAAGTTCCAAACGAGCCCGTTTAATTATTGGGTGTCTAATTGAAAAACAACCAAACGTAATTTTGTTTTTCTTAATTAAAATTATTTATCTACTTAAAATAACTATTTTTGACAGGTATCGTTGGTATCGCGGAGGTCGTCTTTTTACCGAAATAGTGTCACAGAACTGGACAATAGATCCAGTGACAATAGATCATCGAACCAACTTCTCTTGCAGAGGAAACAGTTCGGCAGGGGAAGGAGATGCTGCTACCACCTTCATCGATGTTTTGGGTATAACTTTGATTAAAAATAAAAATAAGACTTGAATCTAAGAATACTAAAACGTTCATAATAAAATAGTTTTTCATGACAAAAACAGATGTTACAGCAAAAACAAAACCAACCAAGTTCGTGTCGTACACTACCTTCACACTAACTTCTAACATTTGTTTCCGTTGAATAAGAATTATTTCAAATATATAAAAATATGAACCGATTTTGTCAAAAACAATTTTCATAAGTAATATTTACGAAGCCCTTCGTGATTTTAAATTTCGACATAAAAGTTTTCGAAGCCCACATGATGGGGTCCATGAAAAAAAATATTTTCATCCCTCGATTCAATGTATGGAAACTACCACAAAACGAAATCTCAATATTCATAACATATCTATCTATATGGCGGTTCACAAAAGTCATATTTCAATAAAATTTCATTAGAATCTACTCAAAGACGGCATCATAAGCTAAGCTACGTGTTACTATGACTACAGAGTGATAATTGGTGACTTTAACTTTAACACAAAAATTGTCGCCGCTGATATCCGCTATTTAGTTAATCGTTGAAAAATAGTAACAAATTTTAACTTATTTTATTTTAATTTAAGCTAAACTAATTCTTTTGTTTCTTTGTTTCAGCTCCTCCGAAATTTAAATATTCAATGAGTCAATACAACGGTGCTTTGTATAAGTCGCAAGTAACTAAACCTTTTTTTTTAAATTTAATTGATTTTTGGATTCATCAATCACTATTATCGTTTTTTCCAGAACATATCGCTCTCTTGCACTGTGGAATGTGCGCCAAACTGCACCATTAAGTGGTTGAAGAATGGAAACGAAATTGACCTCATGAAAAATTATCACTATTTTGTGCAGGAAAAATATATAGAACCTCAAGTAAACAAGAATGATTTTGAAGCAATTGAATCTACTTTGGTAATTGTTTGCACGATTACATTTGTTTGCCCAACCAAAATTGCTAGGACATTTGTACTTGTATTGTTTGCTTGAAGAGAGGTAAATGAAGTAGCAAATAAGGTCAGGCTATATTTATAGGCTATTGGTTGATATTTGTCAATGACCTTAGTTCTAAGCAATTCAATCATAGGCTTCATATACAAATATATATTTATCAAAGTACCAAGCAATATTGAGTGATGGCACCTGATAAGGAACCTTATTAAATCTGCGCTTGACTGGTGTAGTAGGACCAAATTGAATTTGAAACTGTACTTTGCAAATGCCATCATACCTACATAAGAGTACATTGGCACTATAAAACGCGTCTTTTAATACCCATTATTTGTGTTAGATGTTGAATTTAAAAGTCATTTTATTATATTATATATTATAGTTTGCATATTATAGTAAAGCAGTATAAACACGTATATTCTATATAATATATAGTAAAAATCCATTGGCGCACAGCTGGTTTAGTGAAACACTGGCTAAAGTTAAAATAGGAAATACTGCTTGCTATGCGGTATTAATAATTTATAGCAGTGCCGTTCTTATTCCTTTGTTTAGATATAAATCCTTAAAATTTACATAAAATTGCTTCTCCTTTCAGTTAAATTATATTTTTCAAATTAACGATTCGAATTGATTATGCTACTTTTTATGTGATTGATACTCACATATGTCTTTAGTTATTGGTCACAAACGTTAACAAATTACATTTCGTCACGTGTATATCTGATGAAAGTGACCAATTTACTGGCTTTATTGTTTTAGTATTGGAATATGTCTGTGTGGCCGCACCGCGTGCTGGACCGGTCGGCTGATACTGCTGAATATACGTGTCTTTCTACCAGCAACGTCGCAGGACCGTCTGTCAACAAAACGACCAAATTTGTTGTTGAATGTAAGTAAACTTTTAAAAGATGCCTGTGGGCAAAGAGTGGCTTTTGACCTTATTTAAACATAAATAAATAAATAAATAACGAATCTTTTTATAGTTTTGTATTTGGTTGATTCTGTGTGATACGATGTTCAAAATTATACATGTTGTATATTTTACATTATATTCTTGATATAAGAAGTATTTTCTAAATACTACTTTTAAAATTAAAGTGAATTGCTACAGTGTACAATGTTAATATTTGTTTAAAAATCTCACAAGCTTTTATGAAAAAAATGTAAAGAAACTTTTTTCTGGAAGTAATTGACGTCCTTCCAAATGTCCAGCTAAAACCGTTAAAACCTTAAGTGGGTTCGTAAGACTTTGGGTTAAAAAAATGTTAAATTTTCTTATATCGCATATAAATTATCTTAAATTATGAACAAGCATTTAAAACATCTCAGCAGTAAAAACGATCTTGAAGAAAAATAAAAAAAATCTCCAAAACGAAAAATAGACATAAGAAAGGCTATGACTAAAACATTAAATAAATAATAATAAATATTTGTGGACATTACACACGCTGCTATCTGATACCGAACTAATCAAAGCTTATATTATGGATACCAAACATCAGGTACTAAAACCTATATATTTTTTATTTTGTAAATAGGGACAAATTGTACGTTAAAAACACCCAGACAAACTCAAATGTTTGTTTGGGACACATGGTATATGGAACGTATCAAAAAATAAAAAATAAATGAGCAGCGCAGTTAAAAGTGTGTACTTTCCCTCTTGTAGCTGGTAAATTTGTTGATGAATGTTAAAAAAGAGTACCTACAGGAAATAAACAAGGATTTTCTAACATCACTCCAGTAGATTTCAAAACAAAATTGGATGAACTAAAAATAAATCAGCTTACGGAAGGGCAGATGAATATAAAACACCAGATGCAAACTTATTCAAGGAGGAGTCATATCGTATTATATTCAGAGTTTAGGTATGCTCTAGATGCATGGCATGCTGATAAGTGTCTTGAAGAACTTCATTCAAAGCATGATGAATTCAATCTGCAAAAGAAATAAGAGTTATGATAGGCCGAAAGATTCAACTGCACCAGAACCATCTTTGTAGTTTTAGGAAGATTAAAAAGATACATACATATGGACCGACATTGTTTTAAAAGAGTTTGTCAAAAGAAATGTTTTCCTTTTTTTTTTTTTAATCTATTTAGAAATTTTCATTACCAATTTATTGATAAATTTAAATACAAAATTTTGCAAAGTATTGCTGCTAAATTTTACTCCAGTTATAAATAAGTAATACTTTACTTACATAAAAGTTAAAGATAAAAAGTTAAATTAGAAGTGTATCTATTATTATTTATCTCAAAACAATAAAAACTTTTTGTAAAGTATTTTTTTAGGAATGATTTTGGAAATCGTGTGAGTAGCTTTCTAAAACCGTTTTGCTTTTTAATTGGTGTTTCAGATGAGCCAGAAAACATCACTGTAACCCCGAAAGTTGTGTCGGTAGTAGAATCAGAAATACCAGCTAAAGTCGTTTGCAACGCCACGTAAGTATTAGTATCGTCTAGTTTAAACACAATATTCAATGTATATATTCAGATTTTAGCAGATCGAAATACAGATATGAATAATAAAATATTTGAAAATGATTTATTTTTGTTTGTTTTAAAAAAAAATTACCAGAAAATGAAAGATGAGGAAATAGAGGAAAGAAAACCATAGATATGAGAGTGAAGATGGAATAAGAGGAAACAAAGAGAGAGATGGACGATTTATATTAAGCATACAATTTACAGTCATTTTCAAGTGTTCGCTAGGCCAATTAATTAGTTGTAGTACATATTAAATATTGATTTCATGACGAATTGTTTCAGAGGTCACCCAACACCAAGTTATACTTGGCGACGAGAACACCCAAGTAAAAGCGAAGCAAGGGAACATAGCAACGGTTCCTTGGTTCTTTCTGCTACCAATACTCTAATATTGGGTCCAGTGCAGCGCAAACATGGAGGAAATTATATCTGTGAGGCATACAATCGGCACGGATCCATCAGCACGGCCATGTTTTTAGATGTCATGTGCAAGTATCTAATAATATATTTTCTATTTTAATCTACAATTTGGATCAAATTAATATATTACTGTTTACAAATATTATGTTCAGTTAAAGCGATGGTAAATATGTAATAAGTAAGTGTCAAATGTTAAGATTAACTAGAGTTTATATAGTAGTTTTTAATACAGCATCAGTGTTTTTTTTTTATTATTTTAGTTTGGATAAATAAGCAACTTTTAATGTAGAAATTTAAACATTAAATTTTGTTTTTTTTATCTCACATTATTTTGTGCAAAAAATATGTTTAAAACGTAACGTGATTTTTGCTTTAGTTGTTCCAGAATGTGGCATTAAACAGACAGAAATTGACGGATACCAAACTCTGATATGTACAGCACATGCTAATCCTAATGAGGTAATTAACTTCAGTTATTCAATTTTTCTTCTTAGCATTTTATTTTTGTATATTATATGTAACTAGTAGCTTATTAGTCATTGGTTTACGCACTCCGCTTACCAGCTTTATAGAGTTAGTATTTTTGAAAATGCTTATCCTAGAAAAACCAATCTGATTTCGAAAATAGGTTTAGTGTTAGCCTATTTATATGATCAGCATACAAAGTTCACCAGCCACCATAGATACGTAAGTGCAGTTCTATATATATCATACTAAACCCAGCCACTAATCACCACCAACAGTTGTAACTGAATAAAATAACAAGTAATTTGTCAATGTTTTAAGTGATTCAAATAGGTTTTACGTATGTTGAAAAAATATTCAAGTATGAGTACAGATGTATAAAATTACAACTTTTCAAATTTTAAGTCACTATAAATTACAGGTTTCATTCACGTGGAAGTTGAAGAATGTGAATGACTCTTTGACTGATGAAAAAATCTGGCAGGAAGGAGTGCAGAGTTTCTTACGACTTAGTACTAGTGTAGATGTCTACAGAACATACTTGTGTTTTGCGAATAATTCGGTGGGACCGTCTCGAGCCTGTGAAAGGGATGTTGTAGGTGAGTAGTGTTTTTCAAACATACTTCGATTACGTCTTTTGATGATAAGGAGAATTAGTCAGAATTTCACATATCACGTCTAATTTGACTGTTTTTTTTTTACATTATTAAATTTTAATTTGTGATATTACTTTAATCTGAAACAAAACAACTAATTGAAAATCTAAATTTACTGCAGCTAATTGGGAAAGTTTTAGTAAGTACATTTTTATAGTTACTTAATATATTAATTTTGATTCTGTTGTTGCTTAATTTGTGTCTATTTTCGCTTAATAAATGATCATTATTCTTTACAAGAATAAGGTTATGTTGAACATATTGCAAATACACTACTTGAAGTTTTGCCTTACAATTTTAACGATAGTTAAATTACTAAGCCTAAAAATATTATAGAAAATATTTATAGGTAACTGTCATAATAGCGGATATATGGAAATGGTATATTATACGCATATATAATAAATAGGAAAAGCAGATCGGAATATTTTTGGTTTTTTTTTTGGTATATTAGTTATACTTAATTATTGTTTGTTTGTTTGTTTTTTTTTCTTTGATGTACATAAGAATCAGAAATATCGTAACACAGTAGTGTACTGAGTTTAGTTTCCATCGATTAAGGATGATCCACACTTACGACTTTCCTAAAGTTCAAAACTAAAAAGTGATTATGGTAAAAAAAATACTTAATTTAGGTACTGTTCAACACAGATAAATAAAATATCTAGTTAGAACCTTAAGTTTTGGGAAATTTTAAAGTAAAACAAACTTTAAAATTTCTTAAACCTCTCAAGGTTCGAACTGGATATTTTTAGCTTTTGTTGTGGCTATTTAACCATTTAACTAAATAAAACTTAGCTAAGACCTAAGGTATAAGTCTAGATAAGAACTTAGTTATGAAAAAGGGAAATAAAAGTTCCCAATTCCCAAAGAGGGAAATAAAATTTTAGGTACATGAACCTTTTTATCTAAATTAAGATCGTCTTATTATTTCCAGCTTCCACTTAACTACATCCTCAAGGTTCTGGATATAGAAACGTCTGATCATTTCCTTAACAACAAGAAGAATTGTATTTATAACCACATCATTTTAAATTCCATTAAACCATGCTAATTATCAAAGTTAATGTTATAGGTAATAACAATACAAATTTGTGTAAGAAAAATTGGAATCGGAAAAATTGAAATGTAATTTTTTCTTCTAGTATTCGCTATTTAATGTAATAATTTTTACATTAGGTAACAAAGTGTGGTGGCGAGATCGGGATAAGCTGATTCTGATTGGGGCAATCGCCCTTGCAGTGCTGGTCCTCACCGTCATTCTCTGTATCATCATCATCTGCATCTGCAGGCGGATGAGGGCTAAATCTAAATGTAAGCATATATTATTTAAATTATTAAATTTACTTGTTTTAATAGAGTCATTTTGTTAATTATTCATGCCAAATTTTGTTGTTTGTTTTGATATATTTTATATAGTTGCTTGTTTTGTGCTTTTAACAGATCACTCATCTAAATTATATTAAAATATTTTTTGAAAATAATATAATATCTTTATTGATAAGCTTTTAGGTAGCTACTTAAGATCATGTAAGTAATCAATATATTCAAAATCAGAACATTTTATTTTCTATAACTACTAATCATATTAAGAAAAAAATGGTTATTATTGAACTCAAGTTAAACCTACCATAACTTATTAAATTCAAATTTCATCAATTTATTTAAGTTTTAAAATCATTTTGAATGTGCTAACTTCTTGTGTTGTTGTTTTTTGGATGCTGCCTGCTTAACACATCGATTAATTAAACCA
Source organism: Apoda limacodes (assembly GCA_946406115.1). NCBI lineage: Eukaryota > Metazoa > Arthropoda > Insecta > Lepidoptera > Limacodidae > Apoda > Apoda limacodes. The sequence continues at coordinate 26,073,764 of OX291555.1, read as the reverse complement.
AACCCTATAACCAACCATAGATAATAATGGAGTGGAAATAGAAGAACGGGAAAAGTAAGTTTCGACTTCTATTTTAAAGATGTTTGCATACTCTCGAATATTTCATAGAATAGTTAATATAAAGCTTATGTAGTATTTTGATATCAAATTATTAACCAGATCAACCTTTGGTATGCTTTAATAGGAAACCCTTCTTAAGTTATATAAATTCGAACCTAAATTGCAACCTTGGTAGAAAAAAATAACTAAATTTCATTTTTTTACATAAATAAATTTAGCTTAAGTTTTTAAGGTTTAAGTTAAGCAGTGACGGATGCTGACAAAATCTATTTTCGACAGCATCTGCTTCTTTAATCATCGTCCTTACATTTATTTAATTATTACTTACATATATGTATATTTTTGAGTCATTTTCATTTTTTATAATTATATTTTATTGATAAATAAAACAAATAATAAAGTTAATACAATTTATTATAATTTTGAAATTAGATATGTGAATGTTGATTGAGATGCCAACTATTTAATTTTTGGATATTATAAAATATATGTATATTTTGCCATCAATAAAAATACTTATTTTAATTTTAGGTACATAATGTTTTTTTTAATAATTAAATAAAAAAGCTTAGTTTACTTGTTTATGTTATTTTGTTTAAGTAGGTATTGCTAAAAGATTTTTTTTTTCACTTCATTTATAAATAATTATATTATGCTTATTTATATTTTATTTTACTTATAGTATTGCATTTCATTTGTATAAATGATTTTCTATAAATATAATTAAATAATAAAATACAATATTTCTCAGGCATGCTTTAAAAGTTTTATTAATAATTAGCTGTTTGTTATTATCATAATTATCTATAACTGACAGAAACAAAACAATTGCATGGTCGTATTATTGCACCTATAATAAAATACCAAAAACCTCTGTTGAAAGCTCTTTTCAAATTCATAATAAATGATAAGGTATAAAACCCTTTTTTTAAAATTGGTGAAGCGTGTCATTGCCTTTTAATTAATAGTATCTTTAATAAAAATTTTCAGCACCGCCATTGGTCCGAGCAGATTCTTGGCACACTTTGTCAATGCCACCGTCAAGGTCACCTCTAATTGTGCCAATGCCGAGCCTCTAGACTTTACCGAGATCAAGGCCAAACTTCAAGGTCAAAAGTTTAAATTTTGTGTCTGTTCTTTTGCTAAATGCTTGGACCAACGGCTGAATGGTTTGGAATTTAGTCCAAATTTCTAGAACGTAACTAACGTATGGTAAATATGTATTTTGTTAATAGTTTGCCAAAAATACATTAGTTGCATGCAAAAAAATATTTTTTTGTGACTAACACTAGTTTTTGCTTTGTTAATATTAAGTATATTATGTATAAATATGTACCTCTTTTTCAATATGTATATTCAAAGTATTTTTTTATTGTTTTGCTTCACTTAACCAAACTTAAACCAATTAATAAGTAAAGAACTAAGTACCGACTACTACACTAAGTTTTTTTTTCTGGAACAGTGGCATTATAAATTAAAGGCAATGTAAATATAAATAAGCTCTTCTTGTGTTTGGTGGATCTGTAATCACACAATACATTTGGTACAAACATTTGATGGCAAGCCTAGTATTTAAACTTAATTCATTAGATTTTAAAATTACTTAATTATTAAAAATAAATTAAAAGATTATATTCAATAATATTATTTTATACCATAAAATGAAAAAAAATATAGTAAAAGCAATATAGAAATAGTCCACCCTGGAACTAGAACGACATCCTGGGTTGGAATTTAAATTCGCCTTAAAGCAGGTTTTTTATTTATAATTAATTTTTTCATCGTTTTTTTTCTTGATTCTACTATTCAATACATTTTTAGTAATTTGACTGGTCACAAAAGTGTTATAACAAAAACAAACAAGGAAATACGAAACCGCAACATGCTGCGTAATTTTTAGAGCCTTTTACGCGATTGCTACCCAAAATCAAAGTTTCAATGCCAGTGACAGTGAAGCACTGGCTAATAGAATTCGGCTTGCACCAACTCCGCTCCCGTGACAGTAACTCCATCCACTCCAAGGCAAGGTTGGCACTCATAGTGCAAAAAATATTGAATTTCTCAATATCATTTAGACATTTAACGACAAACGACTTTGTCTCAAAGATCCTCAATCTGGGCTCAAAGTGACCCTTGTATCAATTAAGTGAATTAATGGATAAATTTATGTTGCCCTATGCCTTTAGCGTAGCTTAGTTTGCGATACACTAGGTTTATTTTGTGAAATTTTATACAGCGTCAGTTGTTCAGAGCATTTTAGATTCTAAGAGCTTAGATTCAAATCCCAGTTGTGACCTGTTTCGTTAGATACCATTCAAGACATTTACATAAAATATTCTAATGTTTCGTAAAAAATATGTATAAAGGGATATATTTACCTGTTTGTAGTTATCATAATCTTTGCTTCCATGATAAAGAAAATAAAAACGAGATAGAAAAATAAAATTTATACAATGACATCGAACGACTTATCAACTGCTTAGGCTGGAGTTTTCGTCTTTTTTGTTTAATGTGTTATGTATTGACTTTATTTGGAAAACGAAGGAATCGAGTATTCACCTGTCTGTATTATTGTATAGGTTCCTAACCGCACTAACACCAGACGTTCTCAGACTGACTACAATAAATAACTCAGGTACATTTAACTCTTACTAACGATTTCATAATGATTACTTGTTTGTATTTACTTAGAACGGAGAATGCTTTCTTCACACTGCAGCTGCATTTTTCTTTGCGTCAGCTTCTTAGTGCTAAGTCTTTGTAAAACGGATGTGTGTTCTTTTATTATGTAGCATTTTTTTGTGTTATTTTTGTTAGAGTTATTTTCATGCATGAATAAAAATTGATTTAGGAAAGCATTCTTCTTGTTAATGACATAACAAATATAAATTAACGCACATTGACAATTTTCATCAGTAACTCACATTGTTGGGTACATAACAGAACAATAATTTTATGTTTATTTTTTATTTATTTATTTTAGTTTATTTTAAACATACATATATGTAGCTTAAGCTTAAATATATTTTTTACTCATAACAAATATTTAGTTTAGTATTTAACTATTGTTTTTTTTTCTGCCAAAGATTATATTTTTTATAGGACTAAAAATTATTTCCCCATTATATTTTAAGACATTTTTAAAATAATTTTATTCTATTTTAATCATTATTGACTCGTTGCATGTTTCATTTTCTTTATATTTTTTTTTAATCAGCCCGGATGGTAGCTGTATGAACGAAGTATCTATTGCTCATTCGATCATATCGCAAGCCTTGCCAGCTTTGTCGCCTCGGATGAGTTTGTCATTTAGTCCAAAAATTTCTGACAGGACTCGATTAGTCGACTCGCAAAACTACAGCCATGATTTAGAAATGAACAAGGTCACTAAAGTTTCAAGAAACAACCTTAATATATCTGAATCGAAAGAATCTTTACAATTAAAAGATAATACGAACAATGAAATTAACAAAAATGACCAAAAAACATCAGAAACAAATGACAATGGAAACAAAGCTCAAGTACCAGTTACACCTAGTAAATGGCCTCTTAAACCAGGTGTTTTAGTACATGTCAAATCCAATCACAGTTTAAGCCCAAACTATCATACTAGACCTCAAAACATTATGAGTGATCAAAAGATTGAAGAAACAGAAGAATCAAATTTAGGATTACTTGAAAGGAATAAAAACACGAATGACGGCGGAGCAATATTCACACAAATCAACCAAGCGAGTAAGAATGCAAAACCTAAAAAGAATACTAAAATGGTTGTTTCTGAAGTATTGCGAAATTTACGAAGAAAAAGTGATAACGAATCAGATGAAAGTGGAAAATACAAAAAAATTAATAAAACGAATGAACGAGTTGTGTCATTAGTACAATTAAGTAAATCAGCCTACATTTTACCAAAGAAAAGGCTACGATCTTTTTTTCAAAGTGATACGCCGAATGTCATTGTAACTGAAGGAGGTAGTTCATCCGTTACTTACATTTTATATTTAAAGCACATTCAATTTTAAGCATCATTTGGGACAAGAACTGTAGTTATAAATTTTAGTATAAAACTGTTTTTGAAATGTACTCCAGTATATTTCAAATTTTAGCATTTAATCGGAAGTATAATTACTTTCTTGTTATTTAAAACGTATCAGCTCATATTCTTTTATGTTGCCGCATACTTCAATCTGTTATCTTTGTAATACTAAAATGCATCCATTCACTAAACCCTTTTTCTTTATTTTTAAATTTATTAGCATGGGTTTTGATTGTAATTTTTCATATTTTTTTTGCATGTGTTTTAGTTGTTTCATTTAAAAGGCCTGCTAGAACTGCTCCTATAAATGCTATAGCCAAGCCACATAACAATCAAAACTTTGAAAAATTTACCAGAAAAAGGAAGAAACCTGGAGACAGTAAGTAAAGCTATGGCATTAAGGGTAATTTTACTATTACACCAGTTTTAATTATTATACCGCTTTTTAATTTAAATGTTAGTAAGTAAGGTATGTATGTTTAAATTAATTGTTCATTTATCATTTGAGTTTCCAAATTTCCAAAAAAAGTTAACGAAGATGCAGAAAATTCAATTTTAATCACGCAAGCGTTTTCCTTTTTTTCCTTCTTTAGGCCCAACTACGAATGGCGTAGATAATGCTGCAAATGGGACTTTAGGAGCGGAAAACCCGGGACTCTACGAGAACCTACCGTTCCATGGCTTACAACAACCACCTAATAAGGTATCATGTGATTTATTTAGTTTTGCTCTACGCTTGATTACACTAATAAAATTACTAAACAAAGGACAACTGTTGTTCTATTTGTTTATTTGGATGTAATTTCTAAAATAAATTCATTAGACACAAAAAAAAATTAAAATAGTAAATATTTACAAAAATCTTTAAAGTAGGCCAAAGTTTGCCCACAATTTACAACATTTGTTTTCCTTTTTTTATTTTTGTTCATGGTTATATGTAATACTTAATTTTTTTGTGCAAAAAGCATAAAACTCTTGTTAATCTAAAAAATCAGAAAAAAAGGTTGTTCGTACTGAAAATAAAAATAAACTATTAATCAAATAAATAACACGGTATCTGCTTACTAAATTTTTAACAGGAACTGAGGGTCACAAAAATTATCACCAGTATTTTCATGCATCAAACATAATGATCAAAAATAAATGTTAAGGGTAATATTTACTTAAAGAATTTGAAGGAAAGATTTAAATTTATTTTAAGACTGAAAGAAAATCATCATAACTTTACAGTTATCTGATTTAAAATCAAAATTTGCCTATTATCTCATGGTAGTACTAGCAGTTACTATAAGTAAACAATTTAGAGGTTTTTTTAGAGAAATTTGAGTAGAAACGGATGTCTAGTTGCGGAATTGCCGCAAGTATTATAACTCATGCTTCTGCTTCCGATTTTATATTTTTCACAATGGAGATAGAATTTGAACGGTGCGCGGCATGATAAGGCTAGTTTTTGTGATAAGTTTTGAAATACAGTGCTATAGTGCGTACACTTACACGCCAACGTGTCAGCACTATTTCTTTTCAATCATCAAATTGTAAATTTTTGAGAAGTGTACAATTCTTTTTCTGTTTCCATTTTTTCTGCTCCTGCTATAATACTTCTGTTACAGCACTTATGTTAATTGATTTTGAGATTTTGTTTTACATATTTTTAACCTGACTAAAGCGTTCATTGTTTGTTTTGACAAATATTTTTACTAACGTTTTGAAGTACTTTACAAAAAAAATTGTAAAATTAAAATTAAATTAAAAAGGCAAAGATTTTGTAAAGTAATAAACAATACAAAAAATAGAAACAAGGTTATTGCAATTGATTATAAAATAACATGTTGACGAAAATGCTGGAACGATGTACGTTTTATATCAATATTTAAAATTACAAAATATACTTCTAGAGTATACACGTTTTAATATGTTGTACACTTAACCATGAATCAATTTTTAATTTTGTTCATTGCTTTTTTTTGTTGCATTCTTGATAATTTTTTATTTATTTATTTCATGTTCCGTTTGGCATGCCTAATATAAAGCCAATACAAGCTATACAGCCTAGAGTTATTGCAACTAACCAAAAAGCTCCAAAAGAAATTGAATCTTTGCAAAAACAATTGACAAGCAATCCATCGTTTACTCCAAGAATGGTTTGTCCACCTTTTCCACATGAGCCTGTAAACTATTCAAGATTGGGAACCAATTCGCAATATTCATTAAGCTATGGAATACCTGTTCTTTCACCATTACAAGCAATGTATCCTTTACAACAAGCAGTCCTACTTAATCCATACTTACCACAAATGCCTGCATCATATCTACAAAACGTTGAACACTTTGAAGAAATAGATACAACACCGAACAGGAAATTTTCTTCGCTAAATACTAGAAACCCTCACAAAAAAGGAACTCATTTTCAGTCAATGAGATCAGTTAAAAAGAGAAGTATAGACAGATTTTATCCTAATACAGAGTATGGAGAAAACTTTGATGAAATTAATAATAATAAAGGTCAAAACAAATCGTACAAAAATATGAAACTGGATCAAAAGCTAATATACGTTAACTGCCCAACATTTTTGAAAGAAAAGGGTGAAAGTGAAGAAGAATTCGAAAATTTGACTGATTCTATTCAAATACGTGAAGAATCAAATAATCAGATCAATTTATCAATGAAATCATTAAACACACCAATCCCAGCACCTAGAACTAAATTACGCCTAAAGTCACCACCGAAAGCAGATCATGTGTACGTTAACATATCAATGCCTGTTTTTAGTACAACATATGATAATTCTTTTAATGCAGATGATGCGATACTAAGATCTTCCAAGTCTGTACAAAATTTAATAATGAAAGAAAATAATTGCAAAAAAAAAGTCAACAGAAAAGAAATACCTATCAAGGATATATATACTAAAGATGAGAAAAAGTGTGGTAAAAGAAATTCCATTTGTGAAGGAAACATTTTTAATTATAATGAATCAGATGTAGTCAAACCTAATATTATTGCTTCAATTCCTAAAAGAAACATTGAACTACCCTCTACTTCCCTTGTGAAGTCAGCTTTAATGAAATTAAATGATCAAGGTATGAATACAGTGGGTTTACCAAAAAAACAAATTATTTCACCAAACAAAACTTTACAAATACCAAAATTAACCGAAAAACCTGTACCAAAGAAGTCCTTAGTTAGGCGTAGTAATTCCGTTCAAAGTCATTTAGCTATGGATAGTGAAAACATTCAGGTATAGCTCTATTTATGTTCAAATCCTCTTATACGCTTCTACAAAATCATGCTTTTCTTCCTTAAGAGCTGTATCTACTAACATAATTATATTTCATTTTCAGAATACTAACATACTACAGCAACAATATTTACATAAAAGGAACCATTTTGTTAATTTGAACTCTAAAGGAAAAAACAAGAAAAATTTTCAAATACCTTTACAAAAACATCATAGTTTCTGTTATTTTCAACCAGTAAGAGTTGATAAGCGAGTATGTGATGATCAAGGAAGGTCGTATCATAATACAATTGGTCCTTTAATTTTTACACAACCTGACTCTCAATATTACACAAAAACTTTAAACAGAACTAGAGAAAAAAACAGTCAAAAACTGAGTCGTTTGAAGAAATCTGAAAGCCTTAGAGAAAAATTGTCATGTGTTGGAGCCTATGATAATTATGAAAAGCCTGAATATCCTGAGCCAGAATACAACGAGACTGATAAACGATCTTACTTACACTTATTAAAAACTAATAACATATCAAACTCATCGAGAACATTGGGTTCTGACTACAATTGTAGTTCGAATTTTAACACATTAGGTACTAGTATGAAAGATGAGAAATCAAAACATAAAAAGTTAGTATACGCTGATTTAGCTTTAGGAAATCATAACTTAAAATTTAAGAATACGGTTAATTCAAATAGACATTTGTACGATACGTATTCCATAGGAAACAATGACAGTACTAACAAAGATACTAACAGTTATAATACTAATAGCACGAATAGCACGCAAAGAAAAGGAAGTCAATGTCAGCAACGAAGTGATTACGCTACGCTTAAATTTAATGAAATAGATGTTTAAAGGTAAGTTAAACATCCTTTTGCTGCAATTCATATGTAAACTTCTCTTTAAGTACGGAAGCGAAAATATGTTCTTAATACATTTGAAAAGGTAATATGTGCGTAGTGCAAAACAGAGTCTAATGGCTATTGCATGAAAATATTACACGAAACAACAAAATAAATAAATTCTATTGAGTTTCGCCAAAAAAGCATGTACCGCATCATGTGACGTATTTATGTTTTTATTTTCTAGGAACGCTTTTCCAAGAGTGACACGTACATTTATTAAAATGAGGTAATATTTCTAAATAAATACTTTATTCTTGTGCCTTATTCATAATTTCATATTAACTCTTAGCAAAAATATGTTAAAGTCTCAATACTAGACTCTTTTAATATGTCGCTATCTAACGTTTTTTGCTTTTAAATTTAAAATTGGGTATTACAACATTGAATATGTGATTTATTATTGTTGTTTGGCATTTAAAATAAGTATGTGTAACTATTTATATGTTTTCACTTAACACATATTACCTAATAATTATTTTTTATTAAAAAAGTGTCTAAATATTTTGGATAGATAACGATAATAATTTTATTTCTTTTAATATTTTTGCTTAAAGCAATTTGATGCAATAACTGATTTTACATGTTTTAACCTATTGTTGTACTTATAGCCTTACAGGCCTGAAGACCAACTCATTTATGCCGACGCTGATCTTAAAGATTACGGGCCAATCAATTATAAGGCTGCATCTATTTACGCACAGATGAAGAAAGTAAAAGAACAACAAAAACTGCAAGAAATATACGAAAAGCAAAATACTGATGACGATTTACTGTGATTAGTATGAAATATCAAACATTTTATTAAACTTCACGAGTATCTTTTTTATAACTAACAGAGGTATATCAAATACAAGTTGTAAAATTTGTTAAATATTTTGAAATATGTAGAATAAAGGCATAAGTACTTGTCATTTTGTTTGAGATGCATTTTTTTTGCTCCTACGAGTATATATTATAATTAGAAGGTTATAATTTGACTTTAACAATTATGTATTTAAGAGGTATTAAAAAACAATGATTTATTACATGATCACTAAACTTAATTTTTTTAAGTTTATTTTTTCAAAGAATATTATTAAAGTAATGAAAAACCATTGTATGTCTTCATTTTATTTATCATAACTGGAAGTATTTTTCGTATATGCCAATGCAATAATGATTATGCATAAGAATATTGTTAAACTGAGTATTAAAATTATTAAAAAGGTTTCTTAATACATTTTTTTTAAAGAATACTTTTTCCTAAAACATGATTATCCTTGTGTCACAAAATTTCTAGGTTTTCAATAATGTGAAAGGAAACAGAATTAAAATGATTCTCTTGTAAGATTACATCCAGTACAATAATTATAAGGCAAAATCTTGCAATTTTTATATTTTATTTCTTGTTTATGAAATAACGACGGTTTTTGTAATTTTCCCAGACAACAAAATTTCGACTCGAAAGTTTTTTTACACCCAAATTTATTTCTTATTGATGGATTGATGCCCACACAAAACTAATGGACTCAGAAACCTGATCAAATTATTATACGTTGGTTCTGCGAATGATCTGTTAAGTAAGGACGTTGAAAAATTTAATTCCAAATCAAATGAACTGAAGACTCTCAGTTTCTATAAGAAAATCATCTTTAACTGAGGGAACTACTAAAAATAAAAATCTAAAACGATTATTTGTAATTTTTCATCAGTAATTTCCTTTGTCCCACCAAATGTCATAAATGAAATATAGTTTTTTACATTATATGTTTATATGTCTATATATTTACTTAATTAACATTATTTTAGCTTTTTTTGGTTTATCTTATGTCTTGGTAAAAAGCTTTGATTATGTCTAATATAGCGGCTTTGTAGTCTGCTATAATTTAAATGTCATGAAATTAGTATGTAGCGACATATTTTTCATGGTCTCTTAATGTATCACTTTATGAAGCAGCTGCAATCTACAGTTAGGCATAAAAAAATACATATATTAGATTCTATTAGAGATAACATCCGTCCATGAGGGTATGCAAAACTTTAATTTTATTAAGACAACTCATGGTGTTGGTTAGACTGAATTTTAACTTGTCAACTAAACCAGATTGCAGTCTTATAATGCTTTAAAATAAGGACGAGTAAAAATAAATTATACCTATATGGTTTATAATCAGAAAATAAATATAAGTGGCATTCAAAGAATTCAAAGAAGTGGCATTTATTTTGCTAGTAATAGTTTTGATGTTTTTGTTTTGTAACTTTATTACTGTTATTTCAAGTGTACAAAATTTTCCATACATTTTTAAAGTGACAAGCATTGTTAATAAAATAACTAAGTTATGTTTCATAAGTTTTGTGATAACGTAAATTATATCATCCTTTATTAAAAAAAGAATACCATGTATTACAGATTTATATGACTTAAGTAGTACTAGCAAAGAATCGAATTTATTATTAATGCAATTTTCTTATTGATGTAAAATAAGTAAAATACAATTTAACATCGATAATATTCTTACAACTTTGAAAAAAAATACGGATTGATTAAACAAATGTAAATGAAGGGTATCACTTATGATGAAATATTTTTATGTGAAGACCACAATGTCTTAAACTTTTATTTTGTAACTATAATATGTAACGACTCCAAAAACATTAAGTAACTGAAAAAAATTAAGATAAAGGAAAACTAAGCAACATATGGTATTAAATACTGAAAAGTGTGAGATGTTGATATCCATAATAAAACTAGCTAATATTGAGAATGTTTTGTACATAAAACTACTTGTTATAACATTGTCACATAGTGTTAATAAATTATTAATATATGGATTTTCTATAACTCTTGTATTTCTTTTTAAATCTTATAGGGTTGTTTATGTTTCTAATAAATACAATGTTTACACAGTTACAATAATAACCGAAGACGAGGTAGATTTACCTACCTAGGACAAAAATATCAAATATGCAAAAATTCAAAGTCCATGGTAATTTGAGTCTGATTCGCAAGCCAAGGGTTTCGTAGAAACTTGTATATTTAATTACATGCATGGCACAAGGTATATATATATATATATATATATATATATATATATATATATATATATATATATATATATATATATATATATATATATATATATATATATATATAAAACTGGCTCATCACCGCCCAACCCAAACCGCTAAGGATAGAAATTTGAAATTTAAGGATAGAGTTTTCGACTCTTAAGGGGGAGAAATAGGGGTCGGCAGTTTGTATTGGAATTCGTCAGTTTTTGAGCTAAATTTGTAAAAATTGGTGTTCAATGTAATAATTTATGTGTATTTAATATAAAAACTAAAAATCAACAATGATACATTTGAATGTTTTTGATAAATCATACTACATTGGGTAAAATAGGGGATGAAACTTTGTATGGGAATCCAGTAATTTTTAAAAATATTTTACAATTTGTCAACATATTGGGTAGCAAATAAAGAATAACGTGTTTTAGCATTTTTAGAAATTTAACCCCTAATTGGGTGAAAAAGCATGGCATAGATTATTTGGGGAACAATATTTCTTATTAGCAAATTCACTTGAAACTGTGTATAAATTCTCTTTAGTGCAGATAACGGAACACACATTTAAGTAGTTTTTAAAATTAAAACCATAAGGGGTTGGCAAAATTTTTATAATAAATTTTTATTTTTAATGTCAAATTTACTTACAAATTTGTATACATAGTCTTCTACACAATTGTGTTATCCATCAATGAGGTTCTTAAGAGGAGAAAGGGGTTGGCAAAGTTTGTATGAGAATAATATTTTAATTAATGTCAAATCTACTAATATATACCGACGCGGATGTTGACCTAGTGAAACATATTTTTGGCGCATGGGAAAGGTCGCAGAATGTCATTGGTATTTTCTCTCTAACTCAGAAAGCTGAAATCAATGAAGTAAAATCTTCTGGATCACCTGTTGTGATGGGAGTACCCAGGGTTCTATATTTTATTTAAAGTGTATATTAACGCCTTTTTATGTAGAAAACCTGTGCAAAATTGTATTGTTTGCAGACGATACATCTTTGATATTTAATGTTGATAGAAAAAAAGACAAATACGATACCATAAAATATAAAGTTTCGCAAGTTCTTAGTTGGTTTACATCAAATAATCTTTTACTGAATGCACAGAAAACAAAATGTATAAAGTTTGCTTGACCAAATGTCAAAGATACTCCAACACAATTATTTATAAACAGTGAAGCACTTAAACTAGTTGAGTCAACAGTCTTCTTGGGCACCACTTTAGATACTAAATTGCAATAGCACTCACATATTTTTGTCTTAGCTCGAAAACTCAGCTCAGCCACTTATGCTGTCAGATAAGTTGCTCAATGTACTAATATAAAAACTACTCGGTTAGTATACTTTAGTTATTTCCATTCCCTTCTATCATATGGTATTTTATTGTGGGAAAGGGTGGCTGACATAGACACTATTTTATACTTTAAAAAAGAGCAATAAAATCAATGTATAACTTACCGCGTCAAGATTCTCTTCGTGACCTTTTTAAAAAATTAATATACTTACTGCAACTTTTCAGTATATTTACTCGTGCTTACTGTATGTACGTAAAAACCTAAGTGTATTTGTTAAAAATAGCGACATACAAACTGTTTATACTAGGAAAAAAAATAAACTTGCGCTCAACATTTTGGAAAATGTCACCTTCAGAAGGTGGCTCTTTCATTATTCAGAGAGCAAATGTTTAATACAATTCCTGAGAATATTGTTAACCTACCCGTACATACTTTTAAAACTTATTTTTTTTATCAAGGGATACTATACTGTGCGAAATTCAATAAAGATAATAATGTCTAGAATTAATGGTATACAACATCAGTGAGTATGTGTATGCATATGGGTATGTGTGTACGTTTGTGTGATGCGCCCTCTCGCATTTGGACCTCTCTGGCGCCGGGCCGCCGATGGTGGATTGCAGCGGCTTATTAATACTTTATTTATTATATTATTTTACTGGTATCTACATATGTAAGTTTATGCATATATGTTGATTTTTTCTAGTAGTATAAACTTTTGATACACTGTTTGTGTTTTATGTATATTTATGTGTGCCTGGTGTACGTATTTATATATGTACTAGTTGTTGCCAACGGCACCGCCCGCGCTGGATTGGCGTAGGCTACGACCATTCCTGAATTGTAGTAAGAAAGATGCAATAGCAAGCTCTACCTGTGGCTATAGTTCATGCACGTGAAATTTGGTCATTCCTGGACAAACTCTATTTTTTTTAAGAAATAAAAGTTTAGCCTACGTCTTCTTCATCTCTTCAATTATCCCAGTGCGAAGTTTTAAGCTCAATTGGATGCTCCTTTGTGACGTGACGCAGGGACAAACGAACCGACACACTATCGCATTTATAATATACTAGATTTGGCCCGCGGTTCCACCCGCCCTAAATTCGGTCATTAGAGCAGGATTTCAACGGAAACTCCACAATCATGGGAAGAAACAAAAACAAAAGCGGATAAAACTTGAAGTTTTCAAGTAGCTTATGTCCTTTACCGAGACTCAAACCATCTCCATGCCAGATTACATCTTAATCGGTACAGCGGTTTGAGCGTAAAAAGGTAACAGACAGAGTTACTTTCGCATTTATAATAATATTATTATATTATCATGAATAATAATAGTATAATAGTAGAAAAGTATACAACATTTAAATTAAAGTAATATGTCATTTGAAAGCTTGAAACCTAAGCTTTGAAAAAAAACATCAACACCATTAAATAAAATAAGTACCAACATGTTAATTAGGGCGTATGGGACAAATTACTCACTACGCTACCTGCCAGTTGCGATACCCTCTACCCCTATAAAACCCCCGTTACTTTTCAGTCGCTTATCAACCGGTTATTGACCGGTACACATCTCCGCAACCTGGAATTCATTGTTCTCAAGAAACCATGGATACCACACCTCAAGAAGCCGCTCAAGTTGTTGCCTTATTGCAACAAGGACTCAGTCAATGAGTAGTCGCTTCCCAGCTTCACTTGAGTCCGTCTGCTGTATCCCGAGTATACAGACGAAATGAAGAGACTGGAGCATCAACAACCAGCCGCCACCGTTGTACTTCTGAACGAGACAACCGCTTCATTGTCACAACCTCCCTGTGAAATCGGAACCTTACGGGTGTCGACGTGCAGGGTGAGCTGAGACGTGTTCGAGGTATAGCTGTCAGCAAGTGGACAGTAAGAAGACGTCTGAAGGAAGCCAACCTGTCTCCAAAAAGGCCTGCAGCGGGCCCCAAATTGACTGCAGGCCACCGGCAAGCTCGGCTACAGTTTGCTCGAGAGCATCTTAACTGGAGCATTGGGCAATGGCGGTCGGTCCTGTTCACTGACGAGTGCAGGATGTGTCTGCATGGCAGTGACAGGAGAGGCCGGGTCTACAAGCGTCCGGGAGAGCGATTTTACCAATGCTGCTTCGCAGAAACCGTTGCCTATGGTGGCGGTTCTTGCATGATGTGGGCTGGTATATCGTTGGAGGGTAAAACCCAGCTCGTTTCGAGGCCGAGGAGCAGGACTAACAGCTGATGGGTACATCACAAATATTCTCCCGGAACATGTGCCCTACGCAGGATTTGTTGGCGAAGACTTCATCCTAATGCACGACAATGCTCGGTGCCACACAGCGCGCGTTACTCAGCAGCTTCTTCGAGAAGTCGATTTGCGCACAATGGACTGGCCTGCGCTCAGTCCAGACATAAATCCCATCGAGCATTTATGGGATGAGCTTAAACGAAGGGTATGAACAAGAAATGCAGCCCCATCGAGCCTTGAAGAATTGAAGGCAGCTATATTAGAGGAGTGGGAAGGTATTCCTCAAGACACCGTCAAAAATTAATAAGGTCGATGAAGAACCGACTACGGGCTGTAATTAGGATTAGGACTAGGGGGCAATACCTAATACTGAACCAATAAATTTTATACCTCTTAAAAAAACGTGTTTTATTTATGTCAATTCTGAACACAACTCCTTTACCCAAAATCCAATTTTTCCCCCATTTAAGTTTAGACACCAATAATAAAAAAAGTATACATGGATATTAATAATGATGACATCTCATAAAAGCTGAAATTTAAAGCTTTCAAATGACATATCATTTTTATTAACATGTTGTATACTTTCACTTAAAACAATGTTTTAATGCAGAGGTAGCGCTTGAGTCAATTTGGTTGCTCGCGAGTGTAGTAGTTTTAATTATATGTAAGTATATGTTTGTACATATGATTGTGCAAGAATATAATTTTGATGACGCTAATGCCACTGTATGTAGTATTAAATATCGGAATACTCTTAAATTTCTGAATTCCTTCACAAGATTGACGATATTTGACGCTTCAAGTGGTGCGCCCCCATGCTACATTTAAAAAAAATCGCCCAGCTCAAACCGCTGAGGAAGAACATTTTAAGTTTGGTGAAGGTATTGACTTTATAATTGAAGGCGTCGTTTGAAATTTTCGGAATTCAATCTTCAAAGGCGTGAAAACGGCGGACAACATTATGGAGAAATTATAATTATATGGTCAAATTTACTTGAAACTTAGTATATTGCTTAGTAACACTATAAATATAGTACGGTTTTCAAGATTTTTAAAAAACTTAGTCACAGTAGGAAAAATAAGAGTAACAAAGCTTTAATTTGAATGTTGTTTCTAATCCAATTTACTTAAAACTTTATATGTATGATTTTCTTCACAAATAATGAACAGTGACTTTCGGAGTTTTTAAAACTTTATACATATGTAAATGTTCTTAAACATAATTGCTGAAACATGTCCAAACCGGAGAAAGAGGATGGCAAAGTTTGTTTGCAAGAAACTGTACTGACTAAATTATCATCATCAAATTGCTTAGCACAGAAATTTGTGATTTGGAGCACGGGTTGATTATGTATTGAAGGTATCGTTAAAAAAAAGATGTTTTCAAAATCAACCCCTAAAGGCGTGAACCACGTCCAATAGTATAACTCAATATAGCTCAAAGTTTACAAAAATTTCATAGGGAATGATGTGATACATTTGTTTATGCAAGTACATTTGTTAAACTTATCCAGCGCATATTTGATGCTTGGGAACAAATTCAGACAGTTGACATAAATGGGAAGCGCTCTCCTGAATCAAACATTAAAATTGGTGTTCCACAGAATTCAATTCTTGGGCCATTCCTATTTATTATATACATTAATGTTCTGCCTGTGTTTGTAAAAGATACTCATGAGATACTGTTGTTTGCAGACGACACATCACTTTTATTTAAACTTAAAAGACACATAACTATTTTAAATAATGTTTACAAATGTCTGTCTGTCTGTCCACTGGTTCAACATAAATAATTTACTCCTTAATAGCAAGAAAACCAAATTAAAAATATTGTAGATTCATAATCGTAATACTCGAAATAAACACAAACTTGCTCTAATACACACAAGGCTTAATAAAATAGATAAATTATTCAAAGGACAATGTATCCGTTTTTACAATAAAATCCCGACAGAATTATTTCTTAAAAAAGTTTAAACATTTTTATTACACAATTCAAGACTACCTTGATGATAAAAATGCATGGAATCAAATATTTTTTGTTAACATAATTTACTTTATAATTTGTATTTATTAATCAAAATTAAAAGAGCGACGAGAATTTCTTTTGCCGTTTCTTTTTTTGTCTATACCACTAAGGTGGCAAACCAGCTTATGAGCCGCCTGATGGTAAGCGGTCACCGTAGCCTATGGACGTTTGCAATACCAGGGGTATCGTTCGCGTGTTGCCGACCCTTCAAAAATCTGATAACTTCTTTCTTGAAGAACCCTATGCCGTGGTCCTTAGATAAAACCTTTGCAGGGAGTTCATTACACAACCCGAGCGTTCGCGGCCATTTCGGTTTCCAATTACGATGAATTCCCTGCCGATGGCAAGCGGTGCGATGGTAGGAAGTAGCTGTGGACATAATTTCGAACAATTCCTTAGAACACATCCCATTGTTCAGTCGCGGTATGTAAATGTTCGCCAGTTTACAAATTGATTCATTTAACGTTCCGCGAGCACATGTTACCTTTCAAACTGAGTCACAGAACAGACTGCTTCACAGAAGTATATGTTTAACTGTTTGATAATAAAATTTAAAGTTGTTTGATTTTCTATTTTATCTAAGAAGATTTTTTGGAGATTTCAAAACTTTTAAATGGTCTTAATATAAACATAGTGATTATATCCTCCTTGTTTCCAATGATTTAAACTATTGTTAATGTCAGTGTCTGTCATTGTTGAAATTGTAATTTTATTTTTGCAAGTTTCTATATTTTATAATGCCGAGACCTTTAAGTGTTAAAGAAACAGCAGCAATAATTGCCGAACATGAAGCTGGCTACAATATCAGTGAGATATCGCGTCATCTTAATGTAACGAGGGATAGTGTAGGATTCTGGATCAGGAGGCATGGTGAAGAAACGAACTTTTAGATCATCGTCACAACAATTCTGGTCACCGTCCTAGCCTTAATGCTGCACAAAAAGCCGATATGAGATGGCAATATGAAGAAAACGGCTTTATGTCAACCAAACATTTTGCTCAAATGTATAAAGTTTGTCCTAGAGTAGGAAGAAACGCATTACATTCAATAGGATTACATCATAAACGGCACTCAAACAACGATGCTCTGACACCGACTCATAAGGAAGCACGGGTAACATTTGCAGAGACTTATTTGAACTTCGATTAGAGTACCACTATATTTACTAACGAACAATCCTTTCTGTCAAGCCAACAAGGGAGGCTTCATTTGTGGAGATTTAATGGTATGAGATATGTAGAAGAGCATGTAGTGCGCAATTTCAGTTCTGGACGAATCTCTGCCAATATGTATATGGGGGTGGATGTCAGCGGATGGAGTGGGCGAGCTCGTTCTTCTTCCTTCAAGGACAAACCCAGTATCTGACGGTTCTGGAAGACAGTGTACCACCAAGTGTCCGTATCGTATATTAACCTGCTGATTCAGATCAGATCAGCTACGTTCAGGAAAATGCTCACACGCACACTATTCGTATTTTGATTGAATGGTTTAAACGGCATAGTGATATAGCGAAAGGAATCATCCCTGGCTAGCAAGATCTGCAGATTTAAACCCGATAGAAAACCTATGGGGTTTAATTGTGCAGCGATGGGAAAATAGAAACGAAAAGACTACTTTCAAATCATTTAGGAAGATACAGGAGTGATGAACGTATGCTCTCGTCTAGTGGGTTTCATAAGAAATAGGTTACAATGTGTGATTGATGCTAATGGTGGTTATATTCGTTATTAAGTAAAATAATGTCATCATATTACTATTCTTTCATTCTCGGTCAAGAATAAGGTTAGTTCTTTCAAGAAAGCGGCTGAGCCCGACAATAATATCTCTGTCCATAAAACTTAGCAGTCAGGCAAAATAGAGAATAAATAAAGTTTACACAAAATACTAATGTTCATTTACAAATAAATATCAAAATCTTGTTGATTTGGGTAGTTGTCATTTTTGTTAAAGTAACAGTAAGTAAGTCGTAAAACAGTAAGCAAAATTTATTTGATAGTAAACCTAACAAAACGTAACATTTATTAAAATGTTGGTAATTCTGTTTCTTGTACTCGTGCAAAATGACGAACCTTTTCATACCGCGACTGTACAAGCAGTAGAACACACACATGGAAGCAAAGTCTCTCCTCAGACTTAAATCTTGATACGGCAAGTGAGTTTGGGATCGTCGATAATTCTCACATCCCTCGAAGATTTGAAACTGAGTCAAATGGGCCACCCGCCCAGAGATGGCAGCAGTACTCCATATGGGCCCCAACTCGGGACTTGTAAAGCCCTTTCTCCCGACGTGAAGAACTGATTCGCTCTGTTGGGTACACCAAGTTTTTTGGATGCCAGCTTCACCTGATCTTGCAAATGGACCCAGAACTGAACATCGCTGGAGATGTCTGAATAGGGTTTTTTAGCGGTGAAAGCGCAAACTTGTGTCTGTATGGGGTTGAAGCGGACTAAGTTTTCCCGTCCCCAGTCAGAGACCTTGGAAAGAGTGGTCTCGATTTAAGACACAACGTCTCCCCGATTTGTCTCCACAGCGGAATGAAGGATGTTAGCACGGCCCGCGTAATAAGCGTTTAATAGCAATGTATGTTGATGATGTCCAACGTGTCTTTGACATACAGTACAAACAGAATAGGAGACAGTACAGAGCCCTGTGGGACATGTATGTCAATGCTATCAGAGCAACTACTGCCAACTACGGCTCGTATGCAACTGCCAGACAAAAAGCTAGCCACTCTTTTGCACAATATTGACGGTCTCTGACAAGGTCGTGTTTTTTTAAGTGTCCTAGAAACTGTGTGTTGATCAACACGCTCCATCTCCTTGGAGAGGAGAGAGGTAACAGCAATAGGCCTGTAATTCGATGGATCTGATCTTTCGCCCTTTTTGGGCGCGGGTGCACTTTCACAGCCTTCCATGAAGACAATAATTGCATAGTGTATGGGAAAGCGTGAAGAGGTGCGTGAGTATAGGACATCACAACAACTTACACTGCTTAAGCACCACTACTGGTAAACCATCTGGCCCACTTGATTTATGAACGTCCAGAGAACGTTAGGAGATTTCCGGAATGGCTTTACCGCACCACGGTATGGTAGGTGGTACAGCGGCTTCGTCGTTCATATTTGACTTTGAGGCAAAGAGACTGCCCAGTAGATCGGCTTTCTCTTTAGCAATATGGGCCAAGTCACCATCGGTCTCTCGCCATTTTGACTTCGAAACGGTAGTATATAGTAACTTATAGTTTATCGACTTCAAAACAGTAATATGTTTTTCTATTTTTGAGAAATATAGCATATGAATTTGAATTTGAAAAAGGTTTTATCCGAAAATTAACTCCTAAGAGTATGAAAGGACATAGCAATTTTTTATTGACTGTAATCATCGCTGAGCTCAAATCGCTAAGTATTACAATAATAAATTTGGAGTACGGGTTCATTTTATGTTTTAAGCATCGTTTTCGAAGAAAACTTTAGAATTTAGAACATAATTGTACTAGGATTTTATAAGTCACTTGGAGTTTTATGGGACGTTCGTAACGAGCGTATTTCCAAAGCAAAGATGTAGTTGGGATTTTCATCAGCTAGACTTGTGCCTCGAAAGCTCAATTCTTGCAGCGCTTACACGGAATGTAAGGAGTTGCAGGTGCTCGATGTTAATCTTTTGCCTTCATCTTTGCTATGAAAATATTTATTTACATTGATGCTAGTTTGTTGATTAAAAAGATTTTACAAATCTTAAAGAATATACGAGCGAAGCCGTGGGTTGAAAGCTAGTTGTATATAAGTAACATTCCTTAGTTAATGTCACGTACACCTGATAAAATTTCTACGAAAGTCTACCTTAGTTGTATTTACTTTCAGCGCCAGTGTAGAGCACTCATGTGACATTTAATGGTGCACGTGCGAGCAACATATGTAAACTGGATAAACCGTATGTACCATTACGTGATTAAACTCATTATATTACAAAAGTCCATTGATAAGTAGTGCAAATCAAGATACGTACAATTAGGTACAGTGCAACAAACTTTTTGTTACTCTGTGTATGGTCACTAATGTTTTGTAAGTTCTCTCCATTTTAATATGGCGACTGTAGCTTAGATTTTTGACCACCAGGTCCATTGTAGGTATTTTAATTGCGAATTGAAATAAATTAAACTCATATACTTTATATATGGTATAAAGAGCATTTTTAATAGTTTTTAGCAACTCTTCAATTATATAAAAAAAACCGACTCACACTTAACTTTTACAAGTAGCCTATATCTTTTCCCGAGACTTAAACTATCTCAATGCCAAATTTCATTTTAATGAGTATAACGTTTTAAGTGTAAAGAGGTAACAGACAGTTACTTTCGCATTTATAATATTTATATTACATATATATGGATTATATGCATATATGGATATACTAATACGTTTCTAACCTACTTTCCCTTAAATTAATGGCTTATTAGTGCTTCCCAGTTTGGCTCGATTCAGAGACGAGCAGTCCAAAAGTCACCAAAGCGATATCAAATCTTTGAGTTTGAGAGAATTTGCATCATCACTCGTATAGTAGTAGATTACGAGTATTTTTTCTTATTAATACTAGTCTTTAACCACGGCTTTAATAACTTAGGGGGTTAAAAATGAGGATATAAACTATCATTTAAAGTATATATTAGAGAAAAATACTGAGCCATCTTCTACCTGGAAGGGCCAAAATTTGGTATGTTTTGGAAATACTTTTTGGATTTTAAGAAACAAAGTAGCCCAAAGGTAATAAGTGTGGTTTATTTTTAGAACTGGCTCATCAAGCCCTTTCATTGGACACCCCACATGATGGGTTTCCAAAAAAAAATTTTTAAATCCCATACAAAAAATTGATGACATCATAACCCCCTCGCCCTAAGGGAAATATTTTGAGGAACTGCGGCTCAAAATTATTGTTTTGCCCTAAAGTACCTGTTCGCCAATCGGCTTAACTCTACATCGATTAGCGGTTTTTTTTTGCGTACACCTAGGACTAAGAGTCGAGACAGCCCAACATTCTACCACTGCGCCACTCGGGCGGAGTAAAAAGTATTCTATTCTGCATTATCCTCAGGGGAAATCACCTGCTGGAAAACGTATTCCTGTGTGAGCCCTATTATCTGGATCTATCATTGTAAGTGTAAAAAACCAACCACTCTATTTCAACCTGAATGATACGTCCTCGCAATATCCCTTTTGGAGAAATCCATTCCTGTGGCAGCCGATATATATATATATATATATATAATTATATAATATATAATTTATTAATCAATAAAACAAAATAAATGCTGGAAGAAGTTTATTTTTACTATAAAATTGTGTGGGTAAAATGTATTCCATAACCATATTCGTCTTATAAGCAATATTTGATCCGTTATTACGGCCCTAAAACATAGTGCCTATAAAAGAGAAAAGAACCAACAAACTTTCACATTTATAATATTGGTACAAATTGTTAAAGAAAAACAGAATAATAATAGTTTATTATGATTCATTTCTTGTTATAGGACAAAAAAACATCGTAGAAAATAAACACAAGAGTACAAAAATAAATAAAATTGTGGCAAAATATATAACAAAAGCCCCAAAATTGCTGGGAACGTAAAAAAATTGTATAATTTATATCCTTTCTGGAACAAATCCAACCCTTTTCCTTCATCTCTCGCTGTCTGACCCAGCGATGGTATCGCTACAAAAAATCGAACAATCACCTTTTCTCTCCAAAATTCGCATGAGATGGCAATTCTTCATAAAGATTGCTCTGGTTAGCTTTGCTATGTGAAACCTTACACGAGGGAAATAAAACAAGCATTTGCGCATTGCGTGATTCTCATTTTGCTGTTATGTGCCGTTTGAAATTGGCTACGTGACATAAGATAGAAGATAAACTTATTCTAAAAAATATGTGAAGATTTTTCGTTTTTATACATGAAGTCATTAGATAGGCAAACATTTTCGACACTGTCGTACTTGGCATATTTTGTTTATCAGCTTCATATGTCCCTACTGTTTGGCGTACGGCGTAGTTTACACGCGGGCCCGGTGTGGATTGTGAACTTCATATCATTTTTTCTTTGACGTATGCAGGTTTCCTCACGATGTTATCCTTCGCCGAAAAGCCAATGGTCTGAATAATCAATGTACTTGAGAAATTAAGAAAAATTCTCAGAAGGCCAAGTGAATTCTAAACCCCTAGGCCACCACCGACCCGTGTTCGGTGTTGGTCTTTACTTTAGTTTAAAGATTAACTAGTTTTGAATTCCACATCCTTTTTATGACGTAGAGATCTACTAAGAAAGAATTTTACTAAATAAACCCGTCATTATTTATGTTATATACATGAAAAATAGTGTTTGGCCTTGAGGGTGAAAATTCAAAATGACCTGTTTATCCGTTTTTGGACAATCACCTCCTATACAGTCAGTAAAACGGTAGATACAACTGCTTGGAAATTCGGTTATTTTCGTAAATAAAATTTTGCAAATTGGTAATAAGGCTCTTAGTTGCCTAAAGCGAATGACGTATTTCATTATTTCTGAAAAATCATTCGCTGGAGTTAAAATAGATGAAAGTTTGTACAGATGTTACAGCTTGATACGACGGAAAAATTAAAATCTCGCGGGTAACATCGCGGGGAAACAGCTTGTTAAAATTATACATCCTTTTTCCTACTATTTAATGTAAAAAAGAGAGAGTTTCTCAGAGACTACAACTGCACCTATTTGGCTTAATTACGGTATAGAAATTAAAATAGCTTAATTTTTTTTAATCAAAAGTTTCTGAAGAAATACCTTTCACTGAATTCCTTTACCTACAGTTGTTCCATTATTCATAGCTATAGCAAACTTCTTTACTATAATCAAGGAGTTGCTGCAGGAATTCCACATCGGTAACCAAATTGCGATAAAAAGCTAGTAAGTAATGCAGTTCTTCAGTATTCTTTGCAAGCATTTTGCATGAAGAGATCACGAGTTTAAACATATCGAATAAAATATTTGCATTATAGTAATAAAAACTGCAATAATGCTGCAATTAAACTGAAAGCCCTTATTATAACTTTGCATTCCGGCTTTCAGGTACTATCATGACAAAACTTTATATAAACTTATGCTATTAAACAGTAAAA
Source organism: Apoda limacodes (assembly GCA_946406115.1). Taxonomy (NCBI): domain Eukaryota; kingdom Metazoa; phylum Arthropoda; class Insecta; order Lepidoptera; family Limacodidae; genus Apoda; species Apoda limacodes. The sequence goes on along the minus strand of OX291555.1, from coordinate 26,049,762 downwards.
ACAGTCCAAAATCCGTTTATTATTTTGCGTTGTAGATATCACGTTTTAATGACAAGGATTAAGTTGACATAGGTAAATAAGCGTCCATAGGCCATAGGTATAAAATAAAAAAAAAATTATATGGTCGAGTGTTTTCTTTTCAGTTTAGCCACAGTCAAAATATATTTATTCTAGTAGACAGGTATTTTAAAAACAAATTGGAAATCAGGTACAATTGACGAGTACAGAGCATTTTAAAAAAATGTAGTTCTAGAATTCATATAGGCCTACTACTAGGGTGTTTTAAGTTTATGATTAAACACCTATTAGGCAAAAATATTTTTGAGTAAGCAACATTTTCTTACCGTAAAAGTTTTTTAAAAATTAATAAAGCAATGTATGTCAACGGCTACGGAATGGAATATTAAAAAGCACAACTTTTTGCATTACTTTAAATGTAATTATCACATTACTAATATTTTTATTTTTCATACGATCTACTTATGATACAGTTTACTCATACATCATTGCAAAACATAAATCTATTTTGCTACCACAATCAGATAAGAATATATAAACGAAGACTACGAAACCCTCCTCCGAGCGTTACGTCGAATACAATTTGCAATGCGAGTCCTTACCCAAATTTTATCATTTAAGTCAGATTTCTGCGCTGCGATAAAGTCAGCAAAACAATTATACTTAAAATCTTTAAATATGGTTTAAGAAAAGACTATGGTAAATAAAAAAATTGAATTAAATTATTCTAATAAAAAACGATGTTTTTGGTTTGTTTAAAGAAATAAAATAATTTTTGATCAGAAAAAATAGTACCAAAAGCAATAACTTCTCATGTTATATGATTTTGCTATTGATTATTCCGTGTCCAATCGTGACTTACTTTTTACAGTTTGTCTAGAATTGAAAAGGGATATATTATTCTGTAGTAGTAGTAGTATTTTATACCAGAAGATATTTTTATGCATAGGTAGGTACCAATTCCGTCAGAATTCTCGGAATCCTACCGCTGTAAATCAAAAGCCGCGGTTAATAGCTTAAACTTAATATTTTGAAAGTTATATAGAAAATAGATGACAATAATGACCTTCTCCCACTCATTTCCCCAGGTCTATGCAGGAGAATCTATGAGAAGTCTACGGTCTTCAAATAACATTGTAAATCCCTCAATATTGTGGTACAAATTTTCAAAATCAACAGTTTGTTGAGTAATTGAAAAAATATTTAGGAATCTTATTAAGTCCGTTAAAGTCCATTTAGTGCTTGAGATTTTGAGCAAATACAAATGGTACAAGGTTTTCCGTGTGTGCGTACGAATTTTGATGACGCGATATATCTCTGTTTCAGAATATGTCTTGTATTTTATTTTACTTTCAATAACTTGCTTAAGAACTTTAAAATTAAATATAGTTCCATGTCGTGGTAAGTCAAATATGTTGCTATGCGGACGGTACAAGAAAAGCGGAATTCGTTTAACCTCACAAACTGGGGACCTAAAATGCTCAACGTTCCGCATGTTTTATTTATTAAATCTGCCGAAAATGGCCAATTGAGTTATATTTTGCAACAAGAAATTGGTTGATTGCTTTTCTTTGAGAAATATTTTTAAATATTTTTTTTCACTGTAAAAGAGCTAACATCTTTAAGCTTTTTAACATAAAACAATACGTTTTTTTTCTTTGGGCTCAATTAACATTATCCACTATGACATTCTCAATTTTGTTTGTTTTAATTTTTTTTATCATTACAGTACCACAAACCTTAACAAAAAAGAAATTAATCAATCTCATATAATAAATGTATATTGACACCCCTTAACAAAGTCATCTCGTTGAACTAAATAACATTTTTCCCCTCTAAATTCCCCACACCCCTCCACTAAAAAGCCCGAAGGTCAGTCTTACATTATTGTTTACAAATTGCCCGGCTGTTGCTTTTTAGGACTAACACATTATTAGTGTCTTGCGTAACATTAAATCTGGTCAAGAGCATGCCGAGTTATGATAAGTGTAAGGTTCCGTAGCCATTAATACGTTGTTAAGTCGAAAAATAAGTTTCGCTTGATCAACTTAGACTATTCAAGATTTATCCGACAGGGTGTTTAGGGTTATATCTGAAACAAAAAAAAATCGAGGTGGGTAGGTAAATAGGTAAAAAAGTAGTAAGAAATAGTCTAGATTAAAATAAAAACGATTACACATTTGTTTATTGAAAACGATATTTAAAGTTAAGCAACGTCCGGCTTGGTCAGTCATTTGATGGGTGGCTTCTTAGCGGCACACTATTGATTTTGTTTGTGTTCGTAAAAAATGGAACCCTAAACTTAGTTCAATCATCTTACATTTTGTGCTAAAAATAAACATAAACTTTCATTTTAGTACACAAAATAAAAGTTTCTGCGAGAAAATTCAAAATCAAAGTAAAAGAGGATAGAACTGGGTTAGCATTAAATTTATGAAAGTTAAACAAACTTGATAATGAAGTAATGTGTAAAGACTACGTGGCTGCCGGTAATAACGTTATGTAGTCGAGGAACGCAGTAAAAATAAATCCTTAGTCTTTGTGTATATAGCTAAACTCTTTTTAAGTAAGTGACATGATAGTTTATTATAATGTTAAGAAAACCTTTTAAAGTCCCACATTTTTTTATAAAATATTATTTGGTACCTATATACTCGTTTTCCTTTCAAAATACATAATTTTTTTGATTTCCTGTCTTAAAAATAAATCCTAATGCGAATATACTCATATAAGACTGTTAAATACTGGCAGACAAATATGAGGAAACTTTAAGGGTTTTTGCCATTGTAAGGAACTCAAAATAAACTTGAGTGGGTATTTATAACGAAAATTTAATATAAAATATTAATTTTATATGTGTATTAAGAAACTTAAGTTCCATAAATACCCATAGATAATTATAAATATTTCTGAAAAGTGTCTGGAAAAAAAAACAATCGGAAAATGCCAGTAAATTATGAAAACAGGGTTTTCATGAAATTCATTCATTATTTAACTCTAGTTAGTTAATAATTTAGTACTTTTGCTGTTATTTATTATATAATATATATTTATTAAAAAATTCTTGTTACGTTGTTTGTCCGAGATGAACTCTTAAACTAATAAACCGATTTTAATGAAATTTAACAAATTTTGTGCAATTTAATCCAACTTGATAGATTGTGTTAAGATGGATTTAATTGCACAAAATTTGATAAATTTCATTAAAATCGGTTTATTAGTTTAAGAGTTCATCTCGGACAAACAACGTAACAAGAATTGTGTTATGTTAATAGATTGTGTTGTTTTTATCTCAATTTATAGTCACAATATTTTTATTTTTCAAATAACAAGTTTTAAATAGCTCTATGTTTGAAGATTTTAAACTTTGTATGGTAAAATCTAGGTGATATTTACCTTAACTTAAAACGAAACGTGAGCTGCAAGTGGCCCACATCCTTGAGCATATTTGTATTGTAACGAAAACCTTTTAGAGCTGAAGTATCTTGACGTAAACACATGCAGGAAAATTGTTCTTCACTGTAGATGCAAATATCTAGTTTTAAATATTTGATGCAGTGTGCTGGTTAATAATTTTGAGTTTTATATATTGTATGCCCTTAAATTTTCGTTTTTTTTTTATTATTTATTAGAAAATCAGTATAAGAAAACATTCTATAAAAATATTAACAATTTTAAAATTATAAAAATATAAACAGAAAAAATTGATTAGGAACCTCAACTATTGCGGCAATCGGATAATAGGTAAACTCAGAAATTGTACCTATTGTTTGTCTCTACCGTAAATCAAATCCAAGACCGACGATGTAGCAGAAATTTAAGCAAAACATAAAATATCATACAAAAAACCGGCCAAGTGCGAGGGTTCCGTGGAAGAAATATATGATGTAACTAAAAATTTAAGGTTTTTGGAATTTTTGAATTGCTTGAATTGCCGTTTCTTTTGATTACGTTGTCATAGAAGTTTGATTATGTTACAGCTCAAAGGTATTATAAAACTGAGTATTTGATATGAATTTCAATTAAATACCTCTGCGCGTCCATGAGAAAAAAGTCTTGACAGACGGACGGACTACAAAGTGATCCTAGAAGGTTTCCGTTTTTTTCTTTCGAGGTACGGAACCCTAAAAACTAGTCTTACATTTGATACATACATAACCTGTACCCTTTTTTTGATAAAATGAGACTTCTTGGAGTATTACTTCGAATACAATTTACAATTCGAGTCTTTAACAAAAATTTATCATTGACATTAAGTTTAGGTATCTATGTATGTATTGCCTAACGACAGCATTAGCAAAACGATTTTTTTATACAGAAATGCGGATATCAGCTTTGTGTGTAGTGTAAAAAAACATACTTAAAAATGTTTGGTTATCATTTTACTTCATCTTCATTTTTCCACCATATTTAAAAATAAAATACATGATGAAAACGATGAGTTATTTATTTATAAAAAAAATTGAGTTTAAAATCACGATTATGATTATTTTTACAGTGGTCAGTAAAATAAATCACTTAACGAAAAAACCAACAAAAAACTTCAACGTCAGAGGGTTCAAAATTCAAATTCATTCAGTTCAAAGTAACCGTGGGGGGAGGGGGTGGGTGTTTTCCTGTGGTCTCTGGTTCGGTTTACATTACGACGATACACTATTATTGCTCTACTATATGATTGAGGCATAAACAAAGAAAAAAATATTTCCGAACTATGGTAATCAGTTAATGCTAGTGTTTTATGCATGCTAAGATAGTATATTCAACCATGTATATCTAATTGTTTTATCTAATCTGTAAATTTTATAAAGGCCAAGTACTTTCAACCTAGATTTTGACATTATCTGTCTGAGGAACATAAATAATCTAGGAACAAAATGGGAAAAATGCTATTCAGAAAACACAAATAATACTTAGCGTAAATGATGTGTTTCTTTTTAGGGTTCCGTACCCGAAGAGTAATTAGCGGAACCCTATTACTAACCCTACTTCGCTGTCCATCCTACCGTCTGTCACCAGGCTGTATCTCATGAACCGTTATAGTTAGACAGTTAAAATTTTCACAGAAGACGTATTTCTCTTGCCGCTATAACACCTTATACTAAAAAACAGAATTAAATAATTATCTGTCTGAGGAACATAAATAATCTAGGAACAAAATGGGAAAAATGCTATTCAGAAAACACAAATAATACTTAGCGTAAATGATGTGTTTCTTTTTAGGGTTCCGTACCCGAAGAGTAATTAGCGGAACCCTATTACTAACCCTACTTCGCTGTCCATCCTACCGTCTGTCACCAGGCTGTATCTCATGAACCGTTATAGTTAGACAGTTAAAATTTTCACAGAAGACGTATTTCTCTTGCCGCTATAACAACTTATACTAAAAAACAGAATTAAATAATTAAATATTAAAGGGTCTCGTAAAAAAAACGTGATTTTTTTTGCCATTTTACACGCACTTGGCTGATTTTTTAAATTATTTATAAAAAATTTTGGTAGGTACCGATGTTGAAAAATCACATTCTGCCAAACTTTGTGACAGTCAATTATCAAGTCAAGCCAAGGACTTAATGGAACTCACTTTAATACATATTTAACTAACTAAATATGACTTATATTCACCTTAAACTATAACAAAAATAAGAATGACACAGTAAAATACAATAAACCTAATAAGATGTTGACTGGATCTTATTAACTGCTCTTGAGAAGTTATTGGAATAGGGCCGAAAATCAAATTTTGTGTTTTCTTTACGTTTCAAGACTTGGTGAATCATTTGCAATCATTTTAGAGTGATGTCTGTGTGTGTGTGTGTGTGTGTGTGTGTGTGTGTGTGTGTGTGTGTGTGTGTGTGTGTGTGTGTGTGTGTGTGTGTGTGTGTGTCTACTACAACGTCAAAAGACAAAATCGCTCTGATGACATATCAATCGATACGCCACGTCATGACTTAGATCTGTAAGGAGTCTGAAATAAATCGGTCTAGCGGTTCGATTTTTTATCCGTAAAAAACTGACTTTTTTATGCACGCAACATATATTTCATGTATAATTTCATGTATCGAGTGGTAGTAAAGGATTTTCGAGGGTGCTGATTTCTAATTTTTTATCAGTTTTTTAAAATTCAAAATGGCGGATCCAATATGACGTAATTTTATTTTGTAAAAGAATTTTTCTCAAGAGAAGTTGCATGTACGGTACTTGCTGCCGAACCAATTTTACTCAAACTTAGATAGGTTTCTTAAATAAACTTTTAAATATCTTAAGTAATTGGTTGTAAGATATTAACAGCTACCAAATGATTAATTTATATTGATTTTTATCATATTTGAAATTTTTTATTTACTTAAAATATAATATCATAATTTTACAAAATCTATTTTGCAGACGTTACTAATGCAGTAGAATACGTAAAACCCAACAATCCAGGGTCTTGGAGCCGTATATTTTATTAATTGATTATATATTAAATAATTCTACTGAAAATGAACAATTGAGTTACATCTTGTATAGAGAAACTGCATGATTTATGTCAGAATAGAAATTTCTTAAAATAGATAATAATTGTGCTATCCCTGTCTGCTTAGAGACGTTCAAATTCCATAAACTATTACTACCTATGATAATTTATGAATAAAAAATATAGGTTGTCTTACATTATTTTTAGTAAGGCTTCTAAGCTGCAATTGCACCAAAAATCAAAATAGCAATTCGCATACTTAAGTAGTCAACACTTAGACTAATTTAACACAGCCTAAGTTTTTATTGATTGAACTAGCTCATTGTGCTTTTATGTAAACGTTGTGAAGGAGACAACAAATGTTACGTCCCAGATAAAACACTAGTTACTAAGTCACGGCTATTGCGGAAAGGCCTGTCTCAAGCAGTGACTCACTGAAAATAAATATTGTTGAATTTATCTATTTAACGGTTAATTTCGTTCCTACCACGTGCATTCAGTGATGCATACTAAACAAAACGGTATAATTTACCTTAAATATAGTTGAATAAACTCTTTTATCATTAATTTTCACAAAATTTTCATGTTGGACCGGCACGTATGTAAATTCAACCCAAAAAAAAAGTTTTTTTTCAGTTAGTGAACTGCAGCCCATACACTGCAATTCTTGAGACAGAGCGGTGGCAAAATAACTTAGAAAACGTGGTCTCGAACTGTTAGGCTGTAAAATGTGCTCTTTTTTCCGGTGAGTGATTCTGAGGCCTGGAATAATAGTCGTTGCTTAGACAAAGTATTACTTATTGCTAAAACAGAGGCTTAGTTTGAGTAATGTAATAATAAACACTGCTTAGGTACACACACAAACACGTTGTGAAGCATGCACTAATGTGTTAATAATAATAAAACATGGATACAAATGCTTAAATATCCATGATGTATTTTTTTCTAGCTGCTTACGTCGTCTTATTTAAGGATCTATTAATTTTTATTAATTAATAGCCAAATAGGAGAAATGCGGAGGGCTGGGGAAATAAATTTATTACATAAGTACTACGGTACTGTCGTCGGTGCTCGCATGCGACCAGTTTTTTGCTCTTTATGGCATTTGATGCTCGGAGGTAAAGGTTACAAGCCATACAGCCTTGCCGATAAACAAAACCATTGTTTCAAATGTATTGACATAAAAAAATGTTTAGACTTTTAGGTACAAACTAAAATTAGTTTGGTAGCAAGTACTGCACGAGCGACGTCTCTTAAGAATATTTTTGCGTCTTTAGCGATAAAAAACAAATCGCTGGACCGATTTTGCTCAAACTCTTTTCAGATCTAAGTCATGATGTGGCGTATCGATTTATATTGTCACGAGACAAATTGGTTTATTTGTTTTTGAGATATTGAGGAGCAAAAAAAAGCCAACCTAATACATACATACACACACACATAGCGACAAACATCACTATAAAAACGATGGAAAACGAAACCAGGTTTCAAATCGTTCAGAAAATGCAAATTTAGAGAATTAGATTTACGGAGCTATTATAATAACTTCCCTCAAGAGAAGTTATAAAACCGAAAGACATTTATAATAACTACCAAAATCAATTTTCTTTTTTTAAAATTCCGGTAAATATGACTAATAGCAATAGTAAGTATAGTATAGAATTATTCAAGTAAGAAATTCAGAAGTATTACTTAGGATATTACTAAGCAACGTCTAAAAATCCGGGCCTGGGTGTTTTTCTTTACTGATTTTTCGTTCTTAGAAGTGTTCAATTTACAATAAAGCTACTACGGGAGCTTGCTTCGGAAAATTTCTTCTAAAAATTTACGTAACTTACTTAAAGGGATATTATTGTAATAAGATACTTTCCATAACAACTCGTAATTTATAATAATGACACTCTATAATGGATCAGTAACAAAAACCGGATAGGAGCGTGTCTGACTCGAACACCGAGGAGTCCATGCATACTTGCAAGAAGATATAGTTCGTCTGTCACGTCTAGTATTGCCAGGTCTAGAAGGGCAGATTTGAAGACGGGCGGTAAAAAAATATCGGAATTTTGGTTTTCAAATCGGGACAAATTTTTGTAACAACAAGCTGTTATTTTTCAACATTCTACCACTGTTTTACCAGTCATTGACTGACCTTTAATCCTAGTTCAGTCATTATAAAAATCATACCAAAAAAAAGGAACTAATTTTTATGTGTTTTGTAGGAAACATATTTTCTGTGCCTACGAGTTTGTACATGTGGTTTAAGTATTTTGTGCTTTTGTAAATGCCATAGTTTACAAGATTTCGAAGAATTATTAAAATTTCTTTTCTCATTCATTTGTTTATTTTTTAATTGAGCGATTTGGTGGGCGCGTGGCATATATTGAGAAAGTGTTAATAAATCATTCGCGGCACAGCGAAGATAGGCTAAAGGTCAACACAGCGAGTCAGGATAAAGTATGGTTGATCTCACGTGAAATACTTCTGGATTTCCTATATTATCGAGGTGACCTTCAAGTGAGTAAGAGATATGTTGGACAATAGACATCGTTCAAAATCGCGACAACAGTAGTCGATCGAACCTATACCTCTCAAGCAGGCAGGTCATTACCCACTGAGCCATGGAGACGCCATGTATTAGTACATTCAAATTCATTAATAATTGCTTAGAAGTTCGATAAATTAGCTTTCAATTTCTGAAATACTAACGATTAGCATGTTAATGTACTGAAAATCATTACACAATGTTATATACATTACTATCAGGTATATTCGTTCTTAACTAATTTATGCCATAATGGAGCCTTGCCATTTTTTTTGTATGGAATTTAAAGTTTTTACCGTTTTGTATTACATTTTTTGGACTTTTTGCTACAACTTACAGTCAAAGCACTAGATAACACGCTATTATTATAATTTAACCAAGTTTCTTAAATAACATTAAATTAAACTAAAATAATATAATCTAAATCATACAAATAAATTTAAAACCTAAACAATATATTTAAAAACTATTATAAAAATTAATTAAAAAATAAAAAATAAATATTAATTAATTATATAAACTAGGCCCGAGTGTCATCATACCCAGAACACTGGCTGCGTTTCCTCTTTGGATAGCAATACTTATCCTCTGAGCGAAATAGCAGCCAGCCCTCTTGTCACCGCTGGCGCCAACCAATCTAGGTTTTATTTTTTTTTAAATTCCTTAGCGCTAGGACCCCAGGGGTCTTTAATTACACGCAAATGCAATATACGCTTTAAAAATTTGCACAATTATTTGCAGATTTTTTATTGCATTAACTACAATAAATGACAATCATTTAATAAGCCAATCACTAGACCAAAGCAAGTTATATTATAATATTGTTTTCAATTCTTAAGGTGGTATTTAGATATTTAGACACAAAATTTGCACAAAAACGGCGTATTGACGCGATCTAGTCTATATCGCAGTCTTAATTTTGACATCTACGTTCAAATTACCACAATCTACGCTACAGTGACGGCCTAACAACGTAGCTCTGCTACGGTATTATGGTAACGTAGCGCTGCTACGGTATCAGACGAACGTAGCACTTCTCAGAATGATACTGACTAGACCGAGTAAGTTATTAAATTTCTACCAATATATCGTACTGACTCGTATGTGACTCATTTCGCACCAGGTCGAGAAAATTTGGTTTCCGAAACTGACCTAAGTATGTTTTGGAACATAGTCTCGAAAAATATTAATAAATAAATATAAAAAAAAGTTCCATACATACTCAGTTGCGAAATATGAACTTTTTGATACCCTAGTGCGAAATAATTCGCGGGTCAGTTCGAAAAACCGTATGGAATTGCATGTAGTATTCGATAAGGCCAGTTATATTTTAAGCGCGGCCGTAGAAGAAAAATATGACGCCGCCAGAAAAATAGACCGGCGAGAATGATGCTGGCCGCTTCATGCCACGCCGCGTTGCATGCTTGATGATTCATTCTAGTAAACTGCAATTAGTTAAATTTTTACTGTTAAATATCTACTTATGTTTTTTTTAAAACTATATTGGAATTTCAGGTAGTAGAAAAAGTAACGTTCGAACCGAGTACAAAATGGCTTTTCTTACCCTCGTAATATAAGCTTTTGACATTCGCCTTCAGCTCACGATAAAACTAGCTTCTTCCCTCGGGTAAATAAAGCATCATTTTGTACTCGGCCGAAATATAATATTATTTATTAAAACTTCCTAAAAAGTTATAAACATTAAAGTTGATTTTCTGTTGGGTATATCTACGGAGTATCTCTTAAATCAACAGGCGAGACTATTATTTGAGGCCTTTTTTAAAAAGCAGGCTTAGGTTATGTGGTCCACCACTGTATGATAAGTTTAGCCGACTTAAAACTTAGATAAAGTTAACGTGGTGTTACGTACACCAAATACCCAACGCTATGAGTCCTACATACGTTCTATAAAGAACATTCAGGACGATATTAATGTATATATTTATAAAAAAAGGTTTTCTATTGTTCAAAAACCTACGGTTTAACTTCTAAACAGGTATCGCTTTTTGCACAAAAACAAAATAATCGACTGCAGACAAACGAAAGCTATTCATATTATAGCTTCCTCAACTTTTGTATCTTTAAAAGAGAAACTTTTATAAAGCCAAAATTTTGTAATCACTCCTAACGCCGTCGTTAATGCTTATTTTTATGACGTTGTATAAGCGTTAAGCTTTTGACCTACTTTCGTGAAAAGCGGTTTTATTTGAAAAGGTTAATTGAGCTAAAATTGGTGCCAAATATGAAAAGTTCCACATTTAATATTTAAAGATGTAACTTTTTATCTTAGGGGATGTCATTTTAAGAAATAAAACTTTTGAATTTAAAACAAAATTATAAATAATTTTATTCATTTTTTACTAGCGATGCTTGAGAATAAATATCTTATTTACATTTTACAGTTATGACTATGGTAGGTACTCTATATAATATTCCTTTTGAATCGCATAACCCGGCAAGCAACCATAAATAGTATATTAGGCAACAGTGACCGCCTAGCATCAGCTCGCTTCCCACCTTAGTGGTATTAAAAAAACTTGCTCTAAAATTGTCAGTATTATTTGAAATAATGAAATACCTTATATAGTAAGATATTTACTAACACCTTATAATCACACGGTTACCATTAATTTAAAATTTATAAATTAAATTATTTAAAAGTAGAAAAATTGTACCTAAATTTATAGTAAATACAGATTTTTATTTAATGAAATCTGACCGTAATGTTATACGAGCGACATTAATGTCAAGAGCTCACGTATGTTCGCTTCCTGATACACGTATGCGTTAAAACGTGAACTTGTTAGAGCCGAAGTGTACTTCACGTAACGTATACGGTAAATATTATTACTGCGGATGTAAGGATCTGGTGTATTATAATATTTGAAGCAGAGTGTTGGCAAATAAATGTGTTCATTTAATTTACTTGCCTTCAGTTGATTTTCTACTTGTACATTTTTTCTAACCACTAAGGTGGCGAACAAGCTAACTGTTTTCGTAGCGGTGAATGCGTAGATTTGTGTCTTCGTGGGGTTGAATCGAACCTAGTTTTCCTGTCCCCAATCAGACTACTTGGAAAGAGTAGTTTAAATTTTTAAATTATAAGCTTTTCCCCTACAACGAGTGAAGGATATTTGCACGACCCCTGTAATTAGCGTCTCCAGTACATATGTTGCTGAAATACAAAATGATTTACAGTAAAAAACGGCGCGTAGGAGACAACACAGAGCCTTTCAAGACACTAAAAATATATAGGTTTCAATATAATAGCTACTTGAAAATAAAAATCAATATACTTTGTATATTATTTCTAACTTGTGAATTGATTTTGAAATAAAGGTATTGACCTTTAAAGGAGCAATTCTTGTACATATGCATATATATATATAATCTGAATCTCGGAAACGGCTCCACCGATTTTCATGAAATTTAGTATGCAGGGGGTTTTAGGGACGATAAACCGATCTAGCCAGGTTTCATTTTTAGAAAACGTCGTTTTATACGTGTTTTTAGACAGTAATAAACTGAAAAATATGACTCTTCCTGACATCTATTGGCGAGTAGTAATAAGCAACATTAAAGCTATTTGACAATAGATGGCGTTGTTTAAAAAAAACGAGCAACGCTCGGTCCTCCAGGTACTACTTATAGTTACGTATAATTCTTTATATTACTCTATACAAAAAAAAAATTACTACGCATAAAATAAATCTAAGGATTACAACACTTATTTGTCGATTATTAGTCTTTTTAACTCAGTTCCGACTGAGTTTAGATATAACTGTGTCATTCTTTGTTTTTGGTTGTCGTTGCAGTATTCTTAACAAAAAGTAAAGATTTGTTTCACACTCCTTTCAGGTAAGGGCATTTAGCGTTGGCGCAGCGATGGGCATAGCTATGTATAGATAAATGAACAGTGTTTTAGACTCAAAAAAGTCTAAAAAAACAATAGTTATAACTTAACTATTTTTAAAATGTATTGTTTCTTGTAAATAACGTTGATTATTTTTAAAGCATAGTGAAGAGCCTTAAGAAAACCATTATACAGTATTCTCTTTTATTATTTTTACGGTTTCCAATGCAAAAAGTTTACTTTCTATATTTTTGACGAGACATCATAAATCTATGCTTTATTTTACCACTTTTTTTACTGAAATTCTTAAAGAAACGTCAAGTATAAGTTGAATAGTTTGAACGCAGAATGTGGTTTATGACGCATATGTATAATACAGTCAAGATCTCACATGTTCCCTGTTTCTCGTGCACGTCTGTGTTCAAATGTGTGCCTCTTAGCACTAAAGTCTGCATCACGTGAATACATGCAACACATCCATTCCTCACTGCAGCTCCAGATGTAGAAATCCCATATGGAATATTTAATGTAACATACCAGTCGTATATCGTATCAAATATTCCATATAATAAAATTGTTAGATTGGTATTTATTTTGTTTTAAATTTGCAATGGCAGTATTTATTTTGCTTTAAAGTTTATCCTTATGCAAGATATGGTCCAAGATTTCACCCGCAAAGACCTATTATCTCCTGATAAAAATTAATATTTACAATGTGCACATATTGTCCCTACAGCTTTCTGTGTCAGTTATATGCACCGCTACTACGGAATGAGGAATTGTGCTAATAATATTCCTGTGGGTGCTCTGGATCTAAATAAACAAACATATAGTGATTCGTTCGGTACTTAAGAGGATATGATTCGCGGCGCCTCACAGCGGGCTTCATACAAACGAATTTATAATTATTTTTTTTATACCACTAAGGTGGCAAACAAGCTTACGGTCCGCCTGATGGTAAGCGGTCACCGTATTCTATGGACGCTTGCAACACCAGGGGTATCACTTGCGCGTTGCCGACCCTTCAGAAATCTAATTACTTCTTTCTTGAAGAACTCCATACTTTCATACTCATTTGTTTTTAACATTTACTGATCAATCACTGTGAAATTTCTTAATAATAATCTCAAACCGATAACTAGGTCTGTGGTTTTTCCAAAATCTTGTAAAACGTTCTATGAACTAGAAATCTTTTAAAACCATTTGTATGAAAAACTAGAATCCTATAAATCTTTTAAACTATAAATTTTGATAGAAAACTGGCACACTGTAGACCTAGATATTTAAACTAGAGCATGTCTTCAAAATTTTGTGGTGTTCAATCAGAAAATGTCAAAAATAAGTGAGAACTTCGTTTTTATGAAGCCCGCTGCGAGGCGCCGCAAAGTGTATCCTCTTAATAATCAGCTTAAAAGTTTAGAAATCACAAAATTAAAGACAAACGGAAGATAAAAAGACGGCTTATGTTTAATTATCGGTACAGCACCATCTAGCTTATTATTGAGAGAAACATTAATAAATTTGTTTCTTGGAAACGATTTTCAAAGTTAAGCAAAGAGTTGGTCAGAACTTGGATGGGTTACCGCTTAGCGGCACTCTTTTTTATGTTTGTATTTGTAAATTACGTAATTGTTGGTAGATACGGAACCCTCGGTGCGCGAGTCCATCTCGCACCTGGCCGGGTTTTTTTACTATTTGTCAGGAATTCTGCCATAAAAACACAAATATTATGAGAATTACAGGCTATTTCCAACTTCGGAAAGCGAGAGCCTTTAATAGTAGGACCAACAGACAAACAGACAGCGTAGGTTTAGTACTAGGGCTCCGAAGGCACGCTTTAGCTACGAACCTACAGAAAGTTTGTGTGTTTGCTATGCCTTTAAGCTGCGCCACCTTAAGCATGTGCTTTGTGTCCATGATTTGGATGAAATTTGGAAGAGAAAGCTTATATTCTTGACTAGACTGCATCCGGACAATTTAAAAGTTTCCACAGGAACTTCTATGATGTTCGGGGGATAACCGAATTTTAGTTTTTATTGTACACGCAATAAAAATTGGTCCAATACAATTCTTTCTATTCTTCTTATATTTTCAATTCCTTTTAATTGTTTCCTTTACAAAACTTTTAATTTAACTTTGACTATTCTTCGTTACTTTTTAGGGTACCGTATCTCAAAATTAAAAAAGGAACCCTTATAGGATCAGTTTAATGTCTGTCGATCGGTCAAGAGCATTACTTCAGAAACGCGTGAAGGTTACAAGTTAATACTAAGGTCTTCGGTCACTTAAAGCTGTAAACAAATCAAGCTCCTTAGTTAATGCAATTAAAAATATGGCTGAAATACGGCAAATTTTGTTCGCATTCACAAATAAATCAAAACATATTAGTGGTAGGTACTTTGAGACGAAGCAAGATCCTACGCCACAATTCCTAATTTGTAGTTATAACACATTAAACAAAATTGTCTGTCAAGACCCTTTTACTCAAGAACGCGTGAAATTAATATCAAATACTAAAGTCTACGGTAAACTAAAGTTGTAAAAAAATTAAGCTTCTAAGTCAATGCAATAAAAAAATACCCATAATACGGAAATAAATCTCAATCTATGGGGTGCTCCCCGTTGACATAGAATCATAAAATTTAACAAGAAACAGGATGTTACATCACAAATATAAGAATAAATCCAAAAACTGATAATTAAGGCCTATGAGACTTGATCTCATGATGGAATAACTATCTACGTATAAGTTTGAACGGAACTCCCGGTGCATGAGCCAGACTCGCACCTGGCCGGTTTTGATTACTTTAAAAATAAAGTAAATAAAGAAGTATAAAAACTGAGCACAAAGACTACGTGACTGCGCGTTATCACGTTCTGTAGTCGAGACATGCAGTAAGTTTCAAACTGTAATCCTTGTTGAAAATCCATCGTTAACGGCTTAGCGGCTTATCTCTATGAAACTTTCTTAATAAGATTCTTAGGAATTTATTTTAAAATTGGAAAAGAATTTTAAAATTTTTCTTTGTTTACTTTCGTTTACCATAATAATACCTACGAAGTTCTATTGTCAAATAATTTACCTATTTATATTTATCATGCAATACTGCTCAAATTTTAGGGTTCCGTACCAAAAGCACGAAACGAAAGTTTCACAAAATCTAACAAATGACAAAAAGTTAGAAAAAGTGAAAATTATATACAAAAAACACTTTTTCGTTATTCCTATCGTTAAAACAGCAACACATTCAAGCTTCAATTTTGTAGTGATCATAGTGTGTGTGAGCTCTATAGTGTAACCAACTTCACATTTCCCTAAATTTCAAATTTCTATCCTCAGCGGTTTGGGCTGGGCGATGATGAGTCAGACAGGACATTGCTTTTATATATATAGATAAGAATACATTTGTAAAAATATTTAATATTAATATTTTTACAAAACTTAATAATATTAAGTACTGTTAATGTTGGTACCAATGGTACAAAATGGTTCTTTTGCACGCATGTGTTGAAACGTGAACCTTATAGCACTGAAGAGCGCTTTACGTAAATACGTGCATGAAAAGTATTTCTTGCTGCAGATGTAGACATCTTTTTTAAAATATCTGATGTGAAATGCGGGATAAATGAAAGTGTTTTATTTAAAAAATGTTGAACGTAGTATTATTATAACTTATTTTACTAGCGTTCCGTACCTAAAGGGTGTCAATAGGACCATATTACTTAGCCTTAGCTGTGTGACCGACCTTTAAGGGCTATATCTTGTTTTGAATAGCATGTTTTTATGTTCTCTAAAAACAAGCATAAACTAACAATGCCCATTGACCTAAGGTAAAACGGCAAATAATCACAAATTTCAATTGCATTACTGTCGTACAAAAACAAACTACAAAAAATTTACAATTTACAAACAAATTCATGACTGCTGACTATTAACTTTTTTATCACGTAAATAAAATATGCTAAAAGTACCTACCGCCAAAAATGAATCTATTCCATAGACCTATAGTACAATTAAATTTTAGTTATAGTGTAACACAATTTTCTGACCCGTCAGCCAAAACTCAAAACTACAGTTGCTATATGTAAATGGTGTAAACTTACAACAACACTAGCGAACAAATACTCAGGTTAAGAAAAAAATGTTACATTTTAGATTCTTTTCTATCTGTTATTGTGGTTGTATCTGTCATCGTGTAAAAAATCCTTACATGTCATATAAAAATAATAAGTACAAAAAATTATCAATACAAAACAAATTTATCAACCTAAACTACGAAATTGCATAAAAAATAACCCGTCTTAAAATCTTACAGTTCTCTCAGTTGTAAAGTATTCAAGTTTGAAAGCGATAAAAAAAGGCAGGGTTCAATTTATTTTGGTGGTCTCTTTCATAGTATTTTGTACCCTTGTTATCGGGGCCGCGCCTTACGCCCGAAACGCGAGGTTCCAAACACAACCTGATTGGTTTTTCCGGCAACACTCTATGCCTTATATACAAGCTTATTATTGCGTTGTAATAAAAATAATTAACTGTGTATGTGCAAGTGCCAATCAAGGAAGGATAATACTTACTTAAGGTCGTGAAATTTTGTATATTTTAAGTTAGAACTTGTCCCTAAAATAAAAGTATGTCCTCTTACAGTTTAAGCTGTAATTTAGGACTTTTTTAGGTCCTCTTAGAAGAAATAGGACAGACAGATGTGATCCATCAATTTATTGGGTCTTAATTTGGGTCAGTTTGTACAAGTCATCTAAGACAAAACACTTAGTAACTTTGTATTTATTAAAACTATATTATTCCATTTCTTGTTTGTTATAAAAATGACACATTTAAATAAAAGAGCTAAGTAATAGAATATATTTTTGCTCGCACAAGACATTTTTTGAATGAAATTGTGGTTGTTTGGACCGAATCCTAAATTATTATTTCTTTTTATTTTTAACATCCAGAAGAAGGGACAAGGACTAAGAGAGAGATTTTTCAAATGGCTAGCTGAAATCTACACCTCGTTTACTGTACAAGTATTTGGTGGGAATAGGAATAATATTAGCTTATCTTATTTCTCTGTTATCAAATCTTTCCTAAAATGTGAAAAATGAGGGAATGTTTTGATGCTGATTTATAAGATTGATGTACTAAGAATCATATAATATAAATAATAGTTTAACAAACAGAAACTTAAACATTATAAGATGTCTATAGAACATCTTCAAATATGGACTGAGACAAACAAACACTCAGGCACCGAAAAATTTTGAGACAGAATGTTTTTTTAGTATAAATTTCACGTGTATTTTAGTTCTCATTAATAATCTATACTTCTTTACTAATATATAAAGCTGAAGAGTTTGTTTGAACGCGTTAATCTCAGGAACTACTGATCGGATTTAAAAAAATCTTTATTCGTATTGGATAGCCCATTTATCGAAGAAAGCTATAGGCTATATATCATCTCGCTAACACAAATAGGAGCGGAGCACTAATGAAAAATGTTTCAAAAACGGGTTTTTTTATCCTTTTAAGAGCTTCCGCTGAGTGCGCTGCGTAAACGGTTAGAGTTTTGCAAAAATCATGTATGACAGAATTGTTTAACTATAAAAGGTCTAAAAAAAAATGAGCGACAGCATATGTCTATATTTTAAGGTTGGCTCACTATAACCTTTTATATGCTCATCATATTTGTTCTAAAATAATGCATTATTTGTGAAGTTGTTTTTATAAACATGATATTAATCTTTGTCCAAATTAATACATTATTCATCACAAGCATTTTATTTAAAACAAATTGCCCTGTTCATCATTCGATTTCAATGAATATCTTAGGAGATATCGCAGTTTTAAAATAACGTGGCAGCAAAATAATTATCAATTGCGCGCGCATTTATGATGTGCGAGGCCGGCAGGCAGTCATGAGGGGGAAGGGCGGTACGTATTATTTAAAAATATTTTACCTTCTGTGTTTTTTTTTTAAATTGAGGAGTTGCCGTAAGAATCCTATGCCGATAACCAAATTTAGGGCGGGCGAAACCGCTGGCAAAAGCTAGTTCTGTAATAATTACACATCTTCATAAAAAAATATCAAATTAAAATGATACATTTCTGCAAAGTTAGTATAAATTAGTCCAATTAGTTTGTTTGTTGTGAATTCTTTACGTATATATCATTTTCAATAAATTGAAATATTTTCTTATTAAATCAAGGAACAAACACTTTGACATTACAAAATCAACTAATATCTCAAAATTGTTCCCGCAACTATTACACCGTTTAGAAATCACCAAGAGAAACAATGTACCTTAAATCGGGTTGGTCAAGATGTTCAACAATGATTACGAAATTGCACGTATTTAAGTTTGCAGCTTTCTGTCTCTGCCCGTGCTTATGGTGGACTCGAATGTGGTGCCTGTTGATTTGTAGTGTGGTAAGAGAAATTTCGTGGTTTTCTATCCATCCATATATATTTGAGACAATATAGGCCCGTCCATGTCGACTAGTTCGCGGTGCGCTGAGTCGTTAGTGGGAGCCTGCAACGCAGCGCTGCGACTACTTGTTGAGAGAAGCGCTTAGACTGTGGTTCGTCAATGATCTGATCTGGAAATCATTGAATTCACGAAAAGCTAACGGTAGGAGCCTGATTTTCCGGCCTTATTTTTTATTGGACCTAAACTGAGCAATTTTATATACCACTAGAGTGGCAAACCAACTTGCAGTCCGTCTGATGGATTGAGGTCACCGCAGCCTATGACCGCTTGCAACACCTGGGGCATCAATCGCGCATTGCCGACCCTTCAAAAATCTAATAATTCCTTTCTTGAAGAACACATTGACAGGGATCTTTTTCCACAACAAAGCTGTTGACGTAATACATACTTTAAGTTTTAAGCTTCTACTCTACATAGATGTCGAAAAATCCTTTGTCATACCTTCGTTATTGTAGTTAGTTCTTCGTCTCCTCTCATTATTGTGAGATGAAATAAACCACTTTGTAAGCATTATCATTATCATCTAACCTAGTCTATGCAAAAATAAGAAGATGTGCCAACTTCCACGATTATTACCGTTGTATTGTACGAAATGTACGTCGATGTGCGATATACAACTGTAGTAATTAAGAATGCGTCTATGCCAGTAACATAGCAAAGAGACGGCGCTATATAATGGTGCCTAGAGTGACGGCGACGGCCAACGCGTAAATCTTGCGAAAAATCAGTAAAACATCGATTATAATATAATCACGATAGTTGTCAACAAACTGGTTTGATCATATCAATTGCGAAATATAATATCGTTTTAAAGATTCAATGAAGAATGCGTACAAAACAAAGTTTTTTCAAAAAAAAAGTATCGAGTGAAATGTCAAAAATCGTGTTTTGACGTTCGAACGATTAAACATGTTGAGAGAGAGACAGAGAGTTCATGTGACTAAATATTAAACTCATAACATACAAACTGAGATCAAGATCTGCAAACATGACCAATTTCATATATAGACAGTTGGAAACTGTTTATTGTATTTGTAGATTTAAGTAAGTAACATAGAATATTTAGGTGTAGACGCAGTATTAAAAAAGCTAGTGAATTATAAAGTGCTGGTGCATCAAACTTGCAAATACACAAATCGTCATAGAATTAAGAAAAAGTTTATAAATATAAATACATCGAAATAATCTTAGATAGATAGAAATAATCTTGCTTCATTTGAGACTCCCTGAAGGTTCGTCTTTAAATGAATTATTTCATAAATGCTATATCTATGGCTACCATATCAATCTAATTTATATTTTCACTTACACGGATTGTAAGGATCATTGCAGGTTCAAGTCCTGGCTCGAGGTTAATTCTTTGACTGCATCTTAGTAATGAAAATATTCGTTTACATTATCAAAACTTAAAACTCCACTTAAAA
The DNA here is from genome assembly GCA_946406115.1 of Apoda limacodes. Taxonomy (NCBI): domain Eukaryota; kingdom Metazoa; phylum Arthropoda; class Insecta; order Lepidoptera; family Limacodidae; genus Apoda; species Apoda limacodes. The sequence continues at coordinate 26,028,982 of OX291555.1, read as the reverse complement.
ATGATCTTTAAAAAACGTTTAGATCATTTTTGACGATTCATTGTTGCTTTATTATATTTTTTAAAAGTAAATAAATATGAACTTAAAAAGCAAAAAAACTACGTGTCCTATTTACGTGACTGCTCATAATCACGTTCTGGAGTCAAGGCATGCAGTAAGTTGGAAACTGTAATCCTTGTTAAAAATCCATTGTTAACGGCTTAGCAGCTTATCTCTGTAAATCTTTTTGAACAAGATTCTTAAAAATTCATATTTAGATTGGAAAAGTTCTAAAATTTTGTATTTGTTTATTATATCGTACTTGTATATTAGTTGTTTCATTGTTAAATAGTTCACCTCTTTACATTCAAACTTCAAATTTTTTTTTAAAATCATTTTTATGAGCATTCAAAACAACTAACCTAATTATGCATGCTTATATAGAGGTTTATAGAGGTTTTAAGGAGATTAAATAGAGGTTTGATTATTAAAGCTACCTGTGTCTTGCTATATATGTTATATATGCTATATATATGGTTATCGGTGAGAGAATCCTACGAAAAAGTGCCTTAAAAGCGTCTTATTTTCGACTTTATTCTCCATTACCGTAACAACTTATTTCATTCGTATCATATGTACATACGGCCGTGATCTGTCAAGCGAGCTCGTCTAATGTCATGCACACCCCTAAAAGCAGGACGCATTTGACCTTACTAAACCATTTTATGTACTAACTAGACTTTACCACAGTTATCGGCGTGGAACTCCTTAATTATACTAATGGCGATACTGAAGATTGCGATCGTTTAACTTCGGTTATATATAGTTATTGCCAGTGGAATTTATGAATTTTTCGGGATAAAAGGTAGCCTTTATCGTATTCTAGGAGCTAACCTATGTGTGCCAAGTTTTATCCCGATTCATCCAATGGATGCAGCGTGATTGAGTAACAAACAACGATCCATCCACCCAGACCTACTTTCACGCTTATAATATTAGTAAGAAGTAGGAAAGGATTATTACGTAGCAATGGAACGGACGTGAAATCCACCGAGAGTTCGCCCCATGCTTGACACACTGAAGAGCAAAACGGAATAAACCCTACTACATTTTGCATATAACTTCAGTCGTAGAGTATAAAGTTTCCAAGCCGAAATTATGTGTGGACACCACATAATCAAGGAAATACAGAAAGGTTAAAGGTATATTTTATTAGCTTAATAACTAAGAATAAAAGATTTCACTCTACTTGAACGAATAACGACGAACGAACTGTTGGACGAGAGACGTTAAAACTGTCTGTGAGCTTAGCCAATGTAACTTGAAGCTGCTAACGAATGTTAAAACTAAAAAAATCTGGGAGATCAGTAGGTTTTAAGCTGCCAGTCCCCAGGCATGGCTCCATCTCCTTGTCTCCTCTTTACTTTACTCAGGCGAAGTCTTTTTACCTGTGTTAAATAGCAGCAGTACAAGTAATCAAAAAAAAAAGGAACATCCATCGCTAATTCAAGCATAAGAGTCGCATTCCAATATTCAAATTGCTACAAGCCACCTTTTATTATCCATCAGAAAGGTACGTAATTTCTCTCTTGCTAGAATGTATTCACTCAATAATACGTTGCATATTACACGAATTAAGGGCATTTTGCATATTCCCACCTCATAAGCGTTTTCCTTATATATGGAGGCGCCGCAACGCTCGCTGTTGCCCTGTGTATATTTTTGTATATCAACGGAAACTTATGCAATCCGGGTATTCTAGTGATATTTTTTTTATTCGAGTTTAGTTTCTAAGCCTAACATAAAACATATGTACATGCGAATGTTGCCCCAGGTGTTGCAAACGTCCGTAGGCTGCGTTGACCGCTTACCATCAGGAGGACCGCACGCTTGTTTGCCACGCTAGTAATATTAAAAAAGAAAAAAAAGTTTTAAAATCCATCTTCTGAAAGATTACGAAAATGTGAAAATGCACCTCCACCGACACGATCCTGGCTAACTTCTTTTCTCTCTTCTGTTAACTTATTATTTTGATCTTTATGTTGGTTTTATAAAACAATTCCACTTTATATATTAATTTGTTTTTTTTACCTGTATTAAATTTTATTTTTATAAAACAATATTATGGAATACTTCTTATTATGAAATTTAAATTTCCTACAAAAGGTTAACCAATGGATTTAACTTAAAAAATATGGGATTTCATATAAATCTCCAACGCCTTTATAACCTCCTAAGAGGTGGTTTTTAAGAAATTGGATAACACTTTCCTTCTTTATTTTCAACTTTCATGGTTTAGTTTGCAGAACCAACCGAATTCCTATACTAAGTTTTATTCCTTATTTTACCAAACTCTCAGATGATTTTTTAAAAAACATGTCATTTCATGTCACAAAAAATTTATTCTTAGTTTTAAAAATGATAAATTCGTAAAAAAATTAAAAGAAACTGATATGTATGTTCTGTTAACTGCAATGAAGAGCATTCATACCTAGTTTCAAGTTAATTTGCTAATAACCATATTATTTCCCATACAAACTTTATCACGCTTTTTCACCTACCTAGGGGTTGAAATTCGAAGAATGCTGAAACATATCAGTCTTTGTTTGCTACCTTATATGTATATACTAATTTTCATGGCTTTATTTGGAAAGTTAACTGATTTCTCATACAAAGTTTCATCCCCTGTTTGTGGGATGATTTTTACAAAAGGTGTGTAATGTATCATTCTTAATTCTTAGTCAAAAAACTGAATACCAATTGTCATAGATTCAACTCAGAAACTGCACATTTTTATACAAACTTCCAACGACTATTTCACCCCCTTAGGAGTCGAATTGCAAAATCCGTTCTTAAGCCAATATATAACAAACTCTTTTCACAAATTTCAAATTTCTATCCTTAGCGGTTTGCCTATATATATATATACATATATATATATATATATATATATATATATATATAAAGATAGTATGTTTGTTTATGCGGTCGTTCGACCAAAAGTCGCGCGAACTTGCAATGGTCGCGTAGGCGCGTTGTATTAGGACAGCGCCTAGTGCTTAAAATTTTGCAACCGCATCACTGAATCGAAAAATAGTTTTCGCATACCTTCAATATTTTTAAACGCGCTATCCAACGACACCACTATAGGGTAGATAATAAAAAAAAAACCCTCCACTTTACGTTTAGGGGAGAAAAAAAATTTAATTTTATTTTATCACTTTGTCGGCCTCATTAATAGGTATATCCAAACCAAATTACAGCTTTCTAGTATTAATGGTCTCTTAGCTAAGCCGCGGACAGACAGACGGACGGACATGGTTAAACTGTAAGGGTTCATTGTTGACTACGGAACCCCAATTAAACATGTAAGAAACAATACAAGTATAACACGAAAGAGTCAGCGGGCGAGCTCTGACTGCAATATTGAATTGACTATTTAAGAAGTTTCTAATAAATTGTTTGATGTTTTTAGGGAAAATGGTTATTATGGTTCATTTATTTATAAGCAGTAATTGCAAAACAGCAATTTTGTTTTAAATACAAGTTATGTAATGTAAGGCATTTGGCAAAAAAACTGTTTGAAAAGTCGTCTGTGGCATAAATATGTACATATACACAGAAAAGTAATAGAATAGAAAAGCGTTGTTTTGAAATGAAAGCAAGAAAAACTTTGTTAATTAATACAGAAGTTATAACAGGCGTTTGTAAAAAGAAAGAAATATAATGAATCACTTGTTTGCATTGTTTTCTTTTATAAGTTTTACAAATAATGAAAACAATATTTCTGTTCTTTTCTCCTACAAAACCGTGAATGTACACGATCCGAATGTACAGCTGTTTCCAGATAAGACATTACAACTGACAAAAAACATTTCCGCCACGCAATAGTACATTACTAACGAGGCCACAAAAGTAAGCCCTTGCTGGATAAGTGGAGTTCGACGGCCGTACCGTAGGTACTTGTACAGAGATTTACTCAAAAATGTAGGCAAATATAACAGACATATAATGAAAATAATAAAAAAATTCTTTATTGGTAAAAATTAAAAAATCGCATATATAATATAAGCCTCTTGACTTTGAATAAGCGTTATAAAATTGACATAACACTGCGGCGAGTGATTGTCTCAGTCACACTTTTGCAACCGTTTTTACTTCACAGCTGACTAGAAGTATGCTGTGTAGTCTCTGTGTCTGAGAAATAAGTTAAAATTTCAAAAAAATTACACACTTTGGTCCGCCTACGCTGTGCTATAATGATACACTTAGGTCCGCCTCCGCTGTGCTATAATGATACACTTTGGTAAGACTACGCTTGCTATAATGATACACTTTGGTCAGCATACGCTGTGCTATAATGATACACTTTGGTCCACCTACGCTTGCCATAATGATAAACTTTGGTAAGCCTACGCTTGCTATAATGATACACTTTGGTCAGCATACGCTGTGCTATAATGATACACTTTGGTCCACCTACGCTTGCCATAATGATACACTTTGGTAAGCCTACGCTTGCAATAATGATACACTTTGGTCCACCTACGCAGTGCTATAATGATACATTTTGGTCCACCTACGCAGTGCTATAATGATACATTTTGGTCCACCTACATAATGATCCACCTTTAGAGCATGAGAAGTGGAAGCAGTTCTCTGTAATCTTTGCTGCATATTTTTGGCATTCAAAGAATTAAACATACACAGACTATAGCACAGGATATAGTATAAAATATAGTCTGGATAATAACTTTAACCGAATTCCACTTGAATAAACTATAGCTATAGCAAAGTTCTTTAGTATACTCAATGAGTTGCCGTTGGAATACCACGCTGATAACCAAATTTAGAACGGTTGGAGCTGCTGACAAAAGCCAATAGGTAGGTATATAAAAAAAACACACAAATTAAAACCTGCTTGCTTTTTCAGATGGCGTTGTGTGTAATTTCTTAATGTATTTATTTATTTATTATTATTATTATTGTTTGCCGTCGCGTCGTTTAATCAAATTCAGTCTAAGACACTTTGTTATAATAATTTTATTAATAACATTTCTACTGCTATATGTCAGTGTTTATATTTGTATTGTATTATAACTATTTGTTTTATCATTTAAGTTAAAAACTGGTATAATTTGTACAGTTTAAAGTTACAAAAAGAGCGATTAAACAAGTGAAACCTCAACACCCAAAACAAAGCACGCAGCTAAACATGCAAAGTTTCGATTAAAATGTGCTTTTTGTACCTACAAAGTTCTATTTTTGTAGTTAAATTATCAAGTTCTGAGTCTAAAATGTATAACAATAAAGTCTAGGACTGTTGCAGTTATTTTATTTAAAACGGAAGCCTGTGACATTACAATATTTCCGTTGCTTGTGATTATTTTATTTTCAAGTCGTTCAAAGTCAAAGTCAAAATGGTTTATTTAAATAAGGATTTTACAATCACTTTTGAATCGTCAAAGTTATAATTTTTTTTTTTTTTAAGATAGATGTATTCTTGTGTATTTGGTTAAGTTAATTACATACATTTATGTACCACATAACTCAAATTAATGTGCTATAGCAAAATCACCATCTTTACTATCACGATTTACATGACAGCATCAGCAGCTCTGTGAGCAATAACCTGCCTACTGAATAGGAGGCGTAGGTTCGATTTCCCCACAGGACAATCACTTTATATTGGTGTTCGTCTTGAGTCTCGGTGTTTCCTATGTATAATATGTATGTACTTATTTTTATGTATTTCTATCCTATGTATTTGCCCTTAAAATATTATTATTAGTATAGTATTAAATAAAACTTAAGAAGGAAAGCTAAAAATTATAAATATCAGATTGGTTTTTACAAAGACTTATTGTTAAAGCTCGTTCGTTCGTTCACTGTGTCTTATGCGATTGCCTGACGACTGTTACTGTACTGTACTGTTGCAATATTTTACAAGAATGCAAATAATTGAATACAATGAAGGCAAACAATCATCCGAAATTGCTAGAGAAGCCGGTGTAAACCTAAGTTGGTAATTTAATGTCTTTCTATGTTATGATATTTTGTACAAATATATATTTTGCTTTGATTTATAAACTTTAATAATCACTACATATTTCTGCAATTTCTGTAACAAATTTCGGATTGTTAGTGTTGCGGAGAACAGTTCTTTAATACTCGTAGGTAAGACGATTCGAAAAAGTAGGGTCTTTGCTCTACCATCACAGAACGGGAGGCCAGGGCTCATAGACACACCACAATGTGAAGCCATGGTGAGGGAGTATTAGAAAAATAGATTTGTGCTGACAAACCACTACGCGGGTTTTTTGACACAAATTTAGTGTGGACACTGTTCGTAGTGTTTTTCATAAAGAGGGTCTGCATAATCGCAGGCATAATAGGCGATTTAATAGTGCTCACATAGTACCCAATATGGAGTCCTGTCGTGTAACAGTAAACTTGTGGTGGTGAATGAGTGCAACCGACCTGGGAGGATTAATCCGACTACCCAGACAGTGCTAATTATGTTGAAATGCTAAAACAGAGTATGTTACCCTACGTTCGAAGTAGTATCCAGAGGAAGAATTGCCGTTAATAACGTTTGTGCAAGATTACGTTTGTGCAAGATTATTATCCAATACGCTGTTCGCGTGGTGTGCGAGAGTGGTTTCACCAGCACAATAACATAAATGTTATTCCTTGGCCTTCTAGTTTGCCGGATTTAAATCCCATTGAAATTTTTTCATTGTCCAACGTTGGGATGATCAGAATTAGTGATCTCCAGAAGCATTAGAGGCTCTTTGTACAAAACAGTATTAGAGGTTAGAATCTGTGCAAAATCCTTATATATTCAATTAGCTCTGCTTGCAAGCTGTTATCGGACAGGGTGGGGATTACACAGTGGAGACCGGGATAGTAAGTGTATCGGACAGGGTGATGATTACACAGTGGAGACCGGGATAGTAACTGTATCGGACAGGGTGATGATTACACAGTGGAGACCGGGATAGTAAGTGTATCGGACAGGGTGATGATTAAACAGTGGAGACCGGGATAGTAAGTGTATCGGACAGGGTGATGATTACACAGTGGAGACCGGGATAGTAAGTGTATCGGACAGGGTGATGATTACACAGTGGAGACCGGGATAGTAAGTGTATCGGACAGGGTGATGATTACACAGTGGAGACCGGGATAGTAAGTGTATCGGACAGGGTGGGGATTACACATTGGAGACCGGGATAGTAAGTGTAACCAATTACGTTAGTACTTAAAACAAAATTCAAAACTTGATTCCGCTTTTTTACGTTTCTGAACTATTTATTTTGTGATAGTAAAATTGTATTAATATTATTTTCACTTATAATATCAAAAAGGTTATATATAGTCTATCAGAACAAACTGTTCTTAGTGGAGCTCCTCGAACTTTCAATTATTGATATTGATAGGTAATCAAAAACACAAAATTGTCAAAATTGTAAAACGTTATGACGCTGCCTCGTTTGACTTTAATAATAACCCGGTCTCTAGTTTAAAATCATTAGGTTTCTATATTGTGTTACTATTTAATCGAACTGATTTTTATCATTGTGGTTAAAGCCTCAATCTTCTTTTCAATTTTGAAAACAACAACTTAAGCTAAGATTGCAATAGTATGTTGAGGAAGTTGTTTCATTGTTCCTAACAAATTTCATAATTAAATATGGTATGAGAAATAATAACAGTTTTTAAAAACAAAAGTTATTTTATTTGTGACTACACATAATCATCTTTATCAAAGAACACATTCATTCATTATATGAGACATGTAAAAATACAATATAAACAACAACGTTGTAAAAAAAAGGAAAACAAAAAGGGCAATCATAAGTCCATCAGATTCGAACGTCGGTCACTAGACACAGTATGACTTTAAGGAGGGCGCCGGCTATTTGAGCTAACGATCCAGCGATTCATGTATTAAATAGTCGAAATATCGATTGTGTTACTATGAGTAAGAACAACAATTTTACCAGTTTTGTTTTGTGAATGTGAACTCACGCGATTATAGAACTTGAAGTATCCATGCAATTTTGCATCTGACTGTACGTGTGTTGCTTTTTTAGGACTTACATGATTAACTATTAGGTACTTATTACGTTTAAGTAAGCAACTACTAAAATAAGTTAGATCAGAAGATGAGCCAGGAAAACTGTCGAACGAAATAAAAATTAGGTATTTCCCAAGCACAATAGTTAGGGTGCGTTTAGACCGCTACAGTCAATTGCCCACCGATTTTTAATGCGTGAAATTTTTAATTCTACCGACATATTAGCAAATTAATATCGTAAAAAAATAAAATTTCGTCAATATATGGGCATTGGTATAGGTATCGGATGCATCGCTGCTTAAAACACAACCAAATATTTTTCTTAAGTAATACGTCAAACTCAATATTTTAACTAAAATCGTTGTGTAACATGTTGACATATAATATGTAACACATTTATTTTATCTTGTAAAATACGCTTGAGTAAATTTAATTTCCTAGCTTCAAGAAACTTGAGCAAGAATGTAATGTGGTTGTTTAATTAAGTAGGTAGACACGAAAACAATGCTGAAAATTTACTCGAGCAGAAATTGTATTTAATGAACTGTGATATCGCAGCTTTATCTTGTCACGAAAGTTTTGTTACAATATATAAGCAAATTCTTTCCTAAAGTAAAGCTCTTATAGTAATAGTAGTATTAAATGTAACTTAAACTCATCCTAATAATGTTGCCTCTACCCTTGTACTGTACGCCTTTCTGCAAGGGCACAGGATTATTCATGAAGAAGAAGGCTTGCTAAGGTGCGAATTGGCAGTGGTTGTCAAGCTAGTGGCCTCTCAAATATCAATTGACAAGCCACACATTAGGCCTCTGATTATCCTCAACGACTTCTAGCATATGCCAACAACCAACGGCTTAAGCACCTCAGAAGCACAGAGAATAAATAGAAGAGTGTAAATAGACTGTTTTTAAGTTCGTGATGATTTTTAAACCTTAATCTTCATCTCAAGACGAAATAAAGAAAAAGAAATAGAAATAAGGTCTTTATAAAATATTTAAGGTGCACAGTGTAGAAAACACGAGTACATATTCTTATCGGCACCGAACGAAAGATTCTTACGCTAGGGCGCAAAGACGCAACTATCCCTTACCAAACGAAGAGACCACGTCAAACTGATTACCGCCCGGTGCTAAAAGTTAGGCCTTTGATCGCTGGATGTTGAGTTATAAAATACGAATCCAGTGATGCTATCCGGCCGAGGACTCTACAGACGTAAACGTATTTCAAATAATTTAACAGTAACAAGGTATATTCTTTATGTGTCGGTAGTAAATTGTTTATTGCCAACTCAACTAAGCTTTCGCTTTTATGTCCATATTTTCTTAACTAGAACTCATTCCAAAGTTTTATTATTTATAATAATAAAGATATATCCTAACCAAGATTTCTACATTAACTGTAATCGTATCTCCGCCGCGTTACCGCACGCTCCGGCCAGTGCGAAGTTTGAAAAAAGCAACCACTGAGAACGCTATGAGACTTATATTCGCCCTTTGTCACTGTATTTTATGTCCATTGTTGAATTTAAAAAATAATACGGCCAAGTGCGAGTCGGACTCGTGCACGAGGGGTTCCGTACCATTATATATAAAAACGGCAAAAAAACACGTTTGTCGTATGGGAGCCCCCTTAAATATTTATTTTATTCTGTTTTTTAGTATTTGTTGTTATAGCGGCAACAGAAATACATCTGTGAAAATTTCAACTGTCTAACTATTACAGTTCATAAATACAGCCTGGTGACAGACGGACGGACGGACGGACAGCGGAGTCTTAGTAATAGGGTTCCGCTAATTACCTCTTGGGTATGGAACCCTAATCACTGTTTTTTTTTTTTAATTTTTACAATCCATTAACTTCGTTCTTTAAGTGCTCTATTTCCGGATCATTTTCGATCTAGATCCATTGTCCAGATCCATAATGGATCTAGTGAGATATTTTTTTCTCAATAGATCCATTTTTAAAAGTGTGTTTCTACTGAGAAGTATTTGTCTCACTAAATCCGTTAACCAGAACCAGATTTAAAAGTGTGGGTCTACTAAGGAATTTCTTTCTCACTAGATGCAGTTGTGGATCTGATAAAAAAATTTATTGTGGCTAGGCTTGTTGTCCCCTAGGCTGGGGAGATAACTTGCTTTCTTATACTATTTCAGGTACTCGTATTTCCCCTGTCATATTCTTATTTTTACCAACTTTAAAAAGTTCGCGAATGGTCTGTAGGTACCCATATAAGAGATATTATTAATTCAAAACTAAAAATTAACCGACTTTATAAAAGGAGGATCCATACCAATACTAATATTATAAATTCAAAAGTCTCGGTGTCTGTCTGTCTATCAATCCGTTAAATTTTACGGTTGGACCAATTGTGATGAATTTAATATGGAGATAGTTCGAACCGCAAAATACAAGAAAAATACTGTTTTTCTTAATATATTTTTTATTTTATTTTATATATTAAAAAAATTTAACTATTGATCTTACACGTGTAGTTATTTTACAAAAGTTATAGATCTCATCAAGATCTTTATTTCAAATGATAGCTGTCAAACTAGAAAGGTCTATATCCCTGTAACTATTGATCCTGAAATCTTTCTATTTTTGACGTGTCATTTCTGTAGAGAAACTACTAGTCTACGATAAATGTTAGGTAAGTTCTAAGTTACCGAGATATTATTCTTTATAGTATGACAGCTGTCATTCTGAAATAAAGATCGTATGAGACGTATCATTTCTGTCAAGAAACTACTGGTCTACGATCAATAGTTAGGGATATATAGTCCTTTCTAGTTTGACAAACAAACCCTAGGGCAGGGATGGCGAACCTGTATTGATGAATATGCCTTTTTTATAAAAAAAATACTACTGTACCTATGAAGTGCCGTCAAAAAATCTTGGTTGCTTAATAATAATGGAGAAAAATTAAACGAATTGCTATTAACTTAAAGCTATTTAGATATTTACAGCTCGAAATGTTTACAGCAATCAAAATGTTTAATAATTTATATTTATTAAAATTAAAAATTTTCGTTAATAATTAAGTATAATTTTCGTTAATAATTAGGAATTATTTTCTATAATTACATATTTTTTCAAACCTAATTTGTTTTTAAATTACTATTTAGTGAGACAATATATTATCATTAGATCTAATTTATTTTAACATTATTTTTAAAATAGATCTATTGGCAATGAAAATTCTCATCAGATCCAGTTTATTAGAAAACAGATCTACTGAGAAAAAAATATCTCACTAGGTCCACGATGGATCTAGAGAATGGATCTACTGAGAATGATCGCTATTTTGGATCATTCTCACTAGATCCATTGTCCAGATCCATAATGGATCTAGTGAGATATTATTTTCTTCAAACGTATCCCAACCATTTCAAAGCATGTTTTACAATAGTGTCACATGCTTGATGTGGCTTTCTGTAATATCCTATAAATATTATAAATGCGAAAGTTTGTTTGTCTGTTTGTTTGTTACTTCATAAGTCACTCATAGATATGTGAACTGATTTAGATGAAATTTGGTATCGCGATAGTTTGACTCCCGGGAAAAGACATTTTTTATTCCAATTAATACAAAAGTTCTCGTAGGGATAGCTATAACCGAGCTTAAACGAACTATAGCTTGCTATAGCAAACTTCATTATTAAGGAGCTGTCGTAAGAAAACCACGCCGATAATCAAATTTAGGGCGAATGGAGCCGCTGGCAAAATTCATTAATTACTAGTTATCCTATTAATATTATAAATGCGAAAGTTTGGATGTTTGGTTGTTTGTTACTCAATCACGCTTCAACCACTGGATGGATCGTAATGAAACTTGGCGGTAACCAAATTTAGGCGAAGTCGCGGGAAAAAGCTAGTATAAAGTATAAAAAGGCATTATTTTATATCTTAACTTTGCATATTATATCATGAGCGAACCTTCTGTTCCTGTTCTGAACCTGCCAAGGTTTTCTCTAAAGACTACAGTATGGAGTTCTTTAAGAAAGAAGTTATTGGATTTTTGAAAGGTCGACACGCGTGAGTTACAATCGTCCATAGGCCACGACGGACCGTGTGCTTGCTTGCCACCTTAGTGGTATAAAAAAAACTTGCTAATTTTGTTGCTTTGTTCAGAATTCCGTTGCCTTTCAAATTATTCTGGTGATTGGATTTTGTAAAATTTTTAGCAAATTTTTTTAAAATTTTACTCTTTCGGCTCGTTTGGTGCAGTTGCAACGGGATTTTTATCATTAATAAGCATTTTTGATTAATTTTACTGTAAATACAAATAACGCCATCTATTGATGAGTTGACGTCCGAACGAGTGCAGACCATATTTTATATCATTATTATATGATTATATTAATTGCTCCATACACACCTTGGCCACTTGGTACAAATTACGTTGGAAAAAATAACGTGTGTTTACGAGCAAAAAAAATATTTGTCAGTTTCCAAGGAAAACATACAGCTATGATTGCCAATAGTAATACAAATCGAAAAAATAGACCAATAAAATTTAAATATAGATACAACACTAGATTAAACATAATAAATAAAATGTATATATGATTATATCAGTTATAAAATTGAAATTAAATTAAAAACTAATTACTGACTGAAATAAAAACTATAAATTAAAAACCTGTTCCAAGTTGACCTTGAGTTGACCAAGTTGAGCGAAATAAATGCCAGTCTTTCTGTAGTGAGATACACACCAAACGTTTTGAAAATTCTAGAAACGATGAGTTCCCGGCGACCATGGCCCCAAGGATTCAACCACAAACGACTTCAAAATATAACTATTACTTATAGTTGTGTATTTCCTATTTTTGCGGTTTTCAGCAGAAACAGCAGCAGCTCCCGCCACAGAAGCTGTGCCAGGAAAATAAGTCGGTGCAAGGGTATCGACGCACGTGGCATCCCAAAATAATGGTCGCAACAGGCTCTTAAATGGAAGGAGTGTTGATGCTCACTAAAGCTCGATAGATAACGTCATTGAGGCTGTTGTGGCGAAACATTCGACCTGCGCTCAGAACACATGATTAGACATGGTGACCGAGGGGATTGATCATAGCGCCGCATTGACAACGATGGGGTATATTAGTGACTGCCTTTAGCAGAGTTGCAAGACGATATATGAAATTGTCTATCAGGTTGCCTGTGTTTGCAGAAAGAAGAGCATGTAACCAAAGCCCTGACTCGCATATTAAGGCTGCAAAACGACGAGCACGGTCTGCAGAATTGACAGCCGTTTCCAAACGTATTTTTCAGTTCGGTTCGCAAAACAGTCCGTCCCACAATCTTTGTGATGTTGAAACAATAGGAAAATTGTACTCAGTCCGGCAAGACTCCATTTGTAGCTTTATTTAAAAACGAAATTTAGAAATTAATAAGCGGAAAAAAATTAGTTAATAAGGGGTTGAGTAGTGTAAGCTGATAGGGCTATTGCGGTAGTTAAACGAATATCCAAGCAACGAAATCAAACAGGTACCTGTAGCCCCGTTCATTAAAATTAATATTAATAAAATATGATATGGTATCTTTAATAACATTGTTAAAACTGCACAAAAGGTCTGAACTTTTCCAAAATTAACATGAACGTAAATAAAGTGTGAATTTTGGCATAAACAATGCTGCGTGAAATATACAATCTTCAATAATAAAAAAAATTAATTAATAGCTAAAAGTTTGTATAAAATAGACTAATACTGATGATTTTTTTATTGAACAAAAAACGAAAAAGATTCATCAAGTATGGGGGCACCTAAAATGCGAAGTGTGGCTAATACCTATTTTAATATTCTGAGCAATAGATTAAAAACTTTTAATAATATGGGAATTGTTATTAAACAATTAAATTTAACATACATTCTTGATAAATTGTACTATAAATTGCAGAAATCTACAATTCAAGGATAATTTTATCACTATTTTCGAGCATCAAGGGTTCAAATAATATTTTATAACTTTGACGATTCAAAAGTGATTGTAAAATCCTTATTTGAATAAACCATTTTGACTTTGACTTTGACTATCATATCTAATTTTCTTGAATGAGAAAAAGATTCTGGTTAATTCTGAATAAAATATTTTTCAATTTAGGAGCTTTCGAGCAACAAAGCTTTTAAAAACTTTTTTTATTTAATACAGATAAATGAGCAAACACATAAAAGTTGCCCATGTCTGAGAGCGTGGCAACAGAACTGTAAATCTTTCGGGACCAAATTAATATATTTCTAGAAAGTAGCTTTTGTTAACTTTGCCAGAGATGGCCGAACTAAGTGTTTACGATTTTTTAAAAGAGAATGTGTCATTGACATTGAAGAAAAAATAAAATTTATTTTTATTTCCTGATCGCATTAAAAATAATTTCGATCGAAGTAATTTAAACGTAAATCGGTTCAACACGTTAAAGCGTCAATCACAAAGTAATATAAAACAAAGGCAAAATTCAGCAGAGGTTTACAAACACCGAGTAATATATTTATATTTACCCTATTTATTTTCACGAAGCGTTCGGATTCAAATGGCGAATCTTAAATTTAGTATTTCATATTTCGGTAAGTTATCTCCGAGCCTAGGGGGTAAAGTAGAAATAATTTTGTATGGAACTTTGGCTACTACCGTGATGACGTAAAAACATGTTAAAGTATTATGGAAAAATCATTACCAAGAAAAGAATGATTTTTTTATGCAAGTGTGTGCGTGTTCCTGACAAGCGGTCTCTAAACGGTCACAGAGAGGTAGCAAGCTCGCAAACTAGAGAGGGGCGGATAAGGGCCACATTGTTGGAAGTGCTACAATTTATAGATGTAACGCAACAACTATCTATCTCTCTCTGTGTGTAGTTGGTGCCTCATGCCAGGATTGTGGTCATTTGCCTTTATTTTGGAGCACTCAAATTGTCTCCATATGTTTCGGTCCGCTGTCAGACTCACCATAGCAACAAAGTTATCTGACGGTGCCTTTTTTTATCTGATCGATCCATCTAGTTTGTGACCTTTCACAAAATCTCCTGCCATTTACATTTTCTGAGATGACCAATCTTTCCCGATTGGCATCTTCACGTTTCATAACGTGCCCGAAGTAAGTCAGTAAATATATAATAATACATTGCCAACAGATCGTTGAAACCAGAGTCGGCTGAGATATACCACGATGTTAGTGCCTTTTGCAGTCCAAGATATTCTTAGCGTTCTTTTCCAGCACCAGATTTCGAAAGCTTCGATTTTTTGTCTCTCTCGGGCTTTAATAGAACATGTCTCCACTTTACAAAAAAAGAAAGGGAACGTGCACGTACCAGCCGAAGTCTAAGTAACATGGTGTAAAGTGTAGTCAAAGCATTTGCGATTCTGCGCGTTATTACCGCCTCGCAGTTTCCGTTATTAAATTGTTATTAAGTTGTCCACAACATCTACTTCGAGCACTTGGACAGAATTAAGGTAACTATCGGCCGGCTAAGTAAACCACAATCAGCTGGGTTTCGCTTATATTTACTGACAAGCCTGAACCAAAACTCTTTCTCCAATGCTCCATTATTTTCCGAATAATAAATTTACCATAAATGTTGAAGAGCATTGTAGATTGGATACAACTTTGTCTTTCGCCTTTTTTGGTTTGGAAGACGTCGAAACTGTCGGTGTCAATTTGCACACTGGACTGGGTGTTATTATATAATCTTTTGATAAGAAGTGATACGGAACGCCTTTTTACGCATCATTTATCAAAGTTTCTCATTTTAATGTCAGAGAATAGTTGACAAAGCATAAAATTACCAGACAGTAAAAATTCTCTGCTCTTTTCTATAATTTGGCGGACACTTTGACTTTGAACATCTGTCATGTGAGGCTTTAGAAGTTTGGGCCAGGCGTTTTGCGTTTTCTTACATCCTGGTTATAAACAAACTACAAACCAAAATTTAAGTTCAAAATTATTCTTCCCATCTATTCGTATAACAATGATTCACTACGCGGGAGCACAGTTTATCTCTTGTGTAAGATGCTGTTTAGTGGGTAGTAATTAGATTTCTATTGAGATAGTACTAGGAGCACATAAGTTCCTAGTTGTTGTGTGTTTATATTGTATAAAATAGGATATTGTCCAGTTGACGGGGCGGCTGTATCTACATATAAGAAAAAACGTGCGAATTGCATATGCACTTGAATGTTTATATTAATATAAATTATTATTAATTTATTTTTAACTTCTAAACTAAAATACTATTTTATGTTTACAAATATAAATATGTTCATGAGTTGTATCTAAAAGCGCCTTTTATTACTTTTTCTAATATGAGATGAAAAGTGGTTGTATCACTCCGATGCAAAATATTCTTAGCTCAAGGGACATAATATTAAATCCGTCACTGCACTCGGGATTCTACTACTACTACTACTTCTTTAGAATCCTTCGCAATGTTCTGAATTAAAAACAGCACCCTCACTGTAAATATATTATTTGCTCTCTTGCAATACTATCCACTATTTTCTTATATTCAATGAAAAAACATTCCACGTAAGCATTTATTTTCATTACACTAAATTTATCTTCTAAAAACATGTTTTGTGTATAAATTATAAATCCTGCGTCACCCCTCTTTACAAGAGACGATGTTTGACGGGAACTGATGTTTACGAGCAGGTATCGAACTCAGACGAGCCCACGTAATCACCTATCCACTCTATATATGTACTACGAAAGGGATATTTGTATACATTACTGTGCTTACATAGGTATATCGATAAGTTTTCTACTCACATTATTGATGTAGAAATTTGAAATAGTTAATGTACAAATGCAACACTGAGTTAGGTATATTTTAATTTATTGAGGACAGTGCACTTTATAATGTTTCTCGAAAGTGCAACAAGAAATGTATCGGCGTAGTTAATCATATTCTATGCGATAATGCTAGTTTGGATGCCGAGAAAACATATTTTGACAACCAATAAGCTGGCAAATAAATGAGATACTTTCAATCACGGATACAAGGTGACATTGGAATATTTTTTTCGCGTATTCCACTAATTTACGTGATAATATTACTTTTTTACAAACGTAAAAACTTTCTTTGAAACAAAACGGGATATTAGTCATCCCTTATAAGGGTGTTGAATTAAAAATGTAAATATCTCGTCGTATATGTTATTTGTAAGCACCTTAGATGTTTGGTTCTTATTCCTTGACACACATTACATAACCTAAAATATACATATGTATATTGCAGAGGTCAGGTCGAATACAATTTATGAAACGAGCACCCAATTTCGCTGTACAATTTACATCGTAATGGTAGAGTCAACAAAAAAAATATATTTGTTGTCAATACGCAAAAAGCTGTCGTTATATATTTTAAGACACATATATAATAAGTGTATTTTAAAATAACAGAATTATTTTATTGAATTTTGTAATGAAAATTTATTATTGTTTATAATGGATTACAAATAAGGAACCTATGAAAACAAGTGTTTTTATGCTATAAGAAAACGTTCATTAGATTAATAAAAATGCCTTTCGTTCGGTAGTTTATTTTTATTTATTGTATTTATTGAAAAGTCGAAGCAAAGCGGATATTAGATTTAAATAAAATAAAAATACTGAAACATCTTAATTTATGTGAAACAAAAAAAATAAGTATGCGAAATTATCCGTGTAACCGACGCTATCAGGAGTCGGGTTTAAATTTCACTTCATGTGTCAAATGGCGGAGGTTCAAACCCCGGGTTCGGCGTGTACCAATGAGTCTTTTCTTATTTATAAGAACACTAATTTTAGTTATTTCCACCACCGGCTTTTGGGTGAAAGAAAACATCGTGAGGAAACCTGCATACGTCAAAAAAAGGGGTATGTGGTGTCCACAATCCGCACTGGGTCCGCGTGTGGACTATGGCCCAAATCACCCTCGCTTATGTGGGTAGTCCGTGCCCTTTCAGCGGGGACGTATGAATGCTGGCAAGAGAATGGTAACCAACAACCAATAACTATTCTCTTGATCCTTATTTTAAAAAACGTGTTAGCTGCAGCTATAAACAGCAACTATTTCAGCAATCTTTGTCTTCTTGTTGTTTAACTGCTAAAATTTGCATAGAAAATTACCTATAGGCCTTGCTCTTTTCACTTTGCTCCAATCATCCTGTTGGTATAAACCTGCAATCTATTAGGTACGTTGCGGAACTTGAGAAATATTTAACCGCCAAACAGCGTCCCCATGTAAAAAAATGTCCCCATGTATAACAGCGGTTATGCAACACTATTACTAACAACTAAGCAACATAACTTACTAGAACTCGTAAGGAAAACAAGGAAAATTGGTTTTTGCTCATGCAATGTAAAACTTGTTTATTTGCACTTTCATAGCATTGGCAGTCGCATGTTCTGACAGTTAAACTTTCCGGTAAAAAATTATGTTATTTGCTTTAACCGGGATATTGGCTTTGTCCGCACTTGTGTGTCAAACTTGTGTGTTGAAAATTTCAACACGTACCTTTTTATTAAAAAAAAAACTAAATTTTATTAAATTAGAAAACATTTTATGAATTTTAGTTTATTTATCTTATTATTTAAAATAATATTTTTCTTTATATCCGTGGCTTCAAAGGGAATATTAGCAATGTCAAATAATATTTAAAAAAAATAGACTGCATTGTTTTGCTAACACTACAACGAACCTGGAATACGTTATTACCCATAATCCTCGGAGGCCTGAAATGCTTAACGTTTCGTATGTTTTATTTATTAAATCTAGCGAAAATTTTGTCGAATTTGGTCGCTCCCGTATTTTGGGAGCCTTGATTGCCTTTTTATTGCTACGTGAATAGCATAACATTTTCGAGAAATCTGTATTTTCTTTTCGTATTTAGTTTTTGATTTGTTATCGTTTCATTATTAATTAGGTCTTTCCTGCGACTCCATTCGCATGGAGTTTAGGTGAAAAAACACTTGGTTTTAGGTACAAACATGTGGGAATATTTAATTTAATTTAATTTTCCCTTTACTTTACGTCACATCAGAAATCGACATTCAAAATTTTAGGTTACTAGGCCCAATGTGGCTTGGGCTGTACATTTATAACCTATTGAAACAGTCAGTCATCATTTATAAAACTTTTGAGCTAACTTTACACTACTTACTACTTTTTTAGCCCCAATTTTTGAATTCCACCATATTTTTATGGTGACATAATTAATAATATTTTTAAATCAAAAGTCAATTCACCTATCTTTGTTAGAGCAAGCTCTCTGAGCTTTCAAAACCCATATCGTTTCACTTAAAATTACACTGCTTAAATGGAAAGTAGCATTTCCTACTTAGTATTCTGAAGCAGGATATTGAAGATAAATACATTTCGATTTCGAATTCAACAAAACGTTTTCCGGTTCGGTCTGCGGTATACATTGCCGGTAAAATTAATATTTTAAGTTTTTGTTTAATTCGCTGACATTTGCTTTAAAGGTGGCAAATTGATTAATGCATATACTATTTAAGATGGCAGATGGATTTCGGTGGGAGCCTAGAAGTTTCGAATTCACCTCGCGTCCTGAGCGGCGGGGTTTCGAGCCCAACGTGTGCGTATGAAGCTTTTTCTTAATTTCTCAAGTACATGCATTATTCACTCCTCTAGTTTTTTGGTGTAGAGTACATCACGTGGAATCCCGCACATGTTAAAAAAGTATGTAAAGTCCAAAATCCACACCGGGTCCATGTGTAGACATGGCCCAGATAGCCCTCACAGTGAGGTTAGGCCGTGCACTAGTGGGTTGTATGAGGCTATTCATTAAACGAGTGATTATTTTAGCGTGATCTTCGTAGCACTAGTTGCGCCACAATGCTTGTAGTGCAAGTAATGCCCTCTAGTGCTAACATCTTACTAAATTATTGTGTCGTTGATTTGTGGACTGGAGTCCATATTGCCACTCGAACGCGGCTCGTGATTAGCTGTACATCGAGGGACGCCTATGTTCATAATGTTCGTTATATGTACTTGCTGTGAACATACACTTTACCGCATTTTTGTTATAAATTGGTTTTGAAAATACCACACATCGCCCACATACGTATATGTGCTTGAACTACATATATTTTAGTGTATAATTTTTAACTATTCTGTGATATAGACGTTTTATGTGTTTATTTTGGAGTTCGGACTAACAACTTTCCTCTGGATTGCATAGGAGAAATTGATGCATAAGGATTTGTTGAGTAAATTGCACTGGTTTACTTTATCTAGAGGTAGTGCGTAACAGCCATACATACAACCCTAAATTGATTTTTAAATTTTTGAATAATACCTAATTTTTATTTTAAGTTTTGCTATTTATCTGGATGAACTACTAACATCTTTTTAAGTCTATGAATTACTAACATTATGAACTAAGTTATCTGAAATAAATAAATCAAATTCAATAAGCCGAGATACCACTCAAAAAAGTGGCGGAGTTGGCCGACAAAATAATGGAGGTTACTCCAGTAATTCCTGTGGCGCCGCCGCCCTCAGAATAAGGTATTCTCCTTGCGCAAGTTGCCGACTTTACCAACTAAGTAGCGGCATTATCAAACAGCAATCAGCAACGCAGCAGAGATCCGACTAAGAAACACAAAGCTACCTAGTTCCCACTCTACAAAACGAATGGATTAATCATTCGTATGGATTTCACTTTCAAATGTAGAAGTAGCAAAAATTAGTGTTTCTTTGCGTAGGCATGACAGAAAAAATCGTATAACTCTTTAGTACCTGTGTCCTTTAGTTCCGATATTCAAATATTTGCTTTGATTAGGTGTTTTAGTACTGTCTTTAGAAATGGTGAAAACTCAAAGAAGGCATTATTCATGATCGTAGTTTTAGATATATTTATTTTCTTGATTATCTTCTTTTATGCATACTTTGTATACTATTCTTTGCAATATTACTCTGACGTACCTCCAAAAGAACTAGGTTTAATACTTATTTGACACAACGGTTTCCGGGTCCTCCCACTTTTGACGGTCACGTTGGCCAAATAAAATAATAAACTACACCAATATTAACTATATTAGCTGTATCTACTTCACCTCATTTGTTAAGTGAGTGGTTGAGGCTGCGAAGGTTTCATAGAACATTTTATTATAGTTTCTAATATATTTATATTTGTAATTAATGTAATTGGAGCGCCAACTCGCAGCAGCCTGCGGAAAACGAAAAAGGCAGTCAGTAGTGGTGGCAGCCGACTGCCCCATCAAAAGTCGGCATCTATTCGTGGTAGATCGGAACACCAAGCGACGTATTTTAATTGATACGGGTTCCAATCTTCGTTGTGTTCCTCAAAATACGTTCCTGGTAGACGTCAGCAAACACAATACAAACTGAGCTTTGTTAATGGTAGTACCTAAATACTTATGGCACCATAAAAAAATCTTAACTTAGGTCTCCACCGAGATTTCCGGTAGAATTTTGTTATTGATGACGTCGTCACAGCCATCATTGGGTCCGATTTCCCAGCGTACTACAACCTGCTGCCCGATTGCAATAGCAAGCGCTTGTTGGATGGAAAGACGGGCTTATCTTCTCCAGCGGCTATATGTTGCGTTAAGCAGCACAGCGTAAAGGTGATGTTCGCATCTAATTCGCCTTTTAGCCACATATTTACTAAATTTTTGGACATCACCAAGCCACCTGGATTGGTAAGGGAGGTGAAGCACACCACGACCCACTATATTCATACAAGAGATGGTCCTCCAGTATCCTGTCGACCGCGTCATCTGAGACCTCAGATGCTCACAGCTGTTGAAAATAAATTCGAATTCCTATATCGACAGTATCTACATTAACAATAGCCTTCTTTTTTTTTTTAATTTTTCTAGGCATGACATTACTTTTGTGTATTGCAGTAGCGAGATTAGCTATGCACGCGAAGACTAAACAATTATGCAGTCGTGAACTATAAACAATTCGGTTAAAAGTTGATTGTTATTGTTACAGTTGGATAAATCGGGCTTAGATCTGTACGGAAATTATTTTAACAAATCAAATGAACTCAAATAAAAATTATTTGACTTAACAGGAAAACACAAGTTAGACGAATATTGACTAAAAAAAATTATTCTTTTCCAAAATATTTGAATGATAATCACTCACAGTACTCGTAGGTGGTTCTTGAGGTTATTGATACCGGTTTGACTGCATATCTATATGCTGGATTAGGGCCCCGAAGACGTTGGATTGGAACGGTTTTGAGGAAGTTGGCAAATTTTGACATTTTCTTACACAGCAGATCGGAGGTTTTTGTTGACTAACCCTTGCTAAACGGATATATAACAGATCCATATTAAAACACCAATTAACATTGTTTAAAATTTAATAATGGAATCAAAAATATTTTCTGTTTTATTTTTTATCTTTTTCTCTACCATGACGATACCTTGTGCCTCCCAACCTGCAGCACGGATGACGACGAAACAAACAAAACGGGCTGCGTAATCTATTGCTTGAAAAGACTGCGCACTTTACTTGATTTAAATAAATTTTTTGAATTGAATTTAATGAATTAAAATTATCAATTTTTATTTCAAGTTCATCTGCTATTTATTTATTTTTTTATCTCGTTTCGTTTATTGTGTTGAACAAAATTAATACCGAGTTTCAAGTTGATTTGACTTAAACGATTCGACAAAGTTTGTTTTTAAACACGGTATATATGAGTAGATGACATCTTAACCAATACAATGATCCCATAGACTAAATGCATTCTAACAAATTTAGTTAAGAACCATCTCAATTAGATCAGCCTACAAACAAAAGAACTGCATTGAAATCGGTTCATCCATACAGCCTGCTACGATTTCACAAAAAATGACGCACAAACACATTTACAGACAAAGATTTAAAGTTTTAACCCCCTTTGTTTTCGTGTAAAGTCAGCTCACAATAATGGTGTTTCGACACTAATAGTAATATGACAGTATTATAGAACATCGGGATCTCATTGATTAATTGCGGCAAAAATATGATGTTGGTAAAAGGATACAATTATGTAAGCTTAATAGTTTTAATGTTATCACTTTAAACTTTAAATTGATTGCTTAAACCTATAATATTAAGCGGAGAACTCAAGCCGTTAAACGTTATATTCGCAACTTTATACATTTGGCAGAATTTTTGCTCAATTGAACTTCTAAAGTATCACCGCTTTACGCGAAAATAGGTTGTGTTTACTTTATTATGACATCTTTAAAACATGCGTTAAAGGATTTTATTTCGTTAACTGTTAAGTCTGTAAAATAAGCCTGAATAGGAAGAATAAATTCAAAAAATATACAGGCTCTTATGTTCATACCTTTATATTTTTTTCAGTTAATTTTAATGTTTAAAAAATATGATAAAAATAAAATCTCCAGCTCCTTGGTATATATATAATAACATTATCAAATCTTAAACATCGTCCACATCTTTGCATGAAATTTAATATTTTACAATAATCAACTTAATTTTGAAACGTATTTGTAATGTTGTACTTAATGTGGGCTAATTAGGTATTTCACGATAAGTAAGTAATTCAATACATGTCTGAGTGAGTATTCAAATAAGTTAATTGGTAATTAGGTATATTAGGTATTTTTTAAAATATTGGACAAATATTTTCCAAGCGGCTTTACCCATGTTTGATTTGGTTATTAGTGTAGGATTTCTATGGTAATTCTGTGATGTGATTCTACTAAAAAAGTTCGCCATTGCAAGCTTTATCTTTAGCTTTAGTTCGTTCAAGTGGAAATCAGCTATGGTTCTAAGTCCTGCGAGAACTTTTGATTTTTTTCGGCATAAAAACTACACTATTGCGTCGTTTTCCCTCTTTGAAACTATCCTGCTGTTGCTCGGTTGCGATAGGAAGGAAAGTCAAACTAACTAAAAAACTCTAAAAATTTTATGATAGATCTAATTAGGATAATAGACAAATGAATAACTAAGATATTTAAGCAGGTCCCTTGCGCCGCAGTTGTCGTATCCCTGATATCTGATCTGATATAAATAAATAAATAAAATCCCTTCACATAGTATTTATTTTAGCTACGTTGAATTTTAGCTCAATAAGATGCTTCGTTGCGGCGTGATTAAGTAACATTTAAATTTAAAACTGTCGCATTTACTTTATTAGTACGAAGGCCCATTTCAATATTAACCTGTCGTTTTATAACATTGACGTCATTAGTCATTACGTAGACGAATGGCAAGAACAAAACTCTTAGGCTGGGTTGCACCAACTAACTTTGACGGGGCGGTTAAATTTTAAAAAAGGTGCCTATACAAATTTTCATACAATCTTCCATTTTTGACGGCTGGTTAACGTTAAAGTTTGTTGGTGCAACCCAGCCTAATAAATGTATTATGTCCTACCTACCGTCTGTATGTCACAGCTTTATAATATAGTCGTCTTTGTATTGGTTTCAATGATATTTCACATAAAGGTGTCTCTTGTAAACCACCATCCGAATTTGTCATAAAAATCAGGAAACGTTTTCTTTGTCTCAATAGCTTCTTTTGATTGTGTATTTCGCTTCAATCATATTTTGATTCTAAATCACAGACAGGTTGTTCTAATCTTAATCATTATTTTCTTGGTTTTGAGATTAAAAAGTTGTTTACAAACAAAGCCAAGAATAAAGGGTTTTATTCAGTCTACTGACAGCCCCATAAACTTATAATGAATCCGCTACGCGTAGTCACATAGTACATATTAAAGTCTACGTGACGTGACTGACTATCTGTGGATCACGTAGGATATTGTTTATATATTTTCAGGGTTACATTATTATCCAATTCGAAACGCTTTATTGTAATGAACGAAGCTTAGACTTATTTATTTACAGTGTTTTATTTTGATTTGTTTTTAAAAACACTAAAAATATTTATACTTCAGATAAAACTAATGTTTTTATAAAATAAGCTACTAAGAGCCATGCGTTATTTTTTTATTTATAAATATAAAATATTTATAAAAAATTTATAAAATTACACATGGGCGTGTGTAGGAATTCGTAATATATATTGGTTGTAGTCACTGGTATAGCGGTGACTACAAATTCTTGTAAGAAATTGTTTAATCTTTCAGGTACTTTACGACGTATGGGCCATATTTATATATGCCACCTTAACCCATATACACCAAATCAGAAGCAGTGTTGAGATGATAGGCTCACCACTTGTCACGCAGGACTTAAGTGGTTGGTGATAAGAGGCTTTCCTCTACATTCTGATGTGGGTGTGTATACAGCCGCTGGTTACCCGTCTGGGGACAAAAACCGTAAGTGACAATCTAAAATAAATCACGACAGGCGGGTTTTAAAGTGTCGTTCAGAGATGCTTGAAATTCATAAGAGGGTGATGAGTGACAGTGTGAATATTTTGATTGAGATAGGACATGTATTACACTGAGGTCAACGGTGAAGAATGGTACCGATAGTTTTGAAAAATTTGGTATCATTTTGGAAAACTACATTTAAGATTTGTTATTTGACGATTTGTTATGAAAGGAGGTGGATGAAAAAGTCTGGTTTCGTCGTTCTGTTGGAGAATCGATTTGTATGATTTTCTTAAGTTTATGACTTTAGTAGAAGTATTTTTTTATAAATCTTATTATATAATTGTTTTTACTGTCAGATATCAAAATAAAAAGAGTTTGGTATATTGATACCATTTTTCACAAACGGATATTGACACTCTAAAGATACCTACTTTATATTTGGAAAATTGTTTTTCCTATAATCAATGTTTAGCTTCAAATGGTAACGAGAATCATAATTCAGATCAATAATGATAGATCGATTTGCAATTGAGTCAGTCACCTATTTGAATCTTGTTCAGTTTTCGAACGTCAAAACGTGTACAAATGCTGCTTAAATATACGCTATGTCTAATAATAGGAGCATTTTGTTGACATGCATATTATGCATTAAATGCGCTCAATGCTCTCTATGTGAACATTCGATCGTTCTGTTGACCAAATATGAATGCACTATAACGTGACGTTCGGACCACTTTTAACGCACGTGCTCGGAAGGTAGTGGATGCGCTGTCAAATAGTGAAGGGCCATATTGTTTGTTTACATTTGGTGAACAGAACGATTTTAATGTCTATGCGATGTCATAGCTCTCAGTACCGTCAATAAAATGCACTTTTGAATAAAATCTGTTTGCAGTCTTATTTTTGAAACAAAACTCGATAATAATGGATTTTTAAAGGAAATTGCTGGTAGCTAAAATGTAGCTTAGAAGGTCGACTTTGCTGATTGAAGGTTACGGGTATTTTGGAGTACATTTTTTGAACCGACAGTTTTTGAGACATAACTTAATAATAATATATTTTAAAGGAAAATCGCTGGAGGCAAGACACGGCTTTGAAGAACGACTTCGCTGAAAGAAAGTTTGGGAAATAATGATCACATTACTATTTCATATTTTTAAATAAAAATTGTTTTGTGTTATTTTAGGTATTTATAGGATTTGGAACTTCAACAAAGTTAAAGAGATTACTAACTCGCAAGCAATTTAAAATTAAGCTTTAATTATGTTACATTGAAACGGTAAACTCTTAGCTTAAGTTTAGCTTTAGCTTTGTCAGACATCTGAAGCCGTAAAGTGTTATATTCGAAACTTTTCACATTTTGCAGCAATTTTTGCTCAATTAAACGTCTAAAGTTATACCACCGCTAAAGTTATACCACCGCTAAACGTGAAAGCTTAACGATTCTACTAGCAAGATTTTGTAAGTAGACAAATACACGTTATTTATAGCTAAATGCGCACTACTTTAAAAATTACACAGGAAAAAAAATTAACTTTATTTTATGTTTTCAAAATTTTAAATTAGGGACTTTTGACACAACAAGCAAATGAACTAACAACCCCTGAGAAATTTGGGTCGTTTTTTTAAAAAAAAATATATAATTATTTTATAAGTATAAGGTGGCAAACAAGATTGAGGTACGCCTGATGGTAAGCGGTCACCGCAGCCCAAGCTAGTTTCCTAATATCTCTTCATCGTTCTCAGTACCTAACCTAACTCACTACATTTTACTGATGTTAAAAATCGACTTCTTGTGCTTTTTTCCTCTAAATAGGACTGAAATTAGAAACGGAAATAATTTGTTCAGTTTTTCAAAAAACAAAAAAATAACAACTATTTAATTGAAAACTTAACGCCCAGCAATAACCACACGCAAGTGAAATAAACACGCAAAGTTTCAATTAAAATCTGCTTTTTGTTTTTACAAAGTTATAGCTACAGATTTATAGTCCTAAAAAAAGTCTTAAGGTTGAAAAAATAAGGTACTACGATTCTTGGTATAACTATTAAAGCTAGTTTGTTAACGCTGAGAATATGAAATTTCAGTGTCAATTAAATTAAATATTCTCAATTTGTTCTAAAATAAATATTTAGATTTAGGAATTGTTAGGATCATTACATCTTTTTGATGTGAGAAGCTTGTGGCTTAGTCGCATCCGTGTATCGAAAAAGCAAGGTGAAGTTAAGCAACGTCGGGCATAGTCAGTACCCGAATCGGTTACCGCCTAGTAGTACATTTTTAAACTCCTCTGTGCTTCGAAGGGCATGTCAAACCGTCGGTCCTGGCTGTTATCATATTATGATAGCACTTAGAGGCCTTAAGAGTGAGTTGAATACTATGACCGTTGTTTGGAATAGTGCAACCTCCATAGTGCTTTACGAGTTTTTTACGTCCTTGAATGGAAGACATCTTAATTGACACTAATAGTTTCAATCTTCTTATATTGCATGCGAAAAATACTGATTACTTTAATTTGTAAATGTAATAATTCAACGGATATCACGGTGCTTCTATTCTTCAATAGAAACCCAAATGAACCAAAACAACCGTCGAGTGGCCAATAGCTCAACACACGATTCACCTTGAGTCTATCTGGGTGACTATGGCCTAAGCCCCCTTATTGAAGGTGGCCTGTACCCCTACATTGGGGCGTTTAATGGCTGAGGCAATCAAACAAAACTGGCAATTAATAAAATAAAACTAAACGTTTGGTGACCTTAAGGAGGTATTTAAATGTAAATATAAGTGCTCAATCTTTTTTCAAATTTGATAAGTTTTATACACATAATATTTATTTATGTATATCAAAAAAAAACCAACAATTTATGAGTATCTCAGCAAACCTACAATTTACGTGTATACCAAGCGTAAGATAATCTTACAAACATAATTATTCAAATAAAAGTGTAAATTTGTAAATTAAATAAGTACATAGATAAATACGTGTTTATAAATTTAAACTATTATCAAAGGAACTGAATCAATAAATACAATCATAACATTACATATTTGGTGACTTACATATGTCAAAGTGATTGGTTCGATTTAGTTTTATTATGTGCGGACAACAAATGAGATATGATATTAAAGCTATTATGAAGGGTATAAATGTCAAAATGTCGTCTTGGGATATTCTTTTGATCCACATAATACTAACATTGATCTAACAAATCTAACCAGCGTTCTTGCAACTTTGCCACAAAGTTAAGGCATTAAGGCTGGGTTGCACCAACTAACTTTAACAATAACAAAAAGCCGTTGGCTCGTCAAATACTCGGTTAAGCAAAAAATGGAGTGCACCATCTGACAATTGTAAAATTACGTCATAACTTTAACATAAACAATTAGTCGCCGAAAATGACTGGTGATAGTTAAAGTTACAATTGATAAGCCGCTAAATGATCATAAAATGAGGTTCATTACGTGAAATACAACAAATTTTAAATACCTGTTGATTTGAATATTATGTAGGTAGCATTGCTGATGAAAACATTTATCCAAACAGTATTTCAGGTACCTATGTCACAAAATTGTAAAGCCTAGTCGTAATAGTTATTTAAACCTTTACAAAAAACAACTTTTGATAGCACTTAAACAGAAAGTATCCATATTTATTTTTTATTTTCCAATGAAAACATCAACATAGTTACAATATATGTAGTTGCACTATTTATGCACACTTAGTTACATATCGCGCCATCCTTATCTCAGCTCACGGTTACTGCCAATCTACATTGACATAAAAATAAAATAATCTACAATTTTTGTCTGAAGTATTTTACGATAAAACTTACCGTTTTGGTGAAAATCGCTAAAAATTTTTTTTTTAACCTTTGACATTGAATAAAAAATTTTTCATACAAGAGAAGAATGGGGAACTTTCAAATTTTATTTTTTATCATATTTTAAACAATCTTACTGATTTTCAGCTTGGTGGGAATTAAGGTAGCTTCGAATGTCTAAATTGTCCGAACTGATAAATTAAGGACTGTTTTGTTCTGGCTATGCTTTGGCAGCTTCGCACAATATTTTATTTATTCATTGTGCAAGGCATAGATTCAAGTCCTTTAGCATAGCAAAACACGTAGCAATAGCATACAAGTTGTAAAAACTTGTAGGACGGTGCAAGCCAAATTAGTGAATTGTAACGGTTGAAATGTCAGTTCTTTTTAACAATTACTTTAACAATCGTTTTGGTGCAATACAGCCTAAGTGCTATTATATATACTGTGGTCAAGATGAGTTTAATTTATTTCGAAACTTAGAGCCAGAAGTGATTAGAATAATTTAAATTAAAAAAAAAATAGGCCAAGTGCGAGTAGGATTCGTGCACGAAGGGTTCCGTAAAACGGCAAAAAAATCACGTTTGTTGTATAGGAGCCCCCCTTAAATATTGGTTTTATTTTTATTTAATTATTTATTTTCAAAGTTAATATATAACTAAATATTCTGTAAATATTTCAAGCGCCAACTTGTTACCGTTATTAATATGAAGCAAAAACGAGCAAACAAAATCACGTTTGTTATGTGGGAGCCCCCTTAAATATTTATTTTATTCTGTTTTTTAGTATTTGTTGTTATAGCGGCAACAGAAATACATCTTCTGTGAAAATTTCAACTGTCTAACTATCACGGTTCATGAGATACAGTTTGGTGACATACGGACAGACGGACGGAAGGACAGCGGATTGTTAGTAATAGGGTTTCGCTAATTACCGATAATATTTGGGTACGGAACCCTAAAAACCGCTACAGTGTGAGTCTGTCTCGCGCACCGAGGGTATCGTAAAAACTTATTTTATGTATATAGATCTATATTTGTGATGTAACATCTTGCTTCTAGCCAAATTTAATGAGTTTAGGTCAACGGGAAGTACCCCATAGCTTTTGATTTATTTGTGTCATAATATACAACAAAAATAACTGTATTTTGGGCATATTATTTTATTGCATTGACTTAGAAGTTTGATTATTTTACAACTTTAGGTAAGAATTTGATATTAATTTAAACTTGATACCTATACGCGTTCTTGAGTAAAAGGGTATTACCAGATAGGCAGACAAACTTTTTTTTATGTGTCATAACTAAAAATTAGCAAATTTCGGATTTCTTCCTTTTTTAGAGATGAGATAAGACCTTACTTCGTAACAAATTTTGCATTTCTAGGACAACTGGAAGTACTCCATAGGTTTTGATTTATTTGTGAATGCCAAAATATGTGACAAAAATGCCCGTATTTTAACATATAGCTTGATTTTTTAAAGCTTCAAGCGACTGTAGACCTTAGTTTTTGCAATTAATATCAAATTTTATTGATACCTTCGCTCGTTCCTGAAGAAAAGGGTCTTGACAGACAGACAAAAAAAATGATCAGATAATGGTTTAACAAATAAAGAACAAGCAAACCAACCCAAATAGCATAAACTTTAATGTATATGTATATTTTTAAAATTAATTTATCTGTCTTAGCTTCATCTTACTACATGAAGTTTCACTTACTTAAAGGGAGTGGAAAAAGAGCATCCCGATCTCCTAATGTGCCAAGTGGGTCTTTGCATTTTGTAATTTTAAGAACGTTTCGTGTTTCCGACCCTTAAAACTGTAATATCACTGAAAAACCCAGAACGTAATCTATAAGAAAATTTTCCACAGGGAAATCATATATTCATGCCCTAAAGATAGGCCAGTACACGACCTATGTAGTACGTACGAATTGCAAATAAATAGGTAATTTAAATTTAAAAGAAAATCACAAATTTCAAAACAGACAGAATGTTTCGTAAAAATGTTTTTTTTTTTTAATTTTTTATAACTAATTATTTTACAAAAGTGTCATTGCCTTTTAGATATTTAGCTTTTAATGAGAATTACATGGAAAATCTCATCGTACTAAAATTACGAGTCAAATAGACAGACAAATAGATAGTGAGGGTAAAAATTTTTATTGCAGTATTTTTTTTTCTAAAAAAAAATAGAGAAACAGGAATTATATTACATTCATAATTAGTGTTTTATGTTTTAGATCATCAGTGTACTATAGTGTGCAGCAAAGTTGCGAGTAGTTAAATATCGAAGCTGCAGTACCCATAGTAAAACGCGGTAAAAGTTTGCTGCACTATGTATACACATATATTATCTATACTGTGTACAAAATGAAAACAGTAACAAGTTTTAAAGACATTGTAGAAATGCTATTCAAAACTTGTCCTCGCGTAAAATGTATTGCTGCTTGCTGCTTGCTGCCGTGAAATGTGGAAAGTTTACGATATAACGTTTTACTGTTCGACTTATTTGCTGAAATGTAGCTTACTGGTTTCACATAATTGTAACAAAATTCCTTTTGCATGCAACTTTGTTTGATGTCTTGTCTAATAAAATTACTCTATTTATTTATAAAAAAAAAACGGGCCCAGTGCGAATCGGAATTGCGCACCAAGGGTACCTACCACCATTTATGAAATTTAAATACACAAACAAAAATAAAAAGTGTGATGTTAAGCGGTCGCCCATGCAATTACTGACCAAGCCCGACGTTGCTTAACTTTGAATATCGTTTCCAACAAACAAATATGTTACTGTTTCGCTTAATAATAGCTAGATAGCGCTGTTACGTCGAATTAAGTTGGTGAATGGCTCGGATCCACTCACACTTGGCCGGTTTTTATTATTTGTTGGTATTCCTTAGAGCTCTCATCATGTGTTACTGTTTACGATAGAGCAACTAAGTATTAATTTTGTACACTGTACCACCAAGCGCGCGCCCGAATCCAAACGTAAATATTGGTATTTATTTAGTATTAGTATATTTGTATTCTAAAATGTTACATTGTTAATAAACTTATATTTAATATCTGTTTTACACAAGTACCAACTTCATCTAAGTACCTTATTACTTATCGCCCTAGGCGAATGGTTTCGGAAATGGAGAATCGAAGTGAATCCCCACAAAAGCTCTGCCGTTCTCTTTACCTCAGACCGCCCTCCGCGGCCATCTCCCCTCTCACTCTTCGGCCGTGCCATTCCTTGGCAAAACAAGACCAAATATCTCGGTGTGACCCTGGATAGGCGTTTGAACTTCCGCGATCACACCAAAATAGTTAGAGACCGAGCCGCTTTTGTCCTCGGTTATCTATATCCCATGATAGGCAAGTACAGTAAGATGTCGCTTAAAAATAAGCTGACTCTTCACAGAACTTGCATCCGCCCCATACTTAGCATATGGTAGCGTCGTTTATGCGTTGTCGAAACGCAATCTCCACAAACTCCAGACCCTCCAAAACCTCTTTCTCAAAGCGGCCTCCGGAACCTCCTGGTACGTCCGCAATGCGGACCTACACAGGGACTTCGAGCTCCCCACGATTCCCCAATATCTCAAAGACCTGGCAGTCCGCTTTTTTGAGCACACACAAAATCATCACAATGATAAATTATTTTACTTCTACTTACCGCCAAGTCCCCTGGCCCCTGGTGTTACAAGCGTCCATAGGCTGTTGTGGCCGCTTACCATCAAGCGGACCGTAAGCTTGTTTGCCATGTTAGTGCTGTAAAAAAAAAAGACAATGTATATTTTGCTATGATAGCGTTGAATTTCTGCACTGCGTATTTCTCTATCCGTCAATCAAAAGAATCATTATTGCAAGTTAGATTTATGCAATTTATGACGAATCAACAATCCCGAATGGTCTCACAGACCACACTTCGGTACTTATGTAAGTACAATGGCACGTCGGTAATTAAAGGTTAGTATAATTGCAATATAGTGCCTTCAGGACTCCGGCAGGGCTTTAGGCACCACTGTCGCAGTAACCCATGCACGGAAGGTGCTGAAATTAAAATTGAACTTCACGTCGGAGCAAAGGATGCTGCTTTACAAGTAGCAAGTTTGGCCCCATATGGAGTACTGCTGCCATCTCTGGGCGGGTGCACTCGGATACCAGCTTGGCCCTTTTGACTCAGTTCCCCGTTACGCAGTAAATTCTTAAGACACGTTGACGCCGCCTTATTTAATGTGAGGCAATATGGCGGAGCTGCGTACTGGTGGGGTGATGACGACATCATTGAGCGTGTGTGCGTCGTCACGGGGCCTCTGCGTGTAGCGTGGGCGGTAATCACAACCTCCGATCGGTCGCTAGGCGTTCTGCGTAACATAATCAAAGAGCCATAGGAATCCCACGCTGATAAATATAGGGCGGGCGGAACCGCTGGCTGGTTATGATTTTCCCCTTGAAATTAAAAATTAGCTTAAGGTTTTGCAAATCATACTTACGAAAGTTATTTGGAAAAAAAAAAAATATTTACTATTTTTAAACTCTAGATTTTATAGTTATCGTTTAAAATTTCAATTAACAATAAAAGGTATTTTTAGTCAATTAAAAACCTATTAAGCGTAAAAAGAGTTATTTAATTAAATTAGGATGTATCACAAAAATAAAAAAAGGGAAATAAAAACCTCGGTTTGTCTGTCAGTCTAATCGTTCGTGTGTATACAAGTATGTTTCTCAAGGGACTGTTTGACGAAAGGGTGTTTTGACAGATGTAAAGAATATAAATCTAGATTGGGTTTGATATACAGGGTTAAACATATGCATAAAAATTCAGACTTGTCTTATGTAAAATAAATACTGAAACAAAAAATAGGAATCGGTTAAAAAACCTTGCCATTGCTTAACACGGAGTTACCACTTAACACTAAAAGTGCCGACGTCACATTTTTGTCCTACCGGCAAATTTAATCTTATCTAACTTTTTAAATCTTTTATTTAGGTCCGTAAAACTATTTTACTTTTAATAATTTGTTGTATTTATAAAAACAAAAACTGTTTTCAATTTTTTAAAAAGAAAAGTTAATGGAAAAAAAGCGATTTACCGAAAACTGTCGCTGGGTCATTTGGGTCATGAGTCCCAGTCAGTATTCTTAGGTGTCCTATGTGCAAAAAAACTGTATGTAATAAATGCACTAATAAAGAATATCATTTGTGCAATATTTGCTCTTTAAATAGTAACAACTACTTTATAGGTTTTTTATAATTTAGTATAGTTAGGATTACTATAATCAAATAAATTAAAATCTTATGTCCTCTGTGCATGCTTGGACTAGAGAACTGGACTGGATCTTTGACAAAGTACCTCACCAGCGACTATTAGTAAAATTGGAGCATTTCGGCATCAGGGGAAAACTTTTGAACTGGATTAAGGAATACCTTACACAACGCACATTCCAGGTTACAGTTGGAGAAACCTTGTCACAGTCACAATAAGTGCTCAGTGGAGTCCCGCAGGGAAGTGTGCTTACTCCAACATTATTTGACCTTTTTGTCACGAATCAGATCGCTTTGTTAATCTCAAACACTTTTTTTTGCAGATGGTAAATTTTTTGGCAACCTACTGATGCAGTAGGTATACAACAGTGGATAATTAAACTTAATGCAAACAAGTGTACAGTGCTGCACTTAGGGAGCAATAACCCCTTTCTAACATATGTATTGGCTGAAGGTTCTTCAATTTCTGCAGTGAACTTTTACAAGGATTCGGGGATATTAATAACAAGCAAATTAAAATGGGCTGATCATATAAGTACACTTGTGAAAAAAGCTAACTTCTTTACATCATACGGAGATCCTTTCAGTTCATCAACATATCAACATTCATAAAATATACAAGACTTATGTAATACCTTTGCTTGAGTATGCATTTGATATGCATATGATTTGTATAGAGTACGTACTTATTGCAAACGACATCACTCACTTAGAAAGTGTTCAAATCAAGGCTATTAAATTACCTTTAGGCCAAAAAAAGAAATCATATGAGGAGAAGCTTGAAATACTAAACTAAGATGTATGAGGGGTTATCTAAAACACTCAAGAAGACACCATCTTACTATTACACGCTTCAGATCCGAAACCAGTCTCGCGCACCATTTCCTGAGTAATCGTGTTGTGGAAACTTGGAACAGATTGTCAGCCAACGTAGTTTCAGCTTATTCAGTAAACTTATTTAAAAATAGACTGGACAAGTGGTTTAAAGACTTATTACTAGAGTGACATATTAAGTGAACAACATTGTTGTGAAAAGGACTAGGAAATTTCCATCACATGAGATAGACACACCAGCAACTTATGCTGCTCGTCCATAATAATAATAATAATAATAATAATAATAATATTAATAAAAGTTGTGATGATTTTTAATAATCACCCAAAAACATCAGACTCTTAACAAATTATTTGTTTAATTTTTGTTTTATATTTCTTATTTTTTTTCCTTATTACTTAGATTTGATTTAAAATAAATAAATTAACATGTTACAAGTATCTTACAAATAGTTTTTATCATAACATAAGCAGCAAACAGCATGTATCCATATACTTTTGATCGTTGCATCAAATACAATTTTATTTTAAGACATTGTGGCAATTAAAATCACACTTAATTGTGAGTGTCTATGTGTGTTTTGATGAGAATTGGTATGGAGGTACTTGACACCTTGAATTAACACATAGGCTACCTTTCATTTCGAAATATTTAAAGTATTATTTTAAAGGAATAAGTATTACCAAGCTTGAACGAACTATAGCTACAGCTATAGCAAACTTCATTTGTATAATTAAGGAGTTTATTAGGAACTTCCACGCCGATAACCAAATTAAGAGAGGGTCGAGCCGCTAGCAAAATTCATTAATTACCAGCTATCCGATTAACATTATAAATGCGAAAGTTAAGATTTTTGGTTGTTTGTTACTCAATTACGTTTTAACCACTGGTTGGATAGGGTAGCAATTAAGATGAAATTTAGTACGGAAATAGTTTGAGTCCCGTGCAATAGGCTATTTTTCATTCCTGAAAATTCAGAACTTCCTGCAGGAAAACTATACGTTTATTACTCAATCCTGCCGCAACGGACATCCAATTGAGCTGAAATTTTGCACAGAGATAGTTGATGATACGGAAATTGACAAAGGCTACTTTTTATCCCTGAAAATTCAAAAGTTCTCGCGGGAGTAACTATAACCTTATTCCACGCTATAGCTTGTTATACAACAAACAAACCTTTTTAGTATAATCAAGGTGGAGCCGCGTGCAAAAGCTAGTTTAGATTAAGGACAAACAAAATAAAATTAACAGTATGCAATGACAGTAAAATAAATATGCTTTTAAAATTTTTAAACTAATTCAATCAAACAGAAATTACCTTTTCTCTAATACCGTTCGTGACTGGAAATTTCATATTTTATCAGAAAAATAAACACCCCTTTATATAGCGAATATTCGGTATTGTTTACAAGGGGATTAACCTAAAAGGTATTAAGGAAAACAAAAAATAAAATGCTACAAAAAGTGTTCTCAAAGTTAAATATTTAGAGAAGTAGGACTAAATTTAATTAAATCCCCTTTGCTTATCTGAAAATGTGGTAAAATGCCAAATATGCTTAAAAAAATGTTACTGTCGTGGCAAACAAGCTTACGGTCCGCCTGATAGTAAGCGGTCACCGTAGCCTATGGACGCTTGCAACACCAGGAGTATCACTAGCGCGTTGCGGACCCTTCAGAAGTCTAATAACTTCTTTCTTGAAGAACCCCATACTGTAGTCCTTGGAGAAAACCTTGGCAGGGAGCTCATTCCACAACCCAAGCGTTCGCGGGAGGAAGTTTCTCTGAAACCGCACTGTACGCGACCATTTGGGTTCTAAAGTGTGAGAATGAATTCCCTGCCGATGGCGACCGGTGCGATGGTAGAAAGGAGCCGAGGGCATCATTTCGATCGATTCCTCAAACCCATTGTACCAGCGGTAGAACACACACAGGGAGGCAAAGTCTCTCCTCAGACTTAAGGGCTCGATACCGCAAGTGAGTTTGGAATCGTTGACAATTCTCACAGCCCGTCGTTGATAGCTAATAAATAGCTACGTTATCCTTAACCCAGCGTGAATGAGGTGAGAAATTGTTACACCAGCTATGAGGCGGGTAGGAGATACCCGAAACTTTGATGTTCAATTTTTGATACTATGATTGTGTAAGAAGCATTTTTTACTTGAGAGTTATTAATAGTGGTATTCATTCATCAATGATAGTTAAATAAATTAATACCAACGTTGTACAAAAACCGTTATTTTTTATTGAAATAACTAAGCACGTAAATATAAAAAAAAAACTAAAAATAAATGATAAAATTAAAAATAAATATAAATAAAAAATACTTAATATAAATATAAAAAAATACAAGTTTAGGTAGTTTTACTTCCTTTTTGCAAAAAATTTAACATAATTATAACTTCTTGGTAAACATAGCAATAGTATCTTTTTATTATTATCACTAAAAAAACCAGAAAAGTGCGATTCTGGCTTGCGCACCGCGGGTTCCGTACAAATTATACGTAAATAGTTCTTTCATCATGCGATCCAGTCTCCGGTTTAAGCTTATCAGTTTTTGGATTTTTTCCTATATTTGTGATGTCTTACTTCTTGCCAAATTTCATAATGCTAGGTCAACGGGAAGTACGCAATAAAAAATATTTTAGGCATATTTTTTCTTGCATTGATTGAAGTGACCGTAGACTTTAGTATAAGATATTAATTTCAACTTGATACCTTCACGCGTTCCTTAGAAAAAGGATCTTAACAGACAAACAGACTGACGGACAACAAAGTGATCCTATGATGAACTTAGACCTCTTAGGTTTAAGATCATGCACGTAATCAATCTCCGCACGTAAAAATCGCGTATTCCATAGATACCTATTGGCTTCATTCATTTTGAACAGCAATGTCTTGTCTTTCTTTCTTTTTTTAAATACAGTCTCAAATCTAAATGATCCAAAATACTCTTACCTCCAGCTACTGCAACAAGATTCGCATGGCAATAATAACATTTAATAATCTGCGCTTAAAAACTTCTCGGGTCTGTCATACCCGACCTTACTCTCGCCGGGTTAATAACACATACAAAATGGCATAGAATATATTTTGTTTTGATAGAAATACTATTTTAGTTTAAAATACCTAAACTATGTAGTTTTGTAAATCAAGTCGTAAGAAAATAGATGTGAAGAAATAACGTTGCAACGAAGCAACAGGGATATTGGAGAGAACTTGAAGAACATACTTTTTTCTATTATTAATCAAGAGTTTTCACTGATTTTTCTTACTTCGGGGCACATTTCCTTCTAAATGAAGGTGTATCCAAATAACTTGGTTTTTGACACGGGGATAGTAGGGCGTAGAGGAATAGAGATGACCTAATGTGATGATTGTGTATATATATATATATATTAGTTTATTTTATGTTATGTATTTGATATATATATATTTATTTTGTTTAGATGTTTGTACGTATTAGTATTATTTATTATTCATATGTATTTAATTTATCTATTGCTATAATTGTATATATTATGTAACTGTTGTTTTTTTTCTTTTTCTTATATTGTTAAGTTTCAGTTAGCACATTCTACTCAATAATTTTATAAAGTCTCCTCTACCCAAAGGTTGTCTGGAAGAGATCGCTCATTAGCGATAAGACCGCCAATTTGTTATTTCTTTTATATTTTTAATTGTTTTGTATTCTATATGCGCAATAAAGTATATTATTATTATTATTATTAATAATACTTTTAATTTTAGTGCTCCAGGTATCGATAACATTCCAAATATTGTACTAAAAAACTCTCGGAC
Organism: Apoda limacodes; assembly: GCA_946406115.1. NCBI lineage: Eukaryota > Metazoa > Arthropoda > Insecta > Lepidoptera > Limacodidae > Apoda > Apoda limacodes. The sequence goes on along the minus strand of OX291555.1, from coordinate 25,989,929 downwards.
GATTTTGTGCACTATGATTGCGCATCTGTGTAATCTTAGTCTTACTACTGGGATTTTCCCAAAAATTTTCAAAGAAGCGGCTGTCGTGCCCGTGTTTAAGAGTGGTGACGCAGATTCAATTGCTAATTACAGACCTATATCACTACTGAGCGCAATTAGTAAAATCATGGAAAAAGTAGTTAACACTCGTCTAATTAAATTCCTCGAAAGCAAAACCATACTGGCATGTACCCAATACGGTTTCCGCTCGGGTAGAAATACTGAGGATGCGGTAGCTAGGCTCTCGGATATCGTTACAAAGGCAGTAGACAAGGGTGAAAAATGTGTTGCTATATTTTTGGACCTGCAAAAAGCATTCGATACTGTCTCATTACCAATTTTGTTGCGTACTTTAGAGTGCATGGGAATAAGAGGTATGGTCCTGGAGTGGCTCCGAGACTATTTGAACGGTAGAAGTCAGGTGGTTAAAGTAAAAAACTCTTGTAGCTCCAGCTTTCCGGTCACGTATGGAATACCGCAGGGTAGTACCCTCGGTCCGACGTTATTTTTGGCTTACGTGAATAGCCTTTGTAAACTTCAAATAGATAACGTGGAAGTACTGGCTTTTGCAGACGATACTGTATTGATTTGCCGTGGGAAAACATGGTCACAAGTTCAAAAATCTGCCGAAATGGGCCTCAGACGAGTTATGCACTGGCTCGATGAGCATTTACTAACTATTAACGTAACTAAAACAAAATACATCTGTTTTAGAATAACGGAAGCTACAAGTCCAGGGTTAAATTTTTCAATTAAAGCCCATACTTCCCAATGCAAACTTGAAAATTGTGGCTACTGTGACTGCATTGCCATTGCCCAAACCGATACCCATAAATACCTGGGCGTTATCATAGATTGCCATTTAAACTGGAAACCACATATATCTTCACTTAGCAAAAGAGTACGTAAATTACTTCCAATTTTTAAAAACCTTCGCGATGCTGCTGACTGCAATCTATTGACCAACGTATATTATGCCCTTTGCCAATGCGTCCTGTCTTACTGCTGCCCTATCTGGGGTGGAGCTGCTCCAACTCATCTGCTTGAGCTGGAAAGAGCCCAACGTGCAGTCATCAAGGTCATGTTCCATAAGCCCAGGAAATACCCTACCCAGAAACTTTATGAAGAATCACGCTTCCTCACAGTTCGCCAATTATACATCTTCTTAACAGTCTTACGTCATCATAAATCTGTCGACCCATTGAAATTTTCACAGAGCAAAAGAAGAATTCGAACTCCTGTCCCCTCCTTTAACTCAATGTTCGCTCGACGTCAGCTATATTACATGGGGCCATTCATTTATCGGTTAGTTAATGACACGTACCAAATCTACAAAATGCCTAAGTTTCGTTTAAAAGCAACACTTAAAAAATACTTAACGGCCCTTGATTACCCTAGCACAGAAAAAATTCTACGAGTATAAAGCAAAAACCACTAGGAACTTGTATCCTTCAATATCAACATGTACCACCGCATACACTCACCCACACGACACTCAAGTAGCCATAAACGCCTGACACTCACTCATGACTCAGACGCAGCACACACAAACACATAGGCACATAACATACACCAATATACAAACAAGACACATACGATCATATTCATAGCTCACACACACTCTCTCTCACACACCCACACACACATACACAAACACACACACACACTCACACACACACACACACACACACACTCACACACTCACACACACACACTCACACATACACATGCTCACACGTATTTTCACACATCCCGTTTGATTAATAATATTAGATACTGGCCAGGGGTGGAGGGTTGGTAACCTGAGACACAGGATTCTCCTAGTTCAGGTACCAACCCGCCATAATTCTGATCGATCCTAGATTTAATTTTAGAATTACATTCTACTGTATTAAATTTGTGATTTGTAATGTAACACTTATGGTGAGAAATAAACGTTATTACGTTATTAATCCTGCTCGAGATTTCCCTCGAGCTTTGTATTATTTTTTACAGTGGCACTATTACTTCACATCGTAAAAAAGCAACGAATAAGCCCAATTTATAACACAGGGATAGGCAGAAGGACGGGAATTAACAAAAAATACGTTGAAGACATAGGTGAGGAAGGAGTTACGGATTATTTATTATTTTTATGGCTGTGTTGTGAATTATATAGCGATAAGCGAATTCGGCATGGGCATAGCTGTGGGAAACAGCCATGTGGTAATTTTTTTTAAATAAATATGTTAATTATGTACCAAACAAAGCAAAGCTATGCTATTGTTAACAGATAGATACAAATATTTTTTACACCTTTTTTGTAAAAACATACATAGAAAAACACCGAGTCAAAAGACAAACAATTCCTGATAATTTCGAACAATTCCTTAGAACATATCCCATTATACAGCGGTATAGAATACACTCAGGGAGACAAACTCCCTCTTCAGACTTCAATGGCTCAAGTTTGAAACGGTTTGTGAATTTGGGATCGTCGAGGATTCTCTAAGTCATTGAACTAAATCAATAGGACCAAGCTGGTATCCGGGCACACCCGTCCAGAGATGGCAGCAGTACTCCTGCAGTAACCTTTGGACTAAAAGTGATTGTCCCCTTTTTTGCAATTTTAATTCGTAAAAGTAATTGAAGAAGACCACCACAAGTATCTATGTGTCCCAGAATTCAGTTTTACATGCACTTACTTCAGCAGTGCTCCTTGCAGTGTATTTACATCTATGTCTTAAGTTTATTCCTTTTGCGTTGCAAATCTGTTTGTAAATGATTTGGCTGGTTAAATAAATTAATAATAATTTAAATATAATCTGTGAGTACAACTTAGCCCAAATTGTAAGTAAATGGATTTTCAATATTTAAAAAAACATTTTAAACAAAAAAAAACAGACTTCAAAAAGATGCACTAAAAAGTGAAAATAAATTATTTAAAACAATATATGCTCTAAATTAAAGTTTAAAGTTAGTGTCTATCTCTCTTACAGTTTATAACATATTTAACTTGAACGAAACCAACTTCAAACTGTAATTTAGATCAGATTTTAAGTGACCTATTTGCTAATTTTTTCGTACACTAAAAAAATATCCAAATCGCTTTTTAGTGTGCCTGTGAAAATTTGAAGAGTTCCCCTGATTTCTCCAAGATCTCATCATTATATCCTGACCTGATGGCCATGGGCCCATGAGTATCCATTTTTTGTATATTAAAACCTTTTCCATAATGTAACAAATAGTTTTATGAAAACCGCATCTTAACCCGCCAACCGCTAACCACGATTAGGACTCACCAGTTGCGAGCTGTGTGGTGTATGACACCCGCTGTCCCACCTAGCCGCCTCACCGCAATGATGCTTACCGTTTGGTTCGAGTTGATCTAATTTATACACCTCTAGATACTTTGCCTAAGGCATTAATAATAACCTAGTGGTACTGATAATAACCTTGTAGATACTAAAGACAAAATATTTTAGCAATCAAATTACGTTGTAAGTAAACCATACTATGGGATTAACTTTTTCTAGAAACGAAGTTTTGATTAATATGCAAATTATTTTTTCACTTTTTTAGGGCCAAAGAGTTAATTGGTTAAAAATAAAACATAATTAATTGATTTCTAAATACACCAATTTTCCTAAAATTGATGAAGATGTGCGACTTCCACTTGTTCTTGTATAGTTTTTGTAAGTAGATATTTTAACTAAAAATATGACTGAATAAACACTTTCTCAAAGTATGTTTACTTTTCCCGGAAATTCAAAATACCGAATTACCAATTCATGTCACGCACAGTATTAGGTAAGGAAAAGGAAATTTTACTTGGAAGGAAAATATTGAGTTTTATTTTTTTATGATACTTAACTATTAACTTAGTTAGTTATTTTCTGATTACATTACTTTTACACTTAATTTTATTTATAAGTCATGTACAGGTTATATTAGATCTTACTAAAATTTGTGAATTTGACAAAAATGCAATATCTTTCAATTCTTAGCGGATTCATAAAACATAAACAATGTATATTCTGGAAATCAAACAAATGTTTCAAATAATTTTAATACTTTAAGCTCCAAATGGCTACTAGGATTTTTTAGACACTAAAGTAAACAGTATATTATTAAGAATACAAGCAAAGATCAGAGAAAAGCATAATTTCTCATTTCCTTAATATTAAGGGAAAGAGGAAGAGAGAATAAAATGAATGCAATCACTCTTTCGTTACAATAAGACGTACATATCTCGGTATCAGATTGGATGTAAATGTTACCCTAAAAATAACAAAACAATATCGTACGTGATCTGCAGCGAGTCACGTAGCCTTAATGTGACCACGAGACTCGGGTTCGTTATCAGTTTATAGGGCTGTCGACGGGTTTAAGTGACGAAATTGAAGATTTCAGTGTACGGAAGTATTAGTTAAGTACTATTTTAGATTATTATTATGCAGTTAGTGACTTAATTGAGTAAAACACGTGTACGCATTAATTACAAAGCTAATTTGTTGAGCTGTTTACATTTTAAATTCTCGGTACATTATACTAACTGAATTTTAACTCAACACTAGCGTAGGGACTGGCATAAACGAAACGTATACGTTCAGTAAGGACTTTAAAATGATGCGAAGATAAATTTGGGCCTAAATTCTAAGTGCATACCACTTGGTCCTCAATGAACCCACAACCAACGTCAAACAAGTCGGTACTAAAGAGAGTGCTCCGCGATTTTTTATATCACTAAGTTGGCAGACAAGTTGTAACGACAAGGGTCGTTATCTTTTCAGCAGCAGGTTGAAGTAATTAAGGATCAACTCACAGGTTAATATTTTTGTTTATATTGCATTAACGTTACAATCAATTGTTACAGAGTAACTGCTTGTCTTAACTTGTTTCAGGAGTTCATGGAGTAACTAAATAATAAACAGAGTGTAATGAGCGACCCCACAGAAGCCTCAAAGCTGCATTAATGGCCAAATTAGAAGGTAGCATTGAATGGAACAATTATCTACAGTATTTTTGGTCAGGTCAGGGCAGCCGATTAACGTATGGAACTTCGCTAAGGTTACCCGGAGATTTTTACAGTACAAAACCCGAAGGTAACTATGAATCACACCAGTACGTGGAAATATTCGGAAATACAATGAAATAGTTAAAGAATCACTAAATACATTTTTATAAGGAGGGGTGACGTAGAAAATCATTAGAAAAACATTACGAAGGACCATTTTTAGTTCAAGCCAAACATGAGAAATATTTTGATATAATATTAACAGACAGACCGGCTGCTATTCTATTGCAGAGTAGTAGTAAAAACATAACTAATTATATTAGTAGTAGAGCAGTCAGATATAAAATACGAATCAGCAAAAAGTATATATTACAAGACGACCCTTTTTTCTTTCTGAACTGACTATGCAGTTGGCTGTTGCAGCCATTACTGCTTCACTGGACTTTTGGGGCGAGACTCTGAAGGAGCCTCAGCCCATATAGCGCCCAACGCTCAAGGGCTCCCCGCGGGGGAAGCCTCGGCTTGGGTTGTCGCTCTCGGGGGATCACAAGACGACTATAATCAAATGAATTAGTATTTTTTTTAAATAAAAATAGAATAAAGGCTGACTGGCAGAGATCTCCTATAGGGATGAGCCCGCATTTTGTATAATTGTCATGGTTCTAATTTTTTAAAATTTTTGGTAACTTTTTTATACAATTTAAACAAACATTTTTTTTTAAACTACAAGAAAATAATAAAATTTATTCAGCGGAAATAGTTAGCAGAATAAACATGGCATTGACCGCGTTAAAATTCTAAGTCAGTGTAAGTTGAAAAGTGACTAACAAACGTACAATTCTTTTAAATATTTAAAACATAAGTCTCAGATTAATGGATATTTGGTGTAGATTATTTGCAATTTTGTAATGTAATTCCTTTTCTTTACAAAATAAATGTTGTTTTAATTAGAATTAGGTATTGCTAAAAGAATAAAAAAAAAATTTAGCAAATTTTATGTTCTCAGATTCAAATTTCATTAAATTCATATTAGACATAACATAAGTAACATTATGGATACCGAATTCGGTATTATTAGCCTTAGAAACCTTCGTCAAAGTCAGCGGTCTAATTTAGTTTGATTATATTCATGCGGCATACCGACCAACGAGATCCGATATCAATGCTATGAATATCAGAAATGTTGGGATTGGGATATTTGTCTGATTAACCAATACTGAGAGTGATATAACATAATATGCTATTTGTAAACAGTTGCCTTTTGGTTACAATCCGTCTGATTTGTCCTATTTTTTATTAACAATATATTTCCACTTACTTCAATTGATTTATTTTACTAAAGGAAGGAGAAAATGTGATTCATGCTGGTTTGATTACTTGTATTTTGATATTCGGCAACATTCGGCAACGCGTGAGTAACACCTATCGTCCAATAGTGGTACAACTCATGCCATTTATTGTCAGATAGTTTTACAGTGACCGAGCTTTATGGCACTACAGAGCAACATCACTGTTTTGAAAAAAAAATGACGTATTCTTTGCAATGTATTTGAAATGTTGCAGTTGCAATGTTATAAATCTATATATTTATACATAACTAGCTTTTGTCTGTAGCTCCACCCATGCTTTACTTAGGATTTTCGGTAATTTCTTGATTATAGCTAAAAAGATGCTATAGCAAGCTGCGAGAAACTTTAACTATCCCAAATAAATAGTCTGTGTCATTCTCCGTTTCTTTATCTATCTGAGTGCCAAATTTCAGCTTAATTGACACCGCCAACTAACTTTCACATATATATTTCTTGCTTCTTCCCGCAGCTTCGCCCACACAGAAATCAGTCATCACCGTCGCGGGATTTACTGTCCCTTTACCTTTACCTTTGATTAACTGTCATAAAAAAAAATCTGTTGTTCATAGTCTCTCAAACTTAACCTATACCGAAAATCTCATCCCTTTGCTCTTTTTTCACGTAAAGGAAAAAAGTGCTGCTGTGTCGCCAGCAGAAAAATAAATTCAAATTATACATATATAAGGGCGTAAAGTACATGCCGAATATTTGCAGTCTACTGTGAGTCGAGACTGGTACGTTGCTGACATTGTGACTATAGTGAATCGAGACCTTGGCGACGGCTGGCATGGAGGTTGCGTATGGACTTAGTGGATCGAGCCCATAGAACGAGCGGCAGAAGCGGAAAGTGAAATGCCACGCTGGAGTGTGTGAATCATCAACAAATTGGTGGTGATGCTGTAGCGTCGCTGGGGAAAAGCTGCAGAAACTAGGAAGCCTGGTGCAGCAGCAAGTTCAATACTTGGGTCCGCAACGAGCAAAAGTCTCATGTCACGTTTCTGCACCTTTAGGTACTTATCAGTTATCACGTGCGAGATTCGTAAATATACATATAGACCTCATTAGCCAATTACCACCCTCACAAGGATATAAGTATTGCCTGACCGCAGTCGATCGGTACACACTATTGATTGAGTGATACTAATTACAGACGTAACGGCTGAAACAGTGGCAAAACCCTTGTTATAGGATTGGATATTCCATTTTGTAGGACGCGTGAAATCAGCCTTGCTATATCGTACCGCTACACGATATGATCAACTACACTACCTAGTACATAAATGGTCTAGCATCGATTATTACCTACCTGGTACACAGTTTGACATCGATTATTACCTACCTGCTACACAAACAGTGTGACATCGATTATTACCTACCTGGTACACAAACAGTTTAACATTAATTATCACCTACCTAGTACACAAACAGTTTGACTTTGATTATTACCTAACTGGTAGACAAACAGTTTGCCATTGATTATTAAATTACTGGTTCACAAAAGGTCTGATATTGATTAAACAATTTTAACGTTTAATTAAATATTAAGTTTTATATAAAATAGCAAGATAAACATTTCGTTTAAAAATTTGCACAAACTCCATAAAAAACTTCAATGATTGTTTAAAATCCTAAAACGAAATGTTGCCCAAGGGCATCTAATCAATTCCTTTCTGTCTGCTGGTTTTGAAGCCCTCTTTAGGGGTGAAATTGCTGACATGCAGAAAAGGGGCAGTTTATACGACGTGAATATGGTGTTTTCTAACTAATAAGTATATAAATGTGTATGTCTGTTTGTTTGTCATTTCCTAACATCGGAGTCATTGACCTTATTACTGACACAGTGATAGATGGAGGAATGGAGAAGGAGGTAGGATTTTTATTCCGATCGAGAGTTCCTGCGGGAATATATTTTTCACAGACTGAGGAAGAGAGACAGACTAGAGAGAGGGTATTATTTCGTTACGTCACAATAAGGCAATTTTATTTCGATGAAGACACTGAGAAGAACACAATAGGTTGTTGACGATTTATGGTAAAAGATGGATGATTAGCATTCGTATTTATTGGACATATTCGTGATTATTCACGATTCGTGTAAATATAGGAATTTATGTGTCACTGAAAAAGGAACATGTATTAAATCACGATCCGATAAATAAACAAAATTATCTATGATTAATGGGCTGTAGGTTTATTTAATAAAAAAGGTTTTTTCATCAGTTTGTTAAAACATGCTGCGTAACATTGAATAGCGGGTCCATAACGTAGATTGCTTAAGATTATTTTCTACATTTTAAATAAATTAATACTTTTTTGCTAGATTTCCACCACTTAAAAACTATTCGTAGCATTGTTTTATATAAATGCCTCAACTTACGGAAAGCAGATAATTACTTGCTACAAGCTTTCTCCGAAATATTTGGAGGCGCAGATTTCATTGCATGTCACTATCTCACGTAGACATTTCTGATAATTAAACAAATAAAATAACTCTGCGTAAATCTCGTATGAATTTGTTTACTGCCTCTTGCTGCACTCATTACTGCCTCTTGCTGCACTCATTATCACAAATTTTGTTTTCCCGAGACGAAGCCTTTTTCAACGAAGTATTTCTTAATGCATGCAACCAATATTTTGGTTTTACAGTAGTACCTACGTCTTTGCCTAGTTTTTTATATTTCTTCAGATCAATTCTCTTAGGGTTCCGTACCCAAAGGGTAATTAGCGGAACCCTATTACTAAGACTTCGTTGTCCGTCCGTTCGTCCGTCTGTCAGCAGGCTGTATCTCATGAACAGTGATAAATAAATAAATAAAGATAGAAAATAGAATTAAATAAATATTTAAGGGGGCTCCCATACAACAAACGTGATATTTTTGCTCGATTTTGTCCGATATTGATAATGGCAACAGGTAGACGCTTAAAATATTCACAGGATATTTAGTTATATAGTCACTTTAAAAATAAATAATTAAATTAAAATAAAACAAATATTTCCCATACAACAAACGTGATTTTTTTACCGTTTTTATAGATAAGGGTACGGAACCCTTCAGGCACAAATCCGACTCGCACTTGGCCGATTTATGATTTTTTTTATTTCATGGTCAAATCTTTGCAATAATCCTAAAGAAAGATGCCAAAATATTTGTCAAATTATTTATTTGTTTCCAATCCTAAACTTTGTAGTCATGGAATTTTAACAAAATTCGTATAATTTCGTAAAACATATATATTTCTATAGTATTTCCTATGTCGTATTATGTATGAGGTCATTCATTATCTGAACCAGAATACGTAAGCTGTGGTAAAGAGACAAATGGAGTCTGTCAGGGAAGAGACTGAGATATAGCACCCATTATCCTTGACTGCTTACTGCAAAACTATTGTTCGGCAAATCACCTATTACAGAAAGCACAATTTTTATTTGAAATTCATAGATGCATAAATATTAAAACTAATGGTAAAAGAATTTTTCCAATCGGTCCAGTAGTTTCGGAGCCTATTTTAACTCTTTATAATATTAGTATAGATTGTCCTCTTATATTATTACAATCTAGCTTGGGAGGCCAATGAGCAATTTGTTTCTGACCTAGTTTTGTAGAAAAGTAATATCTAAGAATGTTTTCAATGGCACTTTTCTTATAGTCTCATTACTTTTAGTACATTACGGTCCCATACTGGCATTAGGACTTGTTTGTATAATAATATTTTTTTTTTGTATTTGTGAATTATTAAATGTTTCAGGCACACTATTTAACATTTTATAAATAATAGTTATGTACTTATTTTGTGGCCCGATTATGTTTGTTTATTTCTCTGTTTATTTAGCTTATAAGTTTTTAAATTTACGCGTTCCATTACTAATTTAAAAATAATAAATGACGCGTTTAATCCCGTTTTTAAATTATTTATATGGCTGTCTCTGTAAGTGTGTTAAAAACGAACTAACTGGTTTTCATACCACAATACTATCATTTTCATTGCCTATTTTTTTTTTTCGAATTCAAGTTTCACCTGATTTTTTTTTTTTTACCTTATCAGTCTAATTAAATATGAAAAAAAACACTGTAAATTAAAATAGTATATTGAATCAGTTGCAATTCGTACATAGCCGCGGATTAAAACTAGTAACGCATACAATTAACAACACATTCATTATTATCTCACGCTCAACGCTTTTGTTATTTATGACCACGTTTGTTTTCCATCCTTTAGATGTATCTCCATGTTATTATGTTATGTAACTATGTAGGTAGTACAATTTAGTTAAAAGCAGCAATGGATAATGTTGGCAACAAAACTCTCGGACAGTTATGGGGTTTTTGCCAACACAGAGACATAAATGTTTCAATTTGCTTTATTTCTTACAACTGTTAGTCAGGTCTAGGACTAGATTAAGATCCTACAGACAAAAATACTCATAACTCATATTTATTTATATGACGTTTTTACAATTTTTTTTGAACTGATACAGTACTGTAGAAGTACCTCTTGGTAGGTTATAAGGAAGTAGAAAGACTAGACGAGAACGTTATATACTACCTACACACTAAGCTTAAATTATAAAATTTATTTAAAATAATAAGCTGAAATTTAAACATATGGTCATGTTAATTTTTTTGTATGCAAAAAAAAATTGCATAAGTACTTACTTTTATTTACATTGGTTTAACTTATGTAAAACTATCATTTCGCTGCGGCTCTGTCTATGCGTAATTCAGTTATAGCAGGGGTGTCTTTTGAATAAAAATATATCCTCCCCCGTCTATCCAGCTGTCCTTGTAGCAAAAATTAGGTTTCCTGTTAGTTTGTTACCATGTAAATGTAAAGTGATGTGTGATTTTATACCCGGGAATAATAATTGTTTCTGTAAGATATTTCGATTGCGATGAAAATTGTATCTTGTCCTTCGGCGTGTAGCCAGCTTATGCCATATGACAATATTACAACATAAAAAATCTATAAAAAAATAGACTACATAACTCTTTTAAATTTGAATCCAAGTGAGCTGTTAATTGTGCCTAATGTTGTAATACATTGATATGTCAAAAATAGATACTTTCCCATATCTATAATTCGAGTCAATGCGTCGTAGTATCTGATTCAAAATCGGAGTTTTGTTCTGTCGTCTTCAAACAAGAAAAAAAAACGTCGAATCTGTCCACTACTATACGTGCGGACGAAAACTAGATTAAAAAAATAGTAAAATAGTAAAAAATAATAAGTATAGTGGATATCGATGTCTACTGAAGGCTCCGATACCATTCAGGAATATATCCTACACCCCAGGTACCTTTTCTAGGAATAATATTTTGTTCGTCAGGATTCGCAGTGAATGTAAATTATCCTTGTTTTTTTTTTTTTCTTTGTGTTCGTAAATTACGTAAACCAACATCCGTATAATTAACATCAGTGAAGTGCACGTCGGACTAGCGCACCGTGGGTTCCGTAACAAAAAAAAAGAAGTTTCCAACAAAAAAATGTATCATCTACTGTCTTAAATAACCGTTACAGTGCCATCTAGCATCTTTTTTAAGAGAAACAGTAACGTATTTGTTTGTTGGGAACAATATTCAAAGTTAAGCAACGTCAGACTTGGTCAGTGCTTGTATGGGTGACCGCTTAGCAGCACATTTTTTTTTGTTTGTATTTGTAAATTACGTAAACGGTGGTAGGTACGGAATCTTCGGTTCACGAGTCTTACTCGCAGTCGGCCGGTTTTTAAACTTCCATTTGTGTTCATTTGGTATTGTCGATTTGGTTTCTTTATTTGACTTATTTAAATTCAAATGAGACGTTGAAATTAGTTCAGCATTTTGGAACTACGATTAGACGCTCTCATACTTATTAAAGATAAAACGGGATTAAACGCGTCGCCTTTTTCCCGACGTTTCGGCTGGGTTACACCAGACTTGGTCACGGGCAGACTGATGCTGCGCGGCGTCTTCGGCTTCAAGTGGAGGTGTCCTGTTGACTGTCTCATAGTCTGAAACATAGACTCTTAGACTTATAACTCTTCATTAAAATGAGATAAGAAGTAAATAAAATAAAAAGCCAAAAAATCACGTTTGTTGTATGGGACATACCCCCTTAAATATTTCTGTTAAATTTTCTTCTGTTTTAAGTATTTATTGTTATTGCAGAAACAGAAATACATCTTCTGTGAAAAAATCAACTGTCTTACTATCACGGTTCATGAGATAAAGCCTGGTGACAGACGGACTGATGGACGGACGGACAGCGAAGTCTTAGGAATAGTGTCCCGTTTTCTACACTTTACACTTGGCGTACGGAACCCCAACAAGACTTACAGTCTAGATGGTATTCATTTTAAAATGCAATCTAATATTTGTTATGAAATACTCTGTAAATGAATTAGTACGTCAGTGTTTGCTCTGTAGTACAAACGATTTGTAAAGTAACGATTGTGGAAATGATACAAGGTGTAAAATTTGAATATAATTATCAAAATTATATTATAAAAAAAATTGAAATTATTTGAATTATAACTCATTTCTTATCTTCTGTTTTTTGCTTACAAATTTATTTTTTAACACAGTCGAATTTTTTTTTTATTAAATTTATCTTGTTTATTATTAACCTATCGACAAAACAGACAATTATACAACCAGACAAATCAACACAGACATACATTAAAAAACAAAACTTTGCACTTACAATATTAATATATATTTAGATGATTAAAATAAATGTGTTTGTACCCTGTACTATGAGGTTTTCCATTATAAACTAAAATTGATCTTGTTGAAGTGTAAAACAGGTATAAGCCTGCTATAAAGTTGCCGAGCAAAACAGTTAATTCTGGCGAGGCGGAGAGAAAATGAACACGCAAACTATATCCAGTAACATATTTCCCTCGTTAGCTGTTAAACGAGGGTTGTTTGATCCCAGAACCTCGATAAACAGATTTGCAAAATTGATGAAACGACGCGAGTAAATCGCGACCTAACTGATCATAACCGCTTCGGCTTGATTGAATTGCTTTTGGCTGAGAAAAAGAGAATTTAATTTCCCTTCAGTCTTATGATCGCACTGATTATGTAACTTATAAACACTGCTGTTTTAACTAGTCGTTGAGGAAATTATTTTACTTTAGGGATAATCCTACTAATATTATAAATGTGAAAGTTTGTTTGTCTGTATGGATGGATGGATGTTTGTTACTCGTTCACGCTTTAACCACTGGACGGATCGGGATGAAACTTGGCATACATATAGGTTAGGTCCTGGAATAGCATATAGCATATACTTTTTATCCCGAAATTCCCGGGGGAATAGCTATAACCGAGCTTAAACAACCTAAAGCTATAGCTACAGCTTGATATAGCAAACTTCATAAATGAAATTAAGGAGTAAATCACAGTCGCCGGTAACCGAATTTAGGACGGGCTAATTAAGGAGTAAATCACAGTATTAATACTGTTATTAAGTAAAGGAGTCCCACGCCGATATCCGAATTAAGGGCGGGCGGAGCCACTGGCAAAGTCTAGTACAAAATATTTTATTGCTATTATTTACATTTTCTATAACCATTACCTACACGTTAATAATTGCAGTGGTAATCCAAATTAAAATGTAAAAAATGTATGATCTTCAAAATTTTATTGAAGCGGTTTAGCTTACGTGAAACTTTACCGAGAAAACTTGACGAGTTTCAGGACCTTCCAGGTCCTTTATTTAACATTATTCATTTACGCGTGGTCGTGACGCTATTAGCTGTGTCAGTGGTAATGTCATTATTACCTTTGACGACGGGTGCGATCGGTGTTTTTCGGGTCTGGTCGGCCTGGCTTCGTCGATTTCCTCATCGCCTGCTGTGTAGTTATTATTGCTATCTTTGTTTATAAGCTGGCGTGGTACATATATATAAATACTAGCTTTTTCCAGCGGCTTCACCCGCCCTAAATTTGGTTATCGGCGTAGGATTCTTACGGTAACTCCTCAATTATAGAAAAAAACCTACTCACACGACGTTCTCTCTCTTTATTTCCGTCTGTCTCTCTCTCCCTCTCTCTTTTTCTGAAAAATAATAAATAATTAACTACTATAAATATACTAATATTCTATAAATTAACTAATGGATTAACCTGGAGATCTTGGTGCTCCATACAAACTTTGATTTTGAACCCTCGTTTAGGGGGTGAGTTATGGAAAATCCTTTCTTAGCGCACGCCTACATCATAATAGCTATATGTGTGCTAAATTTCAGCTCAGTTGGAGCTGTGCGTTATAGATCAGTCTGACTGAATGTCAGTCAGTTACTTTCGAGTAACGCTTACTTTAACCCGCGACTTTATTTACGTAGAAGGGGAAAATATTTTAAAATAATACGTACCGCCATTCCCCCTCATGACTGCCCGCCGGCCTTGCACATCATAAATGCGAAGCGCAGTACTTGATTATTATTTTGCTGCGATTTTTTTTTAAAACTGCGATATCTCCTAAGATATTTATTGAAATCGAACGATGTAAACAGCAATTTTGTTTTAAATTACATACTTGTGATGAATAACGTATTTATTTGGATAAGGATCAATATCATGTTTATAAAAACACATTCGCAAATAATGCATTATTTTGGAACAAATTTGCTTAGCATTTTTTATGCTATGCTAAGGTTATAGTGAGCCAACCTTAAAAGATAAACATATGCTGTCGCGGACTTTTCTTTAGAACTTTTAAACGGGAACAATTCTGTGATATTTGATTTTTGCGAAACTCTAACCGTTTACGCAGCGCACGCAGTGGAAGCTCTCAAAAGGAAAAAAAACCCTATTTAGAAACATTCCTCATTGGTGCACCGCTCCTATTGGTCTTAGCGTGATGATATATAGCCTATAGCCTACCTCGATAAATGGGCTATCTAACTCTGAAAGAATTTTTCAAATCCGACCAGTAGCTCCTGAGATTAGCGCGTTCAAACAAACAAACTCTTCAGCTTTATAATATTACTATAGATTACTCACTGAGTGATTCACCGGATGGAAACGATCTGCAAACAACATTTTTTGTCTATGATTTTCTTCATGTTTTGGGTACTAAGTACATGAAGAAAATCTATACCTATACGAAGTATATTACTTTAACCTTATCGAAGCGGCTAAAATATATGTATTGTTTTTCATGCATCTGTTGTGTTGCATGTGTTTATCAAGTGGCATGTTTCTTCGAGTTTCGCTTACCTCTGTAGTGTTTGACAAAATTGTAAGGTTTCAAACATTCACGGAATCATTGTCCTCAGGTGGACGTAACACACAACTGAACCAATGTCAATTATGTAACAGGTATAATTTTTCACAAGGACTTGCTAATTTACTATTGTTTCACCCTAAAACATTGTTCTGTAACACGACGGTTAAGATTTTATTCTTTAATTTGCATGTCACTTAAACTTAGGGCACGACTTAGATACTTTTTCATTGACGCTAGATTTGCAGTATGATAATCATACGTCCATATGAGTAGGTTTACGATGTACAGTACTAGATTATGCCAATGGCTCCGCCCACCCTAAATTCGGTTATCGGCCTGGAATTTCTACGTTAACTTAATTATAATAATGAAGTTTGCTATAGCAAGTCATAGCTGTAGCTATAGTTCGCATAAGCTCGGTTATAGCTATTCCCGCGTAAACTTTTGAATTTTTCGGGATAAAAAGTAGCCTATGTCCTATTACAAGAACTAACCCATAACTATGAGTGCCAAATTTCATCCCGATCCATCCAGTGTTTGAACCGTGATTGAGTAACAAACATCCAAACTTTCACGTTTTAATATTAGTAGAATCAGAAGAAAGGATGGCAAAATTTTTTATCGGGTTTAGAAATGTCTCTGACATGCAGAAACTCTATGCTTCTACCACCTCAAAGGTAGTAGTAAGCTGTAACTTTTTATCTTTTGTTGTAATAATGTATATGCATCAAGAAACCATTTCTTTTGTTCATGATAGTAAACGCTGTCATAAACTGCCAACTAAACTGGGAGTATCCGATAGGAATGTTGGTCGTGCAAATTCACTCAGAGATCAATTATATTGAACAATCTTCTTTGTACACCTAGCTACTAACACGCGTAAATTTTATTTATGAGGTTCCTTCTAATGCAGTGATTCTGTTATTTCTGTGCAACAAAGTGTTTTACTCTACTAAAACTACTAAATAAGTTAAAACGGAAATGACTACATAGTTTCAAGACTTCCCATCATCTTATAGTTTATAATTAAATTATAATTAAATAGCGTCTTCGATGTTGATTTCTGTCTTTCCAATAAGAGGCTAAGCACATTATATATCAGGATATCTAGTATGTAGATGAGTCTTTATGATTGACTATAGGCCGTAGAGGTCGGCAGAAGGAACAGGCTTGTGAATTTTAGTTAGTCCATATATTTTAGTAGCTGAGGAGTTTACATTATAATGTGCAGAAGTGAGTGGTTTCGTATTTTGTAGCAACTTAATTTTTGTGACTAGACTAACATAACAGGTTTTAATTGAAGATTTACATAATGTGAACTGGTTCAAATTTTTTGTTAAAAGTAATGAATGCTTACGAAAGTTAAAACGAGATAATGGGTAAGTATGTTTTTAAATATTTTTTTTTTTGTAAACCACTAAGGTGGCAAACAAGCACACGGTCCGCCTGATGGTAAGCGGTCACCGTGGCCTATGGACGCTTGTAATACCAGGGGTATTTTAGCAATCAACATTCTTAACATCGAAAAATACTTAGCAATTAATTAACTAACTTCATTAAAATGTTTCTTTTATAACAAGGTACTATTGCTTCGGCCAGTAAGGAGAGCAAAATTGATTAATAAATATTTTTTACAATTTTTTAAGCAAGTCATAAATTTTTAAAAAATTTCCCCAAATTCCTTTAATGATGAAATCAAATACGCCACAGAAAAAATACGAGAGAGTTTACATATTTTATGAATACTTACTCTCAAATTAAATTTAATATCATTTGTGGAAATTTAACAGTGCCGTTAAAAAGGCAGTCAAATTTGTCGTTTGTTTTGACAGGCTGTTGTCTTGCTTGCATCTTGTTAATATAAGGACAACGAAACGTTAACTTTTATTTGTCTGTAAGGAATTTTAGAAGTTTTGAGACTTTTTATTTATTAAATCTTATAGCAAAATTCCTTTATTTTATTCTGGCATATTTTAAGATCAAATCAAAGAAGGAAGATATCTATCCAACCTTTTTTATTGTGTATTAGGGAAAGACTGTGATCTATTAAAATTCAAAATTAAAAATTTAAATTGAATTTGAGTTAAATCAAAAATGTGTTTTAGATGATTTATTAACTTACTTACTTTGCTGATTTACTTAATTAATTTCTATAAATAATTTTTTTTCTAAGATGATTTAGCAACTCTAGCGTGGATTGTAGCCGTAGGTTTTATTTATATACTACTTCTCTTGTAAGTAGAAAATATTTATTACAATCTGTACGTATCGACATGTTCTAAACAAGCTGTACGTATCGAAATGTACTAAACAAGATGTAAAAAAGTAAGCTGTATACTTATCCAAATGCACTAATGAAGCTGTACGTATCCACGCTGTACGTATCCACATGCATTGTATTGTATTGCAAAAAAAATTTTGAATCTGAAAATTAGGCCAGAATGCAGGTAAAAATTAAAAGTAAACCATTGTAGAGGTCGGCTCCCACCTCTACAAAGATTATATGCAACAAGGTTCTTACGGCAACTCCTCAATTATAGAAAAAAAAAACAATCAAATCTTTTTTCCTTAATGGCATAATACATTTGTGTCTGTGAAACCGTGGAAATACACATACAAAATTTCAACCCAATCGGTCAAGCCGTTTAGTAGTTGACATACCGACAGCAGCGCCACCTACCGAGTTCAATTGTATTTTTGAATCATCCAGAAAACCATCGAAATACCCATATAAAATTTCAACCCTAGCGGTTCAGCCATTTAGAAGATATGTGAAAAAGATAAGTACGGAAGGATAATTCTTACTACCCGTTGTCCTATTACCCGTTTTGCCGTAGGAATGAAGCATTTTCCTGCGGTTAAAAGTAGTCTATGTTCATTAGGAATAATGTCGGCATCAAATGGTAAAAAAAATTTCAAATCGGTCCAGTAGTTTCGGAGCCTATTCAATACAAACAATCAAATCTTTCCTCTTTATAATATTAGTATAGATAATGCCAGTTACCAAACAAGTTTTAATAATCGATAAGAAATTGCTTTAATACACGCAATTACGTAATTGCACAATACTATTTTAATCGGTTTGAGCAAAATTTGGGCAAGAAACAATATGTGGAAATCAAACATAACGTTGTGCTAAATTTTAATTAGTCGCTGTTAGAAAACGTTTAAGTTTAACAAAAGTAGATTTAACAATAGTAATTTAACAATAGTAGGAAAACTTTGGGATAAATGGCACCTTTTTCTAACGTGATATTTTGTGAGAGCGCCAATAGTCTGGAATGGGCCTTTTACCCGAATTAAACACGCTACTATTAATTTCGAATATGAGGAAAGAAAACACAAGCCAAATATGAAAAAGGTTTTCCATAACAGTTTGAGGCTCTTTTCTAATCAAATCAGGCATTAAATTCATTTCAGAATCGGTTAATAAACTAATTTTTTTACGTCAGTGTAAAAAATATTTACTTCAACTTACTTAGCAAAGATAAGTGCAAATCTTATCACGCCTTTACTTTCCGTTTTTTTCGCGCAACATTTTTCAAGCGCCATACCGCCAGTTAGTATTTTTGAGTTCTGGTTATTGCTGGTTGATGAAAAGTTCTTACTATTGTAAATTATTTTTTCATCACACTTACTCGTAAACAGGGTCATTACGAGCTGGTAAAGTGGGTGCTACGACCTTAATTACTTCCACTTTTTTTTTGTAAATTTTTCAAAGCAGGAGTTTATAAAACCCACGAGTGATATGATTCATTAAGTTATTGAACGCACCGTGCGCGCTCTACTTGAACGATAAAACAGTACGTAGACTTTACGAACAGTTTTTTCTATTCTAGCAAGTATGTACAAAAGTGCCATCTGTAGTTTAAGATATGAACTACGTGCCAAGCGAGCAATTATATTGCAACATTTTTTTTGACCCGCTGGTCAAATCAAAACTACAGTCGCCACATTGAAATCGTGTGAACTTATAACGACACTAGCGACCAAAAAGTTTAACTTTAGCCAATTTATTTTTATTTTTTAAGTTCTCTAGATATCGCAAGATGGCTATACTTTTTTTTTAATACCACTAAGCTTGCACCACCAGCAGCTTCTTTCTTGAAAAACTTCATACTGTAGTCCTTAGAGAAAGCCTTGGCAGGGAGCTCATTTCACAACCCGAGCGTTCAAAGAGGGAAGTTTCTCTGAAAATGCACTGTACGCGACCATTTCAGTTCTAAAGTGTGGGAATGAATTCCCTGCCGATGGCGATTGGTGCGATGGTAGAAAGAAGCCGTGGGCATCTTAATTTCAGAACACATCCCATTGTACAAGCGGTAAGAACACACATAGGGAGACAAAGTCTCTCCTCAGACTTAAAGGCTCGATACGGCAAGTGAGTTTGGCATCGTCGACAATTCTCACAGCCCGTCGTTGAACCGAGTCAAATCGGCCAAAAAGTGAGGCACTAGGACTGCCGAAGCTAGGCACAGATAATACGATTGATGGCACGGCGGGCGGAAGGGCCCTAAATTCTCCTCTGTTGTAGTAGACGGGTCCACTCCGGTCTCTTTTTCCGGCACAACTACTACTTTATTCTTTCTCCGGTACGACAACTTCTTCAGATACTTTACACATGTTGGCGGTTCAGCCTCCCAGGGCGGAGATTTTGTATCCCTGGGTTTGACAACCCAGTTTCGTTTAATCTGCGGGCTGCCATCGGTCAGCCGTTTCGTCAGGTCTCCCTGATCGCCGCGCCGTACCCGCAGGCCGCACTTACGCCGAGCAATGACTGCGACAAGCACCGCCGGTCCTCCGCTGGTCACGCAGCAAATTCTGAAAAGCTCTGGTAACCTTACTCACCGCCAGGAACACAAAACTACACAATGTTAGCGTTATTGTGGCCGTGGTTTTCTGTAAGGCGGGGTCTTCCCCAGTTCGGGCGGCTTATTCGAGCTGTATTTTGGTAAGCTTCTTTATTTACAACTTACAAAAGAAACAAAAAATGTGTTTGTTGTTAGACGAGTTTACTATAAATGCGACACTGCCAGATATTGAAAATGGAACGTAATAAAAAATTATGAATCTGTTACCACCGAAGCCTAACAAATAGGTACTTAACCGCATACGCCAGTTTTATTACTTGGAGAAATAAGAAGAAAACGAATTCGTTTTACCAGATAATGTCCTATTAGCTTACTTTGGGGAAATTGCCGAAAAATACAAACCGTCTTCCCTATGGGCAATTTACTATATGTTAAACAGCATTTAAAAAAATTGAAGGTACTTACGCGAGAAAATGTAAAAAAAATATAAATAAAGCTCCTGTCGATAAATATTTACGTACTTAGGTAACTTAGAAAACTTTTGTTGAGTTTTTAAAAATTGTAAAGCAAATTTTTAAAAACACAACAAAAGTTTTTTGCGCCTTATATTTTTATTTATATGTCACAAATGTGATGACAAACATTGTGTGTAACACGGGCGGTACGAAATAAGTAAACGCGAGTGATTAAAGCCTAAATAGCCTCTCGTTAGTAATTTTCTCCTTACCGCCCTAAATACACAGTGTACTATTAATTTGTCATGATGTACCAAAATTAATAAAAATGCTTTACTTTTTGGCCTAGGGCCAAAATTTAGGACTATATGTATATAATATATTATATTTCTAAAGAATCATTAATGAACAACTGAGAATTTAACAAAGAACCTACAATACATTTTGATAACAAACTTTGTGGTCCAACAACAACAAAAGCCTTGTTATTAAGAAAACGCAACGTGAAAGTTGTACAAAGTAACTTCAAAAGTAACATTAATGAAGATACGTGCTCTGTGAGCTTGAAGTACTCACGTTTCTCCTAAATACATTGTGTGCAGTCACAGTCAGACATCCTTAAACTGATTTTTCTACAAAATACATTCTTTGAAATTCTTGTTTATCTTGTAATTATTATTGCATTAAAGATGCTAACTTATGTCAAAATTTAGTTTATATCGATTAAGTTGGCGTCAAGACTTGCAATATTGTAGTGCTGATTTATTATCTGGTTTCAATGCTTGTTTAATTTGTTTAAAAGCTGATTTGTGTGTTAAAAATTATACGCTTACATTAAGTGTAGCTTGCCTAGCTACTTACTTGCTAGCTTAGCTTACGAATCCTTGCAGCTTTAGTTAAGCGTTAGTCAATCTGCTCATTTCGAATCTTGTCATGTACGGAAAAAGTGTAGAGTGATATTTCCTTTATGCCCAACTACAGTGCGAAAAATAAAGCGTTATAAATTTAACTGTATATATTTCAAAAAGTATTGCATCGATTTTTACTTTTGAGATATCGTTGTTTCGTTTTAAATTATAGAAATATATAAATAAAGCTAGAATTCAATTGTCCATAAATATGATAAGGAAGCTCGATACCTCCTTCTGTAGATTAAATCAAGGATAAAAAAACCGGCCAAGAGCGAGTCTGGCTCGCGCACCGAGGGTTCCGTGCAAACTTATTATATGTATTTTAATAATATACAACATATATTATTAAAAATATTTCTATTACATGATGTAACCAAAAGTTTACGGGTTTCGCAATTTTTTCTTTATTTGTACTATAAGACGTTGCTTCGTACCAAATTTCAAAATACTTAGTTCACGGGAAGTACCCTGTAGGTTTTGATTCCCTTGCGAGTTTCGAAAATTTGCGGCATAAACAGCTGTATCTTTTGATTGCGTCGGCTTGAAAGTTTAATTTTTTCACAGATCTAAGGGACAGTAGACTTGAGTATTTAACATTAATTTTAGCTTGATTCCTCCACGCGTTCCTGAGAAAAAGGACATTGACATACGGACAGACGGATGGACAACAAAGTGCTTCTATAAGGGTTCCGTTTTTTCCTTTCGAGCGGATAGAGATAATCTCGAATTCGAGATAAGTTTATTTGATTAACTAATGGCTTGTTAATCGCGGTAACTGTTTTCGTCGATAAATCGACTAGTTTAAACTAGGTAAGTCAAAAAAACATGGCGGATATAGTTTTTTCTTTTTAGGCATATGACGTACGCTAGCGGTCGACATGCATCGAGTGGTCGATAGCAGTAGAGATGGAATGTCGCATAGAAAGTGATATGAAAAGAAGTCAGAATTAGTGAGTGAGGCTAAATAGTATTATATTTTGGGGGGAGGGGGGGGTTTGTTATATATATCAAAATGGGAAGTTATAGAGAAACACCCCTTTTTTCAAAAGGGGTTCATATGATTCCCCATTCTTCTGCTTTTTGGGTCACAGAAACCCCTGTTGCAATCCCTCTTTTTTTAAAAAAATAGGAGTCCATATAATTCCCCATTTTAATGACTTTGATGACTCCCCTAAAATAAGAGAGGTCAAAAAAACCCCTGTTTTGTGTTGTGTATTGTGTATAAAAACTGTATTGTGAAGTAATGCACTAAATTATTATTGAAGGCTAAATAATTTTGATTTAGGTGGGAGTGGGGGGAGTATCGAATCCTCCTTTTTTTTAAAAAAAATAGTCACAAAAAATTTTTGGTAAAAACATCGCTAGTATCGATGGACTCTATCGATCATCAAAATAGAAAGTTATTGGGAAAACCCCTTTTCAAAAAAACGGGGCGCAAGAGGGGTTTTTTTGACTCCCCTAAAATTATTTAGCCTTCAATCAATATTACTAATTCTGACTCTTTTTCATTTCCGTGCGACATTCCATCTCTACTGCAACCGACCACTCGATGCATGTCGAGCGCTAGCGTGCGACATATGGCCATGAAGAGATTTTAAGAATACGAAAAACTATTTGCAAATGATATCCCCCATGTTTTTTCAACATATCTAGTTCAAACTAGTCGATCTATCACTAAAACAATTACCGCGATTAACAAGCCATGATTAAATCAAATAAACATATCTCGAATTCGAGATTATCTCTATCCGAACGAGAATCAGGTCCCAGGCTGTATCTCATGAATCGGTGATAGTGAGACGGTTGAAATTTTCACAGAAGATGTATTTCTGTTGGCGCTATAACAACAAATACTAAAAAAAAGATATTGATAACGGCAACAGGAAGACGCTAGAAATATTCACAGAATATTTAGTTATTTATTCACTTTAAAAATAATTAATAAAATAAAATAAAACAAATATTTAAGGGGGCTCCTATATAACGAATGAGATGTTTATGCTGTTTTCATAGATAATGGTACGGAACCCTTCGAGCGCGAGCCCGACTGGCACTTGGCCGATTTTATTTTAATTCACTTCACTTTTAAACCATGATATAAATAAATTAATATAATCTTCCAACTGATTAAATGAATTTAACAACACGACGACAGTCTAGGGAGCAAACCAACTATATCAACATATTTATAAAAAAAAAGTATTTATTACTAAAATTTATAAATTTTGATTAAAAGTGCATTATAGCGAATCAAATTTTTTTTGAATTTAAATTAAATATGAGGAGGAAGCTTGATCGCAATACACAGGGTTTAACTTACACAGGGTTTTCCATCCTTAAATGTTGTAAGATTATTATTAGTTTCCACATTAAATTTTAGTGGATAACAACAGTCGCTCTTTGTAATTTTTCTAAGCGCTGCCTAATGAAGTTAATAAAAAGTCAAGAATATTTACGTTCACAAAGAAAGAGTTTCAACTTTATGATGTGGAAAATGAGAGCGTCTTTTATGATGGAAAAAGTCATATTTGTTTTCAGATAGTAAGACTCGCTTAGGAGTTCATTGCTATTAAGTAAAATTCCAGGTCACAGATGTGCATCCTTACGGAGTTGAAATTAATAGATCTCGTTTGGATACAAATATTTAAAATACGGAGCTCTCTTCAACAGAAACACACATATCTACGAGCGATTTTGCAAGCATTCTTGTCATTGTCGCTTCATACATACATCGTTAGAGTATCAGTTTTCTGTTGGTGCGCTTATAACCCATTTTTTAATCCCGTGTTCTTTCTTCCAAACATGAATTTTTATTTTCCGAGAAACGAGGCACTTTCGAACAAAATTTTGATTCATGTGTTCTGTATAGTTTTTATTATTATATTATTATATATTTTTCATCCCACTTAATAGTTAACAGTCTCATTTCTAATTGATAAAGTATATGCTGTAACCTTAATTATTCCGATGAGCTTTTTCTCTGTAAATTATACTTACATTTAGGCAAAGCGGGAGTCCATAGAACCTACGAGCTATAATGATATATAAACGTACCGCGCGCGCTCTCCAAATTTTTTTATCAACTGTATATATTGCGATCTGTGGTTAAAAAAATAAACTACGGGACAAGCGAGCACTTACAAGTTTCCTTCTTGTGTCTCGCCACCTTTTTTTTTATTTATTCATCTCAAATAACATACCCTTGCAGATCCTGGAGAAATTGAAGACGGATTCTGACTAACTGGAAAACCAGAAAAACTAGCCACCCCTGTTTGTTTCGCTTAGCACAGGCATTACTTCATTTTATACTTACCTATTTTGTAAATCATGAGAGTCACGAATGTTCCCGTAATTTTGAGTAAACGTCATTTTTTTTAACAAATGCTTGGTATTATCTTTAGATTATCTTAATTTCTAAGCCTATACAAGACTTTTTTCAAAACTAGCTTAAAAAATCTCACGCCGCCGCTGCCGTGGAATCTTTAAAGGCACAGCACCGCCGGTTTTGTTTTAATCGGCGCGCACATCTAATTAAGAGTGGTAAGGAGAAAATTAGCAACTAGAGGCACCTGAGATTGACGACTGACAAAGTTTTAGAGCAATATCCCATAGCAGAACTAGTTATTTTGGGAGACGTTAACGCCCACCATCGTGAGTGGCTCAGTTCTCGAACCAATAACTACGCAGGGATATCTGACCTATGGATTCTCTCAGCTGGTACTTTCTCCAACGAGAATACCAGATATAGAGGACTATACGAGCTCCTTACTGGACCTTCTACTGACTAGACGTCCGGACGGATATTCCGTCTCAATGAAGAGGCGCCTCTTGGCTCCTCGGACCACTGTTGCATTCGGAATCAAGTGTCATGCACACAACCCGATCCATCTGGGCCAACTAATTGGCGTCGTGTATGGCATTATAAGTCGGCAGACTGGGATGGATTGCGAGAATATAATGCATGGTACCAGTGGAGGCAGCTATGCTTTAGCTCAAAAGATCCTGACGCCTACGCAGCCACGGTTACTAAGACAATACGCGCTGGTATGGAATGTTTTGACGTCAAAAAACGAACTGGGTTTAATAGATCTTACAGAGAAGCCAAAATACTGAAGCAGAGTGCGTATGAGGCTTGGACCACGGCTCGTTACAATAAAAATTCGAATATTTCTGAGTTAAAACGCAAATTAAATGCATCCTCTAAGTTCAGTAAGAAAGCAACTGCCAGAGCTAAATTCCAATTCATCGGCAAAATAGATGACCGACTTGTGAACTATCGTTTTGGGAGTCGTGCTTTCTGGTCGCTTGCCGAAGGGTACTTTTGCTAGTCGTCGTTACCACCACTACGAAAGACCGATGGTGACTTGACCCAAAGTGCAAAAAAAAAACGAGTTGCACTCCGGGAGTTCCGGCAGAAGTGAAAACCTTTACACACGATTCGCGCTTAATACTCAAATATGTCACAAGACATGTCTTTAACATTGTCAAGAAATAATAATGTTTGTTTATTTACTTTTTTGACGTAGTATATTTGACATCGCAATCTGTCATAGAATTAAAATTCCATATCCAACCTCCCTGTACTACTCATAATCGGGAAAACTAAAAATAAAAATTATAATAGGCGTGGCATTACGGTTTCCGTATTTTACAAAGACAAAGATGCACTTTGTTCAATTTCCATATTTTAAACACTTTATATACACGAATTTTACGAATACACAGCAGTATGACCACTACACAGACGGTCGAGCCATCAGCTGTCACCATCCAGGGATGGCACGCTGTAACATAAACACACACGACCATTCGCGCAAGCGCCCTGCGCCGCCTAAACGAAACAGCAGGCGCAGGCATACATTTTCGCCGCACCGTAGAAAGAGAGGGGGATACTCCCTCTCCTACGCCGCGCCAGCTGTCTACTCTCCATCCGTCTTACGAATTTTCACGATCAGGACACGTGACCTGACGCGAGTTTAACATTTTTTACCCAAACCAAAAAAAGTGCACAACGCCGCTAAAGAAGTTTTCACTTCAAAAAAAATTTTTGAAGAAGTTTTAAGGTAAGCACAATCAATCTTTCTTCGTGCTCAATTTAACTAAGCACATCTTTTATCTCTGTTTTTAAAACGACAGCCAGGTTTATTGTGCTATTTTTCTAAGAAGATAAAACCTCAACTGCTTCTGGGAACTTGCCTAAGAATTTCACCGAATCTTCTAGCAAATTTCATTCATATTGTAAAATTTTTAGATCAACCAGTCCAATCCTACTAATGTTATTAATGGGATTTCGATTGTAACAGTGTGCCATACTTATGCCTTATGTTCTCACCAAATTCATCTTTCTTGGTATGAAAGTAAGAAAAACATTGCAAAATACCAGGCTTTCTAGAACCTTTCTAGGGTTCCGTACCCATAGGGTAATTAGCGAAACCATATTACTAAGCCTCCGCTGTCCGTCCGTCCGTCAGTCCGTCTGTCACCAGGCTGTATCTAATGAACCGTGATAGTTAGACAATTGCAATTTTCACAGAAGATGTATTTCTGATGCCGCTGTAACAACAAATACTAAAGAACAGAAAAAAAAAATATTTAAGGGGGCTCCGGTACAACAAACGTGATTTTTTTGCCGTTTTTATAGATGATGGTACGGAACCTTTCGTGCGCGAGTCCGACTCGCACTTGGCCGATTTTTCTTTGTAGTATCATTCTCGTCGTGAAGAACTTAATCACTGAAATATTTCCAACACGTACTGATTTTCGTTTTGCATTAAAATTATGAGATACCGGAAGTCTCTTTAATTATTTTTTTTCAATATCTTAACGAAATTTTTACGCTAAAAATACCAATCAGAAACAAATATTTACTAAATGAAACACTTGTTGATGACAGGCGCGCTAGTTCAGCTACGCGAGTTTTCCAGACTACTAGGCGCCTTAGGCGGCCTATGGATGCTCGCCGTCCAGCACCCCACCCCGCTTGCAGCCGCGCAAGCGCTTCCCTCTGTTTCTGTTCAGCTGTTAATTTTATTAATAAATCCATTTTCGGATTTACCTGAAATGCTTAGAAGGGGGTTTAATACGTTTAAATAAATCTTTCCTATTCACCAAACTCTCAGCATTTCAAAATGTGTTACGAAAGGCCCACCTTATTTTGGCACCAAACATTTTACATCGTGGGCCTTAAGAAATATGGAAGGTGATGTTTTAATTTTATTTTTAAATCCGTCCTGACTTTTGTGATCGAAGAATTATTGGATATATTTGTTCGCCATAACTTCCCAAAGTTGTCTGATTTATTAAAGGCGATGCCTTATTGTATGAATTAAATTAATGTTTCGGCTGTAATAGTAGGCTAAGTGGTCTAACTGTAAAGTAGTGTGAGATTTAAACTGAGTTTAAGGTTTGATTTAAGCAAAATGATTGGAGTCAAAAGCATAGTGTCCACCAATCTAGATTTCAAGTCAAATCTTTTGACTATTACTTGCTATCAAAAAAGAAATATTGTTTCATAATGTTACTTATCAATTCCCATTGGCTTGCGTTTATAACTGTACTAGTAACATGTACATAATAAGGCATTTTGTATGTTGGTTGACGAGGATTTGTACTTTATTGTAAAGCACATAGGTAGTTGTACATTTGGTCTACTTTCTGCGCATTGCTAGCAAAAACGGTGATCCATTGTAAAGGTCATTTTGCGATGAAGCTTACGAAAAGAGAATAAACAGCATGTGCGTAATATTATTTAACAAGGACGTATTGTAGTTTGTTTGAATAGAGGAGTGAACAAATTTTACTTGGTTACTAAAATGTAAAAACGATATACAGAACAAATAATAAAATTTAATATTGTTTTTAAATGTCGAGAATCATCAAAAAACTCATTCGCATTACAATGGTAATTGTGGGGATTTTCTGGAACCACAAATTGAACACGAGTGCCTTGTTTCTCGGAACGTGAAAATTGAGTTATCTCCCGTTGCTGGATTTCTGGAAATTTCCATTGTAATAACGTAATAAAATTCTCAAAGTACTAATAAAAATAGGTATGGGTGAATATACAAAAGTTGGGCAACTTTTGGATATATAATTATACTTTTATGGTTAAATTTCTGAAAAAGTGGGTAACTAAGATAGGTTTTGTTATAAATATATAGATCTAAATTGGGCCAGTCACTTTTGGAATATTTCGATTTTTCAGAATTTAAATGCCGACTGACGAGGGTGACATAATACTGATTAAATACATAATTTCGTTCGAAGAATGAGGTTTATTAATATTTTAAGCAACGCACATACGAAGTAAGTTTACATACAGATATGCAGGATAACAGTATTTTAAACAAAGAAATATCAGTATCCTGGAAACACGTCAGTCCTCTGGCGCAATATAAGACAAAGTATTGACGCCTAAGTCTGATAAAAAGGACATAAATTTGAGTTATGAAATTAATATTTCTTACGATATTTTCGAACGCTCAAAAGCTGGATTCAAACTTTGTATGAATCAAAATAAAACACAGGTGTTCAAGCAAATAAAGCCTTTGTGACACGCCAAAGTACTGAAGTTTTAAGGGTTTCATGTGTTATTTTATACACTTATTTTTAAAATATACATCTGAAAATTGGTGGCTAAATAAAGAACTATTAATTTAAATTGAAAATAAAATAAAATGATAAAAATGTAATAAAACGTCATTCTATTGAATGATGACATAGAGTTACCGATTTTTTGTATATCAGCCCGTAAAAGGAAAATAGAAAGAATCGTGTAGATATAATTATTTTTTGTGATTATTAATAACTAACTAGTTATAACAGGATAAAGATCCTGGTCTGATTCTAGCCGTAGGAAGACAGACCATTGATACGAGAAACCCTAGTAGTTTTTTGACACTCTGGCATACAGCCACAGTCGTCTTCATGCGTTTAAATAACGAAGGCTACAAAGAAAATCGACTGGTGACACCAATTCTCAGTCAGCGAGTTTAGAAATACTAACATATTAAGTTGCAATTTGCTTATATATATGCCCTGGTGCATGCTACTAAGACCTACTTGGTCAGAATACCCAAGAGTCGAAGGAAACTGTGAGGTAGGGATTATCCCTCTGGTAAAACTTACTACTGTTCCAAATCTGACGACCGCTCGATAACTGGGGGTGATTGAGGCGTGTGCATTCGAAGCGGACCTTGCCGACCCGCCTGTTTGCCGCACGCGCTTGCGTGACTTCTACACGCCTCTTGCATTGCGAAGCTTCTAGCAGTGGTCTGACTCCGCTCCAGATCCTCAGCCCAGGCTGCATAGCTTGCCGATATCTCAGGGCGAGCTGCAGCTGCTACACCAAGCATCGCAGCAACCGCGCGTTCCTTGACTCGGCGCAAGTGCAAGTAACCTGTACTATGTTTCAACTGTAGGGAAAGATGAGATACTAAAAGGTGCATTTTATTGACGGCAAGTTCAGTATTTGACAGCGTATCTACCTACTCTACCTCCCGACCACGTGCAGCCAATGTGTTGAATTCGGTCCGGAAGTGACGTCATAGCGCATTCGTTTTTGGTCAACAGAACGATCGAATGTGCGCATTAGACAGCATTGAGCGCATTCAATGCGTATAATGCTCGTCAACAAAATGCCCCATAAATTATTACCTTAATGTACGTCCAACTCTGCGCGTGCCGCAACTCGCACTTACACATACACTCAACATACTCTGAAGGGTTTTTGATATATCAATTTTTTTTTATGTATATTTCTATACTCAAGTAATAGGTATGTAATTTCGTGATATTATGAAATACCTATTACTATTAAACTTTAAAAAATATTATTTTGATGCCTACTTACTATTTGTTATTTTTAACTGCTAGAAACTAATTTTATTATTCGACAACTACCCATGTATACTATTATTTTATCCAATGAAGTAACCACTAATTACGACAAACAATACAATCTTACTTACTCATCTCAGTGTGAAATATCATCAAAATCAGTAAAAAACTAAACTTAGGCGGTACTGAGACTGCATAAATAGGAACTATTATTTTTGAATAAGGTAAAAAAAGCTAGCAAAGGCACCCTAATTGTCGAGAAAATTACTCTGGGCAGCTGAGATAAAAGGGTTTTTAAAAATTAGTTTACGTGTGTACTGCATGAGTATAACTGGTACTACTCAAGTAATGTATGTGGTTTCGCCTGTTTAAACGTGTCCCCAGTGTCCCCATTGCAGGACACAGGCCATTCTTTGTTCACGGAATCTTAGGCTATACCTAGCCTACCATGCTGACTTAGTTCCGATGGACGTAGGTGTTATCTTATACCTGTTATCAACATTTAAACAAATATTTTTTGATGGTAACTACTTGCTATTTGTTTTTTTTTACACCTGGATTAGTACCTATTATTTAAATAAAGTCGAAACAACCTAGGTTTTATGTCAGACATGACTATGAAATCATGCATTTCTTTACTAAAACACAAATTACAACAGCAAACTTTACAAAACCTTAGAATAAAGAAAGAATTCCTACCTAACTTCTCTGTCCGAAATATCACTAAAATAAAATACTAGGGCTGCATAAACAAGAGCTGGTATTTTCAAATTAGTTCAAATTAAGCGAAAACAGTAGGGGAAACCGGGTACAAAAGTAACACTTTACATATTTCGCTTGATTTCGGTTAGTCTAATATCCATACGGTTAAATTGACATAGCCAGATATAATTTTCGTCTATGCTTTACAAAAACAGATATTCTTAAGTATGATATTAATTGTTTTTAGAGAGCTACAGAACTTTAAAAATGCTAAGTCATTAGTTACTTTCGTCCTCAGGATCAGGTCGAAAGTAACACGCCACGGGTCAAAAGTAACATTGTAACATATACTGCGCATTTGGTAGATAAGCAATAAAACTAATTTCGAGATAAATTTAACAAATTGTTTGTTTTTATTAATGATTGTAATAAGCACAAAATAATATTTTTCCTCACATTTAACAAAAAAAAAACAATATATTTTTTGGAAGACATTTCTCACATCCACTCTTCGATTTATCATCATCTAAGCTTGTAGATGTCCACTGTTAAACGTAGCCCCCCCTTCCCGATATCTTTTTACAACGTGTCCTGAGTTTCGTGGGCCCAGGATATCCTTGTCGCTCTAACCAGTTAATCGGGCCATTGTGATTTGGGCTTATATGATCTAATTAGCTGTGACAATTTTGTTAAAAGTGGAGAAAAGCTTGAGCATCGCTGTAAAAGTTTGTATTAGAAAGACCTTTAAAGTACTAACAGCAAATAGTTTAATAAATATGATTAATGTAATATGGCTAACATTCAGTTTTCTTACTAGTTCTATAACGTTTTTTTTTTATTAAAATTGCCATTGGCGTCTTTTTTATACACGTCACGAACAGAATCGCAATTCTTTGTTTATTTTAATCTAAGAAAATATAAAAGTTATGTAAGTGTTTACATAAAAAGCATGTTACTTTTATCCCTGTGGTGTAATGTTACTTTCATACCCACTCAACTATTTGTAAATAATCTCGTAATAACCTAAAAACTTAAATGTGCTTTACATAAAACAATTATAATCATGTACAAGCAGACTAATGGAGAATCATAAACAAAAAATTGCCATAAAGATATACACATCTCAACCCTCTGTAAACACTTAGTTAATAAAACTAAAAAATCGTACTTTCAGGGCGTAAAAACACATTTCGTCTTTTAATACAACACACAAACCCGAGATACGCGTGGAAACCGATCTGAGGCATGAAAAGTATTACAAACTAAACTTCAATGGCCGCGGGCAGTGATTAGACCATTAGACAAATCTACAGAGCGTTTGTTACTTTTGACCCGCCGTTACTTTTGTACCCGGTCTCCCCTACCCTAATTTTTCAGGGAGTCACCTATGTATGCGAGTGTTACCTATCCAAAAAAAAATAATGGGAAAATTACAAGTAGTAATCATAATAAAGTATAAATGTTAAATGTGAAGGTAAGGTACTTTTTTATGTATAAATAGTTGATTCTTTAAATTGTTTAGTAGGTAAGTAGATTTCTAGATTTTTTTTTGAGTCCGTCACAGGAAATGCTTGCGTTGCAAATCTAGTGCTTAATCGACTTTATTTACTAGCTAGAGCTTACGGTTATATCACGTTTGACATTACATCTAAGCGCTTTTTTTATGGGCGTTTTATTGTCAAGCAATATACGCATTGAATGCGCTCTGTGCTGTCTATGCGCACATTCCATCGTTCTGTTGACCAAAAATGAATGCGCTATGACGTCAATTCCGGACCGCATTCAACGCATTGGCTGCACATGCTTCGGAGGTTGAGTAATGGATATTGGCCATAGTGTTTGTATGCATTTGGTGAACTCAATGATTTCAATGCCTTTCCGATCTCTCAATGCTGTCAATAGAACGCACCTTTCCTTGTCTTGTTCTGTGTTTGACATATTTAGGATAGACATACACAACTAACCTCCACCTACTAACTACTACTACGCCAAGCCAACCATTTAATTCAGTTTCGGAATATTGTTATTTTATGATTTTTGATTTTGTATAATTTTTGTTCGGTAGCGTGTCTTTTCCCAGCTTTTGTAATTTTTGTTAATTTTGGAAAATCTGCATATGCTCGATTTGCAGCGCTTCAGTACAGCTTCAGTGTGTATTAGTGCTCCCTATGCAATAAACTAAAAATATTCGGTCACTAAACGAAATATCTACTACTTGATTATTGTTATTTTACATTTTGATTTTGTAACAAATTTCAGGGGAATTCTTTACTTGAGTAGTCAGTAGTGGTTTACAGAAACTTTAATAAATAGGTATCCTTAAATCAATGAATGTAGTACAAAATAACCAGTTTGGCAACACCTTTTTAGCCCGGTGAGGCGCAAGAGATCTTTTTGAAAATGCCGATAATCGATTCAAATCAGGTCAGTAGTGTATTCGTGTTTTGTGCGTGGTGGTACATGTCTGAGTGTCAGGTTTAGTGATGTGATTTTTGACCGCCGGCGCGGTGGTTTGAAGTCAGCCGCTGGAGAGTATGGGAGACTGTCGAAAGAGATGGAAAACAACCGTTTTACACTATCTTATTTAGCATTGGGATCCTTGGTGTCGACATCTCCAGCGATGTTCAGTTCCGAGGTCATTTACAAGATAAGGTGAAGCTGGCGTCCAAAAAACTTGGTGTACTCAACAGAGCGAAGCAGTACTTCACGTCGGGGCAAAGGTTGTTACTTTACAAGTCGCAGGTTCGGCCCCATATGGAGTACTGCTGCCATCTATGGGCAGGTGCACCCGGATACCAGCTTGGCTGTGAGAATTGTCGACGATTCCAAACTCACTTGCGGTATCGAGCCCTTAAGTCTGAGGAGAGACTTTGCCTCACTGTGTGTGTTCTACCGCTTGTACAATGGGTTGTGTTCTGAGGAATCGTCGAAATGATGCCCACGGCTACTTTCTACCATCGCACCGCTCGCCATCGGCAGGGAATTCATTCTCACACTTTAGAACCTAAATGGTCGCGTACAGTGCGGTTTCAGAGAAACTTCCTCCCGCGAACGCTTAAGTTGTGGAATGAGCTCCCTGCCAAGGTTTTCTGCAAGGACTACAGTATGGAGTTTTTCAAGAAAGAAGTTATTAGATTTCTGAAGGGTCGGCAACGCGCAAGTGATACCCCTGGTGTTGCAAGCGTCCATAGGCTACGGTGACCGCTTACCATCAGGCGGGCCGTAAGCTTGTTTGCCACCTTAGTGGTATAAAAAAAAAAAAAAAAAAAAATCTTAAGACGCAGGAATTGCTGGATAGTGAATGTGAACCCCGAAAGCAGCTCGGTAGCCGAATTTGTAGTCTTTCTATGTAGTCTTGTGTTTAGTGGATACTGCGCTTTTGTGATCGTCATGATAATCGTCGTTTGCGGGCTGTGAGATGCGACTAACGAGAGAAGAGTCTGTAAGTTAATAATTGTTAGCTTAAATACCTAAATAAAATTAAGGTTTGCATTTCACACGCGACCCACCCGCGAATATATAAAGTACTAGGTTCTCATATATGCCAAAGAATTTTATGCCGTAGCGCGTAAGTCGTGTTTGATTAATGTTAGGGTTGTGCAAAAAATTTATTGAGGAAAACATTGATTTAGTGTGTATGGAAATTAATCAATTTACATAGTTCACAATTTCCACATTCTGACAACGACATAGTATTTAAAAATGATACCTACACGGTGTACACGTACGTAACGGGAGTAGGTATACACCAATTACCTAACACCTTGTATTATCATAGCTTTTATTTACCTTTACTTTAGTGCCACAAATTTCTTTTTATTTACTATACTCTAATGCTCCAAAATATTTGGGAGTAAAAATATCATCTAGAGCGCAAAATTATTCAGATCATAGAATAATAATTGAAACATCTGCTTTCTCTCTGAAATAAATTTACTTTATTACTTAGCAGCAATTCCTAACGTTGCGACGGATGGGGCTTTTATCCAAATTGAATTCTCGACTTTGCCACACGATTCACGCTTGTGAAAGTGTAGGGTGTGAAGAAAGAGGAGAGAAAATTCAAATACTCTTTAATGTTATGACGAAGTAAGACGAAAATTGATTTTGAAATACGGAGTAGACTTCTTTGAACACAGATTATTTGGTATACAAAATGTGGTGTTTTATTAACTATCACATCAACAAAATTAAATACCTACTTACGAATTTTAGTCATCAAAAGAAAGTTAACGAAAACCATTGTTTTTTTTTTCTAAACAAGTAGCTGACAGAACTTACACATATCATTTCAAACAACGAAATTTATAATAACAGAACGAATAACAAACAGTCAAGAGTATCGGATTCGCAGCGCGCTCCATACAACAGGATTTTACTCCTATGATACGTATCAATCTCAGAAACTTAACAAGAACAGAAAACTAATATCTTGGTCTGTAGTTTTTCAGTTTTACGTTAAATTGAGTAGTTCTAAAATTATTAGAGTGCAAAAACTTGTAATTTATGGTCAAACCAGGTGCAGCTTTATGCTCATTATATACTATAACAAAAATCTCCGGAAATGTTAAATAACCACAGACCTAGGAAATATAATAAATTTCCCAATTACATCTAAGTAAAAAGAATAGAACAGTATTATTTTTTTATACCACTAAGGTATACCTTTGTAGTATGAAAAAAAACCGGCCTATTGCGAGTCGGACTCGCGCACCGAGGGATCCTTACAAACCTATAGGTATTTAAGACGTTGTTTCATACCAAAGGAGACGTTTCATACCCGGTCTGCACCTTGTATACATTTTAGAAAATCGAGGAAAAATCTAGAGGTTATTGAACAAATACTAAAATTACGATAAATACAGTAATTTTTTTGTACAAAACAATATATTATTATACTACATTGCTAAACAGACAACAATTAGGTACGCTATTATGAGTTAATTCTGAAACCTAATACGAAGTATTCTAAAAATATATAACTATATTTCAAAATGATCGTAATAATTATAAAAAAATACAGTCTATTTTTTATGCAAAAAAGATACCTATACGTAATTATTAATAAAAAGAGCTTTTTGTTTAATTTTTTCATATTAATCGAAGATACATTTTGTGGCTCCTGACCATCGACCATCCCGACGTGTGGTCAAACTATTTACATATTATAATTGTCATTCTGTGTTTACCATAAGCTTCTTAGTTTACCGTAAACAAAGTGCTTTTTGAATTTATCAGTGACTTACGAACGACCCCAGCTATGTTATTTGGACCTTTATGCTTCGCGTATTATATTGGATTTGGCTGTGTTAATTGGACCTGATTTTTCTACAGCAATTGGGATTTCGTCGTTTAAAACACATCTTTATTTTCTGTGGGATCAGGTATGTATGAGACACACGAACCTTTTCTTATGAATAAATAAATGTAATGGTATCATATAGCTGTAGACATACTTACAACTGTCTTTTGTACTTCATAATCATGTCATTTTAAGTCTGCATTGCAGAAGCACAAACCTCTATAATCTGCCGGAGATAGACGCAGGATTTGGCCTACACTCCCAACGCAGGCCAAACGGGTTGAGGAGACTTAAATACAGGTATTTCCTTAGTCGCCTTATTTGACATCCTCGATGAGAGTAGGTCACTCCATGTAGGGGCAAATTCTTTCTACTACTCTAGAAACCATACGGTCTTTTTTACTTATGCTATTTTAAACAGCTGTGCATGCTTACCTTAATAATATTGTCTGAGCACA
The DNA here is from genome assembly GCA_946406115.1 of Apoda limacodes. NCBI lineage: Eukaryota > Metazoa > Arthropoda > Insecta > Lepidoptera > Limacodidae > Apoda > Apoda limacodes. The sequence goes on along the minus strand of OX291555.1, from coordinate 25,952,852 downwards.
TTCTAAGATTTGTATGCCCATGCTTGCAAATGCTGCCCACCATTATTGGTCTAAATAGTAGTATTTATCATTTTCAGACTAGCAAATATGGCTCATGGTTTGCTATGTTCCTCTGCAATAATTGAAGATGCTCAATATTACGTGACTGATAATATTGCCCCAGAAATAACTTCTGCACTAGAACTCAATCTCGGATTTGAGGTGATTAATAAAATATGTTATTGTAGTTCTACATCTTAGATGCGACAAGGACACTGAACATTATTTTTATTATAAGACCCACCTGTTGGGAAACTCTGCTGAAGTCTTCGATTCAGAGATTCTGTGATTATATTGATGCCTTAAACATTAATTAAATTAAACATTCAAAAATGTATGTAAGCTGTTTTTTTATTTCACAAGCCCGATATTCCTTCCTATCGTACCTATCATTCTTTAACAGAACAGATTTGAGATAGTTCTGGCCACAGGCTAAGTAATAAACTTGTTATATGGTGACCAGGAACAACAACGATACAAATAACAAGACTCGGTAACAAATGTTTCGTCACAAAAATATCTGCTCCTAGCGGGATTTGAACCCGCAACCCTCGGCTCCGTGGTCAGGCGCACTAACCACTCTGCCAAACCGGTTGTCAAATGAATGACATTGCTAGGTAAAACGTTAATTATGTAATATGCATAGATATAGTATTACTACGTACTTGGTTAGCCTGTGGTACTATGTACTTGACTGTCGCCATTTTTTTTAAAGTTAGGTGTTGCTAAATATGTTTATATAAATGCTATTGTACAAGAAAACTACACCGAAATACGAAAAATTGATAATTAAAAGTTACTAATAATATACTGAGGTTTATAAATTAGTAGTGTACAATATCCAGACCGGGCCTCCATACATTCCTGAAACGTCTCCTTTCAAGATTCTGAGTTCACGGGAAGAACTGCAGCGTGCGGGGGCGTAAATATGCTGCTTCTACCTATTTCTATTTAGGTATCGGGATCTCTGCTAATAAAAAGACAACATCGGGAGTTCTTTTCTATATTCAGATGTTCTTTTCTATCGCCACAAGAGTATACAACATTTAGGTTCATCTACTACCTAGGAGAATTATTATACAATATTAAACTTATCTGCAGTACATCATCTTCTATTAGGCCATCCTTCAATAGGCCTCGGATCGTCGTGTCGATACATTGGATCAAATATATATTAGGACATTAAATCGCGATGGTGGCGATTCTTGGAATATTTTGGATACTGGAGTATCTTACTTTAAGTCCATTGGCATTGTAAAGCCATTCTATCAATTCTAGGGCTCCCTGGTAAAGACAGGAATCGACCCTCCAAATTTATATAGACTCCAATTTTTTATGCAGTGAGAGATAATTGCGCCAGTGATCTGGCAATAACAATTCCAGAACCTGCCGACCCTTTGTTTCTTTGTCGAAACCCATTACTACAATGTGCACCTCAAGTTCATTGAGGGCTCTTAATACCTCTGACCCATCACCTGACATTCTCCTAGATAACTCTTGGACATTTAGAGACATCATTGCTAAATAATTTTACCTTTCTCTATCCCTTTGTCACCTGTTTTAGCAGACAACGGCGTACTCCACCATATGCAGCGTGCGGGGGCGTAAATATGCTGCTTCTACCTATTTCTATTTAGGTATCGGGATCTCTGCTAATAAAAAGACAACATCGGGAGTTCTTTTCTATATTCAGATGTTCTTTTCTATCGCCACAAGAGTATACAACATTTAGGTTCATCTACTACCTAGGAGAATTATTATACAATATTAAACTTATCTGCAGTACATCATCTTCTATTAGGCCATCCTTCAATAGGCCTCGGATCGTCGTGTCGATACATTGGATCAAATATATATTAGGACATTAAATCGCGATGGTGGCGATGCTTGGAATATTTTGGATACTGGAGTATCTTACTTTAAGTCCATTGGCATTGTAAAGCCATTCTATCAATTCTAGGGCTCCCTGGTAAAGACAGGAATCGACCCTCCAAATTTATATAGACTTCTCCGATCTATCTTTTTCACTGGAATGTCAATTAATAACAAAATAATGACAAGCTCGAAATTCCGATTGTTTTTATTTAAAAACGCACTGACACCATCTATTATGTTTTTATAAAACTACTACGAAGTATTTGCTGCGTGAAAAACGTTCGCTAGCCTATTTACTTCCTTTACACTCAACAAGAGGTCGTAACCCCTACAGTACCCTGTAGGTTTTGATTCCCTTACGATTTTCGAAAATGTGCGGAAATTTGCGGCTTAAACGACTGTATCTTTGATTGCGTTGGCTTAGAAGTTTGATTTTTTCACAGCTCCAAGAGACAGTAGACTTGAGTATTAAATATAAATTTTGGCTTGATACCTCCACGCGTTCCTGAAAAAAAGGGTCTATTCAGACGGACGGACGGACAACATAGTGATCCTATAAGGGTTCCGTTTTTTTCCTTTCGAGGTACGGAACCCTAAAAATGGCAAACAATCTTACGGTCCGCCTAATGGTAAGCGGTAACCGTAACCTATGGACGCTGTAACACCAGGAGTATTACTCGCGAGTTGCCGACCTTTCAAAAATCGAATGAAAAAATAATCTATAAAGGTTTTAGCTCATAAACAATATTTGTAGTATTTTTTTAAATGGAGTAGGGTAAAATACCCCAATATCGGCCTCTTAACGTAAAACGCAACCTTCAGTCTTAACCAAACATGAACCTTGAAGTTATTCACCGATGACTTTGCACTGTTACGCTATTTGATATTTACACTATGTTATTAATGATTATTAAAGTCTTAAATTACGTAGTAAAGAAAAATAAGCGTTTAAACGTTTGTAGGTAGAATTTCTATAATATATCCTTCTTTTACCCTAATATCGGCTAGTAAAGAATGTTCTAAATCGTAAACAAAAGAAGGCATTAATGCCTTGCATTAATGAGTCAATTAAATTGAAAGTTGTATAAAAATAAAAATTATATTAAGTAATGTAGGTATTTTCTAATCATTTCCATTTAAAAACTGAAATTGTCTAATGAAAAATAAAATAAAATAATTAAAATTCCCATATTGTTATTAAAAAATAATTATTAATGTGGCAAACTGCATTGTGTATTTTAGTAAATAATTATAAACCTACTGTTCTACACAGTTACATGAATAGACTTATTTAATATTTTGAACATACTATATTTCATCAAAACTGGTTAATTTGGCCAAGCTTAAGTTGTAAGAGTAGCTTCATGTCAGCCGTATAACACAGGACACGGACAGCATAGTCTAATAAAATAATATAACTAACATTAAAAGGCGGCCGAACTTTGGTCATTCAATTAACGGGTCTGGAACGATTACAAATATAAACTTTAAGAGCCCGAACTTAGGATACTAATAAATTATAAAATTGCTGTCATCTCCCTTGTCTAGGTCGCAGGCTGACATTAGGATTTTGTAATAAAATAAGAATCCTAATGGGCCCCGTTATTTCTCTGTAACGAATTAAAGTAAACAATTAAAATAAAAAGAAAAATATTTACTGTGCGGAATCAGTAAGAAAGCTATTGCAAGCTATTTCTGGTCAAAAAAACATATTTCCAGAGTAGTATCCGTTGACATTTTCCGCCAAATAGTGATAGAATTGCACTGATGCGCCTCGCCGGCTTCTATACGCTATACCACTGGAGCTTACGATATAAAAACACCATATTGCATACATATCCAAAGTAGATTTAATAAAGTCGTGATTGAGGTCAAAACCTTTCACCAGCCCACCTACTCTTCATACAATTATGTCAGACGTGGTTTCGGCAAGCGTATTGTTTCCCCACGTCTAGTGATTTTTGTTTTACTAGATTTTTACAACTCAATTTATTTAAAATATTTAAAACTTAATATATGAGCAGACATACATTTTATTATATTAACAATATAAAAGTAGAATTTATAATAGCTTGTCACAATTTAGTTGTAGGGTAAAATTTCGGCCTCTTAATGTAAAATGCAACTTTTAGTCTTAACCACGCCTGAACCTTGAAATTATCCAGCGATAAATTTGCATTTTCGGGCTATTTGATACTTACACTTTATGTTTTTGAGTAACTATAGTGTTTATAAATTACGTAACAAAGAATAATATGCGTTTAAACTTTTGTATATTGTATATTTTTGTAATAAGTGTTAACATCGTAAAAAAGGCAATACCTCAATAGAAATTATTTATTTGTGTTGAAACTTTACCATGCATAAATATAACTCTTCAGAAATCGTATTAAGATATATAGGTATTCTTATTTTTCTTATTTTTCGAAACTGAAATTGACCAACAATACATTGCTGGAATTTCCAACAGTAATCGGTTTTTATGTGACAAACAGCATTGTGTACCTATTACAGCAAAAAATAAAAACACACAACATAATTAGACTTATTTAGTATTTCTATATTAGCATAAATTTGAACATTTTTATTCTCTTATGAATAATAATAATATTTTTCCAACGCCATGATGCATCACAAAAACAAAGCGACATCCGCACCTCTGCAGATGGATAATGTAACTATTTTACTATATGATCGTTTACCCCCACTCACTCGCAATCGCAACCGCGAAACGGAGAACTCCCCTCCTGTCGCTGACTCACCTTCGGGTTCGAGGCTCACGCTGGTCGAAGGGACAAACCCAAGAGCGACAACTCAAGCCGAGGCTTCCCCCGCTGGGATCCTTTGAGCGTTGGGCGCTATATGGGCTGAGACGCCTTCAGAGTCTCGCCCCAAAGGCCCAGTGGAGCAGTAATGGCTGCATCAACCAACTGCATAATCAGGCAGGAAAAAAAAAGAAGCTGTTCCTATCTTTAACGCTAAGTAGTCATTGATCTGGCTAAACCATATCATGATGTGGGCAGCGGGTACTGTTCTATATCATGAAATATGACACAATGGTCGGACACATCATAAAGTGATCAATTCTAAGATCATGCCACGACATATATAACGTCGTAAATTATATAAATAATGTCAAAAGTTTGAAAGACACTGCAAATTTGATACTTATTTTACAACTACAAATTTTGTCATTGACATGTTATTTGAAATCAGTGAAAATATTTTAAAAGCACTTTACTTGTAAAGCCATATTGATCGGCTTTGAAACTATGTGTTAGTGTATTCTAGGAAGGTTGGCTGCGATGTGTGAACAGAACTTGACTTTGCACGGTGTTAAACGCTGACACGATACTAATTACATTTTTTTTTAAACTAGTTTTTTTGTGTTGGTGTTTCATCTAATGCTAAAAGCTAATGAAAAATATATAATTGATATTAGCAAATTATTTTGGCATTAAAATAATAATAATCTTATCGTATAAGTTAGTTTGTTTTCATTGATCTCTATCCTTTTTTTGAGTAGATAAACTTACTTTTAATTTAAATTTTGTGTTACAAATGATATTTAAATAAAGATACGGTAACCACTATTACCGTTGCGAACTAACCTTAGCATATACATAAACACAAACTCAATGTTTTTTTTATTTAAATTAGGTTTTTAGCAACACTTTTGAATCGACAAAGCTATTTAAGGGCGCGTTCGTTCTGGGATTAAGAGTTCCCACGAATGATACTTTTCACACTTTTGATAACGACAGTTTTGCCACCGACACCTACCGTTCGTTTAGCTTTGAAACGTTACTAACAAATTTTTTGGTTACAAAACCTGCAAAACGAACGCTTGACGTACACACACTACGATAAAACACACACACACTACCATAAACAATGAATATATATAGGCAGTTTGACAGATTAACACAAAAACCCCACCTCCAGACATGGGTCTAAAGTTTCATTTTTCGGTGGCAAAAGTGACAAAAATAACAAAAATATCGTAAACGAACGCATGACAGTTTGTCACAGATGATACTAAAATTTTGATACTTTTGATACCAATGCTAAACGAACGGATGACAGGTGGCAAAAGTAATGAAAATAATGAATCTGCATCCCAGAACGAACGCGCTCTTAGACTATTTTAAAAGACAAAAATAATTTAATTAAGTTTAAACAGCGAATGCAATAAATAATACGGAACCTGTTACACAGAAGTAGATAGCTATATTTCTTACTCACTCGCTGCTGACATGTGACTGAATGAAATAACGAAAATTATCGTAATTTAGCTGCCTCAGTTTTAGCGTGCCAATACACGATATCTATTTTTTTTTATACATCCACTATCATTGTCCATTACTAATTATGAAATAAAACAAGGTAAAACGCGTATTATTTTAGTAAAATACAATTTCACGGACATTAAGGCTGGGTTCCACAAGCCATGGTCACGGGCAGATTAGAGGCGTCATGTTGAACTAATCTTACTTCGTCTGTATATTAAACTAGCTGACCGGGCAGACGTTGTCTTGCATGATACCGAATGCAGCGCCATCTGCCGGGCTGATTTGTGAATCGAAACCATCCAGGGCGCCACCCAAACGTTAACAAAAAAATCATTTAATCGTTCCAGCCGTTTAGGAGGAGTACAGTGAAATACACACGTGCAGTAGCATTATATATAAAAAGATTTGTCATAGTCACTACACTGACGGTGCCCTCGGGTGCGGGGCGGGGAATTTCTTGAAACTGAACATATTTTATAATCACAAATTTCTACTCAGATTTAAAAATAACTTTGGATATGGAATAGGCTCCGAAACAACTGGACCGATTTGAAAAATTCTTTTACCATTAGAAGCCGACATTATCCCTGATGAACATAGGCTACTTTTTACCGCGGGAAAATGCTTCATTCCTACAGGAGAACAGGTAATAGGACAACAGGTAGTAAGAATTATCCTTTCGTACATTGCTAATTACTTCCTTTTTCACACTTCTGAACGGCTGAACCGATTGGGTTGAAATTTTATATGGGTATTTCGATGGTTTTCTGGATGATTCAAAAATACAATTGGACTCGGTAGGTGGCGTTACTGTTGGTATGTCAACTATTAAACGGCTTGACCGATTGGGTTGAAATTTTGAATGTGTATTACCATGGTTTCACAGACACGAATGTATTAGGCCATTAAAGAGGAAAGATTTGATTGTTTGTTTTTTTTTCTATAATTGAGGAGTTGCCGTAAGAACCTACGCCAATAACGAAATTTAGGGCGGGCGAAGCCGCTGGCAGAAGCTAGTTTTAAATAATATCATTAATTTTATTTATATAAAACTTTTTGGCCGATCTTTTTAAATTATCCCATTTGTAAATATTGAATTAATTAATGAAATATACTTAATTGTAGGGTATAAATTTTAAACTAAAAAATAAAGAAGAGAGGTACCAATAGGCGGCCTTATCAGATTACCCTTTGGGTAGATAAATTCCTAAATGACATGAGTACATGTTAATATAATTATCTAAGCAAATAACATTTTTATTTTGTATATCACGCTACGGTGTAAATAAAGTCTTGCTTAGAGCTAAACACTCGAGTGTCGCACTTTTTTAAAAGTTGAAAGTGGAGTTTCATATTCCATTTCTCTTTTTTGTTTTGAATTCTCTTCTTTGAAATTTTCTTTTGAGCCTCGTTTCAGAATAATTGAAAACGTTTCCAGATATAACAGAAATGATTTGAGATTAAAACTTTTTTCGCGAGAATTAGTTAAACGGTGACTTTGAAAAAGTGTTGATTGTGTTTCATATTTCAATTACATCACGTCTTTTACTGGGCTTTTACACAGGGTCTGCCGTTTGTTCAACGTCATGGTCCGTCAGTACTTTTACAAAGGGCCTAATTTTACACAGGGCGTACCGCTTGCTCAACGTCATGGTCCGTCAGTACTTCTACACAGGGCCTGCCGCCTGCTCAACACCCTGATTCCTCATAATTTTTACACAGGGCCTGCCACTGGCTTATTGCCATGATACCTCAGTACTTTTACAAAGGGCCTGCCGCTTGCTCAACACCCTGATTCCTCATCTAGACACGCGGTAGCGTGTCAAGCCAAGTTCAAGTAACAGAACTGGCGAGCAGCACCGTGTGTAATATTTGAAGCCACTTTTGACCCCCTCATAACTCAAAAACTATTTCACATTAACGTGTCAAATTTGGCTCATATATTGACGCGTGCGATATACATATGTGCTCCGAATTTCATAAGCACATCTCAAACGTTTATTTAGATAGATAATTAGGTGAATACAAAGGAATAAATCAGAAACTGGGAAATTTTTCACTTAACCTTTAAGTGGGTGCGCGGTCATTTGTAACGGCAGGGGTCGCGCGTAACCTTATGACCGTCAAGGTTTTTAAGAATTAAAACAAATTATTGAATTATTAGAATTACTTAAACACATTCCCTTTAGATAGAATTAAAAAAATATTTGCTAGAAAACCTACAAAAATTTATATTAAAGCACTTTTACGATACGAATCTTCAAAGACGTCAGGCGCGCGTTTACTTTGCAAAACCTACGCAGCATGCACAACGAAAGATATAATTTAGATAAAGCAATGCGCAGAGGAAGAAGAATCTATTGTTTTGAGTTCACAATGAACCTATGAGAGGCTACTAATATTGGCAAACATGAGTGATGATAATATACGAATTTGTAACCGAAAATAGGGTTACCGCGGTGCTTGAAGGTTTGATTCTATTAGGAACACTTAACTTATACTTATAAAAACTATAATGTAAGAATCAGCAATCTAAACTTATGACAGCCGGTCTTTCTGTGGATTTTAAGGTTTTCACGTGAATGTATAAGCAGTGGGGTGGGAGCACGAACCTTGACGCGAACGTGTCCGAGCGAGTGGCAGCCACACTCATAAGCGCTAGCGCTGTTTTGCTGTCCGGTTGTATCTTGATATCTGACCTATAAGGTTGCGATTTATGCTGCGAAATTCATAGGTTTTCTTAAAAAAATACTAATATATTTGTGGTTGTATTATTATTACAATTCTTTTAGTAACTAAGTATGGTATAGGCAATAGTTTAAATGAAAATTAATAATAATTTTAGTATAGTTATAAGAGTTATAAGTAGGTATGTATACTTAACTCTGAATGAGTTTGAGAATGAGAACTTAATGGTAACAAATTGTTTTGCTTGAGAATTCAATAGATAACAGGTTAATTTGTTCCGTAATCGTCTTAAATAATTATCTTTTTATTCCGTACTTGTAACACACTTACCTTACACCGAATTATTCCAATGCCTCCCGATGGAAGCTGCCTATTCCATTCGATTGCATATTCTTTGTTTTAGTATAGTAATATAAAACAAACAAATAGGTTGCGTGAGACTATAGTAGAGTATGTATGTCGTAAACGTAGGAAAATACAGTAGTTTAACAAAAACCATTCGGTATAAATTTTGTTATAAGTACCTACTTATAATTTATGTACAAAAAATAATGAAATTCCATCAAAAACATAAATGTGAAATGAGAGCCAAGTTCAATATTATGATATATGCCTTGGATGTTGACTTCAACAGCAAAAAAATTAGATCTAAGAGGGTGCCAAGTTCAATGGTTAGTCCTGAAATTTACTTATAACCACATAAAATATAATTTCTTCTTATAACTTAGGATAATATAGTGTAGCCTAAGGTCTGACTTGTCTAGTTTCTCATATACGAATTATATTATAGCCTTCGCAAGTTCTAAACCTGTTACTTCTCGGTTCTTATTTTATTATTCCGAAAATTTGGCTTGCTGGTAGAATCAAGCCATCGAACATTTCGATTCGTATATGAGAACTAGCCAACTCAGACCTTAGGCTACAATATATTATCCTAAGTTATAAGAAGAAATGATATTTTATGTTGTTATAAAGAAATTTCAGGACTGACCATTGAACTTGGCACCCACTTAGATCTCACTTCTTTTGTTGTTGAAGTCAACATCCAAGGCATATATCATAATATTGAACTTGGCTCTCATTTCACATTTTTATTTTTACACAAGGCCTGTCGCTCGCTCAGTGCCCTGATCCCTCAGTATTTCGATACCGATTTGTTATTCATGAAACATACTACATTTACTGCTTTCATTAGTCTATAAGTTTTTGAATACTTTTTAATTAACATAAGGTGATTAGGATAGACAATGTACAGAATATTCGTCTCTCACATGTGTGAAATGTGAGTGCGGCAGGTGTCTGTCAAATAAATAAATGTAACTAGTAAATATTCCGAGAACAAACAGATATCTAGGTGAACGTTCCTTCGAAATCAATGAAATAACGGAATGTTCTGGATAAAATTCGAGTCTTGTAGTATTATTGAGGTTGTATTTTCTGTATATTTTAATGGATGAACTTGTTTTCAGCACTCAGAAGTTAGTGAAGCATTACGTAACGATATTGAGGCATAGATTGGACGATCACAGCCTTTACGAGCACTCGCTCTAAAGTTACGACGACGGGTTCATTAAAGGTCCGCCATCAAATAAGTAATCAAAGTCACTTTATTTAAGGTCTTGAATCTTGTATCTTACTGCCGAGATCAAATTATTATGTTTGTTGCCTTTAAGATTTGTATCTGGTTCAAAATTGAAATTTGATACAAAGTTTATATACAAATAATATTAATATGAATGTATATAAGTACCTATATACCCTTTTTTACCTCCCCTTCGCAACACGCAATTATTACTCCTTGTGCTACAAGCATCCATAGGCTATGGTGACCGATTACCACCAGGGATGCTGTCTGCTTGTTTGTCACCATAGTGATACCTATATCACTAAGCTGGCAAACATTCAGCCATCTAATTCATTCAATTTGATATTCCATTGATATCTATTATGTTCTCAAAGGGACGCCCCCGAGAGCGACAATCCAAGCCGAGGCTCCCCCCGCGGGATGCCCTTGAGCGTTAGGCGCTATATGGGCTGAGGCTCTTTCAAAGTCAGTTCAGAGAAAAAAAATGATCTCAATTGTTATAGCCATTGTTTTTAACTTTGCTTTCCATACAATTCACTTATATAGCTCTAATTTTAATGTGGCGAAAAGAAAATAAACACAAACAAAAGACACTTGTTCCTTTGTCGCGGCGCGAGCGATATAAAACATCTGCCACATACAGTTACACGAGAAAATTATATGAGTGTATTTTACTTGAAGATCCAATTTGTGTTGTTTATTTAACAACAACAATATTATGTTACTGAAACATTTAGTCCCGCTTATTTGTAAAATTATGTGGGTGGTTTTGGTGGTGGTGGATTAGGGGTTTAGATTGCAACTTGCTTCCTGAGTGGTAGAGGGATCAAGCCAATGCCTACCAATGAGGCGTCTACCAATGAGGCTTTCTCAAGTACATTGATAATTCACACCACTCGCTTTTTGGCAAAGGAAAACATCGTAAGGGAACCTGGATACGTCAGAAAAAAGAACGTAAGCGCAGTCACATTGTGCCCGCGAGCCATAGTCCACAGACTATGGCTCACATCACCATCAGTGACGGTAGGCCGTGCTCTAACAGTGGACACGTATGAGGCTGATAAAAAAGGAATATTTGTAATATCATATTTTAGACAGTGGGTCCTCATGCGAATTTTCTTTTCAAATCTCTATATCGTACAAACCAGCTATACAGACATACTTAACTGGACTGAATGTCAAAAAGACGGCATACTAATATTTATGACTAAAATACACATTCTATAAATTGAAACTATAAGCTTACGTATTTATTAAGCTCTTATAATTAAAAAAAGATTCTTTTTTACAAAATATTGTAAATTTGGGCTTATATATATATTTACAGTTTAAAATAATTTGTAGGTACGAAAGGAACATATTTTTAACGTTCCATTGTTCAAACAAAGCAAACGTAACCCTTCTCAGTATGTGTATACGTCAAGAAGGCCCTTCTTAAGTCTTATAGGACACATATAAAGTTAATGTTTTAAGACTTATGGTACACAAATAAAGGTATAATTTGTCCTGTTAATTACAATGTAGGTGTGTATTCAACACTAGTACCCTTCTAGTGATTGAATTTACGCATACATACTTAATTATTTATTATTCACATGAACGTTTTAAATGAAAAAATTTAAAGCAATTAAAGTGCAAATACAAACAAAAAGGAATAAAGAGACAAATTTACTCACAACAATAGATCAAAGGTCTGCTCTCATTTGAATATGAATAACTAAATTTACTCTCCTGTTGCAAAGCAATTTACTGTCTGTTTTCTTTTTTGAATGTTCATGCTGTTTAATACTTATATTCTGAGAGCTGCAAATTACCTAACATTGTATCCGTAATTATATACATTTACCGGTACACACACCTCTTTTATTTACAATATAGGTAATTTCTCTAGTTTAGTCTTTTGTGAATTTTGTACTTTTTATTTATTGCCACTAGCATTTTCCCGTAACTTCGTCCGCGTGGACTATTTTTAAAAAGCATTTCACAGTTTACGGAACTTCAGAAATAATAGAATTATCATACAAATTTTTATTCCTTGTTTTGCCCCCTAGGGGCTGATTTTACGAAAATAGTGAAAAACGTCAAACTTGATTGAACCTAAATACCAATTTTTATGCATTTAGCTTCAAAATTGACGGATTTTCATACAACTTCCAACCGTCCTTTAAACCCTTTAAGGGGATGAATTTGGCAAAATTCTTTTTGGGTAGAGACATACGTCAAGTCACCGATATGCCAAATTTCAAGTTTTTGGACCAAACTTTTTGGACTGTGCATTGATATATCATTGAATCAGTCAGTCAAACAAAGCTTGTAAGTGAAAAACTACTAGAAACTAAATTGCAGAAATGGCCAGAAATATTTCAAGTAGGAAAATATTAGAATTTAACGATGATAGCAAATTTTGCTTCTATTTTATCTTCTTTCATTATAATGTTGTACCTAAACTAATTTTGAGACAATATAAAGGGGACATCTGTCATTGTCATGGTTTTATCTAATATAAGGTAATAGTCCAAGATCCCAGAGCGATCTCACATAACTTATTTTCACATAGATAAAACCTTAGGTTCTCAGTAGCGTTTCATGTTCTTTGAATACCTGCGTGCTTGTGGAGCTCCCCTCGTGACACCTGGGCAGGTACCAGGTAAGAAAGGTTACTAAAAATAAGAGTTACTTAACTTAAATTTAAATGGCTGGCTTTGTAGAATATTATTCTAAAATAGTATTATAAATGTCAGATACTTTCCATGGGCCAAAACTTTTGTCAAACGCTTTAAAGATCCACATAAAATAAATAAACTTTACTTATTTTTACATGTCTGATTTTTAAATATGTTATTAAGGTAGCTATTACACAGTTATATTTCATTAGTTAGACAAATTGTAGTGATCTAAAATCCCCTAAACACAACATTTATTATAATTTGAAAATCTAAACCTAGCAGTAAACACTTTTAATGCAGATATTGCACAGTTTGTAGCCTGGAGTGAATCACACAGTTTCAAAATAAACCCGACTTAAACACAGGCTATCATAGTAGGAAGCTCAAGACTCGTTAATAAAATTGATTGGCAACAGTTACCATCTATCATGTGTAATAATGTTTGTGTTTGTGTTTCTTTTAGCGAATGTGTGAAAAACCTATTTACATCGATCGCACATTATCCTGGCATGATCAGCAATTCTTGTATTATATGACCACTAGACCGTGTCATGTTTCAGTATTACCTGACCAGTAGACTGTATGCTGTTCTAGTATTATCTAAACAATAGACAGTATGCAGTTCCAGTTTATCTGACCAATAGAAAGTATGTAATGTAATTGTAATTTTTTTTACCGATTAGTAAAGTTGCGTTGATACACTGTTATTCATTACTTTTTATATTTATATAGAAACAGACAAATCAACATTACTAAAATAATAAATACGAGTCTAAGAAATAATTCGCATTACAATGGTAACTCTTTGCGAGAATTGTCTGAATCCACAATTGAATACGAGTGCCCTTGTCTCTCGGAACGCAAATTGAGTTACCATCTCGTAACCGGTTTCTGGAGATTTCCATTGTAATGATTGTTAGGACGTAATTTGTGTTAATGTTTACAGTATATATAATGTTCGTACATATAGGTTTCTGAGTATCATCTGAAGTTTGTTACGAAAACCTAAACCTATCTTTATGATATACATAGCTGTGTAACAGGGAAAGGTGTAGAGTTGTATTAGTATAACATTTAAAAATACAACTTGTTTGGTTTTTGACCTAAACCTTCAGGCTTAATTCCGAAATATTATAATTTTGTTTTAATTTTGAAAAGAATTTTTTGAACAATTTTTGTCTTGGTATAAGCTGATTTATGTCCAAAATGAATTTATAACTATAATACGTATCTATAGAGTATGTACTTCTTTAAATAACAAATACCTTCTAAAACGCCTATTCCTGGTGTATGTATTTTGTTAGCTATAACCAAATAAACTTTTAAAAAGTACGGAACCTTCGGTGCATAAAGTCAACTCTACCTTAACTGTTTTTTTTTTTTAATTTTGAATGTATATCTTCACGGATTTTATCCCTTTCATCAACTTCCCTAGTGTTGCGTGACAGGTGGTAAGCCTTTCGCCGCAACATTAATTCCTATGCAGTGTATCTGGACTAAGGTGGCTTCATAATATGTCCCATATGTAGTTTATTACTAGTTTTAAAGTAGTAATCGTTAAAATAAAAGAACTGTGTCAGTATACCCACATTGCCAGTTCCTGACAAGCTGTAAAAAGGTAGACAGTCTTGTATGGAAGAGTTTACCTCATTAAAATTTCTTAGTTACAACTTAATATTCTAAAATTACTTTTTTTATTGTGTAGATGCTTTACTTTGCAGCCAAGGTTGCTCGCAATCGCAACTCCCGCAAACATGTGCTGCTGCCATCTTTGGGCAGAATTGATGATTTCGAACTCATAAGCGGCATTAAACCTTTAAATCTACCATGAGACTTTACCTCCCTGTATTTGTACTACCGCTTGTATTATTATTATAAAGTTAAAATTTGCATAAATAACTGACTTCCTAAGTATACAATTAAGAAATTTAACTTAATTCAAAATTGCTTTGATCTGTCAAATACTTTAGCAGTGAAATTTTACTATCTTCTGGTATTATTTGTTTATTAAAGGCGAACTTTAACAAAAACAATAGCTGATGTGTGATTTCGTTATTTTGGAAGTTTACTTAACACAGTACCTACAGAAAGCTGTTATTGACGTCACGTACTCCCACATTATGTAAATGTATTGACTTTGTGAAAGCAACTTTTACTTAATACTAAAAGCTATGAGCGGAAAATGCTATACGCTTTAATGGGACACGAATTCATATGTAAATAAAGGGCTTTTCCGAATCAAATCAATTGAACTAGTATTGATATTGTATGCATACTTATGTGGCTCAATGTGTGGTTTTGTTGCAAACCTTAAAACTTGCTGAAAACTTAACTTACTTAAGCATGTGACTAAGTAATTATGAAATTTGCTAAGTCTGTATTTTAAGTCATAGACGACTGAGACGTTGAAAGCCTTCGAAGAGTGCAAAGAGCGTCTTTTCCAAGTAGCTCTTCTGGGACATCCCCATTGTACGTTTCAGCTAGTAAAAGTGATATACGCCTCCGATACGGCCATGGGAGCGGCTTTGAACAGCTGAAAGACGGATCGTGGTGCCCCTTGCATTCTTTTTTCGCAAGTTGAGTCCAGCACACGTCAAATATTCTCCTAACGATAGAGAGCTTCTTACAATCTACGAAGCCATAAAGTACTTGAGGCACATGGTCGAAGCCGGAGACTTTACTATATATGCAGACGATAAGCCACTTAGCTTCGTATTTACTACAAACAAAAGTCAGTGTTCTCCTAGACACTTTCTACATCTAGACTTCATATCAAAGTTCACTAGCATCATTTCAGCCAAGGAAAATGTAGCGGTTTCCACACTTTCCCGTATTTTGGAGCTTCAGCAACCTATTGACCTAGTAGAATTATCCAAGTGACAAAGTTTAGATCACGAACTTAGGTGTTTACTGGAAAACAGACTTAGCGAAGTCGTCTGGAAAATACCTGGATCGTCAACAGAAATATATTATGATGTGAGTCTCGGCGTTCCAAGACCATTTGTGACAAAAGACATGCGAAAACAAGTCTTTGATATTCTTCATTCAATCAGCCACCCTGGTGCCGCAGCAAGTGCAAACTTTTAGCTCAGCGCTTTGTGTGGTAAGGCATGAGAAAAGACTATTGAGACTGTCTCACATGTCAAAGAGCGAAAGTCTCACGTCACGTTTCTGCACCTATCAGTTACTTATTAGTTACCACGTTTTTTTTTCGGGGGGAGCCTCGGCTTGGGTTATCGCTTTCGGGGGTGTCCCTTCGACCGGCGTGAGTCTCAAACCCGAAGGTGAGTCAGCGCCAGGACGGGAGTTCCCCGTTACTCGTGTGCGGTTGCGATTGAGTGGGGGCGAGAAGCATCCCCGGCACTCTTTGATAGCACCACATGCACCACGTGCAAGATTCACTTATATACATATAGATCTCATTGGACCATTGGTTTTTTTTTTAATTTTGACTGGGGTAAATATTTCTGGTATTTATTTGGCTTTGATCTTTTTACTGTTATCATTATTTATTCCAACATTTCCACTGTACTTGCGTGTAATTTAAATATGACTTGGTAGCGGAAATATTATATAAACATAAACAAAAGACACTGGTTCCTTTGTCGCGACACGAGCGGTATGAAACATCTGCCTCATACAGTTACACGAGAAAATTACATGAATGAGTTTTTTGTGAAGTCCCAATTTGTTTTATTCCATTCTGTAACAATATTGTGTTTCATTAACATGTCTTAAATTTAAATACTATGTTTATAAGAATTGTGGAGGTGTTTTGTTGAACTTAATATCTTTATCGGGTTCCCGACCCATGAAGTAAAAAGGCCTGCCACAGTCCAAATCCTTGCTATCGTTCAAACTATGGACTCAACATTTGGTAATGTTTTACAGTGGTACAGTGTAATAGGGTTTGTAGTTTGTTATTTTGTTTGAACCTGCTAATCTCTGGAACTAAATAACGCTATAAAATAAAAACAGAAAGAACCCTAAGCGAAAACGTAGTAATAGCAACAACACCGAAAAGGGCAGAACAACGCCTGCCAGGTCGGATAGTCTTATTAAAACAAAAGTGTGGTCTGGAGTGATTAACTACTTTAATAATAGATACAATTGCGAAATACAACACAGATAATGATTTAAAACACAAAGGTGCCGAAAAAAGCAATATTGTATTGTTACACATAACCATGCAAGGGTTTTTTTTTGTTTAGTACTGGACACTAGCACTTTTAGCCGTATTTTGTTTTGCTTACAACAAGTCTTCATATATATCCATAGACTATGGTTTTATTTACCACTCTGGAATATAAAGTCTTGAAGTGAATTGCTATAAGTATTTTTCATCACACTTACTCGTAAACAGTGTCATTACGTGCAGACAAAACGGGGCTTAGACCTTAATTACTCCAACGGGCTTTTTCTTTGTAAATTTTACTTTTCTCAAAAGAAAGCGTATTAATATAACTCACGGGCGGTAATGACGAACATATTCCACAGTATGTGCAAAACATATCTGTTCACAATATGTTTTGTATGTTTAATCATTTATTTTTATACTTTATTATACAAAAAAACATTGCAAGAAATTATAAATATAGAAAAATAGTACCTTCATAAGGCGTACGTATTTCTGCCAGGGATTTCTTCCCGCGAACTCAGAAAACAATAAATTTAAATTATCTAGATATGTAATCTAGCGGTAACTTTTTTTTTTCTACTTCTATTTCTGCCATTTCGATTGTGTTTTTGTGAGTTAATTTATTAATTCACCCCATATTTTTATTTTTTTTCTCTCAAATGTGATGAAAAACATTTTGTTTAACACTGGCGGCACGGAAATGTCAAAACCTGTGTCATTGTCCAAAACACGAATCATGCGTACATTACAGGCTGTGCTACAAGCGAGCAATTTACCTACAAGTTTTAACTTTAAACCAAATCTTGAAAATATAAAACTAGTCATAAACTATTTTCAGAAAGTTTTATATAGTTTCTAATTAATATCTGTGAGTTGTAGTTGGCATTTCTGCTAAAAACGGCCACTTTTAGTGGCTAGTTAGCTGCTATATGCCCCTTAAGATGGCTTCATATTATATCCCATACGTCCTAGATTCATAAGCTATAATATAATAGGTTATGATACTTTATCATAATTAAGAACTTTTTGTTTAATTTAACTTTTGTGGTTGTGGCGGGTTTCTACCTTTTACAACTAAAATTATAAAAATGTATAAAGTTCAAAAAAAAAATGAGCCCAGAATTTTTAAGTAAGTGTCACCGTAGCGCTGAAAAAAATGTTTGTACAGTTTGAAAAGTAAAACTATAATACTAAGAACGGTGCTCAATTACAGAGAAAATTATTGGCAAATGCCGCTGTAGTGTACAAACTTAATCGTCTTCAGATTAACGATATTGGGTTGGTCGACAAATGTAATCCTTAAATCAGTACGTATTCATCCCTTATTCGTCGGCATCCCTCTTCCGAGAGAGCTGGAGGAAGCTTTTAATCCCGCGCCTGACAAGATTGATGTAAGTCACTGAGGGCAGATCTAGGGGCGACTGTGAATGGACTTAAATTAATCTGACATCTTTGTGTTGTAGAATGCTGAAGTAATTGTTATCTTCTTAACATTTACACACAGAATAATTATTTTTGATAACAAAAAATATTTTTAAAATCTTGAAAATTTTACCAGTAAATTAAGAGTCCATTTCAACAAATAAAATAAAATAAATATTTTTACAAAATTTTATTAACAAATAGTTTTAACAAAAAACTAATATAATTTTATAAAACTAAAATATAATAATATATATATATATATTATAAGATATAAATATAAGATATTGTATGATAATTTCTATCGTCAGCTATTATTAGAGTTAACCAGCTAGTGGTTGCTGGTTCTGTTTAAAAATAGCTGAATATGCAAATTTTCATACAATTTCCTATTTTTGACGGCTGTTTAACGTTTAAGTTAGTTGGCGCAACCTAACCTAAGATTATTAACATTATTAACAATATACAGGGTGGCGCAATAAAACGAACATAGTTAAAAAAAAAATTAAAAAAAAAATACATAAGGTATATTTAAAATAAAACCAAGGAATTGTAAAGTAATAACTGAAGTTTATTTTTTAAAAATAACATCATTTAAATGACGACCCTCTCTACAACGGCACTCCTCTACCGGCAAACGGAAATTATTGTAATCTTTCTTCAGTAATGCTGGTGTAATTGCGGACGGATATTCTTCTTGAGCTGATCGATGTTTCTCGGATTATTGCTTAAGACTTTGTGTTTAAGGTATCCACACAAAAAAGTCAGAAGGCGTCAAGTTTGGACTAAGAGAGGGGCCATAGGATATCCCCTCTTTTTGAAATTAGTCCGACTGGGAACATCTGTTTCACAACCGCCATGGAGTCATTTGACGTGTGACTGACTGACTGTGGACCAAATCCTAGAGTTTACCATTCTTTAATTTTCAAGTACTGGAGCCAAATAAACTTCTAACATAGCATAGCGATCGGTATTAACAGTGAACCGTCATTTCAGGACTAAGGAGTGGATTCTGGTGTTTGAGTTTGAGATTCTCACTGTTCCAGTAGCGACAATTTAAACGGTTTACGAACCCATTGATATCATATCAGAGAAAAGGATATTGCAAAATTGATGCGAGCCTTGCTGTGAAGTCGGACTTTTTCAATTGTTGTGTTAATTGCAGCTTGTGTGGATGCAGATAAAGATCCAAGTTCAAAGTTAGTTGCAAACTTCGTCGCGATAAGTGTAAGACAGACGATCTCTTGCGCGTAGACATTTGTGGATCTTCTCTTACAGACTGCATAACTCTATAAATATTGTCTTCGGTCTTATATGTTATTGGACGACCTTTACCGGTAGGTGTAGTATAAAGTACAAAGGGGAAAATTCACTCTGGGGAAAATCCGATTGCGATCAAAATACACTCCGATTAGTAATCGGTCACTTTCACCCCTCGTTGAACAATGTATTATTTCTAACCTGTTGGTCAACTTTAAAACTACAGCCGCCATATTAAAGTGCTGTGAAATAACGTGACAATAGCGACAGACACCGGGTCAAAATAGTTTGTTGCACAGTATAGCTACATCCAGTAGTTGGGATTTGAGTTCAGCAGATGTTTCGCTGTATTTGGTTTTGTTGTCTGGCAACTCTTCAGAACTGCATTTTTGAGGAAAGTTATTATAATAGGTCCGAAAATCGAAATCGCAAAATTTGCATTGCGTTACGTTTCGAGACCTAGAAAATCGTTTGCCATCATTTTTACAGTGATGTCTGTGTGTGTATGTATGTAAGTAGGGTTTTTCTGCTCCTCGATATCTCAAGAACCAATGGACCAAACGATACACCACGTCATGACTTCGATCTGATAAGAGTTTGGGCAAAATCGGCCTAGCGGTTTGTTTTTTCTCGCTAAAAAACTATTTTTTTTAAAACAGTAAAAAATATTCTTAAGAGAAGTTGCTCGTGCGGTACTCGCAAACGAACAATGTTTTTTTATCATTATCATACATGAAAATATAATGTAACGCGAAAATTTAAAGATTGAAGTATTTGTTTACCTATTTTGTTAGTTAGTTAGTGTTTTAGTATACTTAATTAAAAACCTAAATGAACATGATTGATAACTGAAAAAAGAAAAGTATATCAAAATTTTGATAGGAATGCTAAATCTTATACATTTGAAATATCTTTATATTGCAAAGATATATCTTAATAGATACAACGCCGAAACTGTTCAATAGATCGCCGTCAATATCCATTGCAATCAGTTCGTGAAATAGTTCAATTACGCGGAGAACCATTATTTCGAATTGTAATCAGGCCAAT
Source organism: Apoda limacodes (assembly GCA_946406115.1). Lineage (NCBI taxonomy): Eukaryota > Metazoa > Arthropoda > Insecta > Lepidoptera > Limacodidae > Apoda > Apoda limacodes. The sequence goes on along the minus strand of OX291555.1, from coordinate 25,931,837 downwards.
ATGTAGTGGTTTGGTAATTTAGCAAAATAGGTTACGCATTGTAGAGATTCATGTTTACTGGAATTCCATTGTATTAACTAAATTAAGTTTGTTTCAATTTTTTTACTCATAATGTAGTTCTAACACATTTAAAGGTTATTGTTTTGTACAATTGCTACCTGGACTACGCCTCACCCAAGGAGCGCAAATCGCACCGCCCCTAGAAGCATAGTACTCGTGTTCGTTCGTGTCAAAGCAGTGTGGTCGTTTCATTATTCTGCAAGAAATAACCTAAAGAAATAAATATTGTGTATTTTGATTAAATTATAAGCAATTTTCGCGTTGCGGACTTAAAATAAAAATGCTTGATGTGCCATTGGTTGTTAGAGAGGATCATACGTACTTTAGGTTGTATAGTTTTGTTTATATTTTAATTTTAAACTTGTTCCTATTTTTATGTCCCCTCAGATTAATTAAATCATTGTAATTTAGGGCTCCCTCAGGTCCCTTTAGAGGTACGAATTGTGGTAAGCTATATTTAAAGTTTTTAATCATAGGTTTAACTTTCCTGAAGACAAAAAAGACCATTTGGTAGCCAGAGAGAGGTTACCGACCTACCTTTTGATAACCTTTTCCTTTTTTGTACTTACCTACATCTCATAATTGCTCAAGCCTGAATTTCAAATTTTTCAATTTATCATTGATTTGGCACTTTTTTGGCATTTTTGCAACTCAAGTAATATTTTGATACTGTTTGAAACCAGTCTTGCAACTGTGTTGGCATACATAAAAACATAACACTATTTTTTGAGTAGGTTAAAGGTATGTGGTTTTTTTTGTATTTAATAGTGTTTTTTTTTTCACTGTTCATACTTTATTTAAATTTTTATGTTGTTGCAAAGGGATATATTGAATGGAGATTTAGAAGAAGAGGTTTTCATTAAACAACCAGAAGGAAAAATATGATATGTAGAATAAATAAGTCGCTATATGGCTTAAAGCAGGCAGCCAGGTTTTGTATTAAGAAATTGCATACAGATCTTTTGACAATAGGTTTTAAGAGATCGAATTCAGAACTATGTGTCTACATAAAAAGAACTGAAACTTCGTTTATGACCTTGGCTATATATATCAATGACATTATAATTTTCTCAAAAGATATTTTGGCAGTTAACAGGCTAATTACTTTGATTTGAAAGACTTAAGTGAACTAAGTTATTGGATTTGAAATACAAGGAGACAAAAATAAAGGTAAAATAAGAACTAACCAAAGAAAATATATTTTAGATTAACTCAAAAGATATAACAGGGAAGATTGTAAAAGTTCTTTTACTCCACTTGAGCCTAATTTATTAACTTTAAGTTTCAAAGAAATTGAAAAAAAGAGCAAGTTTGCATATCAAAGAACTAAACATAATTTTATAAATATAGACTTTTTCAACAATTTAACATATAAATCTATATTTACTTAAAAAATACTTAAATTTCAAAACTAAGTAAAATGCAAGAAAGTTTAGTTAAAAATTAAAAACTAATATAACGTTATTAATTAAGTATAAATTAAGTTTAACATTTGAAAAAAAATCCTTTACATTGACAATGCTGTATCCCTTGCTATATATCCGATTGCGACGGATTTGATACCTGGTATTTATAAGACATGTACAAATTCTTGTTTTGGATGAGATGTGTTTGCTGATGGCTTCGTTTATATTTATTTTAACGCTTATGTGTTGTATATTTATTATTACATAATTTTATGTCGAACAACAGGCGTTGATTGAAATAATAACTGAACCAACAATCGAGTCGGTCAGTTTTCCAAATCAAGTTTTGTTTAGTTAAATATTTAATTGATTTCTTTGTTTATTCATATAAAATGACCACACCTAGAACTATTTTGGCGTGCTTGGTTAGCAACGGCTGCAGACTTGATTACAAGGCCGTCCAAAAATTATACCCTACTTTATAGGTATGACCAGCTAAATTGTAGAATGGACGCCATTTGCGTTGCATATTAGCAAGCCCTTGTGGGCTTGCCGGAAGCGGATGTGGCTAAGCTTACCACAGATTTGAACCATGCTGAGGACCTTTGTGACCAGATTGTTATTTGGGTAGCACAGATTCGTCGGGCTAAGGCTAAGGCCTTTGCCCCTAAGCACGATAACTCTGTGATGGTCACTCAAGGGGTTCCTTTTTCCTTGCCAAATTTAGACCTGCTGAAATTTTATGGTGACTCAGCAGAGTGGTTCTCCTTTATAAATGGATTCAATAGTTTAGTTCATAATCAGCCTGATCTTACTGCTTCACTGAGGTATTCATATTTGCTGTGATCAACCGCTGGAGAGCCATATGACATAATTAGGAATTTGTCTTAGTATAATGCCGTTTTTAAAGCCACCTGGGATTTATTGTTAAGACGGTATGACAATTTGCGCCTTGCACTTGCCTAACATTTCTGAGGTGGCAAACCTGTGGCGAGAGCTGCTTACTTCTATATTAGTTGCGGTCAATGGACTTAAGGGATTATGGCTTCAGGTAGACAAGGATTGGTCTTTTCTACTTGAGCATTTGGCCCTCTATTAGGTAGCCGCTTTAAGTTTTTTGTGGCGGTAATTCTGCCACAATTCTCCCTAACTTCTCCGATATGGAGAAGATGAATCTTCAAGATGAGTGTCATAGGGCTTAAAGCCTTTCTTCTGTTTCCCTCCCCACTGCTATCTCTCGGCTGCCTCCGCACAAAGCTTCACAAGCACCCTGGCAACTGCCCCGAAGGGTCACTACACCCCGCCCTCTAATTTTAAGGGTCAGCGGCCAGGCAAACATTACCACAGCCATGTATGTCGTGGGCTGACCCATTTTTTGACTTCGTGGTCTGCATTTTCGTGGTCTACAATTGAAAGCGAAGGGTAATTTATAAGCACGGCTGTATGGTGTGTTTGGAGTTGAGGCATAAAATGCCTGATTGTGATGCAAGTTATTATTCAAATTACCGAGGGTGATTAGGCTCTAAGTTCAAATGGTGTGTCCCTAAGCCAGTGTATTCACTCGGGACCCAAAGTGCACCGGGATATTCATGATATCCTGACTAATTTTAGAAGACATCACGCAGTTTCGCCAGACGGTGATCCATATGAAATTATATAAAAGTACAATTGATCTTTTGGCTAGAAGATTCTGCGTTACCCATGACTTTCTTTGAGTTGAACACCAATACTTACGGTCTTCGCTCCACTCCGTTTGTCGCTATTCGGACCCTGTTAGAGCTTGCTGATAGGAAACGTGTTCACTTCCCTCGCTCTGCTTCTGTTCTGTCAAGCGATGTTTACGTCGACGACATCTGCACGGGAGCCTCTGTAATTGAGGAGGCATTGATTCTCCACGATGAGCGGATATGAGCTCCGGAAATGGACACCCAACTCTCTTGATTGCCTCCATGGTCTCGCCGAGGAGTTCCAGCAGGATCCCCTAGCCTCCCAGAACGTCGACAAGCCTGATTCAGTAGCAATTCTTGGAGTGCAGTACCAACCGATTGCAGATTGTTTCTCCTTACTGGTGGAAGCTCTTTCAGCTCACCAAGACCAGGACTAAACGCACTGTGTTATCTACCATAGCCCGGATTTTCGACAATTGCGGCTGGCTTGCTCCTGTTGTTTTTTGGCTCAAGTATGACAAAAGCTGTGGCTGGAGGGAATCTCCTGGGACATACCGCTTGCTGCGGTACTGAATGCATTGTCTTTTCTATTCAGGATCTCTCTCATCTGCATATTTACCCCCGGGTCAATCCAGTGTCCCTCTCCACAGCTTCTGTGACGCTTCTAAGGCTGTCTATACGTCTGTTTATCTTCGTGCCATCCAGCCTGATGGTTCGGTCTTTTTCAATTTGGTCACGGCCAAGACAAAGGTCGCCCCAATTCACACCGTTCTTACGATTCCAAAGATGAAATTGTAAGGTGCTATACTTTTGAGCCAATCGTTTAATCACGTGGTCTTAATTGGGGACAATCTGTACCCATTTACCTAGTCTACGCTTGGTCTGGCTGGCTACGCTGGCTGTCAACCAGATTGTGCTCGCCTGGCTTAAAGCTTCTCTCCATTCATTAGAAACCTTTGTGGCGAATAGGGTTTCCAAGATTATAGAGTCTTTCACTGCCATTGAGTGAAATTACGTCCCAGGGATTTAGGATTCTGAACTGGTCTTTTCGCCATCAGAACGTGAACAAGCACTCCATATCTAAGTGCGAAATGTGCAAAGAGAGCACTTTGGCACTTCAATCGGGGATTTCCTAAAAAAATCCTATTTACATAAGAGTACAACTTCAAAAATTCTGATTCTGATTATATAATTAATATTTAGATTTAATATGAAAAATATACTTAATATTTAGATTCGAGATTTAGGGTGCGAATTTGAAATAATATGGCGTTCTGCATATTTATCAACCTATGGTTTGAACTGGTGTAACTTAAGTTGCTAAAGATCTATCTATTTATTGTAAAGCGGCAATTGACTAAACTGGATACTGGATCTGACAAAATCGTTTACTACAAACCTGAATAACGAAAGAAATATGGGATCGGTATATAGTAGTTATACTAGTAAACATGATAAAGGCGACGGCAAATGGTCACAGAGACAAAGGAAATCGTCGCTTTACTGAAGATATCACAGCCCTTACATCGGAATGGAACGCGGCAGGTACTGACTTAATAATATCAAAGCTTTAGAAAATGGGTGGAAAACCAATTCTTCTATTCTTTCAAAGGCTCCTTAAGAGGCAGTACCACGTGACTCTAAAAACAAGGATGACGCTATATGTTACTAAACGTGCGTGAGTAGTGCAGCTACATTGCAATTCACTAATTTTTTAATTCCTAAATACATGAAATAAATTAATAATTAAGTAATAATTATTTTTGTTTGATTAAACAAAATAAAGCTTATGTTACTAAATGATAGTGCAGCTTTTTAGTTGTTTTTTTTTTTGGAATTGTCTCAGTAATATTAACAGAAATTACACAAACTTACAAAAAACGATTTTAAATCTTAATTGTAGTAGTATGAAATTTCGATAGATTAAAAAGAATATGCCGGAAGCGAAGAGAATGATTATTCATTTTTATTGTATTTTCAAAACACTTTTTTGTAACATTTTTAATAAAATTTCGTATAACAAAGACAAATATAGAACACAAAAAAAAATCTTTATCACTTTGAAGTACTCTACACGATTTGTCAATCTTCATATCTCTATTCATGATATTTCATTTAGCTGTACTTGAACATCACTTGTGTACGCCCTCAGGGAAAATTGCTGAGAGCTTTTTATTCCCTTTTAATACATCCCGGTACTTATGCAAATGAGACTTTACATTTGTAAAATACTTTACTACGAAAATATTTGTATTTCTCCTTTTATTTCAAGTTACAATGTTAATATTTTACAAAAAAAAAATCGTAGTCTGAGAGACGTCATATACCTATATAATTTTGAATGGAAACAGAAACAAATCTTTATTTTTAATTTTGTTATCTCTTTTATGTAAATTTATAAGATTAGTGTGAATAATTAATATTAGCTATTTATAATATTAGCGTGAATACTTAAGTATTAGCTATTTATAATATTAGTGTGCATAATTAAGTATTAGCTATTTATAATATTAGTGTGCATAATTAAGTATTAGCTATTTATAATATTAGTGTGCATAATTAAGTAATAGCTATTTATAATATTGGTGTGCATAACAATAATCCGCACTGGGCCCAGGTAATGAACTATGGCTGAAATCTAAGCACAAGATGCCCAAGAGCTACTGTGTCCCTTTATTCATCCAACCGTTAACGTTTTTGTCAGTGATTCATTGCTTGAAGATGTTAGAGTACTCTAACTAGGGTACGTTAGAGTATTCACTAAGGTTTCAATTTATCATTGTCTATTTATAAGGTCATGCATTCAATCCCATTAGCTGTCCCAGCTAATCAATCTCTAATAGAAGAGCACATTTTTCATCTTTGAATTTTCATTCCTTTGAAAATAGTTTTATAAAATGTATTATTAAACAAAGTTTCTTGGTTAACAAAGTTCATCAAATTTTTTGCTAATCTAAGAACATTATTCTTGACTCTTAACCGTTTACAAGGTCCGCAAAGTAACGAGATTTGATACAATGTTTGACGAGTTACCCGAAGCGAAAATAAGAAGTTTTAATCTAATAAACATAGCGGATTTCTTGAATCAAACAAAATTTTAGAAGTTACCTTCAGGTAAAGAAAAACGGGCTAAGAAGTACATTTTTTATCAAAAATGAAATTAACGACTGCATTTTCAATCTTACTTCTTTATAATGCGATATCCTTAAGGACCTTTATTTTATATTTTATTTTTATTTTAACATATCGTATTCTATTATTTTCAAGCATGCGTTCGTTCGTCTGCCACAGCTATTTCTTTTAGAGATAGAGATTTGAGAAGAGTAACTAAGCAGTAGAAGACAAGAATTGACCAGCTTCTTGAGAAAGAAAAACATTGCAAATTTTATTTTCTTAAATAAACACACTGGAACACACAGAAAATGGTTTTGAACGGGCTTCAATTTTTTATCATCGGTTTTATCCCTAAGACCGATAGGCGAATATTCAGTGATGTCACTTTGATCAGTTAACTAAATATTGGTGCTACGTTACATAAATGCTAACATCAAAACCAAGACAAGTCGTTCAGTAAAGTTAATGCTTCATTTTGGCAACTGTCTATATGCAGAAACCTGAAATAAATTTAGCACATTTTTTTAATTAATTTAATAATTGAAAGATAAGAGATAAGATAAGATAAGAGAAAAGATCACAGCAAAGATAGAATACAAAACTCTTTGATCGCTCTCGTGAAAGTACGATACGAATTGATACTATAGTAATATATATTAAATAGTATATTAATATCCATTTGAGAAGTTTAAACAATCGTGATAAATCGAAAGAAGGCTCGAAAAGTGTTTGCTAAAGATCTATCTATGTATTGTAAAGCGGCAGTTGACTAAACTGAAGACTGAAACTGACAAAATCGTTTACTCCAAACCCGAATAATGAAAGAAATATGGGATCGGTATATAGTAGTTATACTAGTAAACATGATAAAAGCGACGGCGAATGGTCACAGAGACAAAGGAAATCGTCGCTTTACTGAAGATATCACAGCCCTTACATCGGAATGGAACGCGGCAGGTAATGACGTAATAATATCAAAGCTTTAGAAAATGGGTGGAAAACCAATTCTTCTTTACTTTCAGAGGCTCCTTAAGAGGCAGTACCACGTGACTCCAAAAACAAAGATGACACGATATGTTACTAAACGTGCGTGAGTAGTGCAGCTATATCGCAATTCACTAATTTTTTAATTCCTAAATACATGACATAAATTAATAGTCTATTACACATCATTTTCATCAAAAAAAAAAGTTGTTTCAGGCACTATCACTGCTATGCTTTAGCAAAGTTGTAAACTAATATTTCTTTTAGATAAATAGAAATACTCACATTAAATTTGACGTCAAATAAAAGTCTACTCATACTCTTTATTCATTTCAATTCACATGTATATTTTTATATATTAAATATGCTAAATTTGAACTATTAAATTAGTTATGGATATTTATTTTATTACAAGTTGAAAAATATTAATTTATTATGAGTTATTACAAATGTTTAATGTCAAAAAAGTATTTATGTCATAAAAAGCGTGTTCAGTCAAAAATAATTTAAGATTTTTGTCAAAAATAATTTAAGATTTTTGTCAAAAATGTTGTCGTTCTCAATAACTGTAATTTCGTTGGGGAGTCCATTGTAGATTTTTGGAACCATACTATATACCGATTTAGATATCTTTTGTAACTTAGATGGAGCTGTTACTTGCATCTTAGCACAAAATCATGGGAACATGTTTTGTATGGAAATAGGTTTCTGCTTAATTTTACAGATTTTAGTATAGAAAAAATATTTGGTATGTGTTTAGTAAACTTGTTTATTTCTTAATGTTTGTGCAGTCGGGCATTTTTTATTTATATAATAAATTAGAATATAAGCTAAACAAATACAATTAAAAAACTAAAACTAAAACCTAATTATACATAAAAAATGACTTCTAAAAAATTATGTGGCATAACAATGGCCAGAATGCTGGCATCGTTACCTCTTTGGATCGCCAAACTGATCCTTTGGCATAGGAGGTCACCCAACGCCTCGACTAGTGGCCCCAGGGGTTCGACCCCAAACGACACAAATATGAAACCAGCCTCAAGGTTGGCGTATTTGAGCCGTTTCTGGCCTTCAACGGGCGCCGGATGGACACCGGACAACGGACAGACGGATGCCGCTTTGGCACCCTTTAAGGTCGTTGGTAGGTAGGACGCCGCCTGTATGTCGACGCAGGAAGCATCCCACAAGAATGGCCTTGCTTACCAAGTTTCCATTTTATTATTTATTTAATTATATATTTTTATTTACAACTTTTTAGTTCTGGTTTTTTTTAACTTTTTATTCGTCTCCCACTTGCCTTTTTTATTATAAGTGTCATATATTTTCGGAATAATCTGTTAAAGCTCTTTATTTTAACTTCCCACTCGCAAGTTTTAAAAAAGAAAAGCCCGTACATTAAGGCGCACAAAATCCGCTGTTCTGATTTTTTTACCTTTACTATCTAAGAACTCTTGAGCTATCAAGACAAATCTAACGATACCTTAATTCCTGAAACCTATTCAGCTGTTTGCAATTGCATACATACATACATACATACATACATACAAGATACGCGCAAAAAACATAACCCTTTCTTGGCTGTTGGGTTAGCTAAATGCGCATTGAACCTTAACAAAGACGGATAAAAAAAGTACAAAGAGAGATCACAGGATTTTTTTCTGCTGCATAATTTTAAACCGTTTCGTTAGCAAATGTTATTTGACTTATAATTATACAATATGCAGCAGATGTTTCTTAGAAAATCTGTTGAAATTAAATTTGAATAAAAAATTTAAACTTTAAAGGGAATCCTTATTTCACTTCGCTTCGCTTAACTTGTGAAAAACTCGTATTAATCACGCTGTTTTACCGACTTTGTGAATGTTTAAGATACTTAGTCAAGATTAATGTTTCTAGATTAGCACAAAATTAAAATTAACTTTTTAAATCAAGAATTTTTCTTTTCTGAGGTAACCGTTTAAGTGTCTAAATAGTAAAAATGGAACTCTTATAAATTTCTTCAGTCCATTCGTCCATCCGTATGTTACAGACTTACAATGCCGACATTTTTGTATCGATTTGGCTAAAATTTCATAGAAAGGTGTCTATTTTGTAATAGAACTGAGAAAAGTGGTTCTATGCTTTGATGGATGTTATTATTGTACTCGTCCTAGTAGTGGGATTATTGAATCGATTAGTAAATATAAATCTGAGGATTCTAAATAACTTTTTTCCTAGGATATATTATCCCAGTTAGCTTCTTAAATTAAAAAAAAATGTGTCTCTAAACTTTAGCTTGTGGACTGTGTGTAATTGCTTTTACGACTTGGCTTTCTTTCCTGGCCTCTCTTTATGTTTTGGATTCTGAACTGGCTGTATTTATTGGATTGTACTATGTATAATTATTTTTACGACTTTGGCTTTCCCTACAGGACTCTGTTCACGTTGCTGGTTGTGTTTATTGGACTCTGATTCATTTTTGGCACGTGGACAACAGGAGACCAGACTAGTTGTGTAGAAACCCACGTTACAAAGAGTAGAAAGGATTAATGGCAAATCTTTGAAACATTTCTTATTTTTCTTGTCAAGCTTTGCCTATCAAATATAACAAAAAGATTGTAAAACATCATTCATACTACGGATAGTTAAAACTTACAAGAAATAGCGTACTACACGTTTTTTGTCGTAGTATAAAGACAAAATGTCGACAGCTTTCTTAAAAACCGCCGGAAAAAATATCATTTTTACGAATGCGACATAAATATCTCCACTCTGTACATCTCGGTAAGGTACAGACCTAATTTTACTTTTGTAGACTTCCTACTTAGTCCTTATATCAAAGATTAGGTTTTATTTTTGGCGAAAAGAAATCAGGTGTCTGAAACTCAGAAAGGGGAGTTCTATAGGACAGTCGTGATAAAGGAATTAGCCCACGCATCCCATTCCACCATAACATTGTCTAGCTCTGACTCTTTCTCCCTTCACTGAAAAAAAAATGATAACCAAACTAGTTTAGCTATTCGAAATTTACTCAGTAATAACCAAACAACTGTAATTAAACAACTGATTCGCTACACATAATTAATCTACTATTAGCCTTTTAGATTAGCAGTCCCCTAATTATGTTAGCAGTAAATAAAATTTGTGTTATTGTTCGCTTACCTATTTTTTCAGTGTTACTTTCTCTCAAGTGCTTAAAAACGTAAAAATACTATGGTCTTACTATTGCGATTCCTACTTTCCATTCTGTTTGTCGTTCCGACGTTGTTACGGCTAAATCACTGAACTGATTTTGGTGAAACTTTAAATAAAGATAGATTACCGTTCAAGGATAGACAAAGGGTGTATTATTAGAGTACGCGCAAACAAATTACGTGAAAAAGCTAGTTTTTTTAAATTAAAAATAATGCTTTCAAAAAATAATAGCAACTATTCAGCCTGTAATACTGTGGTATAATTATTACGGGTTAGAAACCACATTTTTATACATATATAGACTTCTTATATAGGCCTCTAATTATTAACTAAATTTAGTTCTGGCGCAAGAAAAAAAAAATGCATCACCTGCCTGACATTTTTGGGCAATGGCTTTTATAAAACTATTTCTACTAACAAAAACATTAATCCGACTCCGAATGGACCTTAAGGCGAATAAAATATGTAGCCTAATGTTCTGTCAATATGTTTGTGTTCGGGGCTTGTTTTTTACATTTATTAGAGTTTTTCAGTTTACTATAGTTGATTTCAAGTCAGATTAATGTTTTGTTTAACAAATAGTTTACTTTATAATTTTTTAGTTGCCTAGTGAGTAAAAAAACTAAGAATTTTCTAACATTTTCCTTGTAAACCCTAAATTAGTCAAGCGGAAAAATGGATAACAAAGAAAGGATAGAACTACAAGGGTTCGGGTTTTTCCACATATCTACGGTAGCCTAAAAACAAATGATTGAATGAGAATCTGTAAGAGTTCAAATTAATTTTTGATTACATATGCATATACGTACCATATATGCATGCCACTTAAGGATATACGTACAGATATGACGAAATTGTATAATGGCTACCATTTTTAACCCTAATATTGGCAAATGGAAGAACGAATTAACATGACAGAATCCGTTTTTGCCGCTTGACTCCGGGACCCTGATATTTGGAAAACAGATTGACGCACAGATATGACGAAGCTATAAGATTAACATTATATGATTCGGTTTTGACCTCGGAACTAAAAATCAAAACGTCAAAAATCAGTTTGTTTCCACCTTATACTGTCCAAATTACGTTCTTCGGGTTTGTTAAGCCTATACTATGCACTTCGGTATAATTCCGTGCATTTTATACTCAAAGTGTGGTGGTCAAAGGTAAACAACACAACGGAAGTGTGCACACTGTGCGAAGGAGTAAGATTCAGATTTCTGTTGTTTGCTACAGATTTGAGGCGGTGCGTTTCCACATGACTTTGCACTCTATGGAGTTAGGTATATTAAGCCTCACGCACTTCGCAAAAAAATCCACAGATTGACGCAATAGTGCTTGGCACGCGGTTGAGAAAATATTGTTACTACTCATTTAATAGATAAAGGGTTTATTTTTTTATTGAGAGGCTTCCATTCGTATGCTTCCAGTAAATTTCAAGGCCAATAATTCGAGTCAAATTCTTTTCAATTTAAATTTAAAGCGCGTTCCAAATGTGATCCGATACGATTTTGAATACACACCGCAACTTATAGTTCCGTAGCCTTAGAATTTTGAGCTGTCAACTATATTGCGCGTCACATAAGTTTCCACGTATTCAAAGTATTTTTTTTTTTGAAACATAGTTATCCTTCCTCCTCCTTCCATCCTTATCCAAAATACTGTTTTTCCTTTTTACGGAGCAATTAATTGACCTATTTCATAACAGCTTTAGGAATGGATAATGTATAAATGCATAAGACATAGGAAAGTTCCAAAGGGAAATATATAATTTTGGACTATAAATGCGAGGCACAATTCTTGTACGCCACAGCCACCGAACTTAATGTATTGGAATAGTGAACCCCAAAAAGGAAAATTGCAACTGAGACTTATTGTCAGGTAATATTTTACGTATTTTGTTCTGGGCGTCTAATCGATAATATACAATTTTATTATTATTATCTTAATAATAGATTCTGCCATTATGTATGCCGTGGGGCATAACTCTATATTCATAGGCCCATTAGTCTGGTGAGACTTTGGGTCTCAAAGTCGGGTTTATCCCTTTAGGAAAACGTCAGAATCTGATGACAAATTTGACGACCTCTTGACTACTAGGAGGACGTCTGGTGTCGGTTTGGTGCGTTTGTAGTTGAAACGGACCATTCCCTATCTACTGCTTACTGCACGCTTTTGCGCTGCTTACTGCGTGCACATACTGCTCGCTTTTACGTTGCGTGACCTTTAGCACGCGACAGCAGCTGAATAGGCCACAGGCGAGGTTTCTGGGAGTGTGCTAATCTCACTCCAAATCCGACCGATATGTCGGGGCAAACTGCATCTACTACACCGAACCTCAAAGCAACTGCGCCTGAGCGCATAGACTAGCAGGGTCGCCGGTGTTCCTAGCTACCTACCATTATAATACACCACATATCCGCCTGTAGGCTCTTGTAACTTGTCTAAGAATCTCGACGGGGAAGTCGCGAAATTTTGCGTACTACTTTCCTCTGATGTCCAATGGCTGCCTCATCCAGCCACCAACCTGAGAAAGGACGGAAGAACGGTACCACTCTATTTCTGTCCCCAAATATATTAAACCTTTGTAAAACCTCCCATCGCATTCTCTTAGGTAGGCTTACGGTTTTTATCTTTCTTGTTTGCTTGTCATAGAAAGATTGTATTACTATTTTTCTATTTTTCTTTATTTAAGGTTTCAGGTGATTCCTATAATCACCTAAAGTGATAAGGTAATCTTAATCAATAAATAACTTTTTGAGTAAGGTTAAATGAATATATTATAATTGAACCTTGTCCATGCGAACCCATGGTTTTTTCTTCTGGACCCCTTGCTTCGAGTACTTAGCCGGTGCAAAAGTGACCTTGGTATCTACTATACCTCTTAGTATTTCAGTAACAATACTGAAAGGTTTACCACCACCCACTTCTAAACACTTACTTTTTTTTCATCACACTTATGTACTCGTAAACAGTGTCATTACGTAAGCAAAGCTAGTGCAGACCTAAGACCTTAATTAATCCTACGTGCTTTTTCATTGCAAATTTTTCTTATCCGAAGCAAAGTGCGCGTTCATAGAACCCACGGGCGGTAATGACGCAGATATGAACTACGCGCTTACTACAAGCGGGCAATTACAAGTATTAACTTTAGCCAAAACTCCTTAATTAAAAAAATCTCTAGACATCAGCGCCATCTGGCGTTGGCGTTGTGTTCTCTACTTCTACTCCCGCCATTTCAATTGTGTTTTGGAGAGTTTATTTATTTATACACCTTATATTTTTATTTATATATTCGCAAATGTGATGAAAAACATTGTGTAACACGGGCAGTACGGAAATTACAAAACCGAGTCATCGGCCTTACTGTTAATAATTCTACTTACCGCCCTTAATACACAATATAAATACTATAATGTTCGTAAGAATAATACCTTCATACTTGAATATTTTTTTTTTATGTAACACAATATTGTTATAGAATAAACAACGCAATTGGATCCTCACTTTGAATATACTCTCATATATTTTTCTCGTGTAACTGTACGAGGCAGATGTTCATACCGCTTGTGTCGCAACAAAGGAACGAGTTCCTTTTGTTTATATTCATTAATTATCTACGAAGTAAAATCGTATTTGAATTTCACGTAAGTAGATTGTACGAAAGGATATGTTTAAGAAAATTAACTTTAGGCAACTTATATTAAAGCCTAGTAAAGACTTCAATTACCGATTAGGTGTAGACATATTTTTTTGCAATGTCATTTTCTTTTCCTGAGTTAAGAAAAGTGATGTAGTGTATTTCGTAATGAGTGCAAAATAATGCATTTTCTTATCCAAGGGTAAGGGTAAGATTGTAGTGTAAATTTTTCAAAATGAATATAAAAAATGTACGTCCACGTACGACTGCAAGAAAAGCAAGGCGTGCGCCACCACTCGAATATTTGACGTGCTAGAGTTTTAGTGGATATTAATTGAGAGTTTATCAAGTGATTGTATGTAAGTGCGCACGCCTTGCTTTTCTTGCAGTCGTACGTGGATATAATTTTTTTTATATGCTTTGGAAAAAATATTTTTTACTTTTTAGTACAATTTTCGGTTAGATTGAATTTTCATATGATTCTAATGTTTTAAGCAAAGAAAGTTTTTTAAAAAATCTTTTTTTATTAATAACCAGAAAATAATAAAAGCTTGTTTTTAAAAAGTTATTTTCTTTTAATTTTTTTAATCGTTGTTTTTTGTTTCTATGTATCTTTAAGGAAAGAGCTAAGGTCGAAGTCCATGCTGTCTATTAAAGATCGTATTTTAAGGGGTTCCTTTCCTCAAAAGGAAAAAAGGGATCCTTATAGGATCACTTTGTTTTCCGTCTGTGTGTCTGTCTGTGAAGGCCCTTTTTCTCGGGAACTTGAGAAGGTATCAAGTTGAAATTAATATAAAAAAAAAAAAAATATCAAAGACAACGCAATAAAAAGTACGAACGAAATACGGTTATTTTTTTTCGCATATTGTGACACAAATAAATCAAAACCTATGGGTCCCTTCCTTCAAGAAATTTGGCAAGTAGTAAGTAGTATATGTTACATCACAAATATAGGAAAAAGTCTAAAAACTGATAATTAAGGCATAAACTATGAGACTTTCTCATGATGAAAAAACTACCTACATATAATAAGTTTGTTCGGAACCCTCGGTGCACGAGCCAGAGTCGCACTTGGCCGGTTTTTTTTTTAATTTGAATAGGGAACTTTAAGTACTTACATGTATACAATATCTTATTTTAATCAAATGGCAACATAAACTCAATAATATTATGTTACCATAGTTCAAAAGTTATAAGTTTTCCAACAAAAGCTGACAGCAAAAATTTACAGACTTTCATACGAGTAAACTTTTTACCCCATTTTCATCCGTTTAGCAAAATCCTAGTCCAAGTACAATTTATAAAACGAATCTATGTTCAAAATTTAACGCTTTCAGCTTCAGTACTTCCGGCTCGGCGTTAATCAGTCATACCCCGTTCTTTTATATATATAAATAGATAGAAACGTATGGTACGGGTAAAAGCCAAATGCAGCCACTATACTTAGCCGACTAGAACTAGGTGTGAACCTTGCACCAGATTTAACGGATTTTTGTTTTTAGTAAGACAAAGTTTTTTTTTTTTTATATTGGCATAAAACTTGAGTATATACATACATTTCTAAATATTATGATTATTTAATATGTTGGTATTATATATTTTGCCAAAGTTGTCCTTTGTTGTCTAAAAATTTAATTTAAATTATTACATGTCAAAGTAATGCTTCTTAGAAGCCAGGTTAGGTTGTTTAGTAATTACAGTGCTCACAATAAAAGCTGAATGTTCAGCCAAATTATTAGCTGTGGTATTAATATAAAAATATAGCGCCATCGCTAACACTATAGTACAATACAGTACAGTGTGTGAGACAATATTTTAATTTTGTCCTTATATAATTCAGTCTAAAAATACTGTAAGTATCTATCACATAAAAGTATTGTTAGTGCTAGACATAGTATGCAAAGCTAAATTTAACTCACACCTAAAGTAGTTTTTCTCCTGTGGCAAAACCTTACAATAGGAAAATGTAAACATTTCAATTTCATTTACTTTAAGTGCGCTTATACTTTTATAATATTGTCTTAATTAACTTTTTTTTACATTACCCATGTTACCGTAAATATTACTTATGTAGAGATACAGTGATTTTGTTAAACTTTATTAAACTTCTCATTATATTAACATAATTGGCATTTGGCATACAAATATTTAAAACCGGTTTTCCCACACTTCGGCTGAGAAATTGTCCAAAACCTTTTCCCATTTCATCGCAAAACATAACTACATTGCCATATATATTACATTTTTGTGAAACATTTATTGAGTGGAAACTGTTGTGAGCATAGACACACATTGATGACTGAGGTGTGAGTAAAGGTATAAGGCTGCACAATCTGGCTGTGAATCGCTGAGGCGTTTACAATTACACCTACTGTGATTGAGTTGTGATTACTCAAAACTCTCTGCATTGTATTTACTAAATTCTATTAGCTCATTCATAGCCAGTGTGTGCTCCTCCAACTCTCTCAAAGACTATTGATACTTGCAAGTCATCTGCAAAGATTTATGTAACTCTTTTGTTTGCAAGCCGAGTAAATGTTTCTATGTTGTAGCCTACTATTTACCACTTGCAACTAACATATTTCCAGATTTTTTTCTTTTTTTTTCTTTGCAGTAGTTTAAATTTTTAGGATATATATTTTTTGCTTTTTGACAATTTGTCTATATTTTTTTATTAATTAAGGTTAAGGTTTTGATAATAATGGATTCAAAATAAAGAGTAAGAAAATGAAACCACTTTTCTAATCCAACAACAATAATATAACAATTGTTTTTATGCTTATTTATATATTTTGTGACATTGTTTGCTCTGATAAAATATGACTCATGACGTTTCTCTTTGATGTCGACCTAAATACTCTTATATTTATTTTGTCAAAGGTTTCCTTTCGTACAATCCACTTACCAGAAATTTAAATATGACTTCTTCTGTAGATAATAAATAAATATAAACAAAAGACACTCGTTCCTTTGTCGCGGCACGAGCGGTATAAATACGACTACGAAATATAAATACGAATACGGCCTTATACAGTTATACGAGAAAATTACGAGAATGTATTTTATTTGAAGATCCAATTTGTGTTGTTTATTCAACCAAAACAATATTGAGTTACAAAAATGTATATTCTTGACAATTTTGATGAGCCGCTCCGTGTGAGATACTCCTGTAGATTGTTTGTTCTCTGACGAATTATACTTTTTCAGTCTCCTTTGTTTTGTGTTATTTGTCTCATTTTATTTTGCAGGTAAACCATATTTCATTCCATTAATTTGTTCGTTTTGTGTTAGTTAGACATTGAAAATCCCGTTTTATCATGTTTTTTGACGGAAACACTGTCTTACTACTTTGGAATGGCGAACCACCAAAAGTTGTAATGACACATATGACCTTACTTTTAATGTATCTGTTTTTCTTATATCCTAGTCCTACAATCACCAAGAATCTTACTTTAACTTCTACTCAGAAAGTTTTTATGAAATAACTACCACTTTTTGAAAAGAAATGCCTAAAATCTTATAAAAATAGATTACACAACCTGTGTTTGATTTGAAATAAAACATAGGATTTATTTTATATCAACCTTCAACTGGCTCATGGTAACTGTCATAAGTCTGACACTTTATTTTTCTTACAGTTACATAATTCCCACGATATGAAATAATATGACACGATCTATGGTACAGATGAAATTTGCCACAAATCAAATCAAACAATATTTATTCAAATAGGTTTCTAAGAACACTTTTGAATCGTCAGTACAATGTAAACAATGTTAATTTCTGCCAAAAATAACTGGCAAGAAGTTCTATTTGAAGTAATAATACAATACTTTGATAAATAGCTAAACAGTATACAATATGTACCGAAACACTTATTAGGTAATTAAAATAAATTATTAAGCTACTAAAAACAAAGTCAAACATGTCAATTATTATTTTTTGTTTTCATGAAGCATAGATGGCGTACCATGTGAAGCGTCAAATATCGTCAATCGAGTGAAGGAATTCAGATATTTAAGAGTATTCCGATATTTAATAATACTAGTTTCCAGTTTCCAGTATCTCAGAAAAATGATGGACAATCCTGTTCTTGCGTTGTAGCGTAAATAACCTGCGCCCCACGATCCGCACGGTTTTCACTATATAATCAACTAGTCACCTTTTTGTGCGGTTTGGTTTGCAATTTCAAATTACTAGGAGAAACAAAAAGATCTTAGAGTGGACCTTACTAGGCGACTTACTATAGATTTAAAAGCTTTATCTTAACCTAAATTGTTTTACCATATAATTAGATCGATATGTTCCTATTATCGATTTGGAACTTTTACATTCGCTATATATTTGGCCTGCATTTCCACCCAAATGCATAAATTTTATCTGTATTTGTAGTATTTTACACAATCCGTTTTACAACTTAAAAAGGCCATACTTTGCTTTTTATGACAAATAAATCATAGAAATAGCAATTTCAAAATAGAACATTTCATAGTCTAATATTCCCTTATATCTTATATTGGTATCATGCTTGTGATCCCAGCGTAAATTCAATCTGTTAACCACACAGATATCTTCATATGTGCTCTTTCTTATCATAACGGTTCATAAGTGACTGGAAATAATTCATACAGACAAGTATTCGGCGGACTACGAAACAGTGTAGTATTTGTTAGTAAATTTTATAAAAAGGCATTATGCTTGAGTCGGCAAACTGCTGGTTTACACAATGTTGTTAACAACGTCCGTGCACATGACAACATTTCTAGAAGTAGAAGATTGTACTTTGCCAGATAGAGTGGTTTTTGGTAGCCTACCGTAGCTCAGGGATTCTTTACGTCTTCAACTCCGCTATTGCTACCGCCATTGGCATAAATATCTACCTGTTGAAATTATATTCATTTTCATTAATTTTAAACACCTTTTATTAGCATTATCACAGTCAAAAGAATTACAAAATCAATCTTTTTAAGTTGAATCTAAGCAGGTCTAAGCGGGGAGTTATTTTATGCTGGTGGCCTTAGTCCGCCACTGCCACGTAAAGTTTTAAATTTAAATGTATAAGTGACGCCTACAAAGTACTTAATATTGTGACGAACAGATCTAAATATTCATCAGTTCGGCAGTCTGCCAAGATGATCCAGCTTTAAAAAGATGCACTAAAAACGTAAAAATTAATAACTGATTTCCAAATATCTGATCTGAATTACATTACCTATATTTTAACAGTTTATACACGAAGTACCTGAAATGCAAGACAATCTGGCTTCAAAAAGATGCACTAAAAATATAAAAATAATAATCAATGAAATAAGTAATTATTTTTACCTTTTCAGTGCATCTTTTTGAAGCCGGTTGTTTTTTTTTTTGTTAATTTTTTTTATAATTTTAAAGTTTGTGTATAAAAAATATTGTAATTAATATGGAAATACAATTAATTGTCCGATAAAACAAGATTAACACAAGAAATATTAACGGAAAATTTTGTTTATTTTTCTGTAAAATATACAGATCTTCGTCCTTGAAATTGAAACCAATCATTAAGTGTGTTTAAGTCAACTCCACTTTATATGAAATCTTTTAAAAAATTAGCTCCATCAAAACGTCTTCTTATACATCAAAGATTTTCTATTTAGAATATCGCAAAATACATCAAAAAACTGTTAGTGAAAAAATATAGAAGAAAAAGAACAGTGGCACTCGGGGCCTGCCGCGGTTAAGCTATTGCATAGCATTATTTATCAACTTATGCAATTATAATTATTTATTTATTTTTTATTTATGCAGTATTTTTTTTTCTTTCATATTAATTCAAGTTTTCTTTGATATTAATTCTAGTTACACTTTTTCAGCGTGGTGATCGATAAAAAAACATTTTTTTTTTCGTTTAAAAAATATTCGTTGGCGGCAGCGGGGTGGACGGAAACAAAGTTGTACGCAGGTGCTCTTGAAAAGGTACTGCGGCCGACTGATGGAAGGCGAGAGCCGCGTAATGGTCGGCCCACGCGACGTTATTTATGAAATGTATTTTTTTTTTGCTACAAAATAACACTCATTCGCAATAAAATAAAACCATAATCGTCTAAAGTATTTATTATGGAACACGTAGACGAAATTTCATTGAAAAAGTTAAATAACTAGCGAATAAAACTGTTTTCCCCGTAGAAGTATCTCTCTAAAAATGAAGATTTAGAGGAAACTTTGCGATTTTATTGTATCAAATCAAGTTTATTCAGTCGTATTTCGACTCTCATTACTTACTTACTCCTAAACTTATAATTGTCATCAAAAAAATATATATAAAATTTTTTTTTCGCCTTAAAATTGATTTTCCGTACTGTCAAAACGTGCCGTTGTTAGGTTTTTTTCGTTACGGAATTTCTTGATTCGGTCGCAGCGCTCAGAGCCCGATATAGAGGAACATACGAGCTCCTTACTGGACCTTCTGCTGACTACTCGTCCGGACGGATACTCAGTCTCAGTGGATGCGCCTCTTGGCTCCTCGGACCACTGTCTCATTCGGACTCAAATGTCATGCTCACAACCTGATCCATCTGGGCAAACTAATTGGCGTCGTGTGTGGCACTATAAGTCGGCAGACTGGGATGGATTGTGAGAATTTCATCGTATCCGTGGAGGCAGATCTGCTTTAACTCAGAAGATCCTGACGTCTGCGCAGCCGCAGTCACTGAGACAATCCTTGCTGGTATGGAATGCTATATTCCTAACACGCGAGTAGCTGCTGGCGTCAAAAAAGTACCGTGGTTTAATAGGTTTTGCAGAAAAACTAAAATCTTAAGCAAACTGCATATGAGGCTTGGACCACGGCTCGTGATAATAAGCTAGAGAGCTAGATAAAAATGCTGCCTTGAGGTTCAGTAAGAAAAAAACTGCCAGAGCAAAATTCCAATTCGTCGGCAAAATAGGTGGGCGACTTGCGAGCTATCCTTCTGGGAGTCGTGCTTTCTGGTTGCTTGCTAAAGCTGCCGAAGGGAACTTTTGACAGTCGTCGTTACCACCATGTGAAGCGTCAAATATCGTCAATCGAGTGAAGGAATTCAGATATTTAAGAGTATTCCGATATTTAATAATACTAGTTTCCAGTTTCCAGTATCTCAGAAAAATGATGGACAATCCTGTTCTTGCGTTGTAGCGTAAATAACCTGCGCCCCACGATCCGCACGGTTTTCACTATATAATCAACTAGTCACCTTTTTGTGCGGTTTGGTTTGCAATTTCAAATTACTAGGAGAAACAAAAAGATCTTAGAGTGGACCTTACTAGGCGACTTACTATAGATTTAAAAGCTTTATCTTAACCTAAATTGTTTTACCATATAATTAGATCGATATGTTCCTATTATCGATTTGGAACTTTTACATTCGCTATATATTTGGCCTGCATTTCCACCCAAATGCATAAATTTTATCTGTATTTGTAGTATTTTACACAATCCGTTTTACAACTTAAAAAGGCCATACTTTGCTTTTTTGACAAATAAATCATAGAAATAACAATTTTAAAATAGAACATTTCATAGTCTAATATTCCCTTATATCTTATATTGGTTTCATGCTTGTGATCCCAGCGTAAATTCAATCTGTTAACCACACAAATATCTTCATATGTGCTCTTTCTTATCATAACGGTTCATAGCTGACTGGAAATAATTCATACAGACAAGTATTCAGCGGACTACGAAATAGTGTAGTATTTGTTAGTAAATTTTATAAAAAGTCATTATGCTTGAGTCGGCAAACTGCTGGTTTACACAATGTTGTTAACAACGTCCGTGGACATGACAACATTTCTAGAAACAGAAGATTGTTACTTTGCCAGATAGAGTGGTTTTTGGTAGCCTACCGTAGCTCAGGGATTCTTTACGTCTTCGACTCCGCTGTTGCTACCGCCACTGGCATAAATATCTACCTGTTGAAATTATATTCGTTTTCATTAATTTCAAACACCTTTTATTAGCATTGTCACAGTCAAAAGAATTACAAAATCAATATTTTTAAGTTGAATCTAAGCAGATCTAAATGAGGCGTTATTTTATGCTGGTGGGCTTAGTCCGCCACTGCCACGTAAAGTTTTAAATTTAAATGTGTAAGTGTACGCCTACAAAGTGCTTAATATTGTGACGAACAGATCTAAATATTCATCAGTTCGGCAGTCTGCCAAGATGATCCAGCTTTAAAAAGATGCACTAAAAACGTAAAAACTAATAACTGATTTCCAAATATCTGATCTGAATTACATTACCTATATTTCTAACAGTTTATACACGAAGTACCTGAAATGCAAGACAATCTGGCTTCAAAAAGATGCACTTAAAATATAAAAATAATAATCCATGAAATAAGTATTATTTTTACCTTTTCAGTGCATCTTTTTGAAGCCGGTTGTTTTTTTTTTTTTGTTAATTTTTTTTTATAATTTTAAAGTTTGTGTATAAAACATATTGTAATTAATATGAAAATATAATTTATACAATTAATTTTCCGATAAAACAAGATTAACACAAGAAATATTAACGGAAAATTTTGTTTATTTTTCTGTAAAATATACAGATCATCGTCCTTGAAATTGAAACCAATCATTAAGTGTGTTTAAGTCAACTCCACTTTATATGAAATCCTTAAAAAAATTAGCTCCATCAAGTCTTCTTTTACATCAATGATTTTCTATTTAGAATATCGCAAAATACATCAAAAAACTGTTAGTGGAAGAATATAGAAGAAAAAGAACAGTGGCACTCGGGGCGGTTAAGCTATTGCATAGCATTTTTTATCAACTTATGCAATTATAATTATTTATTTATTTTTTTATTTATGCAGTATTTTTTTTTCTTTGATATTAATTCAAGTACACTTTTTCAGCGTGGTGATCGATAAAAAAACATTTTTTTTCTTTTATTGAAAAAATAGAAGTTAATATCGTTTAAAAATATTCGTTGGCGGCAGCGGGGTGGACGCAACTAAGTTGTACGTAGGTGCTCTCGACAAGGTGCTGCGGCCGACTGATGGAAGGCAAGAGCTGCGTAATGGTCGGCCCACGCGGCGTTATTTATGAAATGTATTTTTTTTGCTACAAAATAACACTCATTCGCAATAAAATAAAACCATAATCGTCTAAAGTATTTATTATGGAACACGTAGACGAAATTTCATTGAAAAAGTTAAATAACTAGCGAATAAAACTGTTTTCCCCGTAGAAGTATCTCTCTAAAAATGAAGATTTAGAGGAAATTTTGCGATTTTATTGTATCGAATCAAGTTTATTCAGTCGTATTTCGACTCTCATAACCTACTTATAAAACTCCTAAACTTATAATTGTCATCAAAAAAATATATATAAAAATATTTTTCGCATTAAAACTCAGTTCTCAAACCAATAACTATGCTAGGATATCTGCTCATGAATACGCTCTGACCTATGGATTCTCTCAGCTGGTACTTTCTCCAACGAGAATACCAGATATAGAGGAACATACGAGCTCCTTACTAGACCTTCTGCTGACTACTCGTCCGGACGGATACTCCGTCTCAGTGGATGCGCCTCTTGGCCCCTCGGGCCACTGTCTCATTCAGACTCAAATTTCATGCTCACAACCTGATCCATCTGGGCAAATTAATTGGCGTGGTGTGTGGCACTATAAGTCGGCAGACTGGGATGGATTGCGAGAATTTTACGCATCGTACCCGTGAAGGCAGATCTGCTTTAACTCAGAAGATCCTGACGTCTGCGCAGCCGCAGTCACTGAGACAATCATTGCTGGTATCGAATGCCATATTCCTAACCCGCTAGTAGCTACCGGCGTCAAAAAACAACCGTGGTTTAATAGGTTTTGCAGAAAAACTAAAATTCTTAAGCAAACTGCATATGAGGCTTGGACCACGGCTCGTGATAATAAGGATCCGAAGACTTCTGAGTTAAAACGCAAATTAAATGCTGCCTCGAGGTTCAGTAAGAAAGCAACTGCCAGAGCAACTTCCAATTCGTCGGCAAAATAGGTGGGCGACTTGCGAGCTATCCTTCTGGGAGTCGTGCTTTCTGGTCGCTTGCCAAAGCTGCCGAAGGGAACTTTTGACAGTCTTCGTTACCACCACAGCGAAAGACCTTTGGTGACTTGGCCCATAGTGCTACAGAAAAAGCCGATCTACTGGGCAATCTCTTTGCCTCAAACTCGAATATGAACGATTAAGGCGCTGTACCACCTACTATACCGTGGTGCGGTAAGACCACGCCGTAAATCTCCATAACGCAGCGGGAGGTCAGACGGGCGTTGCTGTCTCTAAACGTTTATAAGTCGAATGGGCCAGACGGTATACCAGCAGTGGTGCTTAAGCAGTGTGCTTCTGAGTTATGTCCTGTACTCACACGCCTACCTCACACTAGGCAATTTCCGTCTTCATGGAAGACTGCGAATGTGCACCCGGTGCCCAAAAAGGGCGATAGATCAGATCCATCGAATTACAGGCCTATCGCTATTACCTCTCTCCTCTCCAAGGTGATGGAGCGTGTGATCAACACACAGCTTCTAAGATACCTAGAAGTACACGATCTGGTCAGTGACCGTCAATATGGCTTTCGCCACGGTCGCTCGACTGGTGACCTTCTAGTGTATCTCACACACCAATGGGCACTAGCCATTGAGAGTCAGGGGGTGGCATTGGCATGTAGCCTGGACATAGCGAAGGCGTACGATCGGGTCTGGCACCGGGGTCTTCTATCGAAGTTGCCATCTTACGGAGTGCCCGAGGGTTTGTGCAAATGGGTGGCTAGCTTTTTGTCCGGCAGACGCATACGAACCGTAGTTAACGGTAGTTGCTCTGATAGCATGGACATTAATGCTGGTGTCCCGCAAGGCTCTGTGCTGTCTCCTACGCTTTTTCTACTGCATATCAATGACATGTTGGACATCAACAACATACATTGCTATGCAGATGCTAATACTGGAGAAAAAACTTGGTGTACTCAACAGAGCGAGTACTTCACGTCGGGGCAAAGGATGTTACTTTGCAAGTCGCAATTTCGGCCCCATATGGAGTACTGCTGCCATCTCTGGGCAGGTGCACCCGGATACCAGCTTGGCCCTTTTG
Source organism: Apoda limacodes (assembly GCA_946406115.1). Classification (NCBI taxonomy): domain Eukaryota; kingdom Metazoa; phylum Arthropoda; class Insecta; order Lepidoptera; family Limacodidae; genus Apoda; species Apoda limacodes. The sequence goes on along the minus strand of OX291555.1, from coordinate 25,906,690 downwards.
ACTCGGTTCAACGACGGGGTGTGAGAATTGTCGACGATTCCAAACTCACTTGCGGTATCGAGCCCTTAAGTCTGAGGAGAGACTTTGCCTCCCTGTGTGTGTTCTACCGCTTGTACAATGGGTTGTGTTCTGAGAAATTGTTCGAAATGATGCCCACGGCTACTTTCTACCGTCGCACCGCTCGCCATCGGCAGGGAATTCATTCTCACACTTTAGAACCTAAATGTTCGCGTACAGTGCGGTTTCAGAGAAACTTCCTCCCGCGAACGCTTAAGTTGTGGAATGAGCTCCCTGCCAAGGTTTACTGCAAGGACTACAGTATGGAGTTCTTCAAGAAAGAAGTTTTAAGATTTCTGAAGGGTCGGCAACGCGCAAGTGATACCCCTGGTGTTGCAAGCGTCCATAAGCTACGGTGACCACTTACCATCAGGCAGGCCGTAAGCTTGTTTGCCACCTTAATGGTATATAAAAAAAAAAAGTTAGTTTAATTTTATATTATTTTTTTATAGGTAAACATTTTTTATTTTAAATATTGGATTTAAGGATATTTCAATTTTAATTTAACTATTTATTTACTTATAATTTAGAAATAGAAAGAAGTTATATTCAATTAAAAAAGTACAAAATTAATAAAACCTAATTTCATTGTTTAAAATACTTTTATTTACTAGTAAATACTTTTTTTAAGCATTTAAGCATTTTGCGTGTTCCGCAAAAATTACGCATAGCTACATACAAGAGCATATATTTCTAGCCATTTCTCTCCAGCTCAAATACTAAGCAAGCTACATATATATACAGAAATGTTAGCGGGAAATTTAATTGAGTGATTGAAATCTGTGGAAAATAAACGATCCCTTTCCAGTTTAATCTCACAATCAGTCTATAAAGCTATAACATACTACAAAACTCACTTACGTTTTTACAATGGATTGGGTGCTATCCTAAAATTAGTATGTATCATTTACTTTCCATTATATATCTGAGAGAGCCGGAGGAAGCTTTTAATCCAGCACGACAAGATTGATGTAAGGCACTGAGGGCAGATCTAGGGGCGACTCTGAATTGAATCAAATTAATCTGAAATCTTATGTGTTGTACAATTCTGGAGTAATTGTTATTTCGTTAAAACTTATTGTTACTTTTCTGTGGTTGTTTGCATTACTGTATTGTCACAAGTTTCTTTCAACTTTAGGAAAAATAAAAAAAATTAACAACAATACTGCCTTTTCAACCACAACAGCTGATTTCAAATTCTTTTGATATTCATAGTTACTTAACTCAAGGATAAGATGTTAGTCGTGTTTTCAAAATCTCTCAAAATAGAGATGATCACGCCAGAATCACCTAACCTGATTTGGGTGATTTAAGCTGCACCATTACGGAATACTTTTAGTGACGACAGAATGTGTGTAAACATCATAACTGGATCTAAACAATTTATATTATGTAATTGTAAAAAAAAATCTGTTACTATACGTAAGTATTTAAATACCTATACTTAGCGATAAATTTAAGAATACATTAAGATACGCACCTGCTAATGGGTTAGCTTGTAACGTAACGTAGACTTACGTCACATTCTATTTTGATATTTTAAATTTTGTGGCAAACAAGCTTATGGTCCGCCTTATGGTAAGCGGTCACCATAGCCTATAGACGCTTGCAAAACCAGGGGTAGCACTCGCGCGTTGCCGACCCTCTAAAAATCTAATAACTTCTTTCATGAAGAACCCCGTACTGTAGTCCTTAGAGAAAACCTTAGCAGGAAACTCATTCCACAATCCAAGCGTATGCGGGAAGTTTGTCTGAAACTGCACTGTATGCGACCATTTCAGTTGCAAAGTGTGAGAATGAATTCCCTTCCGATGGCGAGCGGTGCGATGGTAGAAAGTAGGGGCATCATTTCGAACAGAACACACTCCATTATACAGGCGGTAGTTTAGTTATAATAAATAAAATAGATAATTATAAAAGAATTTAGGTTAGTTTTTCTTATATAAATTGTGTCAACTCAGTATAGTTGTTTCAGTAAGTGCTGACAGAAAGATAGGTCACGTGCCATCCAGCGCTTCCGTCGCATTACACATTAAGCTGGTCGCGCTACACTTATGGCTGTTAGGGTAAAACGTTAACGTTAAATACCAGAAAACCCTAAACGCAAGTAAGCTCAAAAATTTAAAGCGGTCTTAAAAATGTGCTTACAGACATTCTATAGTAATATGTATGACAAGTATCGGACCAATTTACTAGGGGGTTAAGGAATACTAGGATTTTTAAATTTTTAGTGTGTCACCCAACCGTAAAAAGATAAAAACATGTCCTACCTGTGCGTCATTATGTCACAGGCAAATGCCTATATACATACATTTCAGCACACTTTTAGTTTTTGTTTGTGTTTGTAAATTACGTAAATAGTGATTGGTACGCAACCCTCAGTGCGCGAGTCCAAACATATTCAAATTCAATATAATTTATTCAGTTTAGGCTACAATAATTGAGCACTTATGAATGTCACTACGCCATAGGTACGTAAGTCTACAGGGCGGGAGACCTTGTACTGAGAAGAACCGGCAAGAAACTCAGCAAGGGCATTTCTTTTCTCCCTTTCTCTTACAGCGTCCAATTAATTGGAAAATGCCCTCCCTATCATAAAAGGACACTTCCCATTAAAAACATAAAAAAAACATGAAATATAAAGCACAAGAACAACATAAAAAAGTATCTAATATAAACAAAAGACAGTTTATGTATTCATCACTAAGAAATAATCAATGTCTTACAGTATTAATATAAAGCCGACCCTCTAAAAATCTAATAACTTCTTTCATGAAGAACCCCGTACTGTAGTCCTTAGAGAAAACCTTAGCAGGAAACTCATTCCACAATCCAAGCGTATGCGGGAAGTTTGTCTGAAACTGCACTGTATGCGACCATTTCAGTTGCAAAGTGTGAGAATGAATTCCCTTCCGATGGCGAGCGGTGCGATGGTAGAAAGTAGGGGCATCATTTCGAACAGAACACACTCCATTATACAGGCGGTAGTTTAGTTATAATAAATAAAATAGATAATTATAAAAGAATTTAGGTTAGTTTTTCTTATATAAATTGTGTCAACTCAGTATAGTTGTTTCAGTAAGTGCTGACAGAAAGATAGGTCACGTGCCATCCAGCGCTTCCGTCGCATTACACATTAAGCTGGTCGCGCTACACTTATGGCTGTTAGGGTAAAACGTTAACGTTAAATACCAGAAAACCCTAAACGCAAGTAAGCTCAAAAATTTAAAGCGGTCTTAAAAATGTGCTTACAGACATTCTATAGTAATATGTATGACAAGTATCGGACCAATTTACTAGGGGGTTAAGGAATACTAGGATTTTTAAATTTTTAGTGTGTCACCCAACCGTAAAAAGATAAAAACATGTCCTACCTGTGCGTCATTATGTCACAGGCAAATGCCTATATACATACATTTCAGCACACTTTTAGTTTTTGTTTGTGTTTGTAAATTACGTAAATAGTGATTGGTACGCAACCCTCAGTGCGCGAGTCCAAACATATTCAAATTCAATATAATTTATTCAGTTTAGGCTACAATAATTGAGCACTTATGAATGTCACTACGCCATAGGTACGTAAGTCTACAGGGCGGGAGACCTTGTACTGAGAAGAACCGGCAAGAAACTCAGCAAGGGCATTTCTTTTCTCCCTTTCTCTTACAGCGTCCAATTAATTGGAAAATGCCCTCCCTATCATAAAAGGACACTTCCCATTAAAAACATAAAAAAAACATGAAATATAAAGCACAAGAACAACATAAAAAAGTATCTAATATAAACAAAAGACAGTTTATGTATTCATCACTAAGAAATAATCAATGTCTTACAGTATTAATAAACAAAACAAAAAAGTAAGACTAAATACTAAGAATACAAAGAAGTTTGCAAGAGCAGACCAGCCTCCACAGGCGGCACCCGTTCACGAGTATGACACATGAATCAGCCATCGCTTTGCTCAACCATGTTTTAGGGAACGTAACGACCAGAAACACACGCCACCACCGCAGAGACACTTTGAGAGAGCATGACACACTCAAGCAACTCCAATAAAACTTCGATTGTACTAGTTACAATGTGTGTAGTAAAGGAACAAAATATAAGAGGAGAAGATTGGAAGGTTCGTAATGCTTTACTAACGAGAAGCAAATAAACTCCCTAGTTAATCTTTTATACATCATATAAAAATACAATATAGCCTTACACTAGGTAATAACATAATAAACAATGTTTTAATTAAAAAAAAATATTTCAAATGCCCCAATACAAATCAATTAAGTTCTAATTTTTCCAAGCATTTTTATCATTTATGTATTCATCAACTTTGTAATAGCTTTTTTTCATTAAACTATCTTTGACATATATTTTAAATTTATTTGAGGGTAAATTAACCTCATGTTCTGGAATTTTATTGTAGAAAAATATACTTTGTATTGCGAAAGAGCTATATACCTTCTGAAGACGACATTTTGGAACTACTTTGGAATTTATCCTTATTCCTTGTATTAACACTGTGGATGTCACTATTTTTAGCAAATAAGTGACAATTTTGGCGTACATACATTATACAAGCGAAGATATATTGGCAAGGAACAGTTAAAATATCAATTTCCCTAAATAGTTCCCTAAGAGAAATTCGAGGTCCTAATTTATAAATTGACCGTACTGCTCTCTTTTGCAAAATAAAGACTGTATCAATATCAGCTGCCTTACCCTAAAGCAAAATGCCATAAGACATGACGGAATGGAAATAGCTAAAGTAGACCAAACGAGCAGTGTCAACATCTGTAAGCTGCCTAACTTTCCTAAATGCATAGGCAGCTGAACTGAGTTTTCCTGCAAGAACTGAAATGTGAGGGTTCTACTGCAGCCTATTGTCTAATGTAATACCTAGAAACACTGTTGAGTCTAATAGTTCTATTTCTTCTCCGTTTAGGGATAATTTTGTAGTTATGTTTCTGACATTTGGCATCATAAATTTTAAACACTTAACCGAGCAAGCAAACATAACAACTAATAAGTAGACAATATTATTATCTATGATTTGCTTAAACGAACAAGCAAGTAGGCACATATTAGGGACATTAACAGCCGCCATACTAGGTCGTACCTGTGTGACGTATATAACTTTAGAAAACAACGTTAATTATGAAACTAACACTGCATAAAAATATCACATATCTGAATTATAATAGTTTCAACATAGCGTTGCACAGTTGTGCTCGTTATAGCAAATTAGAACTAAACATTATAATTAATTAATAGTGTGGGTAGGCAAATAGTATGATGGAGGCGGTTTCGTTTCGTTGTTAGAATGTGGACAAAGATACCGAAACATAATGACACGGTACAAAAAAATACGACGAGTAAACTTTAGAGACCATAGAAACTTTAGAAATATAAGACTTAATGTAATATAAATAATTTCGAAATTGTTGTAGAATATCGCAGATGCATTTTGTGGGCGTATTGTGGGCACATGCATGTGTTGTGTGTGTTAAAATATTTCCTAATTTTCCCATACATAATAAAAAAGGTCCTAAGTAATAAAATTGTCTTTGTGTGAATGATGAAGACCATATAGGCGGTAAATAAATAAATATATTTGGGCATTACACACAGCGCCGTCTGGCCCCAAAGTAAGCAAACCTTGTGTTATGGATACCAGACAACGGATACAAATACAAATATTACTTTTTTTTTGCAAAAAAATAATAAAAAATTAAATAAGTACATAATGTTGTAAAGATGACTGCGCTGAGAATGAGTATTGAAAAAAATATTGAGCATCATTTCGAACAAGGTAAAGGTAATGTAGGTATGATTCATCAAAATAAAAGCAGTTGATTAAAATTCAATACTTTCTTCATGTTTCTCGCATGTCATTACGTCCCAGAATTCGTGCCTTATCAGTGACACTATCGACTGGTGTAAAAAGACAGCCTGTGCTTTTGTTTCAAAATCAACGGGTTCGATTCCTGGCTAGGATTAATGATTTTTCAAAAATCTAATGATGCAGTTTTAGTTATCATTAAAATCGGGCCTTAGACTCGTTGGAGAACTTTTTACTATTCATCATAGTTTCAAATGTGGCCACGCACGCCCTCTTCAGAAAATCAATATAAATAAATATATTACAAATATATATTATATTAATATATATTACATAAGAATTACTTTTAGTCGCACAAATTGACCAATACGCAAATAGAACAATAATCAAAAGGACTAATACGCAAAAAGAAAAATACTCAAAAGGACAAATACGCAAAAAGAAAAATACTCAAAAGGACTAGTTACGCAAAAAGACCAATACTCAAAAGGACTAATACGCAAAAAGACCAATACGTAAAAATACTAATATTCAAAAGGACTTCTACGAAAAAAAGTATTTGATATTAATTTCAACTTATAACCTCCACGCGTTTTTGAGTAAAAGGATCCTGTCAAACTTTTTTTTTTAGTGTGTTATAACCAACAATTTACGAATTTCGGATTTTTCATATATATATCGTATATAATACCTTGCTTATTACGAAATTTCAAGATTCTAGGACAACGGGAAGTACCCCATAGCTTTTGATTTAATTGTGAATGCCATGATAAAAATGGCCGTATTTTTAGCCGCCGTGTCAGCAACCGTATCATCTGTGGCGATCTTGAGCAGTCTTAGAACCGCACCTTTTGTCCTCTAAGCTGTCTGTGCAGTGCAGTGAATTAGTAACTTTTTTTATATATAATGGTCACGAGAACAAAAAAGAAGAGTTTGTACAGCGGCTACTCCATCCACATATAATATGGATTTTTGCAACATAAGGGGTATTCACGCAAATCTTAACGCAGTCCACCACCATCTCGAGACTGCGCAGCCGACCATTCTTTTTCTAACGTAGACGCAGATATCCTGCCCGGCCGACACATCATATCTTCACTATCCCGGCTGCAAACTCAAACACAATTTTATGAGTCGTGCCGGTGTATGTATGTTCGTCCGGGAGGATATCTGCTGTCGCCGCCTTAATAGCCTTGACGACAGGGACCTGTCGATATTGTGGGTGCGCGTAGATTACGGCGGCCACACTCGTATCTATGCGTGCCTATACAGGTCTCATACCGGTCACGCGGACGTTACTCGACTCTTCACGCACCTGAGTTTGACGACTGACAAAGTTCTAGAGCAATACTCCGTCTCAGTGGATGCGCCTCTTGGCTCCTCGGACCACTGTCTCGTTCGGACTCAAATGTCATGCACACAACCCGATCCATCTGAGCCAACTAATTGGCGTCGTGTGTGGCACTATAAGTCGGCAGACTGGGATGGATTGCGAGAATTTTACGCATCGTGGAGGCAGATCTGCTTTAACTCAGAAGATCCTGACGTCTGCGCAGCCGCAGTCACTGAGACAATCCTTGCTGATATGGAATGCTATGTTCCTGACCCGCGAGTAGCTGCCGGCGTCAAAAAACGACCGTGGTTTAATAGGTCTTGCAGAGAAGCTAAAATTCTTAACTAAACTGCATATGAGGCTTGGACCACGGCTCGTAATAATAAGGATCCGAATATTTCTGAGTTAAAACGCAAATTAAATGCTGCCTCTAGGTTCACTAAGAAAGCAATTGCCAGAGCAAAATTCCAATTGATCGGCAAAATAGGTGGGCGACTTGCGAACTATTCTTCTGGGAGTCGTGCTTTCTAGTCGCTTGCCAAAGCTGCCGAAGGAAACTTTTGCCAGTCGTCGTTACCACCACTGCGAAAGACCGATGGTGACTTGGCCCATAGTGCTAAACAGAAAGCCGATCTACTGGGCAGTATCTTTGCCTCGAACTCGAACATGAACGATGAAGGCGCTGTACCACCTACTATACCGTGGTGCGGTAAGACCATGCCGGAAATCACCATAACGCAGCGGGAGGTCCGGCGGGCGTTGCTTTCTCTAGACGTTCATAAGTCGAGTGGGCCAGACGGTATACCAGCAGTGGTGCTTAAGCATTGTGCTCCTGAGTTATGTCCTGTACTCACGCGCCACTTCGCACTTTCCTACCACACTAAGCAATTCCGTCTTCATGGAAGACTGCAAATGTGCACCCGGTGCCCAAAAAGGGCGATCGATCAGATCCATCTAATTACATGCCTATTGCTATTACCTCTCTCCTCTCCAAGGTGATGGAGCGTGTGATCAACACAGTACAGTTGAAGTACACGATCTGGTCAGTGACCGTCAATATAACTTTCACCACGGTCGCTCGACTGGTGACCTTCTAGTGTATCTCACACACCGATGGGCACTAGCCATTGAGAGTCAGGGGGAGGCATTGGCATGTAGCTTGGACACAGCGAAGGCGTTCGATCGGGTCTGGCACCAGGGTCTTCTATCGAAGTTGCCATCTTACGGAGTGCCCGAGGATTTGTGCAAATGGGTGGCTAGCTTTTTGTCTGGCAGACGCATACGAACCGTAGTTGACGGTAGTTGCTCTGATAGCCTGAACATTAATGCTGGTGTCCCGCAAGGCTCTGTGCTGTCTCCTACGCTGTTTCTACTGCATATCAATGACATGTTGGACATCAACAACATACATTGCTATGCAGATGACAGTACTGGAGACGCTTATTACACGGGTCGTGCAAACATCCCTCGTTCCGTTGTGGAGGAAAACCGCAGAGAAGTTGTGTTTCAAATCGAGACCACACTGTCCAAGGTCTCTGACTGGGGACGGGAATACTTGGTCCGATTCAACCCTACGAAGACACAAGTGTGCGCGTTCACCGCTAAGAAAACTCCATTCTCTGTAGTCCCACAAATCCAGAACACTCCCCTTTCCATTTCCAAGAGCATTGGGATCCTTGGTGTCGACATCTCCAGCGATGTTCAGTTCCGAGATTATTTACAAGATACGGTGAAGCTGGCGTCCAAAAAACTTGGTTTACTAAACAGAGCGAAGCAGTACTTCACGTCGGGGCAAAGGATGTTACTTTGCAAGTCGCAATTTCGGCCCCATATGGAGTACTGCTGCCATCTCTGGGCAGGTGCACCCGGATACCAGCTTGGCCCTTTTGACTCGGTTCAACGACGGGGTGTGAGAATTGTCGACGATTCCAAACTCACTTGCGGTATCGAGCCCTTAAGTCTGAGGAGAGACTTTGCCTCCCTGTGTGTGTTCTACCGTTTGTACAATGGGTTGTGTTCTGAGGAATTGTTCGAAATGATGCCCACGGCTACTTTCTACCATCGCACCGCTCGCCATCGGCAGGGAATTCATTCTCACACTTTAGAACCTAAATGGTCTCGTACAGTATAGAAACTTCCTCCCGCGAACACTTAAGTTGTGGAATGAGCTCCCTGCCAAGGTTTTTTCCAAGGACTATAGTATGGAGTTCTTCAAGAAAGAAGTTATTAGATTTCTGAAGGGTTGGCAAGGCGCAAGTGATGCCCCTGGTTTTGCAAGCGTCCATAGGCTACGGTGACCGCTTACCATTAGGCGGACCGTAAGCTTCTTGGCCACCTTAGTGGTATAAAAAAAAATCAGTGATGTTGCTTTACTTTATTCTTGATTGGCGAAATAGTATCGATCGGATATTTTTAGGTTACCACAACTATGCAGTCGAGTTTGAACACGGAGTTTTTAAATTTCAACATAGTTTAGTTTGTTCTATTATGTTTGATTTTAACATATTTTTACTAATCGCCTACAGTGTAGTAAAAAGTAATGAAAAAACGACCCAATCGCTTATCTCAGAAAGCACAAACACCATATGTTTCGTTTGTTTTACTCCATTCGCACAGCGATAACAAAAGTAAAACGTTTCGTTACGTTCGATTTGAACATATTAAAATGGTGTGGTGGGACTCGCGAACCCATATAAAACTGTAGTCGTTGCTTCTCGATTCTCTGATCGGCCGACTTAAATATTGGCGACTGCGCGATTACGCTTTCACTGCACGTCACAATTGTAATTTTGATATATTAGAATTAAATGTGTACTTTTGCCAAAATTAACATATCAAAATACTCAAGTATACTAAACATTGTTACGAAATACAAGTCTATAAAAGACTACACTATTTCGACAATCAAGATAAAAGTAAAGAAATCGAATCGCAAAGTCAAAATCGTATGAAACACTATATCACTGAAATGAAGGAGTGCTAAAATTATAACATTCATTCGGTTAATGAAAATCTTTGAGAACCTTCAATGTAACCTATGGACACAGGTCAAGGTAATTTTGTCTACCCGAATCGCAAGAAGATTCCGAGTCCGGTTTCATAGAGCACGACTTTAGTCATAAATCGTTGATTCCTTTGTCAAGAAATGTCTCCGTATCCGTATAACACATTAAAGTAATTTTGCATATTGCATATAAAACTTATTGCAAAGAACAAACTGTAAAAAAGAAGAAGTTTGTGTTTTAAAAGTTAATTTAATTTTGTGCTAATCTACAAACATTAATCTTGACTAAGTATCTTGAACATTCACAAAGTCGGTAAAGCAGCGTGATTAATACGAGTTTTTCACAAGTTAAACGAAGCGAAGTGAAAATAAGAAAAATTTAAAATTATCAAACATTGTAGTAGGATTTCCTATGGAGCTTGTAAGTTATTATTTAAACATATTTCTTCTGTTACTAATAGTGTTATTTAAGTGAAGCCACATGTATTTTAAATGTTAGTTAATTTTTAGGGTTCCGTACCTCAAAATGAAAAAAGGAACTCTTATAGGATCACTTTGTTGCCCGTCTGTCCGTCTGTCTGTCAAGACCCTTTTTATTAAGTTGAAATTACTATCAAATACTAAGGTCTACGGTCCCTTAAAGTTGTAAAATAATCAAGCTTCTAAGTCAACGCAATAAAAAAATACGGCCAAAGTACTGCCATTTTTATCATGGCATTCACAAATAAATCAAAAGCTATGGGGTACTTCAAATTTGGTTAGCATAACGCAGCACATGGAGCGGAAGCTCTCAAAAATAAAAAAACTCCCGATTTTGAAACATTATTTATTGGTGCTCCGCTCCTATTAGTCTTAGCGTAATGATATATAGCCTATAGCCTTCCTCGATAAATTGGCTATCTAACAGTGTAATATTTTTTCAAATAGGACCAATAGTTTCTAAGATTAGCGCGTTCAAACAAACAAACTCTTCAGCTTTATATATTAGTATAGATATTATATATTTGATTTCATAATCACATAGGTGCTTTTAAATACGATTTTGAAAATATTTAAGGTTTAATTAAGCTTGCAAAATTCCATTGATAATATAACTATATATCTATACTAATTTGTTTTGCACTGACATAATTCCTTATTTAGAAATGTAGGCACTGTATAAGAATGTAGAATTATTTGTCAATATCCCTCACAAAAACAAGAATATTCAATATGTTCGAGCATACTCGTGTATATTGTGAAGGACTTAATTAATTACCAGTTTTATTAATTTAACAGAAATCGTTGTAAAAGTTACATTCAAACATATGTATGCACTTTTAGTAGAATTGAACCCGCCATTTACAATTTAACTAAATAAAATCACAATAATAACTTTCATTTAAAACTTCTACTCGACTCGAACAACTGGGAACTTCACATTCGATGGTTAAGTCAAATCTATATATTTTTAAGATAACAACAGAAGATTATTAACAAATTATAAAGACGCCTTTTTAACACCTGGTAACAAACAGACATGGCAGCCGGCGCGGCTGGTGGCGCGCACAGTTTAATGACGTGCGCGAAAGGTATTTGTATCTCTTTTTGATTCACGTAAAAATAGCATCAGAATAACTATCACTGGTCACAGGTACATTGTTCTAATTATTGAAATCCATTTATAGTCTTTCTACGTCTATGCTTTCTACTGTGTTAATTATGTTGCAGGATTTATTGACGGTTTTGGCTTGATTTACGGTTTTGCTGTTAAGTTTTTTCGATAACATTATGATGCGAACGCTGTACACCACTATACGTTGCAAAAAGATAAGGAACTGTGAGGGAGTAAGGCAAATTTAATCATTTTTTATTTCCTCCTTCTCCTCTGTGTAAGAAATATATAGGTCAATTGTATTTGATTTATTGATCCTACGTGAAAAAAAAATTTAACTATCAAAAACTCGTATAAACATTGATTTTAGAGATTTTTTTGTAGCCTAGGAATGAGATATTTTTTTTTGGTGTCCGACAAACCGTTAAGGAGATATAAAACAAAACATGTTTTCTAAGAAGACCGCTAACGCGCCGACCACCACACTGTGCCACGCGAATTTAGAGTTATACTCAAGATGTTCCTCCTATCACTTACAAAAAATAATCTGCACTATATCCTCATGCAAAAAATAAAGTTGACTGACTTATAGGTAAATTTTACGAATCAGTTTTTTCTTCCCAAAAGGAAAATAATTTATGAGAGTTGATGTAAGCATTTATAGAGAAAAATAAATCGTGTCAATAATAAAACATCACTGGAAGAAATTGGCTGTATGGTCATAGTACCTTCGCCTATCTTTTGCTAAGTAAATGAATTAATTATCGCGTAAGTTATTTCTCATCGCAAATTTTGGATTTTGAAGATTCGAAGATTTATCAGTGTCGTGATAAAAAAAAACCAGATAAAGAATTCGACAATAATGGTAATCATGTCAATATTTCAATTTTTTGTGGAGAAATTACCAGAACAAGTGAGTATTAAGTAAAGTTATGTTAAGGTTATGTTTTCAATAATTGTACAAAGATTTCGAGTCAGGTTTTTTTTTACCTACGTTATGCAACGTATTATTCTATTATTTGAGACACAACACAATATAAATAAGTAATAATATTTATATTTTCAGCTCAAAGACAAAAAAAAGTAAGTTGCTTCGTAGCGTACCTTGTTCAAAACTTTACTTATATTTTTTTTTGGAAAACGATTTTATTATACCTACTAACGAGGTTTGAAGGTCACTGTGAAATTTGTCTATTATTTTCAGATTTATGAAATCGTGTATTGTCAAATAAAAAACTTTTCATTCGAAAGTATTGTAAAGTGTCATCTGCTTAAGTGCATAGCATATATAGAGGGGTAAAATAAAACTGTACAATTTTCCCTGGGGGCACACAAGTGTCGATTAAGTTGAATGAAATAGCATGTTCAATTGGGATATTAACATTGACAAATGGGTTACGAAAAAAGAGTTTCAAAGCAATAAAATGAAATTTTCAATTTGATTTTGGAGGTGTTTAAATAAGGAGTTGGTCTATATTTTTTTTTTAGTTAAAAGGCTACTCGAGTGGTACTCTCGATGGACATAAAATTATTCTGTTATTCTGCGGTCACCGTAGCCTACGGACGTTGCAACATCAGGGGTATCACTTCGCGTTGCCGACCCTTCAGAAGTCTAATAACTTCTTTCTTAAAGAACCCCATACTGTAGTCCTTAGAGAAAACCTTGGCAGGGAGCTCATTCCACAACCAAAGCGTTCGCGGGAGGAAGTATTTCTCTGAAACCGCAGTATACGTGACCATTTCGGTTCTCAAGTGTGAAAATTAATTCCCTGGCGAAGACAAGCGGTGCGATGGTAGAAAGTAGCCGTATCATTGCGAACAATCTCTCAGAACACATTCCATTCTGCAAGCGATAGAAAACAGAAAGGGAGGCAAAGACTCTTCTCAGGCAAGTGATTTTGGGATCGTTGACAATTCTCACAGCTCGTCGTTAAACTGAGTCAAAAGGGCCAAGCCGCTATCCGGGTGCACCTGCCCAGAGATGGTAGCAGTACTGTACGAGTTGCGACTTGTAAAGTAGCAACTTTTGCCCCGACGTGAAGTACTGCTTTGCTGTGTTGAGTACACCAAGTTTTTGGACGCCAGCTTCACCTTGTCTTGCAGATGATCTCGGAACTGAACATCGCCGAAAATGTCAACACCGAGGATCCCAATGCCCTTGGAGGTGGTGAGGGGAGTGTTCTGGAATTGTGGGACAACTGTGAATAGAGTTTTCTTAGCGATGAATATGAAAGGTGAATGGAATTTAATCGGACCAAGTTTTCCCGTCCCCAGTCAGAGACCTTGGAAGGAGTAGTCTCGATTTGAAACACAATTTCTACACGTTTTTCCTCCACAACGGAACTAGGGATGCTTGCACGACCCGTGTCATAAGCGTCTCTAGTACTCTCATCTGCATAGCAATGTATGTTGTTGATGTCTAACATGTCATTGATATGCAGTAGAAACAGCGTAGGAGACATCCTAGAACCTTATGGGACAACAGCATTAATGTCCATCCTATTAGAGCAACTACCGTCAACTAAGGCTCGTATGCGTCTGCCGGACAAAAAGCTAGTCAAACATTTGCACACACCCCGGTTCCAGACCCGATCGAACGCCCTTGCTATGCCCAGGCTACATAGCAATGCCTCCCCCTGACTCTCAATGGCTAATGCCTATTATGGTTTTATGGTAACTAAGGTCCCCAGTCGAGCGACCATGGCGAAAGCCATATTGTCACTGACCAGTTCGTGTTTTTCTAGCTATTTTAGAAGCTGTGTGTACATCACGTGCTTCATCGCCTTTGAGAGGAGAGAGGTTATAGCGATAGGCTTATAATTTGATTGCTCTGATCTATCGCCGTTTTAGGGCACTGGGTGCACATTTATAGTCTTCCATGAAGATGGAAATTTCCTAGTGTAGTAGGAAAGCGCAAAAAGGCGCGTGAGTACAGGACTTAACTCAGGAGAACACTGCTGGTATGCCGTCTGGCCCACTCAACTTATAAACGTCTAGGGAAAGCAACGCCCGCATGACCTCTCTTTGTATTATGGAGATTTCCGGCATGGTCTTACCGCACCACGATATAGTAGGTGGTACTTTCGTCGTTCATATTCGAGTTGGAGGTAAAGAGACTGCTAAATCTTTCGCAGTGGTGGTAACGACGACTGGCAAAAAATTCCTTCGTAAGTCATAGCAAGTGACCAGAAATCACGACTCCCAGTGGGGTAGCTCGCAAGTTGCCCACCTATTTTGCTGATGAATTGGAATTAAGCTCTGGCAGTTGCTTTCTTACTTAACCTCTAGGCAGCATTTAATTTGCGTTTTAAGACGTTTGTAATACTCGTGATTCGCTGAGTGCCTAAAAAACAAAAAACGATTACTATAGCTATATTATAGCAAGTTAAACACCAAAAGTTCCAAAAAAATACCAATTCTGCTAAAAAATTTAATGAAGGCAAAGGTTAAAAAAAAACAAGTTTTTTTGCTTATATCTGTTTAATCAACTATCATTTTTCCACGACTTCGTCAGCGTGGACTTAAAAAAGGATGCTTTTTACTGTTCATTTTACTTTAAAAAATATTGAAATTCTCATACAAAATTTCATCTTAACGATTATACCTATCTCCTATTTTGCCCCCTTGGTTTTTAGCCTGATTTTTAGGGTTGCGTACCCAAATGGTGCCAATGGATATTCTGTAAGATTTTGTTACAGTAAAACTTTCTATCTGTCGGTATGTCTGCTTCTTGTCTGTCTGTCTGTCCGACTTTTTATTTCAAAAGGCTCTATCTTTTACACCAATGATTGTTTTTAAAGAATATGTGCTAGTGTGGAGATCAAGATTAGAGACACGTTTTTTGTTTTCAATTCCACATCCTAAGCGTTCGCGGGAGGATATTTCCATGAATCGGCGCTGTGTTTGACTTTTTAGGTTCTAACGTGTGCGGTAGCAAGTGGCGTAATTGTAAAAAGTAGTCGTTGGCATCATTTTAATCAATGACTTAGAACGCAGCCCATTATACAAGCAACAGAACGCACAGGGAGCCAAACTATCTCCGCAGACTTAAGGGTTCAATATGGCTTGTGAGTTTGGGATCATCGACGATCGCCTTAGCTCGTCGTTGAACCTTTGCCCCGGGATGGTGGTTGGGACCTCAGTCAATGTGGTTTTCTTAGCGGAATTGTGTCTTAGTTAGCTTGAAAATAAAATGAGTGACAATTCACCTATACAGGTAAATTTAACGATACCGAATAAGATAAAGTTACAAAAAGTTATCTTTAACGATTTGCCAGAAAAATCACGATGTAGTCAATTTTTATTTCATTTCATTGAACTTCCTATCGTATTGCGTGTTAGCATGACATAATAAGAACCTGTCGGGTGCGAGCTCGTGCATTGAGTACTGGTACGGAAACCTTGTTTTAAATCACTCATTATACCAATGATAACAGTGATTTTTATCCACTTTTTTCAAATTAGGATATTTGTAAATAAAGTTATGTATGGATTGTGTAAACAAAACCATAATTAAAAAAACTTTCTTCCAGCTTACACAAAAAGTGGCGAGGCTATAAAATGTAATATCACTACTAAACAAATGCAATTAAACCAAAATTAGTCGTATCTTTAAAGTAACGTAATTAAATTCAAGTTTTTACGACTGAAATACATATAAGTAATTGAATTAAGATCAGCTTTTATGGGTAGGGGTGTTTTGTTAGAAGGGGAACGAAGAGCTTTTAAAGCTTTCGCCCCAAAATCTCTCACAAGTGACACTTCAACGTAGCTAAACGAAATACCATGTTAAAGGATATGAGATAATAGACAACTGCAGTGCAAGGGATCTGCTTAAATTCATAAGTTAATCATTTTTCTATTTTATTATCTACATCCAGACTAATATTATAAATGCGACAGTAAGTTTGTTTGTTAGTTTGTCCTTCCTACTTGTCACAACGGAGCATTCAATTGAGCCAATATTTTATCCCGGAAAATTTAAAAGTTCCCTCAGGAATGCATTTAACCAAATCCTAGATCAAAAAGCTTTACCTACAGCTGTAAATAACTTTCTTACTATAATAAGAGTTACCATAGAAATCCCACGCCAGTTACTGAATGTAGAGCGGGCGGAGCGGATTTTTACATAACGTCTGCCAATTGGCACTGTAGTTGAAACAAAATAACGGCTGGGCTAGTAAGGGTTCCTCAAAAAATAAAATGAGACTTTGAAAGATTACTTGGTTGTACGTCTGTGTATTTTTCTGTTTGTCAAGACCAATTTTCTTCGGAACAACTAAATGTATGTTGGTAAAATAAACACTATTTTCTAATATTTTTGTCGATAAATATTTAGAAAAATATGGAGATTTTAGCTAAAGAATTAGAGATATAGTCGTGATTGTCTTAGTATGATTTTTGAATATAAGAAAGTAATTTTTTTTTCTATTTTAATGGAATAAATAAATTAATGAGTATTTAGAGTAATATTATTTGCAAAATATTAAATGTCTGTCGTTGAGTTATTATGTTACAGTTCATAATTGAATAGCTCAATGATGTCTGAATCATATTTAATTTACTATTATAGTTTATAAGTTGTCTATCAAAACTTTAGTATTCGTGGTTGGCGACAGTTTTGTTTTGTTTTATTAATACACGAGACAGCTGATGATGTTTTCGGCCTTATCCTTTTTTTCTGTTGTTTAATAGTGGTTGTAATAGTTAGAAATATTTTAAATCAAAAATTTACCGAAAATATGTTTAGGCACGATATCGTTCGGTTAACAACATTTTTTGTCTATTCCAAAATCAGTTTGTAAATCTATAATTTTCATTTTATATCGCATTAATTTGTCAATATACAAGATAAATTACACCAATTGAAACCTTGAAGATATAAGCCCCAAGTCGCAACGGAGTGCAGGCAGCACCACAGCAAAAGCTAGTCCGCGTAAAGTTGCCGAGGCCGTTAACAACAGTAGACGGTAACTAGAAAGAAGAAGAAAAATTAAAGATATAAATATTATAACTAATATCAAAGAAAACGTGACTTTTGCAGTCTTAAAGTCAGAATGGACTCCATTCGCGGCGAGCTTTTAAAACACATTCTAATAATTAATCGCTTTATAACTCATGCGACGTGCTTTCTGTGTACACTGACTGTCACAAGAAGAGTATTTTTTGGAAAATAATATTTAGACATTTCAAATAATTACTACTTAACTCATATAAGAGTAAGGATATCGGATATAAATATAAAAGTAAATGTTTATGCTTTTGGCATTTGCCCTTTATTCGTTAGAAGAAAAGTAAAAAAATAAAGCAGTGAAATCAATGGTAGACAAAATTTAGTAAGTAGATACTAGTGACATTAAATTAAATATAAATAATAATTGTTAGTTATGCTAGAAAAAAATAATTGAATTAGTGACCAATATAATAACACTGAATATCTATAAACAATTCAATCCATATGATGCACCTGGAGACGCTAGTGTCGTTGAGGGTTGCCAAAATAATGCGGGACTCTTTCCACCACACTTTTTTCTAGTTGAGATAAATTCCTTTTTTACAGACTTTAGTTCCATAGAAGCTTTAAAGTAATAGTTTTTATTTTTTTACTGCTTTACAATTTTGTGATTCTTACAGTAAAGTGAGTAAGGGAAGGGAGCCCTCTGCAAAGATACTTTGTAATTAATAATAAAGAATAAGTAAGTATAGTGTTAATTTTTCTTGCTTTAATGGTACGTCGAGCACAAGGATAAATTTCTTTACCTTCGAGTACGTCTGGTGAAAGGGCTGTTGTGTGTTTAGTAAATGTTTTTTACTATGCTCTTTATGGAAAATCACTACTTAATATCAGGAAATATTTGTTAGTATTATATTACTTGTAAACATATTTTTGAATACCTACAAAGATTTAAAAAAAGGTTTAGGTATGTTAAGTATATGAAAAAAAAAATTTTTACACATTTCATCAAGTTATATGTTAGATTATGTATGTAGTTTAACTCTGAGTAATCGCGGCACGGGGGATATGCAATAGCGGTAATCTTAGAAAATGCATTTTGATCACGTCGTAAAAAATCGCTACGGTAGACTAATAATTTGTAGCAGCCATTTTTTTAAGTATTGTAGGATTGTTTTCATCCTAAAACGAAATTTTATAGACAAATGAGCCCCATTCAAGTCATCCGCAGTAACTACTTAATATATTAATTTAATCACTTTTCCTACAAAAGTACACCTTAGATTTATTTGAGACCCTCGTCACTAAGGGTCGATAGTGCTTATCTCTAATTGCTCTACAAATTCTACCAACCACACTAAAATCTGAATCCGAATTACAAGTTCCCAGACCTGTGTCAGCTGTCACTACGCCATACGCCTTGTTTTCACACTAGAAACCTTTCTGAATTTAGTTGTGGTTTTCTTCAAAGACTCCTTTCTTAAACATATCCAAACGGACCTATGTAGATTATTTTCTCTAGTCTCTATGTAGATGTACGTATGTTTTTTTTTTTTTTTTTTTTTTTTATTTTATTTTGTTAGGGTAAAATATGTGATTCTGTTTATTATTTCTTAAACCACGCTCTTAATTCACATATAATATATATTTAAAACTATATGTATATGTCTACAAAAGTCCTTGGAAATTAAGTGAGAAAATAATTATTAGAAAAAAAACGATTAACACTAGGGCTGCCATCCGTCCGGGTTTCCCCGGTTTTGTCCTAGTTTGAAGGGCTTCTGGGGCGCGTCCGGGCGGGGTTTTAACTAGACTGCAATTAAAGTCCAGATTTCTGATCAAACGCCACAAGAAAGCCACAAAAAAATATTTGTGAAGTTGGTTTATAATCAGTTTTGAAATGATCTCAGATGTTTAATTTGGTGTGGTCTCTACTTCACTTCTACTTCTTTTGTGTTTCCATGGTTGCATCAGGATCGGCATCAGTAGCCGCGCTCATAAATGGTGTGTTTTGTAAATTGTTTTTAAGTTCGGCAATCGACAAAAGGCTTTAAGCCTCTCTACTACTTCTACTACTCCTGTAGCTATTACTGTAGTTTTAGTAAGATTACCTACATGACAGTTTTTTTGCTAGGGGTATCTAACCCCGAGAATATTTCGCGATTGTAAGCGCAAGTAAAATCCAAGGAATTAAAGGACAAGTGATGGCCGACTGCGTTATAAACAAGTGTGCCTTCAGCTGCTCGAATTTGGAGGTCTTCCGAATCTGGTGTCACAAAAAATGTAGATATTTTTGAAGAACTTGCTTGGTTTCTTATGTTTTGAGTTTTGTTATATTGAAATGTCAGAAATTCCTTTGTTTGCGATTAAAATATTTCACGAAATGGTACCGAAAGCCTGCCAGTCATATTCTCCTTTTTTTAACTTGGAAAACTTATTTTGCAACTACTTCAAAACTATTCAAAGACCACCCTTCGTAATTTTTTTCCAAAACCCGCTGTCAGAGGCTTATTTACTTCTCATCCACACCATTATGCATATCTTGCACAGCAAAACCGAAAAATTAGGAAAAAGTGACAGTTATGTGCCTAAAACCCGAAACATTCTCGGATCTAATA
The DNA here is from genome assembly GCA_946406115.1 of Apoda limacodes. Taxonomy (NCBI): domain Eukaryota; kingdom Metazoa; phylum Arthropoda; class Insecta; order Lepidoptera; family Limacodidae; genus Apoda; species Apoda limacodes. The sequence goes on along the minus strand of OX291555.1, from coordinate 25,886,298 downwards.
AAAAAAATCCTAGACGACAGAATCAAAGAAAGCTTTGCGCTCTTAAGTATTAGAAGTATTTTAAACAAGAGAAGAACATAATTTTGACTAATCAAAATTGTTAGATGAGTGGGTTTAAAATCTTTTTGTCTAATACTCAGCGAAGAAGATAAACTTCTAAATGCACATTAAAGTATGGTTGCTATTCTTTAGAACACCAAATGCCCTATTATATTCAGAATTACTGAAAATTATTGAAACAGTCTCGGCACTACTTAAAATTAAATTAAATTTTAGAGACTATAAAGATTGCACCGAGTTTTATAACTTTTTATTTAATGATATCTAGAAGAAACTAGACCGATAAATATAACTAGATTGTTATTAGAATTATTAAGAAAATGTTTCTTACCATTACCACTCGCAAAAGGGCATTCATCGATAACAGTAAATAAATATAAGTTTTTAAATTTAAGCGTTCCATTACTAACCGAAAGCCGAAACGTCGGGGAAAAGGTATTTTTCCAAATGACGCGTTTAATCCCGATTTTTTTTTTTTAAATTAACAGTGAATAAAACTCACTTTTACTCACTGAGTGAATAAAAACATTTTGAATTTGGAACAAGCGCGAATTGTACGAACCTACTGGCTGGCTAAATGGAGCTATTTCATAGAGCTTTACCTACAATTAAAAAAAACATACCCCGCCAATTTTAGGTGTTTTTTTTCTATTGAACCTAAATAATTGTTAAATTGTTATCGTGGTTAGTTTATGTCATTGTTCCCTTATCACTCGGTTATAATTACCGAATATATACCAAAATGTTATAAATATTAATATAGCAACTGAAAAGTAAGTACAATTTAGTACTTTTTTTTTCTCGCAGTCAATGGTAAAAATTAGAATATACAAACAGGTATTTTAGTATATTATACTTTAGAATCCCTCGCTGCTCTCGGAATCCAACTTAGTCCCTCGAATTAAATCTCTTATGTTGTATAATCTACTATTATTTTATTTACTTAGAGGAAGAAAAAAAAGAGATATTAATATTCAGTAAAAAGTGAGATATCTATTAGCGGTTTTAAAATACTGTTTTTTTTTCAAATACTGCTTAACTTTTTTAAAAGACTGTAATACAGCTACAAGTTGCTTTAGTTAAGATATTGTTTTGTTGAATTTGATTAACTTTAGCTAACCTTGTTACATAATTTTTAAAGACGTTTTGTTTTATTACTTTAAGTATTACTAAAACATTTTAAAGTATAATATATATAAAAACGAAAGACTAATTTAATTTTGTTGAATAGGCGAATATCATAGATGAATAATATATAAATAGATCAAAGAAATGAACTGTTTCACCAGCAAAAAGTATTTGTTTAAATTGTAATATAAAGAAATAAAAATGTAAATGAAAACAATAAACTTTTATTTTATTAACTAAGTGGGTAATTGATATTAGGTTTATTTATTTTATTTATGTTAAGTGAATGTTAGAAAATGAGCCGAAAAGGCAAAGATATTAATTATTTAAAAAAAATTACTGTATTACTCACAAACACCTCGCTATTACGAGTAAAACACCCTATTTTATACGAAAAAAGCCTTAAAATTCCATGTTTTTTTCAATCAAGTAGGGAGTAAAATGTATTTTTTTAAGAGAGCTAAAAGTGAATAAAAAAATATTCAAATTTCCGGGGTCAAGGCTCCAAAATCCAGGATTTTTACCCTTTCGGTCCTGGGCGGCAGGTTTTAGAGATGGCAGCCCTATGAACAGTATAGTATAGTATAATACAATAATAGACAAAGAACGGTAAAAAGACATAAAATTCTATCAAAATTCAAGAAACTCTAAATTTATCTTAATATTTTTTTTTATTAATTTCAAATGTGAGTTAGACTCTTATACTACCTAGGGTTCCATACGTGTTCGGATTTTTGGTCCGTGTCACTGCTTACCAACTAAATTATGAATCAGCGTTGTATGAATATAAATTCTAAATTCCTTATAAATAATTAAACTATTCTGACATTTATCGTATGACAACACAGCGTAAGCAAAATAAGAAACTTCTTTTTTATATTATGATGAGGCACGCGTACTAAATAAATAATTTGCTTACAGACTTATAAATACAATGTTAGAAAGGGTCCTTTTCGCACTCTTATCCTATCTAACCTAAATACTTTTAAAAACCTTTTTCCCTGCCTAAACCTGACTTACTTTTAACAGTTCGACAGGAACAGAAAATGTGTGTATATTTTACTATCCGGTTCTTTTATTTTAACATTTATTACTTCAAAACCGGTAATTAATGAAGTATAGGACATATGAGAAGAATATTTTAGTTTAGATGCACTATACTAGATGCAGTGTTGCGCCGATGGGCTCCCCCCTCTCACGCAGGACTAAAGTAGTTAGTGTAACGAGACGGTCCCGCACATTATGGTGTGTGTGTGTGTCCAGCCACTGGTTACCCCTTTCTGGGGTTAAAAACCGTGAAGTAACACAAACCCTAAAACCAAAATACCACGTATAAATTTAATAATTCATCTACGGTTTTTGTAACATACTCAACTGTCAACCGCAGTCCAGTATTAATCATAATTTAATTCTAATGAAGGCGAGTAAATTAATAGCCGTCTCAGGCGTAAAATGGCGTTATTACGTCCCTACCTTTTGGGACATAATAACTTCATATTTCACAGAGATTTGTTATAATTTAATGTACATTAGCTTTGAAGAAATGGATGCAATAATAAACAATTGTAAAATTCTGACATTTACGAGCATTTTAATTTGCGAGCTTTTTTAAGTACCTAAAAGCTATGGATCGTATTAATTAATTAAGACCAAATCCGTTAAGCTTCGTGATGGAAGTAAATAGAATAATTCCATACATTTTTTACGCACATTTTTTTTTCTTTTCTGTTTCTAAATTTTCCATCAGTAACAAGACTTTAATCAAATAGGTTTTAGTACAGTTTGACGTTTTAGAAGGCCTTTGCCCGATATTTAACATTTAAAGCAACACATTTAGCTTTGTCAGTCTTTTAAAATTATTGGGCAAGAGCAACCATGTAGAGGAGTAAAAGACTTAATAAGGCAATCAGTATTTTGTGCCACTCAATTTCCTCAAGTGAAAGTGACATGACGTAGTTATAATTATTTTTCCATTTGATTACGAAAACCTAAAATTAAGACTTGTATTACTCGCAGGCAACATTTGAAAATAATTTTGTTTCAAAAGTATAAATTTACAACTGGCGATGTTGACGTTAAATTTTATACTCAGGTAGGTTCAACATAAACAATCCAGCTACGCTTCAGTCTCGCATTTCAAAGTATCCAGACGGCACATAATTTTTCACTTAGTTGGGCACTTGGCAAATACGAGCAAGCTATTTCTCGAAGCTCATATTTTGCTTAGAAAATCAGTTTTGAAACTGGTTAACACTTAGGAATATAATATTGTTATTAATATGTTAAGTTAAGATACACTTTTGGGAACAGAAGATAAATATTATTTTATGTAAATAGCATTTAAACTATAATTATCATGGCATTTGCATCCAGATCATATGATCGATTGCTTCATCTAGTTACACAATATCGCGATATAATTTTGTTACTCTGGAAGCCAATAACTTGCAAAATATACAACGTCAATAAGACAATGCTTAAAATCATCAAATTCATTTTTAAATACCTGTTCAACGACACCCCATACAATAAACAATAAACAATTTTTTTCTTAGTTCAATGAACGGAGTGCTTTCGAAACAAAAACTACTTTGTTTTACCAAATCACATAAGAAAATTGGTAAGCGTTTTACATAAGCAAGCATCCTTCCTGTAAAATTTCATCAAAATCAATACAAACACTGCGGAATTATTAAGCTTTGACATACAGATTTTTCTTAAATATAGCTGTGCTTCTGTAGATATATATATACGTCCTACTTTATTCGATATTTGAAACGAAAAAGGAAGTAGGTATCAGAAAAAGTAATTTAGCTCTCAGAATACAACCTTCCTATATCAAATATACCATAAATATGGGGCTAACCACAATTCAATTTTTATAATATATACTTATATAACCAGATAAACTTTAAGTTCTCCGACATTACTTAAGTATAATGTTATGTGTTTTGTATTCGTAGGTGACGATTTAAGTACTACATATTAGTGGTGGCCGAGACGTTTGGATGTCTGCGTTGCGTTCTGATGGGCGGATGTTACAGCCCACCGAGAACCAATGAGAATTTTTCTTAATATCTAAATAACATTGATTGTTCACAGTGCTGGCTTTTCAGTAAAGGCAATAATCACGAGCAAATCTGCACCAATCAATCCATCACCCGCTTGATGGAGAGTGGCACAAAATCACTCTTGTCCCAATAGGGGGCAGGGGGATGGAAGAAACTGGTAAAGAAAGGAGGATATAGGTTTTTATTTGTCTCGTTTTTTCTTGACAAAACTGATAATATCTGTGCGCGTTACATTTATTTTTCATATTATGTTGTACTTGTAGTAACTTAAAGCTTAAGCACCAATCTTGTACATCGTTGAGCAACGTTAATTGAGCGAGAATCGCTGCCAAATGTGAAAAGTTGAGACGTAAAGTTTTATGACTGACTCGGATGCTGTAAAGGATATAGGAGTCAGCTTGAGCTTATAACTTAACGTTTCAAACTTGCATAATTTATTAAACACAAGATTTAGTGACATCGTAACTCTATCTACGGAACACTAGTATGGAAAGTTAATACTTTGCACGTACATTGAGGTTTCGAAGTGTTTGAAACACTCACACACAATCATGATGCTTAGATACCTCAGAAGAGATTCCTATATTGTGCTAATTTCTCACTACCCTGGCTTAAGAGGGCTCCCAAAGCGCATATGAATTTTTGCATCATTGCACTATTGGCGATAAGCTGAATTCGACAATGTTAATATCAAATATAGTTCATTTTTCTGTGAAATAAATATTTTACAAATTGGCGAATAGGGTATCCTTAAAAGTGGACATATTATAACACATAACATATATAAATTCTATCACAGTGATAACCAAGCTTTATAGTTACTTAGCATTTTATGAAGTAAATTATGTTCCCGATACTAGTTTATAAGGAATTATAATTTAAAAATAGAAAAATGAAAGGGTTGAGTATAAAAATACCTAGTAGGTAGACTCAAGACAAACATAAATTTTTGTTCCCTGCGGGACTTAAAAATTAAAACTATGCCCTCCATTTAGCAGGTAGGGTCACTTCCAACTAAGTTACCAGGTTGTCAACCTTAGGAAATTAATGTTACTAAATTTCTCTCGTTTAATAAAATAGCCTCTCCTATTTCCCTTCCTTGTTAAGTATGCAGACAACGCTTGCAGGTGATATTTTACGCGATCAGAAAGCGCAATGTACGTGCGCAATTCTTTACGAAAACGGAAACTTTTATCAGTTATTTAGATTTTTCTGGATGATACTAAATTAAATGCATCATAAGGAATAAATTTGAAATCACAAATAATGAAACTTAAAACGTATTTGCAAATTTTCTTAATTGTCCTAATATTGTATAAAACAATTTTATCTTAAACATTAACCCAGCTTCAAATTTATTTTTTATAAATAATTGACTCTGAATATTGTATTTCAAATATATCATAAATATAGAATCAATAGATTTTCTTTTAATTTGAATTGCAAAAATTTGTGAAATATAAGGTTGAAGTAAATTATGTTACATTTAATTATATAAATAACCAGTTGCAAGGGGGAACCAGGTTTCGCTGTAGTTTTTTTAATACAGATCTAATGTGGAGTATTAAACCACTACAGGTTTCCGTGAAACCCCTCCACATATAAACAACTTACAAAATCCCCTCTCTCTTTTAAAAATAAATACTAATTTACTTATTTTTGCCAGTGGCTCCACTCGCTCTTAATTTGTTAATCGGCGTTGAATTCCTACAGCAAACCCTTGATTATGTAAGGAAAGTTTGCTATAGCGCAACAGTTGTAGCCATAGTTCGTTCGCGTGGGATTCTGATATAACTATTCCTGTGGGAACGTTTAGGTCCATTGCGACGTGCAGGAAGAACATGCAAACAAATTATTTTCGCATTATAATGCATATATAATGTTATATACAAATGGATACCTAGATAAAATTTGAACAAAATACGTAAAGGATTTACGTGACTTACTGTCTCATAGTTTGGTATCTGCCTTTATTCTTATAGTAGCAGTCAGGGCGTGAAATAGAGCCGAACCCTGCCGTAAATGTTTCCAGGGTATTTTATGAACCATCGTTATCCGGACGATGTGACGATCGCTTTACAGCTTACTTTGGACGTGTCGGTTCGGATGAAAATCTATAAATTTACTCTTTATTTTGCGTGTTTTACACAATACGATAGTACTCTTCTTTGTGTTATTTTATGTAATATATCTGAGGTAAAACATATGAACAAACCGATAGCTGATGGAGAAGAAAGACTCTTCAGCAACGACTACGGGCTGGAAGACGTAGCGTGGAATGGTTTCTCATCAAATAGGCAGGCGACCTGGTTAGAGTTGCAGGAAGTCATTGGAATTAGGTGGGTTAGCACCGGCCATTTTAGAATCATATTTCACTTCAATATTCAGGCTAGAGCTACATTTAGTCTGAAGCGATGACTCGATTAAAGGTATTGCAAAATATATATCGCCTGTATTTACATGTTTTCGCCTAAATCTTAAAACTTACCGCTTATTTTATTAATTGTGAATATTGTGATTCTATAACTCTTGAACATTAACACCTTTTAAGGCAAAAATCCCTTATAACTCTAGAAAGAACAGCTAGTTATTGATTTTGCTATTTTGAAATCTCTATTTAATTGTTTTTTTTTCATATTCCATATAAAAACATGCCTTTGGGAAAATAATGTTATGTACTTTACCCACATTACACAACTAACTTCCACCATTTCTCCTCAAAGCTGATTGATATGCAGACGCCGTTCGCAGGTGATATTTTACGAGATCGGAAATTGTGAATCGTACTATACTTTAGTACAAAATATTTTTTGTTTAATAGTGCCTTTACAGTAAGTGAACTATCAATTCTATTTTATAAGCAATTTTATGCAATCTTTATCATTGTATCAGCATAAAGATGACTATTGCTGGACATAAGCCTGACATAAAAGCTTACGGCTTCCCGCAACCTTCACAAGGCTCTCCGTACATCTTACAGGCGGCGGTTCTACGGTGTGTCTTAATTATTTTTTTTGTATTTACATTTTATAAGCAAATTCCTATTCTCTTATTATTCCGGTCTCTCTTGCTTTTACCCAAATCTCCCACCCCCTCATTATTAACTCTCTTCACAATACAATACATTTATATTATTTATCTATAGGTTAAGTTGCCTTACCCACTGATTGGCCTCATTGGCCTCATTACAGGGGCACAGGCCTCTTTTAAGAGCAAAATTGTAAGCTCCAGGCCATAGTTCTTCTAACTGTCCCGTTTTAAATTAGCAGCCATTTTCAAGCTAGACGTCGCTTGAATTTCAGAAATTTTAAAGCTGCTGTCGTATTTATTCGTAGTTGTATATAAATTTAATAAATAAATAAAATGAAATTTATAAAAAAAAAATTTTTTTCAGTAATTAATGACCTATCATAATAACATCACTGTTTTTGTAGTAACGAATAAAAAGCATCGATTCGAAAATATGATAAAATTTGAATTTGAAACTGATAAAAAACGATAGTAAATAGAAATTATACTCCAAGGAGGCCTTTTAATTCAAAGTCAACTGTTCCAGGCGATCATTACTCTACAAAAATTAAAAAGATTAGGAACACTACCTGGTGAACAACAAAAAAGGTCAGTTTTAAAATAAAAAAAAACTTTTTTTTTAATTTTTTAAAATGGTGGTTGTTTTTAAGAGTCTATTAAATGATTGTATATTAAATGAAAAGAAGAAGAAGAAACAACTGCCTTTTTTATACAAAGGCATTACTTAAAAATTAAGTTCAATTTAATTTGAATCATATAATCGCTGAATTAAAACAAATAAAACTTAAGATATGAGTTACTCAGTGTTGTGTACTATTAATGTTTTTTTTTATTATAAATCTAAAAAAATGAATACTTAAGTAAAGAATGTTTTAGGTCCTCTAAGCCTTATACATTTTTTGGGTTTTTTGAGGATAAATTACTCGGAAATGGCAATAATTTATGGCAAATATCAATATATTTGGAAACTGGATTCAGTGTTAAAAATATTATTATATAATATTCATTAAAAGAAAAGCTTAGTATTTTTAAGAGAGGTAGGGCACTGCAAGTACACCTTCGAATAAGCCACCCGAACAACTAAAGCAGGGCATAGCGAGTACTTGCTCGAATGAGCGGCCCGAACTGGGGAAGTACCTCCACCTTACAGAAAACCGCGGCCATAATAACACTAACATTGAGTAGTGTTGTGTTCTTGGCGGTGAGTAAGGTTGCTCTTTGATGATTCGCTGCGCGGACAGCGGAGGACCAGCGGTGCTTGTTGCTGTCATGCTCGGCGTAGACGCGGCGTGCTGGTTCGGCGGTCAGGGAGACCTGATGAAACGGCTGACCGCTGGCCGTCCGCAGGTTGAACGGGATCCCGAACCCAGGGATCACTTAATCTCCGCCCTGGGAGGCTGATCCGCCAGCTTGTGTAAAGTATCGAAGTGGTAGTCGTGCCGGAGAAGGAGACCGGAGTTGACCCGCCTACTACAACAGAGGGGGATCAGGGGCCCTTACGCCCGCAGTGCCAGCAACCGTATCATCTGTGGCGAGCTTCGGCAGTCTTAGAACCGTACCTTTTGTCCTCTAAGCTGTCTGAGCAGTGAATCCTTATCCTTAGTCTTAGTAACTTTTTTTATATATTATGGCCATGAGAACGAAAACGAAAAGAGTTTGTACAGCGGCTACTCCATCCACATATAATGTGGATTTCTGCATCATCAGGGGTATTCACGCAAATCTTAACGCAGTCCACCACCATATCGAGACTGCGCAGCCGACCATTCTTTTTCTAACGGAGACGCAGATATCCTGCCTGACCGACAAATCATACCTTGACTATCCCGGCTAGAAACTCGAACACAATTTTATGAGTCGTGCCGTTGTATGTATGTTCGTCCGGGAGGATATCTGCTGTCGCCGCCTTAATAGCCTTGAAGACAGGGACCTGTCGATATTGTGGGTGCGCGTAGATTACGGCGGCCACACTCGTATCTATGCGTGTATATACAGGTCTCATAGCGGTCACACGGACGTAACTCGACTCTTCACGCACCTGAGTTTGACGACTGACAAAGTTCTAGAGCAATATCCCACAGCAGAACTAGTTATTTTGGGAGACTTTAACGCCCACCATCGTGAGTGGCTCAGTTCTCGAACCAATAACTATGCTAGGATATCTGCTCATGAATACGCTCTGACCTATGGATTCTCTCAGCTGGTACTTTCTCCAACTAGAATACCAGATATAGAGGAACATACGAGCTCCTTACTGGACCTTCTGCTGCCTAATCGTCCGGACGGATACTCTGTCTCAGTGGATGCGCCTCTTGGCTCCTCGGACCACTGTCTCGTCCAGACTCAAGTGTCAAGCACACAACCCGATCCTTCTGGGCCAACTGATTAGCGTCTTGTGTGGCACTATGAGTTGACAGACTGGGATGGATTACGAGAATTTTACGCATCGTACCCGTGGAGGCAGATCTGCTTTAACTCAGAAGATCCTGACGTCTGCGCTGCTGCAGTCACTGAGACAATCTTTGCTGATACGGAATGCTATATTCCTAACCCGCGAGTAGCTGCCAGCGTTAAAAAACGACCGTGGTTTAATAGATCTTGCAGAAAAGCTAAAATTCTTAAGCAAAATGCATATGAGGTTAGGACCACGGCTCGTAATAATAAGGATCCAAATATTTCTGAGTTAAAACGTAAATTAAATGCTGCCTCGAGGTTCAGTAAGAAAGCAACTGCCAGAGCAAAATTCCAATTCATCGGCAAAATAGGTGGGCGACTTGCGAGCTATCCTTCTGGGAGTCGTGCTTTCTGGTCGATTGCGAAAGCTGCCGAAGGGAACTTTTGCCAGTCGTCGTTACCACCACTGCGAAAGACCGATGGTGACTTGGCCCATAGTGCTAAAGAGAAAGCCGATCTACTGGGCAGTCTCTTTGCCTCAAACTCGAACATGAACGATGAAGCGCTGTACCACCTACTATACCGTGGTGCGGTAAGACCATGCCGGAAATCTCCATAACGCAGCAGGAGGTCAGGCTGGCGTTGCTGTCTCTAGACGTTCATAAGTCGAGTGGGCCAGACGGTATACCAGCAGTGGTGCTTAAGCAGTGTGCTCCTGAGTTATGTCCTGTACTCACGCGCCTCTTCGCGCTTTCCTACCACACTAGGCAATTTCCGTCTTCATGGAAGACTGCGAATGTGCACCCGGTGCCCAAAAAGGGCGATAGATCAGATCCATCGAATTACAGGTCTATTGCTATTACCTCTCTCCTCTCTAAGGTGATGGAGCGTGTGATCAACACACAGCTTCTAAGATACCTAAAAGTACACGATCTGGTCAGTGACCGTCAGTATGGCTTTCGCCACGATCGCTCGACTGGTGACCTTCTAGTGTATCTCACACACCGATGGGCACTAGCCATTGAGAGTCAGGGGGAGGCATTGGCATGTAGCCTGACATAGCGAAGGCGTTCGATCGGGTCTAGAACCAGGGTCTTCTATCGAAATTGCCATTTGTGCAAATGGGTGGCTAGCTTTTTGTCCGGCAGACGCATACGAACCGTAGTTGACCTGATAGCATGGACATTAATGCTGGTGTCCCGCAAGGCTCTGTGCTGTCTCCTACGCTGTTTCTACTGCATATCAATGACATGTTGGACATCAACAACATACATTGCTATGCAGATGACAGTACTGGAGACGCTTATTACACGGGTCGTGCAAACATCCCTCGTTCCGTTGTGGAGGAAAACCGCGGAGAACTTGTGCCTCAAATCGAGACCACACTGTCCCAGGTCTCTGACTGGGGACGGGTAAACTTGGTCCGATTCAACCCTACAAAGACACAAGTGTGCGCGTTCACCGCTAAGAAAACTGCATTCACTGTAGTCCCACAATTCCAGAACATTCCCCTCTCCATCTCCAAGAGCATTGGGATTCTTGGTGTCGACAAAAAATATAAAATTGTATTAAAATATCATCACTTAATTCAATTCAAACCTTTTGTAAGTATATTTTTCTTTATTCATATTCTTTAATATTTTTGGCATCGCGTAAATAAACCGACTGAGCCACTATTTTTCTGAAAGCTGCATCGTAAATTTCCGCTCCGTTTAGTTCTGGCTGGAATTTCCTTTAACTTATGCCTCTGTTGTGTTGCGGAAATAGCACACTTCAATATTTTGTCCAATGCGCAAAAGAAAATCCTCAATTTCAGAAAGCTAACGTTAAGCCTCTAGGTAACATCGTACTTGTAAATACATATTTGAATGTAGAAATTTTGAAATTTGAATAAACAAATCTATGAAAAATATATTTTAATAGTAAATAAGTATGTGATGTGACCATTGTTTTTAACGACATATTTTATACATACATAGTTTCCCACGACTTTAGTTTCGCAAAAAATAGTAAAAATAGTTCTGTAAATAGCTTTGCATTTGATGAGGATAAAATGTAGTCTAATTTTCCTTCTGCCTTTCCCTGTGCAGATTATTACCGTTCTTTTACAATGAAAAGTAAGTACGAACAAACTCACTTACCTACCAATATATTTAAAGATATTAACTTAACTTTGTTGAAGTTAATACTTTTTTTAAGTATTCTAGCTTCTTTTTTAGAAGGTTTTTAAGTTATGTAAAAAATTACGACTTCAATGTCTTTCCTGTGCCATCGATTGAGGAGCTGAGGCAGAGAATTAAAAAAAAATTAGGACCAATTGAACAAGTAAAGTAGTAAAACAGAATTAAGAAAAAGAATGCGTCTTTGCGTGAGAAACAGAGAAAGCCAAATTGAACATCAATTTAAAAAAAAATTGTTACACTTATTGATTAATTGTAACACTTATTGATTATTTTTAATAATAATTCAATATTTTGATGACACTAATTAGACGAATTCCATATTTCTACGGTAATACCTCTGTAAACTCTGAAATCTCGTATCCAATATTTAGTTTAAATACCTCGTTAGAAAGCTAACAATACGTAGATTTTAAAACTATCTGCACGTCAAATGTATTAGTGTTTTTTGCCTTTTTTTGGAACCCATTAATAAAAATGATTAAAATTAACGATGTTTCAATCTAGTATTTTTTAAATTAGACAGAAAGTTTAGTTTTTGTGTTTGTAGTGAATGCTTGTTTTGTCTTTTAGGTGAGTAAAAGATGAGTGACTAAAGCCAATAGTTTTTTTTCTTTTATTTTTAAAACACCTTTTCTCAACTAATTGATAAAAAAACTTAAATTAAATTTTTCTCAAAAATGGTTCACCTTTGCTCATGGACTTACATGATTTAATTCATTGGTAATGACCTCTTCAACCTCCTAGCAGGAATAGGTCGATTAACCGGTAACCCTGTATAAACAAAGATAAATATTTTTAATACAAATTATTATATCAATCTGTGTTAATTGAACTTAATAGCATTAACAGAAAAAAAAACCAATTAAATTCCTGGAAACCTATTGTTCTATTTAAGATGTCCAATACAATCCAATGTGTCCTCGACCGGAAAATCTCGGATCATGTCTGGGTTAATCGATTTGACTTCGACTACTGAGGCTTAAAATGAAACAGGGTCAAAATAATTCGTTTAATTTGTCTATTGATGTTTGATTAAATGACAGCTGCAAGTTTCCTTATTTTAACTTTGGGGAACAGTTTTCTTATTATTAAAATTAGGTAAAACACTTTTATTGCTTTACTTTTGCTATTTTTTCTAATTTTTTAATGTTTTTGTAATAAAAAGTTTGCGAAAAAGTTGTTACCTGTTTTTGTCTAAAATATACACTACATATAATCAATGTATATTTTGAATAAAATTGGTTACCTTTAACAGAACAACTCCGGAATGAACATTGTAAAGGAATCATTATTATTATTGGGGATGTGGCATGGAGCTATCGCACAAACTTGTACAACACCCAAATTGTAAAATTTGTCACCTTCCTGAAATCGAATCTAAATACTTTAACACAAGACGCAAAAGCAGATGATTAACGATATTTGATTGACTGTAAAATTTAATTATTACTTTAATACAAAAAAGGATTCAACACTAAAAGAACTTTCCAAGTCCGAGTCGTATACACATCAACGTAGGGTTCTTTAGTATGACAAATACTTACTGCAGATCGGTACAGTACATCTACCTGAAAAGCTTGTAGTTAAACAGAATTTGAATAAAACATTTTTTAAGAAAATTGTTTATACAACTTTAATACTGTGATTCTAATGTGAAAAATAGGGGTGACCTTTGAAAGACACTTATCCTGGTCTAACCACATCAACGACATAGATCAAAGGTACATTTCAGTTTTCATTCCCTTAAACGCTTACATAATATTCTTCCATTTGACACCAAAGTCATCCTTGCCCAATCCTTGTTGCTTCCTATTTTAGACTACGCTGACACTTGTTACCTTAATGCCAATGAAGAACATTTAGTCAAATTAGAATGTCTACAAAACTTGTGTGTTCGATTTATCTTTGGCCTTCGTAAAATTGATCACGTTCCCTGTTCAGGTCCAAGCTAAAATGGCTTCCTATCCGACTTTGGCGTAATTTGCACATACTTTGCTGTGATTATAAAATCCTTTACTGTGTCTTAGAGATCACTTTAATTTTCTATTTCATAGAGTCAGACCTTTTAAATCGCATACTACCTCACTTATTGAAATACCAGTAACACATAACACTCAGTTTTATGGTTACTCTTTTGTTGTTTGTGAAGCAAAACTTTGGAACTCGCTTCCCGGTTTGATGCGTGGCAGCACATCACTTAATATTTCCAAAAATAGATTCAGAGAGCATTATTTATCTCTATGAATTAGATATATATGAGTATGTATATAATGTATTTTGTGTTTTTTTGTTATGTTATATTATTGTATAATATACGTATTTTAATAGTAAAAGTAACATTATTTATATATTTAGTCTTTTTTTATTTATTTACATTATTAGGAATTATTTGTAGACTGAATTAGGAACAATAAGAGCCGTGCTAGATCCACCTCTGTGGGACAATATTCTTCTTGTGCATCAAATTACATCAAATCTATTTAACTGGTTATGTTTTTTTTTTATGATGAAAATAGATATTTCTGGACATTATTGACGCCATCTGGTACCAAACTAAGCAGCGGATACAAATACTTATACCTCTTTTTTTGTAAATAACTACTTCCATATTGTACAGTCATTTGCTAAAGTCCATGCATAGTGTAAAGGTTAAAATTGCGTGGAGCCATTCTGTAAATCTCGCACTCACACATTAACATTATCAGAACTATCAATAATATAAACATTAAATCGATAAAATCAGGTTTAGTTTTCTTTATACTAACCAGTTTATTTAAACCGTTCTTATATCTTTTGGTTTCTTAACCTAACAAATTAAGTAGGTGTAAACTGCAGTTTGTTCTACATAAGTATTGTTTATTTCGCATTAATTGTTATCTGCCCCATGGCCTCGTGGTGTGATCCATAGGCGCTGCGACTTAAAAATCGGCAAGCCTATGGTTTAAATCACGCTATTTCCGTATTGAGTATTTTTGTTAGGAATTACTTTTTTTATGTTTTGACATCTAGTTCTCTCTGAAAAGTATGAGAACTTTTTGTTTTGTTTGCAAGAATCAAAACACATGCAGTCTAATAAAAATGGTTTTTATTAAAATTTTATAAGTAATGTTTTTGATAAATGTCTCTTTTTTCTATATATATATATATACAGCAATCCGTAGAGCAAAAACTAACTAACTAACAAAAAGTGACTTCCGAGATATCGTGACTTGAAATTTTTTTAAATAATAAAAATCGTAACTTTGAAATTTGGTGTTTTATTAATAACTATTGAATGGTTGTAAATCGCAATTACCTGTCTTCTTTATCTGATGAAATCAGATTTTAGAAAAACCTTGTTACTTTGCAGTGATTTATACAAATACAAGTTAGTTAGTTTTCGCTCTCATAAATGTTATAATTTAGAATTTTAAGCTAATGCAGGTTACTTTACTGAAATATTGCTTAAAATTTATTGAATGTAATGGTGATTAACTTAATACAAAGAAAATAAAATTAAACAACATCTTTATTAAAAACTGTTACAAAATTAAAACAAATCACAAAAAAATTAAATTAAAGAAACATTAGTCATTAGTAACATCTGAGTCTCCTATTCTATCTACAGCAGTTTTGCCAGTAAGTAGGGAATGGTACCACGGATTTAATTTAAGGGGGCTCAAGGGGTTATTACAAAAACCTATTAGGCTTCAGTACAAAGACCTATTGGGTCCTTCTTCGGAATAATAAACAGTTTTCTTAATGGCGTCTCTGTTTCTTTTACGTTCGTCTGTATGATTAGCAACTCCTTGGAATATTTTATAATTTTCTCTTGTTTTTCACTGTAGTACATAATCCTAAGAGAAAACTTTGGCAGGGAGCTCATTCCATAACCTAAGCGTTCGCGTGAGGCAGTTTCTCCGTAACTGCACTGCACGTGACCATTTAGGTTTTAAGGTGTGAGGATGAATTCCATGCAAATGCTGAGATGGTAGAAAGTAGTCGTGGGCATTATAACGAACAATTCCTCAGATAACATCCCATTGTAAAAGCGGTAGAATACACATAGGGAGGCAGAGTCTCTCCTCAAACTTAAGGGTTCGATACGGCTTGTGAGTTTGGAATCGTTGACGATTCTCATAGCCGACTGGCTAAAGCGAGTCAAAAGGGCTAAGCTGATAGCCGGGTATACCTGCCCAGAGAAAGCCGCAATCTTACTTCTTGTAAACCAGCAACCTTTGCCCCGATGTGAAGTACTGCTTCGCTCTTTTGAGAACACCACGTTTTTTACGGACGTTAGCTTTACTTTGTCTTGTAAATGATCTCTGAACTGAACATCGTTGAAGATGTCATCAACAAGCATCCCAATGCTCTTGGAGATGGTAAGGGATGTGTTCTAGAATTGTGGAACCACAGTGAATAAAAACCTTCTTAGCAGTGAACGCGCAGACTTGTGTCGCCTTAGGGTTGAATCGAAACAAGTTTTCCCGTCCCCTCCTCTGAGACCTTGGACAGGGTGATCTTGATTTTAGACACAAGTTCTCTGCGCTTATCTTCCACAACAGAGCGAGGAATATTGCTACGGCCCGGATAATAATTTGTACTTGTTATGTCATCTGCAAAGCAATGTGTGTTGTTATTGGACAACATGTCATTAATATGTTGTATAAACAGCGTAAGAGACAGCACAGAGCTTTCCGAGACACTAGCGTTAACTACTATGCTATCATAGGAACTACTACTTGTATGTAACTGCCGTACAAAAACCTAGCCTCCCATGTGCACAAATCTTCGGGCAGCCCGTAGGATGGCAACTCCATTAGAAGATCTCGGTGCCAGACACGATCGAAAGCCTTCGCTATGATTTCAGGCTACATGCTCTTACCTTCCCCTGACTCTCAATGCCTAGTGTCCATCGTTGTGTGTCACCAGTCGAGTGACTGTGGCGAAAGCCATATTGACGGTCGCTGACCATATCGTGTTTTTCTAGGTGTCTTAGAAGCTGTGTGTTTATCACCTTGGAGAGGAAAGAGGTAATAGCGCTTGGATTCGATGGATCTGATCTATCTCCCTTTTCGGCACCAGGTGCACATTTGCAGTATTCCATGAAAACAGAAATTGCCTAGTATGGTACGAAAGCGCAAAAAGGAGCATACAACTCAGGAAAACACTGCTTAAGCACCACTGCAGGTATACCATCTGGCCCACTCGACTTATGAACGTCTAGAGAAAGAACCACCTGCAAACCCCGCGATGTGTTGTCTTGCTATTTCGGAGGCCAAGAAGGACGTGATATGTCTATGTATTAAAGGAATTATACCTCTTGAGTTGCATCCATGGTACTATTTCCTACCTACTAGAAAAACTACAGTAGATGAAGTAGTCGAACCAGGTGTTTTTAACAGAGAATGTTTCGATAAAACGGCATTAATAATTTTTAGCCATTTTTTAGCACACAAAGATTTTAACTTAAACTTATATCGGCACAAAAAGCTATACTGAGACCTTATTGGAAACAGTCTGGAGCTATTCAGATTCTGAGATTCCAGAAAATGTATGCAAGTAAATTCAGACTTTCATACATTTTTGTCTCGAATTACATAGACAGATTTTAGCCACGACGTGTTCCAGGAAAGCAATAACTTGCTAAACCGCATTCGCAAAATTATAAAAACGGTCAAGTGCGAGTCTGACTCGCGCACGAAGTTATCTGCAATGGCTCTCTGCAACTCCATAAAAATTAAAAAAATCGGCCAAGTGCGAGTCCGACTCGCGCACGAAGGGTTCCGTTCCATTATCTACAACAACGACAAAAAATCACGTGTATGGGAGCCCCCCTTAAATATTTGTTTTATTTCAATTCAATCATTTATTTTTAAAGTGACTATATAACTAAATTTTCTGTGAATAAACTAGAAACTACTATTAACTTCCGCTTATTACCCTTTGGATACGGAACCCAAAAAACTAGGAAAAGATTTATTTATACATGCTTAAATAAACTCAATTTGCACACTGGAATGAGTGAAAACTCACTAAAAGATATTTTTTTATTTGTAACTACGGTAAGTTTTGTCAAATTTAACAAAATCATATTCGTTAGTTACTAACTAACTAAAACGACTTAGTTAGTTTTCGTTCTGCTGCATTTGTTTTAAGCTTGGGATTGTGTGTCACCAAAATCATTTAGTGATTTTTCTTTACGAGTCCAGTAGCGATTTTAATTAAATGTTTCGGAGGACTAAGTAAGTCTTAGGCAATTTAAATATCATGAGTCATAAAGATAATAATCACTAAATTCATTTAGTTATTTTGTCCTTTTCTGTGTAGGGTATAATCGTTGCATTTGGTGAGTTTTGACATTTCCTATCTCAATCATACAAAGAGCTAGAGCCATGGTGATAAGATAGAAAAATAAAGAAAAAAAATGTGAACAGAGTGACATTCAAAACTCATTTTCGTTAAAAGTGTCACTTATTTAATTTTCGGTCTACGGGGACGATATATATATTTCCTATGGTTATAGCTTAAGTATTCGTTTTCGTAATGAAAAGAAAATTGAAACTTAACCATAAGAATAAAAAAAATACAAGTCACCATTAATTCAGTAACGCTGCTATATTTTGAAAAACAACAAAGTAAAAAAAAACAAAAATTTAAGGGGGGCTCCGATACAACAAACTTGATTTTTTTTGCCGTTTTTATAGGTTTTAATGGTACGGAACCCTTCGTGCGCGAGTCCGACTCGCCTATTTAATATAACCTCCATTATTTTCAATTACAGCAAGCAAGCGCCGCCGCATAGATCCGACTATATTAGAACATATCTGTTCCTCTAATATTGTCCCAATTTCTACACAGTGAGCCCTAATGACTCTGTAGTTCTTTCATTTCGCATGTCCCATTTTGCACCATCAAACATTTTCAGTGATATCCGTCCAGATTCCATATTTGGGACAACATTTTGTTCTGCATAACGGGTTCCATTTCTGAGCCACAAATAAACCCTCCCGTTTTCAGATGATTCAAACGACTTCTCATCGGTGAATAAGGTGTGCTCCCAGTCAAAATCTAAATACTCCCTTGCAAACAACAATCTATTTTGTTTATGGGTATTGGTTAAATGTAGTTTTTTAGCTAGCTCTCTATTATCTTTCTATAATCCTTCAATATGCAGAGCTCGACAAACAGTGTGTGTAGATGTATGGAACATGTTCCCAAACACAGAAGTCGGTATAAAACCATTGTTCTCGTATTGTTCCACCATGAATCTTCTTTTAGTCGTATCAATGTGCCGCGGGCATCAACTTCGAGGTCGAGTTGATAAACTCCCCTCCTCTTGGTTGCTCGAGACCCAACGCTTTACGGTAATCCACTAAAAACCAAATAGCTAGATTAAAATAAACATTTTTCAAACTACTGAAATTATATTTGCAATTTTTTTTAGAAATTTACTTGCAAAAAAGTGTGGTATTAAAAAATTATGATATAACATTAACATCAAATAAAATACTTACGGTAAAACCAGTCTCATTGCAAATTTGAGATATATTGTAACCTATATTATATAGTTCTATAATACGCATCCAGTCTTGAATATTAATATTGGCCTGCATATTATTTTTAGCAACTAAATTTAATAAAAACACCAAACAACCTTATCAACACATCCACAACGACAAAAAAATGGCAACCTAAGTAATCACCGCATCTAACTTAATAGCTAAATAAAAACACCAAACAACCTTGTCAGCACATACCCCCAGAAACAAATCCGCAACGAATAAAATGTCTACCTACGTAATTAAATTGGTCTAAGCTGTTTAACAGAACAAAATATTCATAATTCGTAAAATGCAACAAAAACAAAAAGAAAGGCATAAGGTGAGATTCGAATCCACAACCTCCATTGCTCTCAAAATACGTAATAAGATCTGATACGTCTATCCACTAGGCTACGGATGAGATAATTTCCTTAGTGAAATTATTATATACAATATTAAATAAAACTAATATGACTCGGGTCCAACAAGACATATTACTTTATTTCTTTAAGTGTGTGAGTGAATGCGCTTGCCATTCTATTTTGTTTTGAAACTCTAAATGCAGTTTTGCAACTGACCGTACGTAGGAAACACCCTGACTCAAACACAAGTGTTCATCACATAAATGTTTCAGCAGGTCAGGCAATTCATTCAATTCAATGGAGTTGCAAACATCCGAACATTATCAAAACAATGTCACATTCATAATTTTTGGATTATAGTATGGAATTGCCGTTTCGTAATAAAAATTAAATTATTTTCGTATTAAATAGAATTAAAATTATTGAATAAAAGTATATTATATTTATTGTACGTATATTTATTTAATCAAAGTATGTACCCTCATTGTCTTTTCATTTCTGCCATCAAATAGGAAAATCATTCAAACCATTCCGATAATAGTTTTTGGACCTAGACTCCACAAAATGTAAAAAGGCATATTGTTCCGCTTCCTGGGAATTTCCGTATTTTTATTTCCGTGGATAAAAATTTTCAAATCATGTAAAAAGGTCTAGCTAGAACTGAGGTTGGACGTTGGCGAGAACAGATGGTTTCTAACTGCAGTTCCTATAGTGCTCAACTGTCTCACGAGCAGTGACCAAGTGTTGTTCTCTTGGAGCAATAATGGTAAAGGCCGACCAACGAGTCGGGGCTGTTTTGCTGCGAGTTTCGTCATCATTATTCAGAGTTCTACACAGTATAAACATCTGCTGTTCTATTTTTTTGTTGCAAAACACAGTATAAAAGACCTGAAGTTACTTTTATATGGGTGAGCTTCCCTTTAGGGCATTGCTTTGGCGTTTCACCTGGGGTCAGCCATTGCATTGTTGGCTTGCGATCCACTTTCCGTTACATGCCAAAATTCGGTCCAAAATCCCTTCATTTCTGTACAGGTTGAAAAAGATAGGCAAGCTTCAACGAGCGCTTGGCCTCTGCATATCAGTTAAATCATGGGCACCCTTTTTTCAAGTTTTTTAATATTTACCGATTTGCTGCAAATAAGTCCATATTTTTTAGTATGCTAACGTTAAATCATACCACTAATTCTTACTTTAGTTTCCATTAAGAAAGTGGTTAAACCAATAACACGGAGTTCGCTAGCCGTATCCTCTCCAAATACGGTATTGACATAATGAGCAGTTACTGAATATAAAAACGAAAACAATTGAAAGTCGAACTTCAAATGTCATGTCTTTTTTTTAAATCAGAATGTCATAGTTTTCGTGTGAAAAAAGTTTTACTCTGAAATATGAAACTATGCCGAATATTTTTTATTTAAAGTAGCCAGTTCGTTAAAACGGCAAATTCATATTAAATGAAAAACCCCTATTATTAAACAAAAAATGGGGCTAAGATAATTTCAACCCTTCACATATAAACAATATATCTTTAAACGATTAGAAAAGGTCTTTTGTATAAAAATATATCAGCTATCTCCCCCAATGAAACTCTAAATTAGGTAGAGACCTAAATTAATCTACCAAACACAATAGAGCATTTAATTTGTAGAGACAGCTTGGGCTTGTTCTGTAAGATTAACGGCTTTGATTCCGCCGCTAGAGATGGGACTCTATGATTTCCTTTAAATCATTATAGTGGGTTTTAAGCCAAATGCGTTTCTTGCTGCTAAAGTAATATTTCTGTTTATTTTTTTAATAAGTAATAGGGATAGGGTCCTGCAGAGCGTCAAATACATTCTGAAAATAATAGGCAATTAAAATATGACTTGAATTTTTTTATTTGAATAAAAAGATTTAAATTTGTATTTTGTTTTTAATTTATAATAAAATTTATAAACTTTACTATTGATGAATTTCGGCGCCGTTCCAAGCTGTTTTTAGAATTATAAAACTGGCCATATCCGTGTCGTGCAAGCATTATAAATGTAAAAAATAATATAAAAAAGCATTAAAAAAACTCAAACTTATTTTTCAATAATTCAAATAAGGTTTTTACAAACACTTTTGAAAGTTATTAAATACTATTTTTTCTAGTGTCAGGGGTATTCATTTCCGAATACACGGGTACGCGACCCCGGCCTCCCGAGCTAATTTATTCTCCCTATTTCCTTTCAACAGTAGTATCCCTGAGGGGGCCTTCGACGTATCCCTCTCTTTATACAATTTCCATTTAGAAATCATCACATCCCAACCCTACTCCTTGTTCCCTTCTACTATCCGATAGGGGATGTCGGGCAGCAGCGACCCCCTATATCAATGCTGCGCTCGCCAACCCGCTTGCCAGGCGTGGCGAGTATGGCAAACCTACCAACAGAAAATGAGCGGCACAAAAAACAAACTGCCCCTAGACCCCGGCAGCCCTGCTAGTCCAGGACACGGTAGCGGCCTTGGTAACGGCAGGGCAGGGGATGCAAAGAATCCCCGGCTGAGATCCGGCTACCAACACCGACGACTAGACCTGGCAACCTACAATACTCGTACGCTGAGGGCCGACGAGAAAATAGTAGAACTGGAAGGAGCTACAAGCAAGTTACGTTGCGACATTATAGGGCTATCGGAGGTCCGAAGACAGGGACAGGACACGATAGTTCTCAACCCAGGTAACTTGCTGTACTACCGGGGGGGTGACCAGCTATCCCAAGGTGGTGTCGGGTTTATCGTCCGCAGTGGGTCGACCAGGGTAGCGTACCTGATACTCAGAATATCGGAACGATATTCGTTGAAGGTCATACAGGTTTACGTGCCGACTTCAACACACCCAGACGACGTAGTGGACGAGATGTATGAGGATATTTCTATGGGGGACTTCAACGCGAAACTAGGCAAACGAAGTGGTAATGAGCTGAGAGTGGGGCAATTTGGATATGGACAACGGAACTCCAGAGGGCAGATGCTGGCCGACTTCATGGAAAAGGAAGGCCTCTTTATGATGAATTCCTTTTTAAAGAAGCGCCCCCACAGGAAGTGGATCTGGATGAGTCCGAATGGTTGCACAAAGAATGAGATTGACTTTATCATATCAACGGAAAAGCAAGTGTACAATGATGTCTCTGTGATCCACACGATCAAAACCGGGAATGATCACCGTATGGTAAGAGGCTAATTGAACCTCAACATAAGGCTTGATAGGTCTCAATTAATGAAGTCCCCGCTCAGACCCACAACCATCCAAACCAAAATCCAAAACTAAACTTTCAGCTCCAACTCAAAAATCGCTTTGAATGCTTAAAGGAAGACGCATCAGTGGACGATACCAACGACATGTTTGTGGAAACTGTCCATACGGTTGGGTTTAAGTTCTTTAAAACCCACCGTACAAATAGAACAAAAAGGCTGCAGTTTTCGGATGATGCAGTATCATATCGGCGGCTTCATAGAACGATCTCAAAATCACTTGCACGCGATAAACGCCACTTTAATACTTTGCGTATTGAAGAGGCAATAGAACGGAACAATGGTTCCAAAGTGTTAGCGAGAGTCTGGCTATTGGGCTAAGCCGTCTGGCAAGGCTGAAGACGGATGACGGCAGCATTGTTACGTCTGCACCAGAGGTCTTGGAGGAGATCGAGAAATTCTATGGCCAGTTATACACGTCGACATCAAAACCACTAAAGACCCTAGAGCTAGACTGACTCGACACTATACCGAGGACATCCTAGACGTCAGCTTGTACGAGATTAGTATGACTCTCAAACAGCTTAAGAACAATAAGGCACCGGGTGATGATGGAGTTACGACTGAGCTTCTGAAAGCGGGTGTAAAACCGGTACTAAAAGTCATTCAGAAGCTCTTTAACACCGTCATACTCGAAGAACTTCGCCACAATTATGCCACAGGGGCGTGGTGCTTTTTTTCAAAAAATGTGACAATACCCTTATTAAGAATTACAGACCCATCACGCTTCTGAGCCATGTTTATAAGCTGTTTTTAAGAGTAATTACGAACCGTCTCGCTCGCAAGTTCGACGACTTCCAGCCTCCCGAATAAGCCGATTTCCGAAGAGGCTATAGTACCGTATACGAAATACATACGCTACGGCAGCTTATACAGAAGTCAGAAGAGTATAATCGGCCCCTTTGCTTAGCGTTTGTGGACTATGAGAAAGCCTTCGATTCGGTGGAAACATGGGCAGTGCTACAGGCTCTACAAAGATGCCGTATTGATCATCGGTATATCGAGGTGCTAAAATTCTTGTACGATAACGCCACTATGTCAGTCCGCCTCCAGGATCAGAACTCAAAACCGATCCAACTGCAGAGAGTTGTGAGACAGGGAGATGTCATATTTCCGAAACTGTTCACAAATGCGTTGGAAGATGTCTTTAAGCTTCTGGACTGGGACGGGCTTGGCATCAATGTTAATGGCGAGTACATTACCCACCTTCGGTTTGCCGACGATATTGTGGTCATGGCAGAATCGATGGAGGACCTTAGCACAATGCTCGAAAGCCTTAGTAGAGCTTCCCAACGAGTGGGCCTCAAGATGAACATGGACTAGAGGAAAATCATGTCGAATGGCCATGTAGCACCCACTCCAATAACTGTTGGGAACTCTACACTCGAAGCTGTTGACGAATACGTATATCTGGGACAAATTGTTCGATTAGGTAGGTCCAATTTCCAGAAAGAGGTTAATCGCCGAATCCAACTCGGTTGGGCAGCGTTCGGAAAACTGCGTACTATTTTCTCGCCCCAAATACCCCAGTGCTTGCAAACAAAAGTCTTCAACCAGTGTGTGTTGCCAGTGATGACTTACGGCACTGAGACGTGGCCGAAAGCTCAAGGTCGCTCAGCGGGCGATGTCAAGAGCTATGCTCGGAGTTTCCCTACGTGATTGAATCAGGAATGAGGAAATCCGTAGGAGAACTAAAGTCAC
Organism: Apoda limacodes; assembly: GCA_946406115.1. Taxonomy (NCBI): domain Eukaryota; kingdom Metazoa; phylum Arthropoda; class Insecta; order Lepidoptera; family Limacodidae; genus Apoda; species Apoda limacodes. The sequence goes on along the minus strand of OX291555.1, from coordinate 25,861,573 downwards.
TGACATAGTTCACCGAATCGCAAAGCTGAAGTGGCAATGGGCAGGGCACATAGCTCGAAGAACCGATGGCCGATGGGGTAAGAAGGTTCTCGAGTGGCGGCCACGAACCGGAAAACGCAGCGTGGGACGGCCCCCCGCTAGATGGACAAATGACCTCGTAAAGGTAGCAGGTAGCCGTTGGTTACAGGCGGCACAGAGTCGCACGCTGTGGAGAAAGTTAAGTGAGGCCTATGTCCAGCAGTGGATTTCAATGGGCTGATATGATAATTTTTCTTCAATACAGTAGAAGGAGCATTATTAGGGAATAAAATGATTATCATTGGAACTATTGGACTGTAAAAAACAGGTTATCTTAAAATGCCGTTAAGAATACTAGCACATCTGTAGACTACATAATTACTTTAAAAATACACTGCTTACTAAAGTCGAAGTAAAGACCCAACATGCACTTGGCCGGTTTTATCTTTCTTTTTTAGATTTTACAACTGGCTGTTTGATAAATTTGGACACAAAACGTCATGCCATAAATAGCAAGTATGCCGTAACTTTCGAACCATAAACCTCACGTAGGAGCGCAATTTATTTTTATGTTTAGCCTTTTTTTGACACATTTTTTTTCCTACTAGTAAAATATTGTTAGTTTTTCCTATACGCATATTATTGTACATATCTGGAATATTGAGCTCGTGAATACACGCTATCTTTTATAGATAGCGTTGCAGTACCAAAAGTTCAGGCGTGCACTTTTGGCATGCACCCATGAATACCTATAATACGTCAACTTGCGCATGTCATAGAGTTATGACTGGTGAAAATACATTTTGATACTACACCGATTATACTTACCACCACTTAGGCCTTAAAGAATTTGGCCTATTTGATGTTTATTGGTTGTAACACAATGGGGATTTATTTCTTAGAGAACACCATACTAATAGCCTTTAGTAAAATTACAAATTCGATGCTGAATCGCCGAATTAGGTATTCGCGAAGCGAGTATATCTTAAACGCGAAACATGTAAACGTGTTTGCTGAATATTTGCTGTGTGAGGCCCTGCGAACTGCAGAAAAACGTTATTTCATGAAAAATTGCTAATTTTGATCCACTTCTGGACATAAGCGTCATACATGATGTTACTCTCGGTACTCTTCCATCCCGTTTGAAAACATCGGTCCATCTAGCTCGAGGGCGTCCCATACGCTGTCTCCAGCTAGGAAACGACTGCTCCGTCGGCCATTGGTCGTCCAATAGACGTGACCAGCACTCTAGAGTACGACGGCGACGAGAAGACTTAACGAAGTTTCCCAAATGCTCATCCTGGCTAGATCCTCCTATTGGCTTCTTTCTCAAAATCTTTTAGATCATATTGAATTTTACGTCCAAGGTAAACATAACTTCCGACTACCTCGAGTAAGATATCGGTGCTGAATATGTAATATCCACTTGTCGTAAGGATTCATCTATATGTGCAAAATTCCGCTCAGTTCTTCCAGTGACCCTGCCATAATGCTTACTGTCAAAATAAAATATTGTTTTCCTTCTAGCACTACGTAGTTACCTCAGTATTATTTTCAAAGGCACGTTAAGTTTAAAATTATAATGACCGAGAATAAAACATTGAATGACATTTTTAACTCAGATACCAATTAACAATATCGTATTAAAAACGAAAGCGATTAACAATAAATGATGACCTCCTAACAGAAATTCAAACAAAGATCGTCAGAACTTCAAAGTCATTTTATATTGATGAGTATAATTAATGAAGTTAAACGTCTCAAAGATACGACCCAAAAAGGAAACGAAGTAAGCTAAAAGATGTAAAATTTATTTTTAATTTTATCTCCATGTTTTACTTACATTGGTAAAACTGCTATCTAATTTTTACCAGTTTTCTTTTCAGTTTTTTGCCATGTATTCTAGTAGCTAATGAATTAACCAAACTACTAGTAATTTAAAAAAAAAATTATATGATGATTAAAAAGTATTTTTAAAGAGTGTACTTGAATAAAAAAAAATATTTGTTTAAGTTAAATTTATCTCCTCCGATGACGTAATGTTGCAATAAAATAATGAATCAGCAATATTCAAATAGGTGTAATAAAGAATCGTTTATCATTTTACTAACAGTAGATAATTTTATGTATGCAAAAATAGAGGAAATTACTAACTTCATCCTGATGCCACATACAACCGATCAAATAGTCAGAGTGCAGACTATTTAGTGAGGTTACATGAAAAATATATTTTTAATTGATTGAGTATCGATGTTACCACAGTTGCTATCATGGTTACAGGTATTCCTAGTGCGATTGGCGAATGTTGTCGAACTAGTGGTGACTCAACTGCCAGAGTTTTCAGACTGCCGTCTTATAACAACAGATAGGACCGACAGATTAGCATGTCTTCTGAAGCATGGAGGAAGTAAAATGAGGCATTAGGAGTCTTCTGTTCAATGACTGGCCTGGACTAACGCTCCATAACTTTCTTATAGACGAATTTAATAAGGGTCTTAGCTAATGTTATGTTTCTGTATGCTTTACTTAACTTAGCCCATTATTTCCGATCGCAAAACAAAACAAAGTCATGTTTTATGACTGTCTTGTAACATTGGATTTCAATAAAAAATAACGACGTACTGAAAGTACACGGCCGTCGGCGGCTACCTATCAATTCTGTGAAAAGCTGTAAAAAGTATTTGAGCTTTAACTTCCGTGCCGTTGGACTACCGTTTCATTCGCTCATTTCTGTGATTTTACTCCTTTTAGGATTTTTTCTGTTTGGTGAAGTTTCAGTTTTAGTTATGGATTTATTGTGTAGTTTTATATTTGTGCTTATACCTAGAAACCATATTAGGGAATTTGTTGGTTACATTGTTTCCATTATTGAAATTGGAGGGAGGACACAAAGAAGCGCCAAGCAAAGTTTTCTCTAGAAAATATTATATGAATAAAAATAAAATAAAACAGTTAGTGACAACGTTTCTGTACCATAAATCATCACTGGCAACACACATTAGTACTAGACTTTGACTTTAGGCACTTAGATATTGTGGACAAAACGATGTGACGCAATATAGCTAATGCTGCCCAGCTGAGCTAGATTCTTTAATCCTTTTCCTGAAAGTAAGACCTACCTGACTACACTTCTTGCCCTAGGTATGAGTATTCGTCAACAATTTCGAGAACTGCGTTCCCAACAACAATAATGCATGATTAATAGTACATTTATTTAATAATTTATAATGTTAACAAATCATTGGTTCTCGACTTACTTTAAAATTAAATAAAAAATATTTTTCTTTCGGCGTTCATTAAAATGATTTCTATTGTTCAAATATAAAAAATAAAAGAGAATTAGTGAGCTCATTATCTTGTAACAAGACTGTAACAATTTTTGAAATCGAATTTCTTTTTTTAACTTAATATCTAGAATAATTTGCAGCTACATTTTTGTGGGAAACAAGGATTTTTATAGAAAACAAATTCCGTTAGTTAATTTTAAACAAAGCTTTTGTTTCATATTGTTCATAAACAGTAAAAATCTGCATAAGAATTGTAACTAGCATGTATTGTTTAAAAAAATGTATGCATGTATTTATAAATACATCATATTTTATTGTTAATATAGTCAGTTTTAATACAAACCATCTGCGCTACATATATACTGGCAAAATTACCAATAATGCTGCGTTGCGCTTAAAAACATGGATAAAATAATTTTACCCAGAAATAATCCTTAGCTAGATCGACCAATATTCTTAATTTCATCGAAATCGGTAGACTATTTCGAGAACGTGATTGTAATCTAACAGATTACTTAACAAATAAAAGTATTGTGTATAAAGAAGTGATTAATAACTGAAATCATTAATAACTCGAGTTTGTAATTTCCGTACCGCCCGAGTTACACACAATGTTTTTCATCACATTTGCCAGTAAATAAATAAAAATATAAGGTGAATAAATAAATAAATAATCTCAAAAACAGAATTGAAATGGCGGGAACAGGAACAGAGAAAACAGCGTTGTTATAAAATTTTATAGATATCAAGTATCTAGAGAATTTATGAATTAAAAAGTTAAAACTTCAGCTCGCAAGACAATTTTTTATAACAAAAAATCATTAATTTAATAATGGAATCGTATACCTAATAAATAGTTTACTTAGATTTGTGTGTACCATAATTGTATTATAAATGCGAAAGTGTCTCTTGAACTGCTGCTGAACCGATTTTTATAAAATTTGGCAAGGTGGTAGTTGACCCTTGGAATATTGAGACTTATTTAAAGAAACTTTCCTTTACACATTATTTGTATACCTATGTTATAATTTTTTAAGCTACATCACAATCAGCAACTTTACTTTTAAATACGTTGACATAATAATCCACTTCTCTTTCATCTCATTAAACTAAATTGGGAACATATAAACCACTATACAATTTAAAAATAGATAAACCTACTACATTGATTTGATGAAGGAAAAATACGTGAAGAGATCGGCATAAGTACTTTAAAAAACGTATACACGTATGCATATAATAATGCATACCATATCAAAATACACAGACGGTTAATTGAAGCAAATAATATTCTATTCAGTAGTCAAATAAAATTATATAAATGCTTTAACTTAAAATATCCTCGTTGAAATCCGTCAACAATGTAACAAAGCGGTATCCGCTTCTCCGCAGTCACATTACGTGACTTGTAGAGAATATTCTGAGCAGAGCACACACAGCAGCAGATGAGCTTATATTAGATCATATTTAACACATGAGTTTTATTTTATAATAGGTCCTGCATTTGGATAAGTACCTTGTAAATTTAGATATCTAGCGCCATTTAGGGGTGACGTTGTTTTCTCTACTTATATTCTCGCCATTTCAGTTGTATCATGGTGATTTTATTAATTTTTCACCTAAAATTTTCATTTACTTGCAAATGTAATAATACCTTTCGTTTTTTTTTTCCTTACCACCCTTAATGCGAAATTTATTATTATTAATACTGTTTCCAAGTTCCAAATATAAAACTGAAAACTGCATGGAATGAAAATAAATAAAAAAGTAGGCAAAGATATACTACCGTACAGCCAAAATATTTAAATTAAACTATAGGACGCGTGTCATACTCAATGTAGTGGTTTTCGTTGCATTACTTTAAACTAAAATAAAAATTTTGTTTACAGTAACGTGTTTGTATTTGTCGTTCTCTTACCTTTGTAACTCAGTTCCGACCGAGTTTAGTGCTATAAATGTTATTGTTGCATTATTAAGGTAATTTGCCGGGCAGAGATTTATTTGCCATAATCTTGGAAGTTCATACAACTTTACGTTTACAAAATTTCATTCATCCATTATTTTTTAAAGAATTTACAAAGGTGATTACTTTTGCTCCAAAATACATTTGTAGTGGTGGCACATTTTAACACGATATAATCACGCACACTAATAAAAATCTAACGGATACACGTGAAAGAAAGGTCCTTATGAGGTCAATAAAAGACAGCTGTATTTCACCCAAAGCCATCTCTTAATAGTGATTGCTCTCGTGTTTGGATTATGTGAATTTTCTTATCCTTGAATGTATATTATTTAAAAATTCAATCCTTGCTATAAGCAGTTGTTGGCATTATGTTCACAACTATTACTTTTATGCTCTACTACGACTGCTGGTAAATTCAATTCAAAAATTTTAAATTCAATCCCACGTTATGTCCTGACATCTTTCTGTTAATTTTGATAAGATTTTTCAGTTGATTTCGATTATGTAGAACATCGCATTTTCATCTTTTTGTTTTGTAACTACCATAATACAAAAATAAGTTACTTATTAAGTTATAAGTTACTGTTCAAGTTTTATTTAATTGTATTTAAGTAATTTAATATAAGCCTATTTTATGTGATAGAACAATGACCCCCAATGACCTCCTAAGTAGAATAGAACACGGTTCCAATTATGGTTTTTTAATACCTACCTTTATTTTTTACTGAAATCAACGGAAACTGATTCAACTAGCTAGATATTTTGAAGCCAAGTTTTATATAAATAAAAAATTACAAAAAGCTAGCTAGGTCGGTAGGTAAAGTCGTTTTTGTCGGATGCTGGATCAGGAAGTTTATTGCGAATAACTTTGGAATAGTCGAGTTTCGCGTTGTATGTACCTATGGAAATATATGGAAGTAGGTACATCTTTCTTCTCGAGACGCTTATTGCGAATAGTCTCTCTGGACTCGGGAATTCGAGATAGATACGTATGCGAGTAAGTCCAACCTGAAAAAGTACTCCCATACATTTTACTTCCAAATTCACGAGTCTGAGGTCCTCAAGACTTTTCGCAATAAGCTCCAACGTCCCAAGAGCTGAGATGTGTGAAATGCGGCAGACAACGCTTGCTGCTATTAACTATTTTTAAAAGGTTAGTTTCTGCCTAATCAGTACGGAATCGAAAAAAGTATTGAAATAAAGTATCGCTAGAAAGATTCAGTAATATTCGCCATGGAAAAATATATTAAAGGTATATACATGTTATACTATGTACCTACGTATGAGCTCTATATAAGGTAAATAAGATGAATCTTTTATGTATTTGAAGGTGTTCCTGTTTTAATGGTTTTGGTACGAACAGATAACTAAAAATTATCCAAACTGGTCTCAAAATGCCGTACACGAGGTACCTAGATAACACGCACAAAAAAACAATCTTAGTTAAGTATGAGGTACATTTTTTTTGACTAGAATATTTTTTTTGTATTAGTAGGTGTTTAAAAAGAGTAGCCATTAATTAAAAGTAAAAAAAAAAAAAACTGGAAGGATATATTAAAATTTATAATTACTTATGTATTATCTATTTTATATGTAATTTTACATATATTACGTATAATCTATTCTAAAAATCTAAGGGTCGAACTCGGAGCGAAATAGTTAATAACTGTTATGTATGTATACCACTAGGCTACGCCGCTCCTCTCGTACATGTTCGAAATAATAAAACATTTATTAAATAGCTCGTCGTCGTTTCAACACAAAACTGAATTAAAAATCTATTATATATCTAACATCGGATTATTATATATTTTTAAATCATTAGCTATATGTAACTTAAATATATCCTGCAGTCTGCAGCGCGAGCGACAACAACGTTGATTACCTAACGAGGCCAAAACCTAGGCACAAAATAAGTCAGTAATGGTTCAAGATAGGTACTTTACCTATATAATAGGTAAGTATGTAGATATACCTACTTACCCGCACTTAGATAAAATGACCACAGAAAATGGCCATATTCTTCTTCTGAAATGTTAATGATAGGTACTTATAAAATAGATGTAATAAGTGCTAGAAATATATAATGTGTGAACAGTGTTCTTGTTATACTAGATATCGGTACCTACTTTACGCAGCATAGGTAGGTACTGTATTTTTATTAGTAGCAGAGATTCCCGATACCTAGTAAGAAATAGGTAGAAGCAGCTTATTTATGCCCCCGCACGCTGCAGTACTCTAGGTGGTACCTCGACGTCAATCAAATGGTGCTACAATGTACTCTACCTACGCGCAAAACACACATTGCTATCCGAATCTAAATTAAAAGCAAACATATACATACTATTTATACATATACACAAGGGCCTTCTAAGAAGAAGGTCATTGCATGTAGTTTGATTGTGTTATATGTTATATGTGACCATGTTTGAGAAACCTTGCCAAACCAAATTTTTAAACTGTAAAATAATGATCCAAACTATATTACTACTAGTTAATTTTAACAATTTCAGAGTTTGTGAGAGTTCATGGGATTTGCATTATATTTTTGCCAAAATTTGAAAAATGGCTCTTATTTAACATAAGTTTAGTTTAAAATAGGATACTATATAATAAAAAGGGGTTGCCATTTTCGGTTTTGCGATTTAATTCAGTAGAATAAAGCTGCAATCCGCTATTTTTCATTATTCCGCACTGTAACGCCATCTATTGATGAGTGGGCGTCTCAACAAGTGCAGTCTTTAACCTTTACAAAATGATAAAGATTTCGTTAGTAACTACGCGAAAAAGTGTCGCGTAGTTCCGACTGAGTTTAGAGGTATACATGTTTTACTAAATTTTGTTCACTGGATCAATCTGAGTAAAAACAAAAAGATTTAGTTGATGGCCGGGCAAAAAAAGGCACCACCTTAAATAAAAATTCTGACATTGGCTATTGACACAGAAATAGTTGAAGAAATGGAAAGGGTTCTAGGCTACTTTTTGTCCCGAAAAATTAAAAAGTTTTCACGTAAATAACTACCCGAATCCCACTTGAACGGACCACGGCTATAGCTATAGCTTGCTACAGCAAACTTCTTTAGTATATAATTAACGAGTTGCCGTAGTAATTCTACACCGATAACCAAGTTTTGAGGCGGGCGGGACCACTGGCAAAAGCTAGTTTGTACATAAAAATTGGTTCACACGTAGTCATTTTCTTCCATGAATTTGAAAGGTTTATCTCATAGATGTATGGAACCATAAAATTGACATGATTGTTTATAAAATAATCATCCAAAAATTTTATAGCACTATCAATTTTTATAAATATGTACATTTAAAATATTTATACATTTGTTTGACTCCAATATGACATAAATCCATTATTTATCTAATATAGAGGTGAAAGACCCAATTCAAGCCTAAGAACCATTATCCCAAGGGTGAAATAGCCGATAAATTATATATTACGTGTTGGTTATTCATTATTTGCGAGTGTGCGTGACTGAGCATTTGCTTTCTGTTGGCAAGGTGTACATGTTTTTTACTGTAGTTATATATGTAAGTTTTTAAATTTTCGCGTTCTATGACTAATTTAAAAATAATAAAATTGGTAAAATACCTTTTTCCTGACGATTCAGCTGGGTTATACCAGCCTTGGTCACGGGATGACTGGCGGTACGTGGCATCTACGGCTTCGAGTGAAGGCGTCCTGATGAACTATCCTCACTTTCTCTTTATACTTGTCATAATCACTACACACAACACTAACGCCTCCTCGCATCAACACCCGCGTGCGTCACCTACAATCAATTGTGACGTTTCTGACTAACCGAGGTCATGACCTTTGTGACCCTGAACTTTTAGATACTAAGCTGGCACACGTTCAGAAGGCACTCAAGAGAAACGGGTACAAAACGAGTAGAAGAAGTTCAGTTCGCAGTAACACACGTACGAAGAATCCAGAGGTTAGCAGACAGCCAGCGTGCATGCCCTATATCAAAGGTGTAAAGGATAAAATTGGATCGCTTTGAATAAATTCTCTATAAAGACTGTATATGTTCCGTTCTCCAAAATTAAACAGCAAGGGCATACGCCAAAGTACGCAGCCCGCATTTAATACCAGGTGTCTACAAAAGCTCCACCAGCCTAAGGTTTTGACCACCGATCGCCAATATTACAGTAGATTGATGCGCAAAGCGATTGAAATGAAAAAGCATAAGAACTTCAATCGTGAGGATGAATACAAACTGTCGCCTGCATGGAATCCATTCATAGCAAAATACAGCTCTCGAGTTTCACCAACGAACGCACCCGAGGACGTGTTGAGTGTAGTTATTATGACAAGTATAAAGAAAAAGTGAGGGTAGTCCAACAGGACACCTCCACTCGAAGCCGAATGCGCCGCGCACCGCCAGTCTACCCGTGATTAAGGCTGGTGTAACTCAGCCGAATCGTCCGGGAAAAGGTATTTTGCCAAATAACGACGCGTTTTATCCCGTTTTATTATTTTTAAATTAGTTATATATGTAAGCTAAAAGCCAAAATGCATTTAGACCTAGGTCTGGCCAGCTAAACTTAGGTTAGGTTAGGGTTGTGCTATGTAATTAACACCCCGTTCTAGGTAGTTAGACTTGAATGATGTTCGTTGCATGAACCTCAAATCCATTATAAGAATTAATCAATGAATTTTGTAGCAGCTAATGTTAGTGTTTGGACCCACTACTAGAGGGTGCGATAACAGTTGTTCGATAAAGATCGTTACGCGAACTATTTGTGACATTCAGTACAAACCGCATACGTACCGGTTCACAAACAACTGATTTAAATCTGACAATCTGCTGTATGCTGTCGGTCAGTCTGACCTACCATGTCACAGGTCCCTAGTTTTGGATATTTTAAATGTTTAATAACTTTGGATTTTTTGTTTAGAATGTTAATCCAAAGTACCTAGTAATAATTAAACTATTTTCGCCTAGGCATGTATGTATGTATGGGGTGTGTGTCAGGCTTTAGGGTCTTTAGCTTAGGTACTAAGCTAAGCAAAAATATATTTTTTATTCTTTTCTATCTCTGCTCTGTGCTTCGTTTAAACACATACCTTCTATAAAGAATGTGCTGTGCAGTATCTGCATATGGTATCGCTTCATGAATTCTCAAAATAGAATTTTGCCAGTTAGAGAAACAGTCCATGAATATGCATTATACATTCCATTGCAAGCCGCTTGTAATAAGTTTGCTTCCCAGCTCAGTATTCATGCAATTGGCTGTATATCGTACAGTAGCAGGTCTTTATTTTAAGTTTAAATATTTTACATTTATTTATGAAAAGACATATTGAAACATTAATTTCTTAGAAGGTCGGAAGAACCAAAGCCCGTTGTAATTATAAGTAGTTACTTATAACAAACATTTTTTGTGTAGGAACTCTGGTTGTGTGTATTAATAGTGTGAAAATAAAAAGTTGAATAAAATGTCGAAGTGCTAATCAGGACCCACCAAATGATAATAATACTACAGCTACAATTCCTACGATGACCTACCATTATTGTCACTTCAGCTATTATTACTGCTACTAGTAACAACTGTACACTTTTTTTTATTTCTAGAACTGTCACTTTCATTGTCACCGCTCACTAACTTACGAGACTATATAACGCCAACAATTAAATATGAATATATGAATAAGTTTATAAAATGTTCTAGGACCTCGAAGCCCAATATCACTCAAAGTAATGAAAGGGAAAGTAAATAAATCTAATATTTAAAAATGATGTAGACAATTATCTTATTTTGCCAAGCGTGATCGTGAGAAGTGGTAGGACCCGAAAACCGTTGTGTTAAATAAGTAGTAAACCCAGTTGTTTAAGAGGTACGTCAGAGTAATATAGCAATCAACAGTATACAAAAAAAGCGTAAAAGAAAATAATCAATAAAATAAATATAGCTAAAACTACGATCATAAATAATGCCTACTTTGAGTTTCTACCATTTCTAAAGTCAGTACAAAAACACCTAAACAAAGCAAATACGCGAAAATCAGAACTGAAGGACATAGGTACTAAAGAGTTATATGGTTTTTCTGTCATCCCTACGCAAGGGAACCCTCATCACACCCTAAAATCCATACGAATTCTTAATCCATTCGTTTTGTAGAGTAGGAACTAGGTAGCTATATGTTCAGGACTTGCGATCTGAAAGTAGGTTTAAGGGACGTCCCCTTACGATGCACGTCAGTGCTCACCTACACTAACTAACCAGCCAAAATAGTAAAACCCTACTAACGCCGCGAAGGATGGACATGGATTACACATAGTAATTACTGTATCTCTTGGCAGACCTAGATCCTTAGTAGGCTCTTTAATTCTTATGGCTGGTATAATCTTAGTTCCCACTTCTACTTTTATAGAAGATTATCTTTACCTAGCTGAAAATGGCCTACAAACATGGTCCGAATATATCTTCCTGCCTACTGAGGTGATTAAGAATTCTTTCCACCATAACTTTCCAACCGGCAATAGCGGCCCGTCATTTGGATGTTTTAACATTAATTTAGATATTTTTAAAACACAACCCAAAGGATTTCACAACGAACATACAATATTTTCACTGTAACTTCTAATATAAAAGTATTTACTTATTGTTATGGTGGTACAATCTGGCCGTAGCTTAACCCCACGTGGTAGCTTCCAGTGACCCACAAGCGTTGTGTATAGTTTTCCTCCTTCTCAGGCAGCGTTTCGACAATTTAAACGTCGGCAATTGAATGTTCTGTATGTATGGGACTACGTACTATTATCACCACTAACCCCTCTCCAACAACCTTCTCACCCCACATTTCAAACCCCTCCCATCCTACTTTCTATTCCGGACGGATGTCCGGCCTTAATTAGTTTTAACAAAGAAGAAAGAATATCTTTTAAGTGTAATTCTAGTTATGTTGGTTGGTGTACTATTATAGAGGCCTAGATTAATATGAACGGTCTAGATAAAACGGCGTAATTATCCTAAACTACTTCGTTAAGTTCTAACATACCCTGGGTAATTTTAAATAATCTTACACGTCATTCCATTATAAGGAATATGTGAAAACCAAGACAACTACCCTTTATCAATGTTCGAAGATTTATCGTACGAGGCTACCCTAGTAGTTGTTAAACGACTACGCAACTTCATTTTGTCTAGAGTCCGAATCCATTAATCAGGAGTTAGATTACTACCTACATTTAACAATTAATTTTGTGTTGATGTTTATGATTCGTATGCTTATAATGTAATATTTTACATTTGAGTCATTGGTATTCAACTCTTTATTAGCTTCAAACCTTTCATAAAATAAATCATAACTTCTCAGCTAATGTATAAAATTACTGAACTTTTCTATTTAAACGCGCCATTCTAATTTAAAGATACATTTTGCTATAGGTTTAGGTACTATAGGTACGTTTATTGAGAATTGTTTACTAATGCAAATATTCACTCTAAAACTTGAATAAAAACATTGCATTACAAAAATGTTAAGGCATTTTAATATTGGTATCGTCACAACTACTATGGCTTTTACAGAAATCATAAAAAAATCTACTTTTCAAATACACTGATCAGATGGTGTATTTATGTTAGTGTGTTATTTACTTGAAGCGGAATGTCAAAAATTTCGAACAAAAGGTAAAATTATTTATTGGCATCCGACTTTGAAGAAAATAAACCCCTATAGGATTACTTTGTTGTCCGACTGTCTATATGTCAGTCATGACCCTTTTTCTCAGGAACGCGTGAAGGTATCAAGTTAAAATTATATCAAATACTAAGGTTTACGGCCCCTTGAAGCTGTTAAAATATTAAGCTTCTAAGTTATGCAATAAAAAATATGACCAAAAGACGGTAATTTTTGACGCATATTGTGACAAAAATAAATCAAAACCTATCTTCCCTTTGACCTAGAATTATGAAATTTGTCAAAAAGTAAGATGTTACATCACAAATATAGGAAAAAATCCGAAAAAATATCACAAACCTGGCTAGATCTTATGATGGAACAACTATTATCTACATATTTATTAATTTGTTTATTAGGAATAACAAACAGTTATGTACTATTATAATAACAAAAAGCCTTAATTATATGGTAAAGGTTAGTACAGAACCCACAATATTTAGTGTGGAAATGTAGTACATAAATTTTGAAATATTTATTCTAATATTAGTAATCTGTTAAAACAGTTTGTGTAAATTTACAGTAGACATTAAGTTTAGTGCCTTCGTCATGGCAGTTCTAAATTTAGGCATTGAAAGTGCTAAATATCGACGTTTGAAAATAGCTCATTGTAAGAATTCATAAGGACTCGAAGCGGCGCGCGGTCACCAGCGTTTGTTCGACAAATTGCGGCAAATATGAGATCTGCGCGCGTCGCTCGACGCAGAACGGTCCGTGGTATGAATAGGCATAAAATATTAACTATCTCTGTTTTGTCTATTCTATTGTTACAAATTGTGTATAACAGCATGGCTCCGAGAAATAGGCGTCGGTTTTTCAAAGTTAGCAAATTGGTGTGCTTTGTTGATTACGTAATGGGCATGTAAATCGAAATGGAGTTTTGAGTCATATAGGATTCCTAAATCTCGCAGAGATTCAACCTTCTTAAGTGTAAGTTATCAAGTCTGTAATCATACTTGACCTGGTTACGGTTTTTTTGTAAAAGTACTATTGCATTTTGAAGCATAAAGATGTAATTTATTTCTTAAACAATAATTTAGTAGTCTATCTTGGTCTTCTTGCAGAAGTTGGCAGTCATCGGCTGATGTAATGGGCCTAAAGAATTGTATGTCATCTGCATATAACAAAAAGTTTAAATTAAGAAAACATTTGTTTACATCATTGATAAAAAGAATAATACGAGCGGCTCGAGGATGGAGCCCTGCGGTACACCAGAAGTGACTGTGTTAAATTCTGAGCTGAGTTCAGAGATTACGGCTCGTTGACTCCGTTTCGAGATATAGAAAATGAACCATCGGAGAAGGCTTCCTTTAATACCATTAAATGCTAACTTGTCGAATAGGATTTTATAATCTACCTTGTCGAAAGTTTTTTTAAAATCTGTGTTAACTGTATCCACCTGCACTTTTCGGTCCATGTTTTCAAATAGATTGGAAGTATAGAGTAGCAGATTGGTGCAAGTGGATCTGTTTTTAACAAATCCATTTTGTTCTTCTATTATTGCGTTGTGGAGCAGTGGGTTAATTGATTTATGTACAAGTTTCTCAAAAAGTTTCGACAGGGAAGACAGTATGGAGATGGTACGGTAGTTTTCTACATTCTCTATAGGCCTATCTATGTAAATGGGCATTATGATGGTTTATTTCCATATTTCAGGAAAGGTGCCTTCTGATAAACATTTATTGTAAATAATTTATACCGGTTTACATATATTTTAAGCAGTGTGTTTTAAAAAATATGCTGGAATGCCATCAGGCCCTGGTCCTTTTGAAGTGTCTAAATTGTTTAGCTCCGTTTTAAACATTTTCATTGTTACATGGATCTTATTTATATTAATGTTGGTGTAACTAGTATCAATTGGTGGACTCCATGAGGAAGGGTCAAATGATGATGGTTCATAAACAGTCTTAAGGAAGCTGGAAAATAGACTACACACGTCCGAAGGAGTGTTAGCTAAAAGGTTTTTAATGGGTCATTTTTGATGGGATGCCAGGTCTGTCCCTGAGACTTGAAACAGAAAATTTTACATTAGATGTAATGCTACTTTCGTAAGTGGTTTTGTATTTATACATAATAACATTTATGGCATTCTTTTTTAAATTGTGATCTGTACATAGAAAAATCATTGTAATCATACTGGTTACCGTAAGTTTACCACTTTAACCAAGCCTTATTTTTATTTTTATAGATGTGTATCAGAGATGGAGAGAACCAGGATGGAAAATTAGTTTTTTTTTATAGTTGATGGAACATGCAGCTTGATAATGTTGTATAACACATCATAGAATCTTGTAACCGCTGCTTTTAGTAATGAATCCCAGTCCGTATTACGTAATGAATGATTAATGCTGTCATAATTTGCTTTGTAATAGTTGTGTATTGGTACTTGGCATTGGCTAATATTTTGAAAATTATATTTAAAGGATAGGGTTGCTGTAAATGGTGGATGATAGTTGTCAATCTTGGATAGTGGTATATTAGGTTGCTGAACAGAGCAGTCGACATTAGTGATTTATAGGTCTAAAATTCATCCCAACTGATTTTTATTGTTGTTATATTGTAAAGCATTTAATTGTGAGAGAAGTCCTGAAAGTGTCACTGTTTGAAGTACCAGTGCAAATGAGGCCTTCTTGACCTCTTGATTTGGTAGTCCACTGAAGTTCCGGCAGATTGAAGTCCGCGATAATGATAACGTTATCCGAGTTGACAAAGATATTACTAAGTGTGTCAAAATAGTCTGTGTAAATATCTTTTTTAGACTTTGGAGGTACACATAAGGCATTGATAAGAAGATTATGTTTTTTCTCAACACAAAGAAATTCAATAGGATAATAATAATAATTCTGAATTCGGTATTTTTTTATCTTAATTTAGTTGATATGATAATAAATGATAATAACAATCACGTAATTACCAAATTTCGTCCTTAAGAGGATACACTTCGCGGCGCGAAAATTTTATAGAAAACTGGCACACTGCAAACTTAGATATTTATAACTAGAAAATGTCTTCAAAATTTCGTGGTGTTTGATCAACAAGTGTCAAAAATAAGTGAAAAATTCGTTTGTATGAAGCCCGCTGCGAGGCGCCGCGAGGTGTATCCTCTTAACATATCATTATCACGTACCGAATTTGTTGGATAAAGCACCGCTCGCGCTCCACACTTTACACATCATTGATCCAGATCGGACGTGTTCTGTTGCACCCAGAGTGAATTCACAAGAAGAGCATTATATTTTGTGTGTTATACACAAATGGATGTAAAAAATTAATTAAATATCATTTAATATAATATAGGTATAAGACTTGCTGTACTATCACATTAGGTTAAAATACCTGCAGGTATAGTGGTTGCGCTAGTCTATTTTTTTCATATTCTACCATTTTCAGGTCTTTCCTGTTACATATTTTTCCCTCTTCGTCTTTAATTAATTTAAATGGGATCACCCGCTTAAAAAATGAATTCTAATCTGCAAAATCATTGTATTAAAAAAAACCACATGTATTCTTGGTTCTCGTGAAATCCTTACTGAATATATAAGGGATTGCCCTTGGGTGACATACATTAACTTCAATAAAACGAATTTTCAAAATCATCTAAACTCCGTTCTTTTTCAGCATCATACCAGCCAGCGTTCCACTGCAAGGACTCAAGAAACAAGTCACATAAAAAAAAAAGTTTAATGAAAGGGTTCTGTAGAGACCTTAAAAACTAAAATATTTACTGCTTCAAGAGTTCCTTTTTGTAAACCAATTACACACTTATACAGAGCGATGTCGATCTCTTCAAGTAAAACTCAGCCAACAACAGTTGAGCCATTTCCCAAACAATAATTCATCCTCCACTCGTTATTAAGGAAAGTGGGTCCTTGGATTTACATACCGCATTTCATCTCAGCCGCGCCGCGCCCCGGTCGGTTGATTTATATAGCCGACCTTGCTTCAGGTTCCAAAACTACAGAAAGAGCGATTTGTCACTCTTATCTTAAGAAAAAAACTTTACTTGTATTTTTTTTACCTTAGGAATATTTCTTATTTTAATTTATTGTCTTATTCTCCAGTAAAAAATTTAAAGGTACACAAATGTTATCCTTTATATAAAAATGAGAAAGTCTGTTTGTTTGCTTGTTTGTCCTTCTTTCATTTCGTTATTAGATACTTGTTTATGTATGTAAATGTTTTTATTTTTAATTTAAATTTTTATTATATTGTTTCACTTCTAGTCAAAAATTTAAAACTAATGTATTTAAACTCCGAGATTTACCTTAGTTTTTATTTTCCTCAAAACTTCAACCAGCTAGATTTACATGTTTTAAAATCTAACATACAATCACAGACATTAAGAATAAATAAATTTTCATCACACTCGTACACAGTGTCATTACGTGCAGGAATTTTACTTTCTAAGGCAAAGCGTGCGTTTATAGAACCTACGGGCGGTAATGACACGCATACATATACTATCAAGTATGTATGAAAGCTGCAAAATATAAACTACGCGCCAACCAAGCAATTACAAGTTTTAACTTTAGCCCAAACTTTTTAATTTATAAATTCTCTAGATTTCTGGCGATGGTGTTGTTTTCTCTACTTCTATTTCCGCCATTCTAATTGTATTTTGGTGACCGTATTTATTTATTCACCTTATATTTTAATTTATTTACAAACATAGCAAATGTGATGAAAAACATTGTGTGTAATACGGTCGATACGGAAATTACAAACTAAAATCATTAAAACCTTCGGTCTTCGGCTTATCAATAGCCTCTAGTTAGTATGTTTCTCCTTTTCACCCTTAATACATAATGTACTACATTATAAATAAAAAAAATATCTAAATTTAGCTAAATTAGTAAATTTAAGGGACCAGCAATATAAAATCAATGAAGATAAAGTAAACAAAAACCCTACTCGCTACAAACAGAGGAATAGATAATAACGATATTTTGCACAGGGATAGAAACGTTGTATCCTGAACAATTGGACAAACTTAATCCCTTGCATTATTATGGATTTGCCGAATATATATTATATACACACCGGCACAATTAGCGGAACAGAAAAAAAAGTGAGACTATGAGATAATAACGCATATATTTGACGAAAATGTAATTAGACACAAAATAACAAATTGATTAACATCTTTTAACAACGACTTTGAAAAGTCTGCGTTATTTTTTATTGAAAAATAAAGAAATTTGAAATAAGTGAAATTTTAGATGATTATGAACCATCACAAAAAATAAAAAAAAGTAAGCATTAAATGATTTAACAATAAAATTAAAGCAAAATTAATAACGAGTGTTTCCCCCTCTTGCTCTGATTACGGTTTCCATTCGTCTGGGCATGCTACAGATTATGTTATCGATGATTTCTTGAGGCAACCGCTCCCACTCCTCAAGTAATGCGTTTCCAAGTTCATTCAGATTGTTGGGGGGAGGCATTCTGGATTTAACCCTTCTCTTTAGCAAGTCCCAGACATGATCTATCTATCTATCTTGTGAGGAGGAGGGGTCAAGGTAGAAAAAGATGTACATCGAGGCGAGATGACAGTTTTTTACAACTTGGAGTTCGTAGGAATACGCGATTAACGGCTGTACAAGCTCGAAATGAACTGGAAGTCGTTCGAGGAGTACGAGTAAGTGAGCGTACAGTTCGCAGGAGATTTGAAGAAGTTGGTTTAGGGTCGTATATACCTGCCAAAGGCCCAAAACTTGAGAGACGTCACCGCGTAAACCGATTAAGCTATGCGCGAGAACATCGTCATTGGGATTTGAACGAATGGCAGCAGGTTCTCTTTACTGATGAGTGCAGAGTTCTTTTATAACAGATCGATGGGAGACAGCGAATATGGAGACGCAAAGGAGAACGCCACATACAGTCTAATTTTGAACACACAGTGGCTTATGGTGGCGGCTCGATTATGGTTTGGGGAGGGATATGTTTGGGACCTCGCACGGAGTTAGTGATAGTCACAGGAGGGACCATGACAGCAGATCGATACATCAGAGACATTTTAGAAGAACATGTTGTACCATTTGCCCCATTTATTGGTGACGACTTTATTCTAATGCAAGATAATGCTCGTGCTCATAGTGCACAATCGGTACAGGCATATCTGAGCCACGTAGGTATACCGGTGATGCAGTGGCCAGCAAATTCCCCCGATATGAATCCGATAGAGCATGTCTGGGACTTCAATCCAGAATGCTACCCCCCAAAAGTCTGAATGAACTTGGAAACGCATTACTTGAGGAGTGGGAGCGGTTGCCTCAAGAAATCATCGATAACATAATCTGTAGCATGCCCAGAGGAATGGAAACCGTAATCAGAGCAAGAGGGGGAAACACTCGTTATTAATTTTGCTTTAATTTTATTGTTAAATCATTTAATGCTTACTTTTTTTTTATTTTTTGTGATGGTTCATAATCATCTAAAAATTTCACTTATTTCAAATTTCTTTATATTTCAATAAAAAATAACGAAGACTTTTCAAAGTCGTTGTTAAAAGATGTTAATCAATTTGTTATTTTGTGTCTAATTACATTTTCGTCAAATATATGCGTTATTATCTCATAGTCTAACTTTTTTTTCTGTTCCGCTAATTGTGCCGGTGTGTATATATATATACAATCACATGCCAAAATGCAGGAGTCATTGGAACAGTAATATTGCATTACGAGTTTTTATGTTTATTTACTAGCGCCATTGTACAGGAGTAACTGTTTCTTACTAGCGCCATTGTACATAAGTAACTTTTTATTTAGGAGTGCCATTGTACAGAAGTAACTGTTTATTTTCTAGCGCCATTCTACATAAGTAACTGTTTATTTACTATCGCTATTTTACAAAAGTAACTGTTTATTAACTAGCGCCTTTGTACAGAAGTTACTATTTATTTACTAGCGCCATTGTACCTACATAGGTACCTGTTTATTTACTTGTGCCATTGTACAGAAGCAACGGTTAATTTATCAGCGCCATTGTACTTAAATAACTGTTTATTTACTAGCGCCATTGCACAGAATTCACTGATTATTTACTAGCGCCATGGAACATTAGTAAGTGTTTATTTACTAGAACCATTGATCAGAAGTAACTGTTTATTTACTAGCGCTATCGTACAGAAGTAACTGTATATTTACGAGCGCCATTGTACATAAGGAACTGTTTATTTACTTGTGCCATTGTACAGAAGTAACTGTATATTTAATGGCACCATCTTGCATAAGTGTTTATTTGCTGGCACCATTGTACAGAAGTAACTGTTTATTTACAAGCGCTATTGTACAAAAGTAACTGTTTATTTACAAGCGCCTTCGTAAAGAAGTAACTGTTTATTTGCTGGCGTCATTATACATAAGTAACTGTTTATTTATTACCGCCATTGTACATAAGTAACTGTTTCTTTCAATGATCGGGAATATTTCTAGTAGATAGCGCTTATGTGGTAATATATAATAGTAACGGTGAACGCGTCTTACATTAGGCCAGTTTTTATGACCTTTTTATTATTTAAGTAGGTAGTTGTACTTTAGACGACGATCTACGCGGGTTTCTCAAAAAAGGTCTATTTTACTTATTCTAGATTGAAGAAGTGGACTAATTACAGAGCTGAAAAAAATACATAGGCTAGAGAAAAATATGATCTAAACAGACAATCGAACAGTATTTTGAAAAAGGACATCAGAATTTAAGAAAAATATCGCAAAAAAGGCTTCAAAATAAGTTTACTTGTCGAAGATCTCGATAATTTGTAAGGATATCATATTATTTTTTTTATGCACTGGAAAGATATTTTTATATATTCTACATAGAATTGAACAGAATTTTGATACAGTGTCTACTTTTTTTTTAATAAAATAAAAACCTAAATACGAGCTAAGATTCCTTCCAAATTTATTGGGAAATGTGTAGTCTACTAAAGCACGATACTAGTAGATATTTGAATCTGTGAACTCCTGCTATCAATTTTGTATAGCCTATTTGACCTCTTCCAAATCACTAACTCTTTTAGTTATATACATGTTTGTGTGAATGAACCAAACGCAATGGATGAATGAATTATGTATGGTAGCTCTTTAACTGCTAGATAAAGAGTTAATGAGATAACATCACGTACAAAGAAGCATGGGCTAGCGACATTTACGCTTTATTTAATCCCAGTTAGAAAAATTTACTAATTCCGATATTACGATATTGGACCATCTAGTATCGGAACTATAATATCAGACAAAGCCTCCCGAGATTCCGTAGTTACGATATTCCGAGATTCCGATATTCATGTCCTAGTCACAAATTAATGAAAAAAATACTGTTGCACCCAACTTTAAAAAAAAAAGATATTTGCAATGCACATGGGTAATTGCATTACTATGAAACAATAAATTGATTTAATTTTTTTAAAGCCAAAAGATATTTTATTGTTTTTATTTTAAATTCTACATATATAACGGTAAAAACGGGACCCTATTACTGAGACTTCGCTGTCCATCCATCCGTCTGTCACCAGGCTGTATGTATCTCATGAGCCGTGATAGCTAGACAGTTGAAATGAATTGAAATGTATGATGATAACAATGTATTGTCTACTTTCTTCAAATTTTAGATCAGTTGGCGTCGACTTAATACATAGTGTGTTAAGGTTATGGAATGAACTCCGTGCCGAGGTTTTCTCCAGGGACTACAGCATGGGGTTCTTCAAGAAGGGAGTGATTAGATTGGTATTGCAGATGTCCATAGGCTACGGTGACCGTTTAAAATCAGGTCGAACGTAAGCTTGTTTGCCACCTTTTTGGTATAAAAAAAACAGACATAAGTACATACATACCTACATGAACACGTAAAACATTACACTTCTTTTTTGAGCAGTCGTGTAAGAATGCAAAAAAAAACTGCTCTTGCATGTTCCTCTTAGTCAGGATAAAAAAAATCTTGTCGTTTCCTAGCTCTCATGCTGTTATGAATGACCAAACCAACGAACGTACAGACACACTTTTTTATTAGTATTATTTTTTTATTAATAATAGTATGGATTCTTAAATAACTTTAAATCACACTGCCTAATTGGAATAATAATTTAACATTTAGTTTTACTTGTCCTAAATTTTTGAAAGGTATGCGGGCCCTATTCTTTTACGCTGCGTTTGAAATATCTTACTGCCCGCCAGCGCGACGAGTCGAAGTTCGACTGCGTAAATAGGTTGATGGGAAGCGCGGGGTGCATTTTTACTAGCTTCGCTCAAACGAGCAAGGTCGTTGGCGTATACCCCAGTCTTAAGAACTGACCCTATGTATAATAACTGCAAGTTTAAAGCTTTTTAGCTGCAGTTCTACTTGTTACAGACAAACAGACAGTCAAATAGTTAGACAGAAAGGCAGCGTAGGCTTCGTAATAGGGTCCTGTTGGCACCCTTTGACTACGAAACCTTGAGTTCTAAAGTGTAATCCGTAAGTTTTAAATTCTTTTCATTTATGTGTATATTGCAAATATACATATATATATTTTGATATTTTTTTATCGACATGAATTATAATAAATAAGTTTCTTTTTCAATTTATTGACTTAAAAACTTGGAACTCAAATAAATTGTAATTGTATTCAAAAATATTTTTGCGCCAAAATCATTTAACTTAAACCAAACGTGAAATGTCATATAAATTTTAGGTTTTATCAGAATTTGGCATTTTCTTGACGCTTTCCATGTCGGTTGATTTATATATGTTTTTAGTTTTTGGTTACTGTGACAAATGACTTTTCTTGTGGATAAAATAGGATAGTTGCATACATGTAACTATTTCTAAAAAATCACTTTTAATGTTCAACTTGTTTTCTACAGTATGTTGAAGTTTAAGGTCTTAATACATAGATATGCAAAAACCACGTAAAACGTAAGTGTACGCAAAAAAAAACCGCAAATCGATGTAGAGTTTAGCCGTTTGGCACACAGGTACTTTAGGGCAAAACAATAATTTTGAGCCGCAGTTCCTCAAAATATTTCCCTTAGGGTTATGGTATCATCAATTTTTTGTATGAGATTTAAATTTTTTTTTTCAGAAACCCATCGTGTGGGGTATCAAATGAAAGGTCTTGATGAGCCGGTTCTAAAAATATACCACACTATTACTTTTGGTCTACTTTGTTTATTAAAATCCAAAAAGTATTTTCAAAACATACCCAGTTTGGGCCCCTCCATGTAGATGGCGGCTCAGTATTTTTCTGTAATATATACCTTAAATGATATTTTATATCCTCATTTTTAACCCCCTGGAAAATATTAAAATTAAGTATTTTTTTTGAATTTTTAAATATTGCAATGTGAGACGGTTCCTTAAGCTTCAGATCTTTATGAGACTTATGTGAACTGTACTGTACCCTGCTGCTTCTGTTTACTGGTGTTATTTAAGTGTATTAAAAAACTTGTATTTTATGGTCAAAACTCCTGCAACTTTGTGCTTATTATACACTATAGCAAAAACGTTTCCGAAAATTTTAAAGCACCACAGACCTAGATAATATAATAAATTTTCTTAATAAAAAAAATTTACCGTCATTCTTATTAAATTAAATGAATAAACATAATAATTCGAAACACAAAAATAATTAGTCAAATTTGCAAAAAATTAATTCTATCATGATGCTGGCTCGCTTAACAAACACGGGGGGCTTGAGGCGGGGGAGGTGAGGCGAGGTAGCAGTCTGTGTGCAAATCTTCACTTGTATTGCGTTTGACGTAAGTAGGTAGGTACCTAAGGAAACAATTACGAAAATATCACTGTTGCATGTTTCGTTGCATAACAAGTTGATTTGATTTATTAGACCTTTTGAACTAGGTAGGTAGATATTTAGCGTAGTCTATATAAATAAAAATGAGAATCGCAAAATTTGTTGCCAAGCGCAAAACTCGAAGAAGGCTGGACCAATTCGGCTAATTTTTTGAAGTGAAAACTTCTTTAGCGGCGTTGTGCACTTTTTTTGGTATGGGTAAAAAATGATAAACTCGCGTCAGGTCACGTGTCCCGATCGTGAAAATGCGTAAGACGGATGGAGAGTAGCTAGCTGGCGCGGCGTAGGAGAGGGAGTATCCCCCTCTCTTTCTACGGTGCGGCGAAAATGTATGCCTGCGCCTGCTGTTTCGTTTAGGCGGCGCAGGGCGCTTGCGCGAATGGTCGTGTGTGTTTATGTTACAGCGTGCTACGCGCATCCATGGATGGTGACAGCTGATGGTTCGACCGTCTGTGTAGTGGCCATACTGCTGTGTTTTCGTAAAATTCGTGTATATAAAGTGTTTAAAATATGGAAATTGAACAAAGTGCATCTTTGTCTATGTAAAATACGGAATCCGTAATGCCACGCCTATTATAATTTTTATTTTTAGTATTCGCGATTATGAGTACTACAGGGAGGTTGGATATGGAATTTTAATTCTATGACAGATTGCGATGTCAAATATACTACGTCAAAAAAGTAAATAAACAAACATTATTTTTTCTTGTGACATATTTGAGTGTTAAGCGCGAATTGTGTGTAAAGGTTTTCACTTCTGCCGGCACTGCCAGAGTGCAACTCTCAAAAAGTGGGACTCTCGCACTAAGGAAAACTCGAAGACGGCTGGACCAATTTGGGTAATTTTTTTTGTTGTGTTTGATAGCGTTATGGCAAGGTTTTTATGAAAGAAAAAAACGGTCATGTGCGAGTCGGACTCGCGCACTAAGGAAAACTCGAAGACGGCTCGACCAATTCAGGTAATTTTTTTAGTTTGTGTTTGATAGTGTTAGGGCTAGGTTTTTATAAAAGAAAAACGGTCAAGTGAGAGTCGGACTCGCACTTTAAGGGGAAACTGATTTTTATAAAATTTTAGTAAGTTGTTATGCACATATCGGGAAAGGTTTCTGAATTAGTACAACCCTTTCACAATAGGGTGGTGCGGCAGTTGTTTAAAAAAAGGAAACACGGTTCACCGGGTCAGCTAGTAATACCTATAAAGAGCACTGCCTAGAGCGTGCAAAATAATAGTAGGTAATAAAATTAAAAGTGTAACCATTTGATTTGCAATTTATTGAACATCGATCAGACAGAATCATGAGTAAGTTACACTTATATAATACTAGCTTTTGCCCGCGTTATCGGTGTAGAATTTCAAAGACAACTCCTCACTTATAGAAAAAAAAACCGACTCACACTTGACATTTTCAAGTAGCCTATGTCCTTTCTCGGGAGTCAAACTATCTCCATGCTAAATTTTATCTTAATCAGTACATATGTTTAAGCGTGAAGAGGTACAAACAGACAGATTTACTTACGCATTTATAATATTAGTATGGATTTTTATGATGAATACATTTAAAAATTTGCCGCATGATACCTATTTTTCAAAATAATTGTACCTACATCTATTATGATCAATGTGTCACTAACATTGAAAGTATAGAAAGAGATATCAGATTATTCCTAAGTAAAAAGAATAGAACAGTATTTAATTTTTTTTGAATATAAAAAAAAAAAAATATTATATATTAAAAATTGGCAAACAAGCCGACGGTCCGCCTAATGGTAAGCGGTCACCATAGCCTATGGACGCTTGTAACATTTCCATAATACAACCTTCTTTTACTCTAATATTAACCAGTAAAGAATGTTCTAAATCGTAAACAAAAGAAGGCATTATTAGTCATTGTTATTTAAAATTAATAGTTGTATTAAAATAGACATTATATTAGGTTATATAGGTATTTTCATATGATTTTTATGTTAAAACTGAATTTGACGAATGATAAATAATATATAATAAAATTATTAAAATTTCTATTTTATTATTAACTGCATTGTGTATTTTAGCAAATAATTATGAACACACTAATCCACACAGTTATAGTCTGGTCAACATGTACCTTTTTGGGTGAAATTTTTGTATAGTCTCCGAAAATTACGATCAAGGTGTCATTCGATTCGGAATATTATGTAGAAAGTTTAAGAAAAAGTTCCAAAAGGGGCCGATGAAAATTGCAAAACTTATAAACAATTTAAAAAAAAAAAGTAGGGGTTTGGTTTTTTTTGAATATCTCGAAAACTATCAAAGATATTCAAAATTTGAAAAAAGATCTGAGAAGAGGAGGAAATTTCCTAAAAAAAGTCTTGCCTCCCGGAACTGTATCTTTAATATTTATATTTTTTACGGAACCCTGTAAATAGCGCTAAAAGCGGGTAGTCTGGCTTCCGCTCGCGATTTGTCATTCGGACACGGTAACAATAAAAATCATTTTAACATATTAAATATGAATATTAAGGAATTAAAAAATTTAAGTACTATTGGGATATATAAATAAACAATAATCCGTAGGCGAAAAATTTTTATCCTCATTTTTCCATTAGTTATGCATTAGTTAATTAACTACTTTTTCTGAATAGAATGTTAACCTGATTATTATTAAACTACAACCCTAGGATTTTTTCCACTTCGTGGAGTTATTTTGAAAAGGCATTAAAAAAGATCCCCGTTGGAAAAATTTAAAAATGTTAATTTTCCACTTTTTTATTAACAATCGAAAACATTAAAAAATTAAAAACTGCATAAAAGTTATAAAAATTTTTTTTTTAAAATATTTCAAATTTTATGATTTCTAACGGTTAAATGTTACATGAAAATATTTTTTTTTAATTTTTTACCGCGATTGTTTAAATAATTGTTATAAACAAATGCATTGTTTATAAGATAATCAACATTTTTTTTTTCCTCATCTACTTGTCGATATAAATTATGATTTTTAAGAAAAAAATTATTCCTTAAAAAAAATTATTTATTGCTATAAAATGCTTTTCTTAATTAACAATCGTTTTTTACCACTAAATATAAATATTAAGGAACCATTTTGTCTCTAAAAATCATAAATTCTATTGTTCTTAAATATTCTGGAAAAAAAAAATTTTTTTTTTCATTTTTTATTTGTTTATTTAATAAATAACTGGTTATAAACAAATGGATTTTCTAACTTTATTTTTTTTTAATTCGTAATTTAATTATAAAAACAGCTATGTATTGTTTTTTATGAAAAAAAAATTTTATCTTTTTTTTATATAACTTTTAATATTTTTATGTCCTAAAATTTGCCTTTTTATCTCGCTCTTTTTCTTTTATAATTGGTATAACTTTTAAACAATTATATATACGACAATTATACTTCAAGTCGTTTCAAAATTACTTTAGAATTTTTTCGGTTTATTTTTTATAAACAATTGTCAATAATTAACATAAATAATAGAGCTAGAGCTGAAGTTAAAAGCTTAAATTGTTCATTAATTTATAGTGAATAAAAACGACTTGAAGTATAATTGTCGTATATATAATTGTTTAAAAGTTATACCAATTATAAAAGAAATAGAGCGAGATAAAAAGGCAAATTTTAGGACATAAAAATATTAAAAGTTATATAAAAAATTGATAAAAATTTTTTTTCATAAAAAGCAATACATAGCTGTTTTTATAATTAAATTACGAATTTAAAAAAAAATAAAGTAAGAAAATCCATTTGTTTATAACCAATTATTTATTAAATAAACAAATAAAAAATGAAAAAAAAAAATTTTTTTTTCCAGAATATTTAAGAACAATAGAATTTATGATTTTTAGAGTCAAAATGGTTCCTTAATATTTATATTTAGTGGTAAAAAACGATTGTTAATTAAGAAATGCATTTTATAGCAATAAATATTTTTTTTTAAGGAATAATTTTTTTCTTAAAAATCATAATTTATATCGACAAGTAGATGAGGAAAAAAAAATTGTTGATTATCTTATAAACAATGCATTTGTTTATAACAATTATTTAAACAATCGCGGTAAAAAATTAAAAAAAAATATTTTCATGTAACATTTAACCGTTAGAAATCATAAAATTTGAAATATTTGAAAAAAAAAAATTTTTTTATAACTTTTATGCAGTTTTTAATTTTTTAATGTTTTCGATTGTTAATAAAAAAGTGGAAAATTAACATTTTTAAATTTTTCCAACGGGGATCTTTTTTAATGCCTTTTCAAAATAACTCCACGAAGTGGAAAAAATCCTAGGGTTGTAGTTTAATAATAATCAGGTTATTTCTGTTAATATTCTATTCAGAAAAAGTAGTTAATTAACTTATGCATAACTAATGGAAAAATGGGGATAAAAATTTTTCGCCTACGGATTATTGTTCATTTATATATCCCAATAGTACTTAAATTTTTTTATTCCTTAATATTCATATTTAATATGTTAAAATGATTTTTATTGTTACCGTGTCCGAATGACAAATCGCGAGCGGAAGCCAGACTACCCGCTTTTAGCGCTATTTTCAGGGTTCCGTAAAAAATATAAATATTAAAGATACAGTTCCGGGAGGCAAGACTTTTTTTTAGGAAATTTCCTCTTCTTCTCAGATCTTTTTTCAAATTTTGAATATCTTTGATAGTTTTCGAGATATTCAAAAAAAACCAAACCCCTACTTTTTTTTTTTTAATTGTTTATAACTTTTGCAATTTTCATCGGCCCCTTTTGGAACTTTTTCTTAAACTTTCTACATAATATTCCGAATCGAATGACACCTTGATCGTAATTTTCGGAGACTATACAAAAATTTCACCCAAAAAGGTACATGTTGACCAGACTATTACATGAATAGTCTTATTTAGTATTTTGAACTTCCTATATTTCATCAGAACAGGTAAATGTGGCCGAGCTTAGGTTGTAAGAGTAGCCTAATATCGGCTGTTATTTTTATAGTCTAATAAAATAGTTTAACTAATATTAACAGGCGGCTGAACTTTGGTCATTCAATTAACGGGTATGGAACGCCTTATAAACTATAAGAGCCCTAACTTAGGATACTAATAAATTATAAAATTGCTGTCATCCCCCTTGTCTCGGCCGCAGGCCAACATTAGGGTTTTGTAATAAAATAAAAATCCTATCATGGTCCCCGTTATTTCTAAGTAACAAATTAAAGTGAATAACTAAAATAATATAAAAATTCTTTTACATTGCTATTATACTGTCCGGAAGCAGTAAGAAAACTATTGCAAGCTATTTATGGTCAAAAAAACATATTTTGAGAGTGGTATCCGTTGACATTTTCCGCCAAATTAGTGATAAAATTCCATTGCTGCCGCCGGATTCTATACACTATACCACTGGAGCGTACGCCATAAAGACACCATATTTCATACATACCGCCAATGTTACATTTAAATTATAATTCAATGACGCATTACATAATCTTTATCATAACCTTTAATGTCTTCAGTTAATCAGTAGGCAGTGAATACGATTTTTAAAACAAACTTAGTACTTTTTTTTTTATTTTATCCGACTAAGGTGGCAAACAAGCTTACGGTCTGCCGGATGGTAAGCGGTCACCGTAGCCTATGGACGCTTGCAACACCAGGGGTATCACTCGCGCGTTGCCGACCCTTCAGAAATCTAATAACTTCTTTCTTGAAGAACTCCATACTGTAGTCCTTAGAGCAAACCTTGGCAGGGAGCTCAATCCACAACTTAAGCGTTCACGGGAGGAAGTTTCTCTGAAACCGCACTGTACGCGACCACTTAGGTTCTAAAGTGTAAGAATGAATTCCCTGCCGATGGTGAGCGGTGCGATGGTAGAAAGTAGCCGTGGGCATCATTTCGAACAATTCCTCAAAACACAACCCATTGTACAAGCGGTAGAACACACACTGGGAGTCAAAATCTCTCCTAAGACTTAAGGGCTCGATACCGCAAGTGAGTTTGGAATCGTTGACAATTCTCACAGCCCGTCGTTGAACCGAGTCAAAAAGACCAAGCGGCCAATAATTCACTTTATCAACAACTGCGTTATAACTTAAATAAAAATGTGTTCACTGCCTACTGATAGAATGGTGAAATAAAAAGGTTATTATAAAGATTATGTAAAGCCGGCGAGGGCAGCACAGTGCAATTCTGTCACTAATTTGGCAAAAAACGTCAACGGATACCACTCTGGAAATATGTTTTTTTTGACCACCAATAGCTTACAATAGTTTTCTTACTTATTCCGGACAGTTAAATAGCAATGTAAAATTTTATTATTATGATTTTAAAGTAAATTTTAAAAACGGTAGATAACGTATGTGTGGGTCAAAATGTTACAAGGTACCGAGATTTTATTATCGTTCTTGCTGGTCTTCGTAAAAAAATGGAATGTTAGCTCAGAAACCTTCTCCTAATTCAATATTCATTCCTGCCTATAAATAAAGAATTTTTCGAAAAAAAAAAATCGCATAACCTATATAAGTTTATATGAGTAGGTACCTAGCTATTTTCTCATAGAGCGCGCCGAACAGAACGTCAAATACCTACTAACTAATTGAGCAAATCGCAGATGGCAAACACTCGTTGACAAAAGTATAGGATTGTTTTGTATTACCGTCACTTAATTCCGATGCTGGTCAATGCTTTGAGTATTTAACCTTTTCCATTACAACCAATATAATGCGCAAAAGGTAGCAATAAATTAGCATAGTTTTCGGATAAACAATATGGCAGCACATTAAATACTTTTTAAATTGAAAAAATAATCATGATAATTCATTTATACTTCGTTAATGCTCAAAATATAGTATTTTTGGGTGAAAGTCATATCGCTTATCAGAATACTGACGTTCCAGCTATCCGACAAAATCATACCAGAATAAGGCGCGCGGCGCGGGGAAAAGGGGTGTCGCGCCCGCATCGTGTTTGATAGGGACAGAAACAGTTTAGCAAAAATGTAAAGCGCGCGCGGGCGCCGCAAGGTGTATTCTCTTAATTGAAATGCATGTGTGGTATTTTATTTAATAAAAAAAGAGTAGTGTGTCTTGTGTGAATTAGTAAGTTTACTACCGCGTTCATGTATTCATTAAAAGTCTTATAAAAAACCGTCTTAAAACGGGTCCGCTACGGGCGCTCCTTCATTACCATATATTGATTTCTTTGAGGCAAACGCGATAGTAGAGTTAAAAAATCACTAGACACATAATTAAAATACTGATTGATTATATGACTGCTACATATACTATACTACCATTTCATTGCGGTGGCACCTGCTCCTCTTCTTCAATATACGAGCTACCTAACCAAAAAAATATATTTCGTCTCACCGGCTCGAAAAGGCTCACTCTGTCGTTTAAAATCTGATTAAATCTGCATAGAAAAGCCTAATTATCCGCTTGCGCATAAAGGTTTTTTGTTTTAGATTCAAAACAAAACTACAAACAAAAATAATGAAACCGTCCGAAATGCGGTTCGTCCTTATTACTTTACATTAGTGATCCGTAAGTAACACTTACGTTTAATTTTTGATACTATTGCATTAAAGATAATGTTTCTATAATGTTTTTTACAAGATTTATTGGAGTTCGTTAAATTATTAAATACAACAAGAATAAATAAGTTTAAAGTATAATTTTTGTTCTAAGAATTTTAAAATTGGCATGGTGCAAATTCAGAATGCACCTTAAAAAAAAGAAAAGAAACATATATTTGGAGTTATGAATTAGGTACACCATTTTGGTTGTTTTAACTATAAATATATTACTTTTACTAAATAAAGTTAATAATTTAAAAAAAACATGAGTAACTCCACCAGTGACAATAAAATATCTACGTTTGGCACGAAAAATAGGTAAGTACCTCTGATCGTGCGATTTGTTGACTATATGCAAACATACAAAAAGCGCTAAACCTATTTCAGAGACTTATAATGTTGTTATCATGTTCAATACCTCATAATACCATCAATACTTGATTAAACTATTTAAAATAAGTATACTTTTCCATTCATAAGTAATAAAACACTAATTATTGTTTTTCTTCTATCTTGTATATATTTTCCTCGCTGTAGTGAGATGAAAAATTGTGTGTTTCACACGGCATTTTTTTTTTGTTTCGTGCCTTAGAATCCCTCTCTTTGCTCAGGATTCAATTTGAAATCACTCACTTCGCTCGTGGGTTTAATCTTCGAATCCTTCGCTTGCTCGGTATACAATATAGAAACTCACGCCGTAAAGCAACTTTCCAGCCTTGCATAATAAATAACTATTTCAAACCTGACACTAGCACCTTCAAACATACAAATTTAGCAATATTATTATAAACATAAGTAATTATATGTTATATAGATATACAATACTAAGTATCTACATACATTCATGAAGATAACACATTACTATCATATTTATCTATTTCCCTCTTATGTCTTGTCACAGATTTACACCAGGGGGCAGACGCGAGCAATTTTCTTAACAAATAGTTCTCTCAAGAGGGTCTCACAGCGGGAATGATTTATGTATGCTTTAGAAGTAACACCGTCGTGCGTCCCAGGACGTGTTCTTCATTACACTTTCTTAAAAGATACCTACACAAATTGTACATAAAATTAAACAATAAATTTTTTTATAAAGTAGCTCTCAGGCAATAAATTTTACATAATTAATAATGTGTGTACTTAGATTGAAATTTTTTTTTTTTAGTATATCGTTAAATAATTAAAAAACAGCAGAACTGGAAGAGACATTTTTTCTAAAAATAGACTATTACACTATCATAATACACAAAAAAAAAATTAAAATATTGAATTACAAATTATTTGTGGACACGATGAGAAAATAACTTAAACTAGACGGTTCATAAACGAAAATTAATTTAAAGTTAGCTAAGTTTTATTATAACTGGATTCAAATATAAAATATGATTTACCAAATTCAAAATCGGTTGAGACAGTGCCATGCCTTGCTTAGTGTAGGGTTCCGTTACCATTACTACGTTCTATAAGTCCTAAAATAAGCTTAAGATCATACATTTCAGCTTTAGCTTGGAAGGCTGTTACTGCCATCTTAACAATGCATTCAGGGTGTCGATGACAAGTCAAAGTATAATATCGTCACTGAGATTTGGAATAACCTTAGTTTGTGTTATTTATTAAGCAGAAATGTGCCTTAACGCTCGTTAGTCGAGGGACGTTTTTAAATACAAACAAAAAAACAGATATTTGAATAAAATTAACTGAAAATTTATAATTTAAAGTATGAAAGGGTAAATACGTAGGCAATATACTATGGAAATTAAAAATAATAAATTGCTTTAATTTAATCATAATTGCTTTTTGGGGAATGGTTTATAGATAAAAATATATATATAAATAAATAAATTCTAGATTATGCAAGCGGCTCCGCCCGTCCTTAATTCGTTTATAGGAGTAGAATTAACTTTGATTAACTCCTTAATTATACTAAAATGAAGTTTGATACACCTAGCCTTAGCTGTAGCTATAGTTCGTATAAGCTCTGCTATAGTTATTTCCGCAGGAATTTAAAACTTTGCGGGATTTAAAGTAGCCGATGTGCTATTCCAGGACCTAACCTATATGTGTGCCAAGTTTGATCCCAACCCGTACAGTGGTTGAAGCGTGATTGAGAAACAAACATCCATCCATCCTTCCAACCAGACATACTTTCACATATATAATATTAGTAGAATAGTAGGATTGGGGATGGGGCTATTACTCTTATTAAACTTTTCAATTTATAATAATTTTAGGCTTTCCAAAGCAAAATACTCGAGACAATCCATTATTTCAGTGAAATCAAGCGAAACGGCCTACAATGGCCTATAATGGCTTGACATTTCTCTTCTTAAGCACCTCAAAGGCATCACAAAAATTTGGTCATTCGAAACAAATGATAGTCACAATCCTCGCTACTGTTTCAAGTTTAAAAAAAAAAGCGATTAAGACTTAACCTTAAAGCACCAATAGCATTAGTAGTACCCTTGTAGGGTGCGTATATAATCTATATACACTAACGGACGCCAGTGTTTCGATTAGCTTTATTTTCGTATTAAAAATGGATGAAAAATTAGCTAAATTGAGAGCATGCAGTTTATTTTTAAGTCGGAACATAAATGGATAGATTGATAGTGGGATAGGTATGGGTGGTTGGACGGATGGACGACGGAAGATATGGATGTACGATTCAATGAAATTCAAAAATTTCATAAAAAAATAATTTGATTAGAATTTTAAATAAATTAATAATACTCAACTATAGTATAAAAACTTAATAATAATGATGCAATCAATTTGATAACAAATACCAACTACTCTATTCTAACGGAAACATATTGGTAATGTATATTTAGGTACAATTACATTTCTAAATTTTATTTAAAAGCAGTATGGTATCTAGTCCGCAATGTATCGTTTAATTTCTTAAAACCAAAACCATCAAGTCCTCACGCAAGTTACACAATTATATCAAAAAAAATCATTTAATTTCCTGTTTGGGGTCAGTCTTCCCGATACATTTTCAACATTCTTGGCATTTTTTTGTCATTTCTGGTGTTAAGCCCAACGTCAACATGTCATGGATGGTTCGTGTCCAGATCGTTGGTGGTCGGCCCCTGCCTTTTTTGTCTTCCTTGGCTGGAGTCTGTCTAGTCATATGACCTTTACTTCCGCACATGACGTGTCCAAACCAACAATTTTTGTAGTATTCAGCTACTTTAAAGGGCCCTCGGATTTAAGTACCAAAAAATATTTCATTTTTTACATTTAAATACACATAGAAATAATAATTTTTTGATTATTAAAGATAGGTACTTAATTTTCCGCTCCTCTCTTGTAAGTTAAGCTAGGAAATGGGATGGGACAGCAATCCCGTTGGTCGGACCGAAATACTACAGAAATGAGCAGTAATGATTACTTTCATCATGAGTGAAGTAAAAAGAACACGACACGGATTTTGTTTATAAAAAAACGGGTTGCACTCCGGGAGTGCCGGCAGAAGTGAAAACATACTCGCTATTTACTTCCCATCACTTCTTATCCATATTTATTTATTAAAAATAATAACTTTTGTTTATTTACTTTTTTGACGTTGTATATTTGACAGCTCAATCTGTCATAGAATTAAAATCCCATATCCAACCTCCCTGTACTACTCATAATCGCCATATACTAAAAATAAAAACTAACCTAATGTAAACAAAGGTCACGTGTTCTAACGCGAGTGACATCTTACGAATTTTCGATCAGTACAAGTGACCTGACGCGAGTTTAACAGTTTTTACCCATTACAAAAAAAGTGCACAGCGCCGCTAAAGAAGTTTTCACTTCAAAAATCCATGTTTTTAAATATGCAGTTTTTTGTGGATATAATACACATCTCTAGTTATCTCGTCTGTCCGCTTGACAGAAAGAAAGACGTTCTGCGCGTGTATTAAGGGTGGTAAGGAGTAAATCACTAACCAGAGGCGGTTACCGTAGCGCCCGTGTTACACATAATGTTTTTATCACATTTGCGAGTAAATACATAAAAATATAAAGTGAATAAATAAAAAACTCACCAAAACACAATTAAAATGGCAGGAATGGAATAAAAGAAAACAACGCCACCGTCAGATGGCTAGAAAATTTATGAATAAAAGAGCTAAGGCTGATGTTAAAACTTTTAATTGCTTGCTTTTAGTATGCACGCAGCATATATAATTATTTTAAACAGACAGCTTCTATACATACTCGGTAGCAAAGGTGCATCATTACTTACCGCCCGTTCTATAAACGCACGCTTTGCTTAGAGAAAAGTAAAATTTGAAAAGGAAAATGTAATGACACAGTCTACGAGGAAGTGTGATGAATCTTTTCTACTCTCAGTTATCGCTGCGACGAAAGACTCGGCTCACCCATTGCTATTTTAGCTGCATAATTATCGTAGGAATATTAATGTTTATGCAATTAAAATATTGTAGTACGAGAAATGTATTTTTTTAGCAAGCTCGGCAAGGAAACGGATTTAAAAGATGATTAAAAATGAAACAATAAAAATTAGTTAGGGAACAAGTACCGCAAGAGCAACTTCTCTTGAGAATATTTTTTTATATTTGAGAATTTATACTTGAAGATTATTATTGCGTATTTAAAAAAAAAGGTTTTAAGCGATAAAAACAAACCGCTGGACCGATTATGCTCACTCTTTTTAGATCTAAGTCATGACGAGGCGTATTCATAAATATGGTTACGAGAGCAATTTGGTCCATTGGTTCTTGAGATATCGAGGGGCAAAAAGTTAGCTTCCCGAAATAGTTATGCTAAGAAACAACTACAAAAATTTCAAAAATAGATGATTATCGATTTTTATCCAAAAAAATCAAACAAGAGTCATGAAAAAAACTTCGATAGTATTCAGTGCACATCACTATCAACGATCATTACGCTCATTTTACGTAGCGTTCTCCAAACCATACCGAGCTGACCCGCGGGATTAGTGTCCCACCTTTTGTGCACCGTTTAAGTGACAAGAAAACACAGTAAAAACTGCATTTAGAAATATATTTTGGATGACAAAACAGACTTTCTTAATTGTGTATAGCGAATATGATAACAACTCACTTATACATATATAGTTAATTAAAACATGGACACTTATAGTTGGGTTAATCTTCAAGATTGGGAATATCTGATTTTGATGATTGTGACTACGAATAATTAGCCCTAAGCGCAGTTGCCCCTATTGCACATCCGTGTCTTGGCCCGGGTCTTAGCGCGAAAGATATTGTATGGAGTGCTAAAACCCGGGCCATGATATTCCAAATACCTATGTGTGTATTCGCATGGAGTCTTATATTTCCTCTTGAGATAAATGTTAACATTGTCGCTCACACTCTCACTCGACACAAAGTAACGAACAAGCAAGCAAACTTTTTATTTTTTACTAATATCTCAGGTTTCCTATACAAACTACGCATTGAAATAAAATTCGTACTGAATATATCGCTAATCTCTCATAACTTAGACCTAAGCAGATAATAGCAACAATTGCGAGCATCGTTCGGATTGAATGACCAGCCATTTGTGATATCTTTGAAGTGCTTTGAAAGAGAAATGTCCAGCTATCACTGTAGGTCGTTTCACTAAATTTCATGAGAAGCACAAAAAAAGAAATATTTTCTATAGAGCAGGTGTTTCTTTTGTTGATTTATAGTATTTTTGGATCGCTATTTAAAGCCTTTTCAGTAGTGTTCGGATACTAATGCGTTAATCATGGATTTAGTTAAACATATATACTGAAATAAATTTTATTAGTTTTGTTCAAGTGAGTACCAACTTATAATTTATGTTTTACTAATTTTTAAATTATCTGCCAAAGATTAAATACAAAAAAAATTTAGGATATGAAATATCTGTATCATCCTGACCAGCCCAATGCATCGCGGCGCATGGCCCACCCTGACCGAGGGCTATTAGGGCCATAGTGCACACGCGCCCGGTGTTTATTGTGACCGTCACATACGTCTTTTTTTACGGGCATAGGTTTTTCGCAACGTTTTCCTGCACCGAAAAATCAGTAATGAAAATATTCAATGTAGTTGAGAAATTAAGAAAAGTGCTCATTGGTACACGGCGGGCATCGAAAACCTTAGGCCACCATCGACTCTTACACCCGTTCCTTTACCATCCATCTGATTGTGACGAAACCCTGGTCATTTGTTGTAAACTAATTACTGTATTTCATAAAGTTTAGCAGCAGTTTTTATGTTTTCAATGTGAATTGAGACGGTTAAGAAGGAAGAGTGGGAAATTCGAAAAAATGTGAGGTAGAGGTTTAGGAAGATATACAATTTAAGGGCATTTTTAAGCAAAGGCTTCAACAAAACAATTTTCTCCGGGCCAGCTAGTACAGCCCATTATTTTAAATTGAGGCAATAATTGAAAGGTATGTTATTTTATAATTAACTATTTTATGCATCAATTGCTTAAAACATAAAAAAATAGTATATTGTAATATAAGGGAGCAAATAAGTATTTTTATGACAAGGGCACCATTTTGAATCCAGAGTGTAGCGAAGGATTTTAATGTAGAAGTCTGAGTGTAGTGAGGGATTCAATATACGTCGCCCATGTTAAAACTATTTTGTTACCGAGTGAAACACTTTTTATACCCCTCTATGAAAAAAAAAATTATAAAGTATAATCAATGTTTTTAGTACTAAAAGAAGTTATTAAAAACGTGTATTTACATTGCCATATTTTAACATTTTTGAAATGTTCCAATGGAAAAAACTTTTCTGACCCGGTGGTCAAAAATCAGCACTACAGTCGCTCTATTCAAATGGTGTAAATTCACAACAATACTAGCGACCAAATACTGAGTCAGAGAAGTTTGTAGCACTGTATAATTAATAGTTGAAAAGAGTAGAGTACCCTTGTTCACACTTTTCTATCAGAAATTGATCAAAATTCATTACTACCTGCTTCGGGAGCGGGAGCAAACACAAACTTTGCTTCCGCCTAACGGCGTTCCAATTAACCTTTTTTAGAATAGATAGGATGAAAAAAAAATTAATATGAAAACTTTTTTTTTTTCCAATTTTATTTTGTTTACATTATTAGTTTATAATGCAAAAAAATAAATGAATGCAGGTTTGTTTACTAGTAGGGGGTAATCATGGGCTGGACACACATCTACCCCACAATGAGGTGGACTCTTTTCACCAACTACATACTTTGGTCCTGGGTGACAGGGGGTGACATCATCGCCGCAACACTGTTTCTGATTCAGGTCATCTGGAAAAAGTGGTTTCATATATTATATCCTGTACGTTGTTAATTACCAGCTTCAAAGTAATAAGTAGGAAAATTAAAGACCAGGCACAGAATAAATAAATAAATATATTTTTTTAATAAATAAATAAATATTTTTGGACAATACACACAGTGTCGTCGGACCCCAAAGTAAGCAAAGCTTGTGTTATGGATACCAGACAACAGATACAGATTTATATTATTAATAGATTAAATTAGCTACAAAGAATATTAAGCGTAAGTAAGTACGTTGTTACTTGGAATACTTTTTTAATTAAATTATGAAGTAGTACTTAAACTCATGGCTTATCTTACTAATATTTTAACATCATATTCTTACTTCTTAACAGTAATTTTTTTATTGGTACATAAATCCATAATAGTTTATGACATATGAAACATAAAAATTTCATCACCACTATTACTGTAGCTGTAAAAGTTTCTTTATTTCCATGGGTTTATTACTACATAGCCTCATGCATAAAAGAGCCAAAGGGCCATAATTGATATGAAAGACTTATGACATTTTTATAATAATTAGGTCATGAAAATAAACATAAACGCACAGTCGGCCACTTTCGTTAGATAGGTACGGCTAATGTTTAGGAACGTATTTGGGATCATTGTTTGTTTTATTTTAGACAAGCTGATACTCGCGGTTTCGCTTGCATGGCTTATTGAACCAAAGAGAATATAATATACTACGTAAGAAGAGTTGACACTTCCATATAGTCACACTGGCACGCTCTAAAATCTGATGCATTTACAATATACCAACATGACAGCAAAATCAATTTGATCAACATTATATATAATAGTGGTTGCTTTCCTGTATATAGCAAAACTATTTATATAGATATTTCCGTAATTTAGGATTAGTTTTGTAATAACAATAAAGGTTTTTTACATGATACTCACAAAACAAGAGACTTACTAGAAAT
Organism: Apoda limacodes; assembly: GCA_946406115.1. NCBI lineage: Eukaryota > Metazoa > Arthropoda > Insecta > Lepidoptera > Limacodidae > Apoda > Apoda limacodes. Next base: position 25,822,056 of record OX291555.1, on the reverse strand, counting down.
ATTAAAAACCTTTATATTGACAAAACCAAATTAATGCAGTCCGTTTTATGAGAATCACAGAAAATAAAAAAAAATCTTAAAATTTTAGTGTTTATTAACATTTTAAAGTGATGAGTAGGTATAAATTGAATCAAATCAATCAATATTGGTTCAAGTTGGTTTCTGAGAACGCTTTTGAATCTTTAGTGACAACAATAATATTATACAATGTTAATTTCTGCCAGAAAGAGCTGGCAAGAAGTTCTATTTAAAGTAATAATACAATACTTTGTTAATCAGCTAACAAGTATACAATCTGTATTGAAACAATTAGTAATATAAAAAAGTAAGTCAGCTATTTGAGATATTTAAGAGTACTCCGATATTTAATAGTACTAGTGGGCTTATTACCATTATATTTATTATTTCATCAGGTAATAGTGGATTAATTGAACTTATAGTTCGTACGGCTGTCCTTTTCAGTCTTTTTTTTAGATTTTGTAAAGGAATTGAGTGTAACGTGGTCTTTACAAACAAATTTTAATTCGTTAAGTTTTTCAACAGGCAAGTACGCTAAATCTTCGTTGCCAACAAATTGAACCCATGCCCGGGAACTTAAACAAAAGAAAAACATTATATTGAGCCAAAATAGATACCGGCTAAACGGTTTTATAATTATAAAAAAATATCACAAAAATTTAAAGGTACAAAATATACTTATCGATAAATTTAAATTTGTACGTACGGTATCTCTAGTAGCAATCAAAACACTTAAGGTCGGGCCGCACATTATGAGAAATTTCCAATAGAAAAAATTAAGTGTGCGCTGAAAATTGTCATATAGATAAACAGATTATTATATAAAACTTAGCTGGAACGCTCCGCTCGCTTCCCTCCGTTAGCATCTAAATCTTATGTACAAAAATATGCATTTATTTAATATAAGTATGTACGTACTAATTTTCTGGGCGAAAGTTAGGGGTTTCTCCCGTTCGTCCAACTATTATTTTTTTGCCCTGTGGACAAAATAAATAGTTAAACATTAGATAACTGAAATTTACAGGGCCCTTTACAGTTGGACCACTGCCCCAAAATGATAATATTAAAGCTTTTAAACCGACTTTAAAAAAGGAAATTCTCAAATGAGGTTTTCATGAAGCTTCTATAATGAACTAAACACTATTCCTTTTTAATTGACTTAAAAGGATGAAAATTGTTGTAGTAAAAAACGTCAAGTGTGAGTCGGATAAGAGCACTGAAGGTTTAATACGAAATATAAATACCAGAGCTTTTTAACCAAGTTTAAGTGAAAACAAAGTTTTACACTCAAAATCTTAAAGCTTTATTCCAATGATAGTTTTAAAATGGCTGCCTATATCTCCAAAACTATGGATCGTAGACTAGTAGTTTCATTACAGAAGTGATAGATATCATCAAGATCTTCGTTTCGGATGACAGCTGTCAACCTAGAAAGTGCTATACCTCCGTAACTATTTATCGTAGACTAGTAGTTTCATTACAGAAGTGATAGATATCATCAAGATCTTCGTTACGGATAACATCTGTCAAAATAGAAAATGCTATATCTCCGTAACTATTGATCGTAGACTAGTAGTTTCATTACAGAAGTGATAGATATCATCAAGATCTTTCTTGACATTTTTCGACATTTCTCGATACATACATAAGCAGCGTTATTATTATTAATGCAAGTAGTAATTGGTTCTAGTCTAAAGGAATGTATTTTCCTGATAGATTTTGATTTAATTTGGGAGTGTTAAGATATACAAATGGCTGTAGATTTTTTGCGTCCACTTCAAAGCTTGATATTTTTAAAGCTTCAAGGGTCGTACCCCTTAGTATTGGATATTAATTTTAACTTCACGAGTTCCTGAGAAAATGGTTTTGATAGGCCGACAGACAAACGGACAACAAAGTGATTGTATAGTCGTTCCATTTTCTTTACAGGTACGGGATTTATACTAAACAAAATTTCATGAACCGATACATTTTTGGTTTTTGTAGTTTACGTGTTAAGAAACGATATAAGTCCCGTGGTATGAAAAAATATGGGTAGTAAAATCGAGCGTAACAGTCACGCGAAACAGTAGAGAGAAAGAGAAAGGGAAAGAGATAATTTTTGTCGGAGCTGACACACACACTTTTTTGTTATTTATCTTAAGTCAAAACTGAAAGTTAGAGAACTTCGGTGATAATTGCTAAATCAATTTTGTCATCTTTCATCTATGTGCCATAAAGTGTATGAGACCAGTATGTAAGTGAGATTATAGTTTTATAGAAAAAAATAAAACATGTAGTAGGTACCTAAAGGTACCTATAAACAATCAATCATACCCGAATACTTAAACGACCGGGCTACCCTAAGCTGGGTTAGATCAATAACACAATTTCAAAAAGCCATAATATGACTGGATCTGATTCAAAAAATGTAAATAGTATAGAATCCTAGCTGAGTGGTATTCGATATTCATAGATGTAATAAAGGTATAATTTCAAATATCCCCGGATCGTCTTCAGAATACAAAACGATTTCATTGTACAGCGACCTATTTCTTAGAATGACAAACTATTTGGAACTTACATTTAAGAGTCACAAAGTTCAAATTACAAAAATAGTTAAAAACCAAATATGGGTAATAGAGAACAGATTTATAATGTGTCTATTCATGTAAAAATGTCCTTGATTTAACGTGTTTAGATTTTTAACAATAAACCGACGCCGCATTGTGTTTATATTTTCAGAGTAAACGTTTTATTTTTTCCTACGGTATATTTGATTTTCGTCCTAGCGTACGTAAAAGCATACGTTTAAACCATTTCTATACTATAATAGGAAGGTTTTTACCATCCGGCTACGGAACCCTATAAAACGTCAAACAAATTGATGGCATGGTAAAATGATACAACAATAAGGATTCAGGTTTAATCTTTGGCTGCTGAACCCTAAAATCTTCAAACTGAGTAACTGACAAAATCTTGTGTCTTGATAGACACTCAGACAATCCTTTTTAGGGTACCGTACCTGAAAGGTAATTAGGAACCATATTACTAAGGATTAGCTGTCCGTCCGTCCGTCTGTATCTCATGAACCGTTATAGTTAGACAGTTGAAATTTTCACAGAAGACGTATTTCCATTGCCACTATAACAACAAATACTTAAAAACAGAAAAAAAAATATTTAAAGGGGCTCCGATACAACATACGTGATTTCTTTGCTCGTTTTTGTAGATAATGGCACGGAACCCTTCGTGCGCGAGTCCGACTCGCACTTGGCCGATTTTTTTTAATGTGTCATAACTACAAATTGATAAATTCCGGATTTTTTCCTAGTAAGGTTGCCTAAATCGTAGGTACTCCCTAAGGAAATAATACTGTATTATTCAGTGCAATTAAAATAGAACAAAATCTTCGGCATTTTAAAATTGAAAAAATAGGTATTTGAACGTTTTTCTAAAAAAACACCTTCGGTAGGATTAAGGCGCCTAGTCGCTTAATTCGTACCACCTATAGCTTAAGTCGTACTTAGTCAATAGACTTAAGTGAACACATAATAAATAAATAAATGAAAATATTTTACAACCAAAGATCACATAAACAACTAGAAAATCACAAACAATTTTACAATAACTTGAAAAAGGTTTCTTGTTTTGGTTTTTAGTTACAAAATAGACATGGAGAAAAATATATAATAAAATGTTTAAAAAAAAAAAACAAAGTAACAAAAAACAAAAGACGACGAAATTATAAAAAGTAAACTAGAAGAAAAAAAACAGAAGAAGATGCAAACAATAGACAAACATGTAGTGATGAAGAAAAATCAACCTATTTCAAAAGCAGAAATAGATAAAATAGCTTTTAAAAAGTTTTAACTTTCAAAACAGTTTGTTGCATTAGGTGTTGATGTTTCCTTAAAACCTAATAAAAAAGAACACAAACAAAGTAATGTAAATAATTAAACATGCTCAGAATTAAGCTACGACGACATAATAGATGAGCTTACTGAAAAAATCAACAATCACAAAAGACCTTTGAAAACCTTTACTAATTCAGAAATTGAACATACGTTCAGTGAGTAACTAAAAATGAATGGTTCTTTAGATATTTAGCTCGGAAAAATCGTTATTTTAAAATTAATTCTTATATTTATATTTTCTCACTCACATATCTATTTTATTTTATTTTATATCTTTAATTTAATTTAATAAAAACACCTATTAATAGTTCTTAAAACTTAAATGTGAATAATAAGGATAAAAGGATGCCAATAACAATTTTTCCTGTGCCAATAATCGAGTTATTGGCAAGTTTTCAACAATATCTATTTATTCCCGGTTCACAATGTTGTTGATTTCTACCGAGAAGAATCCGGCAAGAAACTCGATAGTTACTCTTTTAAAAACACTATCAATAATACAAATAAACTAAAATACAATTAATGTTTTAAATAAAAGATTTTTAGTCGTACAATTTTATGTTATTTCCCTTTTAATTTGGGTTACCTTTGCATCCTGTAATTGAGCATCATCAGTCCCAAGGATTTTTATCATTTACATAGTCTGAAATATTGTAGTATTTCTTTTACAAAGTACCTGCTTGATACAAGATTAAAATTTACTTATTGATAGATTTTGAATTTTATTGGGAACTTTGTTATAAAAGTGTATACATTGCCCCATAAAAGAGTTACTTATTTTGTGTAGACGTGTATCATGCACCAACAGCTTATTTTTACTTCTAGTATTTATTTTGTGAACGTCACTTTTCTTGCTGAAACTATTGATATTTTTATGTACATATAAAAGATTTTCATATATGTACTGCGACACTTAAGTTAAAATTTTTACTTCCCTAAACCTATCCCTCAGAGATATCCTAGATCCTAATTTATAAATAGCACGAATTGCCCTTTTTTGTAACAAAAATATTGTATTTACATCAGCAGCGCTACCCCACAATAGGATACCATATGTCATTAAACTATGGAAATAGCTAAAATATACTATTTTTGCAGTGTCGACATCGGTCAATTGTCTTGATCGCATACACAGCAGAGCTAAGTTTTTTGGCTAGGTTATGAATATGAGGACCCCATTGAAGTTTGGAGTCCAGCGTTATGCCAAGAAAGACTGTTGAATTAACAAGTTCTAATTGCTCGCCATTAATATTAATACATGTCTGTCTCTGACTAACATTTGGTAATGTAAATTTAACACATTTGGTTTTTTTTTCATTAAGTAACAAATTATTAGCGTTAAACCAATTTACAATTTTAGAAAGGGCATCATTTAATTCATTATAACATGTCTGTCGTCTCTTAACTTTAAAAACCAAAGAGGTGTCTTCAGCAAATAAGACAATGTCATGGTTTTTTACATTATATGGGAGATCATTAATGTAAATAAGAAATAGAAAAGGACCTAAAATTGAGCCCTGAGGGACTCCTATAGTGACTGCTGATCCCGGAGATCTTTCACCGTTGACATCTATTTTCTGTACTCTCCTACTCATATAGGATGTCAAAAGGTCGAGAGCTTTGCCTCTAATACCATAGTGATGTAGCTTCCTGATGAGATTTTCATGTTGAACACAGTCAAATGCCTTAGATAAATCACAAAACACTCCAAGGGCGTCATGCGAATCCTCCCAGGCGTTATATATATTTTTTAATAGTGCCACTCCTGCATCGGTTGTGGAACGGCCTTTCATAAAGCCAAACTGTTTACTACTAAGTAGCTCATTAATACAGAAATGGCTTAACATTTGACAAAGTATGATTTTTTCAAAAACTTAACTGAGTATAGGTAGTATTGAAATAGGCCGAAAATTATTAGGATCTGTTGAACTACCTGATTTAAAAAGAGGTATAACTTTGCTAAGTTTCATCTCATCAGGAAACACACCACTATCAACACAACTATTAAATATAATGGCTAAGGGTTGTGCCATAACATGAATAATTGAATTTATATTTTACAGAAAGTCCCCAAAGGTCTGTGGTGTTTTTAATTTCTAATGTTTTAAATGTATTAATGATATCCGTAGGACTAATGTTTTTAAATACAAAGGGAACGTTACATTCAGGAACACTAGTTTTTAATAATTTTTCTGCTAAGATTGGACTTGAGTTTAGATGTTCAGTTGTTTTGAATGGGATATTCCTAAAAAACTGTTCAAAGGCAACTGCTACCTCAGAATTTGTTTTAAAACTAGCATCATCTACAATCAACTCAAATTCCTGACAAGAATTCCTAGCTTTACCAGTTTAATTTTTTATTATGTTCCATGTAGTTTTTATTTTATCTGTTGAATTCTTTACTTTATGTCTGAGGTGAATTGCTTTTGCAACAAGACATACCTTTTTAAAGGTTTTTGAGTATTTTTTTAAATATTCCCTAAATATTTGGCTATTATTATATGTTTTTTCTTTATATAATTCATACAGTTTACGCCTACTTTTATGAATACCTGGGGTAGCCCATTCACTAAAACTAAAGCGACTGGAAATAAGTTTCTTTTGTGCAGTAAATATTTTATTATACTCTGTTGTAATAGTGTCAAGAACAGTATTGTACATATCATTTGGGTCGCCATTATAAAGCAAATCTGGAAGTTTATGCATTAAGTTAGATTTAAATGATTCAACCCGTTTAGTTGTTATTGGTATAAATTTAATTTCCTTTTTAGTAATACTATTCTTTCTTTCTAAAACCACTAACTGTCCACAATGATCTGACTCTAGATTGCTTATTATTGATTTTTGAATTAGTTTTATGTCAGTAAATATATTGTCGATGCAAGTGGCACTGGATACAAACAAATTATTTAAATTAAAAGACTGGAATAAGGCAAGCAATCTGGTGCTTAATGAGCTGTTTTCCAAAATGTTTATATTGAAGTCCCCACAAACAATGATTTGTTTATTGGAATTGCTGATTTTATTCAGCACTTCTTCCATAACTAATTCAAAATTATCATAAATTGCACAAGGCGGCTTGTATACACTCACTTCTATACACTTCTATACAGGACAGCTCGGCAGTTCGCTCAACTGAGAGGCTCACAATGTCTTTACGTTCCTTAAACTTTAGCTGTTTATTAACTAAAATTAAAGAGCCACCATGGATAGCATTTACTCGGCTGAACGAACTTCCCACCTGGTGATTAGTGAAATTGAACATCAACTGATGGCTGCGTAGCCAGTGTTCAGTGATACATAAAATGTCAATCTTTTGGCAGTTTATGAACAATTCAATTTCTAGTTCTTTCTGAGACATTCCTTGTATATTCTGATGCACCAGGTTCAATGGAATATTATTTTTAGTATGACAAAGTTTATTTTTTTGTTTCTCTTTGCATAAAACTTGAGTAGACATAGATTGTTTAATATAATCATTATTAATGTTGGAATTATATAATATGCCAAAGTGGTCCTTTGTTGTCTGAAAATTAATTTAAATTATTACATGTACACATAATTAAGTTACTTCGAGTTTTAAGAGTTTTTCTTGCAAAATGAATTGCCTTAAAACATTAAGAGTTCAGTTTTTCTCTTATTTACCTTAATAACACACGTAGCTGTAAATAAAAATAAATAAAGCAAAATAAGTAGCACCCGTCGATGGGGTGGTCAGAGATGTTACGAACGTATGCTCGTAAAATTGTCGTTTTACCGATGGTATTCCGTCACACGAATTTGATAGACTTATCGCCGTACCGAGCACAAGCTAAGGTCGATACAATTGAACCCGGAATCTATGACATGGCAACCGCTCGTTCTACTACTGCGCCAGTCGGTCTTGTATATAGGTATATCTAAATATATATATCTATGTCTTCTATACGATATATATTAAAGTCAAAATATGTCTATGCAAAACAAAAATACTTACATTTATAGCTGCGTTTGTGGTAATTAAAAGATTGTATGGGAAACTTGTATATAGGTTTGTAAACGAAATGTAAGAACCACTCACTGGTACTGCCGCTCTGGTCCTATTCCGTGATGAGGGGCCCCTCCTTCGATAGTCCTGGTTCTCCTGTAGGTGGCTCACTATGGTAGTTTCTGAACTTTGTGCGAATTTTTTAGTATTTTGAAAAGGGTTAGGATTTTAATTATTTTATTTTGGCTGCACGCGTGTCGCAGGTCCAGTGCGTCACAAGAACTAGTTACCAAAAAAACTCGACACCAGATGGCAGCACTTGGCACTAGATATATGGTGCGTTCGAAATGTTGTGAAATCACATTTCGTTTTATTAAAACAATAATTTTGATTATGTTACGCTTTGTGGTAACATCAATAAATACGGAACATGCCGCCGACCTTAAAATGCTAATTTTAATTTAATAGGTAAATGAAAATACTATTCTTATGAGTACATAATCTATTCATAACCTAAGAAATACCTTATAGAAAACCTATTCTAATGGCAAAGGACAGACCTTTACTACATATCTTTTAGTAAAGGTTTTACCAACGCGCACTGTGACGACGCGAGTATTACCATCTGCGCCAGGGTGTAGACGGTGCACACGAGCCAGGCGCCACTGTAGGGGCGGCACAGTGTTATCTATCAATACTACGACTGAACCCTCGTTAAAGGATGTGTATTTATTGTTGTTGGACCACTTGCTTCTTTGCTGAAGTTGATGGAGGTATTCAACACTCAAACGTTTTCAAAAATGTTGACCATCTTGTTGAATAATTTGCCACCTTATGAGGCGATTGGCAGCAATTGGTGCTCCAATAAGAAAATGTCCGGGTGTTAGAGGTTACGGATCAGAAGGATCTGTACTTTGTAAACAAAGCGGTCGAGAGGTAAGTACGGCTTCTATCTGAGATAAAAGAGCTGACAAGAAAGTGAGCTGTCCAATGACTCTGTACAGATGAGTTTTCATACTTTTCATAGCGGCTTCGAAGATGCCACCAAAATGGCTAGCATATGGTGGGTTGAAATGCCAGGTGACACGAAGATCAACTAGTTTTTTATTTTTTTGATTCTGAACAGATTCATTTCGTAAAAGGCTAAAAAGATCCTTTAAATAATTGTCGCAGCCAACAAAGTTAAGTCCGCAGTACGAGTAAACGTCTGTGCATAGTCCTCGTCGAGATATAAATCTGCGTAATGCGTTAAGAAATGATTCGGTGGAGAGATCGGGCACCAATTCTAAATGTACTGGCTTAGTGGTAATACATACAAACACACAAACGTATGATTTAAATACTTTTGCATTACGAAATTTATTGGTTTTAAGGTAAAAATGACCTGCAAAATCTAACGAAACGCGGAGAAATGGCCTAAAAGCGCGCACTCTTGCAGATGGGAGCGGAGCCATAGGCGGCTGTGGAGCGACCGGGCGGGCGCGAAAACAGCGGACACAACGACGAGTGCGCATTCTAACGGCATCTCGGGCGGATAGAATCCAATAAGTCTGTGATAAAATGTATTGTAATGTTTGTGGCCCTACATGTAAATGAATTTTATGATGATGATCAATCATCAATCAATAAATCAGTAAAAAAAAAATTAGTGTCGGACAACCGTCCGGAATCGTGACAACTTGTGCCTTTCACTTTTTATGTCTGTCTCTCTCGCTCTTAGGCGGGCTAACCATGCCGCGTGCCTCTCACTCGCTCTCATTGTGAGCGCATAACGTGAGCGGAGCGTAACGCAGTTTCTTGAAGTGTCACCCGGCAAACCAATTTATAAGACGTTGTCACGTCAATATGTCTTTTCGGTAAAATAATTTGATGTTTTGCGTCATATGATATATGAGCGTGCTGTATTCTGCCGCCGATCCTAAGAAGCCCGGCGTCATCTAGAAATGGTTTTAATTTCTGTAATCGATTTGAGCAACTATCTTTATCCTTAATTGGTAAAATGTCTTCGTGAAATTCACTCCGTTGAACTAAGCTGATGACACGATTCAAAGCAAATTTGGTTTCATGAACTGTGTGTGACATCATATGTGATGTCTGGAATGTTTTTGTTTTTCGACATTTATGATAAAATCGAAAAATATGGGAAACTACACGAAGAAGTTTGGTAGTGATAAAAATCGCGCAAGAAATTCTAAGTCTAATGACTCCTTTTTGGACGTCATGACATGTTTACGACGTTCTTCATCAGTATCAAGATAAATTTTTGAAACCGGCCACTCCGACTGGGCGAGTTTAAGCCAAGGTGGCTCGTTAAACCATAGAGTTTTATCTAACTTGGAAGGCAAGACACCGTGAGTAGCGGCATCAGCGGAATTATCGGTGGAACAAACATGGCGCCAGTGAGCGGAGGGCACGTGGATGGATAGCCTCAGCTACACGATTGGCTACAAAAGTTCGCCATTCGTAACCATGCAAGTGTAATAGCTGAATCACTCCAAATATTATCAATCGATAACTTGTCACCGTAGGTAAGAAGTTTTTAAATTAATTTTGACAAGGGAAGGGCGCCACATAACTCTAGTCGCGGCAATGTAACACGTCGCAAGGGAGATATTTTAGTTTTTGCTAAAAGAAGGAATACGTATTTTTTTTTTATTATACCACTAAGGTGGCAAACATGCTTACGGTCCGCCTGATGGTAAGCGGTCACCGTAGCCTATGGACGCTTGCAACACCAGGGGTATCCCTTGCGCCTTGCCTACCCTTCAGAAATCTAATAACTTCTTTCTTGAAGAACTCCATGCTGTAGTCCTTGCAGAAAAACGTGGTGGATACCTTGAGAGAATCTGTAGCACTTAAATACACACAGGTAGAGTAAGCCTTTTCTGAAGCGTCAGAAAATCCATGTATTTGAATGTTGTTACAATCAGGAAGAACATGGCGTGGTAAATTTATGTTTTGTAGAAGCGGCATTTCGGAATCTAAATTCGACCAAAGTTCAACTATGGTGTCAGGAGGTGTCTCGTCCCACCCTATTCCAGAAATCCAATGTAGTTGAATTAAATGTTTAGTTTATTAATATTACAGGACTGAGAAAACTCAAGGGATCGTAAATTTTAAAAATTTCGGAAAGAATACGTTTTGTACAGTTTTGTGAGAAATTTTCAACTTGATAAGAAAAGGTATCTGTTTTAGGATTCCACTGGAGACCGAGTACTTTAACAGAAGAGCCAAAAAAAGGGCCGAACTAACTCCGAAAGCAACACAACAAATACGAAACTCTTGAACCATATCAAGGGTTGACTGTCTCCACAGGATACGTTAAAAATCACGATCTTCGAGTCGCATCTTAATGTAACGGTACATCATCTTGATGTCAGCTGTGAAAACAATTTTATGCAGTCTATATTTTAAAAGAACTTCAACAATGTCTTGGTGAAGTTTGGGACCGATTAATAAATTATCATTTAGCGAACGACAAGTGGTGGTTTTGCAAGAAGCGAAAACTACACGAACCTTGGTCGTTGAAGGGGATTTTTTGACTACACAGTGATGTGAAATATAATATGGGGTATGTTTACTATTGGAAGGACCTGTGACAAGCTCCATATGTCCTAAATCTATATATTCTTGAAGACATTTAACGTACTCTTCCCGCAGAGAAGAGTCCTGCTTTAATCGTTTTTCTAATTTACATAGACAAAAAAGAGCTATTTTATGTGACTCACCTAAAGGTTTTGCATCATCCTTAAATGGTAGTGACAGAATGTATTTTCCATCCTTGTCACGTGTGTGTTTTTCAACAAAAATCGACTCACAAAGCACTTCTTGAGTAAGAGACTTTTCTTCTGGAATTGATTCAAGTTCCCAAAATATTTGAAGCTGAATATCTAATTGATAGGTACTGAAATTAATGCACACATTAATGGGATGAGAACTCGAAATTTTCCCATTAAGTAGATAGTCGAAAATACTGTTTATGGCCATAGGTATACCTTGTGGTCCTTTGATGATATCGTGAAGTAGAATACTGTAACTGTAATCGGATCCTAAAAGTAATTCTACAGGACGCGGAGAACGCAATTCTGGGTCTGGAATATTTTGAAGATGAGTGATATGTTCGAAACAACCTGGAATATTTGGAATGTAACAAGTAATTTTCGGTAAAATTAGAGCTTCAATAAAAAGTTTGGGTTCAGGTTTGTTATGAGGAGTAACCTCACACAAAACATATCCTCGCGGTTGTTCATTATTATCGCCTATACCAGTAATGGTCATACTAGTTTTAGTATGGTATCTCTTTAAACCAAGACGTCCACGCACGACTCAGCAATAAGAGTACCTTGCGAACCCTGGTCCACGAGACTCCTGACCACATGGGACGCACACTGACCGACACCCGCGGGATGCAGGTTGACCAGGGCAGTGGTCAAAAGAACGGTACAATTCTTCGGTTTTGAATCACCGTGCAATGGTGCAATAGTCAGAGGTTGCTTACCTAAGACATTTTGCTCAGAGGAAGAAACTTTTAAACATTCACTGGTAAGCGTGACGTTGGACGCGTCTACATCTTCGTGTATAGAAGTGTGATGACGTTGAGAACAGATACGACAATTGTATTTTGAATTACAATTTTTTACTTCATGACCGCGAAATAAACAATTTTAACAAATTTTGTTTTCTTTAATAAAACACTTCCTATCGTTTATTGATAATTTATGAAATGATTCACACTTGCTTAAGATATGTACATTGTCCTTACAATAATTAACCTTAATAGTACATTTTATTTTATGTAAAAAATCGTTAGAGGTTGATGTATGAACGCTCATAGTATGCGTGAAACGAGACGAAGGCTGAATGTAGGCGTTGTTAGGATGAGAATCAGAACGTGAGCGAGACAAGGCAGACCTCGTGGTGGCGGCGACGTGCCGTGAAAAACACCGGGGCCGCTGAGCCAGCATAAGCAGGCGTGCGCGGTGGCGGGCTACGCGATACCAGCAGCGGCGGACTACGCGTGATACCAGCAGCGGCGGACTACGCGTGATACCAGCAGCGGCAGTAGTGCTCGTGCCAGGCTGATGCGTACTTACGGACATCACTTCGATGGCAGATAACTCTTTATCCATGAAGTCCAACAGTTCACACACAGAAGGAATTTCACTCGATGATATTAATGACAACTCAAACCGATTTTATCTGACAATATATTTAAAAGGATAAAACTCCATTCCGTAACCGGGAGACCTAAAGACTTCAAAGCGGTCAGATTTTCATGGTAAACGTTTAAGATGTTTCGTAAACTTTGTTCAATAAATTTGTCGTTTATGAGTTCCACGTCTAATATTTTGTCTAAATGCTTTTTTATAAGGTTATAAGGTTTACCTCGTAAAGACAACAATAAATAACGAAAACGTTCCACATCAAACAATTGTTCGTTATCGTGTACTAATGATGTAAATAAATCAAAAAATGCATTCCACTCAGCCACTGCCCCGTGTTAGACTGGCAAAGATAAAGATGGTAACTGAATCCTAGAATGGGATGTTTGTGCAGAGTGCGCACAGGCCGGTGCTACACTGGCGTTACTTTGCTTACGCTGTGCAACTTTTATATTGTCAAGTTCTATTTGTACTTTGTAGTATAAAGCATCGAAGTTATCTCTGACTGCGAGCTGTTCTTTGCTAACAATTTTTCAATTTTTCCTTGAACCAAGAAAAAATGTTTTTTGGTATTATTTAATCTCTTAACACGAACTCTAAATTCTGCTTCATTATCTGAGCACTCAACCATTCGGTTAATGTTATTTATACAAAGATCTCGTTCAAATTGCAGTTGTTCGAGTTCCATATTATTGAAGATTACACTATCTTAATAGTAAAATAATGAAAATGTTAAAAAGTATATTTAAAATGTTTAGTTTTGTATACCTATAGCTCTAATTAAAGATTTATAGTAAATAAATATTAAACATATATAGTTAAGCACGAAAATGCTTTAACAAAACACTCAAATAGTAGTAGTGCTCAATAGATAGTGTTTTATTTATGTGGACTGTAAAATGAATATATTAAGAAATAATAATCAACACGTAATGCCAAATATTATTTTAAGCAAGGACGAAAATACTTATTCACTGTGTATTGGTTGAAGTGTGTAACTGCCCTTACAGTACCCGCACTGGCACGCATGCACGCAAACTTGAACTCGAGTAAAACATTGGAATGTGAGCGATCTTAGACGCTAAAAAAACTTTGTTTCTATGAATTTACTGAAGTTTTTCTTATTTTTCGTTAACTATATTGAATATAGACAGATTATGGTAATATTATCGTAGAACAATTTACAATTTGTAACTAATACTTTGTGATGTTGGTCAACTGGCTTTAGCAGGTTTTAGTTACACGTGTACTTTTTACAAAAGACTATCGTATTATAGCTTTTAGAAGGAGATGCTAGCACAAAGTTACAAAAGCTGTTGGTATCGGCTCGAAGGACCAAAAATATGTATGGGAAACTTGTATATAGGTTTGTAAACGAAATGTAAGAACCACTCACCGGCACTGCCGCTCTGGTCCCTTTCCGTGATGAGGGGCCCCTCCTTCGATAGTCCTGGTTTTCCTGTAGGTGGCTCACTATGGTAGTTTCTGAACTTTGTGCGAATTTTTTAGTATTTTATATTTTAAAAGAGTTAAGATTTTAATTATTTTATTGTTGCTGCACGCATGTCGTAGGTCCAGTGCGTTACAAGAACTAGCTACCAACAAAACTCGACACCAGATGGCAGCACTTGGCACTAGATATATGGTGCGTTCGGAATTTTGTGAAACTACATTTCGTTTTAAAAAATATTTTGATTATGTTACGCTTTGTGGTAACATCAATAAATACGGAACAACATTATTGAAGAAAATTTATCGCAATATGCTCTGCTATTCTACTTCGTTGCCCTCGCCTCTTTCCGTTACGTGGGGTCGGCTTTCTTAATCTTTTGGCGCCATTCACTTTGCTGGAAAGCATCATCTTCTGTAAGGCCACTCCCTCACTTTTTTGCTCATGGATTTTCTTCGAAGCCCACGTTTCGCTACCATAGAGTAAACCAACCTTTGGTTATTAACGGCATTTTTGGATCGCAATGAACTCCTGTTAGTGTCTGCCACTTATTTTATCTATACATAGTTCTGTGCGTAATGTCGGCTGTTATCGATCCGTCTGCCGCGATTACTGATCCTAGATATTTGAATTTATTTGCTCTATAAATCAATCAAACAGAACCGAACTGATGTTTGAGTTATGTTAATTAGGTTTTAAAGGTGTTCACTTAGGACTCATTCCCAAATTTTGAGGTTGTGTGATGTGAGTTTTATGCCTCGATAATTTGCACATTCTCGAACATCTCCTTTGCTATTGTGGTACGGGACCAGTAAACTCATTTGGCATGTTTTTGCTTTTCAGGATGTTATTGAATTAGATTTTACGTAGCAAATTGTATCTGCACTATTTACACAAATACTAGATAAAATAACAATACAGTTCCGATTTCATAAAATTAGATTTGAAAACAATTGATTAAAAGGCAGTTTCGATTTTTACCATATTACGATTTGATAAATCATTGATTCCCATACCACTCTGCTTTATTTATAAACAAGCTTTTGCCCGTGGCTCCGCCCAACCTAAATTTCGTTATCGGCGTGGGATTCTTACGGCAACTCCGTGACTATACTAAATAAGTTTGTTATATCATTTTTTTTCTGACTGAATATGCAGTTGGCTGATGCATCCATTACTGCTCCACCGGGCTTTTGTCTCAGTCTCAGCCCATGTAGCGCCCACCGCTCAAGGGCTTCCCGTGGGGGGAGCCTCGGCTTGGATTGTCGCTCGTGGGTTTGTCCTTTCGACCAGCGTGAGCCTCAAACCCGAAGGTGAGTTAGCGCCAGGAGGAGAGTTCCCCGTTACGCGGTTGCGATTGCGAGAGAGTGGGGGCGAGAAGCGCCCTAGCACTCTTTGATACCTCGTGTATCCTTGCGGTCGTATTAGAGGGGAGGCCCTATTAGGGGAGGTCGTTGAGACTAATCTCGCTATCCGGATAGCTGGGGCCGTTAGTACGTGTCGAGGCTGCCTTAAAATAGTTTTTCAACCGTGCCGAGGTTGGTCGGGGGGATGAGAGGATAAAAAGCTATAGCTGCTGCTGTGATTCGTTCGCGGAATTGAGTTATAGTTACTCCTATGGGAACTTTTGAACTTTCTGGGATGAAAAATAGCCTATGTCCTATTCCAGGACTATATGTGTGCCAAGTTTGTACTTGATGACTTGGTTCCTGCATGACTGATTGGTAACAGGTGTACATCCGGGAGTTTCTTGTCACTTTTTCTCCCTTTAGGATAGTTTCCGAAGTGGTGGTAGTTTAAATGATGTGCATTTGTTGCCGGGCTGTTGTGTAGGGTCTGGGCCACTTTCAGGTGTGCAACGTCTATTTGAATATGTGTGTGCATTTATGTATATGTGCGTGTTTGTGTGTAGCACCTGCTCGTGTTCGGAGCCCTGCCGCTATCGGGCGGCCGAACGAGGATTGAATCAGATAGGACCTATAAGTTCTTTTACGTATAGTTTTATTTTCTATCTTTTATATATATTTGTATATTTATATATATGTATTTATATTTGTCTGTATGTGTATATATGAATATGTGCATGTATGTGTATCTTATTTTATCCTTAATATGTTTATGAATACCTATTTATGTATTTATTTGCATTTTTGTAAAATGTAAATATGTATGTATATATATATATATATATATATATATATATATATATGTATATGTACGTCTGCTGTGTAATATTATATGTTATATGAATATAGTACAATCGAAGTTTTATTGGAGTTGCTTGAGTGTGTCATGCTCTCTCAAAGTCTCTGCGGTGGTGGCATGTGCGTCGGGTCGTTACGTTCCCTAAAACATGGTTGAGCGAAGCGATGGCTGATTCATGTGTCATACTTGTGAACGGGTGCCGCCTGTGGAGGCTGGTCTGCTCTTGCAAACTTCTTTGTATTCTTATTATATATATATATATATATATGTACGTCTGCTATGTAATGATATATGTTATATGAATATATTTTTCTCGGGAGTTACTTTAAATCCCGTCACCGAATAATTGGAAACTTTTAACGTATCACATGGTGCCCCCCCTATGCAATCTGAAAAACAATAGGCAATTGAAATATTACATAAATATTGATTGTTTTTTTTTAAACAAACTATTTACATTGTAAATATTGTTTATTTAATGTTTCAATACAAAACATGTATTTATTAGTTGATACACTATAATTTTATGTTTCGTTTGTGATTTTACAAAGATTACCTATTGGACGCACGCAATACAACAGTATTGTAATTAGTTTGTAAAGCTAGTTGTAGTTAATTTACTTGAAGATTCGAAAGTGTTCTTAGTAACCCATTTGAATAAAAAGATTTTGATTTACTAATGAAGATTACTTAATCAAGCTATAGTTCATTTAAGCTAGGTTATAGTTATTCCCGCAGAAACTTCTGAAGTTTTAGGGATAATCTATCCTATATTCTTCCCCGGAACTCAAACTATCTCCATACCAAATTTTATCTAAATCAGGTCATGTATGAGTGACTTATGAAGTAACAAATAGACAGACAGACAAACTTTCGCATTTATAATATTTATTGGAGTTTAGAACAAAATTTAACACATAAAATAATTATTGTTATTATCTTCATTATAACCGAAACAATTCTGTATGTCTTTGATTTATTCATCCCCGCTAGATAATATATATTTATTTGTTAATGTATAAAGTTATCTTGTGTAGAATAACGCTATTTCAATTGTCAAAATAGTAGACACTATGTAAGGAATATTTCTCATTGACTAAGACAATACTATTATATGAATTATCATAATTTTCCAGAGACCTCCGCGTGAAACTGAAAAACACAAAGATCTTTCCCTCCAAAAATACCGGAATTCTTATGAAGGTTCATACCCGTTTTCCCTCCTTAGGGAATGACTTTTTGTAAACGTCAGTCTCAGTTTTCAAGTTAAAGGCAAAATGCAAAATTTTTACGCATTCAAATTCACGGATATTCATACATATTTCCAACCCCTTTTCATTTTGCAAGACACTTTTTTAGCGAAGTTCTACATCAAGTAAGGAACCCACATGCCAAAGTTTGTGGACCCAGCGGCTAAAACTGTGTGTTGATATGTCATTAAATCATTCAGTTTCTGCTTTTTATATGCAGACGTATATTTTATAAAACCTACACGTTTTTGGGTTTTGACGTATATGGGTTGTATATATGTTCCTTTGTATACATTTTATGGCAAATATAAACTATGTGAGCTTAAATGTTTGCATCCCTCGCCTGCCGGGTAGCTATGCTTATTTGACAAAACAACATATGTAGGAAGTAGTAGTTATTTAGTCTCCAAGACCAAATTTCTAAAATTAAGTAAATCCAGATACTAAGATTGAATAAAACTGTTATATGCTAGTATCTAAACTAGGCTGATCAGAGATGATAGCTCTTAGATACAGTTTAATCGTACCAATCGTTATGTAATACTATTATTTAAGTTTGTATTACTATAATTTCGGAAAATTTTCAGATATATTTATTGTTATGTCGTCTTTACTGTGCTGCAAAGCCTTCAAACAAAACGCACAAATGTTGGAAAACTGGAGCCGACTTTATTTCGTTCTTACTTACTTGGTTTTAGAATTTACAAAACACATTATGCTACAAATGTTGTTTACCCATTTTTCATTAATTTTAACTTATAAATCACAGATTGCGAGTTTCTAAATATTTGAGGGGACGATAGACGCCAGTTGAGCAAGTCAAGTACAAAAAAAGCTAAAACCACCTTAAGCCTGCTCCTGAATTGAAAAATAGTTGAGTTCTCTGCCAAAATATCGAGATTCACGACAAGTAAACTTAATTGTAAAAAAGAACTTTTTTGTAATTATTTAAAAAATATTTTCTTAATTTATGAAATTTATTTTAAAATTCTGTACTATTTTTCTTTTTAATTGGTTCTTTCCCTAACCTCTGTATTTTTCTGTGTTTTGCAGAAAGTTCTTTTATTTTTTGGAAAAAGTAAGATAGAACGTTTTGGGATATTATATCGTAGTCTTAAGTTTATTACTTCAAAGGCCAAAAAGCAAGCAATCGCCTGATTAAAAGTGTTAAGAAGCCGAACCACAGGTGAGGAATTTTAGTATACGAGTTCAGCAAAACTGACACTATTCCAGCCGATAATTTTGCTATACTTTACTTCATTAAAATGGTGAAATAAAAATAGTCATTGAATGTGAATAATAATAAGAGGTAAATACTTCTTTGTCTTACTTTTGACTTCTTGTGAAATTATTCATTGTCAACTTTCGTTATCATGTTAGTTGGAGAACTAAAACCTAATGTCCACAATTTCTTTACTTGAACTTATTTTAAATTGTATTTATTATTTATTACAAAAGTTTCTAATTTTTTAATCCACGTCGCGTTTCATCAATGAGTTATTAAGCAAAGCAGTGGATAGATAGACCGACGGATGGATAAGTTGTAACTATAAGTGTTCCTCGTTGACTACGGGACCATAAAAAGCAACCACGAAGAATGCTATCAGATACTATTTTCTATAGATTTTTTATATTAAAAAAAAAACTGACCTGAAACAGCATTATTTTTAATTTTTCTACAAACATTTCGATTCAATAAATATACATATTAGACAATGTTTAATTTTAATTATTAATTTTATCATAAATATGCTATGATTGTTAAATAATAGTAAACTGAAGAAGTTAAATTAGTTATTAAATCTAGCAGTGTAATTGCTAGAATAATTTATCGTTTCATTTTTTATTGCTGTAGAGTTTTTATGCACCTGTGCCGTTTGTAAGAATCACGCATCAATGCATTTAACGCTTTCAGCCGCTCGAACATTTACCAGGTGAATGCAACTAACACGGAGTTTTAAAAAGTGACATTCTTAGAGCCATTCGTACTACCTAAACATAGCAGGTATGTAGAGAGAAGAGACCTATTTTAAAATTGAATAAGTCCTCCAATGGTGACAGTGTATTTTAAATTCTAAAGCACTTTTGCGATTTCCTTTTCAACAAAATGCATTGTGTCGTTAGCTTTCCGAAAGCACTTTTTGGATATTAGCCAAATGCATTTGCAACATTTCTTTTACGATATTTTGACATCATGATTTTTTTAACTTTAAGTTTATTGCATTTTGGTTAAAGTAATTTTTTTTTTTATTTTTGTTATTTATTTGCCTTTCATACAAAATAAGACTCGGTAATCGTAGATACAGCAATAATCTTAACTTGGTTTTTTTATTCAAACCTATGAGTAAAGGTTTAGTCTTCTATGATGCTTTAATGTTGCTTTCTTAATATGGCTTGACTTGGTGTTTGGCAGAGACATAGCTGAAAGAAGAAGAATAGACGATAGTTATTTTTTCCATTAAGAGTTCCAATGGCAATAAGTTTTTCGGCATGTGAGACTGACGCCACTGCGTTTTTACGTCACAACTCTACAACAACTACATCAATGCTCAGTTTTAACCAAATATTATCAAAAAAATATTGTTTCCCGCACAAATTTTGCCACTTGTTAAATTTAACAAAAACACCAAAGCACGTGGTTTTGAATTATATTGAAGAGCATTGATACGAAGTTTGTTGTAAGTTAGACTCTAAAATTAAAATTTCCCAATGGCACATAAGCTTTGCCATCCCACTTTTCCTCTTGAATGTTGAATTTTGTAACACTTCAAAAATTCATTGTTTATTAACTGTTTAAAAATGCATATACATATAAAGTTTGAAGTCAATTGAGGAAAGAGAAATTATCTCATACAAACTTTTTTACCTGCTGTCCCACCTTAGGAGCTGAATGTTAAAAAAATCTGCAGACATGCACCTTAAAAATTGTGTTCAAGAGCATTATTACCAAGTTGAGAGACTATAAAAATATTTTTTCTCATATTGCCATTGGGATTGAATTTCGAAAAATAGTGAAACACGTCGACCGTTATTTGCAAACAAAAGTTTATTTACAAATTTTCTTGGTTTTATTTAAAAAAAAAACGATTTTCCATACCATATAAAGTTTGTGAATGTATATGTATGTAATGTATATACATAATATACAATATATATGAGTACAATACCGTACCTTTAATATAAAAATTTTTAGCCTTTTTTATTTATGTATCTTAAACGATGTAGAAATAATTTTAAATACGCACTAGAAATTCAGTACTACGATGGGTGCAATGAGTTTTTTTTTGTGATGTTCCGCTCTGCATCCATTTGGCACAACTATGATTTTTTATAAATTAAAATTAAAATTTATAAACACCATAATATTTTAAAGTATCTATCTTAAAAACTTTATTAACTCAGTTTTATTAAATGTTGCGATAGTGATAGTACGCGTAGCTCCTAGTAATAACATAAGTACATATTCTACAACAGATTTATTTCTTCAAAAGCTTTTTTGGGTAATGGAGAAAGCCATTTCTACTAATAAATGACTCTTAATACAAAATCAATGACGTTTCCGGAATCAGAATCTTCTCTTCCTTGCATTCGGTGAAGAAGGATGGGTGGTCCAAGTTATAGAAGCTAAGAAAAATTCTTAAATTATATTATATTTATAATTTGGTTTGTATTACATCCAATATTGAATACCATTTTTTCAATAAATAGATTCTAGATCTTTGAATAACTATCTTGCAAATTAAGCTACCTCAAACAATAAACAAAATCTGAGCGTTACCTGCAGACACTTTAGGTGCCGTTATAGGCTAGAAAATGAAATTACAAGTTATTTGCGGTTACGCTTCCTGCACTTTTTTTTTTTTTTATTAAATTATATATTATTTATGTATCACAATTTTATTTAAACTTTTACAAGGCATCTAACTTGGCTTAGAGGTTGTTGTCGTATAACAACAGCCAAGTCCTACGATTAAACGCACCATACGGAGCCGAAGGAGATAGAAGTGAATTGAGATAGAGAAGACGAATAATGTAAAACTAGCGAATGACAGGTAAGACAATGCCTGACCACGCCCAATGTTTCTCCATTTTGCATATCGTTTCCGACAGAATTAAACAGAAGAATAATCATTAATAACATCTACTATTTTATGTTAATAAATAAAAGCTGTAAGTATGAAATATTGTTTGATTAAACTTATATTTTTGTCATAAAATAACCTTAAAATGTTATGATATTTGGTATAAAAACACCCGTAAAGAATGTGTGAAGGATAAATTATTTTCTCTTTTTTTAATAAAATCATGCAGAAAATTAAAGTAATTCAAATTACCGTAAAATTATAGATTGTCGATAAAAATTAGTGATGTACATGTTTCCTAAAACACGAACGTGCACACACCTTATCTTATTCCTTTCCATAAATCTATTTCTTTCGGTTGTTCTTTCTTTGGGCAACTAAGAATTTTACGTTGTTTTATTTAATTTAATGCGATCATGGTGTAATTCACCTTTTTAATTTTTATTTATCAAAAATGTATAGCCACTTGTCGCTTATGCTTTGCACCGCGGTTCACCGTCACGACTTCCAAATCAATGTTATCAAGAGGTCTTTGTGTCTCATAAATTGCTTTATCGTATTTACTTAGCCAATTTACTTCTTCGACATTCATGAAACGAGCTTTAGTATATTTTTGTATAAAATATATTAAGTATCTGTATAGATTAGTTTTCTGTTTTCAATTTATACTCTTTGCACGAGCACAAGTGTAGTGTAATGGCGAGCTTAATGCCATACGACATTATCTACTAGCTCACTATAAGCTTAGCTATATTAAAAAAATATGGTCACAGTTTAATGTACACTCATACTAGCTTTCCGCCCGCGGTTTTGCTCGCATAGACTATTAGATTTTCACAGTGTTGTTCTTTAATCATTAATACAATAAAATTAACCCCATTTCGGAATTTATAATTTCTGAGTAATATGAGCATAAGACAATTAATACAAAATTTATCACGCTCTTTCACGCTAGGAATAATTTTGCAAAATCCCTTTCGTATCCATATAAAACACTCCCTATAAAATCTTCCATATCAAAAGCTACTACTCTTTTCCGCAACGTGTAAAAAGTCGCTAAATGCTTTCCCCCTCTTGGGTTTGAAAATATCTTTTTTCAATATAATCATTCTACACACTGTCCCCAAATTTCAAATTTCCAAATACCAAGTTTCATAGATTTGACTTAAAAAAGGAGGGTTTTTCATACAAACTTCTTACCCCCTTAGGAGTCACTTTTCGCAAAATCCCTTCTTAAACGACGCCTTCAATATATAACAAACTCATTCTCCAAATTTCAGATTTCTATCCTTAGCGGTTTGGGCTGAGCGTTGATGAGTCAGTCAGGACATTGCCTTTTATATATGCAGGAGGAGAAAAGAGTGTCAAGTGGTCGTCCAGATGTTGAGAACATTGATAAGGTATCCGAATCACCCCCATGTATATTTCGCGAGTTTTCTTGGTTCGGTAGTTATAATTTTTTTATGATCTTCCACTAATTTACGAGGTGTAAGTCCAGTTTGATTTTATTGACTCGAATTATTCAGATAACTCCCTGGTTTTTATTTTTCGTTTAGTGGTTTAACCTAGCTTACTTACACAACTAAAGCTTCGGCACTTAAATCATTGCGCCTAACAGTAAAGCAATATGCTACAAAAAAGGAAATTAGAAGAAACCAAAACCAAAAGACCACCATTAGCTACCACTGGGTCTCTAGAGAATATAGAGCTAAATTGAAGACTTGATTGGAACAGAGATTGGAAATACTGTCCAAACTGAAATAAGAGCTACGCGTACACTGTGTAAACAATCAAATTTGGGACATAAAAATTTAGTCAGCATACGAAATCTACGACTGCCCTAAAATTGCTGTAATATCTAAAAAAACATATTATTATGTAACTCAAGGACGACCCATATCATACGGAAAAGAAATCGCTCAAAGAACCTTCTAAGTAAAACTCACTGACAAAAGAAGATTCGAAACATGGACAATAATTCATCCACTATCTGATGTTCGGGAAAATGGCCCCTGGATTTATATTCCGCCTTTCACCTCAGCCTTTCTCAGCTGGTTGATTTATGCCGTGTCGCCTATTGCGGATCAAAGATATCCTACCTCTATTTACCGTGACGTAACTAATTCTGAACAATATTTTTCTGCTCAGCTATTTTCACTAATTATGTTTTAGACCAATTTAATTAACTAATTTATACAGAAGTGCTGTAAGCTTTACTAAGCCGGTGGCCAAAAAATCCCGCGAACCTAAGCGACACTAGCGACCAGACTCTTGATCTGTGTGTTATATACTTAATTATAATAGGTAATAACAAGCTAGGAATTTTGGAAAAAATTGATGATTGTAGAAAGAAGAAAATAGAATACGATCAAATTTTAAATTTTATTTGTAGTTTTACAAATTATTCAAAGATAAATATCATTATTTTTGATAGCTCTCAAAAGTTTTTGACATTGTAAAATTGGTTTAAATGATGAAATGTTGTCCATTCAAATACTCAAAGTTGTCGACTAACATGTGTCGCTACAATACAGTACCTTACTTACATTGTAACTTAGGCCGACTTTTTTTTTTATTAATTCCTTGGGTCTCAGATCATTAGCTATCACAGTAATAAGTTAAATCAAATAATGTTAAGTAGTTTTCGCATAATGAGCGTATAGAAAGAAAAATATTATAAGGTTTTTTTAAAAAAATGTGGTCGATTTAGTCAACTAGAAATTATAATAGTAATATCCACGAAGAACCTTAAAATAGAGTGAAAAAAGGTAAAAGTAGGATTTTAATAAAACAAAAGTATGATGATGATGATGAAAGAATGATGTGTTTGTATTTGTTAGGGCGTTATGTATGTTTTTATAATTTCAGTATAATCTACAGAACATATTAAAAGAAACCCTCATTATAAAAATAAAATTTAAGTACTATTGGCTCCTAATATTTTTGCCTAACATATGGTTTATTTATACATACCTCGTATAAATAAACCAGCTTGGTCTGTCTGTGCCAATAGAAACATATTTCATGTCCAATGAAATCCTCTGTCAAACTTTGTAACAAATGAACGACCCACAATGGAACCGAATAAATCATATTACATTTGAGTTTCACAAAGTATTTTTCATTTGTGAAGTTTTGTAGTTTGGTATCTTTACGCTTTTGGTTATTATTTTATTGATACATTTATTTTACTATCATACCAAGGAACTTACTAAAATTTAGTTTTTTTTTCTAGGTATTTTAGAAGTGGAAGTACATTCGCAGTCTTTCATGAAGACGGAAACTGCCTAGTGTGGTAGGAAAGCGCGAAAAGGCGCGTGAGTACAGGACCTTACTCAGAAGCACACTGCTTAAGCACCACTGCTGGTATACCGTCAGGCCTACTCGACTTATGAACCTCTATAGAAAGCAATGCCTACCGGACCTGCCGCTGTGTTATGGAGATTTCCGGCATGGTCTTACCGCACCACGGTATAGTAGGTGGTACAGCGCCTTCGTCGTTTATTTGGAGTTAGTGGCAAAAAGACGGCCCAGTTAATCGGCTTTCTCTTTTGCACTATGGGCCAAATCACCATCAGTCTTTCACAGTGGTGGTAACGATGACTGACAAAAGTTCCCTTCAGCAGCCTTAGCAAGCGACCAGAAAGCACGACTACCGGAGGGATAGCTCGCAAGTCGCCCACCTATTTTGCCAATGAATTGGAATTTAGTTGTTTTCTTATTTAACCTTGAGGCAGCATTTAATTTACATTTTAATTCAGAAATATTAGAATCCTTTTTATTACAAGTCATGGTCCAAGCCTCATACGCAGTTTTATTAAGAATTTTAGCTTTTCTGCAAGACCGATTAAACCACGGTAGTTTTTTGACACCGCTAGCAACTTGCGAGTTTGGAATAAAACATACCATACCAGCAAAAATTATACATATCCGTCCAGACGTGTAGTCAGCATAAGATGCAGTTAGGAGCTCGTATGGTCCGCTATAACTGGTATTCTTGTTCCATCACTCACTCATAATGGTAGGCATTAAAGTCTCCCAAAATAACTAGTTCTACTGTGAGATATTGAGCTAGAACTTTGTCAGTCGTCAAACTCGACTTCACGTACCTGGTGAAGAGTCGAGCTACGTCCGTGTCACCGCTATGAGACCTATAAAGGCAAGCATAGATATGAGTGTGGCCGCCGTGATCTGTGCACACCCATAATATCGACAGGTCCCTGTCTTCAAGGCTATGAAGGCGGCGAGCGCAGATATCCTCTCAGACGAACATACATACTCCGGCATGACTCACAAAAATGTGGTCGAGCATGTAGCCGGGATAGTAAAGGTATAATGTATTGGCCGGGTGGGATATCTGCGTCTCCGTTTTAAAGAGAATGGTCGGCTGCGTAGTTTCTAGGTTATTGTGATCTGCGTTAAGGTGTTGCAGAAGTCCACATTGAATGTAGATGGAGTGGCCGCTGAATAAATTCGATAACCTATTTATGATACTCCCGTACGTTAATTTTATATTAAGACATCAAAACTTTTATCATGCTGGTAGTCTTTTCATCAATTTTTTTCAAATAGCGCAGTGATTCAAAAGATATTTTTATTTTCTGTTTGTACAAATTACATTTCGAAAATATTATTCACCAATTATTTAAAACGTTATCTTATTATTTAATGGCCATAGGATAATTAGCTTTGTTTGTAAGATTTTTGAAATGTGTTTCGTACAAAGAGGAAACAAATAATATCTTTTGGTGGCGCTAGATACTAGGTAGTCATTGCGGTCAAGTATGTACTTGTAACATAAAAACACGAGCAACGAGTGAACCGTACTGGCGACTTTTTAAAAATAAACAACGACTCGTGTCATTGATGAATGCAGTGAAGAAGATTTTATCAGGCACCCTCATCAAGTAAACACCATTCGACATACTTTCTTGAAATTTAGATTCTTAAGTATCTTTTTTAAAATACGTATTTGGAATCGGATTTGGATAGCGTAAACGTATTTTGTAATACTACTTAGGTAGCAACCAGCTTATGGTTCAACTGATCTTAGGCGGCCACCGTAGCCTATACTCGCTTCCCAACCTTATTAAGAACAGTCTTGGGCTATTCAGACTTTGGAATTCGAGAGCGAAATGTATGCAAGCACATTCACGGGTTTCGAGAAGTAAGTCAAACTTCTATATATTTTTGTCTGGAATTCCAGACTCCAAATAACTCGAGACTGTTTGTTCCTAATAAGGTCCCAGGTAGATAGCTCGCGCGTTACCGAACCTTCAAATATTTTATAACTTTTTTCTTTAAGAACCCCCTACTTCTCCCTATTCCTTAGAGAAAACCTTGAAAATTACCTTAATCCACACCCAGAACGTGCGCGACCTTCCGTTCCTCTAAAACTGCACTGTGCGTGACCTAGGTGATTTAGGTTTTAATGTATGAGGTCGAAATCCCTACGGATGGCGAGCGATGCAATAGTAGAAAGTAGCCGTTGGCATCATTTTGAACAGTTCCATGGAACGCAGCCTATTATACAAGCGGTAGAACACACACAGGAAAGCAAAGTCTCTCCTCGGACTTAACAGGTTAAAGGCACATTATATTGTTACATTGTTTTATGATACATAGATAGATATTATTGACATATTATGGGTAGTGAACCCATCGATATCATTTATCAAACCTGTGACCCTTGATACTGCAAAACACTACCTCTGGCCCTGCTCGGTCGTCGGTCGCGGTCAGAAAATGATTACCACCTTAAGGATCACAATCACATGCACACATTTAAGTCACAAGTTCTAAATGTCTATTTCATAATAATTTGATTGACCATAGATTATCTTTTTTCTAATATGACAATCAATCGCTCTAGAACAGGGATGGCGAACCTTTACTAATGAATGTGCCATTTTCTATGAAGGTACAGTATTGACTGTACCTATGACGTGCCGTCAAAAAGTCTGGGTTACTTAATAATAATGGAGACAAATTAAACGAACTGCTGTTAACTTAAAGCTATTTAGATACCTGCAGCTCGAAATGTTTACAGCAATCGAAATGTTTAATATTTATATTCAAATTTAAAAAAAAATAAGTGTGATTTCTGCTGTTGCAAATTAGGTGCTAAAAATCTCACATTAGGGCAGGCTCGTACTTTGTTACTAAGCAGTATGGAAGCTAAACTAGAGTTCATTTCTAAAAATGACTTGCAAGCATACGTAGGTGAAAATAGAAATTTCATAAATGATTGGCGTGCCCGGATTGCCATGGGTTTGCCATCTCTGCTCTAGGAGATGGACTGACTACTATCAAGTTTTAATATATAAAAACCTTTTTTGAAAGAACTAATATTTTAGTTTTTTAAAGAAGAATATGAAGAAATAATAAAATAAAGACTTCGAAAATCTTTATTTAATATCTAGTATAACATCCCTCTGCAGCCATGACGGCACGTAGTCTATCTCGCATAGATGCAACAAGACGCGCGCATAGATCAGTACCTCTGATATCATCCCATACTTGAGCACAGTGTGATCTAAGAGCTTGAGGGTTTCTTTAATTTTGTAAGTCCCAGCGTTGAACCATAAGCCCCCATAAATTTTAAATAGGGTTTAAATCAGCAGACCGAGCGGACCTTTGAATGGGACGAATGTCACGGTGCAGGTTAAACCACGCCATAGTAGCACGGGTAATGTGTGGGAATTCCGTTACAGGACACTACGCGCATAGTAGGCAGCATCACTTCTTCCAAAAGCGACACATAATTAATGGCCGTAGCCCTGTTCTCTAACGACGCCAGTTCTCCGACGCCGTCAAGGCTCATCCACCCCCATAAGTTTACTGTAATGCGACCTGACTCGTTTTGAGGCACAATATGACCTTCATCATACCGAGTTCGATTGTAGCGCCATAAAGTTCTTCCGATTTGGCTTGATTTAAAAGTTTTTGCATCGGTAAATATAGTATTCGACCAATCAAAATCTAGATGTCGTCGCGCAAAGTTTAGCCGGGCTATTTTGTGGTGAGGTTTCAGCTCCACTTTAATAGCATGGTGTCTGTAGTGTAGTCCAACATTGTGCAAAGCTCGTCGGATCGTCCGAGCACTCACACCATATAAAGCAGCAAAATAACTAGTTGGTGTGAAACCATTCTCTTCGTAACGACGAATGATTTCTGTTATTTGCGCGGCGGTTAGTATCGGTCGTCGTCCTGAATTATTTCTATGATCTGTTATTTGCCCTTCTTCGCCGTGACGCCTAATCCAAAACCTCATAGTGAATCGCGATATATTGAGTTTTCGTGATATAGCACTAATACCATGTCCATCTTCGAAAAGAAATATTATTTCAGCCCTTTGCCCCAGGGTTAAACTTGCCATTTTATTTCGTTATGAAAAAATCTTTTGTAAAATTTTACTCTTGTCAAAACGACGTTCAAACAATTTTTTTTTGATAAATGTCATTTCAACAAATAAAGATATTAGTTCCATTATCAAAAAGTGATCATTAATTCTTGTTGTTTTTCTCGATGCGTCATTTTGCATAATAGCTTTTGAAAGGTAATAAGTAACTTGATATGGCATTATAGACTTCTAAGGAAAACGTGTGATATAGAATCTAATTTCAAAACTGGTAAACATTTTCTGACCGCGACCGTACATATACAAACATACGCAGAATCAAAAAGCCCAGAAATTTCACTTTTATAAGACTTTTTACTTTGTGCACTCTCAGTTTTCATTTGAAATTTGTCAGATATTGCTTTATTTACTTTTTGAATTTGGAAACATTGAATGTAAAATAAACTTTAGAGGAAGTAAATATTCTTTACTCGAAAGCTTCCCAAAGCACTGCTTAAAATGCAATGTTGTTCGCTGAGTCTATTTCAATATATTTTGTATTCTGAAAGCTCTTGCTGAGAATAAATACATTGAAGCTTAAGTTTACCACTTGGCGGGATACACTGTATTTTACCTATACATTTTTCTATTTGATTGAGGAACTGACGGGTAAGTAGTTTTTTTTAATATAAATACACAAGCAAGTTGATTTATTTTAGTCATTTATTGTAAAAAAATCAAAAGTTGTAAAAAAAAAACATTATTCTCTGGAAATAAATAAAATTATTATTATTAATTATTAATAATAAAACTGTATAATTATTTAATAAAAATGTCTTCTTGTAATATTCACTTTGTCAAAATTATTCCTTTGCATAATGAAGGCAAAAATTTGTCAGAAATTGCTAGAGAAGCCGGCGTAAAGGTAAGTTGTTATTTACTGTCTTATTATCTTTTTATATAACGTAAAAATATATATTTTGTATTAATTTATAACATTTATAAATAATTCATATTTCTAAAATTTGTTACAGCGGAAACAGTTGTTTTAAGGTCTCAGGAAGGGTCTTTGCTCCACCGTCACAGAACAGGTAGGCCACAGCTCATAGACACACCACATCGTGAAGCCATGGTGAGGGAGTATGAAGAAAATGGATTTACGCCGGTTTATTTGAGACAAGTGTGGATACTGTTCGTCGTGTTCTTCATAGTGAGGGTCTGCATTATCGTAGGCCTGCTGACAAACTCTTTTAACGAAAAATCATAAAAGCGCAAGGATAAAGTTCTGTTAGAAGCACTTAGATTCCGATTGAAGCAATGTTATCTTTACTGATGAAAAGACTTTTAAATCCAACCAACACAGACGTCTTAGTTTGTGGCGTTGAAATAATAGGCTGTATAATGGTGCTGACATAGTGCTTAATATGGAGTCAGGTCGTATAACAGTGAACATGTGGGGGTGAATCAGTGCGGCCGACCCGGGAGAACTAATCAGACTACCCAGTCGGGCAAATAGTGCTAATTATGTGGAATTTCGAAGTGTGTCCAGAGGAAGAATTGCAGTTAATAATGTTTGTGCAATATAATTGTCCAATACGCCGTTTGATTGGTGTGCGAGAGTAGATTCGCCAGCACAACAACATTAATGTTATTCTTTGGCCTTCTAGATTCATTGAAAATATATGGGGTATCATTGTCCAACTTTGGGATAATCAGGAAAAGCGAACTACAGAAGCATTAGACACTTATTTTATTAAAATATGGGATAGTATTCGTGGTTTAAAATTTGTGCAAAAACTTTATAGATTCAATGCGGTCCCGCATGCAAGCTGTTATGGAACAGGGTGGAAGTTACACCAAATATGGAACCATACTACTTGATATAGTAGAGACCGGGTTAATAAGCGTAACTAATTACTTTAGTATTTAAAACAACATTCAAAACTCATATTTGCTTTTTTACGTTGCTAAACTATTTATTTTTTTAATAGTAAAGTTCTTATTTATAACTTAAGGTCAAGCAAAACACACTTTTCTTAGTGGAGCTACTCGAACTTTTAATTATTGATCTTTTTAATAACCCGGCCTCTAATTTAAAATTATAGTTACTGTATTGTGTTACTATTT
Source organism: Apoda limacodes (assembly GCA_946406115.1). Classification (NCBI taxonomy): domain Eukaryota; kingdom Metazoa; phylum Arthropoda; class Insecta; order Lepidoptera; family Limacodidae; genus Apoda; species Apoda limacodes. The sequence goes on along the minus strand of OX291555.1, from coordinate 25,790,560 downwards.
AACCCAACTGATTTTTTTTGTGGTTGAAGCTTCAATCTTCTTTTCGATTTCGAAAACGAATGCTTAAGCCATGACCTCAATAATAAGTTAGGCAGTTATTTTATAGTTACAAACGTAATATTGTTAACAGAATACTACCTAGGTAGGTTAAACTAAATTAAATATTGTATAAGAAAAAAAAAATATTTAAAAACAAAAGTTGTTTCATTTCAGGTTACAGATACTTACTTTTTAAAGAACGCATTCATTTATTATATGAGTCACGGAATAATACAATACAAACAAAACAAAATTATAAAAAAAAGCAAAACTAAAACCACAGAGTCCATCAGATTCGAACATGGGTCACTAGATTAGACTCTATGACTATACTCTATACTCTATTACACTATGAGAATAAGACCCGGGGCCCCCGCAAATTAAACTAGCGATCCATGTATTAAATGTTCGAAATATCGATTGTCTTACTATGTGTATCAATCGTTAATCTCCCTAATTCAGTTAACCACGCCATCTAGTTTTGTTTTGTGAACGTGAACTAACTTGGGTTCACACGATAATAGAACTTGAGATATCCATGAAATTTTGCAAATGAGTGTACGTATGTATTAACCAGAAAAAAGTATGTATGTCTATAATGGGAAGCTCGTGGCCCAGTTGCATTCGTCTATCAGAAGCGAAGCAACAGATTATTTAAAAGCAATGCGGTTATACAAAAAAAAAACACTTTTTTTTAATTAATAATTATATGCATTAAAAGAACATTTTTTAAGTTCGTTATTTGGAATAAAAAGTATGAGCTTAAATTTAGAACTGAAAACTGTATTATTGAGTTTAAGATTCCATTCGGAAGAAAATTTATTTTATAAGCCCCATTTTGTTGACAAGATTATCGAAGCATCACTTTAAAATTGTTCGATTCACCGAATGTAAAAAAAATTGGCCAAGTGCGAGTCGGATTCGCGCATGAAGGGTTCCGTACCATTATCTACAAAAACAGAAAAAAAAATCAATGTTGTATGGGAGCCCTCCATAATTATTTGTTCTATTTTAATTTAATTATTTATTTTTAAAGTGAATATATAACTAAATGTTCTGTGAACATTTCAAGCGTCTACCTGTTGCCGTTATCAATATCGAGCAAAAACGAGCAAAAAAATCACGTTTATTGTATGGGAGCCCCCTTACAACAGAAATACATCTTCTGTGTCATTTCAACTTTCAACTTTCAACTTTCAACTTTCAACTGTCTAACTATAACGGTTCATGAGATACAGCCTGGTGACAGACGGACGGACGGACGGACTTAGTAATAAGGGTCCTAATTACCTTTCAGGTACGGAACCCTAAAAAGAGGCCGATCACTAGTTTGACAAAGCACTCATTTAATTTTGATAGTCTGCCGAACTTGGTCTACAATGACAGGAGGTAGAGCGGTAAGCGGCGGGAGAGCACATCTACTTTCGACCTCATTGTCTACCTTGCGGTCATGATTGGTGTCTACTGGTTTTGTGCTAAGCAAGCATTACGACTCTAGGTTTTTTCTAAGCTGTCTGCCTTTTACTCGTCGTCACAGGGATTAATTTAGTCTTTGGAAGGAAAGCATGGCGCTCAGGGTGTCGACTTCAATAGATTTATAGATCCAGTAAATCTGGAGGCCAAGCTACATCCCTTCCATCGCGTTTTCGTGACTGCTTTCTCGACATTTTTGTAGAAGGAGTCTAGTCTTCTGCAGAGGGTTAATTGTAACGTTGTCGTCGTGCGACGTTGGGCTCTTTTATTAGTAACTCTATGTCCTCGAGCACCGATGAACTCTTGTTTAGAGTACTAGCTGATGGTAGCTTAACTAAGTGACTGGAAAGAGATTCGATGCCACGTCAATTTGTCGTGAGATCTAATAAGAGAGGATGCGATCTAGTTTTTTTAAGCTAATAAGCTTTTAAGGGCTTTCTTCAATACGCCTTTGTCGGATAGGAGTCAACGGACATATAATAACGGAAAAAATTCAAAGCAAAATTCATCTAGCTAGATACAGAAACCTTACATTATGTGAAATCGCTTCGTCAAGTATTTCCAGCCTATCTTTATTGGTAGTATTGCAGTACTATAAACGGTGCTTGGTAACTATAAACATTTACATACAAAGTCACGTAAATCGGAATACGTTGCCTAAGTCTTTATGGGAAGTGAGGCACACGGTCTACGAGACGATAATCAGCTGATGGCTGGTCATGGCTTTTCGGTATTGATAGCCAGTCCCGGCTATTTCGTGGTACTTATACCCACCAAGAGGCCCCAAAACACATTCCGACCCAGCCATACACATCATGTCACATAATGCATTTGCCTCTTTCCTCCCTTCCCTTTTTCTCTCTTTCCCACCCTCTCATATCTCTCTCTCTTTCTTTTTCTCGCTTGGTAGTTTCGCGGAATAAATCTAAAAAATATATTTGAACCATTTTGGAGTAAACATAAAACAAACGGTATATCGGCAGCAAAAAATTAAATAATTTTCCTCTTTAAAACCGGATTACAGCTTAAATACTAGAGATACAACAGTTACATGTATGAGCTTCTTTATAGGATATTTAATAACCTATATTTTTTACATACACATTATTTCCGTATCAGCAATAATTGCCGAGATATAAGCAAAAAACTAAAAAAGGGTATCTTTTTTCCAAGATGGCGGCGAGATCGCAACAGCTATCGATGGGACTTTTAGTATGTTCAATGGGAGGGGTCAATGAACAACTATACCAAACTTCAAAACTCTACCAATTAATGTTTTTTTAGCCTAAAAATGTATCTAATTTGACTGACTTTGTAAATCTAAGTTGGTATTCTAAAAACAACAATTTCAGGTTTGTGACAAATGACTACTTTGTAATCGCAGTACGGTACGGTGGTGGTAAGTCGTTCCAGCAACGGCTAGCTGCAAACTTAAAGCTACCTCGAAAAGTTGCAGATCCTTGTCGTAGGCCCAGTAAGATACAGTGATGCTTTTGTTTTATACCTGTTTCTTTCTCGGGCCCGTGTTAATACAGATAGGATAGCTTTTGAAACTTTAAAATACCAAACATCAAAGAAGCCAGGTGAAGTTTGTGCGTGCTTCCAGTTTTCTACCTCCTGAGCATATTATACAGTTAATGCGTTGAATGCACGCCGGAAGTGTCGTTTTATTCAGCACTAGCTGCTGCCCGCGACGTCGTCTGTGTGAACGCTATACTATAACATCACTTTTTGTGAACGAAACCATAGCGCGAACTAATTCAGTGCCAACGCCATCTAGATAGCAAATAGGAAACATTTTTATATGGTGAAAAATTATAACACATCTAAGTTATGACTACACGATTTTTAAGCATAAAATAAATAGCTATGTGTGAATAGAATAATTAATAACTAAGAAGCAAGTCAAATATGCGTCGTTAGATTACACGTTGTTACAGAATGCGTTGAAGAAATAAAGGTTCACTGCTCGTTCCCCGTAGGTGATAGCGTGATAATATGTGGCCTATATGTTGACCCGACGTCTTAATAATATTCGTGCCAAATTTGAAGTAAATCCATGCAGTACTTTTTGAGTTTATCCCGGACATACATACAGACAAACAGACAAAAATTCTCAAAACTATATTTTTGGTTTCGGTATTGTGGAGGACCCTACCTCGACTATAGCGATATAACGTGTTAATAACGCCTTACCTATAATTTAATTTTATATTATTTAAATGATAGCCAAATCTAGTGTGTTTGTAAATAAGTGCGTTCGATGACAGCTGTAAAGGAACTTTTATATTAGTCACACCCTATATCTAGGTTGGTTATGTGAGTAACCAACCACCTAAGTTAATTAATTTGATACTACATGAAAGATTCAAATGCAAGTGCTAATTGTAATTTACATTAGTACGATTTTAAGTTTAAATTCTAAACCAAATCAAATAATATTTCAATTATACTCAACTTTGGTTCTTTCACTCGCAGACTTGGCTCACGGTTTCACTGACACTCATGATATCGTCGGAATTTTTCTGACGACCACAACTCACGGAGGTTAAAACATGACTGACCGTCCCGCTCAAACAATAGTCAAAAATCAAAAGACGATTATATCACAAAGAGGATGTTGGTACAGTACCTATATACCTATACATTAATGACACATGAACATCTTTTTGTTTGTATGAGTAGTAAGATAAAGTTGTTTCAAAATAAAACCTTAGTCCCGATGTTTCGGCTGGGGTACACTAGCCTTCGTCACTGGTAGACTGGAGGTGCGTGGAGTCTTTGGCTTCGAGTGGAGCCGTTCTGTTAAACTACCCCCATTTAGTCTTTATACCTGTCATAATCACTACAAACATCATTAACGATGTGTCCTCGGGTGCGTTCGTTGATCAAACTTGAGAGCTGTATTTCCCTATCACTGGATTCCATGCATGCCACAGTTTGTATCTATCCTCACGATTGAAGTTTTTGTACTTTTTTTTGAAATTCTTCGCGTACCAATCTACGGTAATATTTTCGATCGGTGGAGAAAACCTTAAGCTGGTGGAGCTCAATCCAGTGGTTGGAATTTGAGTTAGTCAGATGTTCCGCTATAGCTGATTTTGTCGTCTGGCAATTCTTTACAGCAACAATATGTTCTTTGACCCTGTCCATAATGGTGCGTTTGGTGCCGCAGCTGCAGTCAATTTTGTAGGCACCTGGTGTTAAATACGGGATTACGTCCTTTGGCTTGTCTGCCAAGAGGAGGTGTCCTGTTGAACTACCCTCACTTCGTCTTTATACCTGTCATAATCACTATTCATAACACTAAAAGCTATTTTACCAAATAACTACGCGTTTGATCCCATTTTATTTTTAAATTAGTAATGGAAAGACAACATGTAAAAACTTAAAAGTTGTATTAATATATTGAAGTATCGATTTTCATTTATAGCCTACGGTTCGAGAATTTTATGCGGAACAGATTCAGGTCTTGCCCGGACCACTATGCTTGTAGAAATATAGTGTTACGTCTTACATTATGCCTATGGACACAGTGTACGCAAGCCAGATTTGACCTACTTCCTGGTGTCCGATTGAGCTAAAATTTATTGCAGTCGTAAGGTAGAAACAGGAATTCTGTAACAAAACAATGCAACCTCACCGAGTTTGGGCTAATTTGATTGGTCATGCCAAGCATTCTTGCCCTAGATGATATCTAGGGTCTGAGCAAGTACAGTCGCACATCGGAGCTGACACGCATTTATTTTTATTTACTTCACCACAAAAATAAATAAACTAATTTTTAAAATTTATTTACACAAAACAGGCAGAATAAACAACTTTTATTGATAATATTTAAACAGTTGAATACCTCTAATACTTACGAAGCTTGCGGCTAATAATTATGCAACTTGGAGACATCAAGCTATAAGCTCAAGTTTATAATCCCTTAAACCTTCCAAGTCCGTCTATAAAACTTAACGTTGGAAACTTTTCGCATTTGGCAGCGATTCTCGCTCAATTAACTTTGTAACGACTCAGATACGAGTAGCTAGTTGGGCCTTGGGCTTCAGGATGAAACATCTATATACAAGACAATTATATTATACCTTCAGTTTTTGTAAAATGCTCATGATATGCTTTAACAGTTACAAGCTCTACTGCTTTGAGTAGGAGGATTTAGCCATAGTCCACCGCGTTTGCCTAGAGCGTGATGAAGGACGTTGTCAAACTAGTGGCCGCTCAACTGCTAGAATTTACAAGCCACCCATAGACGTCTGACTAGGATTAACGATTGCCGTCATATGTCATCCAAAGCACTCATACCTACCTAATATTATAAAGTAAAACGGTTTGTATCTTTGTTTGTTTGTAGCTTTATGACCTAACAATGGCTAAAGAAAACTTTTACTTTATATTAGATTTTGTCAGAAGGGTTCATCCTTATGAGTGATTCGAAAACTCTGACAGTCGAGTAGCCTCCGGAAGCTTTTAAATTTTTACCGTCGCGCGAAAAAGCACGACTACCATAAGGTTACCAATTACTACTACTTTTTTTTTATCTTGAAATTTAAAAATAATAAACTGGATTATTAATCTACATCGAGGTACATTAATATTCCCTTTTATTGAGCAGAGCCTGAGCTCCCGCTCGTTGGAGGAACAACGGCTGAGGAAACAATTACTAGAAGAGAAGGTTTTAAATACTTTCCGGGTTGCTTAAGGTTATCAAGTCAATAAAACTATTATATACAATAATAAAACTATAAGTAGTAAACTAAAATATGTTCAGGGTCTAATTGTTACCAAAGAAACTTATACTTGTGAAAATTAATATAAAATTTTGAATTGAAATTGATAATGATTGAATATTAAGCGCGAATCGTGTGTTAAGGACATTTAAATACAATTAAATATGACGTATGAGTCCTAAGTAGAAAAAAGACGTAGAGGACGACAAATAAAAAGATGGGAAGACGACTTACCATAAGATTGGCGTCGAACGGCACAGGATAGAGATCAATGGCATAATCAAGAGGAGGTCCATGTCAAAGGACAACCTGACCATTAAAGAAATAAAGGAGGTTGCAGGGGTCAACTACTTAGATTTAAGTATTATCGTAGTATTACTAACAATAGATGTAAGAAAAATTATGAAACTAATAACCTTGTAATAAGTTTTAATAGGCATTGTCCACTACTAAGATTTAAATATAGAAATACTAAAAATAAATATAGCAAAAATATGAGACTAACAACCTAGTAATAAGATTTAATATTGTAGAGAGAAAGAAGAAGAAGGTCAGAGAATAAAGGCAATTTTTATTTTATTTATTTTTTATTTTATTATGAGTCGTAAGTTGTGTTTTATTTATAACTTAAACTTAAAGCTTCTGCCAGCGGCTTCGCCCACCCTTAATTTCGTTATCGGCCTTGGTTCTTACGGCAACTCCTCAATTATAGAAAAAAACAAATATTTCCTCTTTAATGGCATAATACATTCGTGTCTGTGAAACCATGGAAATACACATACAAAATTTCAACCCAATAGCTCAAGCCGTTTAGTAGTTGACATACCGACAGCAGCGCCACCTACCGGGTCCAATTGTGTTTTTAAATCATCCAGGAAACCACTGAAATACCCTATAAAATTTCAACCCAATCTGTTCAGCCGTTTAGAAGTTATGTGAAAAAGATGAGTACGGAATGATAATTCTTACTACCCGTTTTCCTATTATCCATTTTCCCGTAGGAATGAAGCATTTTCCCTCGATAAAAAGTAGCCAATGTTCATCAGGAAAAATGTCGGCTTCCAATGATAAAAGAATTTTTCTAATCGATCCATTAGATACGGAGCCTTTTCAATACAAAAAAACAATCAAATCTTTCCTCTTTATAATATTAGTATAGATAAATAAATATGTATACGAAGTGATGGGAAGTAAATCGCTAGTATGTTTTCACTGCTGCTGGCACTCCCGGGGTGCAAGCCGTTTTTTTTTTATCTATGTCCACCGATTTCTGCGTCAATTGTGAACCGATCCTTAAAAATCTTTTTTTTTTTTTCTAGAAAGAGGTGGTCTTATTGTCACCAAGTTATGATCTGATGATGGAATCCCAGTGAAATGGAGGGCAAAATGAGTGGGTGGGTGGCAAGCTGAGCTATGTTCTGTTGGGTGTTTGAGGATGCTGAATCCAAAAATACAGCGTCTATGTTTTAAAAATCTTTAATTACGATAAAACCAAGTTTTATTAGATTTTAGTGTGCTTAAATCTTTAATCATTTCTTAAAATTCAGGATTTCGGTTACGTTATGGCATCTATTTTTTGGCTAAAAAACTTTAATTTCTATAAAACTAGTATTGGTAAGTTTTTGAGTGCTAATTTAAACTTGGTTGCAAAATTGGTACGTTAGTGTTTGCGTGAAAGCTAAACACATTGCGTGATTGAAATGTCAGGATACTCGATTGGCTATTTCCTCCTTGTTACCACATCACTACATCGTTGAAGCAACCAATTTGCCTGTAGTCAGTGAAATTAGTTTCAATACTTTTGCTTTAATCAGTTAGTATGTCATGCCCCTTGTTTATGATCTTATGTATTCAGCATGATTAATGTGATTTTTCGATATAAATACTTCTTTGACTTCTTTTCATTCCTTTTTTAAATGGTTTGACAAAAAAATTTCAAATATTGTCGTAATATTTTTTAATCACTTTACACACCACATTTTTTTACAATTTATCACAATTTAAACACTTACAAAAGCATTTTTCATAACACTAAAATATAATGAACAATTAATTCTTGTGCTCCGTGACATGAGTGATTTCAGATGTAGCTACTGTGCTGCTCTGAGGAATTGTTCAAAATAATGTCCACCGCTCCTTTCTACCATGGCACCGCTCGGCATCGGCAGGGAATTCATCCTTACACCTTATAACCTAAATGGTCACGTACAGTGCGGTTTCTAAGAAACATCCTCCCGCGAATGCTTAGGTTGTGGAATGAGCTCCCTGCCAAGGTTTACTGTAAGGACTATAGTATGAGGTTTTTTAAGTTCCACGTAATGGGGGGCATAAATCAGTAACAAAAAATTAATTTATTACAAATGTAAACTATTTAATAAAATCAGTATAAAGAAAGTAATTGAAAAATATGTACACACACAAAATAATTTTAAAAAAAGGTTTTCAATTTTTAATTATCAAAATTTAAAAAGTAAACGAGAACTCGGAAAAAGCAGGCTAGTCAGACGTGTTGTCCTTCCTGGACAAAAAAAGGCAAGTATCTGTGGCGTATGTCCTGCTTGCGATGTGTCCTTGGTAGGATCTGTTATATGGTTCTTCGTCTGGAACCTGGGAACTTGAATCTGGAATTTGAATCTTATCCTGGAACCCTGTAAACAAAGGTTAAAATTAGAGTTCCGTAGGGAACTCCAATTGCGACCAATAACACACCTTGCTATGTTGCCTTTACTATCTCGGATCTGGTATTCGTTTTTCAAGCAAAGCACGGAGCAAATGTGAAAGCAATGGAAAACAAATTTTGATGTGCTGAAAAAGGGAAATTATTAAAACAAAGAAAAGGGGGCAGAGCTATTGGCAAACGATTCAGAGATTTTGACTTACCCAAATTTGGGGTTCCATAATTACACGTGAATGAATATACATTCTATATTGTGATAAAATGTAATTACAACAAATTAATAAAAATAGAGTGGCATGGGTCCGCCTCCAACAGCTGATTTGCAATGTAGCGCGCCGAGTCGAAAACGGTTTTATAAGACCAGTGACGCGCGTGTAGAAAGGTGACGTGTGTGTGTGTTAATCGATGCGGCGCTCGAATTGCGTTCGTTACCATATATGGTCATGGAGAGGTGCATTACTGGTTTCAGGGGTCTAATACCAGAGTAATGCTCCAGTTATGGAAGGACGACTATTCGTTATTGAAAAAGCTTGTTTGTCACCTTAGTGGTATTAAAGAAAAACTACATATCGCGTCGTCTTTGTTTTTACTCAAGTTACATTGTCTCTTAATCTGTTTGTGTTGTGAGGAGAATTTGGAAATAGGGATGGAGAGGAAAGCGGTGCGATGCATACTGCTTCTTCAAATTGTGTTTTTGAAATTTTGTGGGTTTCCGCAGTAAGTTATTTTAAATAGAAGTGTAAACTAATCTTAGTTAGTTTTAAGAAAATACACTAAATTTTTGCAATTTCAAGAAGCCTACATATTCCATCAGATTCAATTATTAATATATTAAATTACATTAAAAGATTAAGGCTGGGTTGCACCAACTAACTTTGACGGGCCGGTTAAGTTTAAAAAAAGGTGCCTATGCATATTTTCATACAATCTTACATTCTTGACGGCTGGTTAACGTCAAAGTTAGTTGGTGCAACCCAGCCTAAACACAATGATTTAACATGACATGAATGTAGCGCACCTGCAACGCAATTTGCTCGACGATCAACTTTTAAGTTATAAAAACCGTTGTTTCTTATTTACAATACGCATTACGAGATACAGAATAAGATAGTTTAAGTTAAAAGATTCCTATAGATTTTTTTACTAATAAAGCTATTAGATAGAGCTAGTATTATTAATAAAAATGAGACTATAAATATAGACAAAATTTAAATAGGAACCGCACAGTCCGAGTTACACAACATAATGAGAGGAAATATTACACCCATTTATTATTGTATTTATGGTATAAATTCCTCTAAGCTGAGGTGCATTATATTAAAACAAGTCCCCTTGAATGATGGTGTTATTACGTCTGTACTTTCAACGACCAACGCGTGGCTGCTTTTGAGTAAATCATTCTCATTAAAATTAGGCAGTAAAGAATAAAAACTGGTATGAACTTATTAGCATGTCATGAAAACCGGTTTTTTAACCTATACCTAAACAAAAAATATTTTAACCGGTCCTCGATTATTTTCTGTTTAAACTGAAATTGGGAATTTCACTGATGTATAAAGAGCATTTACGGCCAGGCTATGGATGTATGGATTACTTTGTAGAATTTCAGATTCTCTTATGGCAAGTTAGTAGCTTCGTAACTTAACTCACCACAGTGGTATGAAACACTCGACTCATACTAATTTTTCTGCAGATAAACCTTATTAAGGCAGAAATTCTAACGATTTGTGTCGTCGGCGTGGCAGTGCTTGTACAACGTCTAGGTACCATTAGATCCCTACAATGACCCATCAGTTTAAGCACGTACAGTTGCCAATGGGGCTTTTACAATCTGTGGCTGCACGGCACTCTCGGTGCTCAAGGCCGACTTGCACTTTTTTTTTTTTAATATTTCAGGGAGTGATTTGTCTAATTCAAAAACACATTTTAAAAATAATTCTGGAATTCACTATTGAATTCCTAAACCAGATCAAAGAAAAGTAAAGCTTCAGTTTGGAGCAGTAACTTAAAAAGAAGCAGAAATACTTTCATATTTTTAACTGAGAAAACTTATTTACTGAAGTGCACTCACGACGACGACACGGTCGTTTATTAAAAGTTGCGAAGGAATTTTCTCTCACTCGTGTTTTGTGTATGAGTAATTCATATTTCAAACTACAGTTTCAGTAGAAAATTGCGTTCAAGAAATTCTTGGTATATTTTTTCATTTGATTACAGGTTTGAATGTTGTTTTTATTATTTAAAAATACTATCAAAACGTTTATCTATATATATTAAGGTGTTGGTCGGAGATATTATTCACAAGATGTGTTTCGTTTGCAGTCCCAATGCGTTAATGTCAAGCCAAAAAGTAAGCCAAGTCAGTCTAGCCAAGTAAAAAAGACAACTTTGTATGACTCAGCTATATGAATATTGCCTTATCTTTATAACTTAATTTTTGACAGTAAGCATCAGAAACTGTGTATCGCTGATGACATTCTGGCCCGAATGAGTTTTTTTATATTTGTTGTATACAAACCAGACCCGAAAACTTTAATTCAGGACCCCCAATATATTTTTAACTCATGCCACGTATAATATAATATAAGTGAAATTTATTACATTATATATGTACTTGATTCTTTCGTGAGCGACAAATCAATTAAATAATGAATGAATACATAATTAAATCCGTAAAGATCCCTCAAAACAAATCAGATACTTAGCCATTATTTTATTAATCCCTTTACTTTTTGCTTTTGTAATATTTGAGGCTTTAATTTGGACGAAATTTGGACAGCTGAGGCGCCCGATAACTGGAAATCTTTTGATGCGTCAGTATTTTGTCGCGTGCCAGCTAGTATGGAAATGTGGGTATAAAATGCCACATCCTTTAATAAGCACTTGATTAGTTATTTCATTAAAATAAGTTTATTAATTCAGTACCTACCATAAATTATTTAGAACTGTTTTTTAAACAAAAAAGAATCTTGACAAACAAAATATCGACAGACAGACTGACAAACAACTCTATTAACACATAAAACCTTAATTTTAAATAATATATAGCCCTTGGATTTATTTTATATGAAATTCCTTTAGGTTTTGAGTCAACATGATATATATAAATATACAAAATACTTCATAAAATATACAAATTTACTCCGTTTATGAGCTCGAGTCTCGTGACATACTTGAACAGACGGTCGTCAGGAGTCTGATGATACGTCCGAGTATGTTATGAGGCAGCAGAGTGACAGCAATAATCTGTTTTACCCTTTGGATACGAAATCCTAACTTAAAAAGCAAAGTAAAATTTAAAAAACCCAAATGGAATTGAAAACAAATTCATATTGAAAATTAAAACCGAAAGAAATAACAACTTTCTTGACGGCGGATAACAAGTTTTCGAGAAGAAAGAACTTTTAACTCAAATTATTTCTTTAATATCTCTAACCGTCTTCAATTATTCTTGAGCGAGAAATGGAAAATGATATTCAAAGAAACGAATTCCAAACAGAAAGAATGACGGAATCTGAAACTTTTGTTTTATTACTCGAACGTTTTGCGGCGCGAAGTTTAATTTACACCGTTGCGTAACAATCTACTAGACAAGGGTTTTAGAGTCCCATATTATAATCTACCTACCCACTATAATAATTTCTGAATATTTTTTGTTCTTTCCATGGATATATCGTTTAGTAATTACATATTTAAACGTATAGGTGTTGATTCTTTTGACTTGAATTCGATGAACGTCTTCCTCGTCTTACTGGTGGATATTACAGAAAAAAATCGATATATAAAAATAACAGATATATTTGAAAGCTTCATACACATATGGTTGTGAAGATCAATCTGGCGACAATACTAAACTATACGTTTGAACGTGCTTCTGCCACCCGCAATGACGTCACACTGCAAATGAGGCATACGGCGGGAGCCGCTCAGTTCAACTCGCGCTAACATCAAAAACCTTTATTGGAACTGAACGATGTAAACTCTATTTAACAGATTAAAACTTTTCATGTATTTATCTAATGCTGAGACTGACATTCAAAGAGACAAAAATAGTTTAAACTAAAAGTCAAAATGCCATTTGAGATAAAAAAAAAATTAACTACCAATGCAGAACAGTCTCGTGAAGGATATGGATTCCTGCGAGAACAATTTATATACTCTGACTTAGATAATCTGGTTCATAAATTTTCCATATATATTATAGGCGTTGAATAATATTATAATAAACCCATTTATATTAGACGTAATTATTGTGGTAACTATTATACATTGTAAAACATAACATTCAAAAATGTTGTCTAGTGAAATAAGATTAAAATTATAACTTTATAATTATAGTTGTAATAACCTAGTTATGATTAGTTTAGAAACTTGTTTACAGAGTATGTAGTTGCTCCTAATTGAGAGACACCTTACTAATTCTTATCTAGACGTAAACAAATTTTGACTGTTTTGTAATGAAATAAATTTTTTACTAATACCTAGTTATGAACTACTGAGTAAGGCTATATTACTTTGCAATTACTCGCTTTTTACTTCACTAAACGCACAAAGTAATAAAATCGCTACTAGTAACTAGCTTAATATTAATTTCTACCGACTTATACTGTATCATATCTCCAGTCAATGCTTCTTACTCGATTGTGTTTTTATTTGGATTGCTCACACCATATTTATAAATATATATAAGATGTACAAGAACGAGGACCCGTCGCCCACCGTGAGTGTGACGCAGTTGTAACTAGTACGGGGGTTAGAGTCAATCTAACTTTTAAATAATACCTAAATATTTCGACAGATAAGCACCGATAAATTAGCTATGACTATAACCTACCTTATCTATAAGAGTTCCCATATTATACCCAATATCTGTTTGAAACAATTAAATAGATAAATAAAAGAAGCACATAAAAGTGACACCAGCACGAACAAGATTGGAGAAGATGCTGAGCGGCGAACGCAAATATCAGCTATTTGAACTTCGCAGCCATTTGAATATGAACCGGACCAAACCTGGGCGGACCAGAAAAATCAGAAAACATATTTTTTCGAGTATTGCCATGAAAGGTAGAGGTAACATAGGTATAACAGGACAGGTTAAAGCAGTAGTGCCCTGTTACTGAATGCACCGGCTAGGTGCTCAGAAGGAGGAGAAAAGATAGAGGGAGTTCAAAGGCGAGTAAAGAAACACTTTTCAAGGGAAAGGCAGGTTATATTAGTATACTCTTTCATTATATAGTAACAGCTATCAATGCACAATATCCTAATCACATAGGGTGATTCTTAACACTTAAATATCTAGATCACAGCTACCTAATTCACAATCATATAGGACTACCTAAATAAATAGAAAGATAGCCAAACGCAAGCCTGCCTACACAGATTTTAAGTGTAGTTTTTAAAGCTTTTATTATGGAACTAGTACACTCAGATCTCTTCGGCCTAGAGCCCCATTTGATGTCTTGCTCGCTGTAGGCACCCCTCAGGTCAGCACCGCAGTAGAAAGAAGACGCGGATGGGACTGATGTTACGTGGCCTAACAGCGCGTGGTGAGTAGTGAATATGCCTCCCGTGGCAGGCACAAGGTAAGGCCGTACGTGACTAGCACAGTGCAAGACCGCACGTGAACGTAGCTCGCCAGTAGCTTCGGCGTAGAGCAGGTCGCCCCGTAACCTTCGTGTGTAGCGGTGTTTAAGATAGCACCCTTCTGCACAGGCCGAAGGTTTGGAGTTTAGTAGACTCCGTCCTTCCCCAGTAAAAGAACAGCAAAGCAGCTGTCGTGCGCCGTCGTCAGACAACAAACGTGCACCCGCATACAAAGACTTCTTCTCACGGACCTCAGTTTAGGCGTAGAGCCGTAGTGAAGCAATATATATACGTAGTATATATATACTAAGAACCGTACTGTCAAGGAGAAAGATAAATGGATTAGCGACTTACCAATAACTCACAAAACACAGAACGAGAAGAAATAAATATATAAAATTACCGAGGACGGCTTTTTTATAGAAGAGAAGTGGATATGCAATTAATTTGCAGTTTAGAAGCAGATCGCACAGTTTACTATCCGTAAAAATAATTAGCAGTAGAAATTTTACAACCACGTAAAGCAGAACGTAAAGTAATCTGTTTTTGACTTACCGATGTCAAACATCTAGAGATTCTTTGATCTCTAAATTTAACTTACCACAGTGGTAATGGACCTAAGAGCGAATGCTCAGAAACTTCTATCGTTTCCTACATCATCCGGTCCTTTACCGGAGACGGACCACCGGAAACGGTCGTCCCGTTACAGTGTCCCCTCCCGTGTTTCAAAAATTTCCCATGAGACCAAGTCTCGTTGAAAATTTTTCTTCTGAAGACACTTTTCTTCAATGATAAGAGATGGCTGATGAGTATGTATAACTTCTGGTATCACTCACTTTCATTCAAACAAACAGCAACATTCAAAATCCTTTCAAAGTTCGCTTTTAAATTGTCTGAAAGTCTCATCATGAACTTTCAGACCCTTACGTACGCTGGTGCTGAGCTACAATCGCCAGTCCACCAAGTGAACCCAAAATATTAAATTTATAATTAGTCTCTTTGTTAAGTTTCAAAGACACTATTTAAATATTTACCGACAGAGTTACGAGTAGCCTCTGTATTAACAACAAGTAGAATTAGTTGTTCTAAAGTTCAAAACTTCAGGTTGCAGATTATGTTCATATTTGACATAAGCATTATAGAGTAGTAGTATCTTATGTCAATGAACATTCTACCATAGATAGGTTAAATGATTGACAGGACAGTCAACCTTATTACAGCTTACGAGTCGCTGAAGAAGAAAATCAGACTTGACAGTTGTCAATCTGACAGCTGACCATTGTTTACAAACAAACCAAAGGTCAAGAGCGAATCGTTTCCACTTTACGTGAACACGTCTTCTCATAAAAAAATCTTTTGCTCAATTAGCAACGCTTTGTAATGAGAAAATGAATGTGATGAATAACTACGTTATCCTAACCTAATATGAGCTTTGTACAAGTAAAACAATACTATATTACAAATAACCATATAAATGACTAATGCCGGTAATTAAGATTAATTACCAATGCATTTAAAATCTTTTATATGCCAGCGGCCAATGTTTTTGTTATTCTCATCGACCAGTTCGTAAATTAGAGGAGATATTTTATTTACGACTTTGCAACGAGAAAACTTTTTAGCCAACTTAGCCGAATGGAATTTATGTCCAACACTTTGGTTGTAACACCTTTTCCAGACATAGTCACCGACGTTGAATGACATGTCTCTACGACGTAAGTTGTAATAAGCAGCATTACGCTCGTGGGCGTTCCACAACCTTTCTTGCACCTCGTCGAAGATAGGGGAAAGAAAACCAACGTTATCTGCGAACTCGTCCCTAGGAGACATAATGACTTCGTCAGAATTTTCGTTGTTTTTATAGATAGAGCCACAAGATACCAGCTCTCTTCCGAACACCAAGAACGCCGGAGTGTATTTAGTAACCTCATTTACAGATGAGTTAATAGTGAACTGAATCTTGTGCATATTCACATCCCATGTTCTATGGTCTTCCTCCACGAAATATGCGACTGCCGTACCAATGGTCTTATTTGTCCGTTCAGTAGTATTCACTTGAGGAGTATAAGGAGTAGTAAAGTGAATTTTCGGAACATTGTACCTTTTAAGCATGTCCACGAACTCAGTACTAGCGTACTGGGGACCGTTATGCATGATAACCGTTTCAGGTACACCATACACAAGAAAAACTAAGTTTTCCATGACATGATTTAAGACAGAAGAAGTTGCCTTTTTAATAGGAAATAGGAGAGTGTATTTAGAGAAATGACACATCACTACCAAAATATACCGATTAAGCTTTCGAGAAAAAGGCAATGGGCCTATTAAATCAGTTGTAATACACTGAAATGGTCTACAACATTGTTTAGGTTTACCCATCAAACCAATAGTTTTAGAGTTTTGATGTTTGTAAGCAAGACAAACATTACATTTTGCTATAAACTTAGCAACGTCAGGGTACATTCCATTCCAAAAATAACGTAGGCGTATTCTTTGGTAAGTTTTTTGTATCCCAAAATGAGC
Source organism: Apoda limacodes (assembly GCA_946406115.1). Taxonomy (NCBI): domain Eukaryota; kingdom Metazoa; phylum Arthropoda; class Insecta; order Lepidoptera; family Limacodidae; genus Apoda; species Apoda limacodes. The sequence continues at coordinate 25,773,529 of OX291555.1, read as the reverse complement.
ACAAGTAGGAGGAGAGTGATTTTCAGAAATCACTTGTTCTCTCACTTCGTTTGGTGTGACTTCTTTCCAGTCATATTCAGAGCACAAAATAGAGTTAGTGCGACAATGTTTATACATTTTGCTATCCCTTATTAGGTATTGACGATATGCACTAGGGTTAGCTTGAATATTAGCCTTAAGAGCATTATACCTGGCATCAGTAGACGATGTGCTGTTATAAGTGATTGCATTCACCATGTTAGCACGAGACAAGAAGTCAGGTATCACATTGTCGGAACCTTTTTTGTTGCAAATTTCAAAGTTAAATGCCGACAACCTAATACACCAGCGAGCTAAACGACCGGTAGGATTGTCTAGTTTTACAAACCATAACAACGATGAGTGGTCTGTGTAAACTTTGAACTTTTGGCCATTGTCTAAGTAGTAAGACCAGTGTTCTAGAGCAGTAATTACACTAAGTTACTCACGTTCCGTTGTTGAGTAATTTTTCTGAGGAGCAGAGAGTGATTTACTTATGAAAGCGATTGGTTTTTCAACACCATCTAATTCTTGTGTCAACATTGCACCAATCCCATGACTTGACGCTTCGCAGTGTACAGCGAACGGCTTAGAAAAGTCAGGACAAGAGAGAATAGGTGACGAAATAAGGAGTTCTTTTAAAGTTTTAAAAGCTTTGTCCGCCTCGTCATTCCAAGAGAATTTAGGCGTTCCTTTTTTAGTAGAAGTTAGCTTATTTAAAGGAGCAGCAATAGAACTAAAGTTCGGCATGAACCTCCTGTACCAGCTAGCAGTACCAAGGAATCTTTTTAAATCCTTTACAGAATTTAGGGGTTGGATTTTTAGAATAGAATCGACTTTATCGGGATCAGTATGTAGACCGTGTTTGTCAACTATGTAACCCAAGTATTTAAGCTGTTTACGAAAGAAACAAGACTTTTTAAAGTTTACTGTGATGTTGGCTGACACAATTTTGTCACATAATCTATTAAGTAGGCAAATATGGTCATCAAAATTGTCTGTCACGAAAATTACGTCATCACAATACGCGAACACCTTGTTTGAAAAGGCGATCCATAAGACGCTGTTGGGTAGCACCAGAATTAACCAGACCAAATGGCATTACGTTAAAAACGAAGCTGTTTCTACCCGGAACTTGAATACAAGTCTTGATTTGGTCCTCTTTTCTCAAAGGAACATTCCAGTAGGCCTTCGCAATATCAACAAAAGATAGATATTTAGCATCCCGAAGACTATCTAAAATCTCAGAAATCAAAGGTGGATTATAAGCATCTTTGACAGTTACAGAGTTTAGTTTTCGACTATCGATACAGAACCTCCACTGACCATCTTTTTTAGGAGTGATAATCACTGGGCTACGCCATGGATTCACCAGGCTCGATGACACCAAGTTCTAGCATCTTATCAATCTCAACATTAAGAGCTTTGACTTTTTCAGGAGATAGTCTATAGCATTTTTGTTGGACTGGAGGACTATCGCCAGTATCAATACAATGCTCGATAAGTTGAGTCCTACCAAGGGGTTGACGTTTATCAGATATTTTGTACTCATCATAGTGAGAAAGTTTCGTATCAGAAGATACGTTCGCAACAAAAGGAAATTTAGTATCCAAATGCACTAAGTTAGCGTTTATGCAAGAAGGCGTAATTTGGAAAGCTTTCCAGAAGTCAACACCAAGTAGTAGAGACTGCTTAACTTCTGGTATAACGTAGAAAGTTAAAAGCTTTCGAATTCCATTGAATTCGACAGGTAATTCAATCGATCCGATAGAAGACATTTTTGTTCCGTTTGCTACGGAAGACTGAATGTTATCGCAACGATTTAAACTTAACCCATTCTCGCAGAGTACGAGATGTGAATTATTACCTAAAATAGAGATTGCGCTACCGCTATCTAACAAACCACATAAAGTAAGATTATGTACAGAGATATTTACATAAGGACGTACAAAACCTTTTGCTTTAAAGAGAACCGAATCGACTTTGTACGATTTCGAAAAGATTTTTACCGTTTTAAGCCATGCATCCCACTCGCCTTTATCAAAGAAGTTGATATGTTGAGTGACAGATTGCATACAAGATTTCGAATTTTTGTGTGTACTATCTTTAGCACAAAAATCGATTTTCTTAGGGATCAACCTTTCATTTTTCAAGTTTGATAAACCTTTCTTTGAAAAGTGATTTGGCTTAAAATCAGTATTAGAATTAGGGTTCTCTCTTACAAGTTTTTTTGGATTTGAACCTTTTGTAAAAGTGACCTTTTTTCCACCAGTTTGTGGTTTAAAATGGTTGTACTTTCGAGCAGGTCTAGATGCACTAATTGTCGAAGTAGGAGAACAATTAGGACAATCGATCACACGTACGTCTCTACGGCCACAGCCGAAACATACAATGTCACGAGAGTTACATTGTAACGTAGTGTGCGATTCAGTTTTCATTTAGTAGGTTTCTCTTGTCAGTTTTAGGAGTAGACTGTACGAGACTAACCTTGTTTTCTATAGAAGTAGAAAGAATATTATTATTAGAAGTATTAAGAGAGCTAGTGCTAGGAATAGAAGTATTCATCGCAATAGACGTTTCTAACCATTTACAAGCTTCAAACAAAGAATCAATGGAAACAACGTCCGATTGTCGCAACTGTATTGCAAAATTAGGGATTAAGTTTCTGCGCAAAATAGAAACAATCTCTAATTCCGACATTGGGGACCTAAGTTTTCTGCAAAGAGTTTGCACCTCAGTAATAAAAATTATGGCCTTTTCATTAGATTTTTGTTTCCTGGCCTCAATTTTTTTTCTTAATAAATAGTCAGCATCAGGAACCTCAAAATCCTTAAGAAAATCTGTTTTGAATAAATTCCAATTTATTAGTACATCTTTTTTGTTACGGAACCATTCGAGTGCTGGACCGCTCAACATTTCAAACAAAAGTGAATACAATTTGTCATCCAAAACAGACTTAAATGAAGCCATTTCAGTAACGTTTCTTAAGAATTCAATTGGACAAGATTGACCATCGTTTTTGAACTTTTTAAAATCTAGAAGTTCAATTACAACTATTTTTTCAGTATTAGTAGGAGAAGAAATACAAGGCTTAGGATCAACATTTTCGACAATGCCCTTGCAAAAATTCAACTTTGAGAAATCTTTGTATAGTCTGACGAAAGGTCTGAAAACTTATCTATAAGAGATTCATCCTCATCCTCGTCAATATTGATCCTAGAAAATCTAAGCATTAAGTGCTGAAAAATAGCTTCAAGATCAGCTTTAGATACATTTCTACTAGAAATTGTTAAATCAACTTTGGCTTTCCAGATTTTAAGCAATTTAGATATCTGATCGATATCTTCGCCACATTCCAATGGGCTTAGATCAGAAATAACAGTAGTAGAAGGTAGTTTTTCGTACTGATCGCGCATCAGATCGATTTTAGAAGAAGGTTCTACACGTCTGAGTAGCAACTCATACTGTAGAGCCTTTTTAGGCAGAAACCTAATTAAATCGCCTGCCATCTGGAATGCCTCTGTTACATAAAGATATCAGATAGATTAGATTTAGTAGTAGTAATCAGTTAAATACAATGAAATAATAAGCAAAAGACGTTAGTAACCTAGTATATGGTACTCGGCTTACCACTGACACGTTCTATAGAAATTATTAACACCTTACCTAGGGTTAGATATACAATGAATGAGTATATCGCTATGCTAAAATACAATTTCATAAGAAGCTGAAAAAAATAAGGATTAGACACCCTAAAATCTCTGAACCTTGCCTTGAAAAATCTCTTTACTTTAAAGAAAGTAGAATACCTCTAAAACCCACGTGAAAGGGCGCCACTATAACTGGACAGGTTAAAGCAGTAGTGCCCTGTTACTGAATGCACCGGCTAGGTGCTCAGAAGGAGGAGAAAAGATAGAGGGAGTTCAAAGGCGAGTAAAGAAACACTTTTCAAGGGAAAGGCAGGTTATATTAGTATACTCTTTCATTATATAGTAACAGCTTTCAATGCACAATATCCTAATCACATAGGGTGATTCTTAACACTTAAATATCTAGATCACAGCTACCTAATTCACAATCATATAGGACTACCTAAATAAATAGAAAGATAGCCAAACGCAAGCCTGCCTACACAGATTTTAAGTGTAGTTTTAAAAGCTTTTATTAGGGAACTAGTACACTCAGATCTCTTCGGCCTAGAGCCCGATTCGATGTCTTGCTCGCTGTAGGCACCCCTCAGGTCAGCACCGCCGTAGAAAGAAGACGCGGATGGGACTGATGTTACGTGGCCTAACAGCGCGTGGTGAGTAGTGAATATGCCGCCCGTGGCAGGCACAAGGTAAGGCCGCACGTGGCTAGCACAGTGCAAGACCGCACGTGAACGTAGCTCGCCAGTAGCTTCGGCGTAGAGCAGGTCGCCCCGTAACCTTCGTGTGTAGCGGTGTTCAAGATAGCACCCTTCTGCACAGGCCGAAGGTTTGGAGTCAAGGAGACTCCGGGCAGGCCGAGGATTTGGAGTCTATCTCCGTCCTTCCCCAGTAAAAGAACAGCAAAGCAGCTATCGTGCGCCGTCGTCAGACAACAAACGTGCACCCGCATACAAAGACTTCTTCTCACGGACCTCAGTTTAGGCGTAGAGCCGTAGTGAAGCAATATATATACGTAGTATATATATACTAAGAACCGTACTGTCAAGGAGAAAGATAAATGGATTAGCGACTTACCAATAACTCACAAAACACAGAACAAGAAGAAATAAATATATAAAATTACCGAGGACGGCTTTTTTATAGAAGAGAAGTGGATATGCAATTAATTTGCAGTTTAGAAACAGATCGCACAGTTTACTATCCGTAAAAATAATTAGCAGTAGAAATTTTACAACCACGTAAAGCAGAACGTAAAGTAATCTGTTTTTGACTTACCGATGTCAAACATCTAGAGATTCTTTGATCTCTAAATTTAACTTACCACAGTGGTAATGGACCTAAGAGCGAATGCCCAGAAACTTCTATCGTTTCCTACATCATCCGGTCCTTTACCGGAGACGGACCACCGGAAACGGTCGTTCCGTTACATAGGAACTTTTCAAAATCTTGATAATCATCGATTTCACGAGAAATTATAGCGGTAGTAGTCCGAATTTAACCCATCGCGATTTTTTTAATCTGCTAGATTTTGTCCGCAACTTTGTCTATGTAAATAACTCCAACACGGATTTGGATGAAAAGTTTTCAAAATGTATTCGTAACCACAGGTAAAAGTAGTAAAAGACTAAAATAAAAAAAATGCTTTTTGTATACTTATAAATCGATTCCAATCATCGAATATACAGACACTTTCTCGTTGCAGTTTTTTTAATAGCTATAGAATTTCTGAATAAAAACAATGTTAAATAAAACATTTTTAAGTTTACACGTTCTATTATTAAAGAATAATTAAAGTTAATTTATTTTTATTATTCACAGTTAACATTTTGAGGTTTTCATTTAAAAGGTAAACTAGACTCTTAGCTGCCTAAAAACTTACTATTACCATTTCAACTTGCTGATGGTTCCTCTTCCCCTATTACCGATAACTTTGTTTCTTCGACAAATTCCTTTATTCAAATGAAAGAAAAATATTTATTTGGTGAAAACAACACAATAAGGCTAAATTTAAACAATTAATCTAAACAATATTTTATCACGCAAATATTAATAAGACCGCTGCTTCGCCGGCGCTAAATTTGGTAATCTTTGTAAAGTAAGTAAATTCGCTATAGAAAGCTATGGCTATAGCCCGTTCACGTGGAATTCGGTTAAAGATACTCCTGTGGGAAATTTTATTCACTTTCTGCCTTTTTAAATTTAGAAAACAGTCTTAATATATACATACATATTTATGAGTACCCCAAATACCCAATACAAAGGGCAGAGTCATCCATTCTGTGGAAAGCAAGGATTAACGACACTGAAATGCCACGTCGTTTACCATCAACGAAAGTAACTTTGCATTTTCTGAAACATTAAAAGGCTTTATTCCAACACCTTAAGATTCAATTTGTATTTCTGAAGTAATATTTGAGGCTTTGCAAATACACAAACAAAGCCTTAATTAAAAGTTCGCGTGATCGACTCGCTTGCGTGCGATGATTGCAAAGCGTAAGGTTCTACTGATTTCGTCATTGTTTTTGGCATTTAATATATTCTGCTATAGAATATCTTAGTCAGGTGTGCTTACATAATTAAATTGTGCTTTTTAATATTACGTACTGTTTTGTTTCTTTTTTACTCATATACCTACGTTTGTGGTGTTTCTTTGAGAAGTTGTACTTGAAGGGTTGTTAGAGTTTCTGAGGCTTGAGTTAAATTTGATTTAAAGCTGAATACTTTATAAATACGTGACGTGTATTAAAGTATTTATAAATTTTATTTCTATAATCCTATATTAAAAATAAGATCTGAAAGCTCTTCGAATAACGTCTCAGTCCTATGAAAAACGCGTTCAAAAATTAGTTGTGACGAGTAAGAAATCCATTTTAATTTTTAGTTTAACCTCCTACTAAATTCAGTTATCCACATGGGATTTCAAGACAACTCTAAGGTTATAGTTAAGACGTTTGCTACGAGGAATTTGATTATAGTTATTCCTGTGGAAACTTTAGAATTTTTCGGAATAAAAATAGGCAAATAGGCAAAGGCAAATAGCCTGTGTGTGTCTTCAACCTTTCGATGGATTTTCCCTTGCGAAGTGAAGGAAGGACCAACAAACTAACAAATAAATTCACTTTTGTATTTATATATTAAAGTATGGACTACGATTGCTATATGCTTTATTAAATATTAAATAGATTTTTTTACTGTATTAAGGTGAGTAACAAACATACAACTCCCTTAGTGTTTAACAATACCTGTAAATTTTGGAGGTCCAGTTTTCAGGGCCTTTGTTACTATAGGAGTACTAGCGCGTTTTTAACCTAATCAAAATCTAATAAGCTTCAAGAAGATATCCTTGAAGAACTCCAAGCTATATTCCTGAAAGAACCCTCTAAGTGGTCGTCAAATGTTAAACCGCGTTCTGGATCTGGACCGCCGACGTTATTTGTGCGGAACCTCAGAAAAAAAATAATTTATGTACAGGACGAGGTGTAGTTTTTACAGACCTCACTTCGTTGTCACAGAAGTTCCATCTGAATTTTTTTTGATGTGAGTGCGGACCTTAAGTAAACAGTAACTTTAAAACATAGTTTTAAAACACAAACATATGGAAGTTTTTTGTCAAGAGTTCTGGATAAAATTTTTGTTTGGTTATAAATATCCAGAACTAAAATAAAATAGTTTTGAAACTTCTTACTATGTTTGAGTCAAAGTATGTTTGTAAAGACGCATTTTCCGAAAATAACCGATTTAAAAATAAATTTCGGTCTCAATTCACCGATGAAAATCTCCATTACTTAATGATAATATCTTGCACCTGCTCTTCTCTAAACTTCAGGCAGATAGTTCAAGGAAAGAATGTAATTTTTCACATTGATTAAAAAAATACCTTGGTAGTTTTGTTAATTGCATTTTTTTAATAAACTTTTAAAGTAGAAACGGACGGCGTTTGTTATTTAATAAAAAAAATCGGCCAAGTGCGATTTGGACTCGCGCACGAAGGGTTCCGTACCATTATCTATAAAATTGGCAAAAATCACGTTTGTTTTATGGGAGCCCCCCTTAAATATCTGTTTTATTTTAATTTAATTATTGATTTTTAAAGTGACTTTTAAAGTGATTTTAAACGTGCGCACGCGCAAGGTCCCATTACGGGGTTTAGGCGTATGAAGCACCTCATGTGAATGTAAATATTGATTTCATTCTATTTATTATTAACTAAATATTTATTAACAGAAATACATCTTATGTGAAAATTTCAACTGTCTAACTATTACGGTTCATGAGATACAGCCTGGTGACAGACGGACGGACGGACGGACGGACGGACAGCGGAGCCTTAGTAATAGGGTTCCTAATTACCCTTCGGATACGGAACCCTAAAAAATGGACCCTAAATTAAACGAATTGGTGATCCCTGCAAGGAGAGGGTCTTTCCCCTGTGTCCAACTATTATGTCCAACTGGTTGTACAAACAAGGAATTTTTTTCCCCGTGGTCCAACTAAATAGTTGAACATTAGAAAACTAAAATTTACAGGGCCCGTTGTACAACTGCATGGCCAGTTGGACCACTGCCCTAAAATGATAAAATTAAAGCTTTTAACCGTCTTTAAAAATGGAGGTTCTCAAATGAGGTTTTCATGAAGATTTTATAATTAAACATTATTCCTTTTTAACCGACTTTTAAAAGGATGGAAGTTGTTCTAGTTAAAAAACGTCTAGTGTGAGTCTGATTTGCGCACTGGGGATTTAATACGGAATATAAAAACCAAAGGTTTTTAACCAAGTTCAATTGAAAATAAAGTTTTGCACTCAAAATCTTAAAGCTTTATTCCAAAAGATAGTTTTAAAATGGCTACCTATATCTCCAAAACTATTGATCGTAGACTAGAAGTTTCTTTGCAGAAATGATAGATCTCATTGTTTTTGATGACAGCTGTCAAACTAGAAAGAGCTATATTTCCCTAACTCTTGATCGTAGACTAGCAGTTTCCTTGTAGAAATAATATATCTCTTCAAGATCTTTATTTTTGATATGACAGCTGTCAAACTAGAAAGAGCTATATTTCCCTAACTATTGATCGTAGACTAGCAGTTTCCTTGTAGAAATAATAGATCTCTTCAAGATCTTTATTTTTGATATGACAGCTGTCAAACTAGAAAGAGCTATTGAACTATTAGAAAGAACTATAATATATTCCGTATTAAACCCTCAGTGCGCAAATCAGACTCACACTAGACGTTTTTTAACTAGATCAACTTCCATCCTTTTAAAAGTCGGTTAAAAGGGAATAATGTTTAATTCATTATAAAATCTTCATTAAAAACCTCATTTGAGAACCTCCATTTTTAAAGTCGGTTAAAAGCTTTAATTTTATCATTTTGGGGCAGTGGTCCAACTGGCCATGCAGTTGCACAACGGGCCCTGTAAATTTCGGTTTTCTAATGTTCAACTATTTAATTGGACCACAGGGAAAAAAATCCTTGTTTGTACAACCAGTTGGACATAATAGTCGGACACCGGGGAAAGACTCGCAAGGAGACCAATCTACAGTTCCTCTAAAAGTGTTTAGATTCTCAGCTGTGAGGTTGAAATTTTCGGCAAACAGTACGAATGTGGCAAAGTCATCCAATAGTCTTTAAATTATTTTAGAAATATATATTTTTAACCTATGATTGCCATGAAGTACTATTTATTATTCTGTGGCCATGAACAGATCCTATTTTATTTCTTTGTAGTTAATTGCAAATTGGATGAGAATTTGCCTCATTTCAGTGCCTTCCTTCTACAATCAGCTTGTCTGTTCTCATAATAGAATACTGCACGAAACTGTATTGTCCAGTCTGTAGTCACGAATGAAGAACGTTTCTTTCCTATTATTACTTCGGCAAACGATGCGGCGTAATTATTACATCGTCAGTTTGTTAAATATCTAATAACTACATCGCAGATTTCGATTGTTCGATTATTTTTTAGAGTTCCGCGCCTCAAAAGGAAAAACGGAACCCTTTTAGGATCACTCTGTTGTCCGTCTCTCTGTCTGTCAAGACCCTTTTTCTCAGAAATGCGTAAAGGTATCACATTGAATTTATATTAAATACTAAGGTCCACGGTCCCTTAAAGCTGTAAAACAATTAAGCTTCTAAGGCAACTAAGTAAAAAATATGGCAAAAAAACGGCCATTTTTATCGCATATTTTGACATTCACAAACAAATCAAAACCTATGGGGTACTTTCCGTTGTCTTGGAATCATAAAATTTGACATGAAGCAAGGTCCTTACATAACAAATGTAGGAAAAACTCCTAATTTTGTATATATGTAGTTACAACACATTTAAAAAAAAGTTTGTCTGTCTGTCTGACAAGACCCTTTTACTCAGGAACGCGTGAAGGAGTTAAGTTGAAATGAATAAATTTTTTAAAAAAAATATAAAGCTTCTAAGTCAATGTAAAAAAAATATGCCCAAAATACGGTATTTTTTATCGCACATTGTGAAACAAATGAATCAAAACCTATGGGGTACTTCCCATTGACCTAAGAGATTTGATCTCATGATGGAAGAGCTATCTGCATATAATAAGTTTGTACGGAATCCTCGTTGCGCGAACCAGACTTGCACTTCCACACCAGATATTACCTAGTACAGCTTTCTACAGTTGGATGAGTTTTCGTTGGAAATTAAAAGTAATATAAAAATACGTGAGGAAGTTGTGACAATTTCTTTTTATTTATAGGCTGTGGAACACTCGAAACAGTCGCCAGTCGGTATGTCTTCATTTAAATTCATACCTACTTTCTATGGAAATAAAAAAAATATTTAGGTATTAGCAATTATTTTTTTATCTTATTATAGCATGTCTTATTAAAATTACTATGTTAAAGTCAAACATAAACAATAAACAATTGCCATTAATATTTCATAAAATTATTATTCTGTATTAACATAAATTAATATTAATATAATAATAATATTATTCTATATTAATATAATTAATACCATATTATACAAATTATAGTTATACCAGAATAAATACCTAATTATTTACTAATAGTGCAGTCATTGGAGCGAAAAATAGGGTCTTGCCTCCGAATTTTTTTACTGTGAACCGATTTGCATGAAATTTTAGAATTAGGCTCATCTTACCCTTAACTTCAAAAGTGAAAATTATCTGAGCTCCGCCTGTTATATTTAAGGGGTGTAAACAAACCCTTAATGGAAAAAATGATGTTGAGCTATTTTATGGCTAGAAAACGTGTTAAATATTAAGGGGTGCAATTGTAAAGTGTTTTAAAACACAATTACCTCATAATAAAATCATTTTCAACCCCTTGAAAACCTTACAATTCTTGCAAACAACCCCTAAATTTTAAAAAATCACTAAAAATTGCTTTGGTATGACATAAAAAGATTTAAGTATAGAGTAAATAATATTTCATGTTCTCTATTTTAATTATCGAATTTTTAACCCCCTTTCAACCCTTAAAAACAACCCCTTGATAAAAAATTGTTTAAAAAAATTTCTTTTGATGAAATGAAAAGGATTTAAATGTTATTCCACATTCTCGAAAAGGATTATCATATTCTCAAGCTTTTCAACCCATAAAGCTACCCCTAAATTAAAACAGTAAATATATATGATGGTTGGCCCCTCCGAGCAATACACGTACTTACTTTCATGCAAATGTGTTATATATACATATATGAACGTTGGTATGTATTCAAGCCTACGTTTCCTAAATATATGTCCATTATATAAATAGTTTTGGATCTCTATTACTGTGTACTTTCACTTTGCTCCAAACATTCACACTCCGAAAATTTTCAGTTTACTAAGTAAAAAAATACGATTAGTTTTTAGACCATAACTCCTTCAATTTTGATGCTATCACAACTTATAAAAAACCATTTTAAAGGTAATTAAAAGAGCTACAACTTTTTTTAAAACCAATATATAGTGAAAACCTTTTATTTTAAAACGGTGAAGGGTCAAAGGGCTCGTAAGAAATTTTATTTTTCTTAAAATCGTGATTTTTTAAAAAAATATGTATCTTAAGCAGCCAAACTGCTAGAATCTATCAAACTCTTTATATTAAAGTTAATTCTACTAGACGGAATACGATTAATTTTAATTTTTGTGGAAATGGCACTTATAAAACCCATTGATTTTAAAGAAAAAACCATTAGATGTTCCTCTTATTTGCATTACAGCTCACTCATTTTACTTGCAAAAGACTTTTAAAAAAAGACTTTGGCATTAAATACATCGATTAAATTTCAGACAGAATAAAAAACGGATTTGATCTTTCATATCTAGCTTAATATTGCACTTAGAACACTTTTTAAAAAACTGACTTGTTCAGTTGTCTTACCTGCTACAATTTTGATATATATATATTTGGAGATATTTGCAAAAAATCGATGAAAAACGTGAAAAAATTCCGAATTTTCAATTACCAATAACTTGAAAAGTATTAGGTTTTTTGAAAAACTTTATAGAAGAATTTTTTCTTAAAATTAGGACTTCTATCGATATCATTAGGTCTTATTTTGAAGAAAAAAATTTACACAACCGAGAAGGGGTGGCAACCACCGCCAAGGTGGATGCGGAGTTCAGATCATTTTCAGTTTTGAAGTTAAGGGTAAGATGAGCGTAATTCCAAAATTTCATGCAAATCGGTTCACAGTAAAAAAATTCGGACCAATAACTTTTCAATGACTGCACTATAATAAAAAACAAATACATATTAAAGAAAGACAAATTACAAATCTAAACTCAAATTTTAATAATTTGGTGTACGAGGTCTAAAAGTGCCCATCACACTTGCTGCATAACCTCTCTGTATGGCTAGTGAAATGCGTTGAGTGAGATAAAAGCCGACCAGAAAGTCTTGGCTCTTTTTCCTGAGACGGCGACTAAGATCACTAATGCCTTAACTCACTAAACTAAGGCCTTAGCCTCAGAGCACCAAGGACCGGCTGTTTCAGTGGCAAAAGGGATGAAGATGTAGGATGTCAATAAATTTAAATATTTATTGTATTTAAGACGAGCTGCTTCTGTAGCGGCTGATCCCGCAACCTTTATGGTATTATGTAAATAAGAAGTAGCAAAAGTATTGACACAAGTTACATTCCAAATCATAAAGCGGCCTTTATGGCATGGTACGACCGACCATCTGGTCGTCTCCCGTCGTTGCGGCTGAGGCCAGGAGGCTCAAGAAGGCTCGGAATATTCACTAAATTTAACGCTCGTTTTAGGATGTCATTCAAAGCATGGTGACGTGAAAACCAACCTGCACATCCGACACAGTTTAGACCACGGTGACCATTGGACTCAACCAGAGAACCACAAACGCACTTGTGAGGCTTACAAATATCACAACCAAGCCTCAAAGGTATTGGATTTCTCAGAGAATTGTTGTCTATAAGAGTACCAATATACGGGGAAGGTATTGAATGCAACCAAGCATCAAAATCAGGTTAGAAAATATCTTTTAACTTGGCTAAGTCCGTCCCTGTTGCTTTACTAACAAGGTGATTATATAAACGTATACAATTGATGTCTCATTCTCTTTGGCTTTTAAAATTGGCCACTTGATCGCGAATTATAGCAATCCAGGCTAGTAGCAAAGCCATGTGTAGTTGAAAAAGAACGAGTAACAGTTGTGCAGTGGGAACAAGTTACGTTAGCAGGACTACTCATAATAAAATAAAAGTAATTACGTTAGTACCTATACGTAATACGAGGAAACTTATTTCTTAAAAAAAAACAATAATAAAAACTAGTTAGTATAAGAAAAAGAACTAAATAAATTATGCAGATATGAATAAATCACAAAAAACGACAATTATTCCAAAATTTGAAATAAAAAAGTATTAATTACAAAGTTTAATGTAGACTTGGATTGAATTTTTGATCCGGTTGAAAAAAACCACCAAATAAACGTCATCGCTTCAGCACTGTTGTAATGGGGATAGATTGTTTGTTAACTTGATTACGGGAGACCAAACAGAGATCATGAAAAAGACAAAACTTTTATTACACAAAAATCACAGACAAGAAGTTGTTTTTTACACAATTTGATTGACAGGTACACATGGAGTGTAGCAAAATATCAAATTATTCTTATTATGGAAATTGGTTGCAAATAAACTTTTCCACAATTTAAAACTCATTCTTGATTCAAAAAATACTTTAAAAAGTATTTAGTTAATAAAAGAAAACAGTTAATTATTTAAAATAAATATAAATCAGATTTATCGGTATGACAACTCATGTCAGATCACTTTTTTTTTTTATTTAAATTGCTGTCGTAATATTTCTATTTCAACGTAAAAACGATACAGAGTACCTTTATTACTCTGACCAATCAAAATACTTGGTTAAAAATGATTGATTGAGTTTTTCCTAATCTCACGGATTATCCGAAATAAAGGTTAAATAAACTTTCTTTCCGGCTTCCACGTTATATCTATATATAGTTTGCTTTTATTTGATTAAGCTGCTTTCAAGTACCTATATTCTACTAGCTACCTGCCCCGGATATATACGCACCGGATGCAATAAGGAATATGCACAACTTTTAAAATATGTAATTACTAGCTTTTGCCCGCGGTTTCACACGCTCTAAATTCGGTTATCGCTATAGGAGTGAAACGGCAACTCGTAAATTATAGAAAAAAAAAGACCGAATTATTATTAACGTTTTCAAGTAGCCTATGTCTTTCCCCGAGACTCACACTATCTTCATGCCAAATTTGGCCGCGGTTCCACCTAAATTCCGTTATCGGTGTATGATTGCAACGGCAGTTTCTCAATTATCGAAAAATACTGACTCACACTTGACGTTTCCAGATAGCATTCGTCCTTCCTCGGGACTTCAACTAACTTCTTGCCATATTTCATCTAAATCGGTATTGCGGTTTAAGCGTCAAGAGGTAACAGACAGAGTTACTTTCGCATTTATAATATTAGTATGGATATATATTTATGGTGTAGGTGTAGTTTTAACCTGCCTTACTGCGTTGTCGCAGAGGTTCTGTCTGAACTTTTTTATTTGCTCTGATCCACATACCTCTAAATATCCTCATATTCCTATCTGGGGCACTGTGAGTATTCAGGTACTACCTTAGTCACTATTTAGGACACTCGGTGCTGAGGTCGCACGTGAGTCACTCACACCCTCACGCTCGAAGCCTCATGACTCGACATGCGCTGTCTCTTAGACGATATTTATGACCCTGAGGTAATACGAACGATTTGTTACCCCTTGCTCCAATACGCAATTCGTCCAAATACATGTTACAAAAAAATACTAACATACTACTTTCTATTTACCTGGTATCGCTAATGATACATAATGAATAAAGATTTTAAAGTATTTTAGTGGATTATTAACAGGTATTTCTATTATTTTATATTATTTCTATTATATGGTCTATAAGTCTGATTAGCTGTAAATACTAGGTATTTATTTTTTCATCATACTTACTTTTAAACAGTGTCATTACGTGCAGGCAAGGCAAATGCTAAACGGGCTTTTTCTTCGTAAATTTTACTTTTCTATAAGGCAAAGCAAGAAGTCATAGAACCAACGGGCGATAGTAACATATGAACTCACCGTGCGCGCTTTACGTAAAGGCCATTCTATCAAGTATTAATAAAAGCGCTATCTGTGATGCAAGATAGGAACTACGCGCCAAGCGAGCACCTACAGGTCTTAACTTCAGCCATAAATTTATAATTCATAAATTGTTTACATATCCTTTATATGCTCCCACCATAAATTGTGGTTTGGTGTGTTTATTTATTTTTCACATTATATTTTTATTTATTTACTCGTAAGTGTGGATAAAAACATTATCTGTGACACGGGCGGTACAGAAATTGCAATCTAGAATCATTATGGCCTTTGTCCTTCGGCTCTAGGCTTCTAAATAGCCACTCTAGCGTTCCTAAGAGATCGTAATCGACTGGGCGATGTAACTTTGAACTGGCGTACAATTTACGGCAAAATTATATATTTAATATCATATCATATAAAATAATATCTTTTATTTACCTTATTAACGAGTGATAACATTAAAATTCGAATAATTATGCCAACTTACAATAAATGTACTAATTTTGGGCTAAAATTATTACAATTACTTAATTAACAAATATAAAAACAAGGTGCTGTTTCAAGGCAATTGTAATCGAATATTTTGTAATCTTAATATAATCTGTCGGTATAATATATAAAAAAGAAGTTATAATTTTATAATATATAATGTACTTAGTATTTAATACAGTTAATAATAAAAAAACGCCCAAACAAAATTTAGTGTCATAATATCAGTCAGATGATTGAAAAAAAAACATTGAAAATAAAATAACTTAGGTACTACTTTATATTTCTGGTACAAAATGGCAACCCAAAATAGCGTTGTGGGGACCGCCATTTTGTGACATTTACAAACAGTCGTCTCTTGTCGTCTCGCACGCATAGACTACGTTCTCCAGTGTTTCTCGTTGTGTATTTTCTCGTGACTGTTATTGTTGTTATTTTGACTGTTCTTCTTGATATACTGACCTCTGCGCTAATGTGGACTTTTGGTGCATAATAACAATCCCAAAACGCGGTCAAACATTGAAAAGTAAAACTCGTGAACTAATTATCAAGCTACAAGAATACTTTGAGCGTGAAAGACAAAATGGCGGACCTTTAATTCCTGTCGACCAGGTCCAAGAACACATCTCTCAGGCACTTGGAGTGAGCAAACGGACGATAACAAATATTAATAAAGAAAAGTTCGGCTCATCTGGCATCGAAGAAAATATTTTTAAAATAAAGCACCTACCCAAGCTAATAGAAAAGAGGAATTGGTGGCTTGGCTGCAAAAAAGTGGCATTGACGCAAATTTATCGATGCTAAAAGCAGAGCTGATGAAATTAGTTAGTGACCATAAGCCGACAAATGTTCGATATGAAATAGATGAGTTGGCTCTGGAGTACGGTCATCGCGTTCTCCGAATTCCCCCGTACCACTGCCAATACAATGCCATTGAGCTAATTTGGGCTCAAATTAAGATTAATAAGATTATGCAAGCCGTCATAATACTTCTCCATTGTATAGCATAAAAAAGATGAAGATGCTTTTAAAAGAAGCATGCGAAAAAGTCACAAGAGATGACTGGATGATGGTGGTTGAAAAAACTAAAAAGATTATATTTGATGACTTTGACCGCGATATCCGTATAGATACTATGATTGACAATAATATAATTATACACGTTAGTGAAGATGAGAGCGAATTGTGAGATTAAATTGTTTGACATAGTCTTCATTGTTTAAGGCCTAAAACTATGTATTTCATAATATACATTTTCCAACAAATATAGCATTTTCATTTTTTTCCCTTCGTTACATTCAGAAATTACGATTCAATTCAATTACTTGATTCATTAAAAAAATATTTACATTGTGAATATTTATTGAATATATTGAAATATAATTCCTATAAAAAATAACAACATATAAATTAAATTGAATAAATATGCATAATGAATGCAATAAATAACGTTACTAAATATTATGAATGGTATTTATTGTACATCACTAGTCATGACGAATTGACAGGTGTCAGAAACGCATTCTTTTTAATAGTTATAAGTGGAACGCTAACAAGAATACTGGCTATATTAGGAATTTGTGTAGGTTATATTACAAAAATAATTGGGATTTGCTGATGTAACTAAATGAAACCTAATTAGTTTTTGGAAGCTTACATGTATTAAGACTCACACATTAAATTTTAATTTCTGTGAAACGTGTTTTTAATAAAAAAAATATAATAAAAAATGACATTTTTTCTTTTAGTTATTATAACTCACTAACTAACCGTCCTGTTAGGTTAACAGAATTTGACACCATTTGGAATGTGAATAAATATAAAAATATTTTAACAAACAGTGGAATTTTTCTCGTTATACCACACTAGTTATACACTAAATTACGTAGAGCGCAACTTTTCTACAGTATATAAGTAAACAAACATAATTTAATAATTTATAAATCACAAATACATATTACAGTAACGAACTGGAACTAAAAGGATTCTGAAGGAACTCCTCAACCCTCATTCGTCTGTTATTTATTTTCTCTCCCTCTTCATTATTGTGATCATCAAATTCGGTCACATATTGAGACCCGGGTTAATTAATCGGAGATTTTCTCTCTTCTAATACAGAAAAAACAAATGATTTTCCTCCTTCTATTATTCACTTTCCTTTAATATCTACATTTATATAAATATGTAGTATTGTAGATATGTAGTGCGATGAGTTCGCTGAAAGCTTATAAGAAAAGTAAATTACTACGAATACATATTACTACGCAATTTGTCAACAAATTTATAATAAAGTTACTACTGTACCTTGCCAGCAGACTGCTGTTTCTTGGTAAGTGGTGAGTTCCTTTTTAAATAGATAGAGAATAGAGTATACGTAGAGTACGTGAATGTGTATAAAATTCATAAGTTAGGATGGAGCTTCCTGTAAATTGCAATTTATCAAAGCTGACTTTTATGGATGCAAACTGTTACAAAGTTATAAACTCACCTAGCGATCACGATCAGTAGGTCGTACATCTTTCTCAAAAATTAGCTATTTAGGTTGTCTAATAATTCGTGTTTGAGATGAATTTGTGACTATTGTTGCCAATAATAACGTTACTACATACTGACCTATATAATCTATGATTAATAATAATTATTGTGTGTGCGTGTAAGCGTAAGTGTGTGTCTACGCCCTACTAAAATCGGTATTAACTCGGCTAATACATTGCATAACATACAAACATACACGCAATAAACCCTTTATGTTAAAATTAATCTTCATCATCATCCAATATTTGTCCACTGTTTTTTTTTATACCACTAAGGTGGGAAAAAATCTTACGGTCCGTCTGATGGTACGCGAACACCGTAGCCTATGGACGTTAACACCAGGGGTATCACTCGTGCGTTGCCAACATTTCTGAAATCTAATAACTTCTTTCTTAAAGAACCATTTCGGATCTAAAGTGTGAGAATGAATTCCCTGCCGATGGCGAGTAGTGTGATGATAGAAAGAAGAAGTGAAGAAGATGGTAGAAGAAAAGTAGCCGTGGGCATTATTTCGAACAATTCCTGAGATTACATCCCATTAAACAAGCGGTAGAACGCACGCAGGGAGGCAAAGTCTCTCTTAAACACAAATCGTTTTTAAGAACCACTCCCAGATTTCCAGGCATTTCCGCCTTTTTTGAATGTCATCTGTAAACAATGCAAATTGACGTCTCATACTGCGATTTCAAATACACAATTTCCACTTCAATGCTCATCTACCCCAGAGTCCATCAGCTCGCAGTATACGTGAGTTAGTTATTAAACGTCGAAAGAAGTTGAGCATTGATGTAATCAATATAATTACTTACATATAAAGTAGTTCGTATGAACCTTATAAGTAACATTCAGGTACTACATAAGTTGCCGTTAAGGAGATCCAATTAAAGGTTACACGTGAATCTTTCAACGCTCGAGGTCACATTAAGTCGACATGCGATCTATGTCTGACGGGATTTATGACCATTGCCTAAGGTATTGTTGAAAAATTACTTTACATTATTTTTGCTCGTATTAATAATGCTATAAATACCCCCATATATATGACTAGCTTTCCACCTACGACTTTGCTCGTATACACTTTAAGATTTGTACAGTTGGTTTAATAAACAAAATGTAAAGTAATACACTTATTGTCACTTCCTTAACGTTCTATCATGCAAAGATGCAATCAATAGATTAAACTATAGCCAGGACTTGAACCTGCAACTCGTTACATTCCATGTAAGTGCTTTACCAATTGAGCTATCGAGGCACAAGTCTGGCTGTTGAAAATCCCACCTACATAATTGTCCTGGAAATACGCTCGTTACGAAATTCACATGAAACTCCAAGTGGCATAAAATTCTAGTACAATTAGGTTCTAAATTCTAAAGTTTACTTCGGAAACTATGCTTACAACATATAATAAAACTGTACTCCAAATTTATTATTATTATACTTAGCGAATTGAGCTCAGCTATTGCTATGGCCTTTCATGCTCTTAGAAATTGAATTTCGGTAAAACCTCTTACACAAAAAAATGTGTCACATCATTTTCTGTAAAATATTTGTAAACTTTGAGTGTAAAGTTATATTATTGCTTCGCAGCTAGACGCTTCGGAGTTGAGTTTCGAAACATCTTTTTTTTTAACGATGCTTACAATACAAAATCAACTCGTCTTCCAAATCCCAAATTTCTATGCTAAGCAATTTGGTGATGATCATTCAGTCAGTACAGTTTTTTGCACACAAACTTTGCCATTCTCTTTCTCCTCTTCAGGCATGTTTCAATAATTGTGTTAAAGAACATTTACATATGTATTCGGTTTTAGGTAAAGTTGAGCAACTGCCCTTCTCCCCTTAAGGATTAAATTTTAAAAACTCCGAAAGCTTTGTTTGATTAATTGTATTGGATATCATTATTAACGGCTTTTAAGAAAATTTACAAAAAAAAATTACTATTTTCCACATTATGTTTGCCATCTCTATGAAATACATTACGTTTCATCGATTGTGATAAAGAACATGTACACCTAATTTTAAGTAGACTTCAGGATAAAAATATCATTTCCCATACAAAATTTGCTACCCCTTGTAGGGAGAACTACAGGGGCTGAATTTTTAGAAACCCCAAAACACATAGTTTTTTTTTTTTTAATTTTAATGTCTTAATAAGCATATTTGCCTAAATTTCGAGTAAATTAACTATCTGGTTCACTTTCCTCCTTAATAGTTGAATTTTAAGAAACAACAAAAAGGGTTATCGTTTTTGTAATGGAGAGCATTAATATTTAGTTACAAATAAATTTGTTTACAAAAATATTATTTACATTACAAACTGTGTCATCCCCGTTCTCCTGTTGAGGGTTCAATTTTGAAAAACCCGAAAATACGTGTTTTATTAATTAAGTAGTAGAATATTTATACTGAGCTTAAATATAATTTTATCTAGAAGTTATACAAATTTTGCCACCTTTTTAGGCCGTTGAAAAAAAATTTCCAAAAAAAAACGGATTGCGCTCTGGGAGTGCCGGCAGAAGTGAAAACATACTAGCTATTTAATTCCAATCACTTCGTATACATATTTATTTATTATCAATAATAATTTTTGTTTATTTACTTTTTTGACGTTATAATTGACATCTCAATCGGTCATAGAATTGAAATGCCATATTTACGACGCATACGTCATATTTAATTTTAGGGCACCAATGTCCTTTACACATGATTCGCGCTTAACATTCAAATATGTTACAAGACAACTCATACGTCATATTTAATTGTACAGAACCAATGTCCTTTACACACGATTCAAGCTGAACATTCAAGTTACAAGACAACTCATACGTCATATTTAATTGTACAGAACCAATGTCCTTTACACACGATTCAAGCTGAACATTCAAGTTACAAGACAACTCATACGTCATATTTAATTGTAAAGAACCAATGTCGTTTACACACGATTCAAGCTTAATTGTACAGAACCAATATCCTTAACACACAATTCGCGCTTAGCACTCAAATATGTCACAAGACATGTCTGTATCTATTGTATATTTTTGAGAAATATTCTACCTATATTTCTCAATAATGTAATAAGCTATTTTTTTTTTATACCACTAAGGTGGCAAATAAGCCTACGGTCCGCCTGATGGTAAGCTGAAGCCTGATGGTAAGATGGTAACCTTAGCCTATGGACACTTGCAACACCAGAGGCAACACTCGCGCGTTTCCGACCCTTCAGAAATCCAATAACTTCTTTCTTGAAGAACCCTATACTGTAGTCCTTGGAGAAAACCTTAGCAGGGAGCTCATTCCACAACCCAAGCGTTTGCGGGAGGAAGGTTCTCTGAAACCGCACTAAAAGCTATACTAAACGTAATATATTACTATGCCACTACTACTACGGAACTGGTCTATCTTTCGACTATTTTCTTTGACACAACCTAACATAATAAATAAAGATTGTTTATTTATTTTCCTATAAAATCACCTATTGACACGTCAACTCATAGATACACCTTCTAACCAGTGTAACGTAAGCTATGCTTTACAGTTATTTTTATCTCACATCGTATCGTATTGTATCGTATAACATTTTAACATATGAAATCCGCACTTTCATTATTATAAATAATAATGTTGGTTTATTTACTTTTTTGACCTGAATCTGTCATAGAATTAAAATCCCATATCCAACCTCCCTGTACTACTCATAATCGCCAGATACTAGTAAACTAACATTATTTAAAAAAGCTGACGCGAGTTCCTTTTTACGAATTTTCTATGAATTGTCCTTTTTTGAAGTTTAAAGCCAAAGAAGTTTTCACTTTAAAATTATAATAGGCATGGCATGATGGTTTCCGTCTTGCGAATTTTTATGGCGTGGCATTATGGTTTCCGTCTGACGATGAGTCTGATTTGAGTTTATTATTTTTTACCCAACACAAAAACTAAACTAATGTAAATAAATAAATCTGACGCGAGTTCTGTCTTACGAATTTTCGATTAGGACACGTGACCGCTAAAGAAGTTTTCACTTCAAAAACTAAAATTTGACTACAAACATGATACCATGTTCCCAATCACTAAAATAATTTTGCGTGTGCATAACAACTTACTAAAATTTCATTACTATCGGTTTACCTTTATTGCGCGTTCCGACTCGCACTCAATTCTGTCCGACTCGCACTTGATCATTTTTTTTTTCTTAGAAATATTCCCCGGCTTGTTACCTTTTCTTATCGGATGGCTACGCGTTACAAAGAACACACCGCCCATGTTTCAGGTCTCTACAATCAGCGGTTTAGGCTGTTCGATGCTGTGTCAGTCAGTCCTTCAAGACAAAGCATTTTATATCGGTAATAGACGGTATTATTTTGTTTTTATACCAGTTTTTAGCTATCTGTATGTATGTACATAAGTAAATATGGTATCTATAAAAAAATTAAGAGTTTCTATTAATTTAATTAATGTAAAGTATTGGATTTTAAACTGTATATTTCACAATCTCTGAAAAGGTTTGAAGCAAAAGACCGAGAACCTGATAAAAAATTGCTACTTAAGCATCGTTAGACCTTATTTTGTTCAAAGGCCCAAGCGTCTCTCTCACATATATGTTAAAAGTAATAAGTAAATGTTCAAAGCTTAAAATTTAAAAAGATTTGGGAAGGTTTCTTAACAACTGTTTTGGTCAAATTAAGTCCACAAATTGAACTGGACCCTGGGGCTTGAGTGTGAATTATGGCCCAAATTGGCTTCGGTGAAGTTAGGCTGTGCCCCAACAGTGGGGATTTATAAGGCTAGTAAGGATTAGTCAAATTAGCAGAAAGTACGAATTCGTATTACCAATTATTTGTAGAACCAATTTAAAGTATAGACAGGTACATATCGAATAGAATCCGTTCTGAGAGGCATTCAATATTCATAGGTGTAATAAAGCTGCAATTTCAGATATCACTAGATCGTCTTCGGAATACAAAGCGATCACATTAAGCTTCCACATAGAATTTTAGTCAACTTAGAACTTTCTTCTTAGTAACAGAAAGACTATAATAGTTCATTATTCAAAAGGCGAAACTAAAAAAACCTTTACCAAACCTTACTGAATATATTGGTAGACAATATTTGTACTGCCAATCATACAGTAAACAATGAAAAAGATTTTTATTGCGCCATATGTACATTTTTTTTTATACCACTAAGGTGGCAAACAAGCTCGCTGTCCGCCTGATGGTAAGCGCTTATTGGGCCTATGGACGCTTGCAACACCTGGGGTAACACTCGAGCGTTACCAACCCATCAAATATCTAATAACTTCCTTGTTGAAGAACCCCATGATGTAGTCCTTAAAAAAAGCCTTGGCAGAGAGCTCACAACACACCCTAAGCGGTTGCGGGAAGAAGTTTCTCTGAAACCTCATTTTTTATTTTATTTATTTATTCATAGAAAACACAGGTTGACATATAATTTTCTTTGCACACTTGAACTCAATTGAGTTTGTTTGGGTACTGCACATTCATCTATTAGTTATTCAGATGTATAGATAATAGTGTTATCTAATTTTTATATATGATAATATAAATAAAAGTGTAACAAGATAACTATTTCTGAAAGCAGATATACAATATTTTTTAGCTTACTATAACTAACTATATTTAATTTTTGCTAATACTATTAACACATAAATAACTAGATGTTGGTGTATTACAATGTTTTATACTATTACATGCACCTCTGTATGCCACGACCCGTACCATAGCTCTGATATTGGTGAGCGTACGACAATACAATGTATATTATCTTTGTTAGTATGCGAGCATTCCGTCGTTAAAAGATAAAGCACGTTTTAAGATATATCACGGACGCTAAGCAGGAAGAATTTCGTTAAATGACCGAACACTATTCACGCTCGCACAGATGCAATGACCGACCGCTGTCATCATAAATTACTACTATTTTGACAGCTGACACAGGCTGAAAAATGAAAGGTCAATGTACGAAATTCTTCCTGCTTAGCGTCCGAGCTATAGGTGTAGTAATGTATATGTTATGGACCAAGTGATTAATGAGGGCATTATTTACAATGCCCGAGCACTATGAATAATGACATGTCAAATCGGGCCATGTAATTAACAATCATTAAACCTTCATTATTTACCACATTGTCTGGTCATTATGAATAATGCTACGTGACTTTTGTGCAATTTGATAATTTAGGTATGTTTGACAGGGCGCGGGGAGCAGGAACAAACATGTGACACGCTCTAACAAATCAGGGCCCGCTAAAATGGGAATATACAGTGTGAAGAACTGGTGAGGAAACAAATTAAGATCCAAATCCAATATCCCTTATGTGGAGAACAGGAAAAAAATATTATGCTTCATAGGGAGCTCATGAACAGGCTTTAAGTAATTTGCAGAAACAAGCAAATAATATGCCAGATGCTTCTAACGCTGAGTTTCCTGTGGCTAAAATATTATTTAAGCGCGCTGATTAGGCAGTTGGCAAGTTGTGACCTTTGCATACGATCCTCGCGTTTGTGTAACGTGCTGAGGACGCGTGGACCAAAAACGCGCGTCGGCAGCGCATTAAAAAACGTCGTGCTCGAGCTTGCAGTTACTAAATACGGTTATCGGTGTACGATTTCAACGGCAACTTCTAAATTATAGAAAAAAACTGACTCACGCTTGAAGTTTTCAAGTAGCCTATGTACATTCTCGGAACTCAAACTATCTCCATGCCAAACTGCGGTTTAAGCGTGAAGAGGTAACAGGCAGACAGACAGAGAGAGTTACATTCTCATTTATAACATGAGTATGGATTTAATATTTAAGTCGTGCTTGTTCTTATACTGATTTTATAATAGTACTAGCTGTCCGTCCCGGCTTCACACAGATAGACTTTTATTGTTTGGGATAAACGTAGAGTAAGGCTACGTTCAAACGGCGCAATTTTTCTCGTATACCGTATGCGAGATTTTATCGTATATCAAACAATTTTTGTATGGCAATTGTATGGTAAAATATATATTTTTAACCATAAACCTATTTTTATTCTCAAAGTTTTTTTTTTTAATAAAGTCAAACTATTCAATGTCGGTTGCGTCCGCTGCTTAAGAAGGGAGGGAGCAAGTAGCCGACCGTGCGTATGAGCCAATCACGGCTGCTCGGCGCGGTTTTCTATTAGTATAATATACTATTTTATATTTCTATTAATATCTTTTCAATGAAATATCCGATTTGAATATTTCAAAAAGTAATCTACAGGTATTGAGACAGTCTTGAATACAAAATGATTTATTTGGATAAGGATTAATACCAAGGTATAGATAACATGGTCTGATTTTGGTCGGCATTTCTATCTACTTTTTAAATGTAAAAAGAAGTAATAATATGATTACAATAGTTCGACATATGTTATCGGGAAGTTTTTTATAAATATGTGCAGATATGTTTATTAATATTGTAGATCATTTTTTTGTTCTATCATCAATAGTTTCCGCAGCGCATGCGATGAAAGACATTTTCTTGCAAATTTTCTTACCCCTTCAGTTACATTATTGAAGTTTAAGTAGGGATCCCTAATTTTTCCTAGTAACAATTATAGCCTACGTTACTCAGGAATAATTTTTGAAATTGGTCCTGTAGTTTTTGAGTTTATTCGTTACAAACATACAAAAATACAAATCTTTCCTTTTTATAATATTAGTGTAGATTGGCAAAAAAATATGTCACACATAAAATAATTATTACTCTGCCCAATAGGTCATGGGCATTATTCATAATACCAGGTCAATGTAATTTTTTCTTTAGTTTTTATCATATTGCCCCCTTATATTGGTCATTTAACAAACAGCCCGGGCATTATGAATAATGTCCATCACTTGGTCCACTACATATACATGATACACAAGTTAGTCTGTTATGGATGACGTACCTATACGTATCGCATTTTCTTATCTTACCTTTGTCTTATACAGCAGTTTTGTGAGTTTAAAGTTTTTTTATTGTTATTTTTTTTTATATTAGTATATGATTTATTCTATCATATTAATGTTGTATTTTTTAAGTACTTGTTTTACAATTTAAGACGCTAGGTTGTTTCTTATTTCAAATGGCAATTTAATTATTTCGTCAGCTAATATATGAGTACTTACTCTGCTTCCATAGTAGTTTGAGAACTTTATTAGTTGTATTTTGCTTTTCTAACTTAACCTTGTGTTTTTATTTTGCTGCCTAGTTGGTAGTTCAGAAATTTTCTGAAATTGTTCGGTTAATAGTTCACATTTAAAGAGTTCATGAATAGGTAGTAGACTGTTGTGTTGAAATAATTGTAAATAATTATTTTTATATTTCTCTTTTATTTTTGTGCTGACTATTTGTTTTATTATTCTTATTTTTAGGTTGCATATTTGGTCTAGGTAACTTTTTTTTTGTTATACCACTAAGGTGGCAAACAAGCTTACCGCTTACCGTAGCCTATGGATGCTTGCAACACTAAGGGTATCACTCGCGCGTTGCCGACCCTTCAGAAATCTAATAACAGTATATGGGCAGGCTCATCCGATGGTCAGCCAGTGTAGTGCCAAGCGTGCCATTGAAGCCTAATTGAGGTTCTAAGTGTGAGGATTAATTCCCTGCCGATGGCAAGCTATGTGATGGTAGAATGTAGCCGTTGGCATCATTTCGAACAATTCCTGAGTAAACTTCCCATCATACAAGCGGTAGAACACACACACAGGGAGGCATCGTCTTTCCTCAGACTTAAGGGTTCGATACGGTTTGTGAGTTTGGGATCGTTGACGGTTCTCTCAGACCGTCATTGAATCGAGTCAAAAGGGCCAAGCTGGTATCCGGGTGCACCCGCCCAGAGATGGCAGCAGTACTCCACATGTTTTCCTTCACCGAAATATCACTAAAGTAAACGAGCCATGTACTTAAGACATTAAGAAGAAGACTAGTTGGTACATGCCGCACTCAGACCTCCACCCCGGGCAGACGTTTTAACTCATGATTAAAAGGATTTACACTCAGTTTTTGGGATATTTCTCTAAAATTTTTAAATCCTCAGAGATAAGAGAATTATGTTACGGAACACACCTTCACAACGGCGTAACATAGTATATAAGTAGGCATAAACAATTGTTAGTAGGTATAAGGTTTGTATTGTATAAATAATTTTGTCTCATGTTCTGTAGGTTCGTGAATATTAATAAGTAAAATGTATTGTATCGTTAAATACAAAGTTAGGGCACGTTTTTTGCTTGTACATTCCATTAGAAAGTGTCTTAAGCCTACATGTGCAAGCGGGGAACGTGCGGGGTGAGAGGAAATGGTTCAGATGTTGTCAGAAAGAGGCCCTGGACCAAACGGCGGCAGTTCTACGTGATTCACGCACAAGGCACCACCTCTCCTCTGTGGTGTTAAATTAGTGTACAGTACTGTTGTCACATTATAAGTTGTGTACATATTTTCCATAGTTTCATTCCCTCGCACCAAAATCTACCCCGCGCCAAAAATTATTACTTTACAAATTACGTGAAATGAATTTGTAGTAGATCCCTGTTTGTGCGAACGTGAATTTTGTGTAATTTCTCTACTTTCATTGTGGATTTATTATAAATGTCTGATCCATTGCAATGTAAAAAAAAAACGTTTAACGCAGTAAATCCCATGAGATCTCTCGACCTTACTAAAGAGTCTCCTATGTCCTTCATGATCTAGTCAGCTATCACTGTGCCAAACTTCAGCTCAATTGTATGTCTGAGACACAGGGAGGAAAAAGAAGTAACGGGAGGAAGCGTATATTAGGGTAATTTATTTTGAACATAAATTTAATTAATAATCGA
Organism: Apoda limacodes; assembly: GCA_946406115.1. Lineage (NCBI taxonomy): Eukaryota > Metazoa > Arthropoda > Insecta > Lepidoptera > Limacodidae > Apoda > Apoda limacodes. The sequence continues at coordinate 25,745,390 of OX291555.1, read as the reverse complement.
ATGTCTTTTACTGCTAACTATTACTACGCAAAATATTCAAAAAAAATATGGACGTGTGCGTAACAAACTATCCAATAACATATTGATATTTGCTAGTACCCCCGCCAATATGAAGGGCAAGGGCACTACCTACCTTTTCTTGAAGCACTCAGTTGTTTTTTTAAACCCTCATAACTTGGATCTGGATAAAAGAAATTTTGGGGATATGATATTCATAGTGGACTTATACTTCGGGTTTTTTCTCTTATACTTTAGATCTTACCTTCTATCTAAAAAACCCCGATTTCGTCACTCACTACTGATGATCTTCAAAGTTCTTAGGGTATTTCCTGAAATCCTCAAAAGCTAAAATTGAGTTCGTAAGCTAGTATTAATACACAAACAACATAAAATTCTAAATCTAAGAAATTTTTCCCCTCAACCTATTAAACCAGGAAAGGAAGTTCGTATGAGACTTCCGCAGATTTTGTTGCTGGAAGGTCTGAAAATTGATAAAGGAATTCCTTGTTACAAATAATAAAATACTATGTACTAAAAATTGTGTAACTGTGTATTGAAAATATCAATAATTATTATGATTTTATAATTCTACATTGTTGTAAGTTATATTTACACTTATATAAATTATTGGTATTAAAATGTAATAGATGAAGCATTCTTCTCGCAGAGGAATAAGTGTCCTTCTTCGCACTGGATGTCGTCAAAAAGATCCGTGCCCCAAGAAACGCCACCACATTTCTGATAGGTGTTATAGTTGTTGGGCTCTCCCGGGGCCCAGACCTCGTATCCCGCTTCAGATATAGTTTTATCTGTAACAAAAAAACTTAATAGCAACTTTTACTTGTTTTTACGCGTATGCATACATAGTTTTCAGTTTTACTAATGTACCTAACCATTATTAATATTGTGAGTAGCACACGGTAACTAATGAATTAAAATCGAAGTGTAAAATCAAATTGCCAGTAGCGATTTTAAAGTTAAATTCTGTCCGCGGCTTCGACCGCTCTAAAGTCGGCCATCAGAGTGGAGTTCCTATCGCAGAGCCTTGATTATAGTAAGAAAGTTTGCAAGCTATAGCGGTATAGTGTCGGTTTTTCATCTCTTTAATTATCCCTGTGTACAATTTCAGTCTAATTAAATAAAATGCTCCGTTATGATGATCAGGGAGGACAAGCTAATAAACTTACTTTCGTAGTTATAAATATGGATGATATTTGGACTAAATTGACATCCAAGATTAACCATAAATTAATTTATATCGTTTGGAAGCCTTTTTTAAACGGATTTAAAGTTAACATTTATTTTAAATACCGCACGTTCTATTAAATAACAGTAGAAATAAAAATAAAATTTATGAATATTTTACCATCAACAGTTATTCATTTACCGTTAACAGTTAAAATGATTTTTTACTCAATTATCACCAAAGGCCGACTATGCATTAATTTATATCGTTTGCAAACGTCGTCAGCGAAGTTAATTTTAAATACTGTTATACTAATTTGGAGTACAAATTCATTATAGAAATAGAAAAAAATAAGGAATATTTTACCATCAACTACAGTTATCCACTTGCCCTGCAAATATCGGAACCCAATAGCCACGGCATAAAGATCATATCTTCTCATGATAGCATGAGCTGCCTTATCCGAGAGTATCTTCTTGACGACTTTAGCTTCTTCGCGACTGTTAATGACAGCAAGATGCCCTCCCTCTTCCGTACATATAGCTTGCGATTCGTCCCAGGTTTTAGGGGTAGTGTGCAACTTGTAGGCACTCCTAATGTTTGCATAAACTATGTAATCTGTCAAGAGACATACAAATCTATGTTTATTTTATAGACTTTTTTACGAACAGCATTTTAAATAAGTGCTAAGAACCTTAGAGATTAAGTATGAGTATCAGCTGTGCCGACTCCGAAGTGACATTCTTGTGGAACCTTAAAGTATGAGTATTAGCTGTGCCGACTCCGACATGATACTCTTGTGGATCCTTAAAGATTAAGGAAGCCAACAACTATATCGCAAAAATTCAGACATTTTGGAGTTTGTACATGTCTTAAAAAAAGACCAGTATCCCTAATATATGAGACAGACCATGGATGGGTAAGCGCAGTATGGGTCGTCCCCATCCAGGTGGACTAAAAACCTAAAAGGGTAGCCGGAAGAGGCAGGATGAGGAAGGTGAAGGACCGAGAGTGGTTGCGCTATTTGAGAATAAGCTAACTGAATAAGATAGCTGTTATGGTTTTACAATGATTATGATATTGCTACTAAAACATTAGTTATTAAGTTTAATTGTAACAACTGTTTGCTTTCCCAAATAAAATAAAAATAAGCTGTTAAAATAATAATCAAAATAACCTTAATAATATGTTTTATGTTCTATTCCAAAGTAAATATAAGTCTATTTCAAGGTTTATTTGGATGGCTTTTCTAACAAATTTAATTCTTTGTTTAATATTCTTTTTTATCGTCTATATAACCTTAAAATCAAATGTAGACTTGTACGGACTAAGCATATAGCCTAAAAAAGGGCCATGAGAACATTCATTAATTTAAAATAAAATTAGTAGTGCATTTTTAACAGATACGAATTATTACCTGTTTTACTACTCTTTTCGCAAATAAAGAAATACGGCTTGTCACACTCTATGTCATCGAGGTACCGTTGTCCCCAGAACACGCCGCCGCAGTATTGGTTGTGTCCGCAGTTGTTGGGTTCCCCTACGCCCCAGTCACTGTACCCCGCCTCAACCAGAGTTTGCCCTGCCGTAAATATAGCCATGTATATATTGTTAATACACCACAAAGGTGGCAAACAAGCTATTGACACTAGGGCAATACCCTCGTGTGACCGATTCTTAATAAATACAATGCTAACCTAAGTATTTACTAGTAAAAGCAGCGAAACTGAAAAAGTTACTATTGAAGAAATTATACAAAGAGTACAGTAAGAAAGAAGTTGGCAATGGATTTTTTAATTTATATCGCCATTCTAGAAATATTTTATCAGGCTCAATTATTACACTACACCCATGCATCATATATGATATGTTCGTATGTGATACATTGAACACGCTGTTAACAAAATGTATTTTGAACGCTCGTGCATCACAGGTAAGCATTATTTTTAACGCATTATCATATAAACTACATTAACAATAGGTAATAAAATTAAAAGTAAAAAAATAAAATTTGCATCTTACATGTTTTTAAGCATTAAAAATAGTAAAAGTGGCAATTGCTTAACATATTTTATTTATATTTGCGTATCTCTTTTATAATAGCTAACTTTTTAGGCAAATGTTTGGTTTTTAAGTTTTTCTATATAGTTTTTATTTTTGCTATTTCATGAAAAAAAATCATTTTTTTTCAAAAATAAATTGCTTCGAAAAGCTCGGCCGCCCAGGAACTAATCCTGGTATGAGAAACTTGGTCTGTCATCACAAATCTAACGAAACTATAATGATCAAAACTCATTCGGATGATACAAAGCGAGGAATAAAGATAATCAGAAACACACACACACACATACACACACATATAGATAGGGATGATAAACAAAACCCTCTTCAGTTGTGTACAAAAATGGCAAAGAGAGAGCAGAGCAAGAGGTTATCAAGAACACTCACGTTGTAAAACGACAGATAGGGTTTACTGAGGTCGTTTTTGGATAACCTTGCCAGCTATTCACATATTAATAACAACTTACAATTTTAGACTAGTTTAATGGCCTACGTTAATTAATACTAACCGTTAACAGTCTTCCATTCTCCGTCCTCAAATCTAAATCCAATTCTAACGGATTTCTGGCCTTTTTTCTCCAGCAGTTGAAAAATATAGTTATCGTTAAACATTGCTTGTATCACCTCAGCTTCTACCAAACTATTGATGACTGCAAGTTGAGCCCCCTCATCAAAACATGTCGCTGTTGCTTCATCCCAGGTCTAATAGTCTGTGTGCAACTTGTAACTACTTCCTGATGTGGGGTGGTATATATAATCTGTTAAATAAATATACACTTGCATTAAACTATTATCTCAACTTGTTTTATTTAATTGTGTGCACTTGTGCCTTTATTGCTATTAAAAATTCTCAATGGCCAATTAAAAGTTGAAGAAGATGAGCACATTTTTGGTATTTTAATTAAATGTACGTCTAAATACTTACGTTTAATTAATTAAATTAAATTAAAAACCAATTAATTTATTAATTCATCTCTTGGTCCCATTATAATCACATTAATATTTCAAAGGCAAAAGTTTGTGAGTGTGTATGTTTGTTACATTTTCACGCTCAAACGGCTGGACCAATGTTGATGAAAATTGATATGAAGTTAGTTGACACCCTGGATTAACACATAGACTACTTTTTGTTCCGGAAAATTTAAAAGTTTCCCGCGGGAAATACTGGAAACGAACTATGGCTTGCTATAACAAACTTTATTAGTATAATTAAGGAGTTCCGCGCTAAAAACCCAATTTAGGGACCCACCCTACTAGCAAAAATAATTTATTACCAGCTATCCCATTAATATTATAAATTCTAAAGCTAAAGCTTCAACCACTAGATGGATTAGGAACCACTGAACCAATTTAGATGAAATTTGGTACAATAAAATTTGAGTCCCATGGAAGGAAATAGGCTATTTTACAGTTTGGAAAATTTAAATGTTATTGTGGGAATATGTATAAAGTTTGTTAATCAATCCCACCGCAACGGAGCATGCAATTGAGCTGAAATTTTGAACGGAGATAGTTGAAGATACGGCAAGGACAAAAAAAATTATCCCGGAAAATAACAATTTCATATCAGAAAATTTCTATATCAAAAAAATTATAACATTATGTAATGCCACAAAATCAAATGTGATTATTAAACTTACTCATTACTAAGCATATTTTTCATGTACCTAAGTATTAAGTAAATTTTTGCTTTTATACGACATAATTTAAGATTGCCGTACGAATATTTGTGATTGTCTTCGAGAGTCATTCCCTGGGTCAATGGAACCATATTATTGTATTCTACATTACATTTGCAATGTTTCAAATCAATACTACAATAAAATAAGCATTGATCGACTTCTAAGATTTGTTTTTATACATAGTTAGTTATAGGTGAATTTAAAAACAAATGTGTTAAATGAAGTGACCTTCTTTTGAATTCGTTCCATTTTGAATTTTTATTTGGTAATCCACCGAATGCGCCTCACTCATCGCAACAAGGTTGAGTCCTGAAAAAATACTTAATTATAAATATGTCTATTTATTAATATGTTTAAGCATTTTATAAGTTAATCACTTATTAGTCAAATGAAAAATTATACCAGTCGTATGCTACATCTATTGGACTGTGATAAGTAGTATACAAAAAATTTAAAATAAAGTAGCAATTAAATTTTTAATTTTAATTTTAGCAAGAAAAAAATATTTGACTTCAAAACTCAACTAAAAGGTAAAAAATAACGTGTTTTTTTCGATTTAAAGTCAAATGCTTAAAATTTGCAGTAATAGTATACTAAACATTTTCTATCGACATCCGACTTCAATGCAAAAAAACTTAGCATAAAGTTCTATCGGTATGTCTGCTTTAGCGGGTTATTTTTTTAACACTGCTCCTTATGGCACGTTACAATTAAGTTGATTAGCTGTTGAGGGCAGGACTAAAGTACCTACTTAGATCGCACCCCGAATGCTGACCACATCTCAGCCATGCATGTAGTGTAGTGGGGGTTTTCTTGTGCTTTTGACAAAGACCATTTCTACATTTTTGACGCTTGTTGCATATACTTAGATTACTTTTATTTAGTTTAGTTTCAATAATCTGCTTTTATTACTTTTTATTAATTATTAAATTTCAGTATGATTATGGAACCTAAATTTATTATTAACTATTTAATAAAACACCTGTCAACTTTTTATCAATTTTTAATTGTAAAATATCTGTTATTACTTCCGGAGCCGAATGAGTTATAGTTTCATGACGATGTCTGTACGGACGGATCGTGTGTCTGTATGTGTTTTTGGTTATAAATTGGCGTCTTTTCTAAATTGTTTTTGAGATTTGTAAAAAGTGTAGCTCTTCACAGGTTACACTTAAGTTTTTTTTTTATTTCGTGCTCTTAATCGTATGAAATATTCGATAGGTCTTTGAGTGCAACATTTTCCTCGGGTGTATACTCTGTGATATATGAAAATGTTGTGTACTTTACACACACTTTACCTTCTTACTTTTTAACCGCACGCAGTACGCAAGCAGTCTTTCGTCTATTCATTCTAATGATAAACAAAACTTATAATTGATTTGTATAATAACAGCTCAACATATTAAATTAGAAACAACTCACCCGCAAATACACAAAAAAAAGAAACGAATGTCTTCATTGTGTTAACAAAACACTAACTAGGTATATGATGGTGATCGATCAACAGTTTTTTATTTAATAAGTCATAATGAAGAAGAGCACGTTAATATACTTAAGCAAATTACCTACCACTACTTATCGTCATGACCTTACGAGCGCTCTTCCAGTAAAAGATAAACAAAAACCCAATTTCGTTTGTTTAAAAAGAGTTATATTAAAAACTATTGATAAGAAAGAGCTCGACTTCAGATAATTAACTTACCTAGATCTCGATTGCTCTTAAATTTTTGATCATTTCATCTATATTGGTTCTTCTGGATATAAGCCTCCTCTATAGAGCCCCATTTCTCGCGGTCCTCTGCCTTTCGCTTGGACGTCTGGTTTCAAAGTAACCGGACAACGAATACAAATATGTTCATAAATATTCCTTTTTTTAAATACATATATATTATACATAAATAACACGACATCACGAAACAAGACAAACACAAATCTTGTGCGGGAATCGAACTCACGCCCCTTGATTCAGCAGTTGGGTCACGGAGACGATATCAATCAAGGTCATGGCTGCTCCGACGCCCATCGATCCTGCGACAGACGTGACTAGCTCACTGCCACTCCAGTTTGCTGATTATGCGAGTTATATCGGTGACTTTAATTGTAAGTGACAGAACATTTCTCGCTCCATCGCGTGCTGTTCAACTTTGAACTTGTAGACCAGCACCGCTATAAGTGTCCTTGTTTTAACAGCTTAAGTCATGACAGGTGAGACGCACTGGTCAAAGACGCGGCGTTTGTGCAAATTTTACACCTAAAAAAATATTTTGGGTGTAAAATAATTAATAATTAAATATTTGAAATGCAACTTGCTTTTTTCTCTTGCATTACCTTATTGGGTTATTTACTTTTATAGTATCTAGTGCTTAAAAAAATTGGACCTGACCGTAGTTTTTAACACTTATGCAAATTATTAAAGCGTGTATTGCATTTTATTTGTTTGTGATGCAAGTCAGTAAAATCATTAGAATTTGTTGTTGTCCAGTATTGCCTTAAAGTGATTTGAGAACTCAAAATAATACCAGTACAAACAACTACGTTAAATTACAGACAAAAAGTCATTATTCAAATATATAAAAAAAACCTAGCTTCTTCCCGCGACTTAGTCTGCGTGGACTTTAAAGAAAACAGATTAAGACTTTTTATGGTTTACCCACAATGTTCATAATCTATTTTGCTGTTTAGGGGATAATTATCCAAAAATAATTTCAATCTTAATTTTTAAATTTAAGGCCAAATTTTTTTTTTCATTAAGCTTCGAAAATGTCGGATTTCTAACCCCCATTTTAACCCCTAAAATGATAAATTTTGAAAAATTCTGTCTAAGTGCTCGCGTATCTAAATCAAAAACATCTGCACAATTTTAAGTCTCTAGAAATAAAGATATAGGAACTTTTATACACATTTTTATGTATTTAAGTTCAGCAATGACGGATTTCCATACCAATTTCTAACCCTAGTTAACCCCCTTTGGGGATGGATTTTGCAAAATCCTTTGTACGAAATTTCAAGTCTTTAGATACAAAACTATAGGAATTCTAATTCAAATTTCTTCCCCCCCCCCCCCCCCTATTCTGTTTGCGCTCTACTGGAAGATTAAAAATGGTCAAACATGGCAATTTAATTTTCAACCTAACCAACTGTACCAACGGGTACCAATTTGTATACATTATTTTAACTAAAAATTTAATTAGATTAAAAAATGAATGATTCCTACAGAAACTATCAACACTCATGAAATCCTCTTAGGGGATGAATTTCGCAAATTCATTTATCAGGACTTCCCTACGCTACGTTATAACAGGAAGCTTTTTGCAAACAAGATCAATTCTCAAGGCATAAAAACATCAGAATTCTCATACAAATCGTCATCCCTTATTAACACGGTATTCTTATTTTTTTTGCTTTAAGGCCAAATAACAATTTTTTTATTATATTTATCTCCAAAAAAGATGGATTTACATACAAAATTTTAATCCCTATTTGACTACCTCAGGGGATGATTTTTCAGATGTGGTGAAAAACATAAATTTTAGTTTTAAACTTTGAGGCTACATACCAAGTTTAATGCACTTAGCTTCTGGAATGACGGATTTCGCTTCTGGAACCCTATTTTACCCCCTTTTTAAAACTTCAAGTCCTTGGATCCAGTAGTTTAGGCTGTGCGTTGATAAATCAGTCAGTCAGTCAGATTATCTATATATATCCAAAAAAGTAAACTGACTGACTGACACAGCCCAAACTACTGGGTTTAGAGACTTGAAATTTGTTACAGACATTTCAATTAGATCGTAAGCAAGAATTAAATAAGGGTTTAAGCCCTTATGAGAAAAAATGGTGATTGGAAGTTTCTATAGAAAACCGAAATTTTTGAAGCAAAATAAATAGGTTGTCTCAGTTATTACACGCCCTACTGCAAGGGCATAGACCTTTTCTTAAATTATTCCTCGCCAGGTGGACGTTTACTGAGCTAGTGGCCATTGGACTGTCAAAGTTTTCAAGCCGACTCTGACTTGGCTTAACGACTTCTATCATATTGTGCCAAGCTCCGAAGCAATCAAATCCCAGCATTATTTTATTAATTATTTGATATGTATTTGTATATCTTTATATAATTATGTATGTAATATACATGTATGTTTGTATGTATATATATGTGTCTGTATGTATATAATGTATGTATGGTTTGTGGATACACACACACACACACACATGGGGCGCACCATGTGTGTTTGCGTGTGTGATATGCAAATCTTAAAAAAAATTGGATATTAAAATATAATCTAAGTTATGTTTAATGTGTAACTCAAACGCAGATTTCTTGAGAATTTTAGTTTCTATGCAAGACCGATTAAACCACGGTCGTTTTTTAAAACCGGCATTTACTCGCAAATTAGAGATAAAGCGTTCCATACCAGCGAGGATTGTCTCAGTGAGTGCGGCTGCGCAGACGTCAGGATCTTCTGAGCTAAAGCAAAGTTGCCTCCACGGATACGATGCATAAAATTCACGCAATCGATCCTAATCGTCGCCAATTAGTTGAACCAGATTGAAACGCAGATTGCGTTTAGGGCTTGGACCACGGTTCTGAATAATAAGGATTTAAATATATTTTTGATTTAAGAAGCATATTAAATGTTGCCTCGAGGTTCAGTAAGAAAGCAACTTCCATAACTGAATTCCAATTTATCGGCAAATTAGGCCGGTGACTTACGGGCTATCCCTATAGAAGTCACGCTTTCTGGTCGCCTGTTAAAGCTGCCAAAGGAAACTTTTGCCAGTTTTCTGCGAAATACCGATGTTGACTTGGCCTTTGTACTAAAGTGAAAGCCCATCTACTGGGCAGTCTTTTTACCTTGAACTCGAATATAAACGACAAGGTGCTGTACCACGTATTATACCAAGGTGCGGTGAGACCATGCCGGAAACCTACATAACACAGCGGGAGGTCCTTCGGGCGTTGCTTTCTCTAGACGTCCATAAGTCTAATGGTCTAGAAATTATACCAGCAGTGGTGCTAAAACAGTGTGCTCCTGAGTTGTGTCCTGTACTCCCGCGCCTCTTTGCACTCTCCAATCATACTAGTAAAATTTCCGTCATCATGGAAGACATAGACATTTCTTTATTTAACACACATTTAACATACAACACAAGCAAAAACATAAAAAAAAAACAAAAAAAAAATTACACAAGCATTTAGATAATACCTATTTAAAAAAAAAAAAAGAAAACAATAACAATAAAATTAAGAAAATAAATACACAAAGAAGAAACTAATTCTAAGATTATTTACTATATTATTATAAAAATTGTAATACATAAATAAATAAATAAATAAATTGATATTAATTAAATAATAATGTCACTAATATGATCAGCTTGCATTGTATTAGGTGTCAAATTGGACCCACTCAGCATTTGCTTTGGTAGAAAAACTACCAAAGCGCTGATTTTCAGTGGAGCCCAGATGACTTTCAGATGCAGTGACAGCATATATATATTTGTATAAAAATGAGCGTTTTTACTGATTCAATAAAAAGGCATGCATATTTCACTTCAAAGTACATACCTGGATAAAGGTGTTACTAGGCTGTAGGAATGTTGTTTAAATTATAGAATCATATTTAGTGAAGGGCTACCGGTAAAAGTTTGTTTTTTTTTGTATTAATGTTAAATATTTTCGATATTGAATTTTGAAAGTTTTTAATGTACAGCAGTTCCGAATAGGGGGGGGGGGGTAGACTGTTCCAGCATTTGGTAGCCGCAAATTGGAAGCTTCCTTGAAAGGCCGCAGTTCTATGTTTTTGAGTTGGAAGCTCTGGTATTGTATGAATTATAATCCCTGCACCATTTCAGCTTTTCATACATGTAGGAAGGTTGTTGAAATTTAACAACTCCGCCGAACACAAGGGTTGCGAGATGCGCTTGACTACGGAAAGACATTTTTAATATGTTTGCGGTGTTCAGATAGGGAGTGGTATGGGCGCGCGGGAGAATGTTAAAGCAGTATCGAGCGCAAGCGTTCTGTACTCTTTGTAGTATTCGCTCTGTGCGCGCCAACAACCGAGGCCCGTAAACAACGTCACCATAGTTCAGCCTGGATAGTACATAAAATGCATGTCTGACCACTTCCAGCACGTGTTTTTCGAATCGAAGACTATTATCCATAGAAAGACCTAAATTACGAGCCTCCGCTCCCGCTGCAGAGGCGTTCCTCTAATGTTTACTAGAAAGTTATGTCCAATAATGCGATCTATTTGATGTTTTGATCCTAGTACCATATATTTGGATTTTTCAGGAATTAAAGGTAACATGTTGGACTCAGACCATTCTACTATGCGTCCTTGATCATCATTTAATTTAGAAATAGCGGAATATGTTGAATTAGGATCAAATGAAAGATAAAGTTGTATGTCATCAGCATACATATGGAACTTACAATAGCTAAGAGAATTAATTACATCTGCAGTATACAAAACGACCAGTATTGGTCCTAAAATTGAACCTTTGGTTACAGGGCTTGTTTCGGATCTGTTTATTTTTCCTTCATTATCTTTCAGTTCGACAAGTTGAGAACGACCACTAAGATAGCTATCGAACCATTTAATAATACTTAATTCAAACCCATAGTAAGCCATTTTTGATAATATTAGCGAGTGATTTATTGTATCAAATGATTAAAAATCTAATAAAACCAACACAGATCTGACTGAAAGACTGCAATTATGTACCCGTTGCTCAAAAAAGGCGATAGATCAGATCCATCTAATTACAGGCCTATGGCTATTACCTCTCCCCTCCTTTAAGTGAGGCAGAGATACACGATCTGGTCAGCGAACGTCAATATGGCTTTGGCCAAGATCGCTCGACTGGTGATCTTCTAGTATATCTCACACACCGATGGGCACCAGCCATTGAGAGTCAGTGGGAGGCGTTGGCATGTAGCCTGGACATAACGAAGACGTTCTATTGCGCCTTACACCGGGGTCTTCTATCGCAATTTCGATAGAAGGACGACGAAAGGACTGTCCGAGGGATTGTGAAAGTGGGTGGCTAGCTTTTTGTCTGGCAGACGCATAAGAGCCGTAGTTTACTGCAGTTGCTCTGTTATCGTGGATGCTGTTTCTACTGCATATTAATGACGTGTCATCCATCAATAACAAACACTGCTATGCAGACCACAGTACTGGAGACGCTAATTACACAGGACATGCAATCATCCCTTGTTCCATTATCGAGACCACTATGTCCAAGGTATCTGACTGGGGATGGGAAAATTTGGTTCGATTCAACCCTACGAAGACACAAGTTTGCGCATTCACCGCTTAAAAAAACCCCATTTACTGAGAGCCCATATTTCTAGAACACTTCTCCCTCCATCTCCAAGGGCATTGGGATCCTTAATGTTGACATCTCAAGCAATGTTCAGTTTCGGTATCATTTGCAAGACAAGGTGAAGCTGGCGTCAAAATAACTTGGTGTATTCATCAGAACGATGCAGTACTTTACCTCAAGGTAAAGGTTGTTGCTTTACAAGTCACAAGTCCGGCCCCATATGGAGTACTGCTGGTGCGATCTCTGGGCACCAGCTTGGCCCTTTTTACTCGGTTCAACGACGGGCGAACAGTGGAATTTATCTTGTTATACCACACTAGTTATACACAAAACTACGTAGAGCGATACTTTTCTACAGTATATAAGTAAACTAATTTAATTTGACTATTTATAAATCACAAATACATATTACTGTAACGAACTGAAACTAAAAGGATTCTGAAGGAATTCCTTAACCAACATTCGTCTGTCATTCATTTTCTATTTCTCTTGATTATTCTGTTAATCAAATTTGGTCACATATAGAGATGAGGGTTAATTAATCGGAGATTTTTTCTCTCCTAATACAGAAATAACAAATAATTTTCAGTTATCTATCAACCACTTTTTTTTTATCTACATTTATATGAATATGTAGGATTGTAGATATGTAGTGTTATAATTTTGTTACAAGCTTATACGGTAAGTAAATCAATACGAAAACCTAATTGTACACAATTTATCAAATAATAAATAAAAAAGTTACACCTGTACCTTGCCAGCAACTGCTGGTCTCGGTAAGTGTCGAGTTCCTACTTAAAATATAATTTCATTTGTCATAAGTTAGGTTAGTGCTTTCTGTAAATTGCAATCCATCAAAGCTGGCTTTCCTGGATGCAAACTGTTAAAAAGTTATAGACTCATCTAGCAATTGCGATCGCTAGGTCGTATATCTCTCTCGAAAACGAGCTATTTAGGTTGTTAAATAACTCGTCTTCGATATGGATATATGACATATGTACGTATGACATGTACGTTAACCGAATGGCAGTAAATTCTCCTATCCACGAAAGGAATTAAACATGCGAAATAAGTGCACTTAATTCACCTGGGTGAATAAAGAAAAGTAATTGGTAGATTTAATTCAACTGTGTATATGGTATACCATTTGGTTGACTTAATGGACCTAGGTGAATAAAGCAGGCGAATACTACGAGCCACGAAAGACACTGGTCGAACGATTTATTCATGTATGTGCGGCGCGAGCAAGGGTGAGGCTCACTGTGTTGTCTAGAACCAACGCACAACTACGAGTACCTACCTGTTTAATACTCCAGGTCGACCCCTTTTGGTTGAGATTCAACAAAATCCCATAGCGATCAGCTATCTGGATAAACTGAAGTTTTTTATTTAATAATGCATATTTTTAATACATCTCCTCAATTTAATTATTGATTTTATAATAGTACTACCTATTTCCTCTATTTTTGTAGGTTTGGTTTCAACTTCAAATAAATATACCTACGTAACTCGTGTAACAATTTAATTAGTCTTTAAAAGACTTCGAAAAGGAGGATTTAATTAATTCGACACGTTTGTATGTAATATTGTTAGAAATGCAAAATATCCATACATGTTAGTCTCGATGGGCTTTAAAACAGATGTAGCAAAGTTCATATTTTATGTATGCATGTATGTATTTATGTAAGCATGTAAATGTCTACGTGTTTCTTAGAAACTAGTGATTGGATTTTGATCGAATTAGATACCGTTCAATTTATGGAACTGTGCATTTTCATTCAAATCGATTAAGTTGTTTTTAAGATCTGGACTGTTAAGAGAATACAATACGGAGCGCCTCTCAGCGTGCTTCATACAAACAATTTTTCACTTATTTTGACACTTGCAGATAAAACATCACGAATTTTTATTGACATGTTCTAGTAATAAATATCAAGGTCTGCAGTGTGTCAGTTTTTTGTTATATTTTATACTTCAAAAGTTTTTCACAAACAGGATTCTAGGTTTTCATACAAATGGTTTAAAAAAAGATTTTTAGTTAATTAAAACATTTTACTAGATTTTGTAAAACCACAGACATATAGGTATATATATATTTATGTATAGGTAAGTCCGACTCGCACTTGGCCGATTTTTATCAATAAATACCTTACTGACAAATGTATGTCAAAGTACCAACCTGAAAATTCAAAAAATCTGTCAAGCGCGAGTCAGACTCGCGCACGAAGGCTTCCGTACCATTAAAACACGGAAAAAAAATCACGTTTGTTGTACGGGAGCCCTTAAATATTTGTTTTATTTTAATTCAATTATTTATTTTTAAAGTTACTATATAACTTAATATTCTGTGAATACTTTAAGCGTCTACCTGTTGCCGTTATTAATATCGACAAAAAATCACGTTTGTTGTATGGGAGCCCCCATAAATATTTATTTAATTCAATTTTTTGTATTTGTTGATAAAGCGGCAACAGAAATACATCTTCTGTAAAAATTTCAACTGTCTAACAATCACGGTTCATGAGATACAGCCTAGTGACGGACGGACGGACGCACAGCGAAGTCTTAGTAATAGGGTTCCGCTAATTACCCTTTGGGTACGGAACCCTAAAACCCACCAATAATATATTATATAGTATAAATAATTTTATACATTGAGCTAAGTGTTGTACTCTCCTTAAATTTGAATGCCAACAATGTTCACATTATACTTGAAGGACAAAAAAATCTTAGCTCAATATTCCATGTGCCTTTATAAAGTTAAATTTTTATTTTTTGTTAATTTTATCAAGACACGTCCTACAAGAGGTTGGAAGATATATTATGAAAGTCAGCAAATGCAGCGAATAGTTAACAATGCTAATCGTACAAACTTGCTAGGTGGTATGTCTTTTGCCATACCATCCATATTAAAAACAACTTTATAGATCACAAATTGTTATATCATGTTTG
This sequence comes from Apoda limacodes, assembly GCA_946406115.1. Classification (NCBI taxonomy): domain Eukaryota; kingdom Metazoa; phylum Arthropoda; class Insecta; order Lepidoptera; family Limacodidae; genus Apoda; species Apoda limacodes. The sequence goes on along the minus strand of OX291555.1, from coordinate 25,730,177 downwards.
TCTCTACCAGAAATCGAACCCAGGCCTTTCGAAATGGCAGCCCTATGTTTGACCACTCGCGCTAAGGGGTCCAGCAATAAGAAGTTAAATTTACCTATTTCTTTACTTACATCAAAAACGCAAGATAATGTATTGTTGACTGTTTGTCACTGAAGTAAACCGCAACTACTAAACAAGGATGTAAAATATATTATAAGATCTTTAGTAATCAATAAGTACCTTCAAAAATCACAAGATTTAGGTTGCACACAACAGTTGCTTAGAGACAATTATCCGAAATTTTAATAGCTCTCTAGTCATCATATCAGTAAGCAAAAGTGACTATGTAGGTGGGTATCCATCGAGAAAGTAACCTCCTAAACAACCTATCTTTTCCAAGGAAAATGAGCTAGATTTGTTATACCCTATCACACTTACGCGCCCACACAGGGTTTTACACAAACATTATACACACATTACCCGCGTCACATACTGTATTAATACTATTTGGATTTTAAAATGGATGGTATGGCAAAAGGCAAACCACTTAGCACGTTCGTAGGACGGAATATTATCGATGAAATATTATGAGCATTGTTAACTATTCCACATTCGCTTTTCTCTTAATACATTTTACAACCTCTTGTGATATGTGTCGTTAGGATATATTAAAATTATATTATTCATATTGTTATCTCATAGAAATTTGATGAGGTTTACAATCGGTTACTTTAAGCTGTGCTCGTAAAAGAGCGATACTCAATGTGTTAACCCTCGTTAATTCGTTCCCTCGCTTCTGAACCATAAAATCGATCGAGACATTAATGCTCGTGCCAGTGAAGCAAGGAAAGATCGGTATTACCCATATCTGCAGGTACTGTCGTATTGTAATTATATAGTATTTAGTAATTAACAAATGATGACATTAAACTCCAGAACAAAAAGCTTCCATAAATCAGTTTCTCTGTGAAATAGGACTTTGTCAGGAAGATGTCCGATTGAGAACTGTTCAGTTCTGTTTTATTAAACGATTCTTAGTTTTTAATTTGATTGAATCGTTTACTTCTTTCCACATTATCTTTTTTTTTTTTTTTTAAATCCCCTAAGAACATCAACATTAAATACTAGCTTCAGTTAATATGACCTACAAACGTATAATTACGGCAACTTTATACCAGAAATACGCTGTCATCCATAGACTGAATCCAATATATCTCGCAACATTCAACTCGGCAGTACAACACACTACCTACGGTAAACAGTTTAGAAAAAACCGGCCAAGTGCGAGGTTAGCTCGCGCACCTAGGGCTCCGTACAAACTTATTACATAGAGATATTTTTTTCATCGTGAGACCAAGTCTTGCAAGTATTCGCCTAAATTATCAATTTTTGGATTTTTTTCTATATTTGTGCTCAAACTTGGTTCTTGCCAAATTTCATGATTCTAGGTCAACGGTAAGTTTTGATTTATTTGTGTCACAATATTTGACAAAAAGACCGTATTTAAGGTATATTTTTAATAATTTTAAAACTTTAGTACTTCATATTGATTTCAACTTAATACCTTCAAATTATTCAGGTGTTACATAAGTTACCATTAAGTAGACCCAGCTATATAACGTTGCACGTGACACCCTTATAGCCTTTATGCTCGAGGTCACATCAAGTCGACATGCGCTGTCAGTCTGACGAGATTTATGACCATGAGATTATGCTAACATTCTCTAGGGAATTGTTGACAAATGACTTTCTATTATGCTATTAAAACTCATATATATATATATCATAGAACGTAGGAACTTAAAAATCTTCACTGAGGTCCTATAACTCCAGAACAACCCTTACCATCTCCAAGAGCATTGAAGTACTTGGTGTTTATATCTCTAGCGATGTTCAGTTCCGAAATCAAAGTGAAAACAAGGTGAAGCTGACATTAAAAAAAACTTAAAAATATTTTGGTATAAAAATAAAATAAAAAATTACAGTCCTAAAGTGCTCAAAATTGCATAGATCAACGGCATATACATTGATTAGTATTTTTGCACTATTTGAAAATAACCATTACTACAATTAATTTATTGAAATAAGTTAAAATTACAACCAATCCAGCTAAACATATTTCCGGACTGAAACAACATATGTACAATAAACAAAACCCTACACCAGCCTATGGTCGAGGTTTCGTAGTACGTACGTAATAAGTACGTGTTAATCAATTACTTTGAAACCAACACTTACAATTACTTTATTGTATAAATCATAACTTCCACAAAATAAGTGTAAGCTATATTTAAGTGTTTCTCTAATATCTGTTGACATTAAATATATGAAGGAAGAAGACAATTTTCAAACCACAATTTCGCGCGATAAAATGCAGCTGTGACGACATTTTGTCTAATAATGTTTATTTAGAATCCACCCTTGCATCATGATAGAAATCTTTTTGGGAAATGAAAATTTTTTGCCAATTTCCATTTTCTTGCTTGAAGTCCCTACTAGACGATAACGGTTTTACCTACGTAGTTATGAAACGATCCAAAGAAACCACGAATGATTCCACGTTTAGGACTAAATTGGGGTAAAATTTTACAAAATAGTTTTAGTATAATGCATTCTGTAGAGTAACCAGTCTCATACCTCTCCGTTGTTGGGTTACGGTTATGGTCTACACTAAACCTTGGTCGAGGGAGATTTGGGCTAGATATTTTGCTTTTGGGCTTTAGAATCCCGTTTCCGTTCCTTAAGAATAGAATTTAGAATTAGATACCAAGCGTGGCCGAGGGATCTAGAAACACGAATGCAGCAAGAAGTCACTTTAGGCAAAGTTCATATTGTTTTTACATTATCAACCTTTTGCAGTCCACTGCTAGACATAACCCTCTTCCAAGGAGTCTAATAGTATTTTCTTTAACTACACCAAAACAAATATATAATGCAGCTCGTACTTGTAAGTAATATCAGAATTTTATTACTATTTTTACCAAAGTGAAAAATTCACAACACACATTGAGTTTGGCCACTGAGATCGTAATAAGATAGTTATAAGAATTTTTTTTTATGTGATATTTGTGTATATTTAAGCTCTCTAGGTATAAGAAAAGTACGAATTTTTCGTAAATTTGCATCCTTATAACTTCGAAAAAGGAAGCTATAAACATAAAATTGTACCATTCCTATAGACACCCTCGGTTCATTGAACAAACAGAATTTCAGCCTTCTGCAATAACCCAGTGCTGTTAGACAGTGGCGTGAAAATACACCGAAATGTTTCCAGAAAAGGATGGCATGACAGTTTGATGGCGTTCGAGACATGCGGGGGGCACTGCCGTTTCCCTATATAAAAATGAATGCAAAGGCGGAATCGTAAGGCTTTGACAAATGGATGGATGGACGAATGGACATGACGTAACAATAATGATTCCATTTTGGTTATTCGGCTACGGACGCCTCTAATTAATATTTTTAACAACATTAGCAATTCAACCGTATCAAATCTATCACATATCTTTGTAAATATAATGGTCGACGACTTTTCTCGGGAAAATGTTGGCTAGTTAAATTTCTTACCAATTTCACAACTTATTACAAGTTTTTACAGAGTACAAAATAAAATTTTCTTGCTTATTTCAGTCGATCCGGATCCTGTAACAGAAAATACTATCAAAGAGAAGACTAGTGGAAGAAGTCCGAAGTATAGGCGCTAAACAAACAGGCAATAAACTTTAAAAAATCCAGAACGGAACGGAATTTCACAACTTATTACAAGTTTTAACAGAGTACAGAAAATAATTCTCTTACTTATTTCAGTCGTTCCGGTTTATGTAACAGCAAATACTATCAAAGAGAAGACTAGTAGAAGAAGTTGGAAATACAGAGGCTAAACAACTAGGCAACAAACTTGGAAAGAAACAAAATTTCTACCTAAGAAAATTAAATCAAAATTAGATCTGATCTATCCACGTTGCACGTGGCCTTAAAAAATTTCCCTCCAGCGAAGTAGACCTAGGCTCAAGTCACCGGGCTATTGGGAACGTCATCTCTGTGGCAAAATTATCAATCAAATTACGTCGATAAATCTAGGTTGTTGCTTTTCGGATGAAAACATGGATACAACGAATATTCCTCCAAATAAGACCTAGCTAGACCGTTTTTTATATACGAGTATATGTTTAATTGAATTGTATAATAGTACGGGATTTGCCACAAATTCAAACACGAAATGTCAGTAGTTTGAACTGCCATTTTAACACAATGTCCTGCATGCAGCTTCAAACAGGCCGCTGGCGAATGTTTAACGGATACAAAATTGTTATGCACCAACGTTACAGAGAGTAAAGTGCATCGTTGGCTGCACAATTATGTCAGTAATTCGTCTGAAAACGTACCTAACGGGCTTTTTAGTAGATGGAGTTAATGTAATTACAGTTTGAGGATTATTAGCGGTTATTTTGCAATGAAGTTAATAGGAAATAACAGGTATTTTGTATTAATGCAAAAAAAATATTGTCAAATCTTTGTATTATAGAACTGGTTACACCTATAATGTTTATTCCCAAGCATTAACGCGCCACGGAACACAAACTCTTTCCGATCAACGGGATTGTGTAGATTCTCTACTATTATATAAAATGGCTGGTTACTGAAACACAGGATTTTACCTTTATTGGGAACCAGGGTTTCTCAAATGTAAATTACGCTAGCTCAAACATTTATGGACATAAGATCATATCTTCTTTTTTACTTGTATTTTGTGTGCTATCTTCTATCGGTTTCTGTGAAATGATCCATTTTTTTTCCAATAAACAATTGTTATATTATTATTTTTACATAATATTGATTCGATTTGATGCCCCTACACTACTTCATACTATTTTTTTCATCTCGGCTCGGAAAGCTCACTTTGTCGTTTAAAATCTGATTAAATATGCGAGGAAAAGAACTCTATATCAGCTTGCGCGCAAAAGATTTTTTTTTAATTCTATAAAAACAAACATATTGAACCGTTCGTAATGCGGTTCGGCCTTACTAGTTTATACATTAGTGATCCGGTAACATAACTTTGATTTAATTTTTGATACTATGGAATTAAAGATAATGTTTTGTTTAATGTTTTTTAAAAGAGAATTTATTGTAGTTTTTAAATTCTTAGATGCAACAAGAATAAATAAATTTTAGGTATAATTTTGGGTCTAAGAATTTTAAAATTGGCGTGGTGCAAATTGGCGTGGTGCAAATTCGTAAAGCACCTTCAAAAAAAGAAAAATAAGAAAAAGAAAAGAAACATTTGTTTTTTTTTGAATTAAGAAAAGCGCGAAAAGCTTTTAAAAGATGTATTAATTTTATTCATATTATTTGTATTATAACTTATATAATTCTTTGTAAATAGTTCTTTGTTGTGTAAAATTAACTTAATTTTTTTTGAGAAAATAGCTTCTTTTATGAGTTTTGAAAAGGCAAAAAGCATTTAAACCAACAAACATCCCAAAATCATTTAAATAAACTTAATAAAATACAAAAAAAAACTAACGATTGATTCTGGGTGCAGAGTCCACATCTCCCATTAACTCTATGCAGAACTATATAGTATGTAATATTCCTCCATTCTTAATGTATATATATAATACATTTTGAGTTTCTGAAATATAAACTTTTATTAAAACTTCTTTCTTCAAATCTAAACTTGTTGCTAACTTAACTTTCTAAACTGTCCCCCAGTCATTTTCTTTTTAAAAATGTTAATTCAATTTTGCAATACAAAGACAGGTGTATTAAATTTAATAGCAATATTCTACCCTGCTATTCTGGAATCTACAATAGCAAATTTTGCTATATAGAAATTATAATTGAAACAAAACTGATAAATAAACAAGATTTCTATCAAAAACTATCGTATTGGAGAGATTTTAGATGTTTGTTCGCTGATAGAGCAAAGAATAAAAATTCTGTATCGATGGCCATTTATGATACCACTGTGCGTCTGAGACACGGATTTAAATTACCTGATATTGCAAGTATCTAAACAGCAGAAGCTTTTGCTATTCTTTTGCCACTTGAATATATAGAATTGTCGAGTATAAAGAAATGGTTAATAATTACTGACAGCAGTAAAATTGTTCATACAATGCTTACTACACTAAACTAGGCTATTTATAGAATCAGAGAAAAGTATTTACAACTATTACAAATAAATAAAAAAATATGTTTTATGTGGACTCCATCACATAAAAGGCATTGACGGGAATGAAAATGCAAATAGACTTGCCAGATCCATATCTAAAACTCCTCATAATACTCCAATCAAAAAATAGAACTACCCATTTCAGACTGTTTAATAGAAATGAACCAAATAGTCAAACAATATTGGATTCAAAACTGGGAGGAAACATTACAAAACAAATTAAAATGGTACAAAGAAATAAATGAGAATATTGAGACTCCATGGTTTACAAAAGGCAAATACTAAAGCAAATTACAAAACACAATTTGTCGTTTAAGAATTGGTCATGCTCATTTTAATGCTCACCTCCATAGAATGAAATTGATAGCAGCTGTAATGCACCACAAACTTTAGATCACATATTTTTTGATTGCCGACAACTTGCTCTTCCACGTTTAGTATTCATAGACAATCTCCTGGATATTAAAACCTGAAAATATCCCGCTATCAGTAGATCTTTTAAAAAACCATGAAACATATCAATGTTTCTCTTTGTATATAAAACTATGTAGATTGTAGATAAACTATATCATCCTTATGAAACAAAAATATCGACTTAACTACCTGAGAATGACAAAAAAAAACCTATTAGTAAAGGAACAAAAAGGATTCGGCCTAGGCCTTTCATATTTAAAAAAGAGTAATTGATAGATACTGAAAGAAAAAGATATTGAAGACATTGCGGTTCAAGCAGCTTTTTTAAATTATGTTTCGCGCATGCGCAATGAACGAACCCGAGGACTGAGTGCGCTTCTTTTTGTTGTCAATTAAAATATTATAAATAATATAATTAACATTAAACACATTTTAACTTAGCTAGCAGTTGGCGTGTTCTTTTATTGGTAACAATTAACGTTACACAGTTTTTTTTAACATCTAACCGCATCTGTAATGAAGACAAACAAAAGGCTCCTAACCTATTTGATACTTATAAGTTGTTATTAATACTTAATTTTACTATTTAAAATAAGTATACTTGTTCCGTTCAAAAGTAATTAAACAACAATAATTTTGTTTTTGTATCTTATATATATTTTCTTTGCTGTAGTGAGATGAAAAATTATGTGTTTCGTACGGCTGGATTTTTTATTCGGTTTAATGCTTTAGAATCTTACGCTTGCTCGATCCTATTCAATATAGTCACTCACGCCAAAAAGCAACTTTCCAGCCTTGCACATATATGCTACTGATACTATGAAGAAAGAAAAATAAGCCAGGCAATCACGGGATATGGAATTAATTTGATATCACATGTAAGTTACCAAATAAAATGCAAAGAGTTGTCGAAACGAAATCATCACAATGGCTAACTATTATCCCCACTGTTGCAAATAATACAGATCTAACAGCTACCCAATTTAAGGATGCCCTAACCATACGTTACGGCCATGAACTTATGAATCTCCCTTAAACTTGCGACAGATGTGGAGAAAGTGATTTTAACCTTAACCACGCACTTAACTGCAAAAAAGGGGTCTAATAACACAAGGTCATAATCAACATAGAGATGATGGCAAACATTGGGCTTAATTCCAGAAAACTCTTCTCTCCATCTCTAAGGGCGTTGAAATTTCCAGCGATGTGCAGTTCCAAGATCATTTACAAGATAAGTTGAAACTAGCGTCCAAAAAACTTGGTGTACCCAACAGAGCGAAGCAGTGCTTCATATCGGGGCAAAGGTTGCTGCTTAACAAGTCGCAACCTTACCTAATCTTAGAGGTATAGTAAAAAAGAGCCATTACTCAGCAACTGATTTGGCAACCTGCAAGGAAAGCGTTCTTTGACGTTCACATAGTAAATGCTGCCGCTTTCTCTTACAGCAACCTCAACTGGTAAAAACTGCACAAATTCATAGTAGAGAAAAATATTTAAAATATGATCTTGGTATTGTAGAATTAAGATTATCACTCACTCCACTTATTATCTCATGCACCGGAGCCCTAAGCACTGAATATAACAGTTTCTTAAAAACTAAATGGGGAAAAGCATTCTTTAAATAATTTACTGGCTGACAGCGAAAGTACAAATATCTGAGTTAAGAGCAGTCTCCATAAGGTTATAAGGCACAAATAGACAAATTTGATCCCTTGGTTGTGAATACGGAGCCGAAATTATATGATGAAGGCAATGGAGCATCAATTTGAACATATATAACTATGTACTTATCTTGTCTAATATCTGATTATTTTTTTTACTCGCATTCGTTTACAGTGGTTCATCGTAAATAACCAAAATATTATTATATCTCGGAGTAAGAATTATTATGCATATTATACTAGTAAGATACTATGAATACTATTTTATACTATTTACATTACTTTCCCTTTTATGTAACTCTTGCTATTTTATACGATTGTATATTTATTAGCAAATAAATACATACATTTGCTTTCTTGGACATACAGACAAAATGTACCTAACTGGCTGTTTAGTAGTCGAAGGTAATGTTATTACATGTTTAAGGATAATAAGCGTTTAGTTTGTAAAGAAAAAGACAGAAAATAACTGGTATTGAAGTTTTACCTTAATGTAAAAATAGCTTTTGTCTTATATTTGAGTATAGATTCAATATTTTTATTTATAAAGCAGGTCTTAGCATAACCAATATCAGTCTACAATTTGGCTTCTTGGACATATGATAAATCATATGCTATTAAAACAGCGACAACATTTGCTCAAGAGTCTGAGTCGGGTTTGAATATCCTTCATATAATTTGCAAACACAAAAAACAACAAAAATGTGCCACTAGGCGGTCACATATCCAATCATTGACCATACCTGACGTTCCTTTACCTTAAAAATCGTTTTCAATAAACAAATGTTGCTGGCTCGTTAGACTTAAGGGGGGTCATGATGTGCGGAAATAAAAGTTTCTCCTAATAATCTCGACTAAATATTTACTAGACTACATGGCAATTTATAATGTTATTTGCTCCATCTTAAACTTCGCCGGTTTTCCTATTCGTTGTTATACTTTAGAGTAATTTTAAATTTGAAGCTTAAATGTATTACTAATTTTACAATAGAGCCAAAACAATGAAAACCTGTTTTTTGTATGGGGACTGCCCTTCAATTTTTACTTTTTATTATTTGTTAGAGATAGAAAAGACAAAGCTCTTTGAATTTCGGACACACGGACAGACAGACAGCTTAGGCTTAGTAATAGGGTTCCGTTGGCACCTCTTAGGTACGGTACCCCAAAAAGGAACATACATACTGATGTATAATCTAAAAACATATATTGTTAATTTGGACTGTGTGCCTAAGTGTTCCTAGTATATAACTAAATATGTATTCGTTCGCTAAGTAGGTTTCCAAAACGAAATAGAAAGCACTGCCATTACTCCATTGTATAAAAAGAGTTACTGCTGAGGTTCTTGTCGGCTATACTTAGTAGAAAACAACATTGTAAACTGGTAGTATGACAATAATAACATTTGACCATTTAGAAAAGCTTTCAGAGGGCCTATTTAAATAAAGATATTTTTTATTTCATTTATATAGCAATAATAAAAAGAAAGTATATTGACTGAAAAAAATTGAGTCAGGGATTTCCTGCAGTACACTATCTGATAACGCAACAGACGCTGTCGTTTTACATAAAACTGAAGCTTAGCAAAGAGAAATAAAGGGAAAATCAGCATATAAAAGTTCTAAAACTGTCGATCTGGAATTTATCGCTCCGTTATTTGGGGTACGAACGTAAGCAAAGATAGAAGAGAGACTTACAAAACGCCTCGTTTCGTCGAAGGAAATGCTTTTTATACGCCCTTCTGTATATAGAGCCGTCTATCAGACCAAAGAATAAGTCGATGTTACGTTTTAGTATTTTTTGTTTTATAAAAATTGTATAAACAAAAACAAATTTGATTTGTATCTCCTTTTTGTATTTTGCATGAAGGATTTTAAAATCCAGTTAATTTATTTCTAAGGATATTAAATAAATTGATGTCACCAATTTATCTCTCGTGTGTGTGTGTGTTTTTTTAAATAACATGCAAAAGTCGTTCATTTATGTACACGGATATTTTTTCTTCTAAGCAACTGTTGCCGCCCTTTCCAAGTATTTACTGCCAGTTTTCCTTAGGGTCGATTTAAATTATGAAATTTTTTGTAAGTTCAGTTTCAAAAAAATAAGCAATTTAATTTTAAACCTGACTTAGTGTGAAGATCTAATTTCGTTTAGGTTGTTTTTGATTTTTTTTTTAGAAACTATTTCAAATAAAATTATAATGATATAATATCAGCAATATCAATATGTGTACAAAAAAAAACAGTGTTATAAATAATGTTATTGTAAAACGTCTATTTTTATTGATATATAAACATTTTGCTTGTAAATAGAACTTAGATGAAAAAATTTTCATAAAAAACAGTAAATCACTTAAATATTCCACAGCTTGATAGCCATGTATTATATTTAAACAAGCTCTGGTTTTAATCATTAGGAGGTACATATTTCCAAAAGCAAATTGCAAAATGCAAGTGATGTGATAAACTGAAACATATTGCTAGTATTTTAAAATAAGATAAAAATACCATGAAATACCATTACTAAATTTAATAAAACTCAAAATTTACTGAAGTAGCAACTTTTAATTCTTCAACGCTTAACTTGTGATGATGTAAGGTTCCAGAACCCCTAAAATGAAGGAAATCAGGATAGTGAGCTACGATAGGAGCTTTTCTTAAGCCTCCGAACCTAACACACGATATTACGACACGGTGTAACATAAGACACTACAGCTATAATTTTTACAATTTTTCCCACTTACAGTAAGATAAGTTCAGTCAATGCCATTTATACTTTGAATTCAGAAATGATTTGAGTAACCATTACCACTTTATTAACTTTAACTTTAGAGAAATTTATGTTAGTAAATATATTTTTTTAATGGTATAATATGATTTAGACAGTTATTATATAAGCATATAAATATAAATCTTTTAAAATAAACAAAGAAAAAATGGAGCATTATTTATTACAGGATATTTAACTTCTTTCATTATTTTATCTCGCCTCTATGGAGGTCTGCACAGATTTTTCTTAAAATAATCGTTTGGTAGCTAACACGCCCTAACCCTAAGTGAAACTTATAATGGCTGAGATTATTAGTTGGTGACCTAAGCAACTCAAATGGGAAACAAGATCTTATTTCTAATTAGACTGTGAGAGATCAATAACCATCTTGATTTTTTAATTTTTTCTTACAAATAAACTGTCATTTAAAGTCACTTACACCACACACACACTTATCAATGCTCTCATTCTCAAATGATTCTAATTATTTTACGGTCATACAACTATATTTTGCAATACCTGATAAAACTATGAGCAAGCGCTTAATTTGTTACGATGACAGTTGGTTTAGGTTACGATGCTTTGTGTGGTTAATTTTTTTATTTGACAAGGATCTTTAATAAACAAATAAATAATAATATTATTTTAGACATTGCACAAACACTATCAGGACCCAAAGTGAGCAAAGCTTGAACTATGGATACCAGATAACGGATACAAATAATTAATTACTACATATTACACATACATATTACACATGTTAAACCTCCAGTTTCAGAAGGCAAGTCCTGAATAGAAGTAAGAAATACTCTACTGGATAAAGAGTATTTTATTACTATATTGAGTATACTGATTTTGCTTTAGATTAAAATATGTAAAACCTATAATTTTAGCCTTTTTGTCAAACAATTGGATTGGATACATTTTATAATCGTATCCGCTTATTCTGTCACCACTGTTTACTCGTTGATAAGGTCATTGGTATATCAGGCTGGAAGATATCTCACTAGTTGGGTACTTTAATAAACTCCTGTCACAAATTCCTTTTGGAAATGACCGGGAAAACATTGTCACTACAGGATCTGATAGATAATAGAATCCTTAACTTACTTTGAAAATAGAGCATGTAACAAATATTGTTAATTTGGACTGTGTGCCTAAGTGTTCCTAGTATATAACTAAATATGTATTCGTTCGCTAAGTAGGTTTCCAAAACGAAATAGAAAGCACTGCCATTACTCCATTGTATAAAAAGAGTTACTGCTGAGGTTCTTGTCGGCTATACTTAGTAGAAAACAACATTGTAAACTGGTAGTATGACAATAATAACATTTGACCATTTAGAAAAGCTTTCAGAGGGCCTATTTAAATAAAGATATTTTTTATTTCATTTATATAGCAATAATAAAAAGAAAGTATATTGACTGAAAAAAATTGAGTCAGGGATTTCCTGCAGTACACTATCTGATAACGCAACAGACGCTGTCGTTTTACATAAAACTGAAGCTTAGCAAAGAGAAATAAAGGGAAAATCAGCATATAAAAGTTCTAAAACTGTCGATCTGGAATTTATCGCTCCGTTATTTGGGGTACGAACGTAAGCAAAGATAGAAGAGAGACTTACAAAACGCCTCGTTTCGTCGAAGGAAATGCTTTTTATACGCCCTTCTGTATATAGAGCCGTCTATCAGACCAAAGAATAAGTCGATGTTACGTTTTAGTATTTTTTGTTTTATAAAAATTGTATAAACAAAAACAAATTTGATTTGTATCTCCTTTTTGTATTTTGCATGAAGGATTTTAAAATCCAGTTAATTTATTTCTAAGGATATTAAATAAATTGATGTCACCAATTTATCTCTCGTGTGTGTGTGTGTTTTTTTAAATAACATGCAAAAGTCGTTCATTTATGTACACGGATATTTTTTCTTCTAAGCAACTGTTGCCGCCCTTTCCAAGTATTTACTGCCAGTTTTCCTTAGGGTCGATTTAAATTATGAAATTTTTTGTAAGTTCAGTTTCAAAAAAATAAGCAATTTAATTTTAAACCTGACTTAGTGTGAAGATCTAATTTCGTTTAGGTTGTTTTTGATTTTTTTTTTAGAAACTATTTCAAATAAAATTATAATGATATAATATCAGCAATATCAATATGTGTACAAAAAAAAACAGTGTTATAAATAATGTTATTGTAAAACGTCTATTTTTATTGATATATAAACATTTTGCTTGTAAATAGAACTTAGATGAAAAAATTTTCATAAAAAACAGTAAATCACTTAAATATTCCACAGCTTGATAGCCATGTATTATATTTAAACAAGCTCTGGTTTTAATCATTAGGAGGTACATATTTCCAAAAGCAAATTGCAAAATGCAAGTGATGTGATAAACTGAAACATATTGCTAGTATTTTAAAATAAGATAAAAATACCATGAAATACCATTACTAAATTTAATAAAACTCAAAATTTACTGAAGTAGCAACTTTTAATTCTTCAACGCTTAACTTGTGATGATGTAAGGTTCCAGAACCCCTAAAATGAAGGAAATCAGGATAGTGAGCTACGATAGGAGCTTTTCTTAAGCCTCCGAACCTAACACACGATATTACGACACGGTGTAACATAAGACACTACAGCTATAATTTTTACAATTTTTCCCACTTACAGTAAGATAAGTTCAGTCAATGCCATTTATACTTTGAATTCAGAAATGATTTGAGTAACCATTACCACTTTATTAACTTTAACTTTAGAGAAATTTATGTTAGTAAATATATTTTTTTAATGGTATAATATGATTTAGACAGTTATTATATAAGCATATAAATATAAATCTTTTAAAATAAACAAAGAAAAAATGGAGCATTATTTATTACAGGATATTTAACTTCTTTCATTATTTTATCTCGCCTCTATGGAGGTCTGCACAGATTTTTCTTAAAATAATCGTTTGGTAGCTAACACGCCCTAACCCTAAGTGAAACTTATAATGGCTGAGATTATTAGTTGGTGACCTAAGCAACTCAAATGGGAAACAAGATCTTATTTCTAATTAGACTGTGAGAGATCAATAACCATCTTGATTTTTTAATTTTTTCTTACAAATAAACTGTCATTTAAAGTCACTTACACCACACACACACTTATCAATGCTCTCATTCTCAAATGATTCTAATTATTTTACGGTCATACAACTATATTTTGCAATACCTGATAAAACTATGAGCAAGCGCTTAATTTGTTACGATGACAGTTGGTTTAGGTTACGATGCTTTGTGTGGTTAATTTTTTTATTTGACAAGGATCTTTAATAAACAAATAAATAATAATATTATTTTAGACATTGCACAAACACTATCAGGACCCAAAGTGAGCAAAGCTTGAACTATGGATACCAGATAACGGATACAAATAATTAATTACTACATATTACACATACATATTACACATGTTAAACCTCCAGTTTCAGAAGGCAAGTCCTGAATAGAAGTAAGAAATACTCTACTGGATAAAGAATATTTTATTACTATATTGAGTATACTGATTTTGCTTTAGATTAAAATATGTAAAACCTATAATTTTAGCCTTTTTGTCAAACAATTGGATTGGATACATTTTATAATCGTATCCGCTTATTCTGTCACCACTGTTTACTCGTTGATAAGGTCATTGGTATATCAGGCTGGAAGATATCTCACTAGTTGGGTACTTTAATAAACTCCTGTCACAAATTCCTTTTGGAAATGACCGGGAAAACATTGTCACTACAGGATCTGATAGATAATAGAATCCTTAACTTACTTTGAAAATAGAGCATGTAACAAATATTATACTGTCACGAGCTTCCATGCCTGGGGTAGCCTTGTTATCAAGTTATTTGGTACTTGTTGTCTAGTGCCGAGCGAAAATGATTTAAAGTTGTCTTCGAAGTCTGTTGAGAGGACTAAGAAAGTTAGACAAATAAGATGGAGTACACTGCTGGCCATATAAATATTGAAGGTATGTTTTATATGAGCAAAAAAAAAGCAGTGCTTGGTAACATTTTAAATCACAATCACTTTGTAAATTAAAAACTTTTATGCACTCGTTTAACTATATTGTATTGTCACAATAATTACGAACGGTTGCCCGTTTTAACGCATCGTCAGGTACAATTGTACATTTCATTAAATCGTAAGTAGTAAATAGTAAGGAATCAAGCTATAGACATCTAGTTCTTTTCATATTCTATATGATACTGTAGGTGTTGTCACTATATCTCATTGGTACGTTCTTTAAGGTTACGTAGTAAAAAAAAGAAATCATAAATAATACCATGCCTGTAAAAAAATAAAATTATGATGTTTTAAAGAAAAGTCTGTGTAAAATTAATATTTTTTTAAATACCGCATAATTTACTATATTTAATATATTGGTAATAAATTATGACATAAAATTATTTAAATTACTGTTTGATACATAATTTTATTTGATGTTTTTGTGCGTTCCTTCATTTCGTTTCGAAGATAAAAATTTTACAGCAACTGCCTACATTTTCATCTTAAAATCTCGCAGTGGCCGCCAGTGCACAGCGAGAGCACGTCGCATGAGTTATGAAGCGATTAATTAGAATGTGTTTCGAAAGCTCGAGACTCGATGCGAGTGTGCGCTAAAGTTTAAAGATTGTTAAATCACATCTCTGTTCAGTTCACACTTTGTTAATTGTTTTAAATACCTAGAACAATATCAAAAATATTTTATTCCTCTTGGGGAAAAAGGACTCGAGGAAAATTATCAAATAAACATGTTATTTGCAGTACTGAACAGACACAGAAAAGCCACAGATATGAAAGTATCTCAAGGTCAAAATATAGAAAACTAATGTCGACGATGTATATTGCATAATGAAGTTATACAGACAAGAGGTTAAATAATTTGCCAACCGCTTGAATTCTATCTATATAAACTTTTGTAATAGAGCTAGATAGGCGTTAGGACAAACTGTATATGACAAACTTACAGGTATCTTAAAGCCTGCTTACATCACTCTTTGTGACATCTGCAATCCGTTGTGATATAGCTAACAAACAAAGCATACGATCTGCGTCACCTTGAGCATTAAGATGAAAAACTATAGCAACATAAGGCTGCAGCTCGCTCGAATAAACCGCTTGAACAATTAAAGCGGGGCACTGCGAGTACTCACTCGAATAAGCCGCCCGAACAATTGAAGCGGGGCACTTCGAGTACTCGCTCGAATTAGCCGCCCGAACAATTGAAGCGGGGCACTGCGAATACTTGCTCGAATAAGCCGCCCGAACAATTGAAGCGGGGCACTACGAGTACTCGCTCGAATAAGCCGCCAGAACAATTGAAGCGGGGCACTGCGAGTACTCGCTCGAATAAGCCGCCCGAACAATTGAAGCGGGGCACTGCGAGTACTTGCTCGAATAAGCTGCCCGAACATTTGAAGCGGGGCATAGCGAGTACTTGCTCGAATAAGCGGCTCGAACTGGGGAAGTACCTCCACCTTACAGAAAACTGCGGCCATAATAACACTAACATTGAGTAGTGTTTTGTTCCTGGCAGTAAGTAAGCGCGGACAGTGGGGACCGGCGATGCTCGTTGCTGTCATTGCTAGGCATAGACACGGCGTGCTGGTACGGCGGTCAGGGAGACCTGATGCTGACCGCCCGCAGGTTAGACGGGTTTCCGAACCCAGGGATTACTTAATCTCCGCCCTGGGAGGCTAAACCGCCAGCCTGTGTAAACTATCTGAAGTAGTAGTCGTGCCGGAGAAGGAGACCGGAGTGGGACCAGCAACCGTATCATCTTTGCTGAGCTTCGGTAGTTCTAGTACCGCACATCTTGTCCTCTAAGCTGTCTGTGCAGTGAATTCTCATCCTTAGTCTAGGTAACTTGTTTCATACATAATGGCCAGCAAAAAAAAAGAAAAAGTGTTTTAACAGCGGCTACTCCATCCATATATAATGTCGATTTTTGTAACATCAGGGGTATTTACGTAAATCTTAACGCAGTCCACCACAATTTGTTATATGCTCTTTCATTATTCTCTATTTTTACTAATTGTTTCTACAAAATCAATATTTAATCGAGTTTTTGAGTCAAATGTTAACTATTTTTGACAGTTGTAAAATATGTTTCTGGGTCCTGTAGGAGATGTCTTCACAGTTTTTTTTCCTAGAAAGGGGTTACCACAGACTGGACACACACCTTTACTATAATGCCTGTTCCTGCCTGTTTTCACCAAGCACTTTAGTTTTTATCACGTAGTAGCAGCGTATGCACTATGTAATTGGCTTTGTCATCATTCTTTATCGAATTCTTACGGTGCGATCGTGAGTGTGTGTTAAATTATAAATTGTAAACAGACGCCATGCAATTCACAAGCTACATACATATTATACACAAAACTTCAAATAGGTACACAGTCAAATCAGAACAATCCCCATTGTTATGTATCCCCTTAACCTCCCCAGGTTAAGGAATAAAATATACATTATCAGGCTAGGGTAAAATTTCAACAGACCAGACGCGAATGCAAAATTATCCTGGTTACGTGTTGGACATAAAATGTCAAATGCTTAAACAAATACTTTGGGGTTCAATAAGGACCTTTTAACCTTTGTCTTAACACAAATAATTAGCTGCAGATCGAAGGACCCACCAGTAAGTAAGTAACCACCAGTGGCGTGTACTCCATACAGGCAGAACGGCACTGCCCACCCTGTAGCTTTCATCTGGTTTTAACTTGTCTGACTTGAAAATGATGACATGCATGATAGTTATTTTAAGATAATCATATTTTACTGATTTTGCTTAGAACATAACAGCACCATCTAGCGTATACAATAAATACTTTATAAGCGAGAGGTTGAAGCACTATGTGCAAATTTTGCATGCTGTACATAGCGCATACGCGAGGAACGAGTGCGCCGGCGCTGCTAATGATTTGTGTGGTGAAAACACGGTGCCTTCTTTTGCGTTAAGTCCGTTTATGTACTACAAGTACTTAGGTAAGTGTATCGGACATTAGTCATTGTAGCTATGGGAACCAGACACTGAAAATAAGATTGCCACTAGGGGAAAATAAAACGCAAGTGCCGCAATACTGCTACAGAAGAACGAAATCATTACATTCAAAAATTAGATTTATGCTTAACCTACCGATAACGGTAGCTAAAGGAAACCCCATTAACGCGTTAAGCTAAATAATAAGAAAACGTCACTAAAAACTTCAATTTAAATTTAACTAACCTACGCCAAAAAAAAAAATATTAACTGAAGCTTTGGAAAAAGGATACCAAAACTGTACAAAAAAAATGCAAGAATGGATATTTCCCTTCGATATACCGATTATATTTCATTGGCTTCGTCTATTAGCAAGCCTTCCAAAAAAATACTCCTACAAAAATACGACATCAATTTACTGATTATTTTGCAAAAGGTAACAATTTACTTAAGTGTGTATGAAAAAAGGAACTAAAACTAATATAATAGGACAAGGAAACTAAAAACAGTAAAAAAATAATCAAAAACAAAAACGCAAATGTTGGAATTTTTTTAAAGTAATTGTGTCCGCTTCGATGACATTACTTCGCTGAGTATTTTTTAATAGGAAATGATTTACTTAGGTGCCTATCTCTGAATGAGTAACTAAAATTATGAGAATTGGACAAGGAAACTGAAAACTGTAAAAATAATTTAAAAAATGCAAATGTTGGGATTTTAATTAAGTAAAAAAAAACAAAAGAATGTAACCATTTCATTGCTTTGGTTATTTCCGTTTACCAACTACAATTACTTAGGAAAGTGTACCGGATATTAATAACCGAAGCTATGGGAACCAGACATAGAAAATAAATATCACCACGGAAGGAGAATAAAACGCAAATGCCAGAACGAAATAATACAGAAAATTAAGATTTATGCTTACCCCACAGATAACGGTTGCTAAATAAAAATACTTGATTAACGACTTCAGCAATACTTCCATTTTGATTTACTTAAGTACCTGCGCCAGAAAAATATTGAGTGAAGCTTTAGAAACAGGATACTAAAACGGATCAAACATAAAAGGCAAGAATAGAAATACCCCTCCGAAATACCGATTATATTACGCTATTTTAGTCCATTAACAAGATTTAAAAACTACTTCTACGAAATTATGACGACACTTTGCGGATTATTTTTATTTTTTACTTCAGTGTGTATATAATAAATAATAAAAAAAAACCCAACATGGGGTTCTGCTTAAGTAAAGAAAACTAAAGAATGTAATTATTCTATTGCATCGGTTATGTTCGTTTACAAACTACGACTACTCGGGTAGGTTTACGTGAGAATAGTAACCAAAGCTATGAAAACAAGACACTGAAAATAAATATCGCTTCTAGGGGAAAATAAAACGCAAGTAGATACTGGAACACTGCTACAGAAGAATGAAATCATTACATTGAAACTTTATATTGATAATAATGGAAACTGAATGAAAGCAACAAAAGGAATAAGAATTGCAATGCTGATACAAAACAACAAAACTACTGAAGCTATATGGATATCCATCAAATAAGCTAGTGCAAGCGATTAAATACCATTAAAGACGAAACAGACCACAAAAGACTTTAGAAGCCAGAACGCAGACCACAAACTGTAAACCAGTCACTTTTCCTTTCTTAAATATATTTACACGTGTAGATATCTCTGCTGGCTTAAGAGTACTGGTACCGGTCAGCTCTATCCTTTCCACTCCACATCCTAGACTGCGAAGTCCAACACTACCTGCTCTATCTACGCCGTCTTACTAGTGTCTCGGGAAGAGGCAATAGGCACATATGGGAATGCATAATGATGGACTGAACACTTTTAGAATCACTCACTAATGCGGATTGGAAACGCCGCATAACTTCTAGTGGTTGAAGACCCTCCGTTTCTTCAATTACCACCTTTTTGAGCGCTTGCGGTGTTTCAGCCCGCAGTTTTGAGCGCTCTGCAGAACCCTGCCATTGAACGTTTTTTCCCATGTGACTCGTTCTTCGAGTTCTTGCAACGCTGGCTGGTAAGATGCTAGAACGGAACGGATGAATTAGTTATATCCACTTAGTGGATAAAAAAGCAAAAGCTAGAAATGAGAAATGAAATAAATGTGTTTCAATTCATTATTAATGATTTTAATCCCCCAGAAGGGGAAGTCAATAGATCGACACAAACACACACCCATTTCATTTGGGAGATAGCCACGTCTCTCAGAAAATTTTATTCCTACATGGCAGAGGGTAAGCGCATTACCGCAAAACTGCTTTCTATGTAGTTTATTTCTTTCAGACTAAACAAAAAACCATCACGACACGTATGCCGAAGAGGTGGTCAGATATACAAATAAAAAAAATATGTAAAAACAAATATTGGCAAACCCAAATAACCTATTCAACAAATATTATCTTTCTGCCAAAATTGTGATGTTTACTGACGCCAACTTTTTACTAAGTGGGACTTTCACATATTCAACATAATTTACATAAGCGGCGTCGTAAAAGTCAGCTTAGGACCATCCTAAATAAACTTCAGTCCGTAGATGCGCATACATTTACTGCATAATCTATAAAACTAAATCCCCGAAGTTTTCCTACTTACTAAGAGTGTGTTACGTTTCAAATAGCACAGTGCGTAGCATTTAGTAGTTTTAATACAATGTTACTGTTTAATGTTATTATACAAATCATAAATACATTTAAGGCTCTGTGGCTGTGGGTAATGACCCGACTGCTGAATCAAGGGGCGTAGGTTCAAATACCGCACAGGACAAACATTCATGTGATGAACATTTGTGTTTGTCTTAAGTCTGGGTGTTTTCTACGTATAATATGTAGTTGCTGAAGTGTTTGTATAACAGAGCCACGATGTTTGTCCGACTACAAGACCAGAACACGAAATCAATCCATCTGCAGGAAGGTGTGAGACAGGGAGACGTCATTTCTCCAAATTGTTTACTACGTGTTTAAGCTTCTAGAGTGGAAGGGATATTGCATCAATATAAATGGCAAGTACATCACTCACCTTTCATTTGCTGACGACATAGTGGTCATGGCATAATTGCTGGAAGACCTAGGCACGATGGTCAGAGGCCTTAAAATGAATATAGATAAAACGAAGGTATAGTGCAATGTACATGCCGCGCCTATACCGGTTGTTGTAGGGAACGCTACTCTCGAAGTTGTCTATAAATACACTTACCTAGGGCAAGTAATCCAGTAAGGTATGTCCTCGGTTCGGTAATCTACACAACATTTTTTCTTCCAAAATACCTCAGTACCTAGAGTCAAGTCTACAATCAGTGTGTGTTGACATGTAGTACAGAAAATAGTAGGTCAGAGTCGCTGGCGAGCTATGGAAAGGGCTATGCTTGGTGTTTCTTTGTGCGGTAAAATTCGAAATGAGGATAAGTAGAAGACGCGGTATCGAACCGATAACCGATGGGGAAGAAAGGTTCTCTAGTGGGGACTACGGATCGGAAGACGCGGCGTGGAAAGGCCTCCTACCAAGTAAACAGACGACCTGGTTAGAGCCGCAGGAAGCCTATGGATGCGGGCGTTTCAGGACCGGCTGTTGTAGAGACATATGTGGGAAGCCAACGTGTAGGAAGAATGTGTATTTATTTAAAAAAGAAATGTATATATATATATATATATGTTTTTGTATCCGTTGTCCAGTATACCCATACTATAAGCTTTGCTTTGTTTGGGAAGAGGTGGCGCTGTGTGGAATGTTGTCACCCCCCCCCCATTTAAAAATAAATAAATAATAAATAAAAAAATATGAGAATATAGGAGAACGAATGAGAGAGATAGCAAATGTAATATTTAATATTGACGTATATAATTATTTAATTTGGCCCAGCGTGATCTTCAAAAGTGGTAGGACCCGAATACAGTTGTGTCAAATAAGTAGGAAACACAGTTAGTTCTTTTGGAGTTAGGTCTGAGTAATATTTATAACCTCTTTTTAATTCTTTGGTTAGATTATTTGCGACACCAAAATATATAAACAAAATTATTTCACAAAAGTATGTCAATCACTCACAAAATCGACGTAGAGAAATTTTAAACCTGTGCAAACCTTAATTTAAAACAATTTAGTATTTTGAAATACATCCACTAATATACATCTAAATGTCTGTTATGAAAATATAAGTCTGTCGTATTTTTAATTAGACGAAGCCAACTGACAGTAGCTAGTACTGTTTCATCAAAAACTGACAACAAAATAAACGTCAGTTGATATCGTCTAATTAAAAATACGACTATACATACAAATATCTCAGTTTGCTGGAAAATAGTTTTAATATTCAAATAAAATTATCTATAATAAAATAAAAGACTCACTCAATATTTCCAAGCTAGGAACCACTATTATTAATTATAATTCGCTTAAAAATTAACATTATTACTCAGCACCTTACTGACTCTTAATAACAAGACGACTAAAGAAATCTTCCTGTGAGACGTAGTTCCAATTTTTTTGTGTACGAAATTCCAGTCTCCATGTTAGGGTTGCTACTCCAATACAAAAATTATTTTAGGGTTTAACCAGCCTTTAAGTTTGCAGACGTTAAAGACCTTTAATAATTATTTAATGTAGTAGTGTTGACGCTTCAAAAGTGTTTTTTGTAAACTAAATAAATAAAGATATTTTTGACTCTGACCTTGAAATTGTCCTCACCTCTCACCAATCACTAACATAACGACACGTGTACATAATACACGAATATCACAATAATAGGTAGGTATCATTTCCCTAATTTATATAGTAGTTAATGTATTACAATGTTGGTCAACCATAATTGGTAACAATCGTGATTTTTTTTAGATAAATTTAGTAATAAAATCTGTTAAAATTATTTATAATTTTCTATAGAATTTACCATACATATGAGTATTTTTTATATGTTATAGATTAATATATGTTAATCATACATATTTAAATACGTTATATTAAATAAATTGCAACACACATAAATACACACAAATACATTTCAATATATATTGGACAAACAAAATATGCCTTTGTATGAATAAAAGTGATTTTTAGTAGGTGTTGTAACTACATATTTTACAGATATTACCTTAAGGTTACAATAATCGACAACCCTAACAGAACTTTTAAGTCAACCGATCGTCTCAGATTGCATTAAAAGAAATACACAGGTAATGTATAAAATTATTGAACTTGTATGTTTGAACGCGCCATTTTCAGGAACTCCAAATACAATTTTAAAATGCATTTTGTTATAAGTAGTACGTTTAATAATAATTGTTTACTTATGCATATCTTCACGCTGTCACCTAAGGAGATGAGCATATTTAAACCTTTGTACATTTTATATTTAGTTGCTAAAGCTTGAATTCAAAAAACATTGCGTTACGAAAACGTTAAGGCATTTATGATTTACGTTCACCGCAGTCGTGGCACTTTTAATGATGCTCTGATTACTTGTGTTGAACAAATTCATGACCTAGGGTAAACTTTTAACGAGCACATATAAATGCAATAGGTAAGAAAGTTTCCAACGACTCTTGGCTTCGTCTTGCGTCAAACTGCACGTTTTAACGACATTGCAAAAATTAGGGTACTGTTAACGCATACGTTAAATATATTAGAGTATAACGCAATCGTCTGGGAACCCACATGAGGCGAAATACACCTTTTCAATTCAGTTGCTCGTAAAGTATCTGTACAAATTATACGGAAAGACACACTTTAGAGCGTGCGGTAAATAAAACACTACTGAAATCCATTATTTCACGCGTGTAAAAATGTTTTTTTTAAGGCCTGCACCTGACATACAAATCAACTGTTTATATTTATGCGCTATATAAGTAATTAGTAGATACTACACCACACGACATAATTTAATAATAATAAATTCTTGAATGTGTCATTTAAATTTTTATTGATTGATGATTCCTAGAACGTATTTGAAATTTTTTTTAGCTAATAAAAATATATATTGAATATTATTTGGCTGTACGTAGGGTAGACTTTTGCCACGTGAAAAAAAAAACTTTATGCCTGAGACTGGCAAAAAACGTTTTTTTTTTTATCGTAACCTTAATTTTTCGCTGTCCCTCCGTTTGTCTGTCCGTGGCTTAGCTCAGAGATTCTTAGTATTAACAAGCTGTATTTGATGGCATGGATATAAATATTAATTACGCCGACAAAGTGGTAAAATAAAATTTTGAACAAAAGTGTCGCCCCCTACAAGCTAAATGGTTGTTCTGGGATATGGATGATTGTGATTTAAATTGACAGTTCACTGCAGTATTAAAAGGAGAAGAAATTAAAAGGAAAACCATCACAGCTAAGTAGGCTCTAAAATTTAACGAATAATAGTCTTCCTGTAGCAGCGCGGAAAGAGTTTGGGATAAACCCCACGTCTCTCAAAAACTATTCTTTCAGGAAACCTTTTTTTTCACATTTCACTCTCAATTTAATATCTATTGTTACTACTAATTAATCCATAAATATATTTAGTTCACGACTTCATGAATAGAATTGTGCTTAGCCGCGTCGATAACCTATAACTTGCTTAGTGATAGTAATCCTTAACAAAGAAACAATTAATATAATTGCCATTATATTAATTTGTATTGATATTAGCTTAAGACAAATACAAATATTCATGAATTTAACTTTCAAATAATTTTTTTTCATACACACTTTTAGTGGGAAAATTTATCAAAATCCTTTCTTCGTGCTCGTCTAAGTTATAACAGAAAACTCTGAACAATTTAAAGTCTCAAGTGGTTTGGGCTATGCTTTGATATATGTATTCATTCACTGCGTATCTCCATTTTTGCCTATATACTATTTAAACTTTTAGCTACATAAACACCTACATTATGCAGTGAGGGACAGCCACTTTTCAACCACTTCTCCTGCGTGATGGGAGGGGGAGCTCATCCACGCAACACTGCTTCTGATGTGTATATGAAGTAAGGTGGCTTTTTATATTATATCCCATACGTCGTGTTTAGGAAAAATATGGTCGAGATACAAGCCTTCGTGCCTTCAGCTATTTGTGTGCTTAAAAAACAGGTCAATCGAATGCTCCATTATAACAGGACAGGTTATTGAAGTGGCGTCCTGTTACCGAATGCACCGGCTAGGTGCTCAGAAGATAGGAGTTTAGGTAGAGGGTTCAGAGGTCGGTAAAGAAACAGTTTTTAAGGGTAAGGCAGGTTTTAATTGTATACTCTTTCTCTTTTATCATAACAAACTTTAATGAACAATAAATCCTAATCACTTTAGGTGATTCTTATGCCTTAAAATATCTACACAGCAGCTACCTATTTTACAATCATATAGGACTACTTAAATAACTAGAAAGACAGAAAACGCAAGCCTGCCTACACAGAGTTTTAAAGTGTGCAGTTTTCAAGTCTTTATTAGGGATCTAATACAATTATGGTTTCTTCGGCCTAGAGCCGGAACCGAATTCTTGCTCGCTGAAGACACCCCGTGGCAGGCACAAGGTAAGGCCGCACGTGGCTGGCACAGTGCAAGATTGCACGTGCGCGCAGTTCGTCCCGTAGCCTCTGTGTAGCGGTGTTCAAGACAGCACCACTACCGCACAGGCCGAGGATTTGGAGTACTGGAGACTCCGGGCAGGCCGAGGATTTAAAGACCCCTGGCCTCCCTCATTGTAAACGCACCTAAGCAGCTGCAACGCACCGGCCTTCGCCGTAGACGCGAAGAGTAAGGTTTGTATCCGAAGGTGGATGATGAAAACTCCCACGAAAAAAAAACCGTCGTGCTAGATATAAATAAAAATGGAATAAGTACGTACCCCTTTTACACACTATCACAACACACACTCACAAGAGTGCAATTACCTATCAACACTCCGGTTTCTTTTACTGGTAAGAAGAAGTAGCAGTATATTAGAAATATAGTAGCAGCTTAGAAGATAGCTGGAAATATTCAAGTTTAGAAAAAATCAAGTAGATTTTTTCTGCGTCTGCAGAGATCAAAGCAAGAACGCTAATAATGATTGTCTAAGCTAATGTCACACGATATCCAGACTCTTTTGATCTCGATATTCAAACGAACACGACATCGGTAATGGACCTAAGAATGGATGTCTGGAAACTTCCACTGTTTCCTTCATCATCCGGTACTTTACTGGAGACGGACCACCGGAAACGGTCGTTCCGTTATACCATTACTACGTGAAGGAATAACAAAATAATAATAAACCATTCTGCCTAGTTACTCATAACATCCAGTTAAGTGCGAGTCGGACTTATGTGCTATGGATTCCGCACCACCACAGAATGCAAGAGCCCTACTTACCCTTAAATAATTTTCCCTATTTGTTGTAATACTCACACTATAAGCGTTTTCAGTCTGAAGCTTGTATGTACTAAAGTTTTTACGATAGAGCGAAATAAACAAAAACATGTTTCTTGCAAGGAAACTCCTTAGATTTTTACTTTTTGTTGTAGGAAATTCGCAAAATTTCAGGCTACTAGGCTAATTCATACATCTGTGTAACATATAGAGCTCAATAAAGGTCAGACAGACAGACAGACAGCGTAGGTTTCATAATAGCTGGCACCCTTAGGTAACGAAAACCTACTAACAGTAGTTAACCGATAAGTGAATAATATTTTCTTAAACTTGATGTGTACCCATGCCAACTTTTTACTTAAAGGGACTCTCACATATTCAATTCAATTTACATAAGTGACGTCCCGAGAATCAGCTTAGGACCATCCTAAATAAACTTCAGCCGATGAATCCTGAAATTTTGTGCAGAAGCCGATAAAACAAACTCGAAAAAATGTTCATGCTTTGACTATTCTTAATAAGTTTTGTATTATGATGTATTTTAAATGTGTTCTTTAAATAATTTTATAGAAGCTTTACGGTCTCCTTCAGCCCTTAGCAATAGAATATTTTAATAAACGTAACGCCGTTGCGAATGCGGCAACGGATTGTCTTTAAGTTTGAGTAGACATTTTGCCTTTTTTTATGGGTTTATTTGTAATGATGCATAAAGCTATTCTTATCACAACCATGAGGTAGTTTACCATCACATCTAAGAATATAAATGGTTGCCAAACAATCTTTGAAATAAGATGAGGTTTTGCGTCACGCCCCCTGTCGAGATACTTCAGAGAGCCTTCAACCGAGAATTATTATTTTATTATTTTGCCACAATTTTATTTAGCGCCGCAACTTGAGTAAAGTTTCCTGTGCAACCAACAATCCCGTCGCATAATGGCGGCCAAACATTAATATAACATCTTTAAAAATATATTTCAATGAAACAACAATTTCATTTAAATATATTTTCATATAATGATATTATTATGTTACGAAATAAAAGATATATGCTTAATTACAATTATGTAAAATATTAATATATCTATGTAGGGTGATTATAAAATCCGTTGTTTATATACTTACAACCTTCTTAAATATTTTAGAAAATATTAAGTTAAAAAAATATAGTCCATAGTGTAAGAAAGAAAAGAGTTTTTTAATTAAGTGCGATTGTCACATACTCTGGATATCCCCAGACCGGAGTGCTTGTCACGACAAATCAAACTGTTGGTTATATAGCCACCTCTCGGCTCCATTGTGAGATCAACTTCAGCATACCATATTATTGCATTGTTATCGTAGTTATATTAGTATACCAAATTATGGCTCAATTGGTAGGTCTGGTAGTAGGTATTCTTTAGAATGCTATTCTAGACCAAACAGCTACCAACTTGTGGAACAACTTCCAGAAATGGAAGTGAGCTAGACTAAACCCTTCCTATCATCTAGATTTTCACCTACGCTTCCGCCAAGACAGTTGATAACTCTACAACATACTATACAACAGCATATAATAATTTTGTGCGGAACTCTCGGTGCGCGAGCCAGACTCGCACTTGGCAGATTTTTTAGTTACTGCGCGAAATGTAACACTTGATTTTACTTAACATGAAATTGTCGTACGGGCTATAAATGAAAATGATTATTTAGAAGAAAAATGCTAAATACTTGCTACAAATACTTGATAATTTACATTGCTTTCAATGTATGAACACAATATTTTCTTTTCGAGATTATTTTATGACACTGAAAAGATAGGTAAGAAAAATCTTCATCAGAATCTAGACATATCAACGAATAAACCGCTTAATATCCCGCGAACTCTTTAGATTGACTTTTGATCGACACTTATACGACTTTACACGAATATCAGTCATTCGAGTTGCAGACGCGTAGCTTTTGAATCATAGTCGCAGTCGAAGCGCAATCAGGTCGACAAATGGGCCTTATCGCTCATTCACTGTCACGTAACAAAAAAGGCTTCGACTTTATCTATATCTATACTAATATTATAAAGAGGAAAGGTTTGTATGTAAGTATGTTTGTATTGAATAGGCTCCGAAAATACTGGACCGATTTGAAAATTCTTTTAACATTAGAAGCCGACATTATCCTTCATAAACATAGGCTACTTTTTACCGCGGGGAAATGCTTCATTCTTACGGGAAAACGGTTAATAGGACAACGGGTAGTAAGAATTGTCCTTCCGTACTTACCTTTTTACATAACTTCTAAACGACTTAACATATTAGGTTGGATATTTCGATGTTTTCACAGACACAAATGTATTATGCCATTAAGGAGGAAATATTTGATAAGTTGTTTTTTTTCTAGGTATAATTGAGGAGCTGCCTTAAAAACCTTCGCCGATAACTAAATTTAGCGCGGGCGAAGCCGCTGGCAGAAGCTAGTTGACAATAAAGTGCTCAGCAAATTGCCACGAAAGAAAATAATATAATTCCTAAAAATATTATTCAACAGCATTATAGTATTATTATTCGTAAGATCTCGCAAATCATCACGGTAACTTAACCGGTCAAACCACCTCTTGGTGTCATGTTCATGACCAATTAGTCTGCTGTACAGAGGGTGTGGTTTCGATTTCCGCACTGTACAAACATTTATGTGATAAACATTTGTGTTTGTCTTGAGTCTAGATGTATTTATGTATGTATTTATTTACCAAAAAGTAATATGTATTTGTAATCGTTGTCTGGTATCCAAAACACAAGCTTTGCTTACTCTGGGGTCAGACGGCGCTGTGTGTAATGTACAAAAATATTTATTGGTTATTTATTTAGTTTCAATAAGCCTGTTTCTGGAAATATCCAAACTATTTGAAAAGATGCTCTTAAAACGACTACTCCAAAGTCTTTTTGAGAAGGTTCCTATACTGGATCACAAATTTGGATTTAGAAAGAACACCTAACTTTAGAACAAGGACACATCCCCGCGGTGAAAGTACATATATACATAATTTTTGTCAGATGTTTTTTTTGGGCAATCCCCACTACGAAAGTAGATGATTTTTGTCAGCCCGGGCAAACCATAAGACATAAAACGAATTAACTTAAAATATTAGCAGCGAAGTGGTGTTGTAGAAGAGAAGAAGCATATTTTGATACCCAATAGCTGAAATATGCATGTAGCGAGCGTTTGGGAGATAACATACGCGTATGTAATAAAATCTAAAATAAAACGTTTAAAGTAGCTATTACTGATAAACACCGTCAATATTTTTCATACAAAATGAATTTTGCCATAATTCCCTAAACTTACTTTATATTTTGATTAAAAAAAAAGAAACAAAAATTAAAGAGTTTTGCGTTTTAGTTTCATGCGATAATGCAGGCTTATTAGAAAATAAAAAATAATGGCTTATCAGAATCCCACTAAACCAAAAACCCCAAAAATTTTATTTTTTGGTTTTTTTTTAAAATCAAAATACAAAGCTAAAATCACGAAACTTCGAAGATTATGGCAAATCAATTTTGTAAAAAACACGTAAAAACCAAGAACAGGATTTGTGTAGCCACTTATGTCTTCTTGTCTAACAATATTTCCAATACCCACTGCTCACGTTCATAAGCCTTTTGAAAGACACCATTATTAAGTCTCTATACGCGACACGTTTACGTGAAGATGCCGTGACGTCTACGTGCTAGCACGTAGTAGTGACGTTAATAGAGGCAGTGAGTTGCAAATTGGGATACTATTGAAACTCTATTGCAAACGCTGTTTTTTTGTTATCTATTAAATTGCCTTTCACTTTTGGCGAACCTAAACGCATTAATTTAGATTTGTTACGAGAAAAAAAGAGCAGTAAAAACTTTACGATTATTCTTACATATACCTACTAAGTAATTTTAAATGATTCTATCTTATAATTATTAATCAAAAGAACTTACCTGTAAAATTCGATGATAATTATGCGAGTGTGTTGGTCCAAGACGTCCTCCTTTTATTTAACTTGTAGTAGACGTATTGTCTAGCCATTTTGTTCTTTTTCAAAGTTAGTTAAGGTTTCTTAGATTAAATTATTTAAACAGATTTTCTTTTATACTTAACGCAGCCTAGCCAAACTTAGGTTTCCAATTTCGACCACTTGAGGCGCCACATCCATTGTCATTTAGTTTAAAATTAATATTACATGACCTGTAAAAAGAACTTGAGCCAGGTCGTCTTGGACCAACACACTCACATAATTATCATCGAACTTTACAGGTAAGTTCGTTTGATTTATAATTATGTTTCCTGTGTTGATCCAAGACGTCCTCGTTTTATTTAATTTGTAAATATTGGAAGGGTCATGAAATATTAATGATACCAAAAAAGTAATATCACCTTTATTACTATTAGGTAGCGAAGGCACTTATTTTTTATCTTAACTAGATCTAAGACTTAACTAAAGTAAATGCTGTGTTTATGAATCAGTCGTTAATAAGGTAAGATAGACTGTTTCTATTTAAGGGTAACATATACAATTTAAACCAGGTACAATTTAAATTAGAGGCAAGTATTTTACATATCAAAATTTAACTAGAATAATATCTAGATTAATTAGTACAATAAATCAGTCTATGATAGATTTTGCAAATAATTCAGGTAAATCTACAATAGGTCGGTTGTAGAATTTTGCAAATATAGAAAAGGTATTACTTTAGGCTGCAGTTTTTCTAATCAAATTTATGTTGACTCCTTTAGAATTAGATGCTTGATGATTTTGATGTAGATGCATGTCTGGTATTATGTGCAGTAAATACTGTCGTGCCATTGTCACAAACAATCATTAAATTTTTGATCCAACAATTGAATAAGGTTTTTTGAAAGATATAAATAAATTTTGTTGGTTTAAAGTGTTCTAAAATTTTTGTATAGCTGTTAAGTAGTCTAAAGGAGTTTGAGCTGGGCATACAGAGGGCCTGCTCGAAAAAAAAGGTAATGTTAATACAGGCTGTACCGACCCCTCTTTAGATGTTTTTATGTTATCTGCTATTTTTATTATAAGTTTGTCTACTTGTGTTACTATGTTGCTTAATTTAATGAGGCTAAAAGTTTGGACCCTGTGCGCTGTAGTGATAGCTAAAAAGGTAGCTAGTTTTTTGAATAGTAACTCTAATGGGATTTGTAAATTGGAGTAAAGGTTAGCAAAATATTTAAGTACTTTATCTACATCCCATGTTATGTTGTATTTTAGAACAGAAGGGCGTAGTTTTGAGATACCGTTAAAAAATCTTTTTATAGAAGAGTCTTATCCTATTTTACACCCTAATAATAAGGACAATGCAGATCGATACGAGTTCAGACTACCATACCTAAATCCTTTATTGAACAAAGTTGTTCAAAAACCTATATCTTGAACATTTACTGATAATGGGTCGCTATTTTTATTAGTACAATATTGCCATCAGTACTTTAAACAGCTGTTTTATTGAAAAACTATATTTTTGCTAATTGATGCTAAATTTATGTTCATACTTGATTTTAGTGCATACTATCTTCAGACCTTGTTGGATAAGATTCCTGCCACCAGGGTAAGGTCCTTGTGTAGTGGATGGGGGTGGCTATTGATAATAACAATTTTTGATCAGGTTTAAAAAATATCGGTTCAGAGACTAGCAATTTTTGAAATAAGGGGTACCATGCCTAAGTGGGCCAGTACGGGGTTACAACTATCCCTGCAGGGATACTTTGCGCACACAAAGGATTACTTGTTGCCGGGATTTTAACAATATCAAATTTTTATGAGTCTCTTTTTAAGATGTCAGTTTTCAGATACAAGCAAGTGATGGGAACACAAACATTCTTAATTATATACTTTTTATTTTATCTGACATATAATTATATACCCTGACCAGTGGCCAGTGGCTGAGTAACATAACCTAATTTTGCCAAATAATTATCAAATCGGGCAACATCGGCTTAGGTCGTTTGTTTATGTCTAGCCTTAATGTGAATACATTTACACGTCTTATCTTTTAACTACTTATAATGATATTAATAATTTGTTATTGATTAAAATATTAGGAATTCGATACTACGGGTTTTAAGGATTTTATGGAATAGGTATCCATAACCGCATTTTAATAAAAAAAATAATTTGTAATTATAATTTCATTTACATTTTTTATTTTGTGCAACTATTTTTAACTGCAACTCAAAATATTACGTAAAATATTAGTATCATCGAAAAATCGACATTATTGATAGCGGTGCGAAGTGTATTTAGATTGATTTCTCTCGCCCGAATCGTATAAATAATACCTATATATTTATTTAGCTAACAAAATGACCTACAGATAAGTCATTATGATCTGCCATAGGTCAAAATCGTTTTAAGTTCTGCTGAATTTATTATAATAATCAAAATAATATTGGACA
Organism: Apoda limacodes; assembly: GCA_946406115.1. NCBI lineage: Eukaryota > Metazoa > Arthropoda > Insecta > Lepidoptera > Limacodidae > Apoda > Apoda limacodes. The sequence goes on along the minus strand of OX291555.1, from coordinate 25,697,406 downwards.
TATCACACAGCGCTATCTGGTACTGCACTTAGCACTAAGCTCGTATCAAGAAAACCAGACAACGGATAGTAATTACTATTTTTTTTTATATAAATACATACATAAATATACCCAGATTTAAGACAAACACAAATGTTTATCACATAAGTGTTTGTCCAGAGCGGGAATCGAATGCACACCCTCTGCACAGTAGCCGGTCACAATACCAACTAGGCTGCGAGGGAGTCATGTTTAAGTATTGTTATTTAATTTGTGATGTATTTATGTTCCAGCACATTTCACTGACTCTTAACTTTCCCAAGTGGAATACGCCAGATCCCGTAGATTGGTCTCATTACGCACTTCAATCCCATATCCCAATTTTATACGGACTTTTGCTAGGCATTGTATTATTTCAGTATCAGGATAACTTGCCAACCATTCTTGCACAACTTGAGATCTTTGAATGACACTGGGCACTGGGCAAGATAAATAGTCCGTATAGGGTAAGGCAAAGAAACGATCGGCAAAAGGCATCCCTAGGAGGATATATTTATGTACATTCATCCGTTCACTCTCTTTAACAACTTCCCCACCACCCAGGGAAACTCATCCAAACTCAAAAACCGAGACTTGACCTATTAGGAAAAGTAAAAGCTTCTATATAACGATTATTTTCTCGTCTGTATAATATTTTCCGACCATGCTTATCTAGATTTGAAAGTCTTTTAGTCTAAAAATATCACTATATTATATTTTTAATCCAGTCAAAATAGTAGTATTGAAGGCAACAGCTATTCTGTCGTCAAGCGCACTTGTGTAGGTAAATTTTTTCAGGCCGATATATGTCGCTGCAGGCCCCCTTTATTTTTTTCAGGCCGGTATATGTCGCTGCAGGCCCCTTTTATTTTTTTCAGGCCAGTGTATGTCGCTGCAGGCCCCCTTTATTTTTTTCAGGCCGGTATATGTCGCTGCAGGCCCCCTTTATTTTTTTTTGGCCGGTGTATGTCGCTGCAGGCCCCCTTTATTTTTTCAGGCCGGTATATGTCGCTGCAGGCCCCCTTTATTTTTTTCAGGCCGGTATATGTCGCTGCAGGCCCCCTTTTTTTTTTCAGGCCGGTATATGTCGCTGCAGGCCCCCTTTATTTTTTTCAGGCCGGTATATGTCGCTGCAGGCCCCCTTTATTTTTTTCAGGCCAGTATATGTCACTGCGGGCCCCCTTTATTTTTTTCAGGCCGGTATATGTCGCTGCAGGCCCCCTTTATTAGCGACGACGAGCTTTTTGCATGAAAAAAAATTAAGCCTTAGTAAAACTTTCAGTGAAGTAACAATACCGACGGCTAGATATTGGTCTGATATTATCTTAGACGGTAGTGGGTAGCAGTATCATGAGTGGTGGGGGACCAGCAAGTGGTTAGCAACTATGGCGGCGTCTTCAGTTTCAAACACCCTGAGGACGCTCGTGTAGGGCTTCATCGCTGTATTTCTTCGTGACGTCTCGTAGCCACGAGAATATCGACCGGCGCTAAAACAAAATTAGTGCTGCTAAGAAAACCCTCAGCTAAACCTAATATTAAACACCGAAGCACACTTATAATAAAATTTGGTGTAAAACACATTTAGTTGTCGCGATATTTCGGCAACTCTCGTCTCCATTTCTTTGAAAATTACGATGTGGATACATTCGGCAGTGGTGATCCTTGCAGGAAATCTATAAGATTATTGTGAAATATTAAATTAAATTGAATTTATGTAGATAATTATTTTGTTTTTAAAAGCTCTTGTGTCAAGATTTATATTTTTTAATTTAGATTGCATCCATGATCCACGCAGTTTTTATTTGGAATAAACTTTGAAGAGTGGCAATACGACCGAATCAGAAATTATTACCTGGAAAACTTACGACTGCATATCCCCTTTTAAACAGTGATGATTTCTCTCAGTTGCGTCTTTGATGGGCAGTTCAGTGTGTTGCAGTTTGTACCTAGTGTGAACGAGTTAGTATAACATCGACAACAATCATTTTTTGTCATTTTCTACATGTCAAAAATCCTTAAAAAAATTAAGAACCTTGATAAGAATGGACTTAAACCCTAAAAAATCATTCTTCATATATCTAGAATTTAGTAAATTAACAGTCTTACAAAACAGTTCAAAAAGTTACCTTGTCGTTGAAAAAATATTGCCTCATATAAAAGAAAGGTAACTTAAAATTGTTATTTCAAAACGATCGAAATATCTTTTATATGAATGTAACAAATCTGTTCTTTATCCCCTGGGCCTGATCTCATTTTTATTAACAGCTAGGCAGCGATTTATTACGGATCCGTGTAGATTGGCACATCTCAAGCGCTTTCAAAACTAAATGGGTTGTTGTTAAAAACAATAATGATTTGCTTTTACTTTTATCTTATTAAGATATTTTTTGGTAATACGCCTAGATAATTTTAATTTTTATTTAAAATTATTTGTGTCCTGTGGTGTTACCCACATTATTAGGCAATCCAGAAAGTATAAGGTCTAAATGAAATTGTTCATTAATACTTTCAGTTTAAATATCTATTTTGTGACGTTTGGCCAAAAAGTTAAGAGCTTAAGAAGAAAGTAGAAACATAAATAAATCTTTTAAGGTGCCAAACAAGCTTACGGTCCACCTGATGTTAAGAGGATACACTTCGCGGCGCCTCGCAGCGGGCTTCATACAAACGAATTTCTCATTTGTTTTCGACACTTGCTGATCAATCACCGTGAAATTTCTAAGTCATAATCCCAAGCCGAATACCTAGTTTTAAATTTATATCACATTTTTGGCTCCAAAATGGCCGTTCTCTGTAAGTATTGTGTCAAGGACAAAGGCATTAAGTCGATCAAACAACAGTAATCAGTATATAAGTAAAACAAAAATGGTAAACCTAACTCACACCAAAGTGCGCATGACAGCTCAACACCCTGAGTAAGCTCCGCTTGATGGATGTGCTTAACTTAACTTAATAAAGTTCTGTAACACAAAATGTGTTTACTGTGTTAGTTGTAATAAATTAGACTAATTTAAATAACTATCTAAGTATCGAGTTGTTATCAGTATTATTCCTCAATCTGATTTTTTCCCCATTGGCTTCTAAAGTTTCTATCTACACTTTTACCTTAGTTTGGAGATCAAAGATGGCCGCTAAAACATTCTTGTGTTTACGGGCGCTTCATGCATCTTGTTGTACTGTAACAACCACCAAGATGGAAGCGCGCGTGCAGCATTTTATTTTATAATTCTTTTATTGTACAATAAAACACATATTAGCACACAAACAAAAGAAAAGGAAGAAGTACAAAGACGAGCTTATCCTTTAAAATTAAAGAAAACTATAAAAAAATCCATACTTAATTCGGAAAATTAAAAAAACCAAGTATATAAAAGAACCTGATTTGTTTTTATTTGTTTAGCTCGTGAAGAAATTGGCGACCGGAACCGGAGGATCAACAACATACGACGTTTGATGCACATTTATTCTATTTAGCTCATTAAGTATGCCTTAACAAACTGACTCTTGATTCAGATTTAATTCAGGGTGTATCCTCTGGTTGAAATTCCGAGAAGAAAATAAAAAAAAAAATAGTCAAATCACGACAGGATATTAAGGGTCGCTTAACACGATTTAAGGATTATGTTTAAATTTTAAATATAACTAAATGGGAGGATATTGATGACTTAAAACTCAAAGAATTGAAATTTCGTTTCGGAAAAATTGTCAATTGACTGTCTGAGTTTAATGAAGTTTAGTCTCTTATTGAAATTTGTTATCCAGCGACGATGATGGGGAGTTAGTAAGTTTTTAGAACTTATTTTATAGTCTATGTCTTTTGCTCAGTATATACTTGAGCCGCGCCGTAAGTCTTTAGACAGTCGCAACCATAACAATTTGAAAAATATAAAATTACCTACCTTTGATGAGAACCATTTAAGGTGACTAAAATTTTGGAATCCATTCGACTCGTTAATTCATTAAAATGATTCCATAACAAATATAAATAAATTTCATTATTTGTGATCATCGTTGGGTGGGTGCAGCTTTAATTATTAAGTCACTTGAATTTAGTTCAAAAAATTATACTATTGCTTGCCCAAACGTTATGATAACAAAAAGTGTCTTATTAATAACTACTAAAAGGCGTTATTTGAAATAGAATGCATCAAAGAGTCACAGAGAAATAAGATTTATGATTGATCATGTGTCAACACTTTAGAGCAGCCCACTGGCAAATGGGATATTTTCATAACATACATGGTCACCTTCAGCCAGTGGGAAGAGCATAATAAAAATACATTTAAAGTATACCTTGTTACGTTAATTTGTGAGATAACATAATAAGTTTAAAGGTAAACAATATGAGATTTGAAATTAAAACGTTTAATATTTAAAATAAAAATAAGATTAAAATTACCTGGCTAGAGGAGCCTTAATAGATAGCAATAAATAAGGTTTTACTCAGAAAACTTTCAATTATTATAGCCTATTAATTTCGTACTTAGGCACTGGCTGATCACTACATGAGACTCGAAGCAAACTCCAATTAATAACTCTTCAAAGAGGACTCCTGGAAACTCGTTAAAAAAATACTTCTTAATTAGAAAACTATTTATTAAGAAAAATCTCCCTCTTCTTCTGAACTTAACTGGCATCCTCTTGCGGCAGTGGGGTGGTCAGCAACAACTGACCCCGAAGAAGTCCGGGCTCCAAGACGGCGTCATACTGACGAAGCAGGCATCGATCCCGGAGTGAAGCAAGGTCCGCAATAAGCATTCTTCTTTTAAGTATTTTGGAGCGTCAGTGCGTGGCAGTGTCTATTGTGTGAAGTTACGTTGTTTTTTTATTAAATCAATTCTATATAATACAAGAGAGGTAGGACACTGCGAGTACTCGCTTGAATAAGCCACCCGAACAATTAAAGCGGGGCATAGCGAGTACTTACTGAAATGAGCGGCCCGAACTGGGGTAGTCCCAACTTATAGAAAACCGCGGCCACAATAACACTAACATTGAGTAGTGTTGTGTTCCTGGCGGTGAGTAAGGTTGCCAGAGCCCTATGAGGATTCGCTGCGCGGACAACGGAGTACCGGCGGTGCTCGTTGCTGTCATTGCTCGGCGTAGACACGGCGTGCTGGTACGTCGGTCAGGGAGACCTGATGAAACGGCTGACCGCTGGCCGCCCGCAAGTTGAACGGGTTCCCGAACCCAGGGATCACTTAATCTCTGCCCTGGTAGGCTGATCCGCCAACCGGTGTATAGTCTCTGAAGTAGCAGTCGTGCCGGAGAAAGAGACCGGAGTGGATCCGGCTACTACAAAAGAGAGGGATCAGGGGTCTTTCCGCCCGCCATGCCAGCAACCGCATCATCTGTGTCGAGCTTCGGCAGTCTTAGTACCGCACCTTTTTGTCCGCTGAGATGTCTGTGCAGTGAATCCTCACCCTTAGTGTAAGTAACTTCATATATAATGGCCAAAAAAAAAAAAATTTTACAGCGGCTACTCCATCCACATATAATGTGGATTTTTGCAATATCATGGGTATTCACGCAAATCTTAACGCAGTCCACCACCATCTTGAGACAGCGCAGCCGACCATTATTTTTCTAGCAGAGACGCAGATATTCCGCCCGGCCGACACATCATACCTTCATTATCCCGGCTACAAACTCGAGCACAATTTTATGACTCGCGCCGGTGTATGTATGTTAGTCCAGGAAGATATCAGCTGTCACCGCCTTCATAGCCTTGAAGACAAGCACCTGTCGATATTGTGGGTGCGCGTAAATTACGGCGGCGTAACTCGACTCTTCACGCACCTGAGTTTGCTGACTGATAAAGTTCTAGAGCAATATACCATAGAAGAACAAGTTATTTTGGGAGACTTTAACGCCCACCATCGTAAGTGGCTTAGTTTTCGAACCAATAACTATGCAGCGATATCTGCTCATAAATTTGCTCTGACCTGTGGATTCTCTCAGCTGGTACTTTCTCCAACGAGAATATCGGATAAATAGGACTATACGAGCTCCTTACTGGACCTTCTGCTGACGTCCGGATGGATACTCAGTTTCAGTATATACGCCTCTTGGCTCCTCGGACTTAAATGTCATGCACACAACCCGATCCATCTGGGCCAACTAATTGGTGTTGTGGGTGGCACTATAAGTCGGCAGACTGGGATGGATTGAGAGAATTTCATGCATCGTACCCGTGGAGGCAGATCTGCTTTAGCTCAGAAGATCCTGACGTCTGCGCAGCCGCAGTCACTAAAACAATCCCCGCTGGTATGGAATGTTATATTTCTAACTCGCGCAGTTTCAGTAGCTGCTGGCATAAAAAAAACGACTGTGGTTTAATAGGTATTTCAGAAAAGCTAAAATTCTTAGACCTAGACCACGGCTCGAACTAATAAGTGTCCGAATATTTCTGAGGTAAAATGCAAAATAAATGCTGCCTCGAGGTTCATTAAGGAAGCAACTGCCAGAGCAAAATTCCAATTCATCGGCAAAATAGGTGGGCGACTTGCGAGCAATCTTTCTGGGAGTCGTGCTTTCTGGTCGCTTGCCAAAGCTGCCGAAGGGAACTTTTGCCAGTCGTCGTTACCACCACTGCGGAAGACCGATGGTGACTTGGCCCATAGTGCTAAAGAGAAAGCCGATCTATTGGACAGTCTCTTTCCCTCAAACTCAAATATGAACGACGAAGGCGCTGTACCACCTACTATACCGTGATGCGGTAAGACCATGCGGGAAATCTCCATAACACAGCGGGAGGTCCGGCGGGCGTTGATTTCTCTAGACGTTCATAAGTCGAGTGGGCCAGACGGTATACCAGCAGTGGTCCTTAAGCAGTGTGCTCCTGAGTTATGTCCTGTACTCACGCGCCTCTCCGCGCTTTCCTACAACACAAGGCAATTTCCGTCTTCATGGAAGACCGCGAATGTGCACCCGGTGCCCAAAAAGGACGATAGATCAGATTCTGTGTGATCAACACACAGCTTCTAAGATACCTAGAAGAACTCGACCTGGTCAGTGACCATCAATATGGCTTTCGCCACAGTCGCTCGACCGATGACCTCCTAGTATATCTTACACACCGATGGGCACTAGCCATTGAGAGTCAGGGGGAGGCATTGGCATGTAGCCTGGACATAGCGAAGGCGTTCAATCGGGTCTGGCACAGGGGTCTTCCATCGAAGTTGCCATCTTACGGAGTGCCCGAGGGTTTGTGCAAATGGGTGGCTAGCTTTTTGTCCGACAGACGCATACGAACCGTAGTTGACGGTAGTTGCTCTGATAGCATGGACGTTAATGTGTCCCGCAAGGCTCTGTGCTGTCTCCTACGCTGCTTCTTCTGCATTTCAATGATATGTTGGACAGCAACAACATGCATTGCTATGCAGATGACAGTACTGGAGACGCTTATAACACGGGTCGTGCAAACATCCCTCGTTCCGTTGTGGAAAAAATCTCCGTCCGATTAACCATACAAAGACACATGTCTACGCGTTTACCGCTAAGAAAACCCCATTCGCTGTAGTCCCACAATTCCAAAACACCCCTCTCTCCATCTCCAAGAGCATTGTGATCCTTGGTGTTGACAACTCCAGCGATGTTCAGTTCCGAGATCATTTACAAGATTAGGTGAAGCTGGCGTCCAAAAAACTAGGTGTACTCAACAGAGCGAGGCAGTGCTTCACATCGAAGCAGAGTTTGCTGCTTTCCAAGTCGAAGCAGAGGTTGCTGCTTTACAAGTCGAAGTTCGGCCCCATATGGAGTACTGCTGCCATCTCCGGGCGGGTGCACCCGGATACCAGCTTGGCCCTTTTAACTCGGTTCAACGACGGGCTGTGAGAATTGTCGACGATCCCAAACTCACTTGCCGAATCGAACCCTTAAGTCTGAGGAGAGACTTTGCCGCCCTGTATGTGTTCTACCGCTTATACAATGGGTTGTGTTCTGAGAAATTGTTCGAAATGATGCCCACGGCTACTTTGTACCATCGCACCGCTCGCCATCGGCAGGGAATTCATTCTCACACTTTAGAACCGTAATGGTCGCGTACAGTGCGGTTTCAGTGAAACTTACTCCCGCGAATGCAACTTAAGTTGTGGAATGAACTCCCTGCCAAGGTTTTCTCCAAGGACTACATTATGGGGTTCTTCAAGAAAGAAGTTATTAGATTTCTGAAGGGTCGGCAACGCGCGAGTGATACCCCTGGTGTTGCAAGCGTCCATAGGCTGCTACGGTGACCGTTTACCATCAGGCGGACCGTTAGCTTGTTTGCCACCTTAGTTCTATATAATCGAAACTCCTTTAAGCAAAATGATAGGAAATGTTATTTAAGAAAATTTAGGTAAGCGCAATGGAATTAAATTATAATGGGTATTGAAAACATTAGAAAGCTAAGCGCGTAAAACACAAATGTGGGAACGCAGTCGGGGGCGAGTGCAATCCTTGTAAAATGTGGCTGAAAGGAAAAAGGGTTAAACAAGCAGAAACGTAAAGGAAAATGACAAATATTTGCAACAGCTGTAGGTATAGTGGCAAAGGTTTCTTACCAAAAGCTTTGTACCTGTCTCCACTTATCGAAGATGGTGTGTCTGCAAGCTACGTCCAGCAGCTCGATCAAGAACGTCGAGGTTATGGGTGATACCAAGGCTTGCGTCATATTCTTAGCTTTTTCTGATTGGCCAGCGCCTTTGGTTGCTGCGCCGGGCTCAACTCGTTACCATCTATGGTAATGAATCGTGATGTAAACAAGCTTCAACAAGACTCTAACGCTTCAGAAGAGATATTATTAAAATGCCTCACAATTTAATGTGAGCAATAAATATTGCTATGTGTAATTGCTTATAATAGATACTTAATATAATCTAGTAGATCACATCTAATTATGTGTGTATGTGTATGACAACCTTTGCTATCTGACTTTATGTAATTCTTACAAAACCGTACTAATATTCTAGAGGACTTGGAATTCCTGGAACCTAAAGTTAAAGAGTATTACCATGTAAAACCGATAATGTCGTGTCCATTTTGTAATCAGGAGCATCGAATCATAGATTGTCCGTCCATCATTTAAGCAATTATCTCTTGAGACAAGATTTGCTAAACTTTCTAAATTAAAACTTTGTTCAAACTGTTTGAAAAATAACGTATCAGCCGAATATCGACTTTAAGGTACCTGTAAAACTTGCAGAAAAAAGCATAACTTATTATTGCACATACATATTCTCACGTATTTGTATTCCTGCCAGCAAAGTCTGGTGGTCAGGGCCTTCTATGTACCGCTTTAGTCAAGGTGACAAATCAAAAAAACAAAAATACTTACCTATGCTCGTGCTTAACTTGATGCGGGCAACCAGTCATCGTTTATTACAACATTAACAACCAACCTGAAAGAAAAAAATGGAATTCATAAGTAAGAGTTCAGATACAGTATGCATATCGGGCACAAATAATTCTTAAATTCCTATATCTGATAGTTGCAAAATGTCAAAATCAAAAGTCCAATTCTTTTATTCAAATTAGGTTCTTACAAACACTTTTGTATCGTCAAAGTTATGAAATATAATATGAAATATATATGATAATGACTATACAATCTTATTTCAATTAATTCAGTGCACGTCTTAAGTGCTTAGTAGTTCCAAAAATAACCGGCTCGTTGCCAAACCTCTCAATAAATGTAATAAAACTTACCTTCCTCAATTCTGAACATTCGTTGAACTAGCGGATCCCAACTTCTTCCGTCGAAGAAGAAGTTTACGGTTGTAGCGTAAATGAGTAACAAACCATCCATCCAGACACAATTTCACATTAATAATATTAGTAGGATTCTGCCATTAGGACCGCTTATATTCTACATTGGTACGGAAACCTAAATTCGCACTTGGTCGGTTTTTGTTTTTGATAACAAACTATGCGTTACTAATTTCGGTAATTGGTGTAATTTCTAAGCTATAGCGTAATATTAGTCCTGCTTAAATAATGTTTATTGCGAAGTAGAAACCTTAAAATATATACAAATTAAATCAGTCAGCCGAGAAAGAAAAACGTTTATCTACTTTATTCACTTCTATGGTCGTTAATTCCTTATTAATTAAAGTAAAATTGTTTTGGTGTTCACTAGCTTCTGCCAGCGGCTTCGCCCGCCATGAATTTGGTTATCGGTGTAGGATTATTACGGCAACTCCTCAATTAAACCCGCCCATTCGCACTTGTAGTTTTCTTTCTCTCTCTCTTTGTCTCACTTTTTCTCTCTAAATAATATAACCTCGATTAACAAATGAATTAATAACCTCACGATCTTGGTCCATACAAACTTTGAACCCTCGTTTCATACAACAAAAGGAATTTTTATTCTCGTCAGCGTAAAATTGTAATGTTAAAATTACTAAACCAGCCATAAGCTATTTTTAGAATATATTCTATTATTTGTAGAATATATCTGTACGTTTTAGTAGGCATTTCTGTTTTTGACTGCTCAAGGGATCAGTGGTTCTCATGGGTTCGATCCCGTATAATATCATAAGCGAAATTTTAATCGAAACTAAGTTATGAATGCCACCTTACTTAAAATTTTCATAGTGTGATTTCGGTATTACCGACCAAGTTTGAGGCCTTTTTACGCTAAAGGCGCTTGCATCCCAGTAAAAAGAGCATTTCTTATGATTTACTCAGCTATGTAATTTTACTTCTAACTGGCGTAAAGATTCAATGCGATTATGTTTTATTACCTTTTTCGGCAAAAACGGGCGTCGGTTATACCTTATAACCATTTAAAAACTTGCAATACAGTTCTCGCTTAAACGCATTTACTAAAATCTAACTGTCGGTTATACCCTGCTAAAATTTATTTTTATTTTTATTTTATTTTTAATACAGCTCTATCATCTATGCTGTATTATTTTACAATGATAATTTATTCATTTGTGCTTTCGGGATTTTGTAGTACTACGTTGTACTCAAGTAGCTATTTAGCAAAACAAACAAGCAAATCAGTCCACCACGTGCGACATTTTAGTTTTGCATTGCTTCTTAATCTCATTGACTTTTGGCACAAAGATGCTTAAAGCTTGTTTGTATTTTGTGCTATAAAAAAAAAGTGTTGTATAGGGTCGGCTGCGCGCGAGTATTGCTACTAGAATAGCAATTGTGAGTTTGTTTTCCACCGAAGTGGTTAAAAAAAAATCGCCTCCCAATCGCGAAGATCAGTCCATATGAAATTAGACGGGTCGTAGGAGGTCTGAAGGAAAGACATTGTTTCTTATAACTTGTATAATCACTGTTGTTGTATAGAGATTGAATATAGATTGAATGCTCTGTTACAATATAGCTCCTCTTATTTGCTAATTATTACTACAATAACTTAACTATACATATTGGTACGTGAGGGATAAGGGATTCCCGCAAACCACGTTCTATGATATTAATCGCGATGTGGCGGTAAGCTATGGACGGATAATGAGTTATCTATCGCTATGTCACACTTATCTTGGAAAAATTTTGATGAAAATTGCACTGCTCTCTAAGTTTAAAAAATACTTGATCAATTAAAAAGGACTATTGCAATCCTGTTAGTATTTTCTGCGAAATACATCCAAAAGTACATACATATAATTATGACATTTGGTGTGACTGTTTAAAATCTTGTCGATGGACAACAAACACATCATTGATGTGCAGTAGAAACTGTATAGGAGACAGCACAGCATTTTGGTACTCCAGCATTAATGTCCATGCTATCAGAGCAATTACCGTCAACTACGGCTCGTATGCGTCTGCCAGATAAAAAACTAGCCACCTATTTGCACAAACCCTCGGGCAGTCCGGAAGATGGCAACTACGGTAGAAGACCCCGGTGCCAGACCCGATCGAACGCCTTCGCTATGTCCAGGCTACATGCTAATGCCTCCCTCTGACTATCAATGACTAGTACCCATCAGACCAATAGTGACGTCACCAGTCGAGCGACCGTGGCGAAAGCCATATTGACGGTCGTTGACCAGGTCGTGTTTTTCTACGTATCTTAGAAGTTATAAAAAAAATAATGGACATTACCCACAGTGCCAGACTGACAACGGATACACAGATATATGTATACTTTTTAAAGAAAATAAATAATTTTAAAATTAATGAATAGTTTTTGCGCTTTTGTGACGAGGGTTTTTATATTTTCTCATTTAAATTTTATAATTTTATTTCAAATAACAAAAAAAGTACCTACTTGTTATTCAATGTGTGGTAATTGTTATTATTTTCAAGCTAATGTCTAGTATCGTCGTAGCTAATCACCTAAGTCGTTAAAACATAAATTTAAATACTTAAAGTTTATTGACACTTAAATTGGACCAAAATGATCATTTATAATCACTCAGCCGAAGTACAAAAACATTTTATTTAGTGTTTAAACTTTTGCATATTTGACACAAATTATATCAAAATCCAGGTAAAACTGTTTAATTGTTTAAATACGCAGTTTAAGAGTAAATTTCATAGTGAATTGAAATAATTATATAATGTAACAAACTGGCAGTTAATATTGATTCAGTTTTTGTGAAAAATTTAAAGCGTATTTTGTTGTTATTTTTGTTATTATCCAGACAAAACGGTAAATTTAAATTCACGTTAAATTCCCTAAACAACGTAAACTTTAAAGACTTCAATATGGTTCATCGTAAAAATAGTAACAGTAAGAGTTGAAGTACTTATAAAGAGTTATCGTTGTATCTCTAGATTTGTAAAACTTACGTCTCTAAAGTTAAAGGGGGGGGGGGGGGGGGCACAATGTGTGTAACTTAAAAAATGGAACAAAATATGTTAAAAATTCATAGACCTCATCAATGATCGTCGACATAATTTTATGTACGTGATAGAGTTTAAAAATTCTAGGCATAGCCGTAGCTATATACCGTGATTTTGTATGTCACATTACATATTTCGATGCATTTATAAAGTATGTCATTTTTTTTTAGCTCATATAAAAGTAGTTTTTATTTTGATTGTCAAATTGTTCAGTCACAGCCACTTTTGGTGCTACAGAGTCAGCGAGTTGATTTCCTCAGAGATCTTTAATCAGGTTCGGGAATATATCGGGTACCATAGTTTTGATCCTGTAGTCAAGTGCGACAGTCTTTACTATCCGGGCGATGTGAAATGAAACATTATCATGCGGAAGCAACATTTGGCCAATATTCCCCTCTTTATTTATTTTAAATTGCTGCCTTTAATTTTCATATAATTTAAGCGTAGTAAATAATAGATTTAGGAATAGTTCTAGTATTGTACGCTCCTATGCATGATATTGCCTTTTTATCCTTATAGTCTATCAGCAATATTCTATGAAAATTTTAAAAGATGGTGCTCATAACCTTATTAGCTGAAAAAAAGAGCGTGTATTCATCAGTAGAAACTGTTTTTCTTGAATGCAATTACATCTACTAATGCTTTCTCTGAAGGTCGGAAATTTAAAAGAATTAACACCCAGAATGTTTCTTTATAAATTTGTTAAGGTTTGGTCTAACGTGAAGATTCTACTACTTCCAAGATCTACTAAAATATGTTTATTAGAGAAAGTAGAATGGACTTTTTGTGGTGTGTAGTAGTTGAACAGGCAATAAAAAATAAAATAAAACCTTAACAAATATAACCTACTTTAGATAACCAGCAAAACGTGAATAATAGCCCCCTGAAGCAGACATACAAACAAAATATTATTTAACCCCACTTTTCCAACCAGGAATCCAATTAAGTCTTCTTAAAATTTTATTTTTTCGTGTTTATCACCTAAACTGGCGACACCCTAAGACTTTTACTCGTTGTTTTTACCACTCTAATCTGGCAATACTTTAATGCTTTTAGTGTTCACCACTCCGACCTAGTGATATCTGTATTCCTGGAAACCGGCTACACCCTATAAGTGGAGCGCCTGGGGGTTTTGACCTCGGACTTTTGTAACAGTGAATATATGGTCTAAATAGAATTTTAGTTTTTACACTATAAATTGCAAAGTTTATCAAAAAAAATGTTTGTGCTTTTGATTTTTTCATTATTTAAAAAAAATATAAATAATTAATACTACAGCATATAATTTTACTTTAATTTTTTTTTTTGTTATGTATAGGTTTAATTTAACCTAATTAGACATAGAAGTTCAAAGATGCCTGAGTGTATAAGGGGTTGTAGGGACCTTAGTTAAATGAGAAGGAGAGATTGGCAACGATATCAGCAACGTACAGCTGAACTAAATATTTCCGATTACTTGAGTTACATATTAATGACACGTAGTTTATAAAGAACTATAGCCCTCTTTACGCTCGGATCTAAGCACATTGACTCTGAAATAATTCAGACGAAGCGTATACCAGGATCTACTAGCGCCAGCATATGTCAGAGGCAAACAATACCCCAAATCAGTTAATAAACCTTAGTTCCAGGGCCGGTTCTCCAGGACCTGAATTTATAAAACGTCACAAGACAAGTCTCTCAGGAAATTCGTCTAGAATGCAGTCGCCATCAACCTGGGAGAAGCACTTCGAGAAGATGCTGCAAATGTAGCAGCACAAAATATCTCCAGTGCAGTATATGTAAAGAGCCCCTCAAGAGCAGTGTCGCTCTTCAGTTTGCGGCAGGGTGGAGCGTGGCGGGATGGGTAAGTGTCAGAAGTGTATGCCACTCATCCTACCTAACTGAGAGTGGGGTCGCAGTAGAAAAGTTGAGTTGGTGTATCGTTACCACTCAGCCTATCCTCCGCGGCCAGGCGATGCTGCACTGCGATTATAGGTAAACTGTGGTAGAATCGTTTCTGCCACAGGTACTAGGAGAAAGCGGCGACCAGGGTCCACCGTTGGCGAGGCTGGCATTGCATGACAGCTGGCCTCTCTTCAGCCACCTGGTGCTAGGTACAAAGGGACCTGGTACCACTTGGGCTATTTCAAGATGGTGCATGTGGTATCTACACGCATGTTTCCGGGAGGTGTCTGCTTGAGTGGACAACTGCCAGCAGGTTCGCGGAAGAATGCGAATATCGGTGGTTTATATTTAGTGAGAGTCCAACATAACCACCCCGCTGCCCTTGCAGCTAGGTGGTATGAATGAGCATTTCACACTGACAAAAAAAGGTCTGAGCTATACAGCCACGTCTGTAATATACTACATTGTCTGTTTATTATAGACATTTGCAATAGTATTTTTGGTGTAACAGCATAAAATTTTAGGTAAGAAAATTGGTAAACATTCCATTCAGAAAGCGGAGAATATTGGTCGGGTTCATTTAAATTTCTTCAGAAAGATTCAGCTTTCCAATACTTACCTAGTCCCTATCCTATCCAATATATATTTGTGACAGTAAAGGTCTGTTTGTTTATTTGCTATTTCTTTACGTCCCTATAGAGCAACTAATTAGCTGATTTTTGACATAGAGAATGTTGAGGGGACGGAAAAGGAGGCTACAGGTTATCCCGGTAAAGTTCCACCAGGAATAACGATATCTAGTAATTAAATATCACGTGGACTAACTTTAACTACAGGTTTAGCTTGCTTTAGCAAACTTTAACGAGACTTGCCGTAAGAATCCGCTGTTAACTGAATTTACCGCAGGCGAAGCCGTGGCAAAAAGCTTGTCACGAATAATTTCTTCAAAAAAGTATAAACAATAAATAAACATTATTTTTATATTTTAATTTACTTTTAGATAGCTGAAAGCGACCTACTGTCAATTTTGATACACAACAATATTCTACAGCCTAACATGTGCTTTACTATTTAAAATATTGCAATTATTAGCTTTTTATTTTTAATCAAGATCACAAATTTTTAATTGGTAAACTTTTTTATCCTTATTATTAGATAAACATTCCATTTTGAATTTCAAAATTTCATTTACTGTAAATGAAATTCGAGGTTTTCATGTTTTTAAAGCCCCAGGCGCTCTACTATAACTGCTTTAGTGTTCTCCACTTCAATCCAGTATTACTCTTATTTTATTAGTAATAATCACTCCTACCCGGCGGCGTAATTACGTATAAGTGTTTAGTGAGCGACACTGCCGTTTCGAAACGCGCACGGGTTTGCAAAACTTAAAATACTGCTAAAACGTTTTCAAAATTCGTAAAAATTGTATTAGGTTCAGGTTAAAGATAGAAACATTATCATATTTTGTATAAAATATAAAATATAGGACAGTGTCTCCTACTGAACACGGAAACATAATAACCCGACCCGGCACAACCTTACTCATTTAGTGTTCACCTCTCGTACATCACTGAAATGCAAGGTTATAGTGAGTCTGTTGCTAACCCCCCGGAATTTAAATAGTTTTAACGTTAAACACCAGCGACAAACGACACAATGTTTATCTGGTCTCTGTTAACGTCTTCAGGTCTAATAAAATTTCATCTGCCGAAAAAAGAAATGACAATAAAAGGCCCATGGTCCCAAACAACTAAATTGCTTTTCATACTGATTTTCTTGAATCCCCACACAGACAAGCACAAATAACTAGTCTCTTACATAGACGACAATATTTTGTAAATAACTTACGACAGCTGCTTGAAGTCAAAGGAACATTAAAGCGTAGGTATTTAATAAATTAATTGATTATTTTTGTTTGAATAAAACTCTTTTTAATATAGCTACCTTTTGTTTCATAAAAATATCTTTACACTTTATGAAATATCGTCATTTTTGTAATCGTATTTGCGAATTGTTATTTTTGCTCGCCAGTGTATGATCCTAACGGTTTATACGGTACATTAAGAATTTTTGCATATTTTAAAAAGCCTCACTAACACACAACACATTGTATTTAAGAATTTTTAAAACAACATTGCTTTTAAAACCAAAAATAAAAATGATTGGAATGACACATAAAAGTTTCCATATACATTATTTTTTTACAGATAGACAAAATGGAGTTTTTTTTTACTATATATCTTAATTGTAAATACTAATGTTTGCGGACAAATAATTTTTGAAATTAATGAAAATCCACCAGAAAGTTTTCAATATAAAAGTATTTCACTAAGCGACCCTTCAGTTAAAACCAGCATTGGAAAAGTGACGAAATAAACACCAACCAACGTGTACCTAAACAGGCCGGAGCCCGAACCTGACCACTGCCACACGTTTCAGTGGGAGAAGATCACCACCAGGCTGGTCATCGCCTCTGCATTACTTACTAAAAATATTACTTTCAAAACTACACTTATTTCAAAGACTTTCAAAAACAAAAATAACACAGACAGCACTTTGTAGGCTAAGCCAAAGTTCCCAAAAAGCTCAGTGACAACAGCATACATCATAAAATAAGTATTGGCAACAATGTGTAACATTTCAGTGCTACGTTGGCCAAGAACCACACGGTATCCCAGAGGTCAGTAACCGGGCAAACCGGGTCAAGCTACATCCGGGAGATCTGGTTAATGTTACTGTAACCACCAAGCACATTCACCTGGAGGTGAACATCACGTACAGGTTGTACGCAGAAGGAAATATTATGGCGTTTTATCGTAAGAGTGTAGAATACAACAACCAGCCTCTTGTGTACTCCTTAGAGAGCGTACTGAAACAGGTTGGTAAACCTCTGTTCTTTGATTTTACCAAAACTTTGATCATAGATGGTTACTTGGAACCAGAAATCACTATTAAGGAATTGTAATGAATTGTTACAAATGTTGTGTAATTAAATACGTACATAATTATTATCTAAGTTTATGTATTTTTTATTTAATGATCAAGTTAATTACATATAGAAATATACAAATAAAAAAAAATTACCTAAAAATCAAAATTAACCTACCTTGCTGGATCGCAGTCTACAGCAAGCTCCACGAGATGGTTATTGTTACCACATACAGAATGGAGATCTTCAAGAAAGAAGTTATTAGATTTCTGAATGGTCGGCAACGCGCAAGTGATACCCCTGGTGTTGCAAGCGTCCATAGGCTACGGTGACCGCTTACCATCAGGCGGACCGTAAGCTTGTTTGCCATCTTAGTGGTATAAAAAAAAAAAAGCTCTAGTAGACGCACTCTGAATGAAATGGTACCAATATGTCGGATTCCCGCGGGAACTTTTAAATTTTCCGAGATGGAAAATAGACTATGTCCTTCCCCGGGGTTCAGCGGTTCCTGATCCACCCAGTGGGTGGAGCGATATTGAGTAAAAAAAACCAAACATAAAAGCTTTCGCATTTGTAATATTAATGGGATAGCTGGTAATAAATGTATTTTGCTTGCGGCTCTACCCACCTTAAATTTAGTTATTGCCGTTGAACTTCATAATTATACTAATGAAGTTTGCTATAGCAAGCTTTAGTTCGTTTAAGCTCGGTTTTGGTTATTCCCGCGGGACCGTTGGAATTTTTCGGGATAAAAATTATCGTATGGACTTTCCCGGGACTCAAACTATACCAAATTTTATATAAATCGGTTCAGTGGTTTAAGCATGAAGAGGTAACAGACAGGCAGACAAAGCTACTTTCGCATTTATAATACTACCCATATATAAGTATTGATTTCTTATTTTAACATAGGTGCATGAAATCTCTATCTCTTACTAATTGGTTATATATACTTAAAAGGAAATGTCCTGAGTCATTCAACGCCCAGCCCAAGCTGAAATTCGGGGAGTGTTTGTTATATATTTAATACGTCGTTTAAGAACGGATTTTGCAAAAATCAACTCCTAAGGGGGTGAAATTGGTGTCGGCAGTTTGTATGAAAGTCTGTCATTTTTTGAGTTCAATCTATGAAAATTGGTATTCAACCTTTAGACTAAAAATTAAGAATAATACATTTCATTGTTTGTAAAAAATAATCCCACAGGGGGTATAATAGGGGATGAACCTTTGTACAGAAATCCAGTATTTTTTTTAGCCATGCAAATTAGTATATTTATATTAGGTAGCAAATAAAGAATGACGTGTTTCAGCATTTTTCTAAATTCAACCCCTAAGTGGGTAAAAAAGCGTGGCAAAGTTTGTATCGAATATAATGTGTTTATCCGCAACTCAACTTAAATGCTCTTCAGTGCAGTTAATGAATAACATATTTCTGAGTTTTCCAAAATTCAACCCCTAAGACGGTGGCAAAGATTGTATGACACTTATTATTTTACCTGTCAAATTACTTATAACTTTGTTTACATGTCATACAACACTAATAATAAAATAAATATTTTAGTGTTTCGTAAAACTCAGGCCCTAAGAGGGAGAAACGGGGTGGCAAAGTTTTGTATGAGAAGCATTATATACAATTATATAGTATTATATATTCTTCAACACAATATAATGTCACAAGTACTTCATTGTTTTCCAAAACTTAGGTTCTATAGGGGAGAAAGGGGTTGGCTAAATTTATATGGGAAATA
Source organism: Apoda limacodes (assembly GCA_946406115.1). NCBI lineage: Eukaryota > Metazoa > Arthropoda > Insecta > Lepidoptera > Limacodidae > Apoda > Apoda limacodes. The sequence goes on along the minus strand of OX291555.1, from coordinate 25,678,032 downwards.
ATATTTTAATGTCCAGTCTATGTACATAAATATTATATAATATTTTTGGACATTACACACAGCGCCGTCTGGCCCCAAAGTAAGCAAAGCTTGTGTTATGAGTACCAAGCAACAAAACAAATACATAGATTTTACTTTTTTTGTAAATACATATATATTATACATATATACACCCAGAGTCAAGACAAACACAAATGTTTATCATATAAATGTTTATCCAGTGCGGGAACCGAACCTACACCCTCTGCACAGCGGCCGCCACACTACTAACTAGGCTACGAGAGAGTCTGTATAAAGACGGACTTGAAAAAAACATTTTTTATATTTTAGTACAATTTTCTGTTAGATTAAATTTTGATATGATTTAAAGGTTTAAGAAAAGCAAGTTTAAAAAAAAAATTACTTTTTATAGTTTATTGCCCAAGTTTCATAAGTTGGGTGATGAGAACTTGGACAACGATATTATATTCAATATAAATTAGTTATTAAATTTTCACCTAATTTTTCACGTTCCACCCTAATGACCTCCTTCAGGTGCACTTCCTGCATCTGCCAAGAGGTAATAACATCAAATTCATAATCTGCGACCCTCAAAACACCCGGATACCCATTTTGAAAATTTTTCAATTTTTCACCTCCACCCCTTGCACCCCTGGTCCAACTCTGGGAGGGGGTTGTTGGTCAAAGTAACTGTGGGATATTGTATTGTCACTCGAGCTTAGTCAGTTTGCAAAATTTCATCGACGGGTGATAACAGAAAGTATGTTTAATTAAGCTTGCAAGATTCCACCACAAGATGGAAAAAGAAACATTGTGAGTTAAATAAAAGCAAGTAATAATAATGACTTCTAGATTAATTAACTTGAACCTGAGTCTTGATGCTCTCCAGCACAATTATTAATTAATAAAACAGGGTGAAAGGGGGTGACATAGTTAGTAATGGAAATAATATTTATATGGCGAAATTTAATTGTAACTCAATATCAATTCGTCACAATAGTAAAACAAGTAGGTATTTTGTTGTAGTTAAAATTCCACTCCTACAGGGGAGAGGAATTCAGAGAGTTCGCCTGGGATGAAATATTTCTATCGCCACTGTTTGGATAAATATGCTTTCCGAGACAGTTAAAAACAGTTGAAAACGATGAGTTCTGTTGTTTGTAAAAATTCAGTCCCTAAAAAGGGGTAGCAAATATTGTATAGGAAATGATATATTTAATAATCAAGTCTACTTAAAGCTATGTTTAAATGTGCTTTTAATTAAAAATTAATGAAATCTTTGACATTTGAGAAAATTTATTTCATGGACATAAAAAACCGGAAGCATTCGACACAATTAATCAAACATGTCTTTCGAGGTTTTTAAAATCCAATCCCTAACTTCTTTGAAGAGCAGTAGGCAGATTGCTAGGATAATAATGTTTTTATAATAAAATTTAATTAAAACTTGGTAAACATACATATATGTTCTTCAACACAATTAGGTATTGAAATATGTCCAAAGCAGAGAGAGGGTAGTGGCAGAGAGAGGTGACTGAACCATTATTACCAAATGGCTAAGAATAGAATTTTGGAATTTGGAGCATGGGTTGTTTTGATCGTTAATAAAAAGATATTCTGAAAATCAAGTTTGTGAACCGTGTGCAGCTGCGAAGCAATTATTTTGAATTCAACTCCTAAGGGCTTGAAAACTCATAACGATTTTTTTATTGACTACCATCATCGCCCAGCTCAAACCGCTAAAGATAAAAATAATAAATTTAGTATACAGTTGGATTTTATGTTGTAAACATAGTTTTAGAAAGAAATTTTTGAATTTCAAACCCTGGGGAGGTGACAATATGGGGTACATTGTTCAGTCTTTCTGTTGAAAAAAACTCTACAAATCTTAAAGTCTAATATATGTAGGTACATATCTTGTATATTGTCACTTCCATCCTTATTATTGTCCAGTCAGAAAAGGGTTTGGAAACTGGAAATGTAAGAACAAAGCGTGTTGGATTTGACTGTATATCGATATAATAATTTAGGTAGGTATTTTGAGGATAGGATATACAAGGTCCTACCGTTCTTATGCAAAAGCCTTCGTGTAACAATAGAGTGAGTGTTTAGTATGCATTTGCAATAAAAAAAAATTGTATCAATTTTTTTTTAATTTTAATAAATAATAAAAAAGATAACCAAAAGAGTTACTTGTTCACTTTCGCGTCGTCATGTCCGATCGTGTATTCTGCGATTCAACCAATCAAACATAACGAAAACAAAAGAACGGACGAGAATTTCACCCGCGTTGGCATGTTTAACCAACACTCATTTCTGGGCCGAAGAAAATACTCGTCAACGTATGGGCTAGAGTGCTGGGTGACCGATTACTAGGGCCTGTGTTTTTGGGACGCTTAAATAGTGAATTGTAACTTACATACATTGCTTTGTTAACGTAGGTACATTACTTTATAAAAGTAGCTCGTTTACTAATCATATTTTTGTTAGGGATCCGTACCCAAAGGGTAATTAGCGGAACCCTATTACTAAGACTTCGCTGTCCGTCCGTCCGTCTGTCACCAGGCTGTATCTCATGAACCGTGATAGTTAGACAGTTGGAATTTTCACAGAAGATATATTTATATATATTTGCCGCTATAACAACAAATACTAAAAAACAGAATAAAATAAATATTAGAGGGGGCTCCCATACAACAAACGTGACTTTTTTTCCCCTTCTTTACTTGATATTGATAACGGCAACAGGTAGACGCTTAAAATATTTACAGAATATTTAGTTATATAGTCACTTTAAAAATAAATAGTTTATTTAAAATAAAACAAACATTTAAGGGGGGCTCCCATACAACAAACGTGTTTTTTTTGCCGTTTTTTAATGGTACTGAACCCTTCGTGTGTGAGTCCGATTCGCACTCGGCCGATTCTATTATAAATAATGTCTCGTGTTTATGGATGGATTCCTATCCATAAGTAGTGCCCAGCGACAAAAAGGAGTACCTACTTACACACCAACCAATTGCTCAAATTGTATGTGTACCTATTGAAAAAACAGTTTTAACAACAAACTGAGTGTGTGGAAGTTGAAGCTGCATAAAAAAGTATGTGAAGTGAAGTTAAACCTGCATATTACCTATTTAGTGATCATAGTTACTGATCAAAGGCTGTCAGTAAGTAGGTATAATATAATTCAATTTTTTTTTCTTTATTTTAAGTTTAATGACCCTTTTTGCCTCAGGTACTATTAAAAGGTCTTTAAATTTTGAATTCTCAAATATTTTGAGCTTGTCCAGTAATGTTGAATCGCCGGGATTCCGGATGTACTTGTGTAGTTGATACTCGGCGCCGACACAAGCCGTTGACCACGCGAATCAAGATACTAGAATGGCAAGTTCCGTCCAGTGCAAAATACGCGTATGGAATCACGACGATTTCGCCTTTCTGGTCAGGCGCTTATGTTATAACAAATGTTAAGACTGCGGTATTACATTGTTGAGAGTTCAAAAAACCGTAAAGGTACCTACTGTATGATATACCCATGTTATAATGTAAATTAAAAAGCCGTAAAAAACTGTGTTAGTTCTTCCGATTATGAAGTTTATTGGAAAAAGGCCAGATTTGGGAATTCGAAAGAATATTGTATGCAAGTAAGCTAGGTCTTACCTCTAGAGATCCACGTAAGTAGTAGAGGTATAAATACCGCTTACCATTATCTACGCTTACGCTTATCAATCTACGGATTCCTTACTTGGTGCTAGTTACACACATACTTGGCTGGTTTTTTATGTATTGAAAAATAATGGTTCACGCAAATTTAAAAGATGTAAAAAGAGGGTAAATAATCTCTTATCACTTCTTGATCCATGTATGTCTTAAATCCAAATACATTTTGGAGAATTTAAAATTTAGTTTATTCTCTTATAGTACAATATATATTAGATAGTCAAAAAGTTGTTTGTGACCCATTTCAAAAGACGTGAGCAATATCCGTCCACCTTTGACATAGAGCTTTATATTTTATTTCTTAACCTTTTCACGACACGTTTACGTGAGGATATTGCAACGTCTACGTGACGTTGAAAATGTAGCACGTAGTCACAACGTTAATGCAGGAAGTGAGTCCCAAACTGTAATCCAACAAACTCTATCGACGAAAGCTTTGCGGATTACTCGTTCCCGTCCTTGTGTAACTTAGTTTAAGTTTTTGTCTTTGCTTAAATATATTTCTAATGTCCATATCAAATTCATCATTGAATTTATTGTTGCAACTTTACCTTATAAATGTCAGACTTTCAAAACCCCTTTAGTCTCAAAGTTCTAATTTTTTTTAGATAACTGCAATATATATTATAGTCAACAGCAGTCAATATAATGTTAATACAAAAGTAACCTTTCAGAAATTACCTAATACAATATTCCTGAAACACAAAAGTTACCTTTCAGAATTTATTTAATACAATGTTGCTGGATCACAAAAGATATCTTTCAGAAATTACCTAATACAATGTTTCTGAAATATTAAAGTTACTTTTCACAAGTTACATAATATAATGATCCTGCAACGCAAAAGTTAGCTTTCAGAAATTGCTTAGTAATTTATTCCTGGAACCCCATTAGTCTCAAAGTTTTAATTTTTTTTTAGATAACTGCAATATATATTATATTCAACAGCAGTCAATATAATGTAAACACAAAAGTTACCTTTCAGAAATTACCTAATGCAATGTTTCTGGAACACAAAAATTCATCATTAACATCACGTCAGCTAATATTGGTCCAAGAACTGAGCATAAGCCTCCTTCATGGCTTACCATTCCTCCCAGTCTTCTGCCTTTCGCATCCAGCCTGGAGGCCACCGTATTTAGTTTGTCGGTCGGTCCATCGGGCTTGAGAGCGTCACATGCTTCGCCTTACCGTACACAGTCTCCACTCTAGGACACGTCTGTTACCTTTCAGAAATTACTTATAAATATTATCAACGCAAGGCCAATATTATTCATATTTTTTTCAAACAAACAGTACTTATTAAAAAAGTTTTCACAACTGCAGCTTAGTAAATAAATATACAAACATTAGTAAATAATTGAATGCATTCAACCACAACTTTTGAAAGGCTCTGCTTTGTAAAGCTTGATTATTCAAAATTTACATTTGAATTGCACTGAAACGTTATTCAGTTTCCCCTTTTTGCTTAATTAGCGGTCCCGCTGTGCTAAACTTTGGCATATAGGTATTTTTTATTATTATTTTACATTTTAATCTTATATATATACACAGTTATTTATTTAACAGTTATCTCTTTTAAGCGATGCCCCGCCCGATATTTTAATTGAAAGATTTTTTTTATTATTAATATCAACTTCAGTTTCAAATTTATTTTATTTAATTAGACAACATTAGGTCCATACACAACTTAATATACTATACTACACACAATACTCAATAAAATCAAAATTTACCAAGTTAGATTACATACACAAAATGAGATAATTCAATACTAAAAATAATTAATAATATAATTCCATTGTTTGTATGGTACATTCACCAGGCCACACCCATTATATGTAGCTTGGTGAAGCTGCCAAAAACTGTGCTGTCCAGTCTTTCGGCGAACACTTTAAGTAGACTGTTTGAGCTTTCCCGTAACCTGAGCACAACAGAGGCCACTGTCTTGCGCATTTTAGCAAAGAAATCATCTGTGAGGGCCTCCGCAAACATTCCTGAGGCACTGCAACGACGGGGAAGCCCAAACAGTGCTTGTGAAAAGCATGATCATACTGAATACGCAGGCAGGGCTTTGTTAGCTTTTTTAGAGCAGTTGGTCCACTTTTATAAAATGTTACTTGTATAAAATGTCTGAGAAAAAGCTTTGAACTAGGTTTTTATTACCTCATGGGAGCATTTAGTAAACCTATAAACCTACGCGCGACCATATTACTCCTTAAAGCCAAATCCCTGCGTCCCCTTTCGATGCTACAGTTGTCCTTGAGATCTTCGGTCACTACATGGCCCAGTAACTTAAACTGCTTGACCCTATTCAGAGTCTCACCAGTCAATTTAACTGGAGGTACATAGTTGGGATTTTTGTTTTTACCTCTGAAAACCAACAGTCTTTTTATAATTATTATACCTTAGGTCATGTTGCGCCGCATACCTCTCGCAAATAGCCACCTATAATAATAAAATGATTAACCTTCTATGACCACTTTATGAGACATTAATCCATACTAATATTATAAATGCGAAAGTAACTCTGTCTGTCTGTTACCTTTTCACACTAAAACCGCTATACCGATTAAAATAAAATTTGGCATGGAGATAGATTGAGTCCCGAGAAAGGACATAGGCTACTTGAAAATGTCAAGTGTGAGTGGGTTTTTTTCTATAATAATTGAGGAGTTGCCGTTGAAATCCTACACCGATTACCGAATTTAGGGCGGGTGAAACCGCGGGCAAAAGCTAGTCTAGAATAAATGTTAATTCAGTAGCTGACAAGTATATACAGTATACCTATCATTTATCCAAATTTCAACTTTCTCCGTACTTTTATAAAACAGAACTCTGTGATGGACGCATTTGGTAGTGATCTATAAATATTTTTTTTCAGAATTCAAAATTTATTTATTAAACTACAAATTTATGATTACAAGTTACGGGACTTCCCAGTTAAGTTCGAAAACCTGTGTTAAGGTAGTCCGCCATTTCAAGCAGATCTAAAATATGTACATTGTAATAATAGTATACATTTTATCCTATAATAATTTTATACATTAAAACCATAGCAGAAAACTTTTATGCAACTAATTTAAGTTATCTTTAAATGTAGGTAGATACACACTAATACTGGCTGCATCAATAGTTACATTTTACAAGTAAGGCGAGTTATATATATTTGTTTAAAAATTGAAATAAATAAGAATATTATTATAAAATATGCTAGTTTTAATGCTAATAAATAAGGAATTAGTATTATATTCTTACTAATATATTCGTAATAATAATATTTTAGTTAGTAGGTATATTGTTTTTGGTACCATTAATAGTGATTTTATTTTATATAATAAATATATGTAAGATGTTTACTACTACGTCTTATAGGTACTTTAGATATAAAAATAAAATGTGGTATGATATTGTTCAAATTATAGAAATAAGTAAATTTTCGGTTTGTACATAATTTTAATGTTTTAAGCCATGTCGTCACTTTTTTTTTACATTCTATATAATTGTTCTCGTAGATTTTAATATTTTTATTTATTTTATTATACATGGTAATTAATTGACAGTAAAATTGTTTTGAGGCAAATGTTGTTTTTGTTTTAATGTTTTTAACTACTATCGATTACGTTTATTTCGAGTAGTCTGCTTAAGTTTATTAGTTTTATGTACTTTTAGGATACACCGTAATATATACAACTGTCTTACGGACAAAAGGTTTGCGTCTTTATATAATTTCGAAGTACTATATAGTTTTTTTCTTAAGCATTTTTTTTAATATGTATCTTTGGGCACGTTCTATACTTAAGATTTTTGTCTTAAAAGTTCCATATTATATAAATATATAGTATGCATATTACAATGCAATATAGGATGATTGATTGGACAAGACTCGTATAAATATATTTAATTAGTTCTGTGTGCAAATGTTTGAATTTCCAAATTAGTTTTCTGGATCGGTTTGCGACTGAGTTTAATTGTGGATACCATGAAAGATTTTTGTCCAGAATTACACCTAGATATTTTATATTTTCACATCTGTCAATTTTTATACAGTTACACATTATAGGGTTGGTTATGTCACATTTATGGGCAGTTAGCGTTAATACTGGGTCCGGCTGCAAGGAATCGCGTATGGAAAAGTAATATACTTAGTTTTGGTTAAGTTAAGGGAAAGTTTATTGGTCTGAACCCATTTAGTAACTGTTTGAAGCCCCAATTCAGCTTGGGAAAAAGTTTCATTCCAGTTGTTTCCATGGAATAACAGTGCAGTATCATCTGCGTAAGAGTAAACACGTCCATTAATACTATTACTTTCTCACTTCAACTAGTAAAATCTATAAAGAAACCAAAATTATAAACTTAAATCAACTTTATTTTTATAATACATGTTTACTCATCCATAAGATAATAAACCATATCCATACAAACATAGCCTTTGTGACGAAGAAACATGTAACCAAGCGATGTACGGCCGTGCGAGCCACCTTATCCTACCTAAGATTCGTACTAATTACGGTAAAAAAATGGTGATTTTTGAAGGAGCACAGCTGTTTAATAAACTACCGTCATGTATAAAAAGTGTGAACTCTTAAATGAATTCAATTAATGAATGCAAAGAACCTTAACAATCATTGACAGAATGCGTTGAGTGAGAAATGTAAGTGATACTTATGATAATTTATTGGTAACGATGTATGTTTAATTTTTTTTTTATTTATCTTCCTGTTCTCATGTCAGTGACTAATTGTAAATGTCTTAATGAGAATAAATTCCTTAAACAAAAAAATAAAAAAGGTACATAACCCTAAAAACCGTTAATGTTCAAATATTGGCAGCGGATAAACCACTGATAGATCCCTGTACTTTGAAAAGATCATACGGGTGGATCATCAGGAACATATATTGTTTAAGAAAAAGAAAGTATTTAAAAGCCTTATAAAGTTCACGCACAAAAAAATATCAGTAAATACCAATAAACCCCCCCAAGTCATACTCACGAAAAGTCACCGGAAGAAAACAATTCCAGATTTTACGTCATATTTTTTGGGTTCCAACGGGACCCTATTACTATGCCAACTCTGCATCTGTCTGTCCGATTTCATAGATCTGTATCTTTCGAATCAAAACATGTAGATGATTGATTTTCTACTATGTATTAGAATATTTGTTATTATGGCAGATAACTTAAATAAACAAAAAAAATCAAAAACTGGAAACTTCTTTTCGCACTACCGTGAAAATAGTACGTATTGAAGCTTTGAACTTGCAGTGATTATGTGACAAATAATAAAAATCAGTCAAGTGTGATACGGGTTTGCGGAATTACCATCATGAATAACCATGTAAGCGCCATTTGAAGAAAATAAAACAATAAAAATAATAATAGTTTTTAAGTAACTCGTGGACCAGCAAATTTTGTTTATAGAAAAATGCGAAGTTAAGAAATGTCGGGCGTGGCCAATCATTGGATGGGTGATCGCCCAGCGGCACATTTTTTGTTTAGTTATTTATATGGATAGCATGTAATCCAAGGCGCGCAAGTCCGACTTGTACTTGGACGAATGTTTTAATATAAATAAGTGAAAGTGAGAGCAATATTAAAGATTCTTTCTTAAATACTTAAAATCTGATGAATTTTTAAACTAATTTTTATTTTTACTTTTATAATTACTTATATATAAGTTTGATTTATTACAGATTTTTAGGCAAGCAAAATCGAAAATAATGCTCAACTTGTACATTTGTGGCTATTAGTTTCAAAAATTATGACACATAAAATATGAAAATTAAGTTTTGAAATATGCGAAACTTGCAAATTTTGACCCCCCTTTCAGATTTGTAGAACTGTACTAAATTTTAACCGATAATATGTTTTTATAGTTGCTGAGAAAAACATCTGTGTCACACAGATAATTTTTACTATTTCTTGTTTACCATTTTAAAACGGTACCCTAAAAACCTAATATTAGGTACTCTACTAGCTACAATCCATACTTACCCAAAATACCTAGGCCAAAAGGTTCAATTTTGAAACGTTTTTAGTAATAAGTGCCAAGGTATTCAAAGTGTAGGTATCCGTTAGAGCTTAGTTGACTTGCCAAAATATATTCAGGAGCGTATGCCCTCGGGCGACGATAAGCGCTCGGCTAAGATCCGTCTGCGCAAACTGTTTGAGTAACGAGCTCTGACTATCTAAATACTAGTTCCAGCGCTTGGAATAACAATAAGGTATCTTTGAATAATGTCAATGTAATTTCTTTATGTACCTAATTTTTGCTTTGTTTTATCGTTTTTAGAGAGCTAGCGGGATGGAACTCAAAAAGGTAGTTGGCCAACGCCGCGCTACCGGCAACGCCCTGTCCGTATAGTAATTTTTTTTTACAGAGTTAGAAATAAAACTTTGTATGCATTTTGAGATTATAGTAAAAAATAGTGTAAAAAATGTGTAAGCGAAGCCAAAATAAGATTCCACTAAGTTTAACAGTAACTTTAAAGATGGTGCCATAATAGTCGTAAGAAAATAATAATAATAATAATACAATAGACAATGTTTATTTGTATTCACAGTTTGTTTTGTAGTTGTTAAGATTACCTAGTAAGTATAGCAATACCTGTATCAGGTAATGTCAATTTATCACTATGTAGTTTACAACGTAAACATTTCCAAATTAAATGAAAAGAAAAATTAAATGCAATTTTCTTAAATAGAAACTATTTTAGATGTGGGTATATGTATGTGTGTATGGGTTTATCCGATGGTGGGTGTGTTTGTGTGATAGTGTGCGTATGTATATGTGTGTGTGTGTGTGTGTGTGTGTGTGTGTGTGTGTGTGTGTGTGTGTGTGTGTGTGTGTGTGTGTGTGTGTGTAAGAAATTAGTGTTATGAAAATTGAATAATAACACTGCGTTACAGATGAAAAAGAAATCTGAGTACCCGCTTAATTTAATTCTTGTGACCAAGTTTCATTTGCCACGATCAGTCTAAGTGATTTACATTGTAGTTGTTTACGTAAAATCGGTTTCCTTTTACGAGTGTTTTTTGAGTTATTTAAAAGTGTTTTTTGAAGTGAAAACTTCTTTAGCGGCGCTGTGCACTTTTTTTGTGATGGGTAAAAACTGTTAAACTCGCGTCAGGTCACGTGTCCTGATCGAAAATTCGTAAGATGTCACTCGCGTTAGGACACGTGACCTTTATTTACATTAGGTTAGTTTTTATTTTAAGTATATGGCGATTATGAGTAGTACAGGGAGGTTGGATATAGGATTTTAATTCTATGACAGATTGAGCTGTCAAATATAAAAAGTAAGTAAACAAAAGTTATTATTTTTGATAAATAAATATGGATAAGAAGTGATGGGAAGTAAATAGCAAGTATGTTTTCACTTCTGCCGGCACTCCCGGAGTGCAACCCGTTTTTTTTAATAATAATGGAATTCAGTGTAAAGTTCCTATCGTTGCAAAAACTTGAATACGAAGTGGCCTTAAGAGGTGACACACCGGCGGACAACGTCCCCGTTTTGAGGTCACAAATTGTGCAGAGGTAAGGGTTTTTCTTCTGAAGAAATTTTAGAATCCCACTGAGACACTTCAGTAGATCTTATTGGAGTTCAAAGTAGCCTTAAGAAGTGCAATGTAAGCATATCCTCTGTGGAGAAAAATCTTGATAAAAGTCTTTTACTTCGTACAGAAAACCTACAACATTATATATATTATAGATTTTCCCGTATTTCACATACTTCTAGCCAACATTTATAAAACCTATACACTACACTACGCCGCGGTTACGGAAACAGCCAAAATAAGCCGTATCCAGTTATTTACAATAAATAATTTTAATTTTTTTTTTCTCTTTTATTTTGAGATAACACTACACTACGCTGCGGTTACGGAAACAGCCAAAATCAGCCTTATCCAGTTATTAACAATACATAATTTTAATTTTTTTTCCTCTTTTATTTTGAGATAACACTACACTACGGTGCGGTTACGGAAACAGCCAAAATAAGCCTTATCCAGTTATTAACAATGCATTGTAGTTTTTTACACAAAAGTTTTTTTCTTTTTCTAATTTATATATTTTTTTATCTCTGCGTAAAATTCTTGTATGCGCGTTATACAGCGGTTGGAAACTGTATAAAAAAGCCTTTATTCCACCATCATAGCGTAATAATTTTAATTGCGCACAAATAGTACGTTCACTGCGGTTATTCGGAAAACAGTATAAACAAGCCTAATTCCGCTAACACATACTTTACTTATATCACTATAGTTCATGTATTTATTTTATACAAAACCTTTACTACTACCAAACGCATGGGCGAGTACAAATTGATGAAATTTTTGTTATTCAACCTAAATTATTCTGCCAACATGTATGGGGAAGGATGTCAGGCCGCGTGTTAACATATATATATATAAATATTTTTTCTCAATTTTTATTATTATTTAGTGTTTCGTCAGTTCTGTTTGAGATGTATGAATTTGTGCATGTGAAAGTATGTTAGTTTTTTTGTGCGTAAGTAGGGCACCTAATGTCGGAGGCAAAACTAAAGTGAAAGTAAAACACCTCACCGCATTTCACTATAGCGGTGGTTTGCAGATTTTTATGCGGAGTGCTTAGGGTTTTATTACACCTAAGTCCATAAAGTGAAAAAAACTCAGAAATCTAGGATCCATAACCTTAGACATCCGCGACATCCGCACGTGATTCTTCCTTGCAATCCACACACGTTTGTTTTGTGGTTCACATCTTACAAATATTGAGAATATTCAGGTGGTGGAGAAGCTAACTGCCTACTACAAAGGGCGCGAGTTTGATCTTCGCCATGACAAACATTTTTGCTGGTCTAGAATCTGGGTGTTATGGATTAAAAATAATTAATGCAATTTCACAGAAATATACGTTATGTTTTATATTCATTTTCTGGTACACATATTAATTTATGTATAATTTGCTTCTTCATTACCTGTGAATGATTTTTATGCAAAATAAATATATTAAACTTAACTTATTTTTAGCAAAAAAATCACGTTTGTTGTATGCCCCCCCCCCCCCCCCCGTGAAATATTTGTTTTATTTTAATTTAATGATTTATTTTAAAGTGACTCTATAACTAAATATTCTGTGAATATTTTGAGCGTCTTCCTGTTGCCGTTATCAATATCGGGCAAAATCGAGCAAACAAATCACGTTTGTTGTATGGGAGCCCCCTTATATATTTATTTTATCCTGTTTTTTTTTGGGATTTGTTGTTATAGTGGCTACAGAAATAAACCTTCTGTAAAAATTTCAACTGTCTAACTATCACGGTTCATACAGCCTTGTGACAGACGGACGGACGGATGGACGGACAGCGAAGTCTTAGTAATAGGGTTCCGCTAATTACCCTTTGGGTACGGAACCCTAAAAACTATATTTGCATAATTCGATTGGTTTACTATGTCATCAGATGTTTAAGTCCGACATCTGATACAGCTTATTACGATTTTCATCTTACAACAACTTGGGCCCACACCATTCTGATTTCCAACCCCGATAAAGTTTTCTTTTGTAAATTCTTGTCACAACATTTTAATTTTTAACGAAGTACAAAAGTATCGTCATATTATTCGTATAATATGTAGTAATATTCTAAATCCTGATGAAAGCCCCGCCCCATATTAAGGGGTTGAGGCTATGCATATTTTGTGATTTGTAATAAGAATTCTGTGTCCTTACATAATTTTCAGATCTCTAACATGAAATTAAGTTTGTATGGGAAAACCCATACAAATTTCCATCCCCTAATTTAAAGGATGGGGGGTGATTTACTTAAATCCTGAAATATGTATTTTATTATTTATTTAGAAGAAGGAGTCCGTATATTAATTTTCAGACCTCTAGCATCAAAATTTGTAGAAGTCACATACAAACTCCCATCCCTTATTTTAAGGAGTTGCAGGGTAATAATACCAAGTTTCAGGTTTTTTTGTTTTTTTTTTTGTACTTTTACTAGCTTATTTTGAATTTGACTGGGTCAGTGACGAAATCGGAGTTTTAAAATCTTAAGAGTTATGCAATTGAAAATAATTTCATGTTTAATATTTCCACTATTGACATCACATACCGAGTATTTGTTTATATGGTATAACCCAAACCAGAATTATGAGAGTTGAAAAAACGACGAAGCGCTTCTACAAAAGGTAGGTAGTGCCCTTGCGCTTTGCTTGGCTCGTCTTGGCGGGGGCACTACCGTAATCCCAGATAAGATATCTATATATATAAAAATCAATTGCTGTTCGTTAGTCTCGCTAAAACTCGAGAACGGCTAGACCGATTTGGATAATTCTTTTTTTGTTGTGTTCGTCTTTGTTAAGGCAAGCTATAAAATGTTAGAAAAAGGGTCAAGTGCGAGTCGGACTTACGCAATAAGGGTAAACCGATTTTAATGAACCAATTTGGATTTTTTTTTTGTTGTGTTCGTTATTGTTAGAGCAAGGTTTATATGTATGAAAAAAGGGTCAACCGATTTTAATGAAATTTTAGTAAGTTGTTATGCACATGCCGGGAAAGGTTTCTGCGAAAGAAAAAAAGGGTAAAGTGCGAGTCGAACAGGGCAATAAGGGTAAACAGATTTTAATGAAATTTTAGTTAGTTGTTATGCACATGCCAGGGAAGGTTTCTGCGAAAGAAAAAAAGGGTCAAGTGCGAGTCGAACCGATTGCAATGAAATTTTGGTAAGTTGTTATGCACACGCCGGGGAAGATTTCTGCGAAAGACAAAAAGGGTCAAGTGCGAGTCAGTCAGGGTCAAGTGCGAATCGGACTCGCGCAATAAGGGTGAACCGATTATAATGAAATTTTGGTAAGTTGTTAGGCACACCCGGGGAAGGTTTCTGAGAAAGAAAAAAAGGGTCAAGTGCAACTTCGGACTTGCGCAATAGGGGTTTAAATACAAATTAAGTTGACATATGTAGGTATATAAACAATACATCTATATACATATAGTCGCGGTCAGAAAATGTTTACCACCTTAAGGATCACAATTGCATGCACACATTTAAGTCACAAGTTCTAAATGTCTATTTCATAATAATTTGATTGACCATAGATTATCTTTTTTCTAATATGACAATCAATCGCTCTAGGACAGGGATGGCGAACCTTAATAATGAATGTGCCATTTTCTATGAAAAAAACAATACTGTACCTATGACGTGCCGTCAAAAAATCTGGGTTACTTAATAATAATGGAGAAAAATTAAACGAATTGCTGTTAACTTAAAGCTATTTAGATACTTGCAGCTCGAAATGTTTACAGCAATCGAAATGCTTAATATTTATATTCAAATTAAAAAAAAAATTAGTGTGATTTCTGCTGTTGCAAGTTAGGTGCTAAAAATCTCACATTAGGGGAGGCTCGTACTTTGTTACTAAGCAGTATGGAAGCTAAACTAGAGTTCATTTCTAAAAATGAATTGCAAGCATACGTAGGTGAAAATAGAAATTTCATAAATGATTGGCGTGCCCGAATTGCCATGGGTTCGCCATCTCTGCTCTAGGAGATGGACTGACTACTATCAAGTTTTAATATATAGAAAACCTTCTTTGAAAAAACTAATATTTTAGTTTTTAAATAAGAATATGAAGAAATAATAAAATAGACACTTCGAAAATCTTTATTTAATATCTAGTATAACCTCCCTCTGCAGCTATGACGGCACGTAGTCTATCTCGCATAGATGCAAGAAGACGCGTGCATAGATCAGTACATCTGATATCATCCCATACTTGAGCACAGTGTGATCTAAGAGCTTTAGGGTTTCTTTCAATAAATTTTCAATAGGATTGAAATCAGCAGACCGAGCGGGCAATTGAATGGGACGAATGTCACGGTGCAGGTTGAACCACGCCATAGAAGCACGGGCTGTGCATTATCTTGAACGTAAGTAATGTGTGGGAATTCCGTTGCAGGGTACACTACGCGCACAGTAGGCAGCATCACTTCTTCCAAAAGTGACACATAATTAATGGCCGTAGCCCTATTCTCTAACGACGCCGTCAAGGCTCATCCACCCCCATAAGTTTACTGTAATGGGACCTGACTCGTTTTAAGGCACAATATGACCTTCATCATACCGAGTTCGATTGTAGCGCCATAAAGTTTTTCCGATTTGGCTTGATTTAAAAGTTTTTTCATCGGTAAATATAGTATTCTACCAATCAAAATCGAGATGTCGTCGCGCAAAGTTAAGTCGGGCTGTTTTGTGGTGAGTTTTCAGCTCCACTTTAATAGCATGGTGTCTGTAGTGTAGTCCAACATTGTGCAAAGCTCGTCGGATCGTCCGAGCACTCACACCATATAAAGCAGCAAAATAACTAGTTGGTGTGAAACCATTCTTTTCGTAACGACGAATGATTTCTGTTATTTGCGCGGCGCTTAGTATCGGTCGTCGTCCTGAATTATTTCTATGATCTGTTATTTGCCCTTCTTCGCCGTGACGCCTAATCCAAAACCTCACAGTGAATCGCGATATATTGAGTTCTCGTGATATAGAATCTAATTTCAAAACTGGTAAAATTTTCTGACCGCGACCGTACATGCTGACTGGGAGCTTTGCATGGCGTGCGCTGGCTAAGAGTTACATACATTTCTAACAGATAGCGATTTAAGTTAGTTTATCGACATAAGTAAACATGCCCGGTTCTATACACTTCTAGCGGATGCCGGTGTAAGTTAGTTTATCCTTATAAATGTCCGGATTGGGTAAGTCTCTAATAGAAATCCCTACGGGTGTAACCGAGGGTAATAGATAACCCTTGGTTGTAACAATGTGCTTAGTGTGAGTTTTTGCGTATTCCTAAATCTACAATCGCGTTCGCGTATTCATTAAAAGTCCTATGAGAGAAAATAGTTTCGAAACGAGTCCCCTAGAGGCGCTCTTTCATTTCCATACATGTATTTGATTGCCGCGAACGCGATAGTAGCGTTAAAAACTCACACTAGGCACAGTGATGGTGCTACAGCGCTTCAATTTTAAAGGCAGAACAACGTCTGCCGGGCCAGCTAGTAATAAAATAAAACTAAGAAAATATATTTGTGAGTGCTGTGATGCCAAAATTTACATCGACTCAGCTTCTGCTGCACTGACAGCGATATCCATGGAGCAAGTTATATCTGCGAGACCGGTTTTGTATACTGTATAATATGACTTTTAAATTAATTTTTTTTTTAAATTTTTAAAAAATAGTAGATAAATGTTTTTCAATGAAATGATGTGTACATTTTATCCAGCTTTTATATAAAACCAAGGGTTTAACTTTTTATTGAAGGTAGTAAAAACAGAACAATTTCAGTGAAAGGCTTAAACATTGACGAATAATGCTGCATAGTTAACTAAATTTTTTTTTCATTTATACATTCAAGTATAAATTTTATATTATTTTATTAATAATTGTTTTACAAATGGTAGTTTATTTTATCACTGATAATACTAAACATAACCAGGCTTCTCCAAAGTACATGTCTGTAATAAATTTCTTGAGCCATATATCTTTGAAAAGGCTGTGTGTCGATGTCAAATTTTACAATTCAACTGCTAAGAGTTGTCGTCAACTTTCTCAAAGTCTTTGATTGCCACCAGTTCCGTAAACCAGTAGGTAGTAGGTAAATTTCAAGGTTTTTCTTTTTCAATTGCATTCTGTATTGTAAGAAATATGAACTCAGCTGCTCGTTGTTGAAAGGCTTTATGCAAAACTTTTCGTTGTATACTGAGTATATATAATTTTTGTTTTTGCATTATCATTAATCCGTTTCCTGTGTACTCAAGTGTATGTTCAATAACGTCTGCGCTGTAGTTAGTATATAACGGAGATGAAGCGATCGATCTTTAGTTCATCTTGCAGCTTCAATACTTCAACATGAAATCTTCATTGTACTTAATCTTCCTTCTGGTGAGTTTATTTTACCCATTACTTATGCGTTCTAATGATGAAATTTATTAAAACTTTTAATATTTTTATCAATAATCACAATATCAAGTACAATTTATATAATCTTATAAAGTACGGTTTAGCATCGGAGAAATTATACATTAAAACATTAGTTAGTAAACTGGAATTCATTGGTACTGACTGATAAAATACCAGACTTAAATAAAATCCTTCAAGTCTGATTTGTTTCAGTTCAAATATATAAAAGTTAGTGTTGGTGTTTGGGTATGCCGGTTCCATTAAAATAATAATCGTTTGAATATTACACAAAAGAGTCTAATTAATTTAGATACCCCTACGCAAAATGACTTACTGAAAATTACACGCTTGCACTGAGCAGTGTGGCTAGGTCCATGCTTACTCTACTTAATAGTGTCTCACCAAATGTATTGTCCAATTATAAACGGTTACTCGTATGACTGTCTCTTGGACTAAATATGAATATTTCAACAAAGTAATTCAGCCTATGCAGTATGCTGGAGGAACCAGTAGGACTTAAATCTAACGCCGGTATCACAGAACTAAAAAGCTCTTACAAATACTCACTTAATAGTATAGGGTTGTGTGTACGCACACGAACCTACGTATCTAGCACAAAGGCAAGATTAATATGCTCCTGATGAAGGCCTATGACTGGGTTACTTAATTATTTATAAATCATCTAGCAATGAAACAAAGCTTCTGCGTTTTAAATTAAATCTGCTACATAAGAAAAAAAGTACCTTATAGTTTTCTATGCCTACTTGATGGAAATGGGGTTTAATATCAACATCAGAATTGAGATGTTCGTCTAGCAGGATTCAGAGTTTTTCGTGTAATTTTAAAGAATCCGTTTTCAAATGCAGTTAAAGGTATATTGGGTTGTTTTTCTATAGGGTTTATCATAGGGCACTAGAGATATAATAATGTTTGTATCATAAGCGAAGACAAAGATATATCTTGACAAGAGTTTGCCTTAAGTAAATCGCTTTTTGAAATTAGTACGTCTATCCTTTTGGTTTTCACAACGTAGTACCTTATTAGAACACTAGCTTTCACTTCACTTCCACCCGCCCTAAATTCGGTTATTTGCGTAGGATTCCAACGGCAACTTCTCAATTATAGAACAAAAACCGAATCAAACGTGACGTGTTCAAGTAGCCTATGACCTTCCCTGGGACTCAATCTATCTTCATGATAAATTTCGTCTTAATCGGTATAGCAGTTTAAGCGTGTAGAGGTTACTTTCACAGTTTGTATAGATAACAGACAGTTACTTTCGCATTTATAATATATATATGAGGATTTTGAGCAAAAAGAAATTAAAATGATGTACTTGAGACTATCAGATGATATTATCCTTGTGACGCCTAACTCCAGGTCGGCTTCGTGCTGGTCTCCTCCGTGACCGCCGCTGACGACACCACCACCGATGACTCAAGCAGCTCCGACTCCACGTCGACCGGTTAGTTTCATTCATTTATGTAATTTCTGTACATTATTGATTCTTAATTCCATGTTTAGAAGTTTGTAGCATTTTACAATTGAGAAATATTAAATTCTTATTAAATTAACTGTTAGAGGACAGTTACGATTACCTTCTGTTTTGTTTATTAGAAGAAATTTAATTTCTAACACTTCTTATGTTAATTTGTATAAGCAGCAGCACTTAACGATTAGTATAAGTCATTAAATTTTCTAAACAACAAATAAATAACATTGTTTATAATTTAATAATGGTATCAAGAACGTTTCCTTTTTAAATTTTTATCCTTTTCTTTGTCATGAAGATACCGGGTCCCTCTCAACCAGCAGCGGCGATGTCGAAACAAGCGAGAGGGGGGGAGGGGGCTGCGGCGTTATCTGCTAGAAATGACTGCGCACGTTACTCGATCAGAATAAACCTATGGTTTAAATATCAATTTTATTAAAAGTTTATCAGCTAGTTTTCTTTTTTTTTATCCCATTTCGTTTAATGTGTATAACAAAATGAATACTGAGTTTCATTTATTTCAGTTAATCTGCCTTAAGAAATTTAATCATGTACAAATGTTAACAACAAACACATAAAAATCTGCAGATCACCATAATAGTGAAACGTGGTGAAATGTTTTACTTTCACTTTAGTTTAGGCTCCAACTTTAGGTCAATACTTTTAGGTGATTTCAAGTCTAATTCAATTCAATTCCTATCAAATTCTATTCCATTCCTAATTCCAACAGATCTGATGCGGCACAATTTTAAATACACATTGCTACTCGTCGAACCGCAGCAACCGCAGTGTACCCAGCCTTAGAATGTTGAGTTATCAACTAGAGTGCGCGTCATATAAGTTTTCATATTATTTAATATAACCAATATCTCGTAATATCGCCTAATCGAATTTTTGGCAGAAAAATCATAATTTTTTCTTATTTATTTGAAATTTTAGTGTGAAATCATATAATTTTACTTTAACTTACCTACTTGTATTTGTGACTGAAAAGGCATAGTTAGTAATGTTAATTTTATTTCATGAAAGTATGAACTTGACAACTATTTGTAGGTAACATGTGTTGCACGGATTAGGTTAGTACGTTTTTATTTATTTATCTTTATATTTTTTTATAATTGCGCCTAATGTGCCGATGGCATCGTCGACGCGTCCAAAAGTCTGTTCGAATTGCACCTACGGCACGGCACTCACAAATCCGCCTGTTGAGACATATTACAGTGCCTTTGCTGAAAAGATAGGGCGTCGTGAGCACGGACAACAAATGTCACATTGGAATTTGTTAAAACTCTTTGATTTTATTATAAATCGTAATAATGAAACTGTATTTGTATTAAGCGCGCCTACACTTGTAAGTCGTGTGAGCGCAATACGGACCACACCCAAAGTATTAATAATTTGTACACACATTCGATGACGGATAGGTTAAGTTAAACCTACAAGCTCAAACAAATACCTTAATACTTCACTATGTGTTCAAATATGTGTACAAATGATTAAAACTATGACTTCAAACAACAAAACAAAAAAAACAACCGGCTTCAAAAAGATGCACTAAACAGGTAAAACTAATTACTTATTTCCAAAACTCTGATCTGTATTACAGTTTGAAGTTGGTTTCATGCAAGCGAAGTCAGTTAGGTACATAGACACCATCGTTTTTATCATACGACTATAATGGCACCAGCTTTAAAGTTACATGTTCGAGTTGAAATTTAATCGTAAGGTAGGTACTTTAAAATAATTAAGAATTTCCATTCATACACGGTAAAAAAAAATAAGTTGATCCAAGAGAATATCGTTTCATATATGCACCAACGAATATTTACTTCATCTAAGATATTATTTCTCTTAAATATTTAAAACAATATTTAATTCATTGAAGAAACTTTTGCTTCTTTATTTGAAACACTTAGTTTTCTTGGGCGTAGAACTTCGTGCGTTATTGCACGGAAGAAATTTCTAGTTCACACAAGAGAATAGTGCTCTTAACTTGACTACATCAGCTCTTAAATTAATAACATTATATTTTAGTTTAAAACAAAAAATGTTTCGGTCCAAAATGACATAGTTGTCCGTCAAGATTAAATAAAGTTTTTTAAAGTTTTTCTCGCATAAACTGATACTAATTTGACGCACAAAACCCTACAATAAACAACTATTTAAAATTAACAGCCAACACAAAATCCTATGAAGGACAGTAATGAAGTTCATTCAATTTTAAAAATGCAGGTTTTTACTTAAACGAAAAGAAAATTCGTTCAAAGCGATACTGGCTGATTAATTTCAACGAAAATGTTTAATATTTTAAAGTAGGTATTTTATTTGTTTCGACTAAAACAAGAGTTTCAGCTTAAAATATCAGATTTTGAGTCAAGAATCTAACAAATTCTGTTAAAATTTTTATTTTCTCTAATTCAAAACAATATTATCTTAACTGAACATTTCACTGGCTTTGATGTAAGATACAATTATTTTCATCGAAAGATATAGTTTTTAATAAGTGACGTCGCAGATTTAAGAAAACCATGATTTTGGCGCAAAATAAATTATATTAAAGCAAAATTATTTTTTGTTTCAAACGAAGAAAAATAAAATGTTGCATATAAAAATGTATTTATTTTGTACAAGAACATTAACTGTCTTAGGGTAATTAATTTAAGTTTGGTTGATCTAAAACGTACATTTATTTGTATAAAAAAATTTGTTCATACGAAAAGAAGTTTATCAATTTCGATTGATAAAATGATTTTTTTTTCTGGGAAATAATATTGCCTTCTGTGAACAAAATATGTCCAAAATAGTTGGATTTCTTGACTGAATGCAAATTATTTTGGTGGAATACAACTTGGAAACTCTTTTTTTTCCGTGTATTTTTGATACACACAAATATTTTTAAAGAGAGGATGTAGTCAAAAGTTCAACCTTCAGCTGAGACTAGAACCGACAACCATTTATGTCCTCACATTAATATATTTGATGTATATTAATTTTGCTTCTGTCTAAAGCTTTATAATAAAATTTTTCGTGATGCCATAGGAAGCTAGTCTATCCTCAAAAGTCCAATTCTATCAAAATCACTTTTTCAAAGACTTTGCACCGCGACGTGATGCGAAGTGACCAGTATCATTCTGACTATGTGCGCCGGTCTATCGGTCGGTGTCAGCGCTTATTACTGGTCAGTTAAATAAGCCAACAGGAACAGGACATAATTTCGACTGAGTTCGGTAGGAATTTTCAACCAATATTTCGCACTGACCTGTGAGTGATTTCGGACCAGAAAGTTTTTTTCAAAACTGATTTTTATAAAGTAAAACTTTTATTGAGGTTGTCTAAAAAGGACATTTTAAGATCAAAAGGTAAAGCAGTACCAAATCAATCTCTGCTTTAATTATTTTGAATCATTTATTTTTGTAAAGGCAGTGTTCAGGTCAAATTTATATTTCCACTGCTTGGACTACCCGTCAATCCGCTCAAAGTCCTTGATTTCTACCAATTGACTTAGGGGTAGCAGTCAAGGATTGAATTGATTAAGGGGTTGAGGCATGCATATTTTTTAATTTGTAATAAGAATTCTGTGTACTTACATAATTTCAGATGTCTAGCATGAAATTAAGTTTTCATGTTAAAACCCATACAAATTTCCATCCCCTAATTTAAAGGGTGGGGGTTGATTTATTTAACCCATTATGAGCTGAGTTTTTTTAGGTTCTCAGAAAATGATAATTTTTACATATGTTATTGTCAAATGTCCCCTTAGTCAATTTTGATTATTAAAAGTTAAAACGATTCATTAGTATGAATGAATATTTTAGTCACCATCATCAGATCTGTGCCACCTATATGTTTATTGTATTCCGTGAAAATAGTCGTGGTGGTGACGAAGTTCGAGAAGATAACACCAGTTAAGTTACGTACAGCGTTAAGTTGAGTTGAGGTGGATCCTGTTAGGTTTTAATGAGACTACTCCCATCTTTGTCAGCCGAGTCTTGATCAAAGTCGATTGTTGGCTCTGGAGGTTCAATATTGAGCATCTGCGGCTCAAACTCATCATCACCTTCTAGTAAAGCGAGTGCCTCATGCAGTGTACATCCTCTATGATGACAAATAAAATACTATTACAAACAGAAAATCAAGAAATAAAAACTGAATCACATATCTCAAAAAGACAACATATCGGCCTAGCGGAGCCATACGGCACCCATGACTTTTTGCGTACGATAAAACAAACACACAAATAAAAATTTACAATATTAGAATATCATCTAGTCATACAGTGAAATAAAAACAAAATAAAGTGCACTTTACTGTTAAATTACTCAAAATAAATAAAATATAGCCTACTTACTTGAAAGTGAAATCCATTTTTGGGAATAATTTCACCACACTAACGGTTGAACGCTAATTCTCGTCGTAACAAGTACACACGCTTAAGCAAAGCAATAAAACTATTAGGTATGTCCATCTAGCACTCCATTGATACCCAACCACCGGCCTTCATCTCTTGAGACGCGCTCGTGGCGCGAATATATGAATGCATGAAATCGGGTGCCAAACGGTTACCGCTAGGCTATAATGGGTTAAAATCCTGAAATATGTATTTAATTCTTTATTTATGAGAAGGAGTCCTCTAGCAGACCTCTCAGACCTCTCAGACCTCTAGCATCAAAATTTGAAGAAGTCACAAACAAACTTCCATCCCCTATTTTAAGGAATTGCAGGGTAATAATTCCAAGTTTTAGGTTTTTTTGTTTTTTTTTTTGTACTTTTACTAGCTTATTTTGAATTTGACTGGGTCAGTGACGAAATCGAAGTTTTTTAGACATCAATAAAATCTTAAGAGTTATGCAATTAAAACTAATTACATAGTTAATATTTCCACTATTGACATCACATACCATACGAGTATTTTGTTTATATGGTATAACCCAAACCAAAATTATGAGAGTTGAAAAAACGACGAAGCGCTTCTACAAAAGGTAGGTAGTGTCCTTACGCTTCGCTTGGCTCGTCTTGGCGGGGGTACTACCGTAATCCCAGATAAGATATAATAAAATAAAACTAAAAAAATATATTTGTGACTGCTATGATGTCAAAATTATACATTGACTCAGCTTCTGCTGCACTGACAGCGATGTCCATGAAGCAAGGTATATCTGCGAGACCGGTTTTGTATACTGTATAATATGACTTTATATTTATTAAAAATAATAAGTAAATTTTTTTAATGAAATTATTTGTACATTTTATCCAGCTTTTATATAAAAACAATGGTTTAATTTTTTATTAAAGGTAGTAAAAACAGAACATTTTCAGTGAAAGGCTAAAACACTACCAAATAATGCTGCATAGTTAACTAAATTTTTTTTCATTTAGACTTTCAAGAATGAATTTTATATTATTTAATCAATAATTGTAAAACAATTGTTTTACATATGGTAGTTTATTTTATCACTGATAATACTATACATAACCAGGCTTCTCCAAAGTACATGTGTGTAATAAATTTCTTGAGCCGTTTATCTTTGAAAAGGCTGTCTGTCGATGTCAAATTTTACAATTCAACTCTCTCAAAGTCCTTGACTGCCACCAGTTCGGTAAAACAGTAGGTAGTAGGTAAACTTCAAGGTTTTTCTTTTTCGAGTGCATTTTGAATTGTAAAAAATATGAACTCAGCTGCTCGTTGTTGAAAGGCTTTATGCAAAACTTTTCGTTCTTTACAAACTGTATGTATACTGAGTAAATATAATTTTTTGTTTTTGCATTTACATTTATCCGTTTCCTGTGTACTCAAGTGTATGTTCAATAACGTCTGCGCTGTAGTTAGTATATAACGGAGATGCAGCGATCGATCTTTAGTTCATCTTGCTGCTTCAATACTTCAACATGAAATCTTCATTTTACTTAATCTTCCTTCTGGTGAGTTTATTTTACCCATTACTTATGCGTTCTAATGATGAAATTTATTAAAACTTTTATATTATTATGAATAATAACAATCTTAATTACAATTCATATAATCTTATAATGTTTTGTTTAGCTTCGGAGAAATTATACATTAAAACATTAGTTAGTAAACTGAAATTCATGAAATTCATACAGGGTACTGACTTATAAAATCCCAGACTTTAATTAAATCTTTCAAGTCTGATTTGTTTCAGTTCAAATATATAAAAGTTAGTGCTGGTGTTTAGATATGCCGGTTCCGTTAAAATAATAATCGTTTGAATATTACACAAAAGAGTCTAATTAATTTAGATACCCCTACGCAAAATGACTTACTGAAAATTACAGGCTTTGAGCAGCTTGGCTAGGTCCATGTTTACTCTACTTAATAGTGTCTCACCAAATGTATTGTCCAATTATAAACGGTTACTCGTATGACTGTCTCTTGGACTAAATATGAATATTTCAACAAAGTAATTCAGCCTATGCAGTATGCTGGAGGAACCAGTAGGACTTAAATCTAACGCCGGTATCACAGAACTAAAAAGCTCTTACAAATACTCACTTAATATTATAGGGTTGTGTGTACGCACACGAACCTACGTATCTAGCACAAAGGCAAGATTAATATGCTCCTGATGAAGGCCTATGACTGGGTTACTTAATTATTTATAAATCATCTAGCAATGAAACAAAGCTTCTGCGTTTTAAATTAAATCTGCTACATAAGAAAAAAAGTACCTTATAGTTTTCTATGCCTACTTGATGGAAATGGGGTTTAATATCAACATCAGAATTGAGATGTTCGTCTAGCAGGATTCAGAGTTTTTCGTGTAATTTTAAAGAATCCGTTTTCAAATGCAGTTAAAGGTAGATTGGGTTGTTTTTCTATAGGGTTTATGATATGGCACTAGAGATGTAATAATGTTTGTATCATAAGCGAAGACAAAGATATATCTTGACAAGAGTTTGCCTTAAGTAAATTGCTTTTTGAAATTAGTACGTCTATCCTTATGGTTTTCACAACGTATTACCTTATTAGAACACTAAAGTCGGTTATTAGCGTAGGATTTCAAGGACAACTTCTCAATTAAAGAATAAAAACCGACTCAAACTTGACGTTTTCAAGTAGCCTATGACCTTCCCCGGGACTCAATCTATCTTCATGATAAATTTCGTTTTAATCGGTACAGCGGTTTAAGCGTGTAGAGGTTACTTTGACAGAGCTTGTAGAGGTAACGGACAGTTACTTTCGCATTTATATAATTTATATGAGGATTTTGAGCAAAAAGGCATTAAAATGATGTACTTGAGACTATCAGATGATATTATCATTGTGACGTCTAACTCCAGGTCGGCTTCGTGCTGGTCTCCTCCGTGACCGCCGCTGACGACACCACCACCGATGACTCAAGCAGCTCCGACTCCACGTCGACCGGTTAGTTTCATTCATTTATGTAATTTCTGTACATTATTGTTTCTTAATTCCATGTTTAGAAGTTTGTAGCATTTTACAATTGAGAAATATTAAATTCTTATTAAATTAACTGTTAGAGGACAGTTACGATTACCTTCTATTTTGTTTATTAGAAGAAATTTAATTTCTAACACTTCTTATGTTAATTTGTATAAGCAGCAGCACTTAACGATTAGTATAAGTCATTAAATTTTCTAAACAACAAATAAATAACATTGTTTATAATTTAATAATGGTATCAAGAACGTTTCCTTTTTAAATTTTTATCCTTTTCTTTGTCATGAAGATACCGGGTCCCTCTCAACCAGCAGCGGCGATGTCGAAACAAGCGAGAGGGGGGGAGGGGGCTGCGGCGTTATCTGCTAGAAATGACTGCGCACGTTACTCGATCAGAATAAACCTATGGTTTAAATATCAATTTTATTAAAAGTTTATCAGCTAGTTTTCTTTTTTTTATCCCATTTCGTTTAATGTGTATAACAAAATGAATACTGAGTTTCATTTATTTCAGTTAATCTGCCTTAAGAAATTTAATCATGTACAAATGTTAACAACAAAGTCATAAAAATCTGCAGATCACTATAATAGTGAAACGTGGTGAAATGTTTTACTTTCACTTTAGTTTAGGCTCCAACTTTAGGTCAATACTTTTAGGTGATTTCAAGTCTAATTCAATTCAATTCCTATCAAATTCTATTCCATTCCTAATTCCAACAGATCTGATGCGTCACAATGTTGAACACACATTGCTACTCGTCGAACCGCAGCAACCGCAGTGTACCCAGCCTTAGAATGTTGAGTTATCAACTAGAGTGCGCGTCATATAAGTTTTCATATTATTTAATATAACCAATATCTCGTAATATCGCCTAATCGAATTTTTGGCAGAAAAATCATAATTTTTTCTTATTTATTTGAAATTATAGTGTGAAATCATATAATTTTACTTTAACTTACCTACTTGTATTTGTGACTGAAAAGGCATAGTTAGTAATGTTAATTTTATTTCATGAAAGTATGAACTTGACAACTATTTGTAGGTAACATGTGTTGCACGGATTAGGTTAGTACGTTTTTATTTATCTTTTATTTATTTATCTTTATAATTTTTTATAATTGCGCCTAATGTGCCGATGGCATCGTCGACGCGTCAAAAAGTCTGTTCGAATTGCACCTACGGCACGGCACTCACAAATCCGCCTGTTGAGACATATTACAGTGCCTTTGCTGAAAAGATAGGGCGTCGTGAGCACGGACAACAAATGTCACATTGGAATTTGTTAAAACTCTTTGATTTTATTATAAATCGTAATAATGAAACTGTATTTGTATTAAGCGCGCCTACACTTGTAAGTCGTGTGAGCGCAATACGGACCACACCCAAAGTATTAATAATTTGTACACACATTCGATGACGGATAGGTTAAGTTAAACCTACAAGCTCAAACAAATACCTTAATACTTCACTATGTGTTCAAATATGTGTACAAATGATTAAAACTATGACTTCAAACAACAAAACAAAAAAAACAACCGGCTTCAAAAAGATGCACTAAACAGGTAAAACTAATTACTTATTTCCAAAATTCTGATCTGTATTACAGTTTGAAGTTGGTTTCATGCAAGCGAAGTCTGTTAGGTACATAGACACCATCGTTTTTATCATACGACTATAATGGCACCAGCTTTAAAGTTACATGTTCGAGTTGAAATTTAATCGTTACGTAGGTACTTTAAAATAATTAAGAATTTCCATTCATATTTTTGATACACACAAATATTTTTAAAGAGAGGATGTAGTCAAAAGTTCAACCTTCAGCTGAGACTAGAACCGACAACCATTTATGTCCTCACATTAATATATTTGATGTATATTAATTTTGCTTCTGTCTAAAGCTTTATAATAAAATTTTTCGTGATGCCATAGGAAGCTAGTCTATCCTCAAAAGTCCAATTCTATCAAAATCACTTTTTCAAAGACTTTGCACCGCGACGTGATGCGAAGTGACCAGTATCATTCTGACTATGTGCGCCGGTCTATCGGTCGGTGTCAGCGCTTATTACTGGTCAGTTAAATAAGCCAACAGGAACAGGACATAATTTCGACTGAGTTCGGTAGGAATTTTCAACCAATATTTCGCACTGACCTGTGAGTGATTTCGGACCAGAAAGTTTTTTTCAAAACTGATTTTTATAAAGTAAAAATTTTATTGAGGTTGTCTAAAAAGGACATTTTAAGATCAAAAGGTAAAGCAGTACCAAATCAATCTCTGCTTTAATTATTTTGAATCATTTATTTTTGTAAAGGCAGTGTTCAGGTCAAATTTATATTTCCACTGCTTGGACTACCCGTCAATCCGCTCAAAGTCCTTGATTTCTACCAATTGACTTAGGGGTAGCAGTCAAGGATTGAATTGATTAAGGGGTTGAGGCATGCATATTTTTTAATTTGTAATAAGAATTCTGTGTACTTACATAATTTCAGATGTCTAGCATGAAATTAAGTTTTCATGTTAAAACCCATACAAATTTCCATCCCCTAATTTAAAGGGTGGGGGTTGATTTATTTAACCCATTATGAGCTGAGTTTTTTTAGGTTCTCAGAAAATGATAATTTTTACATATGTTATTGTCAAATGTCCCCTTAGTCAATTTTGATTATTAAAAGTTAAAACGATTCATTAGTATGAATGAATATTTTAGTCACCATCATCAGATCTGTGCCACCTATATGTTTATTGTATTCCGTGAAAATAGTCGTGGTGGTGACGAAGTTCGAGAAGATAACACCAGTTAAGTTACGTACAGCGTTAAGTTGAGTTGAGGTGGATCCTGTTAGGTTTTAATGAGACTACTCCCATCTTTGTCAGCCGAGTCTTGATCAAAGTCGATTGTTGGCTCTGGAGGTTCAATATTGAGCATCTGCGGCTCAAACTCATCATCACCTTCTAGTAAAGCGAGTGCCTCATGCAGTGTACATCCTCTATGATGACAAATAAAATACTATTACAAACAGAAAATCAAGAAATAAAAACTGAATCACATATCTCAAAAAGACAACATATCGGCCTAGCGGAGCCATACGGCACCCATGACTTTTTGCGTACGATAAAACAAACACACAAATAAAAATTTATAATATTAGAATATCATCTAGTCATACAGTGAAATAAAAACAAAATAAAATAAATAAAATATAGCCTACTTACTTGAAAGTGAAATCCATTTTTGGGAATAATTTCACCACACTAACGGTTGAACGCTAATTCTCGTCGTAACAAGTACACACGCTGAAGCAAAGCAATAAAACTATAAGGTATGTCCATCTAGCACTCCATCGATACCCAACCACCGGCCTTCATCTCTTGAGACGCGCTCGTGGCGCGAATATATGAATGCATGAAATCGGGTGCCAAACGGTTACCGCTAGGCTATAATGGGTTAAAATCCTGAAATATGTATTTAATTCTTTATTTATGAGAAGGAGTCCTCTAGCAGACCTCTCAGACCTCTCAGACCTCTAGCATCAAAATTTGAAGAAGTCACAAACAAACTTCCATCCCCTATTTTAAGGAATTGCAGGGTAATAATTCCAAGTTTTAGGTTTTTTTGTTTTTTTTTTTTGTACTTTTACTAGCTTATTTTGAATTTGACTGGGTCAGTGACGAAATCGAAGTTTTGTAGACATCAATAAAATCTTAAGAGTTATGCAATTAAAACTAATTACATAGTTAATATTTCCACTATTGACATCACATACCATACGAGTATTTTGTTTATATGGTATAACCTAAACCAAAATTATGAGAGTTGAAAAAACGACGAAGCGCTTCTACAAAAGGTAGGTAGTGCCCTTACGCTTCGCTTGGCTCGTCTTGGCGGGGGTACTACCGTAATCCCAGATAAGATATAATAAAATAAAACTAAAAAAATATATTTGTGACTGCTATGATGTCAAAATTATACATTGACTCAGCTTCTGCTGCACTGACAGCGATGTCCATGAAGCAAGGTATATCTGCGAGACCGGTTTTGTATACTGTATAATATGACTTTATATTTATTAAAAATAATAAGTAAATTTTTTTAATGAAATTATTTGTACATTTTATCCAGCTTTTATATAAAAACAATGGTTTAATTTTTTATTAAAGGTAGTAAAAACAGAACATTTTCAGTGAAAGGCTAAAACATTACCAAATAATGCTGCATAGTTAACTAAATTTTTTTTCATTTAGACTTTCAAGTATGAATTTTATATTATTTAATCAATAATTGTAAAACAATTGTTTTACATATGGTAGTTTATTTTATCACTGATAATACTAAACATAACCAGGCTTCTCCAAAGTACATGTCTGTAATAAATTTCTTGAGCCGTTTATCTTTGAAAAGGCTGTCTGTCGATGTCAAATTTTACAATTCAACTCTCTCAAAGTCTTTGATTGCCACCAGTTCCGTAAACCAGTAGGTAGTAGGTAAACTTCAAGGTTTTTCTTTTTCAAGTGCATTTTGTATTGTAAAAAATATGAACTCAGCTGCTCGTTGTTGAAAGGCTTTATGCAAAACTTTTCGTTCTTTACAAACTGTATGTATACTGAGTAAATATAATTTTTTGTTTTTGCATTTACATTTATCCGTTTCCTGTGTACTCAAGTGTATGTTCAATAACGTCTGCGCTGTAGTTAGTATATAACGGAGATGAAGCGATCGATCTTTAGTTCATCTTGCTGCTTCAATACTTCAACATGAAATCTTCATTGTACTTAATCTTCCTTCTGGTGAGTTTATTTTACCCATTACTCATGCGTTCTAATGATGAAATTTATTAAAACTTTTATATTATTATGAATAATAACAATCTTAATTACAATTCATATAATCTTATAATGTTTTGTTTAGCTTCGGAGAAATTATACATTAAAACATTAGTTAGTAAACTGAAATTCATGAAATTCATACAGGGTACTGACTTATAAAATCCCAGACTTTAATTAAATCTTTCAAGTCTGATTTGTTTCAGTTCAAATATATAAAAGTTAGTGCTGGTGTTTAGATATGCCGGTTCCGTTAAAATAATAATCGTTTGAATATTACACAAAAGAGTCTAATTAATTTAGATACCCCTACGCAAAATGACTTACTGAAAATTACAGGCTTTGAGCAGCTTGGCTAGGTCCATGTTTACTCTACTTAATAGTGTCTCACCAAATGTATTGTCCAATTATAAACGGTTACTCGTATGACTGTCTCTTGGACTAAATATGAATATTTCAACAAAGTAATTCAGCCTATGCAGTATGCTGGAGGAACCAGTAGGACTTAAATCTAACGCCGGTATCACAGAACTAAAAAGCTCTTACAAATACTCACTTAATATTATAGGGTTGTGTGTACGCACACGAACCTACGTATCTAGCACAAAGGCAAGATTAATATGCTCCTGATGAAGGCCTATGACTGGGTTACTTAATTATTTATAAATCATCTAGCAATGAAACAAAGCTTTTCCTTTTTAAATTAAATCTGCTACATAAGAAAAAAAGTACCTTATAGTTTTCTATGCCTACTTGATGGAAATGGGGTTTAATATCAACATCAGAATTGAGATGTTCGTCTAGCAGGATTCAGAGTTTTTCGTGTAATTTTAAAGAATCCGTTTTCAAATGCAGTTAAAGGTATATTGGGTTGTTTTTCTATAGGGTTTATGATATGGCACTAGAGATGTAATAATGTTTGTATCATAAGCGAAGACAAAGATATATCTTGACAAGAGTTTGCCTTAAGTAAATTGCTTTTTGAAATTAGTACGTCTATCCTTATGGTTTTCACAACGTATTACCTTATTAGAACACTAAAGTCGGTTATTAGCGTAGGATTTCAAGGACAACTTCTCAATTAAAGAATAAAAACCGACTCAAACTTGACGTTTTCAAGTAGCCTATGACCTTCCCCGGGACTCAATCTATATTCATGATAAATTTCGTTTTAATCGGTACAGCGGTTTAAGCGTGTAGAGGTTACTTTGACAGAGCTTGTAGAGGTAACGGACAGTTACTTTCGCATTTATATAATTTATATGAGGATTTTGAGCAAAAAGGCATTAAAATGATGTACTTGAGACTATCAGATGATATTATCATTGTGACGTCTAACTCCAGGTCGGCTTCGTGCTGGTCTCCTCCGTGACCGCCGCTGACGACACCACCACCGATGACTCAAGCAGCTCCGACTCCACGTCGACCGGTTAGTTTCATTCATTTATGTAATTTCTGTACATTATTGTTTCTTAATTCCATGTTTAGAAGTTTGTAGCATTTTACAATTGAGAAATATTAAATTCTTATTAAATTAACTGTTAGAGGACAGTTACGATTACCTTCTATTTTGTTTATTAGAAGAAATTTAATTTCTAACACTTCTTATGTTAATTTGTATAAGCAGCAGCACTTAACGATTAGTATAAGTCATTAAATTTTCTAAACAACAAATAAATAACATTGTTTATAATTTAATAATGGTATCAAGAACGTTTCCTTTTTAAATTTTTATCCTTTTCTTTGTCATGAAGATACCGGGTCCCTCTCAACCAGCAGCGGCGATGTCGAAACAAGCGAGAGGGGGGGAGGGGGCTGCGGCGTTATCTGCTAGAAATGACTGCGCACGTTACTCGATCAGAATAAACCTATGGTTTAAATATCAATTTTATTAAAAGTTTATCAGCTAGTTTTCTTTTTTTTTATCCCATTTCGTTTAATGTGTATAACAAAATGAATACTGAGTTTCATTTATTTCAGTTAATCTGCCTTAAGAAATTTAATCATGTACAAATGTTAACAACAAACGCATAA
Source organism: Apoda limacodes (assembly GCA_946406115.1). Lineage (NCBI taxonomy): Eukaryota > Metazoa > Arthropoda > Insecta > Lepidoptera > Limacodidae > Apoda > Apoda limacodes. The sequence continues at coordinate 25,644,595 of OX291555.1, read as the reverse complement.
AAATCTGCAGATCACCATAATAGTGAAACGTGGTGAAATGTTTTACTTTCACTTTAGTTTAGGCTTCAACTTTAGGTCAATACTTTTAGGTGATTTCAAGTCTAATTCAATTCAATTCCTATCAAATTCTATTCCATTCCTAATTCCAACAGATCTGATGCGTCACAATGTTGAACACACATTGCTACTCGTCGAACCGCAGCAACCGCAGTGTACCCAGCCTTAGAATGTTGAGTTATCAACTAGAGTGCGCGTCATATAAGTTTTCATATTATTTAATATAACCAATATCTCGTAATATCGCCTAATCGAATTTTTGGCAGAAAAATCATAATTTTTTCTTATTTATTTGAAATTATAGTGTGAAATCATATAATTTTACTTTAACTTACCTACTTGTATTTGTGACTGAAAAGGCATAGTTAGTAATGTTAATTTTATTTCATGAAAGTATGAACTTGACAACTATTTGTAGGTAACATGTGTTGCACGGATTAGGTTAGTACGTTTTTATTTATTTATCTTTATATTTTTTTATAATTGCGCCTAATGTGCCGATGACATCGTCGACGCGTCCAAAAGTCTGTTCGAATTGCACCTACGGCACGGCACTCACAAATCCGCCTGTTGAGACATATTACAGTGCCTTTGCTGAAAAGATAGGGCGTCGTGAGCACGGACAACAAATGTCACATTGGAATTTGTTAAAACTCTTTGATTTTATTATAAATCGTAATAATGAAACTGTATTTGTATTAAGCGCGCCTACACTTGTAAGTCGTGTGAGCGCAATACGGACCACACCCAAAGTATTAATAATTTGTACACACATTCGATGACGGATAGGTTAAGTTAAACCTACAAGCTCAAACAAATACCTTAATACTTCACTATGTGTTCAAATATGTGTACAAATGATTAAAACTATGACTTCAAACAACAAAACAAAAAAAACAACCGGCTTCAAAAAGATGCACTAAACAGGTAAAACTAATTACTTATTTCCAAAACTCTGATCTGTATTACAGTTTGAAGTTCGTTTCATGCAAGCGAAGTCAGTTAAGTACATAGACACCATCGTTTTTATCATACGACTATAATGGCACCAGCTTTAAAGTTACATGTTCGAGTTGAAATTTAATCGTAAGGTAGGTACTTTAAAATAATTAAGAATTTCCATTCATACACGGTAAAAAAAAATAAGTTGATCCAAGAGAATATCGCTTCATATATGCACCAACGAATATTTACTTCATCTAAGATATTATTTCTCTTAAATATTTAAAATAATATGAAGTTAACACAAGATCAAATTTCTTTGAACCAGTAAATAAAACTCTATTACTTTGAAACAATATTTAATTCATTGAAGAAACATTTGCTTCTTTATTTGAAACACTTAGTTTTCTTGGGCGTAGAACTTCGTGCGTTATTGCACGGAAGAAATTTCTAGTTCACACAAGAGAATAGTGCTCTTAACTTGACTACATCAGCTCTTAAATTAATAACATTATATTTTAGTTTAAAACAAAAAATGTTTCGGTCCAAAATGACATAGTTGTCCGTCAAGATTAAATAAAGTTTTTTAAAAAGCCCTACGCCTCTTTTCTGGAGGCTTGGGCCATATAGAGTCAGTTTACCACACTGACTTAGTGTGTGTCTTAGCGGACGTTTGTCGAGCTAGTGCCCTACTGCAGAGGCACAGGCCTCTTTTCTGGAGGCTTGGGCCATATAGTCAGTCTACCGCACTGCCTTTATTTGGACTTTGTCAAGCTTAGTAGCTATTCTCGCCTTTAGCTGATTATGCACTACTGCAGAGGCACAGGCCTCTTTTCTGGAGGCTTGGGCCATATAGTCAGTCTACCGCACTGCCTTTATTTGTACTTTGTCAAGCTTACGATTATACAGCGTTATGTTTAATTATAATTGTTATGACTATTTAACGATCCTTCTTAAACATGGAAGAAAAAGCGGTCACCCATCCAAGTACTGACCACGGTCGACGTTGCTTAACTTCGCTTATCGTTTCAGATAGACGAATGCAACTGGGCCACGAGCTTTTCAATTCTCAGAAAATAATTAACTGTAGGTTTCTCGCATAAACTGATACTAATTTGACGCACAAAACCCTACAATAAACAATTATTTAAAATTAACAGCCAACACAAAATCCTATGAAGGACAGTAATGAAGTTCATTCAATTTTAAAAATGCAGGTTTTTACTTAAACGAAAAGAAAATTCGTTCAAAGCGATACTGGCTGATTAATTTCAACGAAAATGTTTAATATTTTAAAGTAGGTATTTTATTTGTTTCGACTAAAACAAGAGTTTCAGCTTAAAATATCAGATTTTGAGTCAAGAATCTAACAAATTCTGTTAAAATTTTTATTTTCTCTAATTCAAAACAATATTATCTTAACTGAACATTTCACTGGCTTTGATGTAAGATACAATTATTTTCATCGAAAGATATAGTTTTTAATAAGTGACGTCGCAGATTTAAGAAAACCATGATTTTGGCGCAAAATAAATTATATTAAAGCAAAATTATTTTTTGTTTCAAACGAAGAAAAATAAAATGTTGCATATAAAAATGTATTTATTTTGTACAAGAACATTAACTGTCTTAGGGTAATTAATTTAAGTTTGGTTGATCTAAAACGTACATTTATTTGTATAAAAAAAATTTGTTCATACGAAAAGAAGTTTATCAATTTCGATTGATAAAATGATTTTTTTTTCTGGGAAATAATATTGCCTTCTGTGAACAAAATATGTCCAAAATAGTTGGATTTCTTGACTGAATGCAAATTATTTTGGTGGAATACAACTTGGAAACTCTTTTTTTTCCGTGTATTTTTGATACACACAAATATTTTTAAAGAGAGGATGTAGTCAAAAGTTCAACCTTCAGCTGAGACTAGAACCGACAACCATTTATGTCCTCACATTAATATATTTGATGTATATTAATTTTGCTTCTGTCTAAAGCTTTATAATAAAATTTTTCGTGATGCCATAGGAAGCTAGTCTATCCTCAAAAGTCCAATTCTATCAAAATCACTTTTTCAAAGACTTTGCACCGCGACGTGATGCGAAGTGACCAGTATCATTCTGACTATGTGCGCCGGTCTATCGGTCGGTGTCAGCGCTTATTACTGGTCAGTTAAATAAGCCAACAGGAACAGGACATAATTTCGACTGAGTTCGGTAGGAATTTTCAACCAATATTTCGCACTGACCTGTGAGTGATTTCGGACCAGAAAGTTTTTTTCAAAACTGATTTTTATAAAGTAAAAATTTTATTGAGGTTGTCTAAAAAGGACATTTTAAGATCAAAAGGTAAAGCAGTACCAAATCAATCTCTGCTTTAATTATTTTGAATCATTTATTTTTGTAAAGGCAGTGTTCAGGTCAAATTTATATTTCCACTGCTTGGACTACCCGTCAATCCGCTCAAAGTCCTTGATTTCTACCAATTGACTTAGGGGTAGCAGTCAAGGATTGAATTGATTAAGGGGTTGAGGCATGCATATTTTTTAATTTGTAATAAGAATTCTGTGTACTTACATAATTTCAGATGTCTAGCATGAAATTAAGTTTTCATGTTAAAACCCATACAAATTTCCATCCCCTAATTTAAAGGGTGGGGGTTGATTTATTTAACCCATTATGAGCTGAGTTTTTTTAGGTTCTCAGAAAATGATAATTTTTACATATGTTATTGTCAAATGTCCCCTTAGTCAATTTTGATTATTAAAAGTTAAAACGATTCATTAGTATGAATGAATATTTTAGTCACCATCATCAGATCTGTGCCACCTATATGTTTATTGTATTCCGTGAAAATAGTCGTGGTGGTGACGAAGTTCGAGAAGATAACACCAGTTAAGTTACGTACAGCGTTAAGTTGAGTTGAGGTGGATCCTGTTAGGTTTTAATGAGACTACTCCCATCTTTGTCAGCCGAGTCTTGATCAAAGTCGATTGTTGGCTCTGGAGGTTCAATATTGAGCATCTGCGGCTCAAACTCATCATCACCTTCTAGTAAAGCGAGTGCCTCATGCAGTGTACATCCTCTATGATGACAAATAAAATACTATTACAAACAGAAAATCAAGAAATAAAAACTGAATCACATATCTCAAAAAGACAACATATCGGCCTAGCGGAGCCATACGGCACCCATGACTTTTTGCGTACGATAAAACAAACACACAAATAAAAATTTACAATATTAGAATATCATCTAGTCATACAGTGAAATAAAAACAAAATAAAGTGCACTTTACTGTTAAATTACTCAAAATAAATAAAATATAGCCTACTTACTTGAAAGTGAAATCCATTTTTGGGAATAATTTCACCACACTAACGGTTGAACGCTAATTCTCGTCGTAACAAGTACACACGCTGAAGCAAAGCAATAAAACTATAAGGTATGTCCATCTAGCACTCCATCGATACCCAACCACCGGCCTTCATCTCTTGAGACGCGCTCGTGGCGCGAATATATGAATGCATGAAATCGGGTGCCAAACGGTTACCGCTAGGCTATAATGGGTTAAAATCCTGAAATATGTATTTAATTCTTTATTTATGAGAAGGAGTCCTCTAGCAGACCTCTCAGACCTCTCAGACCTCTAGCATCAAAATTTGAAGAAGTCACAAACAAACTTCCATCCCCTATTTTAAGGAATTGCAGGGTAATAATTCCAAGTTTTAGGTTTTTTTGTTTTTTTTTTTGTACTTTTACTAGCTTATTTTGAATTTGACTGGGTCAGTGACGAAATCGAAGTTTTTTAGACATCAATAAAATCTTAAGAGTTATGCAATTAAAACTAATTACATAGTTAATATTTCCACTATTGACATCACATACCATACGAGTATTTTGTTTATATGGTATAACCCAAACCAAAATCATGAGAGTTGAAAAAACGACGAAGCGCTTCTACAAAAGGTAGGTAGTGCCCTTACGCTTCGCTTGGCTCGTCTTGGCGGGGGTACTACCGTAATCCCAGATAAGATATAATAAAATAAAACTAAAAAAAATATTTGTGACTGCTATGATGTCAAAATTATACATTGACTCAGCTTCTGCTGCTCTGACAGCGATGTCCATGAAGCAAGGTATATCTGCGAGACCGGTTTTGTATACTGTATAATATGACTTTATATTTATTAAAAATAATAAGTAAATTTTTTTAATGAAATTATTTGTACATTTTATCCAGCTTTTATATAAAAACAATGGTTTAATTTTTTATTAAAGGTAGTAAAAACAGAACATTTTCAGTGAAAGGCTAAAACATTACCAAATAATGCTGCATAGTTAACTAAATTTTTTTTCATTTAGACTTTCAAGTATGAATTTTATATTATTTAATCAATAATTGTAAAACAATTGTTTTACATATGGTAGTTTATTTTATCACTGATAATACTAAACATAACCAGGCTTCTCCAAAGTACATGTCTGTAATAAATTTCTTGAGCCGTTTATCTTTGAAAAGGCTGTCTGTCGATGTCAAATTTTACAATTCAACTCTCTCAAAGTCCTTGACTGCCACCAGTTCGGTAAAACAGTAGGTAGTAGGTAAACTTCAAGGTTTTTCTTTTTCAAGTGCATTTTGTATTGTAAAAAATATGAACTCAGCTGCTCGTTGTTGAAAGGCTTTATGCAAAACTTTTCGTTCTTTACAAACTGTATGTATACTGAGTAAATATAATTTTTTGTTTTTGCATTTACATTTATCCGTTTCCTGTGTACTCAAGTGTATGTTCAATAACGTCTGCGCTGTAGTTAGTATATAACGGAGATGCAGCGATCGATCTTTAGTTCATCTTGCTGCTTCAATACTTCAACATGAAATCTTCATTTTACTTAATCTTCCTTCTGGTGAGTTTATTTTACCCATTACTTATGCGTTCTAATGATGAAATTTATTAAAACTTTTATATTATTATGAATAATAACAATCTTAATTACAATTCATATAATCTTATAATGTTTTGTTTAGCTTCGGAGAAATTATACATTAAAACATTAGTTAGTAAACTGAAATTCATGAAATTCATACAGGGTACTGACTTATAAAATCCCAGACTTTAATTAAATCTTTCAAGTCTGATTTGTTTCAGTTCAAATATATAAAAGTTAGTGCTGGTGTTTAGATATGCCGGTTCCGTTAAAATAATAATCGTTTGAATATTACACAAAAGAGTCTAATTAATTTAGATACCCCTACGCAAAATGACTTACTGAAAATTACAGGCTTTGAGCAGCTTGGCTAGGTCCATGTTTACTCTACTTAATAGTGTCTCACCAAATGTATTGTCCAATTATAAACGGTTACTCGTATGACTGTCTCTTGGACTAAATATGAATATTTCAACAAAGTAATTCAGCCTATGCAGTATGCTGGAGGAACCAGTAGGACTTAAATCTAACGCCGGTATCACAGAACTAAAAAGCTCTTACAAATACTCACTTAATATTATAGGGTTGTGTGTACGCACACGAACCTACGTATCTAGCACAAAGGCAAGATTAATATGCTCCTGATGAAGGCCTATGACTGGGTTACTTAATTATTTATAAATCATCTAGCAATGAAACAAAGCTTCTGCGTTTTAAATTAAATCTGCTACATAAGAAAAAAAGTACCTTATAGTTTTCTATGCCTACTTGATGGAAATGGGGTTTAATATCAACATCAGAATTGAGATGTTCGTCTAGCAGGATTCAGAGTTTTTCGTGTAATTTTAAAGAATCCGTTTTCAAATGCAGTTAAAGGTAGATTGGGTTGTTTTTCTATAGGGTTTATGATATGGCACTAGAGATGTAATAATGTTTGTATCATAAGCGAAGACAAAGATATATCTTGACAAGAGTTTGCCTTAAGTAAATTGCTTTTTGAAATTAGTACGTCTATCCTTATGGTTTTCACAACGTATTACCTTATTAGAACACTAAAGTCGGTTATTAGCGTAGGATTTCAAGGACAACTTCTCAATTAAAGAATAAAAACCGACTCAAAATTGACGTTTTCAAGTAGCCTATGACCTTCCCCGGGACTCAATCTATCTTCATGATAAATTTCGTTTTAATCGGTACAGCGGTTTAAGCGTATAGAGGTTACTTTGACAGAGCTTGTAGAGGTAACGGACAGTTACTTTCGCATTTATATAATTTATATGAGGATTTTGAGCAAAAAGGCATTAAAATGATGTACTTGAGACTATCAGATGATATTATCATTGTGACGTCTAACTCCAGGTCGGCTTCGTGCTGGTCTCCTCCGTGACCGCCGCTGACGACACCACCACCGATGACTCAAGCAGCTCCGACTCCACGTCGACCGGTTAGTTTCATTCATTTATGTAATTTCTGTACATTATTGTTTCTTAATTCCATGTTTAGAAGTTTGTAGCATTTTACAATTGAGAAATATTAAATTCTTATTAAATTAACTGTTAGAGGACAGTTACGATTACCTTCTATTTTGTTTATTAGAAGAAATTTAATTTCTAACACTTCTTATGTTAATTTGTATAAGCAGCAGCACTTAACGATTAGTATAAGTCATTAAATTTTCTAAACAACAAATAAATAACATTGTTTATAATTTAATAATGGTATCAAGAACGTTTCCTTTTTAAATTTTTATCCTTTTCTTTGTCATGAAGATACCGGGTCCCTCTCAACCAGCAGCGGCGATGTCGAAACAAGCGAGAGGGGGGGAGGGGGCTGCGGCGTTATCTGCTAGAAATGACTGCGCACGTTACTCGATCAGAATAAACCTATGGTTTAAATATCAATTTTATTAAAAGTTTATCAGCTAGTTTTCTTTTTTTTTATCCCATTTCGTTTAATGTGTATAACAAAATGAATACTGAGTTTCATTTATTTCAGTTAATCTGCCTTAAGAAATTTAATCATGTACAAATGTTAACAACAAACGCATAAAAATCTGCAGATCACCATAATAGTGAAACGTGGTGAAATGTTTTACTTTCACTTTAGTTTAGGCTCCAACTTTAGGTCAATACTTTTAGGTGATTTCAAGTCTAATTCAATTCAATTCCTATCAAATTCTATTCCATTCCTAATTCCAACAGATCTGATGCGGCACAATTTTAAATACACATTGCTACTCGTCGAACCGCAGCAACCGCAGTGTACCCAGCCTTAGAATGTTGAGTTATCAACTAGAGTGCGCGTCATATAAGTTTTCATATTATTTAATATAACCAATATCTCGTAATATCGCCTAATCGAATTTTTGGCAGAAAAATCATAATTTTTTCTTATTTATTTGAAATTTTAGTGTGAAATCATATAATTTTACTTTAACTTACCTACTTGTATTTGTGACTGAAAAGGCATAGTTAGTAATGTTAATTTTATTTCATGAAAGTATGAACTTGACAACTATTTGTAGGTAACATGTGTTGCACGGATTAGGTTAGTACGTTTTTATTTATTTATCTTTATATTTTTTATAATTGCGCCTAATGTGCCGATGGCATCGTCGACGCGTCCAAAAGTCTGTTCGAATTGCACCTACGGCACGGCACTCACAAATCCGCCTGTTGAGACATATTACAGTGCCTTTGCTGAAAAGATAGGGCGTCGTGAGCACGGACAACAAATGTCACATTGGAATTTGTTAAAACTCTTTGATTTTATTATAAATCGTAATAATGAAACTGTATTTGTATTAAGCGCGCCTACACTTGTAAGTCGTGTGAGCGCAATACGGACCACACCCAAAGTATTAATAATTTGTACACACATTCGATGACGGATAGGTTAAGTTAAACCTACAAGCTCAAACAAATACCTTAATACTTCACTATGTGTTCAAATATGTGTACAAATGATTAAAACTATGACTTCAAACAACAAAACAAAAAAAACAACCGGCTTCAAAAAGATGCACTAAACAGGTAAAACTAATTACTTATTTCCAAAACTCTGATCTGTATTACAGTTTGAAGTTGGTTTCATGCAAGCGAAGTCAGTTAGGTACATAGACACCATCGTTTTTATCATACGACTATAATGGCACCAGCTTTAAAGTTACATGTTCGAGTTGAAATTTAATCGTAAGGTAGGTACTTTAAAATAATTAAGAATTTCCATTCATACACGGTAAAAAAAAATAAGTTGATCCAAGAGAATATCGTTTCATATATGCACCAACGAATATTTACTTCATCTAAGATATTATTTCTCTTAAATATTTAAAACAATATTTAATTCATTGAAGAAACTTTTGCTTCTTTATTTGAAACACTTAGTTTTCTTGGGCGTAGAACTTCGTGCGTTATTGCACGGAAGAAATTTCTAGTTCACACAAGAGAATAGTGCTCTTAACTTGACTACATCAGCTCTTAAATTAATAACATTATATTTTAGTTTAAAACAAAAAATGTTTCGGTCCAAAATGACATAGTTGTCCGTCAAGATTAAATAAAGTTTTTTAAAGTTTTTCTCGCATAAACTGATACTAATTTGACGCACAAAACCCTACAATAAACAACTATTTAAAATTAACAGCCAACACAAAATCCTATGAAGGACAGTAATGAAGTTCATTCAATTTTAAAAATGCAGGTATTTACTTAAACGAAAAGAAAATTCGTTCAAAGCGATACTGGCTGATTAATTTCAACGAAAATGTTAAATATTTTAAAGTAGGTATTTTATTTGTTTCGACTAAAACAAGAGTTTCAGCTTAAAATATCAGATTTTGAGTCAAGAATCTAACAAATTCTGTTAAAATTTTTATTTTCTCTAATTCAAAACAATATTATCTTAACTGAACATTTCACTGGCTTTGATGTAAGATACAATTATTTTCATCGAAAGATATAGTTTTTAATAAGTGACGTCGCAGATTTAAGAAAACCATGATTTTGGCGCAAAATAAATTATATTAAAGCAAAATTATTTTTTGTTTCAAACGAAGAAAAATAAAATGTTGCATATAAAATGTATTTATTTTGTACAAGAACATTAACTGTCTTAGGGTAATTAATTTAAGTTTGGTTGATCTAAAACGTACATTTATTTGTATAAAAAAATTTGTTCATACGAAAAGAAGTTTATCAATTTCGATTGATAAAATGATTTTTTTTTCTGGGAAATAATATTGCCTTCTGTGAACAAAATATGTCCAAAATAGTTGGATTTCTTGACTGAATGCAAATTATTTTGGTGGAATACAACTTGGAAACTCTTTTTTTTCCGTGTATTTTTGATACACACAAATATTTTTAAAGAGAGGATGTAGTCAAAAGTTCAACCTTCAGCTGAGACTAGAACCGACAACCATTTATGTCCTCACATTAATATATTTGATGTATATTAATTTTGCTTCTGTCTAAAGCTTTATAATAAAATTTTTCGTGATGCCATAGGAAGCTAGTCTATCCTCAAAAGTCCAATTCTATCAAAATCACTTTTTCAAAGACTTTGCACCGCGACGTGATGCGAAGTGACCAGTATCATTCTGACTATGTGCGCCGGTCTATCGGTCGGTGTCAGCGCTTATTACTGGTCAGTTAAATAAGCCAACAGGAACAGGACATAATTTCGACTGAGTTCGGTAGGAATTTTCAACCAATATTTCGCACTGACCTGTGAGTGATTTCGGACCAGAAAGTTTTTTTCAAAACTGATTTTTATAAAGTAAAAATTTTATTGAGGTTGTCTAAAAAGGACATTTTAAGATCAAAAGGTAAAGCAGTACCAAATCAATCTCTGCTTTAATTATTTTGAATCATTTATTTTTGTAAAGGCAGTGTTCAGGTCAAATTTATATTTCCACTGCTTGGACTACCCGTCAATCCGCTCAAAGTCCTTGATTTCTACCAATTGACTTAGGGGTAGCAGTCAAGGATTGAATTGATTAAGGGGTTGAGGCATGCATATTTTTTAATTTGTAATAAGAATTCTGTGTACTTACATAATTTCAGATGTCTAGCATGAAATTAAGTTTTCATGTTAAAACCCATACAAATTTCCATCCCCTAATTTAAAGGGTGGGGGTTGATTTATTTAACCCATTATGAGCTGAGTTTTTTTAGGTTCTCAGAAAATGATAATTTTTACATATGTTATTGTCAAATGTCCCCTTAGTCAATTTTGATTATTAAAAGTTAAAACGATTCATTAGTATGAATGAATATTTTAGTCACCATCATCAGATCTGTGCCACCTATATGTTTATTGTATTCCGTGAAAATAGTCGTGGTGGTGACGAAGTTCGAGAAGATAACACCAGTTAAGTTACGTACAGCGTTAAGTTGAGTTGAGGTGGATCCTGTTAGGTTTTAATGAGACTACTCCCATCTTTGTCAGCCGAGTCTTGATCAAAGTCGATTGTTGGCTCTGGAGGTTCAATATTGAGCATCTGCGGCTCAAACTCATCATCACCTTCTAGTAAAGCGAGTGCCTCATGCAGTGTACATCCTCTATGATGACAAATAAAATACTATTACAAACAGAAAATCAAGAAATAAAAACTGAATCACATATCTCAAAAAGACAACATATCGGCCTAGCGGAGCCATACGGCACCCATGACTTTTTGCGTACGATAAAACAAACACACAAATAAAAATTTATAATATTAGAATATCATCTAGTCATACAGTGAAATAAAAACAAAATAAAATAAATAAAATATAGCCTACTTACTTGAAAGTGAAATCCATTTTTGGGAATAATTTCACCACACTAACGGTTGAACGCTAATTCTCGTCGTAACAAGTACACACGCTGAAGCAAAGCAATAAAACTATAAGGTATGTCCATCTAGCACTCCATCGATACCCAACCACCGGCCTTCATCTCTTGAGACGCGCTCGTGGCGCGAATATATGAATGCATGAAATCGGGTGCCAAACGGTTACCGCTAGGCTATAATGGGTTAAAATCCTGAAATATGTATTTAATTCTTTATTTATGAGAAGGAGTCCTCTAGCAGACCTCTCAGACCTCTCAGACCTCTAGCATCAAAATTTGAAGAAGTCACAAACAAACTTCCATCCCCTATTTTAAGGAATTGCAGGGTAATAATTCCAAGTTTTAGGTTTTTTTGTTTTTTTTTTGTACTTTTACTAGCTTATTTTGAATTTGACTGGGTCAGTGACGAAATCGAAGTTTTGTAGACATCAATAAAATCTTAAGAGTTATGCAATTAAAACTAATTACATAGTTAATATTTCCACTATTGACATCACATACCATACGAGTATTTTGTTTATATGGTATAACCCAAACCAAAATTATGAGAGTTGAAAAAACGACGAAGCGCTTCTACAAAAGGTAGGTAGTGCCCTTACGCTTCGCTTGGCTCGTCTTGGCGGGGGTACTACCGTAATCCCAGATAAGATATAATAAAATAAAACTAAAAAAATATATTTGTGACTGCTATGATGTCAAAATTATACATTGACTCAGCTTCTGCTGCACTGACAGCGATGTCCATGAAGCAAGGTATATCTGCGAGACCGGTTTTGTATACTGTATAATATGACTTTATATTTATTAAAAATAATAAGTAAATTTTTTTAATGAAATTATTTGTACATTTTATCCAGCTTTTATATAAAAACAATGGTTTAATTTTTTATTAAAGGTAGTAAAAACAGAACATTTTCAGTGAAAGGCTAAAACATTACCAAATAATGCTGCATAGTTAACTAAATTTTTTTTCATTTAGACTTTCAAGTATGAATTTTATATTATTTAATCAATAATTGTAAAACAATTGTTTTACATATGGTAGTTTATTTTATCACTGATAATACTAAACATAACCAGGCTTCTCCAAAGTACATGTCTGTAATAAATTTCTTGAGCCGTTTATCTTTGAAAAGGCTGTCTGTCGATGTCAAATTTTACAATTCAACTCTCTCAAAGTCTTTGATTGCCACCAGTTCCGTAAACCAGTAGGTAGTAGGTAAACTTCAAGGTTTTTCTTTTTCAAGTGCATTTTGTATTGTAAAAAATATGAACTCAGCTGCTCGTTGTTGAAAGGCTTTATGCAAAACTTTTCGTTCTTTACAAACTGTATGTATACTGAGTAAATATAATTTTTTGTTTTTGCATTTACATTTATCCGTTTCCTGTGTACTCAAGTGTATGTTCAATAACGTCTGCGCTGTAGTTAGTATATAACGGAGATGCAGCGATCGATCTTTAGTTCATCTTGCTGCTTCAATACTTCAACATGAAATCTTCATTTTACTTAATCTTCCTTCTGGTGAGTTTATTTTACCCATTACTTATGCGTTCTAATGATGAAATTTATTAAAACTTTTATATTATTATGAATAATAACAATCTTAATTACAATTCATATAATCTTATAATGTTTTGTTTAGCTTCGGAGAAATTATACATTAAAACATTAGTTAGTAAACTGAAATTCATGAAATTCATACAGGGTACTGACTTATAAAATCCCAGACTTTAATTAAATCTTTCAAGTCTGATTTGTTTCAGTTCAAATATATAAAAGTTAGTGCTGGTGTTTAGATATGCCGGTTCCGTTAAAATAATAATCGTTTGAATATTACACAAAAGAGTCTAATTAATTTAGATACCCCTACGCAAAATGACTTACTGAAAATTACAGGCTTTGAGCAGCTTGGCTAGGTCCATGTTTACTCTACTTAATAGTGTCTCACCAAATGTATTGTCCAATTATAAACGGTTACTCGTATGACTGTCTCTTGGACTAAATATGAATATTTCAACAAAGTAATTCAGCCTATGCAGTATGCTGGAGGAACCAGTAGGACTTAAATCTAACGCCGGTATCACAGAACTAAAAAGCTCTTACAAATACTCACTTAATATTATAGGGTTGTGTGTACGCACACGAACCTACGTATCTAGCACAAAGGCAAGATTAATATGCTCCTGATGAAGGCCTATGACTGGGTTATTTAATTATTTATAAATCATCTAGCAATGAAACAAAGCTTCTGCGTTTTAAATTAAATCTGCTACATAAGAAAAAAAGTACCTTATAGTTTTCTATGCCTACTTGATGGAAATGGGGTTTAATATCAACATCAGAATTGAGATGTTCGTCTAGCAGGATTCAGAGTTTTTCGTGTAATTTTAAAGAATCCGTTTTCAAATGCAGTTAAAGGTAGATTGGGTTGTTTTTCTATAGGGTTTATGATATGGCACTAGAGATGTAATAATGTTTGTATCATAAGCGAAGACAAAGATATATCTTGACAAGAGTTTGCCTTAAGTAAATTGCTTTTTGAAATTAGTACGTCTATCCTTATGGTTTTCACAACGTATTACCTTATTAGAACACTAAAGTCGGTTATTAGCGTAGGATTTCAAGGACAACTTCTCAATTAAAGAATAAAAACCGACTCAAAATTGACGTTTTCAAGTAGCCTATGACCTTCCCCGGGACTCAATCTATCTTCATGATAAATTTCGTTTTAATCGGTACAGCGGTTTAAGCGTATAGAGGTTACTTTGACAGAGCTTGTAGAGGTAACGGACAGTTACTTTCGCATTTATATAATTTATATGAGGATTTTGAGCAAAAAGGCATTAAAATGATGTACTTGAGACTATCAGATGATATTATCATTGTGACGTCTAACTCCAGGTCGGCTTCGTGCTGGTCTCCTCCGTGACCGCCGCTGACGACACCACCACCGATGACTCAAGCAGCTCCGACTCCACGTCGACCGGTTAGTTTCATTCATTTATGTAATTTCTGTACATTATTGTTTCTTAATTCCATGTTTAGAAGTTTGTAGCATTTTACAATTGAGAAATATTAAATTCTTATTAAATTAACTGTTAGAGGACAGTTACGATTACCTTCTATTTTGTTTATTAGAAGAAATTTAATTTCTAACACTTCTTATGTTAATTTGTATAAGCAGCAGCACTTAACGATTAGTATAAGTCATTAAATTTTCTAAACAACAAATAAATAACATTGTTTATAATTTAATAATGGTATCAAGAACGTTTCCTTTTTAAATTTTTATCCTTTTCTTTGTCATGAAGATACCGGGTCCCTCTCAACCAGCAGCGGCGATGTCGAAACAAGCGAGAGGGGGGGAGGGGGCTGCGGCGTTATCTGCTAGAAATGACTGCGCACGTTACTCGATCAGAATAAACCTATGGTTTAAATATCAATTTTATTAAAAGTTTATCAGCTAGTTTTCTTTTTTTTTATCCCATTTCGTTTAATGTGTATAACAAAATGAATACTGAGTTTCATTTATTTCAGTTAATCTGCCTTAAGAAATTTAATCATGTACAAATGTTAACAACAAACGCATAAAAATCTGCAGATCACCATAATAGTGAAACGTGGTGAAATGTTTTACTTTCACTTTAGTTTAGGCTTCAACTTTAGGTCAATACTTTTAGGTGATTTCAAGTCTAATTCAATTCAATTCCTATCAAATTCTATTCCATTCCTAATTCCAACAGATCTGATGCGTCACAATTTTGAATACACATTGCTACTCGTCGAACCGCAGCAACCGCAGTGTACCCAGCCTTAGAATGTTGAGTTATCAACTAGAGTGCGCGTCATATAAGTTTTCATATTATTTAATATAACCAATATCTCGTAATATCGCCTAATCGAATTTTTGGCAGAAAAATCATAATTTTTTCTTATTTATTTGAAATTATAGTGTGAAATCATATAATTTTACTTTAACTTACCTACTTGTATTTGTGACTGAAAAGGCATAGTTAGTAATGTTAATTTTATTTCATGAAAGTATGAACTTGACAACTATTTGTAGGTAACATGTGTTGCACGGATTAGGTTAGTACGTTTTTATTTATTTATCTTTATATTTTTTTATAATTGCGCCTAATGTGCCGATGGCATCGTCGACGCGTCCAAAAGTCTGTTCGAATTGCACCTACGGCACGGCACTCACAAATCCGCCTGTTGAGACATATTACAGTGCCTTTGCTGAAAAGATAGGGCGTCGTGAGCACGGACAACAAATGTCACATTGGAATTTGTTAAAACTCTTTGATTTTATTATAAATCGTAATAATGAAACTGTATTTGTATTAAGCGCGCCTACACTTGTAAGTCGTGTGAGCGCAATACGGACCACACCCAAAGTATTAATAATTTGTACACACATTCGATGACGGATAGGTTAAGTTAAACCTACAAGCTCAAACAAATACCTTAATACTTCACTATGTGTTCAAATATGTGTACAAATGATTAAAACTATGACTTCAAACAACAAAACAAAAAAAACAACCGGCTTCAAAAAGATGCACTAAACAGGTAAAACTAATTACTTATTTCCAAAACTCTGATCTGTATTACAGTTTGAAGTTGGTTTCATGCAAGCGAAGTCAGTTAGGTACATAGACACCATCGTTTTTATCATACGACTATAATGGCACCAGCTTTAAAGTTACATGTTCGAGTTGAAATTTAATCGTAAGGTAGGTACTTTAAAATAATTAAGAATTTCCATTCATACACGGTAAAAAAAAATAAGTTGATCCAAGAGAATATCGTTTCATATATGCACCAACGAATATTTACTTCATCTAAGATATTATTTCTCTTAAATATTTAAAACAATATTTAATTCATTGAAGAAACTTTTGCTTCTTTATTTGAAACACTTAGTTTTCTTGGGCGTAGAACTTCGTGCGTTATTGCACGGAAGAAATTTCTAGTTCACACAAGAGAATAGTGCTCTTAACTTGACTACATCAGCTCTTAAATTAATAACATTATATTTTAGTTTAAAACAAAAAATGTTTCGGTCCAAAATGACATAGTTGTCCGTCAAGATTAAATAAAGTTTTTTAAAAAGCCCTACGCCTCTTTTCTGGAGGCTTGGGCCATATAGAGTCAGTTTACCACACTGACTTAGTGTGTGTCTTAGCGGACGTTTGTCGAGCTAGTGCCCTACTGCAGAGGCACAGGCCTCTTTTCTGGAGGCTTGGGCCATATAGTCAGTCTACCGCACTGCCTTTATTTGGACTTTGTCAAGCTTAGTAGCTATTCTCGCCTTTAGCTGATTATGCACTACTGCAGAGGCACAGGCCTCTTTTCTGGAGGCTTGGGCCATATAGTCAGTCTACCGCACTGCCTTTATTTGTACTTTGTCAAGCTTACGATTATACAGCGTTATGTTTAATTATAATTGTTATGACTATTTAACGATCCTTCTTAAACATGGAAGAAAAAGCGGTCACCCATCCTGTGTACTGACCACGGTCGACGTTGCTTAACTTCGCTTATCGTTTCAGATAGACGAATGCAACTGGGCCACGAGCTTTTCAATTCTCAGAAAATAATTAACTGTAGGTTTCTCGCATAAACTGATACTAATTTGACGCACAAAACCCTACAATAAACAACTATTTAAAATTAACAGCCAACACAAAATCCTATGAAGGACAGTAATGAAGTTCATTCAATTTTAAAAATGTAGGTATTTACTTAAACGAAAAGAAAATTCGTTCAAAGCGATACTGGCTGATTAATTTCAACGAAAATGTTTAATATTTTAAAGTAGGTATTTTATTTGTTTCGACTAAAACAAGAGTTTCAGCTTAAAATATCAGATTTTGAGTCAAGAATCTAACAAATTCTGTTAAAATTTTTATTTTCTCTAATTCAAAACAATATTATCTTAACTGAACATTTCACTGGCTTTGATGTAAGATACAATTATTTTCATCGAAAGATATAGTTTTTAATAAGTGACGTCGCAGATTTAAGAAAACCATGATTTTGGCGCAAAATAAATTATATTAAAGCAAAATTATTTTTTGTTTCAAACGAAGAAAAATAAAATGTTGCATATAAAAATGTATTTATTTTGTACAAGAACATTAACTGTCTTAGGGTAATTAATTTAAGTTTGGTTGATCTAAAACGTACATTTATTTGTATAAAAAAAATTTGTTCATACGAAAAGAAGTTTATCAATTTCGATTGATAAAATGATTTTTTTTTCTGGGAAATAATATTGCCTTCTGTGAACAAAATATGTCCAAAATAGTTGGATTTCTTGACTGAATGCAAATTATTTTGGTGGAATACAACTTGGAAACTCTTTTTTTTCCGTGTATTTTTGATACACACAAATATTTTTAAAGAGAGGATGTAGTCAAAAGTTCAACCTTCAGCTGAGACTAGAACCGACAACCATTTATGTCCTCACATTAATATATTTGATGTATATTAATTTTGCTTCTGTCTAAAGCTTTATAATAAAATTTTTCGTGATGCCATAGGAAGCTAGTCTATCCTCAAAAGTCCAATTCTATCAAAATCACTTTTTCAAAGACTTTGCACCGCGACGTGATGCGAAGTGACCAGTATCATTCTGACTATGTGCGCCGGTCTATCGGTCGGTGTCAGCGCTTATTACTGGTCAGTTAAATAAGCCAACAGGAACAGGACATAATTTCGACTGAGTTCGGTAGGAATTTTCAACCAATATTTCGCACTGACCTGTGAGTGATTTCGGACCAGAAAGTTTTTTTCAAAACTGATTTTTATAAAGTAAAAATTTTATTGAGGTTGTCTAAAAAGGACATTTTAAGATCAAAAGGTAAAGCAGTACCAAATCAATCTCTGCTTTAATTATTTTGAATCATTTATTTTTGTAATGGCAGTGTTCAGGTCAAATTTATATTTCCACTGCTTGGACTACCCGTCAATCCGCTCAAAGTCCTTGATTTCTACCAATTGACTTAGGGGTAGCAGTCAAGGATTGAATTGATTAAGGGGTTGAGGCATGCATATTTTTTAATTTGTAATAAGAATTCTGTGTACTTACATAATTTCAGATGTCTAGCATGAAATTAAGTTTTCATGTTAAAACCCATACAAATTTCCATCCCCTAATTTAAAGGGTGGGGGTTGATTTATTTAACCCATTATGAGCTGAGTTTTTTTAGGTTCTCAGAAAATGATAATTTTTACATATGTTATTGTCAAATGTCCCCTTAGTCAATTTTGATTATTAAAAGTTAAAACGATTCATTAGTATGAATGAATATTTTAGTCACCATCATCAGATCTGTGCCACCTATATGTTTATTGTATTCCGTGAAAATAGTCGTGGTGGTGACGAAGTTCGAGAAGATAACACCAGTTAAGTTACGTACAGCGTTAAGTTGAGTTGAGGTGGATCCTGTTAGGTTTTAATGAGACTACTCCCATCTTTGTCAGCCGAGTCTTGATCAAAGTCGATTGTTGGCTCTGGAGGTTCAATATTGAGCATCTGCGGCTCAAACTCATCATCACCTTCTAGTAAAGCGAGTGCCTCATGCAGTGTACATCCTCTATGATGACAAATAAAATACTATTACAAACAGAAAATCAAGAAATAAAAACTGAATCACATATCTCAAAAAGACAACATATCGGCCTAGCGGAGCCATACGGCACCCATGACTTTTTGCGTACGATAAAACAAACACACAAATAAAAATTTACAATATTAGAATATCATCTAGTCATACAGTGAAATAAAAACAAAATAAAGTGCACTTTACTGTTAAATTACTCAAAATAAATAAAATATAGCCTACTTACTTGAAAGTGAAATCCATTTTTGGGAATAATTTCACCACACTAACGGTTGAACGCTAATTCTCGTCGTAACAAGTACACACGCTGAAGCAAAGCAATAAAACTATTAGGTATGTCCATCTAGCACTCCATCGATACCCAACCACCGGCCTTCATCTCTTGAGACGCGCTCGTGGCGCGAATATATGAATGCATGAAATCGGGTGCCAAACGGTTACCGCTAGGCTATAATGGGTTAAAATCCTGAAATATGTATTTAATTCTTTATTTATGAGAAGGAGTCCTCTAGCAGACCTCTCAGACCTCTCAGACCTCTAGCATCAAAATTTGAAGAAGTCACAAACAAACTTCCATCCCCTATTTTAAGGAATTGCAGGGTAATAATTCCAAGTTTTAGGTTTTTTTGTTTTTTTTTTTGTACTTTTACTAGCTTATTTTGAATTTGACTGGGTCAGTGACGAAATCGAAGTTTTTTAGACATCAATAAAATCTTAAGAGTTATGCAATTAAAACTAATTACATAGTTAATATTTCCACTATTGACATCACATACCATACGAGTATTTTGTTTATATGGTATAACCCAAACCAAAATTATGAGAGTTGAAAAAACGACGAAGCGCTTCTACAAAAGGTAGGTAGTGCCCTTACGCTTCGCTTGGCTCGTCTTGGCGGGGGTACTACCGTAATCCCAGATAAGATATAATAAAATAAAACTAAAAAAATATATTTGTGACTGCTATGATGTCAAAATTATACATTGACTCAGCTTCTGCTGCACTGACAGCGATGTCCATGAAGCAAGGTATATCTGCGAGACCGGTTTTGTATACTGTATAATATGACTTTATATTTATTAAAAATAATAAGTAAATTTTTTTAATGAAATTATTTGTACATTTTATCCAGCTTTTATATAAAGACAATGGTTTAATTTTTTATTAAAGGTAGTAAAAACAGAACATTTTCAGTGAAAGGCTAAAACATTACCAAATAATGCTGCATAGTTAACTAAATTTTTTTTCATTTAGACTTTCAAGTATGAATTTTATATTATTTAATCAATAATTGTAAAACAATTGTTTTACATATGGTAGTTTATTTTATCACTGATAATACTATACATAACCAGGCTTCTCCAAAGTACATGTGTGTAATAAATTTCTTGAGCCGTTTATCTTTGAAAAGGCTGTCTGTCGATGTCAAATTTTACAATTCAACTCTCTCAAAGTCCTTGACTGCCACCAGTTCGGTAAAACAGTAGGTAGTAGGTAAACTTCAAGGTTTTTCTTTTTCGAGTGCATTTTGTATTGTAAAAAATATGAACTCAGCTGCTCGTTGTTGAAAGGCTTTATGCAAAACTTTTCGTTCTTTACAAACTGTATGTATACTGAGTAAATATAATTTTTTGTTTTTGCATTTACATTTATCCGTTTCCTGTGTACTCAAGTGTATGTTCAATAACGTCTGCGCTGTAGTTAGTATATAACGGAGATGCAGCGATCGATCTTTAGTTCATCTTGCTGCTTCAATACTTCAACATGAAATCTTCATTTTACTTAATCTTCCTTCTGGTGAGTTTATTTTACCCATTACTTATGCGTTCTAATGATGAAATTTATTAAAACTTTTATATTATTATGAATAATAACAATCTTAATTACAATTCATATAATCTTATAATGTTTTGTTTAGCTTCGGAGAAATTATACATTAAAACATTAGTTAGTAAACTGAAATTCATGAAATTCATACAGGGTACTGACTTATAAAATCCCAGACTTTAATTAAATCTTTCAAGTCTGATTTGTTTCAGTTCAAATATATAAAAGTTAGTGCTGGTGTTTAGATATGCCGGTTCCGTTAAAATAATAATCGTTTGAATATTACACAAAAGAGTCTAATTAATTTAGATACCCCTACGCAAAATGACTTACTGAAAATTACAGGCTTTGAGCAGCTTGGCTAGGTCCATGTTTACTCTACTTAATAGTGTCTCACCAAATGTATTGTCCAATTATAAACGGTTACTCGTATGACTGTCTCTTGGACTAAATATGAATATTTCAACAAAGTAATTCATCCTATGCAGTATGCTGGAGGAACCAGTAGGACTTAAATCTAACGCCGGTATCACAGAACTAAAAAGCTCTTACAAATACTCACTTAATATTATAGGGTTGTGTGTACGCACACGAACCTACGTATCTAGCACAAAGGCAAGATTAATATGCTCCTGATGAAGGCCTATGACTGGGTTACTTAATTATTTATAAATCATCTAGCAATGAAACAAAGCTTCTGCGTTTTAAATTAAATCTGCTACATAAGAAAAAAAGTACCTTATAGTTTTCTATGCCTACTTGATGGAAATGGGGTTTAATATCAACATCAGAATTGAGATGTTCGTCTAGCAGGATTCAGAGTTTTTCGTGTAATTTTAAAGAATCCGTTTTCAAATGCAGTTAAAGGTATATTGGGTTGTTTTTCTATAGGGTTTATGATATGGCACTAGAGATGTAATAATGTTTGTATCATAAGCGAAGACAAAGATATATCTTGACAAGAGTTTGCCTTAAGTAAATTGCTTTTTGAAATTAGTACGTCTATCCTTATGGTTTTCACAACGTAATACCTTATTAGAACACTAAAGTCGGTTATTAGCGTAGGATTTCAAGGACAACTTCTCAATTAAAGAATAAAAACCGACTCAAACTTGACGTTTTCAAGTAGCCTATGATCTTCCCCGGGACTCAATCTATCTTCATGATAAATTTCGTTTTAATCGGTACAGCGGTTTAAGCGTGTAGAGGTTACTTTGACAGAGCTTGTAGAGGTAACGGACAGTTACTTTCGCATTTATATAATTTATATGAGGATTTTGAGCAAAAAGGCATTAAAATGATGTACTTGAGACTATCAGATGATATTATCATTGTGACGTCTAACTCCAGGTCGGCTTCGTGCTGGTCTCCTCCGTGACCGCCGCTGACGACACCACCACCGATGACTCAAGCAGCTCCGACTCCACGTCGACCGGTTAGTTTCATTCATTTATGTAATTTCTGTACATTATTGTTTCTTAATTCCATGTTTAGAAGTTTGTAGCATTTTACAATTGAGAAATATTAAATTCTTATTAAATTAACTGTTAGAGGACAGTTACGATTACCTTCTATAATTCTTAATTTGTATAAGCAGCAGCACTTAACGATTAGTATAAGTCATTAAATTTTCTAAACAACAAATAAATAACATTGTTTATAATTTAATAATGGTATCAAGAACGTTTCCTTTTTAAATTTTTATCCTTTTTTTTTGTCATGAAGATACCGGGTCCCTCTCAACCAGCAGCGGCGATGTCGAAACAAGCGAGAGGGGGGGAGGGGGCTGCGGCGTTATCTGCTAGAAATGACTGCGCACGTTACTCGATCAGAATAAACCTATGGTTTAAATATCAATTTTATTAAAAGTTTATCAGCTAGTTTTCTTTTTTTTTATCCCATTTCGTTTAATGTGTATAACAAAATGAATACTGAGTTTCATTTATTTCAGTTAATCTGCCTTAAGAAATTTAATCTTGTACAAACGTTAACAACGTTGGTTTGTAAATACCAGAAACACACTGATACACAATTAAAAAACGCTAAAAAGCTAAAAATTTTGGCTATATTGCATAACCAAGAAATAAAGTAATATAATTTAAATAAACATTTTGTATCTTTCCCCAAACAAAAAAAAATATACATAATTTAATAATTATATTTTTTTTTCGAATTCTTCATCCAGCGTCATCTGATCCAAAACATCCCGAATTTGTACTATGAGTGCAAGAAAATGGAAATAAAACTTTACGTTATAAAATTGCATTCAGAATTTAAAATAGAAAAACCCAGATTCTAGACCAGCACAAACGTTTGTCCTGTGCGAGGATCAAACTCGCGCCCTTTGTGGTAGGCAAGTAGCTTCCCCACCACCTGAATATTCTTAATATTTATAAGGTGTGAACCACAGAACAAAAGTGTGTGCACTGCAAGAAAGAATCACGTGCGGATTTCTATAGTTATGGATTCTAGATTTGTTGCTGTGAGTTTCTTTCACTTTATGGACTTAGGTGTATGAAACCCTAAGCACTACGCATAAAAATCCGCAGATCACCATAATAGTGAAACGCGGTGAGGGTGTTAATTTCACTTAAGTTTAGCCTCCGACTTTAGGTGAATACTTTTAGGTGATTTCAAGTCAAATTCAATTCAATTCCTATCAAATTCGGTTCCATTCCTAATTCCAACAGATCTGATGCGTTACAATTTTGAATACGCACCGCTATTCGTCTCATTGCAGCAACCGCAATGCACCCAGCTAAGAATGTTGAGTTGTCAACTAGAGTGCGCGTCATATAAGATTATTAAGAGAGATAATTCTATAATATAATGTTTTATTTTAATTAAATTAAGAATATCGTGTTAATAATGATAGTCTAAAATTATACAACTCAATACATTTTCTCACGTAATTCTGGTTTTCTAGGACCGATCCATCGAAATTTAAAAAGGACCATTCCAGTTCCAGTTTTTTACCCTATAATAACCAAATTGTGAACCTTTTCTTTTTTGAAGTCAGTTAAAAAATACAGTCGTCGAAAATTAACAAGTTTTGATACTCTTTATTTTAAACAATTTCTCGTAATATCGCCTAATCGATTTTTTGGCAGAAATATAAAAAAAAAAACTTATTTATTTGAAATCATAGTGTGAAATCATATAATTTTACATGAATTTACTTACTTGTATTTGTGACTGAAAAGGCAAAGTTATGGTAATTGTTATTTCATACCTTTAGACACAGAATATAAGATTAATCTGATCATAATAAAAATATTTACTTAGCAGTTTTCATGATCCAGACTTTAAGTAACTGTGCTGGATTCGTAAACAATGAATATTTAAACGGTTTTCTTGCCTTGTAAATGTAAAAAACTTTACCTTTTACCTTACCCTAAACTATGAGCGGCAGCTTAAGTTACTTACTCCATACTCTTGTTACAGTTTATGATCATAACCGTAGTGTACACACTATCACTATCAAAATTTTAATAAAAAAATCCACTAAAAAATTATTAAAAAACAAGCTTTCATACATTACGAACTTGAATACTTTTCATATGTAGCATGTGTTGCACAGATGGTTAGTACATTTTTATTTATTTGTTTTTCTACTGCGGTCCGGATTGCGGTCAAAAGTCTGTTCGAATTGCACCTGCAGCACTCACAAATCTGCCTGTTGAGACATATAACGTAATGAGTGACGTCATATCCGCGAGCATACAGTGCCTTTGCTGAAAAGATAGGGCGTTGTGAGCACGGACAACTAACGTCACATTGGAATTTGTTAAGACTCTTTGATTTCATTATAAATCGTAGTAATGAAACTGTATTTGAATAAGTGCGCCTACACTTGTAAGTCATGTGAGTACAATACGGACCACACCCAAAGTATTAATTATTTGTACACACATTCGATGACGGATAGGTTTACTGAAACCTACAAGCTTAAACAAATACCTCATTATTTCACGTCAGGGCAGCGGTTGCTGCTTTACAAGTCGCAAGCTCGGCCTCATATGGAGTACTGCTGCCATTTCTAGGCAGGTGCACCCGGATACCAGCTTAGACCTTTTTTGATGGGCTGTGAGAATTGTCGACGATCCCAAACTCACTTGCCATATCGAAGCCTTAAGTCTGAGGAGAGACTTTGCCTCCCTGTGTGTGTTCTACCGCTTGTACAATGGGATTTGTTCTGAGGAATTGTTCTGAAACTTCCTCCCGCAAACGCTTGAGCTGTGGAATGAGCTCCCTGCCAAGGTTTTCTCTAAGGACTACAGTATGGGGTCCTTTTAGAAAGAAGTTATTTGATTTTTGAAGGGTCGGCAACGCGCGAGTGATACTTCTAGTGTTGCAAGCGTCCATAGGCCACGGTGACCGCTTTCCATCAGGCGGACCGTGTGCTTGTTTGAAATCTTAGTGGTATAAAAAAAATAAAACCTTCAATACTTCACTATGTGTTCAGATATGGGTAGAAATGATTCAAACTATGTGTTTGTACCTATTGTATGCTATTATTTTCTTACCACTATTATGGCACCAGCTTTAAAGTTACATGTTCGAGTTGAAATTGAATCGTTAGATAGGTACTATAAAATAATTAAGAATTTCCATTCATATTTTTGATAAGCACAAATATTTTTAAAGAGAGGATGTAGTCAAAAGTTCAACCTTCAGCTGAGACTAGAACCGACAACCATTTATGTCCTCACATTAATATATTTGATGTATATTAATTTTGCTTCTGTCTAAAGCTTTATAATAAAAATTTTCGCGATGCCATACGAAACTAGTCTATCCTCAAAAGTCCAATTCTATCAAAATCACTTTTTCAAAGGCCTTGCATCGCGACGTGATGCGAAGTGACCAGCATCATTTTGACCATGTGCGCCGGTCTATCGGTCGGTGTCATCGCTTATATCTGGTCAGTTTCATAAGCCAACAGGAACAGGACATAATTTCGACTGACTTCGGTAGGAATTTTCAACCAATATTTCGCACTGAACTGTGAGTAATTTTGGACCAGAAAGTTTTTTTTTCAAAACTGATTTTTATAAAGTATAAATTTTATTGGGGTTGTCTAAAAAGGACATTTTAAGATCAAAAGGTAAAGCAGTACCAAATCGATCTCTGCTATAATTATTTTGAATCATTTATTTTAGTAAAGGCAGTGTCCAGGTCAAATTTTATATTTCCACTGCTTGGACTACTCGTCAATTCGCTTAAAGTCCTTGACTGCTACCAATTGACTTATATAAAGACAAATATTTATTTGGCGTCAATAAACAATCACACAATTCAACACAAAATGAAGATTTTAAAAATATATCAAAATACACAAATCCCACAAATAAAACATCACTAACAAAAAAAAATATTTGAAAAAAAATGGATCTCACCAAAAATATATTTATGTAAAATGTTGCCAAGACGTGCCACAAGGCTCGCACTGTCAAAAAGTTATCAGATCTCATGAAGAGCCAAGCATCTAACTCTAAAATCCCTAACTCTACAAATCCTAACTTAACAAACTTTACATCATTCTCAAAATACATATGTGGCTTGATCGTTTTGTTACTACAAGTTCTATGGTATAACATTAAAGTTATGTACAGTGAATAAAGTTTTCACCTTCGTCCATGTGACGGTAGTAAAACGGCCAACCCATATTGTTTGACTAAGGTGTAGAGTTAGGGCGTGTAGAGTTCGCTTCTTTTCAAGTTGTTTTTATTTTGTTCATGTTTTCTTTTTTAAAAGGGTTTCATTATAAAAAACTATATTTACATAATTCGATTGGTTTACTTTTTTATCAGATTTTTAAATCCGACAACTGATTACGATTTTCATTTTAATTTTTAACGAAGTACATTAGTTTAATATGTAGTAATATTCAAAATCCTGATGAAAGCCCCAAATACAGTTTTATAACCTCATTAAGGGGTTGAGACATGATTTCTTTGTAACACATTTTTTTGTAATAAGAATTCTGTGTACTTATATAATTTTATGATCTCTAGCATGAAAATTTTTTATAATTGAATAATGTTATAAATTTGGTGTTTAAATAAATTGGGTCACTTATACTATTCATTACGCATCAATACTAATTGTTTTCGAAATCGAACTTCTTGTAATAAACAAAATAGAAGATCATTGTAAATAAAGACTCCCTCGCAGCCTAGTTGGTAGTGTGGTCGACTGCTGTGCAGAGGGTGTGGGTTCGATTCCCGCACAGGACAAACATTTATGTAATAAACATTTGTGTTTGACTTGATTCTGGGTGTAATTATGTATGATATGTATGTATTTACAAAAAAAAGTAATATATGTATTTGTATCCGTTGTTTGGTATCCATAACACAAGCTTTGCTTACTTTGGGGCCAGACAGCGCTGTGTGTAATGTCCAAATATATTATTATTGTAAATGTCCTCTAATAGTAAATTTAATGAGAATTTAATATTTCTCAATTGTAAAATGCTACAAACTTACAAAACATGCAAAAAATTATATTGTACAAAAATTACATAAATGAATGAAACTAACCGGTCGTGGAGTCGGATCTGGTGCTGGTTAAGGCATCAGTGGTGGTGTCCTCAGCGGCGGTCACGGAGGAGACCAGCACGAAGCCGACCTGGAGTTAGACGTCACAAGGATAACGTCATCTGATAGTCTCAAGTACATAATTTTTATGCCTTTTTGATCAAAATCTACGTATTAATTTTATACTATATTATATTATTATTTATTAACTATTTTTGTCTGACTGTCAGTTATCTCTACAAGCTTGAACCGCTTTACCGATTAAGACGAAATTTATTATGAAGATAGATTGAGATAGGGGACATAGGCTACTTGACAACGTCAAAGATTTTGTTCTATAATTGAGGAGTTGTCGTTGAAATCCTACGCTGAAAACTAAAATTAGGGCGGGTGGAACTGCGGGCGAAAGCTAGTGTTCTAACAAGATACATTTTGAAAATTATAAGGCATTACGTACTAATTTATAAAAGCGATATCTTTGCCTTCACTGATGATACAACCATTCATATATCTCTGTTGCCCTATAACAACATACCTTTAACTGCATTTTAAAATGGTATCTTCAAAATTACCTAATTCTGAATCGTGTTACACGAACATCTCAATTCTGATGCCCATATAACCACATCAATTAGGCATAGAAAACTATAAAGTGTTTTTTCTTATGTAGCAGAATTAATTTAAAACGCAGAAGCTTTGTTTCTGTTTAGCGACAGATAAATAAAATGTATTTTAGCGCTCGATGATAAATTAATAAATAAATTAAGCATAGGCCTACCTTAAGGAAAATATTAATCATACTTTTGTACTAGATACGTAGGACTGTGTGCGTACACACAACCATATAAAATCAAGTAAGTATTGTAAGAGTCTTTAAGACTTTTTGTGGTCTCGGAGATAGATTTAAGTCCTACTGGTTCCTCCAGTATACTGCATAGGCTGCATATTTAGTCCGAGAGTAGTATTGAAGCTGCATGATGAACTAAAGACCGATCGCTGCATCTCCGTTGTATACTAACTACAACGAAGACGTTATTGAACATACACTTGAGTACACAGGAAACGGATGTATGTAAAAGCAAATACAAAAATAATTTTATACTCAGTTTATGTTACATTTTGTAGTTACAGAAAGAAAACATAATTTTGCATTAAGCCTTTCAACAACGAGCAGCTGAGTTCATATTTCTTACAATACAGAATGCAATTAAAAAGAGAAACCTCGAAACTTACCTACTACCTTCTAGTTTACCGAAGTTTCAGCTGTACCTATTGGTAGCAGTCAAGGACTTTTTGCGAGTTGACGACCAGTCTTAGGCTGGGTTGCACCATCTAACTATAACTATAACAAAATGCTGACGGCTAGTCAAAAACTCGGTTAAGCAAAAAATGGAGTGGAGAGACAATTGTCAAATTACGTCATAACTTTAACGTTAACAATAACCAGCCGAAAATGACTGGTTATAGTTAAACTTACAATTGACAAGCTGCTCTAGATCATAAAATGAGTTTATTTATGTCAAATACAACAAATTTGAATTACCTGATGTTTTTAATATTATGTAGGTAGCATTGCGATAATTTTTTACTTCTCTGACGACGTCATTTATGCGTAGAAATGATTTTAATGGATGAAAATGCATCCCCTTAAACACAAATGGAATGCAGAAATCGGGAGCCGAATTTTTTTTTTCGGTATGGATGATTTGACAAAAATAATCAAAATTCTTAAGGTACTTCTTGAAGTCCTAGAAAGTTGAAATTTGGTATGAAAGCTACTATGGGTACACAAATAACTTAAACTTGGTATTATTACCCCGCAATTTTTTAAAAGGGATGGGAGTTTGTATGAGACTTCTTTAAATTTTAATGCTAGAGGTCTGAAAATTGATATACGGACTCCTTGTTATAAATAAAAATTAAATACATTTTACAGGATTTTTAGTAAATCACCGCCCACCCTTTAAACTAGGGGATGAAAAACACAAATGTTTATTACATAAATGTTTGTCCTGTGCGGGAATCGAACCCACACCCTCTGCACAGCAGTCGACCACACTACCAACTAGGCTGCGAGGGAGTCTTTATTTACAATGATCTTCTATTTTGTTTATTACAAGAAGTTTGATTTCGAAAACAATTAGTATTGATGCGTAATGAATAGTATAAGTGACCCAATTTATTTAAACACCAAATTTATAACATTTTTTATAATTGAATAATGGAATCAAGAATGTTTCCTATTTACATTTTAATTCGCTAACCATCAGGCGGACCGTAAGCTTGTTTGCCACCTTAATGATATCAAAAAAAAAAAAAAAAAACATTAACAACGTTTGTTTGTAAAAACCAAAAACACAATGTATAATATAACGTTATTCAAACGATGATTGAACTTTAATTGATTTTTCTTTGTTAAATCAGAAAAAAAAGGGTAAACTATAATATATTTTAAGATAAAAATCTTACAGATTTGTATAATTCATTTGTTGCTATGTTTAATTTTTATTATGTGTTTACAATTGCATGAAGGTTTCGGACCCCTTAGTAAGTCCTTTTGGTATTAGGCCGTTCTTATTATTTGTCTTTTTTAATCATCTTTCCTTACTTCGTACCCCCGATTAATTAATTACCCCGTTAAATTTTAAAAATTTTACACGATTTACAACTTTAGTTAAATCGTAGTCTTGATAGTTATTTTAACCTACAAAGCCTTTATTAATAGCACTGAAATATAAAGAATTATTTATTTATTTCAAAAATATTATACGATTTCGTGTTAAGTTAGTGATTTGTTTGAAACCGATATGTATAAATCAACCTTCAAAAAATGCCTAAATTTGTATTCAAAACGGCTCCTACGGGAGTTCCTAATAAAAGTATTGAGTTGGGAACACGGGATGCTTTGTAGTAGGTACTGTTGTCAATTTTGTGATATGGTTTTTTTCAGTAAAGTCTGATTTAAGTGAAGTAAATTCTGACATAGACATAAAAAAAATTAAAATTAATGGCGATCGTGACCGGACGTAACTTTTTATTTATAGTTTTTAAGTTTTATATATTTTTCGTAGGATTCGTCTGTTTTAAAAATTTATATTATTTAAATTAGTATATTTGTGGACTGTAATAAATATTGAAACTTGTCGACATTTTCCAAGTCCGGATTATCGTGGATTTTTTGGAACTGTCCCCAGAATGTCTAACAATTTTTTTGTACTGCTATCAAATTTTACTAATTCTAGTTAAGGCATGTTCAAATTACGCCGTTGATACCTGCGTCGTTGATTTCATCGGGCTTTATAACAGACTGCGCCGACAGAAGCGGCGATGAACGACCACATATGGACACTACTAGATTTGCCGTTTTTCTATATTTGTTTCTAAGATATGCGTATCTCATACAGTACTCCATATCTTTATCCTGGTCTGCCTGAAACTCTTTGGAATAATAATACGGTACCATAGCAACTGACCAGAACAGACGGTCTACTCAAGCATTCTGTAAAAAAATCTTAGGTCTAAAAGCTAGAGCTAATGTCAGACGGACAGGCAGACAGACAGGCAGACGGACAGGTAGACGACAGGCAGACAGAGAGACAAATATTGTATGGTAGTGTGTGTGTGTGTCTTAAGAAGCTTTTGTCAAAATATAAGCTTTTCGGTGTGTCCATTAGCACCTTTTGCTTACGGAACCTTAATAATTTGGCTTGGCTATATTTTAGACTACAACTGCCACTGGGTTTGTTTTATGAATTCATATAAATTGTAAATCGATAGCGGCAACTTTTCTCTGCAGATGTGTGCGCTGATGATCAGTTGCAAATGACCCGTACATATTTCACAGCCTCCTTTTCGATATCAGCCGTAAAGTTATTATCGTTCCTTTAATTAATGATATTTATATGCGCAATCTTGGCAGCGGTAAGCTTTTTTTGGAGTCGATCTAATCCATACTATCAGCTATAATTTGTTTTGGCGACATAAGAAATCTCGACGGACCTATTTAGACACTCCTTGCAAGGCCTTCTCCCTTCAAATATGTCATGGATGACTCTCGAGTATATTGCTTTAGGCGGAAGAATAACCCTTATTTGCTGGGTCACTTTTAGTTTCCTTATATATAAGGTGCCAAATGTACATATTCAGCGCATGACAACTTTTTGTTGTCTGTAGTTCAAAATTTCTTCATAAAATTTACGTCAAAAAAAAACAGTAGTCCAAAAAAAAATTAAGCAAAAAACAATAATGGCTACAGTACAATTTGGCAGCCAGCGTCTGGAGTCGCTCTGAAATCAGCTAAATAAAATGAACCAACAACATAAATTGTGTACCTAATCCCTACTAAAGTTTCTGTCAGTACTTTAGTCTGGTTTCTTCAACTGGTAAAGAAGTGATTAGATTTTAAAGGGGTCAGCAACGTGAGAGTAATGCCCCTGGTGATGCAAGCATCCAATTGCTACGGGAAATGTTAGCCATCATATATATATATATATATATATATATATATATAGCTTTTTTTTCTGAACTGTCTACTGCAGTTGGCTGATGCAGCCATTACTGCATCACCGGACTTTTTGGGTCGAGACTCTGAAGGAGTCTCAGTCCATATAGCGCCCAACGCTGGGGGAGCCCTGGCTTGGGTTGTCGCTTTTGGGGTCGTCCCTTTGACCAGCGTGAGCCTCGAACCCGAAGGTGAGTCAGCGCCGGGAGAGGAGTTTCCCGTTACGCGGTTGCCATCAAGTGACTAGTTATTTTTGCTCGTCGGTGTAGTGACTGCAATCAGTTTATACTAACCTCAGTCTTACGTAAGTATAAATTATGCGCTTAGTGGGTTTTTATGAGTTTCTAAGTCTTCTTTCGCGTTTGTGTTAACAAATAAATGTTAAAAATGAAACGGAGCGGAGAATTCTGTTAAAAATATCATAATCTATACTAATATTATAAATTCAGAAGTTTATATAGTTGTTTGTTACTCAATCACGCTAGAGCTTCAGATCGGATCTGGATGAAGTTTGGCACAAAGATAGATTATAGTCTGGAATTACACATTAGCTTTTTATCTCGGAAAATCTAATAGCTCCCGTGGGAATAACTATAACCAAACTCCACCTGAACGACCTATAGTTACAGCTATAGCTTGCTATAGCAAACTTATTTTACTTCTGACTACTAAACTACTACAATATATATATATATATATCAAAATTATCTATCTCACTGTTACTTAACTCTCAGTGTACTTTAGCAGTCTCTTTTTATTTTATTTTCAGTCTTTATCTATAATATCCCAAGTATGTTTTATTTCCTATCATAGATAGTTAAAAGATTTGTTTTATGGGTAAGACTTAAGATCACAAATTTGTTTTTATTGTAGGTATTAATAATTTGACCCAATTAGTAAAATTATTCCCTTAGAAGCTGTCTATGTATATACTTAAAACTATCTTAAACATGATAAGAACAACTTGAAGAGATCTCAGTAAAAAAACTATTCAAAAATGTATTAATAAAGTAATTAAGGAATAGTTTTCTTTACAAACAAAGAAACAAAAATAGAAAGTTAAAAAAATGCCGCATAATACGTAAGATAATGAATTTAATCCAAATCAAAAGATATCTCTGTATCGCTTAAATTATTATTGTATTTAAATAAATTTTGCCAAAATGCTAGCCTGTTCTCAGGCATCAAAGGTCCCAGCTGTTTAATTATGTTAAGTTTTCTGTAGTTATCTATTCCTTTAGACATACTACGAGGCGAAAACGTTGGATTTTTTTTTCGATTTTAGGCAATAAACTTTTCATATTCAGTATCATAAAATTGTTTTTTATATTATAAATCTAAATCGTTTTTTTTACAATAACTTCAACAATATCTACTTTTTAAAACGACTACTAAAAAAAATATGCCCATAATACGGTTATTTTTGTCGCATATTGTGGCACAAATAAATCAAAACCTATGAGGTATTTCCCGTTGACCTAGAATCATGAATTTTGGCAAGAAGCAATGTCATGTAGCACACATGAAGCAAAAAATCTGAAAACCCCTTAATTTGTAGTTACATCACAAAAAAAAATTTGCAATTATAAACTTTTTGTAGTTGGTAAACTAACCGCGACCTATGTCGATGTATTGGGCCAACAGTTATCCAACGGCAAAGTTAAGTTTGTCCCTCAATACAGTTTACCTTTTACGGAACCCTTGGTGCGCGAGTTGGACTCGCACTTGACCGGTTTTTTTTTTATATTTCCCATATTGGGAGGCAAAAATATGCCCATAATACGGTTATTTTGTCGCATATTGTGACACAAATAAATCAAAACCTATGAGGTATTTCCCGTTGACCTAGAATCATGAATTTTGGCAAGAAGCAATGTCATGTAGCACACATGAAGCAAAAAATCTGAAAACCCCTTAATTTGTTGTTACATCACAAAAAAAATAATTTACAATCATAAACTTTTTGTAGTTGGTAAACTAACCGCGACCTATGTCGCTGTATTGGGCCAACAGTTGTCCAACGGCAAAGTTAAGTTTGTACCTCAATACAGTTTACCTCTTACGGAAGTCTCGGTGCGCGAGTCCGACTCGCACTTAACCGGTTTACTCTGGTCAAACCCATATTTCAAACATAAATTGTTTCCAAAAGTAGTTTTGTTTGTTGAGATCTAATCCAACACACTATATCTAATAACTAAAACAACGTAGAGGTCCGAATACTCTTTTTCTGTTCACAACATTTAGATACATTCTGTTAAACTTTACCAATGAAACTGCAGTAGGCAACTTACTTTTATTATGTTTTAACCAGTAGGTTTGAACTAACATTGTTAATATAAAAACTAATTATAGTGTCTTATTACACATACTTACGTCAGTTTAGTTAGTTTTCCTTCGTATAATTGCTACATAATACCAACTAAAATGAATTAAAGAGAGTCAGTACGACACTTCAGTTAGTAAGCTTCATACAAAAAATAGTATGACAACGTTTGTGGTACAAACTCAATGTATGGGGAAACATTTATGGCAATTTAGTAAGTAATTGATAGGTATTTTATTGTCTACTTTACTTATTTAATGATGGTACAATCTAATGTTTTACGACATTTTAATCTGTATATTAAAATTTTTAGTATCAATTAATTTGCCGCTTAAGGTTTTCTGTCACATTAGCTAGTTTCTTGTTAATTTCGAAGCAAAAAATGCGCTTATACGATAAAAATGATTTTTTAAAATCAAACTTCTGATTATTGTATTTAGATTTTAATTAGTTTGCCTAAAAGATAATTTTATCTGTTGCAACCTGTAATATATAACTTAAAAACACCAAAAGTGCACTTACGACGGTTTAGGTTCTGTACGGCTGTGTAGTACAATCCAGGAGTGGCCTAGAATAATCTCTAGCCATAAGAATCTTACGCCGATAACCAAATTTAGCCGGTAAAAGCTAGTTAAAACTGTTTCTGAAATAAACTCTTATTTGTCTATTCATGTTCAATAAACTACCAAATAGCTGGTTTTCAGATTTGAGGAAGAAAATTAGTTTGCTTTTGGCTGATCGCCAAATATAGTATTCACACAGAATGTCCGACCGCAACTTTGTGTATCAATGATTAATTTTCTCAAATAGGATTAGTCATAACTTTTGAATTACATACATTTTTAAACTTTAGAATTTTCTATTAGACTTATAGTTTAAGACGAGTCACGTATTCAGTTATTTATCCGTCCCTAGGCCGTGTGTGACATACGGACTTAATTTTGGCCTCCTTTGCTTTTTGGATACGAAAACCTTGCCGTAAGGCATAAAACTTGTTAAATCTTGAAATCCAAGAAAGGTCAATGAATCTTCATAAAAAAATTTCGACTGCATTGTTAAAAGTTCAAATAAAAAGGTAAAAAAAAATTTCCCATGTTGATTACAATAATTTAAAACAACAATTTACTGTAAAATGAGAGGGATAAGGAGAAAAAAATGTTTAGTAAATATTTGAATAATAAACCTTAAAAATTATATTTGCATAGTAACTTGTGCAAAAAATAACAAGTAAAAAAAATTGTTATCAACTACTTATGTACATTATTATCATCGTCGACGATGTGGATTGTAGGTGCAGGATTACAAAGCTGTTACCATTGCATTCTAAGCAAGCTACAGTGCAATTGAATCCAGTTTTTATATACCATTAAGGTGAAAAACAAGCTTGCGGCCTACCTCATGGTATGAAGTTACCGCAGCCTATAAACGCTTGCAACACCTGGGGCATCACTCGCGCGTTTTCAACCCTTCAAAAATCTAATAACTTATTTTGTGAAGAACCCCATAGTGTAGTCCTTAGAGAAAATCTTAGTTGGAAGCTCATTGCACAACCTAAACGTTCGTGGGAGGAAGGTTCTCTGAAACCCAACAGTATATGACCCCAACAGTACATGACCATTTACGTTCAAGGCAAAATAGGTTTAGCACGCGCAGCGCCGCCGCGCCAGTAAGTAGGTCAACTTTAATACATTCCTTAGATTACAGAATTGCAACACCAAAATCGGTTAGGGTTGTCGATGACACTATGTTGTTTATTACCAAGATTTTAAGCATATTATTATTTACCTATAACAGTAGTTACAAAGAAGCCTGTACACTCTGCAAAATAGTTATTTTAAGATTATTCCTGAATACCCATATCTACTTGAAAACCCTAAAAAACCTAAAAAGATATAAGTATTTATAAAACACAAAAAGAAAACCCTTTATGCCAATTTCATGACGTGTTTTGTTTATTTCAATAGAGCGAAACACAATTCAGTATTTGAATTTTCTCTCAACACTATCGCAAAGCGTGAATCATATTCTAAAGAGGAGAATTCAATTCGGGTAAAAGCCTCATCCGTCGCAATTCCACGACGCGAGGATCTGATACTGCGTAATAAAGTGAAATTACTGAGGAGAGAAAACAGATGTTACAATTACTATAACGTACTCGAATAACCTTGTTAATAAATATATTATTAAAATTAAATCGTAGAACATTTTAATGTTTTTGTTTTAAAGTACTTACTGACTTTGCTGATGTTTAAGTTTGAATTTATTATTTGGGTGTGGCCTCGACCAAATTTTCACTAAAGAAAAGTACATATATGCTTTTTATATGAGGTCATCACATGATTTTTCATCAGCGTATTAATAATCAGCTCATAAATACCGTATGCGAAACTTTCAAAAAGTATAAACTGCATTTCCTTTAGTGGTAGGCGCAAGCTATTACAACATCACCTTATACGTACATGCGATTTTGATACTGATTTATTATTTCTTAGTTCAACTTCAGCGTGTCACCTGCAACGTACTTTTGGATTACTAACCCTTAAAAAAATTACTAAGCTAAAGAAGCGAAATTCCTCAAATGTACGTTAAGTTTTGAATGCGATGCTCTTCACAGCGCGGCGTAGTGATTAGCACTGATGTTGTAGGTGGCCTCCGTCAGGATGCGCTGGCGTCGTCGCCGGCCGGTGCGAATACACGGTAGCCAAAGGAACGAAAGGAAAGCGAGGTCACACCTATTTAATTATATTATTTAAAATGCCCATAGATGGCGTCAACAGTACTTACACGTGATAGTTTTCCATTTAAATTCATTATATGCACTACCACAGTAATTTTTTTTATATTTTCAAATACTATATTTTCGCTGGTAGAGGGGCTTCACTTGACGCTAACAAAAATTAGTAGTTAAAAGCTAATGTTTCGCAAACGGAGCCCTAAATCAAAAAGTGATCTTTGCATGCCGACAATGTTTTTGGAATTCTTATCCAACAATACCCCACACGATAAGGTAGACGAGAAAAAAAAGTTACGTCCCCACTTCACGTGCAGGGGAGGTACCCTAAAAAAATTTTTTTTCAAAGATTTTATTCTACCACTTTGTCAGCTTAAACAATGTGTATATCCCTGCCAAATTGCAGCTTTCTCGTATTAGTAGGTTTTGAACTAAGCCGCGGACAGACAGACGGACGGCCGGACATGGCGAAACTATAAGGGTTCCTTGTTGACTACGGAACCCTAAAAAATCAACCATTTTATTAAAAAATATATTTTTACACTGTTTTGTTCTCCAGTCCCTTAAATTAAAGAATGCTTAAAATACTCAGCAAGGATTTATCAAAACCTGTAATAAGTTGTGTTATTTGATTAACATATTTTATAACTTTAAGTGCACATGCGAGCACGACATGAATATTTAAGGTTTATTACAGCATGGTTACGTAACTTGAATATGCATAACTTACACTTAAATATATGTGTCAAGCAATTTTAATGCGGCTTAAGGGAGTTGAGTGTCTAATGTGTGGCTATGTACGTAGCTTACATGCTTCGAATCCATAGTTAAATCTAATTAAATGGTTAAAATATAAAAATTTGTGTACTTACGTTTTTCACTGAACTCCTTAACGGCTGCGTCGATTTTGATTAAATATTTTGTGTGTTCGAATGTGTCCTTGGAAGGCTTAAATTCGGAATTGGACCCGGTAATCACATGAATAATGTAGTTTATAGTTTTCTTAGAAAGTTCTCCAAGGTCAACAATATTTTTTAAGTTCTATTGTTTTAAATGCTCGAATAATATCCATAGGTTAAAATTAATCATCTTAAATGCAAAGGTAATTTTACATTCTGGGCTCTTATTATTAAATTCTGTATAACATAATTTTTGTTTTAAGAAAACTATAACTATTGACTACAAAAGATTAAAAACTTGTTAATAAAAAATTA
This sequence comes from Apoda limacodes, assembly GCA_946406115.1. Classification (NCBI taxonomy): domain Eukaryota; kingdom Metazoa; phylum Arthropoda; class Insecta; order Lepidoptera; family Limacodidae; genus Apoda; species Apoda limacodes. Next base: position 25,606,060 of record OX291555.1, on the reverse strand, counting down.
AAACTAACGAAAATAGAAACAGAAAAGAAAAAAGAACCTGTTTTGTCTTAATAACTAAGCTTATCAACTAATGGTAACTTATTTATAAAAGATAATATAACTTATTATAAATTATGTAACTAATTTTCTATATTCTCTCGTAAAATTTTTAGCTAAGCAGTTAGTTCTATGGTAGTTTTGCGTTTAATTTTTTTCGTCTCGTTTATTACGTAACGGAATTATTTTAGTTTCCAAATTCAACTGCTAATTTCCACAATCGCCGACAAATTCTCATTTAATTCCCTAATAGAAGCGCAACTAGATAAATATTGATCGAATTGATAAACATTCGCTATGTAGCGGAACAAATTAGGTCACGTTTGGCCGATCGCCAAATGAGGAATTCACAGAGCTTGGCTAAACAGAACACTGTTTACTAAACTTGATGGATGCTGGTTGATTCGTTTTATGGACCAATTGTTCATGTTTTGTATAGATTATGTACATAAGTGTCATTAGTCGCTTTTCGCTTTGTAACAAAACCGTATGTGGTCAGGTGTACTAGTTGACACATACCGTAGATTGAAGATACTGTGTTCCGCGGGGTAAGTTCAATAGATTTTTTTTTTATTATATTTAATTTAATTAATTTAATTTATAACAACATGAATTATGGAATTTTTTAACGCAGCTTTGGTTTTTTTTTTTGCGTTAGCAGTAACTGCCTGTATTTCTCAAATCCAAAGCGAAACTACTATGTCTGGATCGATTGTAAAGATTAAAATAAAAACTCCAAGTATTGCTTTCAAGTATTTTCACAACCTTCATCAGTTTTAAGTTGCCAACATGTACGAAACTTATTATGTACGTTATTAGATGTGACTTCACTTTGATGCTAATAGATAATTTTTTTTTTTACTCACAGTTTAAACCATAAAAATTGGCGAAGTACCATAAAAAAGTGCGAGTCGGACTCGCGCACAAAGGGTTCCGTTCCATTATCTTTAAAAACGGCAAAAACATCACGTCCCCCTTAAATATTTGTTTTTTTTTTAATTTAATTATTTATTTTTAAAGTGACTATATAACCAAATATTATATGAATATTTTAAGCGTCTACCTGTTGCCGTTATCAAGATCGATCAAAATCGAGCAGAAAAAATCACGTTTGTTGTATGGGAGCCCCCTTAAACATTTATTTTATTTTGTATTTTAGTATTTGTTGTTATAGCAGCAACAGAAATACATCTTCTGAGAAAATTTTAACTGTCTAACTATCACGGTTCATGAGAAACAGCCTGGTGAGAGACGGACGGACGAACGGACAGCGAAGTCTTAGTAATAGGGTTCCGCTTATTACCTTTTGAGTACGGAACCCTAAAGAATCTTTAGGTGTTCTAAAAAAATTACATACTCGTGAATACGCAAAACAAAACTAATTTCAAATTTTTTTTTTTCCTTGATCAATGTTTTATTAACTTCATTAGCGCTTAATCGATATTTTTAGTTGTTTAGAAAAATGGGTTTTATAGATAATAATAATATATCAGATCTAAAATATTTCAAAAGACACTGTAGTTTATTATGTTTTACTTTAGACTTGACTACACGATAATCAAACTAAATTTTATTTTTTTTCGACACAGAAAAAAAATAATTAAAATAAGCATATTTCTTATACCTTTAGTTTATTCGTCAATATTAAATTACACTAAGAGCTGTTATGGAAAATAATCCATATGACAAATTATTAACAACAATTGGAAAGTCTTTTCTTTATCTACTTGCTATATTAAATTATACGTAATAAATTCAAATTAAACATAAATAGAGGATTATACTTGTTAACGAACTCAACCCTCACCGAGAAAATAAAACCCTCGACAAATCATGACTTCGCAATCAATTTATCATTGTTCTGAGAAAAATGCAGCCAACCTTTTCCAAGCTTCTATTGTTTGTTCCTAATTTTTATTCGTAATGCAAAAAGTGCGTTGTGCAATCATTATTTTAATTCCAGCTTTACCTAATTGTATTATTTAAAATTTTCTGCAGGGTTGAGTTTTGTAATAAATGTTTTGAAAAAATATAAAGTTGAGTGGAATATAGATTTTGTAAGTCAGTTAGTGAACACGTATCTATTTATAACTTTCATTTCAAAATAATAGAATGGTTAATTTGTACGAACAAAATTCTTAAATTCTAAGTGTTTTTAATTATAAATAAAACAAAACATATGTAAATCATTTTTACTCACTGAATTAACAATATTTCGTGGATTTTCCATCAAATAAATTTCGCACTCGCCAACTTTTTTTAATTAAATTTTTACTCAACCTGAATAATGGATTACCTGTTTCGGATAAAAGTTATCGGCTGCTTTTGTTAAAAGTTATGGAAATAACCTTATTGTTTTTTTTCGTATTGGACTGCGTAGAATTATTTTTTGAGTAATTTTTGATTGATGGTTTGCTGTTGGGTAAAAAAAATAAAAGTAAACAAAAAATCAAGCACTATTTATAAGTAATTACTTAAGAGATGACATAAAAATGCAGTAAGGTGTGTCAAGTAAATATCTGAAAAAAAACTTTTATATACGCTCATACTTTAAAACCCACATTACGAACTTTCTTTAAATAAAATGCATTGCAATACTTTCAGGTAAACTTTTTATATTTAAAAATATATATGTTTATAGGGCAGTATACCAATATTAATATTGAACTGTTGCGGCGCAACTGTTTTGAGCGTTGATTGGTTGATGCTTGGTACACACTAAGGTAATCTGGATTTTGCGCTAAAAAATATGACGTTAATACGTTAATAAGCTAATATTTTTTTTGTGCTATCGAAGCGTTAAGAAAAAACTCCTATTTATAAGATACATCAATAAAAATTACCTGCAAATACAAATACATACTTTTTTGTAAATATATACATATTAAAACCCAGTCTCAAGACAAACTTAAAATATAAATGTTACTTTGTCTTGTGCGGGAATCGAACCCACGCCCCTCGATGTAGCAGTCAGGTCGTTACCCACTAAGCCACGGAGCCGACAATATGCGCGATAGCTTAAAAAGTATAACAGTTACTAAAATAACTGCTTTAGGTTGTTTAAGTAGTACGTTGGTTAAGGAGTTTAATTACTTTTAACTTGAAACACAAGTCAGTTAAACAGCTAAACGCCTCTATTGTTTCTCGAAGATTTATGACTTTGTAAGACCAAACAGGGAACTTCTTGATTAGATTGTTTCCTTAATCTACTTTCAGCTGCGCGTCTCAAGTTATTTTAAATTGTAACAGGCGTAACTTTAACGTATGCAACGTAATTTGTTATGTATGTGATACGTATAATTCGAAAAGTGTTTTTTAAATTTATAGGCATACGGTAATGATTTTTTTCGTGGTCATTTAAGTGCAGCCTGAAAAACTGTATGAAATTGACTTTTAAATCCTAAAAAATGGTCAAACACATCAAGAACAATAATTTTATGGTTCTAAAGAACGTAATGTGTAGCAGTGCTACGTTACGTACGTGCTACGCTGTGCTACGAGTGACTATATTGACACGATAAGCTATGCTACGTACCTCTACGTTCACATGCTACACTACAGAATCAACAGACTTGTCGGTATAATGTCGAGTAGTAGATCTATGATTATGCAAACGTAACATGATACACTACATTTATCTACTACAGACGATACGCTATTATGTTTTTTCCCACAAAATAGTTTTTTTTACCTGGTTACAACTAAGTAGAAAAAAACGACATTTTTCAATATATGACAATTTTATAAATTAACTAATGACTTTTCTAGTTCGACATAAACACAAAAGACTATTAAATATATGTTTATGTGTAAAAATAATTATTATTTTACACTTTTTAGTTCTTTTACAAAATATTATAAAGACCATTTTATATTCTATTTCCACTGGTTTATTTTAAAGTGTTTAGCCTTTGAGATAAGAAGATATTTATATATTTAACTTCACTTTTTTTTTTGTCAATGATTCAAAATTCAAGATGGCAGGTCTAATATTAGTGATATTTACATATTTACATTCGTTTGCTATTCTTCAATAACAGAAAGAAGTTACTCGTATGGTATTTGTTACTGGGACAATTTTTAGTTGTAAATTTGCAGGAAAAATGATTTCATTTTCGATTTGATTGACGAACCTATCCTTCAAACCTATGGTGTACAACGACCCTCTTTGACTTATCGGATTATAGTACACTAGTCTTTGCCAGAGGCTCCCCGCCCGCCCTAAATTCGGTCATCGTCGTGGAATTCCTTATTAACTCCAATTAATAATTAATTCGTTATACCAATGAATTGCTATAGCATGCTGTAGGTGCGCAATAGTTCGTTTAACTCTGTTACAGTTATTTACGCAAGAACTTTTGATTTTTAAGGGATAAGAAGTAGCCTATATGCTATTCCAAGACCTTTCCTATATGTATGCCAAGTTTTATCCTGATCCGTCCAGTGGTTAAAGCGTGATTGAGTAACAAACATCCATCCAGATATACAAACTTTTACATGTATAATATTATAGTAGGAATATGATACAAGTGTGTAATGTTGGTTATTACCGCTGAGAGCCGAGGACGGTAATTATTAATACACAAGTGTATCATACGACGTTTTTCAACAAACTTGTGAAGAAAATAATACTTAAAAATCATTTTATATAGAAGATAAAAAGTTTATTTAGAGGAACAATTAGTAAATGTGCAGTTAGTAAAATTATACTTAACTGTTTTCGGTGGCATAGCGGTCTCATCAGATAGATTATTTACTGAAATATTTTCATGTTCTATTGTTATTTGAGATTGTTCATTATTCGTGTAGGTAGGTGAAATCCAATCATTTGATGTACCTGCTTGGTTTTTTTTTCTAGGAGGACGCGGCTCCAAATCAAGTCTAATTTTATTTATGATTTTTGCACAATTTTCTTTCTTGTTTTGTATGGAATCTTCTACGTTTGATTCTGCTACATTGCTAGATCGCCACCCACAATGATGCTTTAAAGTCATTATATCAACTCCTGAATTAGCCAGCAATGTAGCTGAAGTTCTTCTGAAACTATGTCCAGTGTAGCTCGTAGCATCTGCTTAACCTAAAAATTTAGCGATTTCTTTAGGCATAGAACCAAATTTGTTTATACCTCTAGGCTGACAGGTACATTTACCATGCTGGTAATTTAGAAAGACATTTTTTTGCTTAAAATTATTTTACCTAACCTTAGTAGCCAGATATTGTTTATGTTTATCTTTATCTGCAGCATCTTTTAAAAAAAATCAATATCGTTAGACGGTATAACCTTTGATTTCTTGCTTCTAAATCCATCGGATGGTCTCTATAGATAAGCTGACAAATTTGAGTATGTTTTTACGTCAACTGCATTCTTTGTTCGTACTGTACTTTTTAACATTGAGTATATAAATCACAAAGAGCTAGGTTTGTACTTAGAAAGTAATTCCTTAAAGAACATCATGAAAAATATTTTTCCTTGGAGTTTTTAGGTAGTAAACTTTCCTTAACATTAAGGGCTTCACATCTTATATCGGGCGGTGTACATCATAAATCATTTTCTACATAACTTGTAGACATCTTAATTAATAAATAACTATAATTTCAACAGAGTGTAACGCCCTCCCTTTTATGAATATTTTAATAAAATAATAAATTTTTCTAAGAAGCCTCTGAAGCATCTACACTCACTCAGAGATAAATCAAAAGAATCTAAAAAATAATTCGATGTAGATAATTATCTTATTTGGCCAAGCGTGATCGTCCAAAGTGGTAAGACCCGAAAACCGTTGTGTTACATAAGTAGTAAACCCAGTTGTTTTAGAGGTACGTCAGAGTATTATAGCAAACAATAGTATTCAAATAAGCGTAAAAGAAAATAATCAAGAAATAAATATAGCTAAATCTACGATCATAAATAATGTCCACTTTGAATTTTTACCATTTCTAAAGTCTGTACAAAAACACCTAAACAAATACTCGAGTATCAGAACTAAGGGACACAGGTACTAAAGAGTTATATGATTTTCCGTCATCCCTACACAAAGGAACCCTAATTGATGCTATTTCCACATTTGAAAGTAAAATCCATACGAATGCTAAATCCATTCGTTTTGTAGGGTGGACCCAGGTAGCTAAGCGTTCAGGCCTTGCGACCTGAAAGTAGGTTTAAGGGGCGCCCCCTTACGATGATCATCAGCGCTCACCTACACTAGGTAACGAGCCAAAATAGTAGAACCCTACTAATGCCGCTAAGGATGGACATGGATTACACATATTAATTACTGTATCTCTTGGCAGACCTAGTTCTTTAGTGGGCTATATAATTATTATGGCTGGTATAATCTTTGTTCCCACTTCTACTTTTATAGAAGATTTATCTTTTCCTAGCTGAAAATGTCCTAGAAATTGGTGATTGAGACTTCTTTCTACTATAAATTTCTAACCGGCAAAAGCGGGCCCGTCATTTGGATGTTTCAACATTAATTTAGATATTTTTATAAAACAACCTAAATAATTTCACAATTAAAACACAATTTTTTCATTGTAACTTCTAATATAAAAGTATTTACTAACCAGTAATGGTGGCATGATCTAGACGTAGCTTAACCCCACGTGGTTCCTAGCTTCTAGTGACCCACAAGCGTAGCAACTTTTGGTCGGGCAGCGTTTCGACAATTTAAACGACGGCAATCAATTGCTTCATTGTTCCGTATGTATAGGACCACGCACTTTTATCACCAGTAACCCCTCTCAAACAACCTTCTCACCCCACATTTCAAACCCCTCCATCCTATTTTTTATTCCGGACGGATGTCCGGCCCTAATTTATTTTAACAAAGAAAAAAGGATATTCTTTAAGTATCCCTTATTTTAAGCATAGCAATTGGCTATTGCCACACTTAAGTTTAACTTTTTCTCAACCTTTGCTCACTTTCTGCTTTTCCTGGAGGCCAGTGTTTTAGGCAGGGCAAGAGAAGGAAAGCAGATCGTGGCAAAGGACGAGATTAGTTTCCTACGGGATTCTAATACCGACCTTTGTTCCAGAGTTCTTATTCTACGTTCTACGTTCTACGTTCTGGATCCTTCATCAAGGTTCTTCGTGCCTCGTCTCCATTATTAAATATTCAAAAGTCTACGCCTTCACATCTGATACTCACGCCACGCATTCGCGCCACGTGAACGTCATCATCTACACCTGGAACATCCCCTTTCTGGTACCGACAACGAGTACACCTCCAAGAACGAGAGTCCAGAGGTAAGTCGGAGAACACACACGCCGCTACGCCCCGAATCTGGACTCAAGTTAAGGAAAACTTTCCTCTTTACCAGAAAGAGTGGATTTGACCAAACTTACTGATTTCTTCCTTTTCTTTGATTATCTCTTTTTTTTATTTTATTTTAATTTTACTTTGTTGCAAACCTTTTTTTTTATTGTGCACAATATTATTATTTTATATAAAATTTAAATTAAATTTATTGTATTAAATATTCGTTGTATGTAAAGTCGTGTGTTCATATTTATGTCCCCTTTTGTGACACTAGTTATGTTGGTTGGGGTACTATTATAGAGTCCTAGATTAATATGAACGGTCTAGGTAAAACGGCGGAATTATCATAAACTAATAGAATATTAATATTATGTTCCAAATGTTCATAAAGTTTTAACAAACCCCAGGTAAGTTCAAATAAACTAACACATCATACCATTATACGGAATACGTGAAAACCAAGACAACTACCATTTATCATTGTTAGAATATTTATTGTACGAGGCTACTCTAATGGTTGTTAAACGACTCACTTAGGTAAGTTTCGCGGGTGTTTTCAATATAATAAAAGTTCTAAGTAACCTTAACTTACGCGGTTATACTCAATATTATAGAATTTCCAATAACAGTAGCATTACTATTTAACTAAGGCAATAAAATTAATAAGAAAAGAAAACCACGGATAACAAAACAACTCCTATCAAGAGGGTCTCCAATTTATCCTACGTTTAATTGTTTGAATAAAATTGTATTCGAGTAAAAGTTATGAAACTACCTTAAAGAGCATATGAAACGTGCTTCCATTTCTATATCACTTAACCACCAATCAGCGATTGTCTTAAAACGTCCTCCAATGAACTTGCCTTCCAAACAAACATCCAATCACAGAACGTAATAAAGCATCCATACTCGCGCCACTGGTTCAAAACTTACGAACCTCGTTTTGTCCAAGGTCCGAATCCATAATTCGGGAGTTAGATAACTACCTACATTTCAAAATTAATTTTGTGTTGACGCTTATGATTCGTAAGTTTATAATATAATATTTTACATTTAAGTCATCGGTATTCAACTTTTTGTTAGATTCAAATCTTTCATAAAATAAATCATAATTTTTCAGCTAATGTATAAAATCACTGAACTTGTATATTTAAACGCGTCATTCTAATTTAAAGATGCATTTTGCTTTAGGTACTAAGTTTATTAAGAATTGTTTACTAATGTTAATCTTCGCGCTAAAACTTGAATAAAAACATTGCATTACAAAATTTTAAGGCATAAATATTGGTATCGTCACAAGTGTAAACGAGTTGTGAAATTTTTTTCGCAATGGCGGTAAAAATTAATCAGTTTTTATGCGCGCGCATGGCGATCGGCCATAGACTAAAGAATGAGGTTTCTTTTTTTTGGCTTTTTGCGGGTAGCGTTTTAGCCACGTACAAAATGGGGAATTTAAAGTTTTTTTATTACAGAGAAAATAAAAGTTATATTTAAGTTGTATGAAATGAGCAAACAATAGGTACATTAAAATTTTTACTATTGAACACTATCATTTTTGTATCGAAACTTTTTAGGTACAATGGAACTTCACCAATAATATATAAAAAAAAATCTTTAACTCACTTGTGAATAATAGCAATGAAAAAGTCACAGTTTGATTACAGATGTCATTATGTGCCTTATTTTGGTGAAATTAGAGCCACTTTATAAGCAAGTGTGTTGAAAAAGTTATTTATGCTACACACAATTCAGTAATAACATATTATATCACTTTCACTATATTTCACCCCTAGGCGTTATTAAGGGAATTCACCCCTGGGATTTACGTACGGCGTTTCATCTCAGCCGCGCTGTCGGTCGGTTGATTTATGCAGCGGACCGTGTTCTCCATCCCAAGACAGAAGGCAAAGCGATTTATTTTATTCGTCGTTTCATTTGTTATTTGGTTGGAGACGCAGGAACTATGCTAATTGTAGCTGTATTCATAACTTGGCATAATGTTTTCTGTTTGAACTTACTTTACTCGAATGATGGAAAACAACAAATTTTGTATAAAAAAAGATAGTTCTACTTGCGCCCGCAGTTAGCGCTGTTCATTTTCTTAATACAAAATATTAAAACTTTACGTAACTATTTGAATTCGACAGCAACTCATACTAACCCTTTGAGTATACATAAAATAGAAATAAATGCTCTTTAAAGTGCTGTCTACATATTTCCGGCTGAGGCTTTTTCGAGCTCTGGATTGTTGGGGTTCAGTGTCCCGTCAGACACGTGCTATCTGATACTGGTGTTTGCACGTATCAAAAAATTGGATTTGGCCAGTGTGCACATATTGCCAAGTCTTTGTTTATTAATTTGAAATTTTCTAGACTTTCAATTTTTATGTTTAAAATCTACAAGTCTGAAACCAGCTACTTTCTATCACTTATACCAAACACAAGGTTGCGTGAATGTCGAATAAATTTTATGTTTTTTACCATCAGCATTTGACATTTTCCATCTGGGTTGATTTATTCCTGCTTTTGAGATTTCTGTAACTGTAACTAATGCCTTTTGCTTCAAAGAAAATAAAGAGTTTTTACTCTTTGGGATTTATGTGTTTGAGTAATCAACTTGTTTTTAAAGAAAATTCTATCATAATTATAAAGTCGCTGGTAATATGTTTTTGAGGAATTTTTTTTAATCTTCAGCAAACCGACAAGAGCGTTGTCGAGTTAGTGGTTATTCGACCGCCAGAGTCTTTAAGTCGTCCATAAGACTTCTGACTTGGCTTACCGACTGCTGTCAAATTCCAGCATCATTTCTCTTAAGAGCGATTTGACAATTTGAGCATATGTATTGCATTTTTCACATTGATGCAAAAAACAAAAGAAACGTGTTTCTTTTATGCCCTTTGAATCTTTATTCTAAAAGTCCTTTAAACTTTTAATTTTTGATATATTTTTATCAAGAAACAAAATAAACTCTTTTTAAAAAATAAATTTATTGTTGCTTACCAAAAAGAAAATTAATTCAGTATTTCATTCCAGTCTAAGAATTATCAAAGCCCTGCCTTACTGAAAAGATAAGGTCCATTTATAGCTTAAAGATATAAGATAAACAAATACAATTTTATTAATAGAAATTACTTACCTTGAGGAAAATTTATTTAGAATTTCAGTGATGTCTTTAAAATTTATCAAAGCTCAGGCAATCTCAGTGAAAAAGATAAGACCCGTTTATATTTAGCGTAATGAAGTAAAATGAAATACGACTTCTTAACAGAGATTTCTGTGAAACTCGAAAACAGCGAAATATTCGAAATAAAGAAACAAGCCAGAATAATTTTCTTTACATATTTAAAGATAAAAAGTACAATTTATACCTACGATTATATAATGCAATGTCCGGACTGACTAATTGACTCATCATAGCTCATTCGATTAAATGTAGATGAAATGTTAGAATAATAGAATTGGGACAGTAAATTGCGTTGCTTACCAAACAAAACCGCAAAAGTCAATTTAAAAGTAAAAAATCGGCCAAGTGCGAGTTGGACTCGAGCACGAAGGGTTCCGTACCATTATCTATAAAACGGCAAAAGAATCACTTTTGTTGTATGGGCGCCCCGCTAAAATATTTGTTTTATTTTAATTTAATTGTTTATTTTTAAAATGAATATATAACTTAATATTCTGTAAATATTTCAAGTGTCCTGTTGCCGTTATCAATATCGAGCAAAAACAAGCAAATAAAATCACATATGTTGTATGGAAGGCCCCTTAAATATTTATTTTATTCTGTTTTTAGTATTTCTTGTTATAGCGGCAACAAAAATACATCTTCTGTAAAAATTTTCAACTGTCTAACTAACACGGTTCATGAGATACAGCCTGGTGACAGACGGACAGACAGACTGACAGCGGAGCGTAGGTGGGCGGAATAACCAGTTATGCCAGTAATTTCATATATGCAAAAGTTGAAACTTTGGTTTTTTGTTACACAATCACGCTTCAACCACTTGATGGATTGTAATACAACTTGGCACACATATAGGTTTAATAGAATATAGGTTGAAATAGAACATAGGCTATTTATCAGCCAAAAAAAAATCTTTATTAAGCATTCATTTAATATCTTAATTATTTATTTATTTAATTGATTCCACAGGAGTAACTTTAACCAAATTCCGCGAACGAACCATACCTGCTTTTCTTTAGTATAATCAAGGAGTTTGCCGTAAGAATTCCACACCGATAACCAAATTTAGGACAGACAAAGTCGCTGTCAAAATGCTAGCTCACTTATAAAATAGCTGGTTATACAACTGTTAAGAAATGAAGGTATATCAACGTCAGCGCCGTTTGTCGTTACGATCGAAGTAGAGTTACTTTTTAAAATCCAATTCAGAAAATATTTTTGAAAATTACACACAGCACTGTCTGGATCCAAACTACGCAAAGCTTGTGCTAAGGATACCAAACAATGGATACACATACATATATGAATATATATATTTGTAAATACATAAAACACCCAGTCATAAGACATATCCTACTTATATTATAAATGTGAAAGTTTGTATGTCTGGATGGATGTTTGTTACTCAATCACGGTTCAACCACTGGACCCTATAACCCGATCCGGGATAAAACTTGGCATACATATAGGTTAGGTCCTGGAATAGCATATAGGCTAAAATCTTTATCCCTAAAAAAGTTCCTGCGGGAATAACTATAACCGAGTTAAACGAACTATTGCTGCACCTATAGCATGCTATAGCAATTAATTGGTATAACTAATTAATTAATTAATTGTAGTTAATTAAGGAGTTCCCCGCCGATAACCGAATTTAGGGCGGGCGGAGCCGCTGGCAAAGTCTAGTAATAAATATTTGTCAGTCGGGTATATACCCACTGAGCAACGGAGCCGCACATTCTTCATAATTAACTATTAAAACATTTCCCGAAAATCCCACCCCATATCAAAATCTTCCTAGCATTTTTTACATAAAGCTTGACGGAATGCAGAGCTTTTTTTTTCCTTTTTTTTAAGTGTTTTGAGATTATTTCTTTGCCTAATTTTTTTTAATTAACTTTATTTTGATGCATTTCAAGATTAATTTAATAAAGTGGTCAGTTTTATATTTGAAACGTTTTGAAACACAAATAGATAAACAGTAGATATACACACACATATATGTATTTGTATCCATTGTTTGGTATCCTTAGCACAAGCTTAGTTTGGGACAGACAGTGCTGTATGTAATGTCCAAAAATATTTTCTAAATTAGTTCTTGAAAAGTAATTCTGCCAGGCTATTTTGTTACTGGCTTCGCTTTAATTAATTTGCGCAAATAATTTGCTATACGTATACCCTGCGCAGAAAGAAAATTTAGGTTTATTATTATAAACCTTGCCTAGAATGAAGCAGATTTCGAAATACCAATCTCTCAGAAATATACCATCAAAGCAGGAAAATTATTCTTTCAAATATATAAAGGTACTCGTGCTATATTGAAGAAGGTAATTGAAAAGGAGAAGAAAAACATTTCTGTATTTTCGTTTTGGTACGGGGAAAATATTAAGTTAATTAGCGCCCATACACCCACAATAGTTATTTCACTAAGGAGGAAATAGTTAGAAGGTAACAACTAGATTTATGAACGTCAATTATTTTCCAATTATTTTGAGGGAAATCATATAGAATATAGTTTCCGAACGATTATTTCTTATACTCTATGATATACTTATTGATATGGGCAAATTTTTAAACCACCACCACATACATTGTACGGTTCCGTTTTTAATTTTAGTTTAGGAATGCGGGGCGATTTTGCAAATTTCGGCCATTTTTATACAGTTTCGCAAAAATTCGTGTTTATTT